>JAOEGL010000005.1:130729074-132080324 GCA_034509955.1 Urosaurus nigricauda | reverse complement strand
TCACTTTTTTCCTATTCAATTGTCTTGCAAATATGACCCAGCCTGTTACAAGTACAGAAAAACTGTTAACATTCCTTGACATGCTTTCTCATATATCTTTCACATCAATTGTGAATCAGACTACAAAAGTTTCTATACTTTCTCTCCTGTTCATAATGCTCATTGTCATTTAAAATTATTTTATACGTACTGTTGAAAATAATAGGTGTTTTAATATATCTAGCCGAATTGTTTTTAAACTTTTCTGTCTTTCGAATTTTAGTTGTACTATATCTTAACCTTATTGTAATTAAGTGAGAGGATATTTCAGGCTGGTGTTTTGAAGATAGAAGCCTTGTCCTCTGCCCTCTCTGATCAACTTAATAAAACAATCTATATATGTGGGAGCAGCAAATCTGAAAGAGCGAGATTGGAATGAATTGTTTTTAATTCTGTTACAGAAAAAGCATGTTACAATCAGGGATGGAGTGACATTGCCTAGTAATGAAGTGAAGAAGTTTGTTAGCACTCTCATCATAGACCATGTGGACTTAAATGATAGAGGTCAATACAGGTGTACAGCCTCCAGCAGTCAAATGACTAAGAAAAACAGTATCGATGTTATAATTTATGGTAAGGCACATTTCAGGATTTCCTTCTGTTTGACACCTGTGACAAATCAAAATGGTTATCAGACTGAAGCACAAAGGTTTCTTCAGTTTTTTTTAAAAAATCATTATTTATAAAATAAAGACACACATTCTCATTTCCAAGAGCAGTGCTTTGTAATGGAGTGGGGATGAGCCAGGAATAACATAGCATACAGTTTATTGCTGCCATTACAACCAGCACTTTTGCATCTCCTTGTTTAAATTTGTTTCTTAGGATATACTGTTGCCGCTCTTTATCCATGGATTCTTTAACCACAGATTCAACCATCCATGGCTTGAAAATAGTATATATGTGTGTGTGTGTATTCCAAAAAGCAAACCTTGATACAATTCAAAAATATAAATTCCAAAAAGCAAAGATTTTACTACACCGTAGTATTTAATGGGACTTGAGCATCCATAGATTTTGGTACCTATAGGGGTGGCAGTGGTGCTGGTGGTTCCTGGAACCAAACCTCATTGGTTACAATAAAATATCACTAATATTTTTGCAACTGAAAAACCCAAACTGCGTGGGTCTGCCAAACTTCCCAAGGGAAAGAGTTGTACGATGCGGGAAATATCACCAAGCACCCCTTGTTATAGCTATCTTTGGGCTCCTGCTGCAGATGTAATATTCATGTGAAGAATGATGCTATCATAAATATCTCTTTGGGGTTTTCCGAGTTAAAACCAGAGCTGAGGTAGCTCTTCTAGCACAAGTGTGAAGTTGTTTCTCCAATTCATTTCCACCAAAAATCAGATCACCATATTCTGAACCTTCAAGACGTGACTACCACTGGACAGCTTCTAGCTTCAGTTGAAGTGTCCATTGACACTGATAAAGACCATATTGCACACCTAGTCTTTCAGGAAGAATGTATCCCTATGATCAGAATTAAAATTTTTACTTTGTCTGGAGTGATTTGTAGTTTATTCGAAAAACAAACTCAGCATAGCTTCCAGCATAACATCATTGTAGCATAACATTGACTGTATCAAAGTCACCCAGCCTAATTGGCTAATTAGTCTATTCCCCCCCCCCCCCCCCCCCAAAATCTGAAATCCAAATTACATCTGGACTCAATCCTTTTGGATAAGGGAGACTCAATTTGTAGTCACTGGGGCGAAACAGATGGGCAGGAAAAAGTGGCTTGAAACTGCCTTTTCTGAAGCCACATTGAAACCCCACCAACAGCACCACCGGGTCCGAAGGCAGCTGGAGTGCTCATGTCATGACCACATGACATAGCATTAACCCAGGAAGAAGCAGAAAAAAAGCTGCTTACGGCTTTTCTCTACATAAGGCGCCTAGAGGGCACTTTCCTTCTGGCTTCAAGGCATGTGTGATCTAAACACTCCACCTTCAAGCCAGCCTGAAAGCACCTCTTTTTGCCTGTCTGTTTAGCCCCACGGTTGTTTTTTGGTGAGATGCTGTTTATTTGTGTTTATAATATATGACCAATAAGAAAGTGTGTCTTTCTGTAAATAGTACAAAAAATTAAATTGTCTCAAATGCTTGTCATCTTTTAAAATCCTTACAGAAAAGCCTTTCTTATCTTTTGGAAGAATGCCATCTGTGGTGGAGGCAAAAGTGAGTGAACCAGCTAAAATTCCTGTGATGTTCAGAGGTTATCCATCTCCAGATGCAAAATGGTATGAATCAGAAAAATATCTTCCTCTTAAAAATTATTTTAATTCTCTTTTTCGACAAAGTCTCCCTAATCTCACTATATTATTTATTTTATCATTAAAAGCAATAAGGCAGCATACAGTAAATGAAAAAACAAACATCATCATCAGCATTAAAAACAAAGTCATCATTAATAGAGGAGAAGTAGATAAGAAAGATATCCTGGAAGTACAGCCAAGGAATACTCACCGTAGCAATCACTTTTCAGTTTATGTCTATATGTTGTTGTTTGTTTTTGTTGTTGTATGTTTCAATTTGTATGTGCATTTTGGATTTTATGTTGTTTGTGTATTGATTGTGGGCAATCGTGTTCTGTATTTTTATTAGATAATAAAACAAACAAACAAACAAACAAAGTCATCATTAAAAACTGGATTTCCACTGTCAGCCAATGTAATATTTGGTAAGTACAAATATACTCCTGTTGTTGCTTTTAATAACAGGACTGTATTTCTGCTTACTAAGTATTACAGTGACTGACAGAGTGGAAGTATGATAGTCTTTAAACCAAAATGATCTAGGATTTGTCTTCTCCAGCTGCTTTGATGAAAGGAGAAGCTGAGATGTTTCAAGTTTTTAATATTTCAGTTATGCTGGTCACCATAATAAGCATATGGTTTTACTGACTAAGAGCTTGCTTTGAGGATCTAGAATAATTTGTCTGAAGTGCTATTTTAATTCATTAAAGGTTCTCTCTGTCTCTGTCTGTCTCTCAATCTCTTTCCCCCCAAGCGAGATGAAAACCCTCATTTCATTGTCTGGGCGTTGCTTATTTTCCAAACATAACCTGCCTTACAGGAATGCTATGTAGATAATAAATGTATATCACATATTTTCTTCTTCTTGTTGAGGTTCTCAATAGAATGATTGGATACAGATGTGATCCTATATCATTCAACAAAACACCAACTTTTTTTTTCAGGTATAAAAATGGAAAACCCATAGTTGCAAGTCGTAGCATTAAACTTGGTTACTCCTTGACGATTACTGAAACAAATGAAAGAGATGCTGGAAATTATACTGTTGTGATGACCAATCCCATAAACAAAGAGCAGAAAAGGCATACATTTCAGCTGGTTGTGAACGGTAAAATCCTGTTTCCAAAATCCTTGTTTCTGATAAGAGTAAAATTTTGCTTCTGTTGCAATCATTGATAAGCTGTGCAGAAAAGTGACATTTCATTTTCTGTCAACAACATTCAAGAAATCCAAATTAAAACATTCATACACTGGGAGCTATTGTAATAAGAGTATCATCAAAAATGTAAAGCTGGTTTCTCTAAGAGTCACAAGTTGATGTTTAACATAGTGTGACTAGAAACTATAGTTCAGTGGCAGAACCAAAGCATGGAATGTTGCCTTAATATTTTGTTGGTTATGGTTATAGTTCCAAGACCACCCAGTAATTAGTTGTTATTATACTTTCATTATAAAACTCTTTACTTTTTAATGTATTGAATGTTACTGAATAGTTACTTTTCAGGTATTAGAAAATGAGCATGCTACAGGCTACGGGCTTGTGGAACCAAACAGGCTTTTCTCCCATAGACTTCACTATTGTTTGAATACCCACCACACAGCATGAGGCAGAAGCACAAAGCATAGCACAAGCCAGAGTTTGAACAATATATTTCTCCCCTACTATCGAGTGAAACCATGTTCCTGTCACACTGGAAGAGAAGTGGCATGAACCCTTACCAAGCTAGAACCATACTGTAGTATAGTCACCCCTTTGTTATTAGAAAAGGAACTAATAAAAATTAATTACTTGTAACCAGTTACTACTAGGTTCTGCATAGAGCCCATGCAGAGGAGGCCTTGACTTTTCCAGGGAGAATGGGGGACATCTTTGAATCTCTGAATGGTTTTCACTGGGCAGTGTAGACAATACAGTGGGATCTCGGTATCTGCAGGAGATCTGTTCCAGACCCCCCTGTAGATACCAAAATCCTGAGATGCTCAAGTCCCATTGTCCCCAATGCTATGTGCACAGGGTCACACTGCCATTAGGGGCAACAGAACTTCAGGTGAAATCCCATTGTCCCTAATGGTTCTGCAGCCGCATGCGTGACGTGCCGCCACTGGGGACAATTGGGGCTGTCCCTAATAGTGGCACAACCACATGCATGTGCTGCCATTGGGGACATCATGGGCCTGCCATCTCTGGAAACTGAATATGGTTGTACATAGTTGTTAAAATTTTTACATCTTTAAAATCTGTTTTTAATGTATTAATTTATTGCTGTTTAATATGTTTTTAGCTTAATTATTTTGTTTTAAACTGTTTAACCTGTTTTGTACTCTGCCCTGAGATCTTTGATATAGGACAGAGTATAAAGCTGCTGCTGCTGCTGATATTTTTTTGTGTTTCGCCACATCTCTGTTTTCATAATCTCAGGCAGAAAATAAAAACACTAGACTTATCAAGCCCAATGTGGGCCACCATCCAATGTACTTACTTTGTTTGACTCTATTATCCTCCTCTTCAGTTTATTATTTTTTTTTTTAAAAAGACTTCTGGTTAAGCAGTTGTTTTATGAAAACATTATTGTTTTCGGTTTACCCAGCATGTGTATTTATCTTTGTGTCCTGCTCTTTTCCTGTCCTCGGCATGCTCTTTTACTCCTGTCTACCATGAACCCTACGCTGTTGTCCGTATGTGCCTCACCCATCCTTCCTGCTCTTCCTTCACTGTCCTGTCTAACTTCACCATTCATGTTCCTCCCCCACTTCATTGTTCAGGAAATTATTGGATGTTTCTACTGCTTATAAAAAGAGCCACTTTGGGGGGACAACAGTATTCCTTAAAAAATTTGGAAAGGCGAGGAGGGTAGCTTCATGGGCAAGGAAGGATATTAACTATATGATGGAGAAATTGGAAATGCCGAGTGTAGGGACTGTCTTTCAGGACGTCCTCTTCTGGGTCACACATTTCTTCAGGATCTTCTATACAGCCTTGTGCTTACCTCCTGTCTCTGACTGGAGAGAAAGATGGGAATTACCTCCCTTGACAATAATTGTTTGTTGTCTAGTGACAGACAGACAGACAGACTTTAACCCCCCCCCCCCCGACCTTCCTTCTCTTTTTGGATTTCAACCCCCTTTGAGAATACGATGGATCCCCATCCTGGAAAAAAACACTTTCACATAATTTTCAAGATAGCAAGAAGGAAGTTGGATTAAAAAAATGTTCTGTGTTTTTTGCTTCTGTGGTTTCTGAACCCCAGATTAAGACACTCTGATCTAAAGTGTGTGGCTACTGTTTGTACCTTATCACATTAAAAACAAAACTGGCAGACAAATGGAAAGAAGCATGTTCATTTTTCTGTCTCAGCAAGACTTTGAAGCATTTCCATTTTCCTCCAGTCATAAAAGCATGGGAAAGGGTTGTTAAAAAATGTCCTTTTTGCAAAACAGATTTTTCCAGCTTGGGAAAAGGAACACTTTTATGACATATTTACATTTCTTCAGTCTTGCAACTTGTCCCCCAATATTTCAGTTATTTATTGATTTCAGCTGAGTAGGGTTCAGAATCTGCTATGTCCACAGCAGCAGTCCACACTGGCTGGAGCTTTCTGAGAGTCACAGTCTAAAAAAGTTATTTTTCCAGCAACTCCTTCACAATATAGTTTTTGTTTGACATTGTACATTAATTAATATGTCAATGTAACTAGTTCTATTGGTTCTTAATAAAATGCTACCCCCACAATTGCATAGGAAAGGCTTGGGAAGTAAACCTTTATGTATTCCAAACTAAACAATATCATCTCTTAGTTTCAAAATTCAGAAGTGGGGCCTAGACTTTTTTAATGGAATTGATTTGCAGAATTGCAAATCAACTTTAGGAGAACCCTTTGGTGGGGGAAACCTCGCAAAACAGCTGAATGAGGATTCAGCATACTTGATGGTCGTCAAATGCTGATGAACTATTGAGGGGGTTATGCAGATATTGTTGTTGTTTTTTTAGTATGACTATCAGAATAATCTCACATTCCAGTCTTGTTATTCACACTATTTTTAAAAAATCAGAACCATATCTAAGCATATCTCTGTGAATTCTGTTGTTCAACATGTCTCAGCACTCAAATAAAGATCAATTTGTATTTGAAACACGTTCAAGACATGAAGTTTTTTATCCCAGTTTATCCAGGGTCTATTCACATCAGTTATTCACACAGTCAACAATGCTAATCTTTTAGGAAAACTCAGGGGGAAAAAACCTTGAGATTGATTATCCCTTGTTAAGTGTGTGTGTTTTTGGCATCCTCCCCCCTCCACCCAAACTTACATGGGTGCATTCAAAATGCATGTGAACAGCAAAGATTCAACCAACATTCTGCCGGGATTATTTTAACCAACTGAATAACCCCTCCAGGAAACTAAGGGGCTGAAGAAACCCCCCCTCAGCAACGGATTGGGGCTGCAGCAACTACATGCTGTGGCCCCAATCTGGCTTTTCAAAAGAAGCTGCAAAAAACAGCTCCTTTTTGCGCTGTGGAAAGGGTGCCATGGCTGCCAGTGCTGTAGCTTTTTGGCATTCCTTTGGTGCTATGTCATCTGGACACAAGTGCCAGAGAAGCGCTGTGTTGCCACTTGCCATGTGGCGGGGCATGTGGCATCACGCTGGCATGGGGGTGGGGTCAGGGTGTGCATCGTGTGGATGCCACACCCCCACCCCACCCTGATGCCAGCCTTTGGTGCCGATCTGTCGAGGATCTAAGTGAAACACAGAATAATAGGTTTTATTTATGGCCCGCTCCTCTGTCCACAATCGAATGGGCTATCACAGAGGAGGGCATGTCTGACTGATCTCTGAAAAGGAGGACTTCACACTGCACATTTTGTTGCAGATCCGATTTGTCTTGACAGAATGTAGCTTGATTATAGGACTCCATTAATAAAATAATTCCTTTTATCTCCTTTTCATTCCTGTAGTTCCACCTCAGATTGGAGAAAATGCTCTTTTGGCTCCTGTGGATTCTTATAAGTATGGCTCCACTGAAATCCTAACGTGTACAATATATGCTATTCCAGCAGTGGCCAAGATTCAGTGGTATTGGCAGTTTGAGGAAGAATGTACTTTCAACCCTCAGTAAGTGCAATATGAGTGACACCCATTATTAGACATTAACAACAAGGATCTGGGACCATGGTATGACCCTGGCTTTTTGCTCATTAATTACATTTTAAAACCAGCAACACTGCTCCTACTTTAAATGTCACAGGGATCTGTAGGTTGTGTATATTGTATGCTTATTTTTAATGGGGATAACAACATGCTATGTTCTCTTCACTGGCACAAAGAAGAGGGAGAGGTGAGTGAGATTAAATCTGACTATCTGTTTCACATAGCAGGAAATCATACTTTTCTGTTATGTCTGAATTGGACTATAGGTTAACTATTTACATAATTGTACAGAGTAAACCAATCTCTTTACTAAAAAGAAGTAGAAAGTTGAGATCCTTTGGATACTCTGTACTTAGTATGAATTTTCAGTACTTGTGTAGAATCATAGAATACAGGCTACATTGAATATTCATGAAGTAATATTTCAGTGAAAAACAAGAAAATAAAGTAAGTTAATGTACCCTTTCTTTGGTGCTTTTCCAAACCGTTTTTCTTGTCCTCCCCAGCAGCTGCTTTGATGCATTAAAATCATTATCTTTGTTCATAACTCAATCTCAGCCAGTCAGTGCTCACATTAAATATGTCATTGAGAAAATCTCACCAAATTGATTCAAAGTGAGGGCAAAATGTCATGCTTTTACTCTGAATACATGACCCAATCACATTGGCCAAAGCATTGACTGACTATACACAACATCGCAAAAACGATTCAATGTGAGGACAAGGCTACCTGCCCTCACTCCAAATAGGCAAATAAATTTTGTATGTTTGCAATCTCTCTTAGATATCCCAGCTTTCTATTGGCCTATGGCTGGAGTGGATGCGAATGAACCTTTAGTGAAAAGTACACTCAAACGTTACCTCTTGTTCCTTCTCATCTCCAAGATGACCCATGGCCCTGTGTCTGAAGAAAGACTTTTTTCAAAATGTGTTTTGCATATTGTGTTCACTAAAATAGCCTTTGGGGGTAACAAAGCTGGATAATAAACTTGGCTGTAGGCTAGAGGAAGAGCGAAGTCTGTATAAAAATATTCATTTCCATCCCTTCCGGACAGTAGACAAAACTTCCTCTAGCGCTGCTGTGAATGCAAAAGCACTTGGGATTTGCTTTCAGCAAAATAGGTTGGTAAACATGCTGAAGCCTTCCACTTTCTTGCAATCTTGCAATCTCTCCCCTCCCTTCCAACATTTTAGGTAGCAAAACTCCTATAATGGCATAGGAATGTCCAGATTACTGTTGATTGAAGTAGGCTTAGATCTTGTATGAAGGAGATGTAACAGAAAGTCCTACCAGGCAGAAGTACATCATGCTTTTTTATTCCATTCTCCCTCACACTCACCATTTACAGTCTCTACAGCATGGCCATATACTGGCCAGTGGAGAATGAGTCGCTGGTGGTAACGTCAAACATATAGATCACAGCTGGGCACACAACAATGAGGCATCCTTTGCAACTGGGCAGTCCATCCTGGGCAGTCTTTGGAGGTCCTAGAGGATAGTAGCTGTGTTTACTCTGATACACAGGCAAAAGGTGGGATTGAGGAAGGGATTTGGTTGTTTTCATGTGACGGGAAGAGAATTCCAGCCTCTGCGATGACCAAAAATCGATTGTGTGTGTATGTGTGCCTTCAAGTCATCTTTCAATTTATGGGAATCCCATCAATTTCATAGGGTTCTCTTGGGCAAGGAATACCCAGAGATGGTTTTGCCAGTTCCTTCCTTTGAAGTATAGGCTACAGCACCTGGTATTTGTTAGTGGTCTCCCAACCAAGTACTAAGCAGGTCTGACCCTAATTGGTTTCCAAGGGCAGATGAGATCTGATGTCTTTAGGGTATTGAGGCTCACTAAAAAAATTAATAACTTAGATGTAAATTGGATTTACGCCTGCATCAGTCACTAACAGAATGCCAAGCCATAACTGACTATTCTCATACAAAAACATACAAAATAGATAATCTTTGATTTTAGGGCCATGTTACTTTTTGGACTACAACTCCCAGAACCCTCTGGTTCAAAAATAAATCCCTTCCCTAATTTTTTCAGCCTCTAGAATATAGAGACAGATTGACAAGAAGAAGGAAGCAGTGATGTGGTACCTTTAAAGGCAATTAATTTAATCTGTCCGAATCCATTTCTTCAGATACACAGACAGATCACTTTCTCTCTAGACTCTCTCTCCTAATTCTTGCAATTAGAAATTATCCCTTTATATGATGCATTGTTGAACTGATTGAGTTACAGTGATTAAATCAATTTAACTGTTATGGATCAATGCCATGGAATGCTGGGATTTCTGGTTTTGTGAGATATTTAGCCTTTTCTGTCAGAACTCTGATGCCACAACAAACTTCAAATCCCATGATCCCATTAAATGGACCCTGGCAGTTAAAGGGAGCCAGCATACATAGTGTAGTCATTTAAGTGCTAGACTAGGACTTTGCAAAACTAGGAATCCCCACGCAGCCATGGTGACTTTTAGCAAGTTATATTCTCTCAGTCATAAACTTTTCTGAATATGAGAATCTCATAAATCTTACCAAGAAAGCCATATAATATGGTCGCCTTAAAGACACCAGATCCTTTCTGATCTTGAAAAGCTAAGCAGGGTCAGTCCTGATGGGAGACAGCCAATGACTACCAGGTGCTGTAGGCTATATTTCAGAGGATGGCACTGGCGAAACCACTTCTTGATTCCAACACTCTAAATTGGAATCAGCCTGAAGGCACAGAGCAACAATATATTCCTCTGAGGAAGTGAGATATCTTCTGAATAAGTCAGGCCTCAAGCTAGTGTAGGCAGGGATTATACCTTTGGGGCAGTGGCTAGTTTTGAAAGCTGTTGTTATTTATGCTGGCAACAGCTTGTTTGTTGCTTCGATTTCCTTACGTCAATCCACAGCTGAATTTGACACTGTTTCTTATCAATGTGAAAGTGTATCTTGGAGGAAGTGCCTTGACTGATGCTAGGGAATGATAGAGTGAGCTTCTCCACTTCCCCTATCTTAATTTTGCATAAGGCCAGACTTCCTTTTAGGATTTTTTTTTCCAAAAAGGAAACAAAAAAGGAGCCAGCTTTCCTGTTGTTGTTTTAAAATGACTTCCACGATCTTCATCCTTTTGGTGCCTGCCTGGTCATTTCCTACCTAAGATACCCTAGAAAAATCCATTGGGGATTCCAATGATTTTTATGTCCTTCTCCATCTTCCTCTTGAACCAAATTAACTCAAATCATCAATTTTATGAATGGAGGCTTGTTCCCAGAATAGCTGCTGACAACCCCATCCCCCCTGCCATCAGTATCCTGATTGGGTTGACCTAGTCAGAATAATGAAGGAATGTACCTCTAGGGCCTGGGAATATCTATTTTTATGTCATAGCAAAGTCTCGGAAACTTGGGCATTGCTTTGTTACTAGTAGGACCTGCAACAAAATGTTGCAGGATGTCCTCATCCACAAAATACAAGTACTACTGGTCAGGGTTCCTGTCAACCATTTGCTCTTCCAAGATACTATATGCTGTAAGGAATGCTAGCAGCCCATCTCTCTGTCAATTCTTTCCCTAATATGAGGAAGGGGTTGTTTTTCCAGTGACAACTAACGTTCCATGACTCCTTTGTCCTCACTCTGTTCTGTTTTTTAAAGTTATATTGCATCTCGGCTCATCCAACCAAGGTGATAGTCTCTTGTTTCTCAGTGGCCCAAGTTGGTTGACAATTAATAATAAATAAATAAATAATAAAATATATTTATATCCCGTCTCTCCCTGTTTTGGATCAAGGTGGGTAACAAGAGAACCAATATACAAATATTTTATTATTTGGTAATAACAACAGTAAATAAAAACATAACAATAGCAAATGCCATCCCCCCTTCCTCCTTCCCACCCTAAAAAAGCATACAAGTTAAATCTAAAACTAATCTGATCAAATGGGGAGAGCTAAGTAGATGAGAAGTTTCATTACGAGGAGGTCAGTTTGGGAAGGCCTGCTGGAAGAGATCTGTCTTTATTGCCTTTTTAAAGGTATCTAATGATGTTATAAGGTGGATCTCCTCGAGCAGGTCATTCCAAATTTTTGGAGCGATGGCTGAAAACGATCTACAGGAAGTCACCATCAGTCTGGTTTTCTTTGACTGAAGCAAGTTCTTCCCGGAAGATCTGAGTGTCCGGGAAGGATTATATGGAAGGAGGTGTTCCCTCAGGTATGCTGGACCCAAGCCATCTAGGCTTCATAGGTAATAACCAACACCTTATACTGTGCCTAGAAGCTAGTAGGCATTCACTAGAGAGAATATTACTCATTGCCCCCTTACAGAGCTTGGAATGCTATTTTTGAATGGCAGATCCTTGCTTCTTGCCATTGTGTTTTTGTTGTGTGCCTTCATGTTGTTTCCGATTTATGGCGTCCCTAAGGCAAACCTATCATGGGATTTTCTTGGCAAGTTTCTTCAGAGGGGGTTTGCCATTGCCATCTTCTGAGGCTGAGAGTGTATGACTTGCTCAAGGAGTATATAACATGCTTGTTTTTAAGACTATTGCAATGTAAAAATGTAAATGTAGTTTTTAAAATAAGTATGTTTTAAACTGTTTACAAATTGAGGCCACTTAAATTAGAGTAATGTTGCTTTGGTTTCTGTACTTCATATTGAGAACTTTTAGTTGAGAGCAAGAAATAAACATGGAAAGGAATAAATACACTACTTTCATAAATTAATGCTTCATAGGTAATATTGATACTTAGAATAGGTTACTTCCTAGCTCTTTTCCTTTACACCAGGTTACATAGGGATTACAACAGCATTAATCCAAATTCTGGTTTAGTTTCAATAATTCCACAGCATCAGATATTCCCAGACTGCTTATTATGTCCATGAAGGTTTTTTTGGCATACTATTGCTCTTTGTTCCTGTTTCTATTGTGCTCATACTTATCTTGTCATTTGCTAATGCAAACAAACCAATCTACCCTTGAAGCATAACTTTTTGGTTATCTTTTCTTTTACAGCCAGGCTGGATTGGGAAACAATCCTTACTCCTGTAAGAAATGGAAAGATATAACTGACAGAAGAGGTGGGAATCAGATTGAAATAATGAAACCTCAGTCTGTTGTTATTGCTGGGAAAAGGAAGGTGAGCTTGTCATCTTTTGTCTGTATATTTGAAATGCTGTTTGAAAGAATCAGAATGACTCTGAATTTAGTGGCTTATTTGTGATCATTAGAATTATGGGCATGTAAGCCTAAACACAATTACAGATAACTGTGTCCACAGATAAATGGACAGTGTTCCTATATAAAAGTAACATTTTCATGTATACATCTAGAATTATAGCTATGAAATTGAGAGCTGCACAGTACAGTGATGGAGAGAACTGAGCCTGGAAAACTTAATATCCTGCCCAAACCCTAGATGTAACATGTTATTAATAATGTTGCTAGCAGCAATTAATTAATTTTTTGATAATGAAGGTGCAACTAAAATACATTTTAAAAGCAATGAAACATGTAAGAGCACTGGTGTATTGAGAAAAAATTTCTAGTTCTTTTTATGTTTCTTTTAAAATCATTTTAAAAAGCCTTTTCATGTTTTATCCTATGATCAGTTCTAACCATTTTCTTCTCAAAAAAAAGGTAACCGATAATTAACAAGCAAGATAACAAGTAGCATAATGAATTTAGGTCCAATGCAGAAATAATCGAGTTTGAGACTGCCTTAATTGCCTAGGCTCAATGCTAAGGAATTATAGCACTGAGAACTGTAGTTTAGTGAGACATTTAGCCTTCTCTGTCAATAAATTACAATTCCTAGGATTCCCTAGCACTGAGCCAGGGCAGTGAAATTGGTCTCAAACCCGATTATTTCTGCGGTGTGTTTTGGACCTTAATTTTCCCATCAGTGTCAATGAGTATCAAGAATGGATATGTTCTGAAATGTTGTAACAGAAGTGTTTGGCAAATACTCAAAGGCCCAGCTCCTGATATTTGGGAATCTCTCTTTTCCCTGCACTGTAGCTCACCCCTATTCAGCAGGGAGACCTGACTGTTTATCTACAGTATCATTTTTAGGGGGATGGAGCAGCTGCAGTGAAGAGAAGGAGGTGGGAAGGCCCTTTTAGCCAGCTCAATTGTATGCACCTATATCTGGATCCAGCCCTTGGTTATCAATCCCTAGCTTGTTACCAAAAATACACAGAAAGATGTGGGGACAGAAGAATGACAACTGTAACGCTTAGGTTTTTTGGTGGGTTTTTCAGGCTATATGGCTGTGTTCTGGAAAAGTTTATTCCTCTTCCAGAACACGGCTACATAGCCTGAAAAACCCACAAAAAACAATCGATGCCGGTTGTGAAAGCCTTCGACTTCAGACTGTAAAGCACTTCGAAAATAACAAATTTTTATAAAGGACAAATTGCAGTACTAGAGATTTCTAAGTATCTTGACTGCATGTGGGACAGTGACAAATGACGTTTAAGCATTTATAGAGAATCAGGGCAGGTCTACATTGGTCCATGTGGACATGCCCAAATGGCCCTTTTAGGCATGTAGACATGCCATCCTATGCATGCTTACTCAGAGGTAGGTCCTACTGTGTCCAATAAGATTTGCTCACTAGTAACTGTGATTTGCAGCTCAAGGTTGGATTTCAGACTGCGTTATTAGAATGTAAATCATGTTGAACACCATGAGACTCCCTTTTGTATAAACATGCTTCAAGCTGGCCAGCCTGTTGCAAATGGAATGTGGAAGAAAGTGTTCTATTTTGGGTCTTGCTTAAAATGTTAAGATCTCTGTTGGCCACAGTCTCTATTGACAATTGTAGCAAGATGGTTTAGGGAGGGTAAACAATTTCACTTTTGTTTGCCAGAATGGGTAAGCAGCAGGTCATGTAAGCTTCAGATGCAAACAGGATACCTAAAACAATGGTGGGTTGTGTTCTGTTGGAATTTATCATGGCCTGGATAACTACAGCTGACTTATTGTGCTGGGTTCAGAGAAGCCCTGCAGCATCAGTGTGTCCTGACATTACTTGCCTCGTTCTCTTGTAGACCGTAAGCGCTCTCATCATTCAAGCAGCAAATGTGTCTGCTTTGTACAAATGCGTGGCTAGCAATAAAGCTGGAGAAGGCGAGAGGGTGATCTCCTTTCACGTCACCAGTAAGTACTGCATAACAGTTTGCAAATAACATCTTAACCAATCTCATTAAACAACCCCAGAGTTCTTATCCTATTGTACCAGTGTAGGAACAATGTAGCCTTCCAGATGTTGCTGGACTGCAGCTCCCAATATTCCTCACCATTGGCTGTTCTGGCTAGCTTAAGTTCTTCTTCCTCCTCTTCCTCCTTTAAAAAAACTATTTAAACTCCAGCAATGACAAATCTGTACCACCCAATCCTGAAAAATTAACAGTATAATTGTATCAGTCCTTCAAGGTCTGAGGAAAGTAGCAATTCAACAACATCCAGAGGGCTGCATCTGCCCACTTTTGCTCTGTACCAGGACCCCTGTGAAAGCCAGGGGCCAATTCCACCCCAAAAAGCCCAAGGACCTCCATATTTCTCTGCAGTGCCTCTCAAAATGGCAACAGAAAATGACATCCAGTCATTGCCTGTCACCATTTTGAGAGGGACTGCAGAGGAAAATGGAGGCATTTATGCATAGTATCAGATTCTGATCCAGATTAGATCCTTGTGGGTGGGATATTTTCCCATTTTTTGTATACGCGGCGGACTTTCCACATAATTTGGGGGTAAAGATTGACCAAAAATTGTGCCATTTCCCCCCCCAAAATTTAGGGAACCAGGGGAGCACAGAAAAGAGGTTCAGATGCTCTATGCTGTCTATGGGCCACACTTTGTACATCTCTGTCACATGCTGTCAGTATGTACAAACACTTTCTGGTGCTATGTAAGACTGCCAGCACATATTCACTTCCAGTTCAATTTTTTTTTTTTTTTTTAAAAATGGTACTCTATAATGATTGTACATGATGGTTTTACTGGTTGTTTATTTTTGAAATTGTTTTTACTCTTAACCTGTACATTTCCCAGTTTGACTGTGAGATATGCCATAACTGGGATTATGAATTAGGAGCAGTAAGCAATCAGTGAGGTGTAGTGGTTTGAATATTGGAATAGGGCTGTGGGAGACCAGTGGGTGACCTTGGGTAAGTCACACACTCTCAGCCTCAGAGGACGGCAATGAGAAACCTCTAAATAAACATTGCCACAAAACCCCTGAAATAGGGTCCCCTTGAAGGCACACAACAACAACCATGGTCCAAAAGAGAGAAGCTTATTTGTTTACATCATGAGATGTAAACCCAGGTTTCAGTGAGAATGATCTTGAACAGGAAACAGATTGTTGCTGCTGGATATGTCCTTCAATAGAAGGGTGCTGCATGGTGGGAAGTTAAAAACTTTCCTTTCTTTTCCAGACTAATGGCATGTAAACGCTACGTTAAAAATCAATAAAATGCCTCTAGTTTTAAGCATGGCTTAAGTGTACCTTCACTTGCGAAGCTAACTTGTTTCAACTACCTGTAGATAACCTTAACCATAGTTCAGGGTTAGAAACAATGTTAAACTGTGGTTAGCTGAAAGGAAAAGCTTCCAGTTTCCTCTTGGCCATCTTAGAGGAGATGTGAGGGTGAGCACTAACGCATATTATGATAAATCACTCTTTCTCATTTTGTCCAGACCAGCTTCTTGCATAGCAGTAATCAGGTGATGGGAGCTGCTGTGAGTCAGTTCTTTATCTATTGTCAGAACAATAAAGCTTTGCCTACTTTAGTCAGAAGCACTAAGGGGGTAAGCTATGTGTTGCAACAACGTAGGGCGCTGCAACATTTCTTAATCAATTTTTAATAGGTCATAGTTTACTAAAAAAATAGTTGAATTAAACAATCCTTTCACGAATAGCTTTCCATATGCATACTTTCTGTTTAAATTTGTGTGTTCCCCTGCGTTATCTTAGATTCTTTGGTACTTTGTGCCATCATGCACAAAGCACACAGTAGTAATCAGAGCTTGCAAAAGTTACTTCTATGGATGAGAACTCCCAGAACTCTATAACCAGTTATGACCATTCAATCTGGTTGTTATGGGTGCTGTAGTCTAAAAGAATAACTTTTCTGAGCTCTAAGTTAATCCTGTAGCTCAGGGTACTAGGGACTGAAACCTATTCATTTTCAGAATTATAACATTACCCCAAACATTTCTCTCTCACATACACACACATTCTCTCATTCTCTTTCAATAATTTCATTTTTCCCCCTTTGTAGGAGGCCTTGAAATTAATCTTCAGCCTCAGAGCCAGCCTACTGAGAAGCACAATGTCTCCTTGCAGTGCACAGCAGACAGGCTCACTTTTGAAAACTTGACCTGGTTTAAGCTGAGCCCTCGTGCCTCAATGACAAGACTTGGCAGACTGCCCATGCCCATTTGCAAGAACCTGGAAACTCTTCAGAGGCTTAATGCCATGGCTGCAAGTGCCAATGGGGAAAATGTTACCAGGGAACTCCTTCTCCAGAACATTTCCCTTCAAGACAGTGGGGATTACGTATGCGTCGCTCAGGACAAAAAGACCAAATTGCGACACTGCCTTGTCAAACACCTCACTATTCAAGGTAAGGGCAAGTGGCCACATTCTAGGAGAGTTTATTCCTGATGTAAGGTCAGGATGTTTGATGACAAGGGATGCTATGTCATGCTATGATCAGGAGTTGACAGGGCTTGAATATTTTTGTTTTACAACAGTTGCCATATTACCTCACCAACCATGGATAACTGCCAAAACGGTTAGGGTTTCTGCGTGTTGTCATCCAAAAATTAACTTTTCCAGGCTTCAGGATTGGATGGACCTGTCTGCTTCTGGTTACTATCATATGTGCTTATTCCTTAGTTCGTTGTATCTTATTCACTATTGTAATAATAGTGATTTTTAAAAAAACTGCACAAAAAATCACATTTTGAATGCATATTTAGATGCATATTTTAAGACATTTTCTCTCTAAATACACATTTTAAATACATCTTTTTTGAGACAATAATTCTTAGAACATTTGGGAGGAGCAGACTACCATTCTAACCTGTACACTCCTAGTGATAATGGAATTCAAAGACATAGCTGTGTCAGTGTGGAAAATCAGTATGCAAAGGATCTTGTAGCATCTTTGAGATTAACTGAAAGAAAGAAATGGATATTTAGGGAAGGAGGCTCAAGTCTATGACAGCTCACGCTACCAACTTCTTTCTTTCAGTTAGTCTCAAAGGTGCTACAAGATCCCTTTGCATACTAGTGATAGGTTAAGGAGTGCACGGTATTTGGGCTGCATGTGAGTTTCTGGATAGTTCCATGGAAATTTGTAGTCCATTTGGTTGTAGCCTGCGTCAGGGCCATAGAGCCAGAACAAGTAGAGAATGAAGAGTAAAATGGAAGGAAACACTTTCACAATATAATTACATTGTGGAATTTATTGTGTAGGTATTATGATAGACTTTAGGCTCCCTAACTTTCAAAACTGGTTACAGTAATTTTCACAGAATATATATACTACTGGCTGTTACTTGTGATACTTAGAATAGGCCTCTGTGTTAATCTCATAGCTCAAAGTTAACCAGTGTGATCTGGTAGCTTAATGAGTTTCAGGTTTGTCATTCCAAAACTGCATTTTAAAAATATCTGACATTTAAATTTAAATGTTAAATCCCTCACAAACAGAACCAGTGGCGCCCACAATTATGGGGAACCTTGAGAATCAAACAACGTATATCGGTGAAACAATAGAAGTATCATGTGTAGCAAATGGAATTCCTTCTCCACTCATCAAGTGGTTTAAAAACAACGAATCTCTTGTTGAAGATTCAGGTGAGACTGAACATTCTGTCTAGCAGTTCCACTTGCTGAGTTGCTTATGTAAAATTCCTCATTGATTTTTATTCTGCTTAAGTTAGTTCTTCCCAGGAAGCACCTTTGACATTCCACTATTTTATGTTTTCCTTCTTTCCTGATCTTTGCTGTAGCATGCAGTCGATCCTTATTGCATGTAGCTGCTGCTCCTCTGCATATTTAGGGAATACACGAGGAGATGGGCAGGACTGTAACTACAACGGGGCTAGCTGTATGAGTAGCAGGGCCTTTCCTTTTGGAACCCTGTAGTAGTAGCATTGCTGGTTATGAGGACAGAGGTTATAACATTATGTCTCCTGTTTATGCATCCAGATAACAGCTGAAAATTGTGCCTCGAATGGCCAACCTCATTCTGCCTGTAATTTATTGAATACTCAAATGGGTAGTAGTGTAATATGAAAAGATCTTTTAAGGGGAGTTAGATCTATGGAGGATTACTGATGGTTGCTGGTTTGTATCATTTTGTACCTTCAATTCAACTCTGATTTATGGCACATGTCTTGGCAAATGTGACTTGACTAAGGCCATCCAATGGATTTTCTTGGCTGGGTGAAGATTCAAATCCCGGTCTTTGAGAGTTCTAGTCCAATATTCAAACCACTATTCAATTGTCTCTAGGATTAGAGTGATCATGTCTCTGAATATCTTTTTCTGGAGACCCATGGCAAGAGAAGGCTCTTGCCACATGCCCTACTTTTGGGTTTCTCATAGATGTCTAGTTGGTGACGGGGCAGGACAGAATGCTGGAGAAGAGAAAGAGGTCTTTGTTCTGTCAGAGCAGAGGTTTTTATAGGTGCATTAGATATGGAAAATCCTACAGGAAGTGAAATGAAATGGCCTTCAGATTCCATCCAGCCACTAGTTAATTGTACACATGAAATAATCAAAATTCAGGCCTATAGTAAAGCTGTGCCCTTTAATCTAGAATTCTTTCCCCAGTGCTAGGTGTTTGGATATACTGCCCACAGTCACTTCTTCAGACCTCTTTTCTTTATCATTGTAGTATATGACCTAGGGATGTAAATATTTGACTATCTTGTCCTTGCAAGGAAGGACAAATAATTCCTGCAGTTTTTCCCATTGCACATCCTGAAATGTTTTAGGATATTATTCTGTGTCAAAATATGCATGGGATTTGCACAAGAATCATGTTTCATACAAAATACATTTCCAGATAGGCACACAGGGTTTCTTTAGTACAGGGTTTCTTTGCTGACTTTTGCACAAAAACCTTGGATATACAGAGATCTGCCTATGTGGAAACAGTGTTTTTTGGCACAAATCCCTCAAATTGTTGCACAGTATATTTCTGAGTGGAATAATTTCTTGAAAAACTCCAGGGTATGCAGATACTAGGCAAAAACTACACAAGATTCAAGCCACTGTGTTACTTTTTTCCATTTTTCAGCCAAAAAAAAAAAAGTACAACAAATATTATTATTCTTTCTAGTAAGATCCAGGACATAATATTTTGGACTAGAGCTCCAAAAATCACCCAGTCAATATGATGGTTGAGGGAGGGAGTCAGTGTTCAAACAAGTAACTTTTCCAGGTTCTGTCCAGAACTGAGCCTCATCATTGAAAACAGCGTGGGGGGGGGTTGATTCTGCCTCTATCTAATATGCATTAGGAGGAACTTCCTGACAGTAAGGGCTGTTCGACAGTGGAACACACTCCCTCGGAGTGTAGTGGAGTCTCCTTCCTTGGAGGTCTTTAAGCAGAGGCTGGATGGCCATCTGTCAGGGGTGCTTTGATTGGGAGTTCCTGCATGGCAGAATGGGGTTGGACTGGATGACTCTTGGGGTCTCTTCCAACTCTATGATTCTTTGATTCTATGATTAATTTATTTCCCATGTGCTGTTATTTGAACAAAAGAGATGAAGTAAGGGTTTCTTGAGTGTGCCTCACAATATTTTGTACACATTCAAAGATTTTTTAAAAATCCCATTCAAAATGTATATGTTTCAATGTCTCCTGTTCAGCAATGAACTCTAATTCCGCCCCCCCCCCAAACAAAAAACAATAGCAGCAGAAGAGTAGAAGAGTAATTGTGGTGCTTTTCTCCTCTGAAAGGTATTGTTTTGAAAGATGGGAACAGAAATCTCACCATCCGAAGGGTAAGGAAGGAAGATGAAGGCATCTACACCTGCCATGCCTGCAATGTTCTGGGCTGTACAAAAGCAGCAGCATTTTTTGAAGTGGAAGGTCTGTACTGATTGTTCAGTGGGAAAGTTTTCCTATGTGTTAGCTAAACCTTTCCTTCATTTATGTTTGATTCAATCTCTGTTTACATTGAATATCCATTATATAAGTGCTGCTGTCAAAAAACAAAACAAAACACAACCCTATGTGCTGTCTGTGAGATAGATTATTCCTGAGTGGTTGAATAGAATCAGGGCAGACAGAAACCACAGTTGCAAAAGCTGAGCGGACATAAGCTGTATGTTAGCCAAGAAACGAAGGCCATGAAGTGCCAAGTCCAAAGAGAAGACAGAAGTGAAAAGGCTAGGAAAATGCTAAGTACAGAAAAAGAAATGCTGTCAGATCTACTTTGAGTACTTCTTTGCCTGGTAGACCCAAGACACTTTAATGCCTTAGGTGCATTGATGAAGGTGACTCCTTCAGAGTCATGGCCCACCACATCCAAAACAAGTGAGTTATTTGGCACCTGAGACCAGAAATCCCACACACATGCCCCTGAGGCAATGAAACTACAAGGAAAATAATTCATTAACTAAGACCTAAATCCAGTTGCTAGTCCCGATACACTGGATCAATGGCTCAGTGATAAATCAATTCTTACACAAATCTCATTGATTTAATGGGTCTTATCTAGTTGCATGTAGCAATAATCCTATCAATTTGTTGCCTTTTACAACACTAGATTCTGCTATGGGAGGTAGTTATCTAGGTGATTTATTCAGGCCTGCTTTCTCCTTGCTCTCTTTACACAAGCAGTCATTTGCATATGTAAGGCGCTAAAATAAACTGAAAGATCTCATCCTCTTGTCAAAAACTATGAAAGATTTTTTGTTCTAAATATTGATGTCCCTGCTCTGTAAATACAAAACAGAAAAACCTTGGCACAGTGTGATAAATCACTGATTTTTTAAAACTGTTATGATCAAGTGAGCCAAAGCTATATCCTGTTGTTATTATAAATCCATAGCAAGATATTGAAGTGCTGTGCCATATTTTAGTTGGCTGGAAAGTGCTGTAAATAGTCCTGCATGGAAATATGTGTGTTCAGTTATCTAACAAATGTGATTTGTCTAAATATAGAATTATTTGTTGTTTTTTTAAAAAATAAATGTTATAAATTGTTGTAAACCAACAATGAAACTGCACTTAGGGTGGAAAAAAATGAAATGCACAGATATAGCATGGGAGACACCTGGCTTAACAACTGTACATGTGAAAGGGATCTAGAAGTCCTAGTAGAAGTTGAACATGAGTCAACAGTGTGATGCAGCAGCTAAAAAGGCCAAAATGTGATTCTAGGCTGCATAAATAGAAGTATAGTATCTAAATCAAGGCAAGTAATACCATGTTTCCCCGAAAATAAGACAGTGTCTTATATTAATTTTTGCTCCCAAAGATGTGCTAGGTCTTATTTTCAGGGGATGTCTTATTTTTCCATGAAGAAGAATTCACATTTATTGTTGAACAACAACAACAACAAAAGAAAAGAAAAAAAGAACATTTATTATATACTGTGTATATTTACTTTCAGGGGAGGCCTTATATTTAGCAATTCAGCAAAACCTCTACTAGGTCTTATTTTATGGGGATGTCTTATTTTCAGGGAAACAGGGTAGTGCCACTCTATTCTGCTTTGGTCAGGCCTCACCTGGAACACTGTGTCCAGTTCTGGACTCCACAATTCAAAAAGGATGTTGACAAGCTGGAGTGTGTCCAGAGGAGGGCAACCAAAATTGTGAAAGGTCAGGAAACCATGCCCTATAAGAAGCGACTTAGGGAGCTGGGTATGTTTAGCCTAGAGAAGAGACAGTTAAGAGGTGATATAATAGCCCTGTTTAAATGTTTGAAGGGATGTCATATTTAGGATGGAACAAGCTTGTTTTCTGCTGCTCCAGAAAATAGGACCTGGAACAGTGGGTGCAAGCTACAGAAAATATTCCACCTAAACATTAGGAGGAACTAATTATAGCAAGTGTGGTGGATTCTCCTTCTTTGGAGGTTTTGAAACAGAGGCTGGATAACCATCTATTGGGGGTGTTTTGATTGTCTGTTCCTGCATGGCAGGGGGTTGAACTGGATGGCCCTTGTAGTCTCTTCCAACTTTATGATATTATGAAAATGTAAGGTCTTGTGCCATATGGAAAGTGGGGTTTGGACATGATGGCTCTCCTTAGATTAAAATGCAGTCAAGTTCTATTAGATGCAAGTGTTCTTGGGTTATGAGCCCACTGTAACTGTTCTGACTAGTGAGGTGGCATCTTTGTAAACTATGAAGAGAACCTGCTTTATCTGCATCCCAGAAAAAATACAAGCAATTTTAAGATCTGAGGATTTTGGTGGAAAATTGTGGTTAAGCCTAAAGTTAATTTGATTGAACCTTGCTTGCTTGTTTGGTCCCCACTGAAAGGTCAGAATTGCTGCCATTGCTGTCTATTGCTTGATTTAATTCATGAATTGCAGCACAGAAGAGCAATCTGAGAATGTATTGACCAGTCATATCAACAATTCTTGGCTCTATTTACTTCAATAGTGTTATAGTGGTGGATTTACATTGTGTACCAAAGGTGTGCATAATGCTTTTTCCTTGACATGATTTTGCCTTAATTGAGTTTCTACTTATGAGGCTTCTCAGGTTGTTTTTCCTGAACAAGGAACCCCTTTCAGTGGTTCAACTGATGACCTACCTCAAATAGGCTCTCATCTCCTACTAGTGAACCGTCCAATTGTTTCTTCCCAGGGACTGATGAGAAAACGAATCTTGAGCTCATTATTCTGGTTGGAACATCAGTAATTGCCATGTTCTTCTGGTTACTCCTCGTCATCATTCTGCGGACCGTTAAACGGGTAATGAAACCACTTCTCTCACTGTCCCTGTCAGCATCAGTCTTGCATGACAAATGGAAAGTGATGGGTCCTCTTTTGTGTTGTTTCTTGCATTGTCTTTAAATCAACAGCTGCATTTTTCCTCTCATAGTACCATCACATTCTTGCTGGGAAATGAGGACATTAAAAAGTTTGCTATTTAATTGACCAGGCATCTGATGAAGAGAAAAATGCCCCTTTTCCAGATATTAATAAAGCAAGTCATTAACAACGATCTGTGGGCACAAGCCCTGCAGTACAGCTGGTGAAGGGGACTGCATACTTGCATTCCTGGGGACTAAATAATAAGTGTTCCAGACCTCATTAAAATCAGTAACTGTGATCAACCGCACGTTGCCTAACCAGTAAAGATAATTTTATTTAATTAGCCATGATTCTGCTTTCTTTCCAGGCCAATGGCGGAGAACTAAAGACTGGCTACCTGTCCATCATCATGGATCCAGATGAAGTTCCTATGGATGAGCAGTGTGAACGTCTTCCTTATGATGCCAGCAAATGGGAGTTCCCCAGGGAGAGGCTCAAACTAGGTGGGCTTTCCTCTTACTGACAAATCAGTGAATGGCCTTGATTCTAGAGGCTGCTGTGTTGAGTATTGGTTTGAGGACCATGTTGACGCATATCCAGTGCCCACTTGCACTCTTCTCTGAAAAGACCTCTATGTCTGTGTTGGCACTTCTGAATCTGTAAGGAATTCTGAGATTGGTATTATTGGGGCTTTCTAGATTGGCAGGAAAGTGTGACATGAAGTTGCCTTTTCCTTAATGCTTAGCAGCTGCACAGCCTTTAGATGGAGCTGCGCTGTTCCGCAGTTTTTAAAAAAGAAGCTGGGAAAACCAGCACCTTTTTAAAGGCGCTTCTTCTCCCCTAAAACGCAAAAAAAGCGTTTTCATGGCACACTTTCCCTTTTTCTCATCTAAAGGCTAGAGTTTCATGCGGCCATGAACACACTTCTTTTTGCCAATCTAGAAAGCCCCATTATGTAGAGAGGTGGGAGAAAAGTAATAAATAAATAGGACTGAATTAAACTTGGGTGAGGTTAGATTAGATTACAGTAGATTAGCCTTTTAGGATGTCTCTGAAAAGGGTTTAAATTACAGTTTCCCAACTGTACATTCAGTTACTAGATCCATAAACCACAGCCGTGGAGTGGTGATTTTCATTATTGCTGTGTGCCTTCAAGTCATTTTCAGTTTAAGGCAGCCTTGAGACAAATCTGTCATGGGGTTTTCTTGGCAAGAGGTGGTTTGCCATTGCTTTCCTCAGACTGATTGAGAGTGTCACTTACCCAAAGTCACACGGTGGTTTCTATGCCCAGTGATCTGAACCTTAGTCTTCTGGAGTCCTAGTCAAATCATTATACCATGCTGGCTCTCTTAACTATTCAGCAATTGACCCAGTGAGTAAGGCAAGGGCTTTAAACAAGACTTCAGCACTGCAACTTGTCTTAATACCAGGTCTCAAGCATAATATATGCTATATAATAAAAGAAGAAATCATGAGATGTTCCAGGGTGTTTTTCAATTGCCATAGAATAACCATAATATGCATGCACTTATGAAGCTGGCAAGTGGTAGGGGTGGAAAAAATATTCGAAAATGTTTTTTTAATGGTTCAAAACCATTTTTGAGGGCTAAAGAAACCCTGACAAGAAGAATCCCGGACTAATGAGAATTTTTTCTATTTCAGACATTTTCAACACAAAATTCACACATGGTTGCATTAGGCAAAAAACATCACTATCTGTGCAGGAAACATCATTTTCTACATGGGAAACAATATTTAAATGGAGAAATAATTCCTGCACAGAAAATGCTATA
The DNA here is from genome assembly GCA_034509955.1 of Urosaurus nigricauda. Classification (NCBI taxonomy): domain Eukaryota; kingdom Metazoa; phylum Chordata; class Lepidosauria; order Squamata; family Phrynosomatidae; genus Urosaurus; species Urosaurus nigricauda. The sequence continues at coordinate 132,055,067 of JAOEGL010000005.1, read as the reverse complement.
ATTGGGGGTTTATTCTATGTAAAATTTGTACATGATTGATTTGCATAGAAAACCGCATTTCCTGTGAAGAAAACAACATTTTTTGCCCAGGAATTAATGCTTCTATTTTGAAATATTTTCAACCCCAAAAATGCAGTGAGAAGAAAATTGCTGAAATCATTTGTTGCTAACAACTTGGTGAATTATTTATGGTTGTGTTGTTTGCCTTCCCATCATTTCCGACATGGCAAACCTAAGGCGAACCTACCACAGGGTTTTCTTGAAAGTTTCTTAAGAGGAGGTTTGCCATTGCCATCCACTGTGGCTGAGCAAGTGTGACTTGCCCAACTTGACCCAGTTTGTTTTCATGGCCAAATGGGGATTTGAACCCTGCTCTCCAGAGTCATAGGCCAGTGCTCAAATTACTGCACTATTCTGACTCTTTAGTGAAGAAATATACCCCTAATAACTAGAGGACTGGCTACATGTATGTTTACAGTGGTGGCCATCCAGAGGATGAAATGGCAAGACTCTGCTTTTGTCTGATTTCTCTCCCACTGGCTATAGTGTTCTCACACTCTTCCTTTATGTTAGTCCAATTTTCTAGCTCCCTTTGACTGAATTATTAACTTTTTTCTCTATTACTGTATTTGGATCACAGAAATATAAAAAGCTATCCATTTCTTTCTTTGTCCCTTTGCACCCAGGTAAGCCACTTGGGCGGGGAGCATTTGGCCAAGTCATTGAAGCCGATGCCTTTGGAATAGACAAAGCTACAACTTGCCAAACTGTTGCTGTCAAAATGCTCAAAGGTAAGCATCAGGAACTAAAAAGCACCCCAAAAGGAAATGTGGGACTGACCAGCCCATATTTATGACAATTACAGCTGACTGGAGGATAGTGATAGAATTATGCACAGTACTGTTTTGTGGCTTCATAGATTGTACATGTTCCTGTATCTTGCTATACGGAAATGACTGTTAGATATGTTGGAGCTCACATAAGTTGACTGGCAAACATGTGTTAAATATTAACAACTGTGCACATTTGCATGAAAATGTGAAAAGGGTGCATAAAATGACTGGATCAGCATAATATTTCCCAACCAATATGGATAATTGGTGATATTAGACTATGTGAATGTCATAGGCCTTTTCTTTATTGTCTAGTTAATCTGCCTAGCTTCTGCCTAAATGTTAGCGTTTTTCCAGGACAACATGCACACCTACAATGTAAAGGGTGTATCCATTGACTGACCAGTGTACACACAGTTGATTATCCTCATCCTCTTTTCTGTAACCATTTCTTGTCAGTAATGAAAATGAGCTCTGCAGTATATAAAATTCCCCATTCATGGTGTTGACGTGTGTACATTTGCCATACTACCTTTAGGGGAATATATACAGTCAGTGGTTATTGCATGTTCTCTGCTGAAGTGTGTCACCTTTATGGGAAATACTGTCTTGATCCCTCTTGTGGCTTGCTTCAGGGAAGATGTTGGCCATTCAGATTGGTAGTGAAAAACAGCCACTTAAAGAAAAGTAAGTGAAGCATAGTATGTAGATTATTTGCTCCAGGTCAAGCCCATAACAGGCCTTGATGTCCTTAGAAGAAGAGAATCAAAGAAAGCTCAGCAAAATGATTGCATAAGAATAGGATCAAGCAGAGTTTTGAACAGTTACTTTCAAAACTACAACTCCCAGAACTCTCTAACCAGTCTGAGAATGGCAGTCCAAAAAGTAACTTTTTGGAGTTCTGCAATTGTGTTCAGAGTGGTTTTGCATGTGCCATAACATAAGATTATGCTTACTGCTATTGCTCTACTGGGATTATATGTTCTTTTTCTTTCTTTGATGAAAGGTGGCAAATGAAACTTTATTTCTATTTTTTTTTGTGGATAGCCAAACCAATTGTTTATTTTCCTTTTACAGAGGGTGCAACACACAGTGAACACAGGGCACTGATGTCTGAGCTCAAAATTCTCATTCACATTGGTCATCATCTCAATGTGGTTAATTTACTTGGAGCCTGCACAAAACCAGGAGGTATGTATTCAAAGACAGTTGTCACTTTGTAGAGAAAGCATAGCTAACTAGTAGAAAATAAGCATTGCGGTTTGAACTTGAACATCTGCAGTTAATTCATTTCCAAAAGTATGGCTTCTAGACATTTGTGTCTATAGTCTGGAGATGGGCAACAAAGATAGAAACACCATAGAAATAGCACTTTGCAGCCTAACTACAAAATAAACAGAAAGTAAAAATGTGGAGTCGAAGGCTTTCATGGCTGGCATCCATAGTTTTTTGTGGAGCTTTCAGGCTATGTGGCCATGTTCTAGAAGAGTTCCTTTCTGATGTTTCTCTGAAGATGCCAGCCACAGATGCTGGCAAAATGTCAGAAAGGAACTTTTCTAGAACATGGCCACATAGCCCGAAAGCTCCACAAAAAAACTATAGAAAGTTAAAAACTGGACATTTCCTAGCATAGTCAGAGCATCTATGCTAAGTCCAAAATTTAGGAAAGTGTTTTTGTTTTGTTTTGTTTGGATTACACCTCCAAGAATCCCTCAGCCAGTATAGCAATGCTACTTGGGAAATTTTGACAATTTTAATCCAAAAGGTAAATTTTCCAAACTCTGTTTACAAGGTGATGTGCATCAAAATTGCCTCAAAGTAACACCACATAATTTGCCTAGGCTTCAGGCAAAATTGGTTGTCCAAATTTTGTGATAATTCAAAGGTTTATGAGAATCAAGTTTGTTCCTTCAAGAAACAAAGACAAAATATTGCACGAGGAAAGTAAAAGAGAGAACTTTTAAAATCAAGCATTTCTTTGAGAAGTAACTATGGTGTGTTGTGTTGCACAGAGCAACACTATAGAACCTTCAGAACAAAACCAAATCCTGGAAAAAGGAACTTGCTTTGTCTGCAGTCCCCAGAATTCCCCAGCTAGCATGGCTATGACCATGCTCTCTGGGAGTTCTGAGAGCTGTAATCCAAACCCTGAGCAAAACAAAAAGCTTATCAATATCTTCCTGGGTTTCATGAATGGTGAGCTGGGCTGCCTCAGATTGTTTGATCACAGTCTTTGCAGGGCTGGTAGACATTTGGTACAGATATTTTTAAAATGTTTTTTAAAAAGCCAAACCATGTCCATCTGTTACATATTCAGGTCCACTAATGGTGATTGTGGAGTACTGCAAATTTGGAAATCTTTCAGTGTACTTAAGAAGCAAACGAAGTGATTTTGTTCCATACAAGGTAAGGGTCCATACAAAGAGAAATGTTGGTAATCAATATCTCTGTATGTATTTAGTTAAGCGTTGTTGTTGTTGTTGGTTTTTTTTAGCTTAAGACCTTTCAGCTGTGAGATCTGTATCACTAAAGATTGTTTTACTGGAGTTAAAACAATTGTCAATTTTTTTTGGTGAGACCTATACTTTAGTAAGCCATCTGTGATCAACACTGCTTTGTACTACCTTTCACACACTATTCTACCTGTTACTGTACTGTGAAGTCGAAGGCTTTCATGGTTGGCATCCATAGTTTTTTGTGGGTTTTTAGGACTATGTGGCCATCTTCTAGAAGAGTTGATTCCTGACATTTTGCCAGCATCTATAGCTGGCATCTTCAGAGAATACTGCCAAGGAAAAGAGTGGGACATGTTTCTATATATACTGTGTGACCTGGGGTAGGGAGGATTGTTTCCCATGCTAATTAATGTGTTGTTCTGTGTTCATAGCAGGGCCTCAAGGTGGGAGGATATGTAAAGAGGATTAGCATCTGCTTAATTGGTGATCACTCACCTTTGCATATCCTCCCACCCTGAGGCCCTGCCATCAACACATAACAATACACTGATTAACACGGGAATCACTCCTCCCTACCCAGGGTCACCCACTCTCTTCCATGCCAGTATTCTCTGAAGATGCCAGCCACAGATGCTGGCAAAATGTCAGGAATCAACTCTTCCAGAACATGGCCACATAGCCCAAAAAAACCACCAAAAACTATATTACTGTATTGTTTTAAATATGTTTGTATTGCTTTAAATATGTTGCTAGCAGCCTTGAGTTGCATTATTGGGAGAAAGGCCAGGATAAAGGTGGTGGTGGTGGTGGTGGTGGTGGTGATGATGATGATTGGGGTTGGACTCGATGGGCCTTGTGATCTCTTCCAACTCTATGATTATATGAAGGGTGCAGATGTGCTAAGCAGTTAAGACTTTATTTCTGTATTCCTTTGGTAGGTTATGCATCAGGTAACATACCCTTTGAGAAGCCCTTTTTTTTAATCATCAGGGACAATCCTGGGGCCTCTTCCTATACTCTTGGACATGTGTGACTGTTCATTCCTCATAGCTTCTTCCCATACTGTTCCAGTAAAATTTATGCTGGTTGGAGCAATTGTCACAGGCATGAGAAGCTGAGAAGCAGTGGTGATAGTCTCCTGATTTTTCCCCTCTGTTGGAGAACAGAGCTATGTGGACCATACAGCATGTCCCAGGCCCCCTAACCTAGTCTGATGCCTCAGATGTGGTGGAGGTATCCTGTTGTCAGAAGTGAAATGAGATGTAACAATCAGTCTAGCTAACTTCTATAGGTGGAATGGAGAGGAGATACCATCTTGCTCTCTGTCTCCTTAGTTAGCAAAACGTTGTGGAAGGGTCCTCAGTCTGTGACTGAAGTTGGTCAGGGCTGAGGTCGCAGTCCCACAAACATACATCTTGGACATGAACTCAACAGGCTAATGTCTAAGTATGCATTCATTGGGTTGTGCCACAAGTCTCACTGTAAACAATGGGACAAGTTAGTCCCTGTTAACCAGTTCTATTAGCATCACCAGGATCACAGGATTGGAACTTTTAGACAGGAAATCATATGTCAGAGGTCGATGACACAGTTATTCCCCACATAGGTGCTCTCTTCCTTTGTGATGGCAATGGTAGCAAGAGAGAGATGTGGGATTTATCTTACTTATTAATTTTACATCAGTTTCCTGCCCTTTCTCCAGCAAGTTCTAAGGCACTGTAAAGGGTTTGCTTCTCCTCTCCATTTTATCCTCATACCAAGTGTTTCATTGACCTGACTTTGGTGATTTCCTGAATTACAGGAATGGTGTTAGATGGAGCCATTGCTCCTGTCATCTAAGAACTGGACTTTTCCATCTTTCGAATTGTATGTAGTGGGTCCTGGTGGCTTCCTTGTCAGTGGGGCTGTGAGTCTTCTCTGGGTTTTAGTCCAAATGTTAAAGGAGCTGTCCTAGATGCTAAATCCTAACCCTCAAATAATTTTTACAGAATAGATTTACTGTTCCACTAACTTGGGTGCCACCAGCAGCCACTTAATGCTTGGGGATCACATCACATCACATATTACCAAGGTTTTAAGTCCTTGTAATAATTTGTATTTTGCAATCATTTACCTTTTGCTAATAGAAATTCTGCTTCCCTCCTCTTCTTAAACATCAAAGGCTAAAAGTGCCAGGTTTAGGCAGGAATATGGGGAGTATTTGAAGAAACGCTTGGACAGCATCACGAGTAGCCAAAGTTCAGCAAGTTCTGGGTTTGGAGAGGAGAGGTCCCTCAGTGATGTGGAAGAGGGGGAAGGTACAGTTTATCTTTTTTTATTTATTATTTTATATCATGCCTTCCATCCAATGACCTCAAGGCAGTAAAATGGCTCTCTCCAATTTATGCTCACAGCAATGGATCATTGATGATTTGTGTTTAGGCCTGCCTTAGCTTTTCAATGCTACTTGAAGTAAAATCCAATCAACCTTAATTCTACATAATGAGTAAATATCTGGTAGGTGACTAAGGCTGCATCCACACTGCAGAAATAATCCAGTTTGACACTACTTTAATGACTCATTGTTATGGAATTCTGTGGTAATTGCCATGGCAATTAAAGCGGTTCCAAACTGGATTATTTATGCAATGTGGATACAGCCCAAGACTCCAGGGATCTACCCTAATCATCTTTTTCAAACACCTTCCCCTTCAAGATGCTGCAGACTTTTCCCCTGAGCATTGGAGGGGAAGATATAAAAAGAAACCCAGCTGATTTTCTGTGTAATTAGTTCATAGGTTTCTCTTCCAGTGGAAGTAGAAATACCAAAATATCTTTTTAGCAAAAGAAAATTATCCCTGTATCGTGAAGCTTTTTAGAGAATATTGCTCCTTTGACTCTTCAAAATGGATTCTTTCTTCAAAAACAGTGCAATCTTACACATTGTTGATATGTGCCTTCAAATTGACTTTGACTTAAGGAGACCCAAATTAGAATTTTCTTGGCAGGATTTTTTCAGTGGTGGTTTGCCATTGCCTTCCTTTGAATATAGTCTATAACACCGGCATTCACTGGCAGTCTTCCTTCCAAATATGAACCAAGTCTACTCAGAAAAATATTGCATTGCATTCAGTAAAGTTTATTAAAACATAAGCAGATCTAGGGGTGAAGTTTTAATCCCAGCTTATTATATTGTCCAGCCATAAAACCCTGAGAGCAAGACCTTAGGGAAGCAAATTGGAGGATGGGGTTTGCTGGCACTAAAGTATAAGCCATTATTATTATTAACCAGGATGTGCATTGTCACTGGGCATTGTTTATGAATTAATATTTCTCTTTACAGCAGCATCTGACGATCCTTATAAAAATGCTCTCACCTTGGAGGACCTCATCTGCTACAGCTTCCAGGTGGCTCGGGGAATGGAATTCCTGGCCTCACGGAAAGTAAGGAATTTCTCTCAGGGGAAATGACATTCATCAAATGACTCTGTGCTTCAGGAAATGATAGCGATAAGGATGGTGCTCAATAGCAGGAAACTGTAATGCTCGTGTCCGGATCTCAGTCAACATTTCTGAACACACTGAGTCTAAGCAGTTAATATTACCAAATGCTTTGATAAGAATGTTAACACTTGGAAATTCACCATCAGGCATGTGGGGAGTCACCTGCCCATTTCATCTGGCCCAGACCCTGGAATTGTAACTTCTTTGGACTATATCCAATTTAATTTTTTTTAAAAAATTCAGGTGGATCTTCACTGGCCAGAATCCTATGGGCTGCTCTGGGAATATTCGGGCCCTGAATTCCCCCTTACCTGGCACTCTAGAGCAGCACTGGATAGCTGTCTATCTACATGTGTGTCCCACTGTGCTGCCTGGTGCTGCCACCACAGGCATGAGTTGCTTTCTCTGGGGTTGAAAATGAGCTTCCTAGCATCAATCCCATGAGTGGGCACCTTGGTTTCAGCCTCAGAGGAAGCAGCTCACACCAGCAATGCTGGTACTGAGCGTCTCAATAGGATATACATGTAAACAGCTGCCCAGTGTTGCTCCAGAGTGCTCCTGGAAAATTTGGAGTAAATGATGAGTTTTTAAAAATTCAGTTTAAAGGAGGGATGGCTTGGATTTGCTGCAGAAATGGCTTTCCCTAGTGAAGACAGGCTTTGGCCCTGCTTCTTGTGGACATGGCAGTGTGAGGGTGGGGTGAAACCAGTATAAATAACCCATGTAGGCATGCCCTGTATGTTTTTCAGTGGTCCCTTGGTATCTGGATACCAAAATCCATGAGTGTTCAATCATGGGATGCTCAAGTCCCATTAAATACAGTGGCATAGTAAAATGGTGTCCCTTATATAAAATAGAAAAATCAAGGTTTGGGTTTGGGGGGGGGGATTTATACCTATTTTTGAATATTTTGAAAACCATGGATACTTTAATCCATGTATTTAAAAATCTGTGGTTATGGAGGGGCAATCTACTTTGTTTTTAGTGTTACTGACAGCTTAATTGCATTGTAATACTAATTTTTAGTTGTTTTACCTATTTTGTATTTGTTTGAAAGCCTGGTTTGGGGATATAAAGTTAATAATGTCGTTGCAGTAGCAGTGGTGATGGTGGTGGTAGAAAGAACTGATAATGCTGTTCCTTTCCTTGTAGTGCATCCACCGAGACCTGGCAGCTCGAAATATCCTGTTATCAGAGAACAATGTGGTCAAAATTTGTGATTTTGGATTGGCTCGGGATATCTACAAAGACCCTGACTATGTCAGGAAAGGAGATGTAGGTTTCATTGCCTAAAATATGGAGATTTTATAGGAAATAATGCTAAACCATGACATCTCAACATATATTTAATGTTGCCTAATCACTTTGCTGATATTCTGAAATTGTTTCATTTGTATGCTTTTATGGTTCTAACCTTTATTGCAAATAACTCAGATAATTTTTTGTTATTGGGTGGTATAGAAATACTGTAAAGGAAGTAAGTGATGAAATAACAACTTTTTTTTTCCTTGTGTGTATTTTTTAAAAAAATTCAGGCTAGGTTACCCCTGAAATGGATGGCGCCAGAAACTATTTTTGACAGAGTGTACACAATTCAAAGTGATGTGTGGTCTTTCGGTGTATTGCTATGGGAGATATTTTCCTTAGGTGAGTTATATGCTTTTGCTAACTAAAGGTGTAGCCCTGTGCATACTTAGGGAGAAGTCCTATTGAATTGAGCTAGTGCATATAGTATGGCAGCCTAAACTACTCCAATGTTTAATGGAGCTACTAGAAGATATCATCATATTTAAACCCACTTTTCAAAATCAGATTTTGTTATTCGATAATGAAAGACACTAGAATGTCCTTTTTTAGAGATTTTTAAGCAGAGGCTGGATTGCCATCTGTTGGAAGTACAGTTGGCCCTCCTTATCCACGGATATTTTTATCTACGGATTTGAGCATACACGGCTTGAAAATATTCCCAAAAAGTATAAATTCCAAATAGCAAACCTTGATTTTCCATTTTATATATGGGACACCATTTTATTGTGCCATTATATTTAATGGGACTTGAGCATACACAGATTTTATCCACGGGGGGTCCTTGATTGTGTATTTATTCCTGTATTCTCTGAATACTCAGAAGTGGCTTGCCATTTTTTTCCCCACTGAAATGTAGCCTATAGCACCTGGTAATGGTATTCCTTGACCATTGCTTGTCCAAGTATTAACCAGAGGAGACCCTGCTAAGCTTCCAAGATCAGATGGGGTCAGATGCCTTTAGGGTATTTAATCAGTGAAAAAGAGGAAGACTTGTATTGATCAGTAGTCTAGGAGTTACATGTATCCAGTCTTAGTGATGTGCAACCATTTTAGTCAGTTCTCATACCAGTGAACAGTGATAGCTTTGAACATTAAGGCCAACATTGTTAGCAAGTTGCTAAAAGGAAACCTGTCGTTTCAGGAGCCTCACCATATCCTGGTGTAAAAATTGATGAGGAATTCTGTAGAAGACTGAAAGAGGGGACACGGATGAGGCCTCCAGATTATACCACACCTGAAATGTAAGAACCTTTACTAGTGTATAAAAGTGTTGTTGCAGGAGTTGATGACTCATATAGGAATGAACCAGGAAAAACATATACTATATTCTATTGATCCACCACTGTGGTACTGATGGGGTGGAGGGAGGAACTGCAAGAAAACAATTTCTTTCCTTTCTTCCTTCTGACAGAATGGTTTTGGTTACTGCTCACTGTTTTGCTCTAGTAGCTATCAATAAGTGGAATGTGTTGTTCAAAGGGTATTTTATTTGTAGCAGGTGGATTATATAGATCTCTACAAATGTTATTGGATTACAAGCCCCAGCAGTCCTCCCCAGTATAATCAATAATGAAAAATGCTGGGAACTATAGTCCATTAGTACCTAGAGGGTTCCATGATTCTACTCTCTAATTGATTGTAACACTTGCCATTTTGTTTTTCTAGGTATCAGACGATGTTGGACTGCTGGCATGGGGAACCAAAACAAAGACCAACTTTCTCAGATTTGGTGGAACACCTGGGAAACTTATTGCAAGCAAGTGTTCATCAGGCATGTATTAGCTCCTAAAAAACCCCCAGTGAACTCCCTAAAAAATACAGTCTTCCTAAAATATTGGAAATGTAAAATTATTTTTGGCTTGTCTTTTACATCAGGATGGAAAGGACTATGTTGACCTCCCCCAAATGGCACTGATGAACATTGAAGAGGATTCTGGACTCTCACTGCCAACATCACCTGTTTCTTGCAGAGAAGAAGAGGAAGTGTGTGATCCTCAATTCCATTATGACAGCACACTGGAAATGAGGTTAGTAATATAAAAAGTATTCCACTGGGAACCTTAAGCACTCCCCCTTCAGTTTTTCATTGTGAGTGAGATGTTTGGTGAGAATGAGGAATGCTTTTATGCTGTTCCTTATTTGTGAAACTGTGTTCACAAAGCAACAATAGTCACCAAGCAATCCTACACCCATATTATCACACAGGGAAAATCAAGGGATTAAAAAGGTATTTTCCTGCGAAAGTCATGCAATCGCAGTGAAGACTTCAGATGACGTCACAATCTAAGAGGACTTATCCTGAGAAGAACCAGCAATGCTCCAGCAACAAACCATTCATGGGATTTCCCCGTGAATGGTTTGTTGCTTGAGGATTCCTGGTTCTTCCTGGGATAAGTCATCTCAAATCGTGATCGGTGTGAAAATCTCCACCATGATCATGCAACTTTCCCGGGGAAATGCTTTTTTAATTCCCTGATTTTCTCCTATCTGATAGTCTCCACAGAGTGGAACAACTACCAGAAGAGCAAGGAGACAATGCATAAAATAAGAAAAACAGTACAAAGAGGTTTAAAAGCTATGTCTTTTGCAAAGCTTGAAAATACCTCATTCTGGGAGATTCTGGGAGTTGATAGTTCAAAATTGGAATGTTTCAAAGCTCTGTGTTCTACATAGTGCTTTTGGCAATATAAAGATAGTAAGATTATATATATATGGAGATACACTTTATCTTGGTACATGTGGAGTCTCCCTTACCTGGAATTCCAAAATCTGAAATACTCCAAAAATCAAACCTTTTTCATGGATGGCTGAGACAATAACACCTTTCCTTTTTCATGATTCAGTGTACACAAACTTTGTTTCATGCACGCAGTTATTAAAAAAATTGTATAAAAATACCTTCAAGCTATGTGTATAAGATATATATGAAACATAAATGAATTTCATGTTTAGACATGGATCCCATCTCCAGGATATTTCATTATGTACATATATGAAAATACAGATCTTCCAAAATCCTACATAGATACATAAATAAGATCCAAAATCCAAACTCCTGGATAAAGAAGTCTCAGCCTATATTACCATAGTCAGTAATGTTTGAAACATGGACAAATCTGGTGACTGAAACTTTGGCAGCATTTTGCAATTCTCCTGCTACATACATTTCCCTGTTATTCTGGGATAATGAAAAGGAGGAGGAAGCCATCCAGCCTTTCACATTCTCTTAAGAGACCTCAGATTGTTTTCTTTAATAGGAAGAAATGGTAAAGAGAGGAAGCATATGTAGGACCTCTTAATTTCTTCCTTTTCTTTGGTTTTATTTGGGGGGGGGGATTAATATATTTATTTATTAATTTAACAATGATAGCAATGATAGTCATATCTACAGTCACAACCGAGACAATATACTTTAAAATACATTAAGAAAATTTAGAAAAATAATGAATAGAAAAAGAAAAAAAGGGGGGGGGAGTGGAAGAGGGAGAAAAACCAAACGAAAACAATAGGGTTCTGCATCCGCCCAAACCTAACTGTAATGAAAAGTTAAATAAATAAGAAACATATTATTCTACCATTACATAGCTAATTAAATAACCCTACTAGAATTACTAATAACCATAAGCTCAAATTATTACATTGGGCATCTTAATTTATTTCTATAGCAACAGAAATTTGTTAAGCACTTCTACAGTGACCTTCCTTAAAGTTGCTCACTGGAGGATGGAAACCTTCTTTGCCTTTGAATACATTTTATTCTTTGAGTGCTCTTAGCTCACATTTGAATATTCTGAATTGTCGTTATTTAAATACCCTAGTTCCTACTAAGAGTTCTCTGGTTACAGAGTAATTCTCACATCCCACCAAGTATGCCATGGCAACCTCAATTTTTGGTTACTTGTTAGCAGGAATTTTCAGCTCCTGACTGTTGCTAATGGTGGTAAATTCTCTTTTGGGTTCTCTGTGATAATCTGATGTGTTTATTGTCACAGAGTTAGGAAACCTTCCAGCTCAGATGGTTTTCTTTGGAGAAAAGCCTTTGGGAATGGGAGTTATGGAACAGTCTGGGCCAATTCCAACAGTTTAATAGGGAGTGAAATTTGCTGAGTTGGTGGTTGCTGCTGCCAGTCCAGCAAGGGGGCTCAGATGCAGAGTCCAAAGAAAAAGACCTATGACCCCAGTGTCTTGTTTGTTATAATTTAAGAAACTACTTCCAAAATAATAATTTTAAAAAATGGAACAAGATGCTCAACTCAGAAACCAACACAATTGGTTTTTTAAAAACATATAAAACAAAAACAAAATCTCTCTTGAGTTTACTTGAGCAAAAAGAAATATTTTTAGCATTAGATTTGAGGTAGTTATCTGAAACCATGCACTTATGTCAGAGCATGTGTGGCTATATTTACTGTATATACTCAAGTATAAGTCAACTCCATGTATAAGTTGAATGAGGAGTCTCGGGCCAAAATTATGGATTTTGATATGAACTGTTTGTGCTCATTCTAAAGACTGGATGAATAAGGAGGGAAGTATGGTAAATCTTGGCTGTTCAAGGTGCACGGGAAGCAACCAAGCATGGACAGAGCTGAGAAAGTTTGCACTTGAGAAGAAGAAAAATGAACAGACAGAGAAAAGAAAATGGTTACTATGAGGCGAAATAGACCAGCAGAAGGGGCAGTTTGAAGCTGTCCCTCTAAAGCCAGATTGGGGCCGTGGCAACTGCATGCCATGGCTCCAATCAGCCTTGAAGCCACTGAAAAAGAAGTGGCAAATAGCTGTTCCTTTTTGGGGCAGCAAAAAAACCTGGCTTTTCTTCCCATGCCGCAGCCAAAAGCCAGCTTCATGACGCTCTAGCAGCATGTAGTGTGTATGCATGAGTATATATAGTATATACTGATATTGTTGTTTTCATTGGAACATATGTTTGAATGGGCAGTGAGCATGTATCAGGCAGATAACTGAGAAGATCAAGAGCCAAATGCTGGCAGCAGTGCTATGTACACCATCCAGTCACCCGTTTAGGCTGCATCCCAGAAGTGTTGGGAAGGGTGTTTTCTTTTTGCTAGACAAAAATCAACTCCCAGACTAATCCAGCTTCTGTACATTAAATGGGAGGGATGATTGCTGCCTTGTCCTTCACCTCAAACAATAAAGTGTCCTGAGTTGGCTGGCCCTGATTGATTCAGACAGGCTGGTCACTTTAAGTGAGAGGAAAAATGCCTAGCTGGTTCTAAAACATTTTCTTTTCTTGTTAACCTGTTTCCTATAAAGCTTATGAATACAGTAGGCCCTTCGTATCTGCAGGGGGATCCGTCCTGGATCCCCCCACAGATACCAAAATCTGTGGATGCGCAAGTCCTTCTCCTCAATGGTGGTGCAGCCATGTGGATGTGCTACCATTGGAGACAATGGCACTTTGCAGCCCCAGCCACCCAAAGCTGCCTTTTCTTCCTCTTCTTCCCGTTGCCACCACCTCCTGCTCTTCCCATGCCACCACTATCCTCCTCCTCTTCCTTCCTCCTCCTCCTCTTCCCCGCCACCATCTCCACCTCTTCCTTTTCTTCTTTCTTCTCCTCTTCCTCCTCTGCTGCAACCCCCCCCCCCCCTAATGTGGGCTTGCTGTCTGTGGATGCTGGAATCCGCAGATGGCAAGTCTATGGATACAGAGGGCCTTCTGTATTTTGAAACTGAAGATAGTAAGGCTGGTCAGCCACCCAACCATAAATTGTAAGACATCAGGAGCTCCCTGGCCCAGTATTTGCAGTCCAATGCAGGCAGCAAAATCACAGTCATAGAATCGTAAGAGTTGGAAACACCCCAAGGGCTATCCAGTCCAACTCACAATCAAAGCACTCCTGACAGATGACCATCCAGACTCTATTTAAAAACCTCCAAAGCAGACTCCACCACTCTCCAAGGGAGTGTGTTCCATTGTCGAACAACTCTTACTGTTCGGTTTTTCCTAATGTTTAGGTAGACATTAGGCAAGCCTTTCCAGATAGTGGTTAATCTTCCTGGTCTGCAATGTTACTCACCTAGCTTTCCCGACCATATATCATGTGCTATTTTCAGGCTGCCAAAGAATGATGTTTTTAATACTTTGTATTGTTTTGTTGAGATTGTTTTAAATCCTGTGATAGTTTAATTTCATTTTAAGGGGTGGGAGGTAGGGATTGGGCTGTTATTTTTAACTGCATTTGTCTTTTTAACTTATTGTACCCCTCTCCATTTGCTTGTTCAGAGGGATGGGTTATAAATAAAAAATTATTATTATTATTATTATTATTATTATTATTATCTCTTTTAATGTATCTAAATCTAAAATGATAGGCTCGTATCTCTCCTTAGCACTCTGATCAACTTACATTAGTCCTTACAAAGAAAATATCTTTGTTTTCCAGTCAGCATAGAAAAGGCAGTAAAAGAAAAAGCCGTCCTGTAAGTGTAAAGACTTTTGAATCTGTTCCTGTGGAGCAAACAGTAAAAGTGATTCAAGAGGTAAGTCCATACTTTATTTTATATCCTTTGTGCTCTTTGAGTCTTCTTGCATTCTCCTCATGTGAGACATGACTTTTTGGGGTCTTTCAGGATAATCAAACAGACAGTGGGATGATTCTTGCTTCTGAAGAGCTAAAGACACTAGAAGAGAAATCTAAACAACTGGCATTGCCCTTTAGGTAAGTCTGAATGAAGCAAAAATAATGTACTGTAGTTTCATTTTCAATATATCTTTGAACAGGGCTGGCCATTTGAACCAAGATAGGTATAGTTGTTGGCTTCTTACTTGGCACTTTGGCCTTCTGAGCCTGTAATGCACCTACTCTATCTCTCCATCCTTGCCCTATGGTTTTCCTCTTCTTTACTTTGCAATGGCATGGCTTAAATGCTTTTAGGATGGCAAAAGTGATTCAATCTGAGCAAGTACAAAAAGAAGGCACACTATGGTCAACCCCCCCCCCATCTAGAACAGATCATTAAACAGAGAATCTGTGAATTAAAAAAGTCAACAAGATTAGCCAGACTAATCTGATCTCTTTTTTTGATAAAATAACCAGCTTGGTAGATGAAAGGAACGCTGTGGATATTGCATACCTTGATTTCAGTAAGGCCTTTGACAAAGTTCCCCATGACATTCTTGCAAACAAGCTAATAAAATGTGGGTTAGATAAGGCAACTGTTAAATAGATTTGTAATTGGTTGACTGGCTGAACCTAAAGGGTGCTCAACAATGGCTCCTCTTCATCTTGGAGAGAAGTGACCAGTGGGGTTACACAGGGTTCTGTCCTGGGACCAGTGCTATTCAACATCTTTATAAATGATGAAGATGAAAGAATAGAGGGCATGCTTATCAAATTTTCAGATGACAAATTAGGAGCAATAGCTAATTCCCCAAAGGACAGGATCAAAATTCAAAATGAACATAATAGATTAGAAAGCTGGGCCAAAGCTAACAAAATGAATTTCAACACAGGGAAACGTGATGTATTGTACTTAGGGGGGGGGGGGAATGAAATGCATTGATATAGGATGGGGGACTCCTGGCTTAAGGAGACTATATGGGATCTAGGAGTCCTAGTAGAACACAAGTTGAACATGAGTCAACAGTGTGATGCGGCAGCTAAAAAGGCCAATGCGGTTCTAGGCTGCATCAAAAGAAGTATAGTGTCTAGATCAAGGGAAGTAATAGTGCCACTCTATTTTCACCTTGCTCACCTAGAACACTGCATCCAGAATAGAATACTGTGGCATGAGCTGTTGTATTCATGATTTGCTTATGGGTTTCCCATATGCAAGTGGTGGGTTACTGTGTGAACAGAATGATGAATGAGCTAGATCAGATTCAGCATAGCTTTTTAAATGTTCTTGCATGTGTATATTAGTGTTGGGGCTAATGATATCCCTAGAGCTATAAGGTGGAATTTCAGCCTGCCCCTTACCCTCATTGGCCTCACAAACCCAACAGTGGCATCAGATTTTCACAACTCCTTGCCATCCAGATTACTTTGAGCAAAAATAAGTCAATTAAAATTTATTTATTATTGTATTTAGAGTGTTTATACCCTGCTCTTCAGCCACAAAAACTCTCAGAGCGGCTTACAGATTGTAAATTCGACAGTTCCCTGCCTTCAGATTTCCAATCTAAAGAGACTTGACACAAAAGGAGAAGGGAATCACAGTGGGGAATAGGATGGCAGGATGGTAGCAGCTTTGCCTACTAACACAAAGTAGCATTATGCCATCACCATAATTTGTCTGGAGGTGATTTGTGGTTCCTCTGGGCTTCATGACCACAGATCTGTACCCTGTGGCCTGATCCCAATAGTACCATTGAGACTGAGTGGAGGGGAAGGAGCCAAAAATAGAAAGTTTCTTAGCTCAACTTCCCATCTTTCATCTCCCTGCAGCCAGACGGAATGGTGAACTGTGCTTTTTCTGCAATATGACAGGGTAAAGGAGAGAAAATGCTCAAACCATGGTGTGAAGGTATTGATTTTTACTTTTGTTTTGCAGTGGACTTGTCTCCAGTAAAAGTAAGGAGTCTGTCATGTCTGAAGCGTCAAATCCGACAAGCGGCTACCAGTCAGGCTATCACTCAGATGACATGGATACCACAGTTTACGCTGGTGAAGAAATGGAACTTTTACCTCTCAGGGAAAATGTTTCTCAGACTTGCTGCACACTGGCATATGACCCTGCAGTACCTCTCAGCTCACCCCCTGTTTAAGGAACCTCCCAAGTAAGTCATAACTGGAACTTGCAGCATCCACTGCCTTTATAAATTAAATAAATAATTAAAAAAACACTTGCTGCATCCAATGGCTAAAACTTTTGCATTCCTGGGATTGTTAAAAAAAAAAAGTTCCCATGCATCTTCTTTGCTAAGATGGACCGAAAATGCAATATGGAATATTGGATCCAGTGTCTTCATTTGAAAGGACTTTAAAACCTATCAGACATCACCAAGCACTACTTACAGGGGTTTGACTGTAACTACTGATGTAATTTGATTACAAAGAGAGCATTGCAGACTTAGAGAGATACATGAAATATTATGCTGACACCATATTTCTATGAAACTGTGAAGATGGAAGAAAGTTCAGTGAGAATCCTTTGGATTTTTCAGTTATGTCAGCAGTTGAGTTTCAGCTGTGCCTTTGTAGTCCCTTCCAAAAGATGTCAGTACAGTTTGCTGGCCTTGCAGAATTCCCTTTCACTTACACCTCTAAAGGAACTTTCAGTAACAGTTTCTCAGATGAAGCAAATGGATGAATAATGTTAAACTTATATGTGTGAACACTTGTGAAAAGCGGACTTATCCCTCTTTTTAAAAGAGGTTGCATTTTGGCTGTGCGAGGCTTGATCAGCTGAAGTTCTTCGTTCAATGGATATTGCGCACTGAAAAGAATAATTAATTCTTGCTTTGGTCCATATATACAAAAATGGCTGAATGATCCAGGAGTTTTACTTTCTATTTTTGGTAATGTTGGCTTTACATGATGATCATTGTAAGGTTTGAAGTTTTTTTAGAGCTTGGAACATTGTTGAGCTTGGAACTGGTTACAAACAATTTGTATTGAATTACTTGTAACGGATCACTTTTTCACAGTAATTAAGTTACGTTATGATTGTAACTTAAGTTGGGATAACTTCAATTCTTTTAACAGTTATTGTATTTTTGTAGTTACTGGAGTGTGTGGCCTCACTACTAGGTATGGGTTAACTACAGGCCAGAGGCTTGTCGCATTTAGATTTAAAAAAAAAAAAACTAAAGGGAGCTACTTTAGTTACTTTTAAATAACAAGCAGGTAAAGTTATTTTTTAAAAATTGTTAATGTAACTAACTTTTTTTTGGTCTCAGAATTGTATCTAGTTATTTGTAAAAAGTGACATGTCAAACCCTTGCTTCTCTGGAAATCCAAACATTTTCTTAGGAAAAAACAAATACCCAGATGTATTGTGTGTGTAACTTTGTGAACAATGTTGACAAAATTACAGAAACTGCTGAGATTTTATGGCTGATGCTTTTCAGTAGAGAAATTGTGAGGCCATTTTCTATGCTTCTCTTTTCCAGACATCTAACAATGTAAAGATTTTTTTAAAAAAAGCTGTTGTTAAACTATTTTGACTGCTGTTCCTTTTGTATTTTTGAAGAATTTTTTATTCATTGTTTTGTATTTTGTACAATATTTCAACAGGGAACTCATGAATTAACAAAAATGGCATATAGTATTTATAGTCTGGTTGTGTAGAAATAAATGTAATATATTATAAAAAAATAAATATATATTATATACAAAGAAAAAGCAGTGGGACTTACTTGTGAATAAATATGTGTAGTCTGGTGCATTAAGGACTTCAACTCAAAATGTCAGTCTAAAAACTTCTCAACATGTGGTAACTTTGTAGTTGGCAAATAAATGTTTCTTTTTTATCATTTTTAGTGGTAGAACAGTCATGTTCCCTGAGGTATGTTGCCTGTGCATTAAATGATTTATACTGATTTTATTGGGTAATCCATTTTCTTCCAAAAATATTTTAGAAGTAATTCAGATAAGCAAACGAACAGCTTCCCACCTGGCTTTGAAAGGAAGTTGTCCCTGCTTGCTTTTCTTCCCACATATATTCCATTTCAGGAATAAAATTCAGAAATCTGTTACTCAATTTAGCACTCATCTATAGTTCTTAGGTTGTTGTTTTTTCACAGAAAGGCACCTGGTCATTCACAAAATATATTCTCAGTGCTCTATTCTTGGCAAAGCAGTAGCTGGAAAACATCTGGTTCAACAGATGTCAGCCTTCGCAGTATTTCAATTAAAAGATGTATGGTAACTAAAACCTAGTCCCAAGTCTGTAGATTCATTGGAAAACAATCTCTCATAGATATACACACATAGCACTTCATTTATAGACCGAAGCTCTGGGAATATGAATGGTACGATACAGTTGCCTGAGTCACTTGTTTTAGTACATAGGTTGTGGATATTTTTTTTATTGTGGATGATTTACCATTGTGATGCATTTTACTAGGAAACAAGACCCACTGAGTCAATAGAGCTTATTCCGAAGGAATTGTGCCATAGCATCCCACCTTTAACTGATGGCCGTGTTGCCATGCGGTAGCATGATGGGCACTCATAGGGCTTAAAATTCATAATGTTTTTATGCTCATAAGGCTTGCCATTGGCAGTGCAATAGGAAATAATTGGGGAGGGCTTCCCATAAATCTCTGTATAGGGGCCCTGAGCAAAAGAAATAGGAAGGAAGGCAGGAAGGAAGGCTCACACTGAACCATTCCTGCCATCATGGTAAGAGAGCAATGGGGATATCCTTCTAAGACTCCCAGTTCTTATTCCAACACACGCTTCCTAACATTAATCCATCTCACTGTTATATATTGCTGAAGGCTTTTTAACCCTATGATGGGGGTAAATGAATGCTTGTTTTCATTTATTTTTCAGTACCTCCTAGTCTTCTTGGTTATCTTTGCCAGTTGTCTTTTTAATTAAAGATTTGGAAAACAGAATTGTTCTATATTATGTAACAGAGCTCAAAATGTACTCTGACAACTTCAGTACTGAAAAGGAAGACGTTGGCCTATTCTAGATTGGCAAAAAGAAGTGTGTTCATGGCTGCATGAAAGTCTAGCCTTTAGATGAGAAAAAGGGAAAGTGCGCCATGAAAATGCTTTTTTTGCGTTTTAGGGGAGAAGAAGCGCCTTTAAAAAGGTGCTGGTTTTTCCTGCTTCTTTTTTAAAAACTGCAGAACAGCGCAGCTCCATCTAAAGGCTGTGGTGCAGCTGCTAAGCATTAAGGAAAGGGCAACTTCATGTCACACTTTCCTGCCAATCTAGAAAGCCCCGTTGTATGGCATTTTAGTGTTCTGCCATGTACAATTTTAGTGGTGTGAATTAGAGACAAAATGAAGACACTCAATAGCTTTTACTTGTAGGAGATGTTAGATATGGACTCAAAACCCTGATCTAAAGTAACTTTCCCAAACCCAGCATTCTCCAGGTGAATAGGAGCACAACTCCCATAATCTCCATCTAATATATCTATGCTGATGGGGATAATAGGAACTGGGATTCAACAGTCAGAATAGGCCAAGTTGAAGAAGTAAAACGGTGCTTGTAAATCACATTAGGAAATTGTTGAATAAGTCAAGGCTAAAATAAAAAGAGATAGCAAGGGCAGAAAATAAGAGGAACAGTCCTTCCCTGTAATTTGGATATTTGGTTTTGCATATACTACATTAACTATGATCCTTCTCACCATAAAAAGTAAACCCTTTTTGTCCATGGCTCAGTTATCTGATACCATTCTTTTGACTTTTTCCGTGATACTAGCTTTGTGAAATCATGAGTCGCCACCACATTCATGAAGGATTTGAATCCAAATGAGTAGCAACATTTGACCCATTCCTGTAACCACCTTGTTGAAAGAGATACTCCATTTCAATAGCCCTGGGATGATGGCAAGATTAATGGATCTTTTGTCTAGGCCATACCAACAAATAAGGAGGGATTTTTTTCTTTTGACTGGATTCCACAAAATGTGTATTTACTGCTGTGAAAAGAAAGGTCAAATATGGAGATTTTGCACACCTGTAGTCTTATTTATGTGCCCAGTTGGTTTGAGATAAGTTATGATAGTACTTCCTCACCATGCTGAGCCTTTTAGGTCTGGGTGTTTGCTAGGTTTGGAACTGTGACTTCAAATCACACCATCTCTCTCTGAACATTTCAGACTAAGTTTTTAGAAAGACTCTATGGGGTCCTTTGGGAAAGAGCACGAGCCCTTTAACGTATGGTGCTGATATACATCTCAGCATCTCAGATAAGAAATTGTTTAATGGGATTTGGGAAGGCTTGGCTTTTGTTAGTGTAAGTTGTGAAGTGCAAAGCATAATCCTTTCACAGTGGCAATTAGCTCTTAACCCTACTGGGTTCATGATGAGTAACTCATAACTTTTAACTCATAAAATTGCAGCCCATTAGTTCCCCAGATTGATTTGACAGAAGGATTACAAACCAGCGACTTATGGGGGGCATCATATTGTACACAACAGAGAGGTTTCTATAAGTGGCAGATTGAGAATGTTTGAATTAATTATTCATTGCTCATTGACAGTAGTGCCATGCAGCCACATGACACTTTTTGATTTAAAAGAGCGAAAGATGTCCTCAGCTGCCACCAACCCCCCAACTCTAGCTCCTCTGAGTTTAATCTTTCTATGGGACAGGGTTATACCTATACCTATAAATATACCTATACCAATAGTGGAACAGAGGAAATTTAAGCAGATATTGCTTCTCATGTGAGCAACACCTGCTGAAATCTCCTTTTCTACACAACCATTCAAGGTACAGGGGCCCTATTCCTTATTTCACCTGACAACCCTAAACCTCACAGCAATTAAGAGGTAGGGTGGGTGTCCCTCAGTAACAATATGTGAGCAAGTTATGTGAGCAACTTGTCTATGCTGTAATGCAAAGTATTTGTAGATAGCTTTGTCCTAAGTGGCTGTTCAACAGCCATCTGTTTTGCAAAAGACCTGCTCGTGGCAGAAATGAAAATGACTTTAGAGCCTTCACTTGCAATTTGGCTGCAATTCCAATCAGTCTTAAACAACATTATCAATGCATTTTTGAGAGCTAGGGGAAAGGGGAACAATTCCAGAAAATGGTTATGAAATACTTTCATTTAATGTCTTGACTGCTGGCCTATGTAGTCAGCTTTACACATTTGATATGTACAACCAGTGTTTTGAAGTCCAGTGTTTTCAGTCATCAGATGATATTCGGCTCTCCAGAGAGGCTGCAATGATCCTGAGTCAATGCTTTGGGGCAATAATGCATACGTGTTCCTGGTTGAGAAAGCTATTGCAGAAATAGTTGTTCAGCCAGTGATTCTACAAGTTTGCGGAACTCATTGGCTAGTTTAAAAGCAGTGGAAAGCACTTACTGCTTTGCCTATAGAGTAGCAATAGCCTATTGCAAAGCTGACCTTATAATGGGCCAAAATGGGAAGCAAAAACCATTTGGGTGGTGAAATATAGCCAGTAGGTTGCAATAAAGATTATTTAATGAGTTTTGCTTCATGGCACAAAATGTAATGGGTTGGCTACATGGGAGCCTTCAGGAGATAATTCTACAATAACAGCATAAATGTTTGGTTTTAAATTATAGTCACCAAGATGTATATACATTTTCTGATAAACCTATTAATCTGCCAGTGGCAGTTAAGTGTCACAGCTTGGTTAAGTACTAAACCAGCATGGCACATGCAGATAAGGCAAATGCAATTATAAACACAAAGACTAGTCATATTATTAAATCAATGGCCTTTTCAACCACGTCCTCACATTAGCTCTGCTATTTCCTTGATGAAGATAATTAGGTCTTATTAGCCATTTCCAGTTCACATTAATTTTATGGATATTGTAGATAGCATCGCTGTATAATAATGGTGATTGGCCACAATGATTATAGCTTTTGTTGACGGCATCTTACATGTGTAGACCAACGCAAGAGAAGAATCTGTACATAAGAATCTAAGAGGAGCCCTTTTGGATCAGGGCAAAGACATAGCTAGTCCGCCATTCTGTTCAAACCGTAGTCAAGCAGTTGCCCATTAGCAGAAAATGAGGGCAACTCATTTTCTCACTTGTGCTCTCTAAAAAACTTATTTACTGAGGCATACTACCTCTGGTACTGGAGAGACTGTATGGCTAACAGCTACTTATAGCCCAATTCTACATCAATTTGTCCAGTTCTCATATACTACTTTTATATACCGCAACAGATGAAAACTGAGACATGCACGGCCACAAAACATCAGTGTGTGGTCTGAGATGGCAAAAGTTATTAATGAGAAAGAAAACACAAGTTAGGAGAGGATACAGCAATTTGCTTTTGCAGCAGTCGACATGAAAATGCAAGATGCTGCTCCTTCCTATCCTCTCAGCCTGCTGAGTTAACTGAGTGCAAACTTTTGTACTTGGAACTCAGTTTACAGCAAATGAAGTAAGATGGAATCAAATGGGGAAAGTGAGAGGAGGAGAGAGAAACAGGGACATTTTAAAAGCAACCAGAAATATGGGGTGACAGATGGTTCTTAGCAACCGTCCCTTTCAAACTGGGATAGTTGAAGGGTATGAAACAGACTACAAGTTCAAACTCTGCCAGAAAAGAAAAGGGCAAGCTCATTTTCTGTTTCTATCATTTTGCTTTTTGCTTACTTCTAACCTTTTGCTTGTTTCTAACACTTCCATCAGAGGTGAACCAAACACCGGAAAGAATTTCACTCCAAACAGAAGGAACAAGCAAGACTAGAACTCACACACCTCAGAACAACTCTAAATTACGACTAACAAGTCAGCCATAATAAAAGCAACATATAAAACATTTGTCAGTCATCCCTCAGCTGCATGATAACCCACGATGGTGATATAGTGGTTCTGATCTATAAATAGAGCAGCCCTGACCCTGTAGTTGTCTTTGAAGCAAGCAGCTTCTTTTGTTTTGCAGTACAGGCTGGAACTGAAATATAGAGATAGAGACTACAGAAAAAGACAGCAGTCTGGTGCATTCGATGTATGTGTTCATTATTTAAATGCGTTACTTTATACCATCTAAAGAACAAGTGATTGAAAAGTACAACAAAGGGAGTACTGCACCAATCTGTTGGAATGATCTGCCTCAGAAGCCAGTCATTTACTGAATATTCACCTGAATAAACCTTGGGTGCCACTGGAAAAACTGAGGGAAGCAGGGGAGAACAGTCCAGCCTCTTTCAATACTCTTTAAAAAAACAGTTCTATAGCCTGGAAGAAAAATGTCAGGGAATGCTTTTGATACAAGTTGGCATCCTGTCAATGACATTTGCTGGTGCTATATTGGTGTATGTCTTTTTATGGCCATTGTAGAGGGAGAAATTCATTACATCTCTCATGCAATGACTCCCAGTTCTTCCAGATCATGTTCTGCAGGGTCCCCCAGTGCAACCCTGCATGGAAACAAAGGACTAGGATGGCCAAGAAACCTCTGGCTATGTCCCTAGAACTGAACCCAGAGGAAGGACATATGATGCCTTCATTGTTGTGCTTCTGGCTCACATCACCCCTGGTTTCTCATAGACTTGTTGGATGGGTAGAACTTTGCTATTCGTCTACCTATGCAGGATCCAGGCCATGGAATTGTAGTCAGAAAACAAGGGAATATCTAAAAACATCCTTTCAAGGAGGAAATTCTGAAATCTTCTAGCTATCTCCAACATCTTCCAGCTGCCTCACACCCTCTGCACCCATCCATAACAGAGGCTACATCTGCACTGCAGAAATAATGCACTTTGAAACCTCTTTAACTGCCATGGCTCAATGTTATGGAATTCTGAGATATGAAATTTTGTTGGAAATCTAGCCTTCTCTGTCACACACCACTGGTGCCACAAAAAAGTACAAATCCCAGGATTCCATAACACTGAGCCATGGCAGTTAAAGTCATGTCAAACTGGATTATTTGTGCAATGCAGATGCAGCCTGAGGCATAAATCAGATGCCACTAAAGAAAAAGAAAAATCATCCCAATATTCTATTCAGTGGTTATCATTTCCTCAGCTCCTTCTTTCTTTTTGTCTGACTGGGGCATACCAATTACATCTGGTAAAAAGATTTTGCCTATGCTTTTTTTTTAGTTTCAGTTTTTTAGCTGGGATAAACAATGCATTCTTAATATTTCAAAGATGCAGCAAGGATGTCAAGACATAAGCAACCTTCAACAAGTGATGCAAACGGAAGTCTACTACAGATTCAGGAACCACTAAGTTTCCCATGGATTATAAACAAGTAGGTTCTAACTATAGATATCCTGTAACATGTCTACAGTTTGGGCAGTGCTATCTACAAGAGAGAGAGAAAGAGAGAGAAGATTGTACAACAAAGAAGTAAAGCTATTTTCATTGGTAGATTTCAAATACAAAAAGCATGGCACATCCTTTATTGGGATTATTTTATCGTTAGGAAAAGTATTTTTGAGTAAAGCCAGCATTTCAGAGGCAAACACCTTCTTTAGGGTGACAAAAGCCAATAACAGCATATTAGAATAGTACAATTTACATATCCATGACATAAAAGGACAGAAAATACAATGGATTAATTAACCACATATATTTATCTATCTATAACTTGCTATACAACGTTTCAGTACAAGACAACTTTCATAGAGAAACCTGGAGACCTACTGCAAACAGTGTTGATAATATGGAGCTACATAGATCAACAGTCTGACTTTACATAGGAAAGTTTTATATGTTCTTAGGTTTCACAGGCTTTTTATGCAGAAGATGCCAAGTGGTTTCACAGCCTCTAGTTCAAAGTATCACAAGAAATGAAGGGAGTGGAGGGAAAATAAGGCCAGAGACCTGGAGAATGTCTGCCTGAATGTCAACGAAGAAAATCCTGGACTACATCCAGAGTCTGAAAATACCATTTTTGTGATTGTAGCTCTCAGAATCTTCTAGCCACCATGGAAGCTGTAATTCATGAAAGTAACTTTTCCAAAGTATGGGGTGTTCTATGTGTGAATATCAGAAATCTTCCCATGTGTGAATCAGCCCCAATGGAAAGCTGTAGTACTTTCTAGTATCTTAAGAGCAAATGATTCTGCATTAGGAAAAGGATGCTGCTTTCAGTTTGCTACAGGGTTACTGCATCTGCAGAGTACAGTTGTTTTTATTTTCTTTTTTGTTTGCACCAAATCCCTCAGGACCTTAAAACCAACAATGAGGACTGGAAAACAATACCCCACATTCCCTGGCAACAAAACAGCACTGCACTTCCTTATCTAGTTAAAGGAAGTAACAGGCAAAATGAAGAAGGTAAACTTAGGAGAGAAAGGAAGAAGACTTCTGGTATTTATAAAAGGCTGAGGTTCACACGGAAACAAAAGTGCTCCCCGTCTATTAGAGGATGCATAGCAGTTTGTCAATTTTCACGTAGCAGTTTTATTCTGGGCTGGTTTGGTTATTAAAAGAACTGGCAGAAGTAATCTCAGAACCATTGACAATAATCTTTGAAAATTCCTGGAGAACAGAAAAAGTTCCAGTGGACTGGAGGAGGGTAAATGTTGTCCCCATCTTCAAAAAGGGAGATAAAGGTACCAAATTAATGCCCGGTCATCCTGACATCAAAATCAGGAAAGATTATTGAGCAGATCATTAAACATACATTCTGTAAGCACTTTGAAAGGATGGTTGTGATCACTAAAAGTCAGAAGATTCTCAAAAACAAGTCATACCACAGAGTCATACACTAATAAGAGTATAGTGTCTAGATCGAGGGAAGTAATACTGTAGTTCCATTCTATTCCACTTTGGTTAGACCTCACTTGGAATACTGTGTCCTGTTCTGGCCACCACAATTCAAGAAGGAGGTTGACAAACTGGAACATGTTCAGAGGAGAGAAACCAAAATGTTAAAGGACTGAATACCATACCCTATGAGGAGCAGCTTGGAGAGCTGGGTATATGTTTAGCCTGGAGAAAAAGTTAAGAGATGTCATGATAGCCACCCTGGGTATCATAAGGAGCCTACATGGTTTAGTGGTTAATTGCTGGTACTGCAGCCATAATGTTGTGAGTTCGATCCCAGGGCTCAAAGATTGACTCAGCCTTCCATCTTTTTGTAGGTCGGTAAAATGAATACCCAGCTTGATGGGGGCAATTGGCTTACAGATTGCTGAGTTCACTTTTAATCAGTATAGAAATGTAAACACTATTGCTATTGGTAAAATAGACACATTTAAATATTTGAAAAGATGTCACATTGAAGATGGAGCAAGCTTGTTTTCTGCTGCTCCAGAGACTGACACACAGAGCAATGGATTCAAGCTGCAGGAAGAGATTCCACCTAAACATTAGGAAGAACTTCCTGATGATAAGAGCTGTTTGAAATTAGAATGCCATTCTTTGGAGTGTAGTGGAGTCTCCTTCTTTGGAGGTTTTTAGACGGGTTGGATAGCCATCGCTCAGGAGTGCTTTGATTGTGTCTTCTTGCATGGCAGAGGGTTGGACTAGATGACCTCTATGGTCTCTTTCAACTCTATGATTCTATGCTTCTATGTGTCTGTCTTTTATAGTTGTTTGTAAAGTTGGGCATGTGCAAATAATCACACAGAAGTGAGGCATTCTCCCTTTATGACAAATTATGAAAAGATAGCCATTTACCAACTGTTTAATTTTCCAAAAGAAAAGACTAATTTTGTGAAAGACTAAAGCTAAATCTTACTTATATCTATGCTTCAGCCTACATTTACAGCTTATGTCATGTTTCCAAGTTTCTAAATATGTGGGCAAACGAAAGCCAAAAAGGGTGTGTAACTCATGAGAAGCCAAATCCCAATCTCATTTTATTTTCAAGACTATCAGCTCTCTCCAGCTTTACCACTGATTTGCTTAAAGAAATCTGTAGTCACCTTCTGAGAGATAACTAGGACTGGTGAGTCATGGGGCCTTCCCATTGACTGATGTTTGTGAACTGCATGGTTTACATGCTTTTCTTTGGGTTGACTGTTGCTAGACTCAGCATTTTAGGACCGTGTCCAAAAAGAGACAATTTCATTGGGCCCATGGTAGGGAAAAAAGGCTAAATTTCTATTCTCCCTCTCCATAATCCTTTAATATCAAGTGGATACCCAACATTCCACTATCAAACTCACACAGCTTGTCAGGAAGACGCTGCAGATATGCCCATATATCTGTGTGGGCATCTGTGTGACTGTCAATACTTTCATTTGGCATGGATTTGAAAAGAGGGTCATAGAATCACAGAGTTGAAAGTGACCACAAGGGCCACCCAATACACCCCCCGCCATGCAGGAATACACAATCAAAGCACCCCTGACAGATGGCCATCCAAACTCAGTTTAAAAACCTCCAAGAAGTAGACTCCACCACACTT
Source organism: Urosaurus nigricauda (assembly GCA_034509955.1). Taxonomy (NCBI): domain Eukaryota; kingdom Metazoa; phylum Chordata; class Lepidosauria; order Squamata; family Phrynosomatidae; genus Urosaurus; species Urosaurus nigricauda. Next base: position 132,027,028 of record JAOEGL010000005.1, on the reverse strand, counting down.
CAAGGGAGTGTAGTGTGTTCCACTGGTCAATGTCAGATGAATCAGCCTGGGGCCAGCCCATGATGTTTTGCAGTTTAAGACAAAAGAAGATATGCCAACTCCTCACTCCAATTCTCCATACAGAAACTGATCAGATAGGCAGACTAAATGTGACTTCAATATTGATGATGAGAGAGTGAACTCCACTTCACCTGAGGCCACAAGCTCATTCAGGAAGGCATAGAAGAGGTTGTGTGGCATACGACGTAGCTTTGTTTCCCAACAAAGGGGGTGGCAGGGGGAGAGTCACATGGGAAATATACTGTCCCAATTTGGCAACTTACTTTTACAGTTGCTTGTAAAATGTCTCAGTTTCTCTCTCCTCTTCCCACTTTTCCTCTTTGTATTCATCTTATGTCATTTGCTGCAAACAGTTCAAAGTGCTAAAGTAGTTTGTGCACAATTAACTTACCAAGGGAAGAAAAGAGAAAGGGATGGAATTGTCCCTGTCTCTATAAGCCTAGGGGAAGGGGGAAAAAAACCACAATTTGCTGCAGCCTCTTCTAGATTGTGTATTCTTCTTTATTAATAATTTCTGCCATTTTGACCACATTCTGATGTTGCTTGGTCACTGATTTTAATCTGTGAAATGTTGAAGGTATGGGACAGCCAAGGGGATGCTTCCAAAGGGTAGTGACATAGTTTGGAGAGACAAATACACAGTTCTGTTCCCTGTCCTTGCATTTGCTGCTGGAGGTGATTGCCTCGCTAAGTAGTGCTATGGGTTGCTCTTTATGCTTAACTTCCTAACAAAAGTGGTTATTTCTGTCTTCAGTTCAGGAAACAACAATACAGTGGGCTCTTGGTATCTGCTGGGGTTTGGTTCCAGGACCTGCCATGGATACCAAAATCCGTGGATGCCCAGGTCCCTTTAAAGACACAGGAAAATTGTGTCCCTTATATAAAATGGAAAAATCAAGATTTGATTTTTGGAATTTATATATTTTAAAAATATTTTCAAGCTGTGGATGCTTGAATCCGTGAATAAAAAATCCACGGGCATGGACGGGCTGACTGTAATTGCATGGAAAAATAATCAATGAAAAGATCTAACAAGTTCTTCTAGATAGAAGGGATTCTCCCTGTCTGCAAAAGCAGGTTGAACCTGCTGGCTATGTTTATATTCTTTCATCATCTTTTGAAGTAACTGGAGCTGCAGAGATCTCTGTGCAGTAAGTCTTGCTTGTTTGGGGGACTTCAGCCTCTGTCTTGCGCAAGTCCCAAGAGCCTTCTTTTTCCTTTTTTTTCTTTTCTTTTCTCTCTCTCTCTCTCTCTTTTGGCCTGGTTAGTGGTGTCTGGTTGTTTGTTTAGAAAACAAAACTGTCAGTATCAGCCTGCAACAATACAGCTGTATATATGAATTGTGATGATATGAAGTCACCTGATATTACAGCCCAAATTAGCGAGCTTGTTGGTGTTAACTGAGGTCAATTTTAAGTAAGTTTTATATGTTTCCAGTCACTATCATTACAGCTGCTTGTACTACTGCAGAATGGATATCCCAGTGATCAAGCCTTGCCATTGTAATGCTGCCTTTAATTCAGTTCTAATATTCATCTGCTAACAAGTAAAAGTTTTTTCTCCATGCTGTAAAAAACCCACAAACGCTTCTCCCTTTTTTTGCCTATCACCTAGCTGTTGACTGTGGAAAAATGGTCAGTTGCATCCTATTGGTTATTTTCTCTCCACAGACATCTGAAACCTCATCCCACTCCACCTTTTGGCATACAATTAATGGATAATCTGTTTTATTGTTTACATCAGTCATTTGTGGCCTGAATCAAGACTGTGTGTGTTTGTTTCTTGCAAGTATTAATTGCCTTACCAATGGTGCACTGTTTGCCCTACCAATACTGTTTGTGAAATGGTCCCTGTAATCATTTTGCACACCGTATATTGAAGATTTAGCATAATTATCACATTTTGTTTGCACTTCATTTGTAATTTGACCTCAAACCTTATACTCCCCCTCTTTACCTGTGTATGCATGTTACATTAGGACAATGCTCTGTTCACCTAATGAAATTTGCTCTGTTACTGCCACAAGACTCTTATTTATGATGGAGAGTTTACTTAACATATCAAGACACAGAGCCACTACTTTAATTTTGACCCTGTTATTATCGAACTCTACCTATCACTAGCCATTAATGTAGATATAGTATCTTCCCAGTTCACTCTACTACTTTGACCCAAATACCCAATGACACAACAAAATTATCTCAAGGATCGTACAATCTACCAGTACTAAAAAAAGGAAGAAAAAGAAAAAAGGTTGGTCCGGGTGATTCACAGTAGATCAACAAGGATGTGTAACTTAATTGTTGAACTATTTAGCAGCAATAAAATGACCCTCACATTATACCATTGGAATGGGAGGGGAGGTTGGAGTAGCCATGAGTAAACGTATGTGTGGAATGACTGTGAGCTCCAATCCTTTCAAATAATGTGAAATACATTTCTGGCCTCTGAATTTTAAAATAATGTCTTCTGCACCAATTTCCTGCTGATAGAGCTCATTTCTTGGTGTTATTTATTATAAAGGCAACTTTGACTTACTATGATCCTAGGATTATTTCAGCACTGGATTTTTGCTTATCATTGCCTTCTTCTGTATGGTACTAAACCTTTAGAGTTAGATAATGTGCCACTGCCATTGTCTCTGAGGCTACATCTGCACTGCAGAGATAATCCAGTTTGACACCACTTTAATTGCTATGGTTCAATGCTTTGGAACTCTGGAAATTGTAGTTTATTCTGGCATTAGAGTTCTCTGACAGCTGTGGTGCTACAACACACTACAATTCTCAGAATGCCATAGCACTGAGCCATGGCAGTTAAAGCGGTCTCAAATTGGATTATTTGTGCAGTGCAGATGGCTCCTCAGCAAAATCCTGCCTGACTTGGGAGACACCACTGATAGCAATGCTACCATCAACATGGACGTTTACTTCAGTGGAGCTCAAAATCCCACCACCATGGAAAGGTATTGTTGCAGTGGAACTCATGGTCCTTGTTTTAAAAAAGATAGACCCACAAGCATGAGGTTTATTGAACCTGCTTTAATCTCCTGGTGAATACAATGCAACTCTCAAGAAAGCATAGTTTATATTATTACAGTATTAGACATTTTTAGCAGATAAAGTAACCACTTCTGGCTCTGTTCCTACTTAATGTTGCTCTGTTTATACATCATTCTATTTTAGTTTTCACAATTCAAAATCAGTGTTTTATTATGGTGTGATATTTTGAACATTAAATTTATTTTTTAAAAGCATCTCAGACTTCCTCTTTACAATGGAAACCTGCCAGTCTAGTGCAATCCATGGGTGTTTCTTTTAGTTGAGTCTAGTCTTGCTCTGAGTTACTTTTGAGTAAACACGCATAAATTTGCATTATTAAACTGTGGAGGAACATTCATCTGCTAGATCATAGATTAAAGAACTATGGATTAAGGGAAGAAAGATGATTTGCTCAACCAGCTTCCTTGTGCTTCTGTGAGCAGGATATAAAGCTTTCAAAATACCAGCTGATCCTATAGAACATCAGTCCTCTTCTCTCCATTTGACAATACCGCTTCAATACCGGCTGAACTGGAAAGCCAATACCACTTCAAATTTTTTATTTACCTTGAGGTGGCATGTTGGTTGCATTTTTGTTTTGTTTTGTTTTCTTAGAATAATTCAACCTCTGGCTTCTGCATTTTCAGACTAATGATGATTAGAGGATAAGAGTTATCCACCTTTTTAGTGATGTTCAGATAGTGGGTACTGTTCAAATGTTTCTTCAGTATTCATACACCAAAAAGAACACTTAAATGGTTAAAATTATTATTTTCACAGGGGCAAGCCATTTTTCTTCCCGACAGTTAAGAAATGGTTCACCTCAGCCACACATTATTATTACAGTATTAGACATTTTTAGCAGATAGCGGGAAGGAAACTATGCGCCTTGCATAGTACCTAAAGCCAGCCACATTATTTTGGAACATGAAAGCTGAACATCCCACAAGTACCTCTTGCACTTCCTGGCTGAAAAATATACGATGGTATCAGATGAAACAACTAAGAATTTGGTGCCCTTTCATGACACACCCCAATCGGTTGCTTCAGACAGATGTCTTAGCTGTTTGATGGCAGGACCAGTCCTTAATAATGCAGGGAATCTATCAAAAAGTTAGTGAATCAATGGCACAATTATGGGTAGGCCCACTTATTAAGGGGAAGAAACAACAAAGGGTTGTGTAGCAACTTAATGGCTAATAAGTTTAAAAATATGTAACACTTCAAGCTGCTGAATTTGCTTTTGTTTTCTGTAACAGAGTAATGCATGTACCACCTTGAAAATTTATTCACCCCAAAAACCCCTTTATTCATGAGTACATAATAATAATAATAAAATAAGTTTTATTTCTAGCCCGGCCCTCTGAACGAGCAATCAGGGTGGGGTACAAAAAAGCCCTCAAAAAAAGAAAAATGAGAGACCTTTTCCACATGATTTGGGAAATTAAAGGGATGTTCAAACCAAGGACCTGGATGCTCTATGACAATAAAAATAACATAATTCAAGACCAAGAAGGAATGAAAACATGCTGGAAGCAATACACAGAAAGGTTATACCAAAGAGATGAAAAAATGAAGGCTGAATGGAATGAAGATCCATATGAAGATGAATCTCAGATTCTAAAAAATGAAGTAGAAGCTGCAATAAGAGAAATGGGGAAAAACAAATCACCAGGAACAGATGACATTCCAATTGAACAACTACAAATCACACTGGCAGAATCAACCCCAATCCTAACCAACATATGTCAACACATATGGAAACCAAAACAGTGGCCAACAGATTGGAAATGATCAATTTACATCCCCATCCACAAGAAAGGAGACACAAAAGACTGCAGCAACTATGGGACCATAGCACTAATCTCCCAAGCAAGCAAAATCATGCTCAAAATTCTGCAACACAGACTCCAACAATACATGGAGAGAGAAAATCTAGAGGTCCAAGCAGGGTTCAGGAGAGAAACCAGGAACCACACTGCAAATATACAATGGCTAATAGGAATTCCAAAAGGAAATCAGCATGTGCTTTATAAACTACAGCAAAGCCTTTGACAGCATAGATCATGACCTTAAATACATGAGAACCTTAAATACATGAGAGTAACAACACATCTGATAGTCCTGATGAAAAATCTGTACTTAGGATAAGAAACTACTGTTAGAAAAGAACATGAAGAAATGGAATGGTTCCCAATTGGCGAAGGAGACAAGGCTGTGTGCTTTCACCCTATATTTTCAATTTGTATGCAGAACATATTATAAGTGAAGCAGACTTGGACACAGAAACAGGAGGAGTGAAAATAGGAAGAAGGAACATCAACAATCTGAGATATGCAGATGACACCATGCTATTAACAGAAATAATTGAAGACCTAGAGGAACTACTGAGGAAGGTCAAAGAAGAAAGTGCAAAGGCAGGCTTATCATTGAACATAAAGAAAACAAATGTAATGACCATGGAGGATCTTCAAAAGTTTAATCTAGACAATGAGGACATAGAATTAGTAAAAGAGTTCCTACACCTTGGATCAAAATTTGATCAGAACAGGGACAGTGATCAAGGAACCAGAAGAAGACTAAGAATGGGGACGGCAGCTATGAAAGAACTAGAAAAGTTCCTAAAGAGCAAAGATATAAAACTAAATATGAAAGTTAAAATTGTATAAGCAATTGTATTCCCCATGACCATGTATGGCTGTGAGAGCTGACAAGTTAAGAAAATGGACAAAAAGAGAATAAATTCATTTGAGATAAGGTGCTGGAGAAGAGTGCTGAAGACAGCAAAAAAGAACAAATAAATGGGCCATATAACAGATCAAGTCTGAAATTTCCCTGGAGGCAAAGATGACTAAACTGAAGCTGTCATACTTTGGCCACATCATGAGAAGACGTGACTCATTAGAAAAAACAACAATGTTCGGAAAGTAGAGGGAAGTAGAAAGAAAGGAAGACCACACGTTAGATGGGTGGACTCAGTTATGCAGCCACAGGTATCAATCTGCAAGGTCTTAAAAGAACAGTGGAGGATAGGTAATCTTGGAGATGTCAGAGTTGCCATGGATTGAGACTGAGTTGAGGGTGGTTAACAACAACAACAACAACAAACATCCCTCAGAATTTTCAGGGCTTCCAGTAACCTTGCATAGCAGTAGGCAACTGCCACAGATCTGGAGGCCATGTCTACCACCACCACCCCTGGACCTCAGAGAACTGATACTGCCTCTCCAATCCCTTCCTATGACAATAGCTTTCTCTGTGGGACAGAGTTGGCCATTTCACTGTATTTACAGATTTTTCCAGCCCATTTTAGGCCACATCATGAGAAGGCTCTATGATTCTAAGATTGTAAGGCACAAATCATTAAAAAGGGCAACAATGTCTTGTGGAAGTAAAAACAAAAACAAAACTGGAAGTGTAGGGCTGATGCACAGGTGTGAAAAAGCATCTTGGCAGTTAAAGGAAAATGCAGTGAAATGGCCAACTGCACTTCTTATAAGCCACAACTGGCTCTATTATTGAAGGAGGAATATTGGGGCCATGAGTGGTTGGGGGTGAGGTTGTAATCCTATTCACTCACCCATAGTGAATAAGATTACAGCCTTCATTAAGTAGGGCTTTATTCTGAGTAAATATACTTTGTATCCTGCTGCATGGATGTCCCTTCCATTGTTTCCAATGTGCTCATTTCCAACTGACTTTGGCTGGGTTGAACTTTCTGATCATCTTCGGACACTTTAAACGTAACTTTAGAAGCAAACTCAAGCCCTGTGGGTGCCCAAGTCATTTTTGTTGTGTACATACTTAAGAAAAATAACAGATTGTGTTCTGACATCTGCTTGTTTGACTAATAATATTTTCTGAGAAAATATTTTGACTTGGGAAAGGGTGAACTAATGGCAATAGACCAATGATTCTTCTACAAAACTAAGCTTTAAACTTTCAGTAGTAGTTCCTATAACCTCAACGTGTTGAAAGACCCTTTAAAAAGATCACTTTTTGTCTTTAATGTTGCCCTTCTGTTGACTGGGGTTACTTTAAGGATTGTTTTTCTGTAGATAAACAACCCTAGGTTATGAACTGCTTTAGCTGTGTTTATCCAGACTAAAGTGTGAGGGCCATAGTTTAGGTACTGAGCAGCAGTTGATTTCATGGGATATTAGCCTGTGGTTCCATAAACTAACAAAGTAGTAAGCATTGGGTATTTCAAGCTGCTATAGAAACTTGGGCTAGTAGGAGGAATTCTATTGCCTGATAAAGAGGAGAATCCTTGAACTGCTGGGTGATATTTGATTAGTTAGTTTCCTAGACAAATAATAGTGTATTAGAATCTTAAGGCAATCTTATTTTAAGATTTTAACTGCCTCTTATCCATGCATCATTTGAAGAAGCTTTACACATAAAAGGGATTTGCAGGATCATGCCTCTAGGGCCCTCCACACCCTGAGATTATGTAGTCCCTTGCTCCATGACTATGTCAGACCTGGATGCTCCCCATTCTCTTGCTTCCAATGGGACTCTGTTTGATGGCATCACAATTGAGTATTCAGAGGTCTTAAGCCACCGATTCATATTGATTCACTGATTCATAATATTCATTCATATTGCTGTGCTCCGGCTTTACTTTAATAAGTAAAGTAAGCTATCTGCCCACCAAGTGACTAATAATCACAGAGATCTTGTAGCACCTTTGAGACTAACTGAAAGAGAGAAGCTGGTAGCATGAGCTTTCATAAACTCTACCACATGCATCTGGGGAAGCAGACTTTGGCCTGAAACAGGCCAAAAAACAAAACAAAACAAAACCCTCTGACGGGGCTGCACTGGCACCATTCTCTCCGGGGCCATGGCAACCACACATGCCCAGCCCCAATCCAGGCTGCCACCATAGTCTTGAACTAAAAAGGAGCACATTTTTTCCACTCCTTTTTGGCCTGGTTCTTTTGGGAAGACATGGGGTGGGCACAGTTTTCCACCATGTTCAGGACTTGCATCATCTAAATGCTATTCCCTGAATGAGGCCAGAAACCTGTCTCTTTTGGGCCTAAGTCTACGAAAGTTCATTCTACCAACTTGTCTCTTTCAGTTAGTTTCAAAAGTGCTACAAGATCCCTTTGCATACTGATTTTCCAGACTAGCACAGCTATGTCTTTGAAGTAATCACCGAGTTACTGGTTTGAATGTCATATAATTAGTTGGATAGTTAGAAGTAATTAGAAGGAAAACAGAGAAAATATTGGTTGTTCTATTTGTTGCTCAAGTTGTTTTTAAACAACTACATGATGTTGCCTATTTTATGGAAAATACAGAGGAAATTCTGAATTCAAACAGAAAAATTTTATTGCTATCTAGAGACTGGATTTTTTTAAATTCCAGAATACATTGCAACAAAAACCAGCAATATCCATTTGGAATGTTTTCTGTCTCTTTGCTAGATAGGAGGGTAAGCACATGGTCTGTATGCTTGAAGAGTATGATTTTTTTTAACACTGGACCTTTGAAAAAGAAAGCATGCCCTTTCAGGTTTCCAGAGCCAACAGTGAATAAAGACACAGAGGAGATCTATGACTGGCCAACTGTCTATAGCACTATAGAATCTGAATATTTATTGGCCCAATTGCCTAACCAGAATCCTTTATCCTCCCACCCCTCCCTACTGACTGGAAAGCTCCAGGTTGAATTGAAAATAGTTTCCTGGATGGTCCCAACTAGTAATAAATGAGGTTTTCTGTCACAAGAGATCTTGCATTTTCACAATTGTTAGGCAGGTCATGCAGAAGGTTGGGGTGGTTTAGGGGTGATTGAAGGGTAACCTCAGAAAACCATATCACAAAAAAAAAAAAAATTAGAAATATAGAAAAATTCAAAAGATGTGGCTTTTGAGCTGTTCCACAAACACATATGTATCTCCTGTTCCTGCTGCAGTTGTCCATCCCTGCTTTAATTACTGGGGGTGAGTTGCTAGTGGCAGGCAGTTTTCCTTCCTTCTAATACACTTTCAGGTTCCAGAGTCAACACTGATGTCATTGTCATAAGGTGGGGACAGAAGTCAAACCACTAAATCTGGATCGCTTTTCAAGAAGACCTGGACATAAGAAAGTCTGGAATGTAATCTCATTGCCCACATTTCTAATTCCAGAGTGAGGATCAGTTTTGATGGACTTCACCAACATTTCTAATATGAACCACTCTTAGATCATGAACTAGCACTATTTCCATTTCAGGATTCCATTTCAGGCACATTCCCACCAATAACCATGATGATGGGAATTGCTACAGGCTGAAAATGAGAGCCAGCAAGGTGTAGTGGTTGAGTGTTACGTTTGGATACTGGGAAACCAAGGTTTGAATCCAAATGTAGGCCTTGTCTACATGGACCAAATAAAAGGTTCCCCCACCCCCGCCCCCATTCCCATGGCAAGTAGTCTTGTTGAGGCAAAGCCCAATCCCTGGTTCTGATATGAACTGTCTGAATGATATTTGGCCAGTTCAGCACCAAACTTGAGGTATAACACCTTTAAAACTTTTAAAAAAATCATCGTTTGCTCCGGATCCTCCCAAAAGATTCAGAGCCCTCTGTTGATATGTCAGGTGGCTGTTTACAATGTGTCCTGCTATGCTGTCCGATGATGCCTTCACTGATGCAAGTCACTTACTCAGGTGAGAACAAGATGCCCATCCATATGATCACTTTTGGGTCCTTACTTCTGACCTCAGAGCAAGCAGCTCCGGGCAGCAGCTGCCCAGTGTTGCAGTGGAGTGCCCAAGGAACAGGGGATGTGGGGCAGCTTTGGGGACAGAATATTCTGGGCTTCTCTGAGAGTATTCTGGCCTGTGCCGTCAACACCTCTGTCATGGAAACCTTGGGCAAGTCACACTCTGTCAACATCAAAGGAAGGCAATGGTAAACCTCTTCTTGTGAAAAACATTCTATGGTTTGGTTGATGTGAAGGCACATAGCAACAACAGCACAATATATGCAACCCCTTTCACAGTGAGTCATTATGTTCACACATTTGTTTATTTGTGCGCACAGTTTCATGAAGGCATTGAGCCATGTAAACTAGCATGTCACACAGCACTGTTTGTGTGGGGGTGGGGGGTGCTTTTGCCATCCTCTTTCTTTGTAGGTCAGATTCTTGAGTACTTGGGTTGTGTGTGTGTGTGTGTATTTTAATGTCTCAACCTTGGCTACTTTTATACAATAAACTACCCATGGCTCTGCTTGCCTTTCGCTTTGTCATAAGCACTAGCCTTAATTGCATTTTTCTACTTTACTTCACTCTGATGAACAGCATCAAAGCTATTTTTAATTAAACTTCTCTTACTTAACCATAAGAGGTAGCTGAACTACAGCAAAATATAACTCTGCCTGGGTAGAGTTTTTGACAGTAATTAATTATGTGTATCATAACTGGAATATTTCCCCTATTCACTAAGCTCTTGGTCCTTGTATGCAAGGAACCATGACAGATTGGGGGGCGGGGGAATGGACCTCAATTACAAACCATAGTTTCAGAGGAAAGTTATTTGTTGCTCCTTCTAAAAATATTTGCATTTTAAGCTTTATAGCAAAAGAGCTTCTTTAGAAAAACAGCAGATGCACCATCTAAACCAAAGGTGGGCAAGGTGTGTTTCTGGGGCTACATAGAGTCCTTAACAAAAAAAAACAACAACAATTTGGGTGGCCTTTGACCTTGCTGGATTCCTAAGACAACTCTTTTTCCTGACAAATGAAAGGATGAATTGCTGGTCCTAGAAGGCTCCCAAGAATAGTCTTTCTCTTTTTAATTAGGCTGCAAGGCCTCCTGCACTCTTTTTCAAACTAAGAAGAATGCTTGTTTTTTAGGACAAAGACTTCCAACCATTTCCATTTTGGGACAGGTGTGTTTTTGACATTTTTGGCTTTGGGAGAAGTGGTCACAGGACTCTGCCCAGTTCCTCAACCCTGACCAATGTGAGTCGCAGAGAAAAAGAAAGTTAATAGGAAAGGTTTAGTGCAATTAGTTATTAGCTGAAATTTTTTTTAAAAAAATCTAACTAAAATAAAGAAGTGGATAAATCATAACTACTATGTTTATGTTGAATTATTATTTAAGTTTAGATTACAAGACTGCACTAAAAAACCTCACCAGAATGAAGCTCAAAAATGCCATTGACAATTTTATTCACTCTGCCTTTGTCTCTATTTTGAGTTTGGGAAAGAAGGGAACAACTGATTAATGCTGAAAATCCCATTTTTATCCACCCAACCAAACCCCTTTTTCTTGTTTTCCCTTTCTTTCTACTTTAGAATTTCATCTCCTTCTTGTTATTTTGTGCCTTCAAGTTGTTTCCAACTTCATGATGACCCTATGACGAACTTATCACAGTGTTTTCTGGGGCTGAGAGTGTGTGACTCTTCTATGGTCACCTGTAGCTGAACAGGCAATTTAACTCTGGTCTCTAGAATTGTAGTCCAACACTCAAACCACTACGTCAGGCTGGCTCTCTCTCTTCCACCAGACTGCATACTAAACTTGACTCTGTACACCTCAGGTTTGTTAGATACACAAGTTTTTTGCATTTTCTTTGGGGTGTATTATGTGTGCAATCCTGGTGAGTTTCTCAACATATATCCACAGCTTTTGCTTTTAAAGTAGTGAGGTGGAGAGCCAGTTGTGACAGAAGACCTTACAGGCACAATCACTTAATTTTTTTTCTTTGCTTGATATATCAGGCTTAAAAAGAAAATTAGCCAGTTTTGTAACATTCATGTATTAGTTTGCCTTTGTTTTCATTGTAGTCAGATTACTTCCTCTCCAGCTGCTGATGCTGGTGATTTTAATGTAATACTGTTTTCTCATTATTTAGAAAATAAAATAAAATAGTATCTACAGGTAGGCAAAATTACTAATAACATGCCTGCCAATGTTGAGATTGCTCCCCCACCTTAAAACCACTTCTGGAGTCTCTGGTCTGGGATGGCTGTGCAGGGGGAAGGCAACTTGTGGCATAATCATATGTGAAATAAGAAATACAATGTAGTCCAGAACGCGTGGATTTCAGATTGATAACATGGAAGAAAAAGTGACAAGAGAGCCTTTTTGGAAATAAGTCTAGGAGTATTACTCCATCCCACTTGCTTTTCAGAGAAAATTAACAATGCAGGCCTCTTGTGGCCCACTGGAACATGTTTGCACAGAGATAAACAGAATTCAGTGGGATGTAGAGGGAAGTGCCTTGGTGACATTACGTGACTATGGGGATTACAGCCCCTAGAGACCTAACTGAACTCTGGGGTTATAGAGACATCTAGTGTTTGAGAAGAAAATCTAGTTTAATCCCATACCACCAAACCCCCCATCCCAGCCCACTTTTATGTGTGTCTGCAGTGTTAATCCTTAGCTGACCCTGCCAAAACACCCACTACCACCTTACAGAATGACCATTTTGGGGGATTTTCTGAACCCATTAAATATGACAAGATACCCCTTACAGGAACTTTTCCATTCATTTCTTAGGAATTTACATTTTTTTTCTTGCCTTGATATATCAGTTGTAACTCTCAATCAGAATTTATTGTGGTGGTAGGATTTAAGGCACACTTCTTGTATTTGCGGACCGCTATGAGGATTTCAGTGTTTCCACCATGGAAGAAATTTCAATATCCTCTAAATGGGGATGACATATGGACAACAAGAGTGTGTCACCTCTGCTTTGTTGCATCATAGTGCATGGAAAAACAGCAGAGGGCAATTTTTGGTCTACTTTTTTCCACTCACTTGGGCCAAAATAATAATAATATAATCCCTAATGACAAAACACATGAGTGAGCGTCAGCACAGTGTAGTGGTTTGAGTGTTGGGCTAAGATATTTATCACACAACCCCCTCCTGTTCTCTTATTACTGAAGGAAAATGCATACATTCTGGTTTGGGAACACTCCCTACTGCATGTCCCTACATTAGCACAACCAGGCTGTTACTGGTCCAACATGCTCTCTTCCACTTGTCCTTAACCCTGCCTCCCTTCCCTATGTCTTCCCCAGTGTGCCTTTTGTTTCTCTGTGTGTTTGTCTGTGTATTTATTTTTAACACAATTCTGGAGTTGTGCTAATGTGTTTTACCAAGAGGAGGAGGAAAACAAAAAACAAAGACAAAACAGCTGTTCTGCAATAGCAAAGGGGAGGAGGAAGGGGGAGAGTAGGAGACACTGACACCATGTGAAGAAGAAGAAGAAATCCTGGAATTGCAATGGGATAATTTAATACCTGTGGACTAGCACTATACCAGTGTGATTAGGAGCTTATTGACAAGTTTTCCCTGTCCATGGCAGATGCAGGCTAACCAAGCTTGAAGGACAAACCAGTGAAGAGGAGACGGTGCCATGTGAAAGGTCTTGCCAAAGGCGCTATTCTAGAACTTTTATGGCAGTTTAAAAGTCACTTGTGATAAAGTCCTATGACTCTGGCAACCAGGATCTGAATCCCAGCTCAGTGAGAAAAACCCACCAGGTGGCTTTGGGAAAGGCTGACCATCTCAGCTTCAGAAGAAGGCAATGGCAAACCTCCCCTGAAGAAATCTTGTCAGAAATACTCTATGATAGGGTCAAAATAAGTTGGCGTTGACTTGAAGACACATAACAATAACAGCAGCAATGCAACAAATTTGGTGGGACATTTCCCCCCCCCCCCCCGTTGCTATTTTTTTGTTGTTGTTGTTAAAATAAACCTTGTACCTGGTAAGTACAAGCCCACTGTTTACAACTGTGCAGGTTGAATGCTACCCTGTAGGTCTGGTTATGTGTAGCTTCTCAAGAAACATGGCCCTACCGGATTAGGATATCCTTTCTTAGTACATAAAATTAATATGATCTCTAACAATGAAATTTCTTATTCTTCATCTTCTTTTTATTCTTCTGTCATGGGTTATGTGTTAACAATCACCATGGTTTTATCACAGACTCTCTGTGTGCTTTTAAATAAATGAGGCTAGTTATGTCTGTTTGTTCAAGAGCCTCAGCAGTTCTTTTAGGCTCCTAACAACATTGTGATGTAGGTTTGGGTGTTAGAAATGTCAAAGTCAGATAGCAAGCTTGATCACAGGCTTGTAGCGATTAGTGGTTATGAACAGCTTTTATGGGGTCTGTTGTAACATTACTTTGGTCATACAGAAGTTTATTTTTTAGACTAAAGATTCCAGAACTCTTCAGCCAGCATAACCCGTGGCTGTGTCCTTCTCTTACAACTCCTTTACACTAGAAACCTGACATGTGGAAAGACTGTGATGCAGCTATTTCCCATACCAGTACTAATGGGAGGGTGACATTAACACTGGAAGATGCATCATATGACTGGACTTTGATGTTACTGGTTGGGTTGATGTGAGAAGGAGATATTGATAAGATGCTAAAGGACACTGTGGAGTCTCTTACTCAAGGATTTCAAATAAAATTTAGGCAGAGAGTGATGCTTTCAGCATAACAGAAGAGGAAGCATGTGGACTAGATGATTGTAGCAAAAGCAGCAAAAGATCCTACAGAACCAAGGAGACAGATATTTTAGTTGAGCTTTCATGAATGAAGGAAACACAGGACTCTGTTTTTGCCATTTATGTCCACTGGAGGGCTCTGTTTGCTATATAAACAGAAGGGAGATTTGCCAACCTACAGTTCACCCAGCATTCAACTCTCCTTGAAGTGTCTCTTACAATATCTCCCAAAAGAAACTCTTCCCAAAAAAGCTACCAATTTGACATAAGTCTCTACTTGTCTCATTTGTCACACTTTTTTGCCTTCAAGACTTTGCTGTTTTATCCATGGTTATTGGCCATATACAATATGTGGGATTCATTGCTTCCTGATGCCATAATTCTCTCAGGACTCTTTCAGACGTGGGAAATTGGAAGTATAATCCAAGGGCAATCCAAACGCAATCCTGGGGTTTCACGTTATTGCAAATTAATTCTTCTCACGCAAATTCGGGCAAAAGGGAAGTCACTCCGAATGCAATGGGTTTAACGTTATTGTGAATTTAAGCTTCTCACGCGATTTTGGGCAAGGGGGGGTTATTTTCGGGTAATGGGAAGTAATTCCGAATGCCTTCCGAACGGAGCAGGGGTTCAGGTAAATTCGCGAAACAAGCGAATTTACATGAATCCGCATTGGCTCCATTTGGAATTGGGAGAAATTCCTCCCGTTTGAAAGAGTCTACTCTCACTTACTCATTCACTCACATGCACACAATATTCTTCCATCTATTTATTATTATTTAGGCCTGATACATACCTCCGTGAAGAGGTGTGATGGTGACGATTCTAGGGTTCTGGAGCGTGCAGCAACCACATGCTCTGGAACCCTAGTCCATATGGATGCCATCATCATGGCGGCCTCCTGTCCACACGAGGGCCACCATGACGATGATAACAATGATGCACAGCGCCTGGATGTCGCTGGCAGGAGGTGGCATCATGGTGGTGCTCCTTCCTGTTTGCGACACCTCAAAAAAGAAGCCACTCTAGTCAGCTTCTTTTTGGTGGTGCTGCAGCATGTGGCTGCTGCAGCACCGACTTGGGGCAAAGACAGGCAGAGTGGAGCCACCCATCTGTCAAGTCCCTTAGTTACCTTTTAGCCTGCCTGTCCACCAACAAGCTGAAGGATCCTCTTTCATCCATATTATTCTCACAATAATCTGGAGGAGCAGGCCAGTTTGAGATAGTTTGGATGGCTCCAGTAAGCTTTATAGTTAGTGGGGACTACAACCTAGATCTCAGTCCAGCACTTTAGCCACTGTACCACACTTACTTTCCATTAAGAGAACCACCTATTTAGGAAATTTAACATCAGCTGCTAAACATACAAAGCTGCTTTTTCTACAGAGGAACACCAATGGGCAATCTAACTCAGCATGATATCTTCAGACTGCCAGTGGCTAAGATATCAGAAATGCCTGAAGTTGTTTTTTCCAATTTTCATGCCTTTTGAATTGGAGTTGTCAGCGGATGAGCAAGTAGTGATCACACACAATTTATGGAGTCCCTCTACATGTGACTTACACCTGTAGTCATGCCTTTGTTTGAACATTAATACCCCACTCTGCAAAGGGTTGCTGGAATGAAATCTGGAGAGAGCTCCTGTCCCTTTAATGATTGGGCAGAAGAGGGAATTTCAGCTTGTTACCTAGTTGTGTGACAAGCAACACTTTCTGAAATTCCTGCTTCAACACAATCATTAAAGGGAAATGGACGTTCTCCAGTTTTCAGTCTGGCAACTGTAACTCTGTACCAAAATAACCTCAGAGCAGCTCACCTATCTACACCACTAGACTGTCTCTGCTCTCAGGCTTACACTCTGAACATCTTTAAAAGGCTCACCACTGTACAGAAAAGGGAAAGGGAAAAGAAAACAAATTCAGGCACTAATCCTTTCTAATTAAACAAATGTCTCATGGTGCACTTGAAAGGCCACTGAGGAAGACAGTTTCAGAAGGAGTGGTGGTTCATAAGTCCTAGAGACTTTAGGTCCTTAAGCCAAATCTGGCCTGAGTTTAAAATGTATTGTTTACACTTCAGAGGACAAGCAACTTACCACAAGGTCTTGCACATGCATCTGATTTCCTTTTCCCAAGAGTATAATTAATTATGGACTTTTTGCTGCCTGAGTCCAAGGACAACTGTGTGTCTTTTTACATTTTAATTACAGAAGGTGACTTACTATGTTAGCATATCCTATACCTCTCTTGCTGAATATGGGTCTCATATTATGATATTAGATATCTAGAGTCAGGCATGCTTTTAAGAAGTCCCAATGACCTTTGGAGCACTAGGAAGTTACACATGTGAAAAGGCATGCTGGCCCAAAGACATGTGGGAGACCTAGATGTTACAAAAATAAAACGTAAATGGATTTGCTGCTTACTCTAGCCTACCCCAGGCTCTTTGCACTTCCTCTCAATGGAGATTAAGTGACTCCTATTGCAAAGACAGTTAAAGACCATACCTCAATCCCCAATCCAAGCTGTGTACTCTCCCTGTCCAACTATCCAGGGGTTTTCTCAAATCATACCAATGTTTTGTCACTCCAGATTTATAGCTATCAGCCAATCCTGATCATTTTGTCAATGCCATGGGAAAACCATAAAAGCTTTTGTTACACCATGGGATAGCACCAAGCACCCCTTTAGGCTATGAAATAGGATATAAATATCAGACCCAGACATAGCCACTGTGTGTTCACAATTGCACACAATTTGCCCACAGACTCTATGTGCACCAAGGGTCTCTCTCACTCACTGTGTCACCTTCCGATGCCATCAGCGCCCCGCTCCATTTTCTTTGAACCTACTTTTAGGACTGGTAACTATCACCCCCACTAATTCCTGACTTCTTGCTATTCAACCTTCCACTTTTTCCTTTCTGCTAGCCTTGTATGGTTCTTAAAGTTGCACTGGTTTTGTATGTTTGTGTGCACCTTTGCACATTTCTAAACAAAACTCTCTTATTCATTAAAACTGGAGTCTCTTTGCAGTGAGTACTGGTATACATAGGTGAAAAGATCCACAAGATTACCTTCCTCTCACAGGCCTCCTTTTGTGCTAATAACTCTCCCAAAATACCAAGTCCCCCCAACTTTTAGAGTAACAAGTGATAGTTGACTGAGCGACCTCTTTCACATCCAAGGCTGAAGACCATTTCAGGATCCCAAAATTGATTGTGTGCTGTACATAACTTTGCCTTCCAACAAACAACTGGGGAGTCCAGGAGGAAGAGGCAGGATAAATGGTTATCAACCATTTCTGAGGAATAAAACATTTTGTAGTCCAGAGTCTAGCTTTTATCATACCAATACTGCTTTGGCTTGCCAGTTCAATACTACCTGGTGATATGATAAAACATGATGCATGAAGCAACAATGCTGCTTCCATAGAGTATGCCATTCAAATGAAAAACGCCAAGTCTAAAAAATGAGGGAACCATATATAAAGTTACACTTTAAAAAGGTAACACTCTTGCCCTGAGATTCTTTTCCTTTGTCCTGAGGATTGGAGAACAGGGGCTAGATCCTGAGCTCTGGCAACCCTCAAATAACATCTTTGGCTCTTAGACCATGGCAACAGCTAATGTATCTTGAGTTGGGTCTTTGTAATGCTCCCAGCAATCCATGCTAGGTGGGGTTGGTGAGACTTGTAATCCAAACCACCCAGAGGTTTTCAGGTTGGAGAAGACTAGATATTGATCTCTTCCCTAAGTGGTAAGTTGTTCCAAGGCAAAAAGCTTATATGGATTAGTTTTCCTTTGCAAGAGGAGCTGACTCCTCTTGATTTGGGAATTTGTTGGATTCATTTACTGACAGTCAAGATGAACATTGGTGAAGAGATGCTTAAACATGACAGCAATAGCAAATCTACTGCCTTTGCTAGGGAACTGAAAGAGAGACTGCCAGAAGGGCTCTCAGGTTCTATAAATTCTCTGGCTATTTCTGTGGTCCTCCAGATATTATTGAATTGCAGTTCCCATAATTTTTTAGAATGGGCTCTGTTGATTAAGGCTGAAGGGAGATGTAAGCATCCCTTCCTTGTCTAGACAGTTCATAGTAAGACAAGTTCAACCTACCGAATATGAAAACCTGGCTTTCTAACAAAGTCAACAGCTAATGCATATGAATTAAGGCAATATTAACAATTCCAAACCACACTGCAAAGGTTCATTCAGTTCACGACACCAGAAAGCTCTGATTGTTCCAAAATAAGGGCAAGCAATCAGAACCTTACATTGCTCTGAATTAATAGAGGTGATCATCAGCTGCAATAACTTTCCTGCTCTTCTGAAATACTGTGTTCTTGGGGCTTGGAAAAATTATCCAATTTGTGCTTTTCTAAAATGCAGTGATTTTCCTAACTGGATTTTTCACAGTCTATATACTTTATCTATAAAACAGGAAGGCTCAGAGGGTTGAATACAAGCCAGGATTATTTTGAGTAGCTTTTAAATATTACGACTCAGCCTTGGAACTCATATTTTCTAATCACTTTTATTGGTCCCTGTTCTTTGAGAGCAGCTCAGTCTGAGGATATTGACCAGTTGCAACGTTCTCCAAAATCACAGAGCCTTAGCTTCCAAATGGGAGATAAAGCTGATGTTAACAACAGCTTGGTTGTGTGTGTCTGCTTAGACAACAACCCAACTTGGAGATCTGTAAAAGTTAGAATGAATTTCATTTCAATTCAGTTCAATTTCATTTACAAACAAATCTGCCAGATTGGAAATTAGAGAGGATTCCGTTAACTTTAATGGTAACAAGAAACACTGGCACTGAGGGCTGAGGGCTTGGGTTGGCGGGCCGGCTGAGGGGTTGCTGCTCCCACCGGCATCCCTTTAAGCCTTCTCTGCAGGGCCCAGGTGTTGCTCGGCCTCTCCCTCTCTCTCGGCGCTGGTGCTGAGGGCTGAGGGCTTGGGTTGGGTATCTTTCCTGTGATACTACCTGGTGCTGTTCCTTTCTTCCCGTGCCATATACTGTATCTTCAGCTTCATTGGCCTTTCGCCTATTTCTCAACTCTACCAATTCACCTCCCACCCCATTTTTGTCTTTCGCCCACCATTGCCTTTCCATGTTCCTTTGCCATACCTCCCTTATTTCTGATATTCCACCACTTTACCTCTCACTCTCTCTTTCCTTGTAGCTCCAGCTTTAGTTGACGCTTTTCTCTTCTACCAGTCTATTAAAGGTACAGGAGTACTCTACAGTTTTCACTCTGGCAACTATAGCAAAGTTTATAGCCCACTTAGATCTAGATATTTCAAAATGATGTATAATCAGTAAAAAACAAAAACAAAAAACCCAAAACCTGATAGCAACAATAAACAATAAACAAAAATGAAATGCATTATCTGTGAAAAGGAGATAGTAAATTTTGACTGCATAGAGAAGGCTCGTAATAATAAGTATGATTGCATCATGCATCTAAAACTCTAAATTATTGGATTGTCTCAGATTTCCGAGAGAAGGGAATCTCACATGGTGTGTGTGCCACAATGCTAAAGAACAAACAACTATTCCTAAACACACTATTAGAAGAAGGCTTTCATACAAGTCAGAGTGCCTTTCACCTCTGAATAACCATAATTACCTTGTCCATATCTGGATTAGAGAACAAGTGTTCCTTACATCGCCCTTATAGAGGACAGAATACAACAGAGGGCTGTTCAGTTAGTGGATGATAGTAATCTATTTGAAGCTGTCCATCAGCCCTCAGCACCAGAGAGCAGACTAAGTGAATATACAGATCACCTGGTCAAAGTTTTTCCCACTAAGGTAAGAAACATTTTATTGGTTTTTAAATTAAAATAGTTATTTCTAAATATTCACCTCTAGTTAAATTGGTATATGCAAAGATTATGCAAATCTGTGTCTTTTGATGTATCCACACTACGGAATTAAAGCTGTTTGACACCACTTCAACTGGCATGGCTTTAAGCTGTGGAATCCTGGTCTTTGTAGTTTGGCGAGGTTGTCAACCTGGTCTATCAGAGAGTACTAGTGCCTCACTTAATTACAAATCTGAGGATTCTGTAGGATAGAGTCATGGCAGTTAATGTGGTATTAAACTGCTTTAATTCAGAATGCACCTTTCTTTTTTGGTAATGTGTGGCAGCCTGAGAAAATTTTTTTTCCCATGCCTCTCTCTCAGATGCAATTGTCATAGCCATCAGATTATATATGTAGTGTAGCAGGGATTGCAGGGCTGACATCATTTTTTTTAAAAAAAGTAGGAATGATTTATTCTCCTGCCAAGCCCTCAATCTTCCCTATTCTCTCTGAGTTTAGATGCTGATCCTTACAGTAGTTGGCGGGGTAGGAATGGGATTAAATTTTCCCAATATATTGTTGCTAGTTATCCCACTTGCAGCGCCAAGTAATTTGAATTGGTCTTGAAGGGGTCATTAAGATCCCTGAACTTTACAAATGTCCCATTCCTACTTGGGATCTGAACTGCAACTGCCCAGAGGACCTCTTCGGTAGCCGAATGAGATCCATCATATAACCACCTTAACAGTTTAGACCGATCTCTTCCGGCAGGCCTTTCCTGAATAGATACCTGGCCACCAAAAAAAAAAAAAAAAAATCTAACTGTTGGACCCTGATTTTTTTGCTGCATTCACTGTTGGTTGTTGTTTATTATTTTAAGTTATGTTTTATATTGTAAATTGTTTAATTGTATTTTAAGGGGGTGGGATTTGGGGATATGGACTGTATATTTTAGTATTGTAAGCTGCCCCAATTGCATTGCATACAGAGGTGGGATAAAAATAAATTTTATTATTATTATTATTATTATTATTATTATTAAACATCTAGAAGTGATTTATTGATAAAAGAGTAACAAGCTCCCAGAATATTTGGACTCTTCTTGGGGTGTGATTAAGGAGATAGCTGCTTAACCATTAGATGGTATCACTACAGCACTTGATCTGTTCCTGAATGAATTCCATCATCTCCAGAAGACACCTTGAATGTGGGAAACTTTGGAGTTTATTACGCAGGGTTTTTCTCATGCAGAAACAGGATTTAAAACAGGGAAATCCCATAAAAGCAGGATCGTTTTCACACAACGTCATGGGCATTGAGCATTAATGCGAAAATAAAAAATCGGCTGCTTTTTACTTTCAGGATTCTCCTGAAAGTAAAAAAAAATGGCTGATTTTGTCCACTTTCTATGCGGTTTATTTTCACGTTAATACCCAATGCCCCTCATAAGTGTGAAAATGATCCCACATTTGCGGGATTTTTCCCGGATTTAAATCCCGTTTTTGCATGGGATTTAAGCACTTAGTATACCATGTGATAAACTCAATAGATGGCGATGTTTACTGTATGCAAGGACATGGGAGACAAGGAAAGGAGTGGCTCAACACATAAAAAGAGGGCCTTTTCCTTCCCAAAAAGTGCTGCAAAACTAGTTTTTGCAGCTCTGGGATTAGGAAAGGGATGTTCTTCTGAATAAGACTATTGCTTTCAAAGCACGTTTTAACCCTTCCTTTTTCTCCTAATGATAGAAATTAAACACTGTATGAGAAGCATGGGGAGAGGTAGTAGCAGGATTGCCAGTGACTAGATCACCAATTAGCTAATTAAAGTAATTATGAAGTTGAGTCGAATGTTGTTTTTGTTGTTGTTATCAAGGCTTCAGCTTCAAGTGCATATAATTATACCTATTTATATTCCTGCTATTTCCTTTTAATACTCCCAGGGGGATATTAGTGAAAGCTTAGCGGTTCTGCCAGCCCCACTCCGACACGCGGTTGCTATATTTTAATGGACAGAGGTTCTGTGCCTCTTAATAGCTGAACAGGAAGCTGAAATTAAGAGATAAATGCTTCTATAATGGTATCTCTCCTCTCACCAAGCTTCATCTGTTGAATTTCTGTCTGCCATGCGTTCATTAAAAATACAGCAGGAGCCCTGGTGAAACAAAGGATGCACAGAATAGAGCAGGTATAAAACAAAAGGACTGGCTCTCCCTGCTCCTACAAGCCACAAGTTTTTTTAAAAAACCTGTATTGACTTCATTTGCAAGTAATTTAATTGAGTTTTTAAAGGTCTAGAGAAATTACGCTAGGGCAGAACTATGGCAAATGTTAATTGCTACAAGCTAAGGTTGCTGGGAGGTGAATATGCATATAAGAAGTACCCTTAATTTTTTAAACTTTACTTTAAAAGAAGTAGAAGAATGTTTTATAAAAGTTTGTTAAAGCATAGCGTAATCCAGAGGAGGACAAAATAATCTATTTCCACATCCTACCTATCTCCTGAATAAAACCAGCCATACTCTTTTAAAAATAAAGAAATTGCTGGAATCATACTGATCATTCCCAACGAATGTGGACCTACTGAATTAATTGTTGAATGGGGAGTGAACAGATCGGTAAATTCTATTAATTCAGTGGGTCTACTCTGGGTCAACAGCACAATTTAGGTCAGCATAGAAAGCAATTTTCTTGTTGTTGTTGTTGTGTGCTTTCAAGTAATTTCCAACTTATGAAGACTCTAAGGTGACCCTATCACAGGGTTTTCTTGGCAAGTTTCTTCTTCTCTGAGATTGAGAGTCTGTGATGTGCCCAAGGCCACCCAGTGGGTTTTCATGGCCAAGTGGGGATTTGAATCCTGTTCTCCAGAGTCCTAGTCCAATGCTCCAACCACTAAAACACACTGACTCTCTAAACTTCTGAAAGTTGTTTCTCACAACTTTCACCCTCAACTTCCTTGATCTTACAGGTCACCAAACATAGTCAGACCAAACCATTGGACTAAATATCCAGATCAGGAGTACCTAAACTCAAGAGCTAAATACAAAATAATATTAGCAGACTGAAAATGCACACTAACTAGATCACACAGTAATGCAAGCAGCCTGCACTAGATCTTACCATTTTGCTTACTCTGAAATTCCTTGTACTATGGACCTCAGTGAATAGGAGAACAAGGAAAGCAGAAACATGTGGGTCTCCAAATGTTGATGAACACTAAGGGGTCATTCACACTCACGTTTTTGTATCAAGGAGATCTGGGGAGATCCGATGATGCGATACCGAATTGAAGTTTCCATTGCATTTACCATGCTCATATCTCTCTGCGGCATTTTAATCCTATTGACATTCACATTACTGTAGCATCAATTTAAAAGGAAGCCTCCATTTTGGATACATTTTGATTGATTTTGGGTTGTTGTTTTTAATGTCAATCAAATTATGAGCATCTTCATCATACTGCTTATGTCAGTATTTAAAGGTACTTTCATGCTGATAGAGAATGGAAGCCACACAAAAGCAACGGTGCACATAAGCTATCAAATTTTATTTTTTTTAAAAAAAGTCCACCGTCTCATCATGTTCTCAAGAGAACCCTTCCCCAGCTTTTGTAAGCTCTGAGAATCAGCCATCAGTGAAGATGAGGGAATTAATTCACTGTCAGAAGAGAAAAAAAGTCAGGCAGTGTTTTAAAGGGACCACTTTCTGAAGTGCAGGAAGTTTGAATCCACCACATTTATGGACCCAGTTTCTTCACCCTGCAACCAAGTGCAGAGAGGGAAAAACAATGGTGCATCCCAGTGGGATGTGTATGTTTCACCACTCTGCTCATAACTGATCCCTTCTTGAGTGCTCCAAATGAATTGAAAGCGCGTTATCATTTGTGGGTCTTTTAAAATGACCAATTCTTTCTGAAAGATGCAGTAAAATCCCTGGATTCAAAAGTACCTGATTCATTGGAATAACCGCATCAAGTTATTTTGTAGTGTGAATGAGCCCTAAGTCTCATCTTCAACTAGCCAGGCCATCAATATGGCATAATGAATGGCAGAATGTATATATGAATGCCTGCCAACATTTCAGAAAAGACCAGAGCATGTGTGGCCAGGGAACGCTGAGTGTGATCACAATGGCAAAAGTTATCAGTGATGAAGTATGCACAAGCTAGAAGAGCTGCAACAGTTTGCTTTTGCCTGAGAGTAAATTGGGTAATAATAATAATAACAACAACAACAATTACTACTACTACTGCTACTACTACTACTTTATTTTTGTATTCCGCCTTTCTGCCTGGGCAATCAAGGTGGCTTACATGGAATATAGATTTAAATAAAACATTATCTGGATAAAAATATAGACCCCCCCCCCCCCAAAAATAGAATTAAATATAATACAATTTAAAAGAGAAAAATTCACCAATCAAAAACAACAACAACAACAACAACAACAACAACATAATAATAATAATAATAATAATGATATAGATTCATTTATACCCCGCCCAATCACAGGGAATCTGGGCGGGTAATAACAATAAAAGATACAGTATAAAAATACAATAAAATATAAATTAACCCTTTCCAATCCCTAGCCAATACATAACAAACAACTCAATAAACAATATAACAAAATAGCAATCACAAAAAACACAAAAAAATCATAAGCTTTACAATCAAATAAATTCATAACTAATCCCCTCAAAGACCCTTAACATAAATTCAATCAAAACAATAATTACACAAGTTAAATACAAAGCATTGCATAAAGTACGGTAAAAAAAAGGGGGGGTTATCAAATACAGTATATAACAATCCCAATACTTTAACAAACATTGTAAAACACAGTCCCAATTACATTAAATACAACAATAGCACATTTAGAGTTCACAAGCAGAGTCCGGGTGGAATGGGGTACAGGAGCCTAGATAGAACACGCAGGGAGAAGGGCTGGCGTTGGGGCCTTTTTAGGCTCAGGTGGTCCGGCCTTGCCTCCTCCGCCACCATCTGTCGCTGCTGCCAAGGAAGGGCTGGCATTGGGACCAAAATATTAATATTAAAACAGTGATTCTCTGGTAACAGTGTTGGATGGAGTGGGGAAAGCTCAGAGTGCATTGGAATGCTCTATTTGGGGAAGGCCTGCTGGACGAGATCTGTCTTCACAGCTTCCTTAAAGCTGTCTAACCTCATTATTTGACGGATCTCTTCTGGCAAGGCGTTCCATAGCCTGGGAGCGGCAGCAGAAAACGCCCTCTGGGAGGTTGCTGTTAATCTGGTTTACATAGGCTGCAGTAGATTCCTCCCAGAGGACCTGAGGGTGCGGGGCAGATTGTATGGAAGGAGGCGATCCCTTAGATAGGTTGGGCTCATGCCACGTAGGGCTTTAAAGGTAAACACCAACACCTTATACTGTGCCTGGAAACCAATAGTCAGCCAGTGAAGAGATTTCAAAATCAGTGTAACATGATCACACCTGGATTTACCAGTGATCGACCTGGCTGCCATATTTTGTACTAATTGTAGTTTCCGAACTAGGTATAAGGGTAGCCCCATGTAGAGTGCATTGCAGAAATCGAGTCTAAAGAGAATTTTTGAAAGATTTGTTCAGAGGAGGTTTACCATTTTTTTCCCTCTGAGGCCGAGAAGATGTGACTCACCCAAGCTCGCCTAGTGAGCTTTCATGGCCAAGCTGGTAATCGAACCCTTGTCTCCAGAGTCATAGACCAATACTCCAACCAGTTAGGAGCTTATCAGACGATGGAAATTGGAAATATAATCCAATGGCAATCCGAACACAATCATGGGGCTTCACATTATTGCATATTAAAGTATCTCATGCAATTTCGGGCAAAAGGGAAATCATTCCAAACGCAATCATGGGTTTTACGTTATTTCGTATTAAAGCATCTGACGCAATTTCGGGCAATGGGGGGGGGCTCATTTTCGGGTAATGGGAAGTCATTCTGAATGCATTCCAAACGCAGTTGGAATTCATGTAAATTTGCTAAACTAGTGAATTCATGTGAATTCGAATTGGCTCCAATTGGCTCTCTTTGAAATACAGAGAAATTCCTCCCATCTGATAAACTCCTATGCTGCCTGTGTGGAAGGTTTTAAAGCAGCTTAAAAAGTGGATTGACAGAAAATTAACTGGGACCAACACTGCCAAATTGGGATGGTTGGAGGGTATGCACCTGGAGGGCCAAAGGTTTTGCTATTGAGCAGATGTGGAACAATGGTTAGGGGATGGGACTGCATGGACTGTCTCCCACAATTACATTTTTCATCCCAGTACTCCCCAATGCTTCCAAGGGACTGGTGACAATTTTACTCCAGTTTTGGCTTTCTCCAGGCCATTTTAGTCCTAGGAGATGACTAACATATTTGCCTGGCAGTAAGTCCTGCTCAATCTGTGGTTATGAATCTTATTTTTTTTTTCCAAAGACCTCTGAGAATTTGATGACATGGATCTTCTGTACAGAAAAAAAAGCCAATTACATACAATTTTGTAAGTGACAGGAAGAAAACCAGAAACCAAAAGTGATCCCCTTCTCTCAGTTAATCACCTCTCTGGAGCCCCGTCATAGACAAAAACAGGGATTCACAGAGCACAGGTTATGAACCTCTAAACACAAGGAGATGTAATTCTAAGCAAATATAACGAAGTTTGGATTTTTAGCGTTATTTTGCTTTCACAGGAAGGGCTCTATATATGAAAGTCTTCCCTTGGCTCATAATTTTTCTTGATGCTGATTTTGACAGAGATGTCTAAAGTAAGACAGATGAAAAGAAAAGCATTCCCATCTCCCATATCTTTAACAGTCTGTAAAAGAGGCTATTTCTCTTCCCATCTTCCATATCTTTAATCATCTATAGAATAGAAAATTTTGGCAGGAGAAACAGCAGGTGTTTGTTTGTTTATTTGTTTGTTTTTAAATTGAAGCTTTTGAAATGTCCTCTTCTGCTTAGATGTGAAAGGCACATGAACCTGTTCTTTATTTGTTATCTGGTTATTCCATATCACCCTTTCCAGTGTATAATAATATCTGACAATTGCCTTCACAATAGAATAGTGTTCTGTATTACCTTCATCCACTTTTTTTGCTCAGGCAAGAGATTAATATCAATAGTAAAATTCTGTTCTGAAATGTCATTGCTGAATTTTGAGATCAAGGCAGTCCTTTTAAGCCATGATTCCTCTTCTGTATTAAATAGCCACATAGCTGGAAAACTGTAGGACTGTGCAGGAGCCTTGATTCAATTATTTGGATCTGGTCCCTGTTCAGTCCACCATGATCTATATGAGACCCAAGCCAAATCCTCAATCTAAATTATGATTTAGGAATTTGAATCACCAGTTCACTGGCTTTGACTGGAAACCCAGACTTTGGCCAAAGGATTCAGTTCAAGTAGGAACGCAGAGTGGTCAAGACTGATATCTTTATTTGAAATATGATACATTTATAGCAGGTTTTAGCTTAAGCCAGCAATTATAGAACTCATAGAGAAAACATCTTTTTTCCCCCTATCTACACAACAGTTTGGGGAACAAGGTCTACTTGGCTAGTACAGGATGTAGAAATATACTTGTTGCCTATTCCTCTCAGGGCAAAGTGAGATGACTTTGGCTGTATTCTATGATTTTATTATTTTATAACCAGGGAATACAGTATTCACAGTGTGAAGTCAAAGGCTTTCACGGCCAGCATCCATAGTTTTTTGTGGGTTTTTCAAGCTATAAGGCCATGTTCTAGAAGAGTTTATTAAGAATCCCTTAAAGTAAACAAAGGTTGGCTACCAGTCCTGAAAAAGACCAAAATCAAGACCCAGCAAATGCAAATGAAAACCACCCAGGGTGAGGGCAGAAAATGGATCATTAATTAAATAGACACCCTGAGACCTTGCCATTCAATAACAGAACAATACACAGATTAACATGTAAATCACTTCCTCTCAACCAACAATATATATACCCCGCTCTCTCCCAAACCAGCCATAGATGCTGGCAAAACGTCAGCACTAAGCTCTTCTAGAACATGGCTTATAGCCTGAAAAACCCACAAAAACTACAGTATTCACAGTTTTGGCAATTAGCAATTTGCTAAAATAAACAACTCTGGGATCTTTTTTCAGGTTACATAGTAATAAAGTATAAGAAGCCTTTTTAGGATCCATTGAGGGAGACCCTAAAATACATTTTATACCAACATTTGTACCTTCTTAATTTTTTTGTACATCTGCATAAACCACATCTGGAGGCATAGTTAGGGTTTCCAGGTCAGGACAATCCCAGGCCCTGAGATATCAAGGCCAGAACCTGAGTTCTAGGGTTCATCTACACTGTAGAAATAATGCAGTTTGACAACATTTTCAAAGCTGTAACTATGGAATCCTATGGAATCCAGAGATTTGTATTTTTACAAGCTCTTTAGCCTTCTTAGCAAAATATGCTGGTGTGTCACAAAACTGCAAATCCTAGGATTCTGTAGACTGGAGCCATGGCAGTTAGCGTGGTGTCAAATTGTATTACTTCTACAGTGTAGATGCACCCTTAGAGATGACTGCTTGTGATGTCACACTGGCAATGTTACAAGGATAATATGCAAACTGCCCCCCCCGATGATGTCATTAAGTGTCACTCACAATTACACAAAGTGTACCATTAAAATAAAATAAAAAAATTCCAAGTCTAACAAAGGGGGAAAATACATACATACGCACTTTTCCAGGTACAGCTCTTGCCCTGAGATTTCTTCCCCTATCCCTGAGAACTGGAAAAGAGGGGCTTGGCCCTTTAGATCAAGCAACTCTAGATAAACCCTAAGGAATGTAATAGTCCAGAGAGATTTCAGTCAGGTAAAACCTATAATTTTCAAGTTATTCATCTGTAAATAATTTTAAAAAGCTGTTGACTGTATAATCTTGTCAGTTCATGTTGCTCTTGTCATGTTGCTGTCCCTTGAACACATCAGTAAGGTAAATCTGTTATAGTTTAAGTAAGATATATGATAATATTAACAAAATGATACTTTACTTGAAGAGAGGATTCTTTTTATTTACTATGAGTCTAACGGAAGCAATTTAGTGATACAATGTAAGGTGGTATGGTAGTGATGAAATGATGTTTTACTAGCAATCTAACCAGTAAGATCTGCCTGGTAAATCCCCCTTAGGATACTGGGCTGTCTTTGGAAACTTCTCTCTCAGCCGTCTTCCAGAGCTGCTTGTGAAAACCTGAGAGTTTGGGGGACAGGAGACACTCACAGAATCAATGCCAATCTCAATCAGCATATGTCAACAGATAGGGAAAACAAAACAGTGGCCAATGGATTGGAAATGATCAATTTACATCCCCATCCACAAGAAAGGAGGCACAAAAGACGACAGCAACTACAGAACCATAGCACTAATCTCCCATGCCAGCAAAACCATGCTTAAAATTCTGCAACATAGACTCCAACCATACATGAAGAGAGAAATTCCAAAAGTCCAAGTGGGGTTGAGGAGAGGAAGAGGAACCAGGGATCCCACTGGAAATATATGATATCTACTGGAGCGAACCGAAGAATTCCAAAAGAAAATCAGCATGTGCTTTATAGACTACAGCAAAGCCTTAGAATTCATAGATCATGAAAGCCTATGGGATACCCTTATAGACATGGGAGTCCCAACACATCTGACAGTCCTGATGAAGAATCTGTACCTAGGACAAGAGGCCAATGTTGAACAAATGGTTCCCAACTGACAAAGGGCTCAGGCAAAGCTGCATCCTTTCACCCTATCCTTTCAATTTGTATGCAGAACATATTATAAGTAAAGCAGGCTTGGCCACAGAAGCAGGAAGAGTGAAAATAAGAGGAAGGAACATCAACAATCTGAGACATGCAGAAGACACCATATTATTAGCAGAAAACACTGAGGACCTAGTGCAACTACTGAGGAAGGTCGAAGAAGAAAGTGCAAAGGCAGGCTTATCACTGAACACAAAAAAAACCTAAAAATAATGACCACGGAGGACCTTCACAAGTTCAACCTAGACAATGAGGACATAGAAATAGTAAAAGAGTTCCTATACCTTGGATCAAACATTGATCTGAATGGGGACTGCAGTCAAAAAAATCAGAAGACTAAGAATGGGAAGGGCAGCTATGAAAGAACTAGAAAAACTCCTAAAGAGCAAAAATATACAACTAAGCATGAAAGTTAGAATTGTACAAGCAATTGTATTCCCCATTATGTATGGATACAAGAGCTGGACAGTTAAGAAAATTAGACAAAACGATTGATTTGAGATGTGGTACTGGAGAAGACTGGAGATACTGTTGACAGCAAAAAGAACAAATAAATGGGTTCAAGAACAGACCAAATTTCGTTGGAGGCAAAGATGACTAAACTGATGCTGTTCTATTTTGGCCACATCATGGGAAGGCACAAATCTTTAGAAAAGACAATAAAAGAAATAGACAATAGGAAAGGTGGAAGGATGTAAAAAGTAAAGCTGACCACATAGATGGGTGGACTTAATTAAGCAGTTCACAGGTATGAATCTGCAAGAGCTTAGAAGAACAGTGGAGGATAGGTAGTCTTGGAGATGTCTCATCCACAGGGTTGCCATGAGTCATGATCAACTCAAGGATGGTTTAACAACAAGATCCTGAGAACTGCTTCTGCCAGGGATTCGTCACCCTCTGTTCCTACCCTATGTGTTTTGTCCCTGCAGCCTCATTGTTGAGACTTTCTCCCTCTGCTTTGGGCAAAACCACTTGTTACAGCCTCTTAAGGTGTTGGAGCAAGCACAATTTGTGTTGTAATACCCTGGCAATTTCATCCTGTGCAGCCTTTGGTGAATGCAAATCGCCATCCTGGGATCTGCTTCTACATTAAAATGATTGCAGACAATGTTCTGCCTTTTATGTGATAAATCAAATCAGCTGCCTTCCATCTAACACTTGGCGACAACAATTAGGTGCAGCTGATGTAAGGAGGGGAGAATAAACACAGACACACTCATGAACCGAAAAATAAAACAAAGAAGAAGAAATAAAAATAGAAGATTGAGCTAGAACAGCAGTTCTTAACCATTTCTTTACCAGGAACCTCTTTTAAATATATTTTGTTGACAATGACCCACAAAGACTTAACTCAAGATTCATCATCATTATCATGATCAAATAATAATATAATAATAATAATAATAATACCAGACACAGAGGGAAGACTTTTATCCTGCTTCTTCCCATCAGTTTGCACCTGGAGTGGATTGAACAGCAATGCACAGGCCCGGCCATCCAGCCAGGCTTTGCCTTGGCTCCTACTACATGTCCACTCCACTCCAAGGAGAAGGTGGGCTGAGCAGCTGAAGGATAGTGAAGTGGCCTTGTGACAGGAGCCAAGGCAAAGGTTGGCTGGATGGCTGGGCCTGTGTGTTGCTGTTCTATCCACTCTGAGGCTGGAGCAGATTGAACTCTGCTCTCCAGAAGTGGAAGATCACAAAGCACTGTCCAAAAAAAAGGCTTGGGTACATGGAAGCCAATAACTCTTCTCCTCTTGCAGCCCCTTTTAGCTCTAACATCCTATGAGTCTGTAATTACAACATACTTCTCAGAATGTTTTGATGGAATCTTAAATGGACTGGGGAGAAGAAAAGGGGGCAGAGAGCGGAAGGTTTGAGGTCTTGTGGAGGCAGCCTCAGAGTGAGGCAGAGGCACTGTGGTGCCAAGGTGGGGAAAGATGGTATGGGGCTTAGGCAGGAAAGGAGATGGGAGAGGAAGGCAAGGAGAGTGCAGGGTGAGCTAGAAAGCTGCATTGTGTGTAACTCTGAATAGGTAAGTTGGCATCAGTGCTGAGAAGCTGTGCCAGACCCTTTGCTTGCTTGCTTGTCCATGTGTTCTTTCTTTCTTCCCCTTCTTCCCTCCTTCCTTCCTTCTACCATCTTGGTCTCCTCCCCTTCTGACAGAGAAGTCACAAAAGGTGGGATTGAAACATTTCTGATAGGATACTAGACTGTTCCTGACTTGAAAAGAGGAGAGAGAGAAAGAGAGGGAGAAGGGCAAAGGCTGGCTCCATTGTTGCTCAGTAGCTCACCTCCTCCTTGCAACTGAGAAGCCACATGACAGGTAATGCACAGGCCCAGCCAGCAGCCTTTGCCTTTGTTTCTGACACATGGCCACTGTGTTGTGGGGAGGAGATCGAGTGGGCTGAGCAACCTTCAGACCTTCACAGGCCCTGTGTGAGGACACTGCAACCCACTGGGGATTCCTGGACCACAGATTAAGAACCACTTAGCTAAATTATTCAACAAGATATAAAGAAATTTTAAAAAAACCAAAATCTCAGACAGACCAACTCAGACAAAAATTAACAATTGCTCGCCTTTCATCTCAGTTCTTTCACAATCAGCTACTAACAAAGTTAAATTTAGTAAATGAATAAAGAGATGCCAAATGGGTTTACTGTTTATATAACTTCAATGAACTCATATAATCCTTTTGCATAGACACGTTGAATGAATATTGCTGGTGAGATGTTTTTTTTTTTTTTTTGCTCCAAATTGCACAGTAGAACTGTCAATGAACAAGACAAAAATGCTTACACATGGAGTAGGCAAGCTTCATTAAAACATGATATGGTAATAGCACGAATGGGGGAAAGATTACCACATTCCCGCACGCTTTTCCTATTTGCGTCCCATACGTAAACTGTAATGGACATGTCATTTGTTAATAACGGAAACTCCCATTATTACCCAATGAAACTCCCATTATTATCCAATGATGCGTCCGTTACAGTTTATGCACAGGACATGAACGAGAGAAGCACGGAGGTGTGTGATAATCTTCCCCTCAATCACGTTATTACTACATTTTAATCATATTTTAATGATGTTTGCCTCCTGTGTGAAAGCATTCAAAGATTCCCTATTCACTCAGCATAACACTACCTTTATATTTTTTTTCTTATGTGCTTGTGTTGGAGATACAATGTCTCTGTCCTTATTTTTAATGGCTGGATCTCTGGACTGCTCCAAAGCAAAATGAATCTGAAATTGAATTGGCCCTGATCTGATCTGATCTGAAGCTGATGCAAATCTGTCCAAATCAACCAAATTAACTTTATTATTCAGGATTCATCGAAATTGTTTTCCCAGTCCTAGAAGATGCTTCCAATGGGACTTCTTTGCATAATATTAGCCAACTACAGCTAGACTGCTGCAAGGAGATTTTTTTATTTTATTTCCAGGCCATTTATTTTTGTATCTGTGTATTTTCATTTAGGTGTCTCTCAAATGACTGTCTTATCTCCTAGAGTTGTAAAGCAATGGTAAAACAAGTGATATTTAACAACATGACCTCTTTTGTATGATTTTAAAAGGTATAGTAATCCTGATGTTTATTGAAGACAATGGGCACTGGAGTGCTTACTGACTGATTTAATTCTTGAGATGGTTAGCATGGTGAACTCTTATGCTGGATCTTGTGTCTTACTTATATTACCATGAATCCATGTTTTGGTAAAGAACAGATACACAACAGATTTAAAATGTTCACAGTAATGTCCAATGGATATCAGTAAAGGGGTTTTTGGTGCACCTACTGCTTACATCACATCAATTTTTATTTCTTTATATTTATTTATTTCCCTGAGTGAGAATGGATTTCAACTGGAACTGTATTGGCTTCTTGCTGGAAAATTAGTCACTAAATCAGTAACACCAGATGGGTCAATTTGATATGCACTGATCTAAAAGCAAAGGTCAGAGAGTCCCAAAAATAAGAATGTATTGACTGCACCACAAGGAGGCAGTCTCTACCAGTTTTAAAGAAGAGGTAAAAGAGGAAGAGAAAAATTGTCAAAAGCTTCTTTTTTGTATCTATGGGAAATTTCTGTCACTGGTTAAACAGACTCCATGTGGTTTGCTTAAGCACATGTATCTAATCTGTCTTGGAAGTTTATGTATACTTTCCCCCCAGTGCTAACAAAGTCAGTATGCAATCAATAGGTGCAGATGTCATACAGAAATCAACATTCTCACACCCAGTCTTAAGCATATTTCCTTGGAATAGGGTTCCATTATTTTCTCAAGACCTAATTCCGTGGTGGTGGTAATGGTGGTAGGAAACTCTTTAGAAATTAATGTTCAGCCAAAATAGGGTGTGGGTTTATGAATCCTCTCTCTCTTACCCTTATGAAAAAATGGTGCACAGATATCACTTTGCTCATGAATAAAGCAAAGGCTCATGGGTGGCTGGTACAAGACATTCTGCTAACTTATGCAAAGGACAAGATGTTGCACCAGTTCCGTACGGAGGAACTGACTGAACTAGCTGTTGACTTTTTCTTCAATGCTGACATCAGGATAGGACCTTCAACTTCACTTGAGAGGGTCAGACTAGCTTGGGAGGGAGACATGGTATATCATGTGGTATACAGAGTTCTGACAGGAGAAAATGGCTAGTATTGGTGTCCTATCATCACATATACAGGGGAGCAGCTGCTGGTTGAGATACTTGCCCCACTTTGGCCAAGAGTAGGCCTGGCCCATCTTCCATTACTTTCAGGCTGCTGATTCTGCTTCTCTTCTTCCTTCCCTTTCCTTATCACCACCACCACCTCATCTTCAACCCTCAAAAGCCTCTTAGAGGAAAAAAAATCTGTCTATGGATGCAAGGATAGCAAAGAAGAACCATTCCCCAGAGCCTAGAGGTAGCTACCAAGAAGACCCAATGTAATGGTACAGAGTCAGATGGGGGCAAGGACACAATGGCCCGATATAGATGGGCAGGAAAAGGTGCTGGGCGGCACGAATAGGGTTAGGGAGGGTGCAGTGTTTGCACCCTCCCTAACCCTCATGTGTATGGATGCCGCCATTTTAAAATGGCAGCGTCCATACGGACATGCCATGATGTTGTCATGGCGCGCACAGCGTTTACATAATGCTGCATGTGCCTGACAACATCGTGCCGTGGGAGGGTGCCAATGGCATCCTTTCCGTGGCGCTAAAAAGAGCTCCAAAACGGAGCTCTTTTTTGGTGCAGGTCTTTGGTGCAGCTTTTAGATGGCCGTGCCAAGGACTCTGGGGAGAAAAGGACCGCAGAGGTAGCCCCTTTCTTCCCTCAGCAGCCCTGGGGATTACAGTGTGCAGTGGGTGCCCAGGGCACCTGCTGTACCCTGCTTTCAGCCCGCGGAGAAGCGGCAGTTTGCCACTTCTCTGTGGCCTTCAGAAGCACCGGGATGGGGCCTCTGGGCGGCCGGTGAAGCAGCCCTGGCCCCATGTCGTCGCTTCTCTGGGCAGTTACAGACCACTCCTTTTGGTCTGTACCGCCCCAAAGAGAAGTAAAACAATCCTGGAAGGTTCTAAAATGGGTAAATTATGGCTCTGTGGCCCCTGAAGGCTATTTTTGTGTCCCCAGTGAAATACCAGACTGCCCTAGATTAC
This sequence comes from Urosaurus nigricauda, assembly GCA_034509955.1. NCBI lineage: Eukaryota > Metazoa > Chordata > Lepidosauria > Squamata > Phrynosomatidae > Urosaurus > Urosaurus nigricauda. The sequence continues at coordinate 131,991,213 of JAOEGL010000005.1, read as the reverse complement.
CTTTTTTCTGCCAAGAAAACCGAGGTGACTTGCCTTTCTTGGAAGTCTCAAAGAGTGGCAATTCACTTTCTAAATAGATCACAAAGACCTCCAGAATCACATACTCTATGTATGTTGTGTGTTGCTCTGAGACACCCCAGTCAGAGCCACCCTAGTTTTCTGCAGTCTTCTCATTAGACAGGCAATTATAATCCCACTGCAAATCCCAAAAAACTTCACTATCCTCTTTCCATAATTCCATTTTGGTTAGATCAATATGCTGTGTCTTTCTGAATTGCTATCTTGTGTTTGTAATTTCACTACATTTTTTAAAAAATAAAAACTTCTTAGTTCACCAAAGAACTATTCAGTTAATACTGGTATAAATTGGTGCACGTGATCCAAAGGTTACCCAAGCCTCTTGTAAAAGCTCATTTCCCCAACATTTGAAGTACCACTGACAGTTGGTGAAGACCTGTCCCCCATCTGACTACCTGTTCTATGGATGACATGGGTTGAGGTGGAGAGAATGGCTATGTGCCTGTTGAACTCCTTCCTCAAGTAAGTGTGTTTGATCACCACACTGAATATATCCAGATTGATTTAAAAAACCAGAAAGTCCCAGATTTTCTGTTCTTTCTGTTCCTTATTCTGGATATCCATACACATTTTGTTTATCCTAGAATATTTTCTGTCAGCTGCTGGAACATCCAAGACTGTTTATACAAGTTGTCCAGGTCGGTTTATTTTAACACAGTATAAAATCAGAAAGAACAGGAACAAAATCTGGGACTTTTCAATCAGTCTGGATGCACACACCAATTTTTAAATGGGCTTTAAACCTTATTTCAAACAGGTTGTAAGTGATATTTTAATGCTTTATATTTAACATCTCCTATTTAATTTTTATTTATTTCTTCCTATATTATTCTGCTGGTATTAACTGTTTCTGTCATAATATAATATTTTTAGGTTGTGGTTTTATGAGTAGCCATCATATCATTGTAACATTTTATTTTAGAAAATATATTGTGAGCTGCCTTAGGAGAGTTAATTCAAAAGGTCAGTCTATAAATCCCAATGAATGCATGCACACATATATACAATATTTCCAACAGGTTCTGCAAACATCCTCCTCTAGTGCTGAATAGTAAGTCAACATCATCCATAAATTCTACAGCTCTGTTGTATTAGCAGCTGGATTTAACAGAGACACCCCTGTCCAAGTATTTGTTAATGCTCCTTCAGATGGCCAACAGTCCCAATAAAATTCAGAGACAAAGTTGCATTAGTCTGGAATATCAGTATGCAAAGTGATCTTGTAGTTTATGCTGCAATTTTCTTCACTCAGTTAGGAGAGTATCACATTCACTTAAAAGTGACTTATCCCTGATGGGATAAAGTTGCCTTTAATTTTAAAAGTGGGTGTTATTGTACTCAGCCGCTGCTGGGCAAGTGCAACTCATCTGCAACCCAGACCCCAGATGTACTTATCCAGCAGCTTTTCAAAAACGGGAGCTTGCTGTTTTTGAAAAACCACTGGATAAGCATGGCTGGGATCCGGGCTACAGACAAGTTGCACTCGCCCAGCCATTGCTGAGTGTGATATCACGAGCTTTAAAATTAAAGGTCAGAGATAACTTACTTTAAATTGAATGTGATAATCTCAGTCTCAAAGGTGCTACAATTTCACTTTGTGGTCTCAATAGAAGTCAGACTATTCTCTTCCTCTATTGCATGCATTGTACCGTGTTTCCCCAAAAATAAGACAGTGTCTTATATTAATTTTTGCCCCCAAAGATGCACATTTCAGGGGATGTCTTTTTTTTCCATGAAGAAGAATTCATATCAATATAAGGGGAGGCCTTATATTTAGCAATTCAGCAAAGCCTCTACTAGGTCTTATTTTATGGGGATGTCTTATTTTTGGGGAAACAGGGAAGCAATTGCTCCAGCTTCAGCTTCTAATCATGTCATAAATATACCAGGTTGTGTTGTAATGTAGGAGGTATGATTAATTGCTGTGTGGGCAGAGTTTCTTTCTCTCCCAAGCTCCCCAATGCAAAACATTATCAAAAATGGCTCAAAGAGGTTGCCGGAAGTAAAACAAAGGATCTTCAAAAGAGACCATTCCTGCTTATATTGGAATCTCTCAAGATTAAAAAAAGAAACACCACCAGCCCCGAGCTTTAAAAGTTATGGCTAGTTTTAGGACTTCATTAGAAATAGACTGGAGCAGCAGGGACATAGGGGCTTATCACACAACTAAATAAATTGCCTTACCGCTGCCAAATTCAATTCAAATTCGGGATACATCCAGATTTTATCACACACATTTTTGCCACTCCTGGCTTTGCAAATCAGCTGGCTGAATGTGAATTCTAGCCAGATGTTACCCAGGATGCACACGCCCAGTGGCATCTGTGGCAAAAATGCATGCAATAAAATCCAATTTTATTGGATTTTATTAAAAATCCAATAAAATTAAAAGGCAATTAATTTAGCTCTGCGATAAGCCCCTTTGTCTAGATAAGAAAGAAAGAAAGAAAGAAAGAAAGAAACCCTTGATCCTTATAGGAACAACTCCTGCCAAGTCTGAGCCTTTTTGCCAGTCTGGATGCTTCCATGGAAGGGTTAACATAGTGACAATAATATAAATACTCTCTTCTTTGCATTGCTGATCCATTCCTAACTCGCAGCTAGCATTGTCAGAATTTACAGGTGCATTCACAGGAGTTTATCAGAGGGAGAAATTTCTCTTTATTTCAAATGGAGCCCATCGGAGCCAATTCAAATTCACATGAATTCGCTAGTTTAGGGAATGACTTCCCTTTTGCTCGAAATTACGTGAGATACTTTAATATGCAATAATGTGAAACCCAATGATTGCGTTCGGATTGCCATTAGATTATACTTCCAATTTCCGTCAACTGGTAAACTCCACAGTGGTTTGAGTGTTGGACTAAGGCTTTGGAGGTTTTGATTCTCAGCTTGGCCATGAATCCCACTGGGCAACTTTGGGCAAGTCACATTCTCTCACCTCAGGGGAAGGTAATGGCAAAGCTCCTCTGAATAAATCTTGCTAAGAAAACCCTACAATAGGGTCCTTATGGTCACCATAACTCAGAAATGACTTGAAGGCACACAACAACAACAACAACAATTACTGAACCAAAGAGAATTAGAAAGGTCTTCAGTCTAGATTTAAACTATCTGCTTGAGTTTCTTGGACTCAGGTCATCAATAGAAATAGATCACCTGAAGGGCAGGAATCAGTCTTGTGTCCCAAACAGGAACAGAGCTTGTCTGTTGAACCAAAAACAAACAAACAAAACAAAACAAAGCTCCAAACAAAAACCAAAAACTGCCCACCACCAAAAGGAAAAGATCCTGCTCTGGAAGGCTGATAGGCAGCCAGGCAACATTGCACTCCTCAGTTTACAAAGGACAGATAGTTAGAAATCAGAGTGTGAAGCTTTTTCTGGCCTCGAGCTATGCATTATTGCCTGCTAAATACTGTAGGTCAAATTACCATTAAGCCAACAATTCTAGGAATGAGGTCATAAGTCAGTAACCCTCATTTTAAACTATGGGTTGACAGTTTTTTTCCAAAGTTACTGGACTACAACCAATTATTGGTCAGGTAGGATGGGACTGGTAGGAGTCTATCAATGTCTGAAAAGTCACAAATTAGTTTACCACATATTATCAGTGTATGTGTGGGAGCTGTAGTCAAACAGATTAATTGAATCAGATCTCTCCCAAGACAGGTTTGTCCTCAGATGAGCAAAGTTTGCTCCATGACATGGTACCGTCTGGAGTAAAGGACTAGATGTTGCCCCCTTTCACAGTACATACAGAAGTTGGACTGGACTGGCTCTGCACTCTTAGTTCAATATTATTAGTAGAATAATCTCTACTACCACACTTGAGTCAGCACAGATCAATGATATCATCTGCAGGATCTTCAGAAGACCACCAGAGCTCCCTGCAGATGGTTGTCACTGTATATCCATCTTAAGGAAAATAGTTCAACTCTTATCTCCTGCTCCTTCCACTCTTCACCAACCAGGAAATGGTCCAGGATGCTGCTAAGAAAAAGTGGGTTTGGAAGATGTTGGATGGGAGAATATCTTAGTTACACCTCATATTTACATCTCCAGTGCAGGACTACAACCAATGTTTCTTCTAGCATGCAAGCAAATTGACATGAGATACCTGGAGACTTTATTGTGGCACTTAGTCATCCATGAGCTGGGATAGGTTGCGAAGCATTGAGCCGTGAGCAGAGAGAGGAAATTGTCAGTTTTTGGACTATTACTCTTAGAACCCCATGGCCAGCTTTTTAAACTGGCCACAGCTTTGTAAACTGGATTTTTGAAGGATAAACAAAAAAGCAAGGTGGGGAGAGAAGTGGGATAAAGAGGGACAGAAATACATAGGACCTGGTCTAGGCATATACAGCACATCGATATAAGCTGACTGTATATCCAAAAAGATACTTGGAGTTGTCTTCTCTAAAATGCATATTAATGTATGCCTAAGCAGTAAGATCTTCTGACCACTGAAAAACAGATGATGAATTGTTCCAGCCTTGGAATCTTTTAGCATTCAAGATCCAACCATGTCAACCATCGGTTGGATTGCAAGGCACAGAAATACAGTTTAAGAATACATATGCATAATATAAAAGATTTTTTCTCTTCTATTTGGAATAGATCCAGCCAGAAAGGAATAACATAGAGCCTGTTCACATTGTATTCTACAAGGAACAATTATCTGTTTTACATTTTTGACACTTAGCTGAAGTGGCCAACTCATTTCTAAAAAAACATATATATCCCAAACCTCTATTTACTGTAGCTTTAAAGCTAAAGAGATTTTAGATGTTGAAGTTATGGCAATTTGTTATTGTTTGATTTGTGCAAGCAAATCTAATTCTTTATTCCACTCAGTCCTAATTTCATTAATATCAATCTTAATGCTTTCCAATAATCATTATAAACTACATTTGTTGGTTTCAGTTTCTTGGTGTATACAGCTAGTGTTTCTAATATAGTGGGGGTGGCTGAGGCACTCAGAGTCAATGGCACTTGCATGACACTAGCAATGCTGGCTGGGGGATTCTGGGAGCTGTAGTCCAAAATGTAATGTTTCTAAGCTCTCAGCAAGTGTGTGGATCCTCAGAATCAAGACATTGTTTCTCCCTGTAGAAGGAGGAGTGAAAATAGGAGGAAGGAAAATCAACACTGAGGTTTGCAGATGACACCATACTATTAGCAGAAAACATCAGAGACCTGGAGCTAAGGAAGATCAAGAAAAAAAAAGTGCAAATGAAGGCTTATTGTTGAACATAAAGAAAATAAAAATAATGACTACAGAGGATTTAAACAAATTCAACCTTGACAATGAGGAAAGAGAAATAGTAAAAGAGCTCTCATACCTGGAATCAAACATTGAGCAGAGTGGGGACTGCAGTAAAGAAAGCAGAAGAAGACTAAGAATAGGGAGAGGAGCTATGAAAGAAGTAGGAAAAAATCCTAAAATGTAAAAACATGCAACTGAGCATGAAATTTAGAATTCTACAAGCCATTGTATTCCCTGTTACCATCTATGGATACAAGAGCTGGACAGTTAAGAAAATGGATAGGAAGAAAATCAATTGATTTGAGATGTGGCGCTGGAGAAGAGTGCTGAGGATACAATGGCTAGCCAAAGAGACAAACCAATGGGTCCTAGAACAGATCGAGCCAGAAATCTCCCTGGAAAACAAGGCCTGAAACAGATGGCTCCTTTGCACCACCTTCCAGGTGGCTTTGAAATGCAGTGTCTACACAGCACCTGCTCCCAAGCTACCCAGAAGCCACCCAGCCATTTACATGGGGGCGGTTTCCAGGCTCTCTGGTGGCACAGCATTTATACATCGCATGCTGCCAGAGCACCTGAAAGCTGGCTTCCGGCTGTGGTGGGAGAGAAAAGCCAACTTTTTGTTGGTCCAAAACTTTCATCCTGCAAAAAACTGGATTGGGGCTGTGGTGTGCAGTTGCCACAGCCCCAATCCAGCTTCAGAAGGGATGGTCTGTTTTGAGATTGTTGTACCTTGGTCATGAGAAGTTACAACTCATTGGAGAAAACAATAATGCTAGGAAAGGTGGAGGGAATTAGAGAGGAAGGCCGCATGCTAGATCGATGGACTCTGTTAGGGAGGTCACAGGTATGAAGAGCAGTGGAGGTGAAGTCTTGGAGATGTCTCATTCACAGGATCACCATGGGTCGAGATCGACATGGGGTGATTAAAAACAAAAAAATCCCATGGTATGATTTAGCACTAAAAAATAATTCAGGTGTTGTGCTTCATGTTCTTTCTTTTTTAAAAAAAAAGAAACCCAGGAAAAACAGCTTAATGCTTTTTTGTTACTAGTGATATTGTTTAATAATTAAACTTACGTAGTCATCCTTAAAAAAATAATAATAAGGGAACTAACTGGTATTCATGAATAAAAAGGCCTGTGATTTCCACCTGCAAATCAAGGATGTTTTTTCTACGTACATAATTGTGTCAATTAGGCTTAGTCATTGTTTCAAAATGAACAAGAAATGGTGAACCTGCTGATGTCCACTGATTAAATAAAAGTGCGAGGGGGGGAAGACTTAGGTAAATAAATTCACATACAAATGATCCCGCTTCGCAAACACCAGCTGCACAGGAAAAGGAAAACTCTTAGCCATCTCTCTGTGTGCAAGTCCAGTTGATGCCTCTTAAGGACCAGATTGCAGTTGCAAACTAAGCTCTCTGACCTACCACAGGAAAAGGCTATGGAGGAAAACAAAACAGCCGAAACAATGGTGTGAATTTCAGCCGCTCTTCTTAATTCTGGCAACATCTGGCCTCCCAAAGTTTCATTCATAAATTTATTTATCACATCCCCCAAAACACCACCAACATGCCAAAAAAAAATCTAAATGGGAGGAGGGGAATTGTTGTGATGTTCATATTAAAGATACCATTTAGCACTAAGTGATCCATTTCAGGTACAATGAATTGAAAAAAAATGAACTGATCCCTCCCCCCATGTCTAAGCCATTGCAACTTGAATGCAGTACTCCAAATGAATGTTTCCCTATTTGTTTTATGTTGAGGTAACACTAAATAAACAAGAGGTAATGCTAAATTGACACAAAATTATTTCTGATTATTGTACATCCTGCCTCCCCCCCCACCCTGATCTGTGACTTACAAAACTAAAACTAAAACAATACAAAACAAACAAAAAACCCTAAAAAATTCTCATCATACATAAGTTAAAAGTATAATTAAACTAGTAATACAATTAAAGCCAGAATATCATGATAATTTAAAAAGAAAAAAACAAATGAGTAGCACAGCACATTCTGAAAGGCCCGTTCCTCCTGAGCAGTCAACCCTGAACGGCCTATAGAAACAAAAATATATGTTCCTTTTTACCAAAGGACAGCAGACAGCGTACCAGTCTGCTGTCTCTAGAAGTGCCAGAGATTGAGAACAGCCATCAAGAAGGTCCTTCCCTAGGTTTCCACCAAAATAATGTTAATATTTCTTCTTTTTTGCAGTGTTGTTTCACTACTTGCCTTTATCTATTGGTGGATAATAAGATTTATCATAATAAGGATTGGGAGACTGAATGTAGGGAGTGGAGCGGTCGTGCAGATCTGAGATTAGAGCTAAATGTGAACTTTGAAGGTGGTGGTTGTTGTGTATCTTCAAGTAGTTTCTGACTTATGGCAACGCTATCATAAGGTTTTCTGGGGTTGAGAATGTGTAGGTTTCCATAGCTGAGTGAGGATTCAAACCCTGTTCTCCAGATTCATAGTCAACACTCAGACCATTGCATCACACTGGTATGGCGGGAGAAAAACAAAAGCAGCATGCTTTATTCTTGTCCTGTGACGTTAACAGCAGCTCCATCTACAGAAATCAGCAGGTGAAGCTTTTCATAGCACAGAGATAAGCATTATCACTTGTTCATGTTTTGCGTCTGCTTATGTACATAACTATATGAATGAGGTTTTAATTGTTTCAAAATGAAGCAAGATACCGTTAACACATTGATGTCAATGGATATTTTCCCCCTCCTCACAAACAGGCCATGGAAGTTTTAAATCAGTGTTCTGGAAACCAAGCCTTTCCAGATGTTGTTGGCCTAAAAACTATTTGAGAAACTGGAATTACTTTTTTTTAAAAAAACCTTGAAGCTTTACTGGTAACTTGTTACTTTGGGAGCTGGGTGGAATTGAACAAAAACTGTCACTCATTACTTTTTAAAAATAAAGGTAACTTTCAAAGTTCTTACTTGATGTCAGTTTTAGAAGGGATGAGGATGAACCAGATGAATCTTAATTTAGACAAGATGGAGATATCATTGACTGGGATTCTAGCAATTTTGGAGCATATATTGAACTTGATGGCATTGTTGGCAGAGGCATACGGAGCATATTTTCAGGAAGTCCCTGATCAATGTACGATTTGTCATCAACTCCTCTCTCCCTCCAACTGTTTGAGAGTTCTTGCCATCCACATGATTAAGTATTCTTCAGCGAGCTTTCCAACCCACTTAACAAACTGACTTGTATAAATGGAAAGCTTATTATCATTCAAAAAACAATCATGTGAAGAAATCTCCTTACATGTTTCTCCTATCTTTGGGATTAGGTCAATAAGGTAATACAGTACAGTAGCTCCTTTTTCTGACACAACCATTCTGAAGGCATTTGTACCTCTGGGCACTGGAAAAAGTTATAGCATTTCATACCACACAGTTATCACACTACTGTTCCACCTTGTCTGCCATGGCAACATCCCATGGAATCCTGGGATCTGCAGTTTAAGGAGAGGTATTTAGAATCATTGGCCAGAGAGCTCCAGTACCCCACCTAACTACAAATTACAATTCCATAGGATGGCACTATGGCAGTTAAAGTGAAATTATAGTGCTGGAATTGTGTAGTGTCAAAGGGCAAGATATTTCTAAATCTGTGCTACAAACGTATAACAGCATGATACCAGTTTGGTATTATCCTGATCCCCTCTCACCCCTCTCCAAGAAACTAGAAAGTATATGAGTTTCTGTATATGGTTCTTGTTCTTTGAAACACAAGGTGGGAGATTGGGACCCTCCAGATATTGCTAGGTGACAAATCCTATCACTTCTGACCATAGGCTGGGATCAATGGGAGTTGTAATTCAACAACGTCTGGAGGGCTGTAGGTTCCTCACCCCTGAAATGCAGTTCTCAAAATTTAGAGGGGCTAGGCGTGGGAAATGCTTTTAAACCCATTTATCGTGTAGATATGCTTCTTAAGGATATGAGGCATTCAGTAATTCTGAAGATGTCTGAAGAGCTTTGTGAAATTGGGCATTCCTCCTTGAAATTTGTTCTTACTGACAGACATATGCAAAAAGCTTTCTTGGCTGAAGGGTTAATCAGCTGACTTCCCTAAGAAAGACTGATTCATTTTCTGGAGATAACATAACAAAGCCTGGAAATGCAACCATATTCAGATTTTTTTTTTAAAAAAAGATCCTTTGACTGAAAACTTTTTTGAAAGCTATTACGTTACTGAGGCTTAAGAAAAGCCCACACTGTTTATTGTAAAGTGTTTATCGGCGTAGATGTCAATGAAAGGCTGAGAAGTTTATTTTAAAGATTCCGGATGAGGACGGTACATTTTCCCAGTTGCTACTTCTTGTGCTCAGTTGCTTCCTCTATGCAAAAAGAAAGGATTTAGAGTTATGAATTTTTGAGCATGCGGTGGGTTAACCCCTGGCCAGCAGTGGTTGGGAAACTGATATTGGTCTGCAGAAATTAATTTGACAGCTCATAAATATCAAAGTCAATTGGCTATCATTGTGTTCCACTTTCCTTGGCTTTAACAAGCCATTCAGGTTAAGTAGGCAAGCCAAACAGTGTAGAATTTCAGAGGGCTTTTTGTGAAGATTAGCTGTGTGTTTTCAGAGTTCCTCACGCTTCATCTTCCCTTCAGTTCTGTTCTCCTGTATCTGAAACCATTGTTTTTACCCACAAGATTCTGTAATAAAGAGAATTTTAAAGCCTCCCCAGGGTCACAAAACTTTCTGTTTGATGGCCAGTGCTGTGTTTCTAATGCTGACCCATATTGGACTGTTTTTATGTAACATCTGAAATGGTCCTAAGTGGTTTGTTTAAATCAGGGATGGGCACCTTTTGTCATTTGGATGAATTCCACTGCCTTCCCAGATCTTACTTGGAGATACTACTACAGCTTCCAGAATATCCCATCCAATACACCTAATGGCTTTGGTCAACCTTGGAGTAGCAAATATATGATCTTACAGATGTTGTGGCATACATGTTCACACATGAGATGAAGAAAATGAGGCCTCCTAGATGTGGTTGGATTCCAGCTCTCATCATTCCATCCATCATACTCTCATGGTAATGAGAGATGTACCAACAAGATCTGGAGGGGTGCTGTTTCTTTATTCATGGCCTATACTTACTGGTAGCAATTCTCCAGATTTTCAGATCTGAGTTTTTCACAGCTCTGCCTAAAGATGTCAGGTAGTGAAGCCAGGACCTTTTGCACACAAAGCATGTGCTTTTTCTTGGGTCTGACAAGGATAATATGCACCAAAATGAATCAAAGAGAATTTCTATAATATGGCATGTGCCATTTGTAGCTAACTCTACAACCCTGTTCAGATTTATCTGGAGTCCCACTGAAAACACTGGGTCTTACTCCTGAATAGGCCTGCTTAGGCTTGAATTTACTGGTTTCAATTAGGATGAAACCACAGCCAAGCCATCTTTCTTTCTTTCTTTCTTTCTTTCTTTCTTTCTTAAAATGTATGAAGGGTATCTAGTATGTTGAAAGTACTCAGCATAAAATTATCCTGGGAACCTTAGATAAGTACAGTTATGGGGCACCTTTGCATGTATATTTACAGAGAATCTTGTTGATGGGAGGAGGGATACACTCCCATTATTTCAAAAAAGATTACTAAGCAACTTTGGCTATGACCCTTCACAACAAACATGAATAGTCAAACAAATAGGTCTTTTTAATGTCACCATTTCCCCCTCCAGCAATATGGGTAAATGGTAGCTGTCCCCATATTATTTTTGAGCCCAATCCACTGGAAAGTCCTTCTTTGAAATTTACGTCAAAATGGATGATTGAATGCTAAGCAAAAAGAAATAGCAGCAGTAGTAGTAATTTTCCTGATGTTTTCAGTGAGGAATGCAGGAAAATATCAAGATGAATCTCTGTTCCCATGTTTATTGAGAGACTGGATGCTTACAGGATGGATGAATCTGAAATTCTGAAAAATATTTGTGACTCTATCTAATTCTCTTCATGCATGCAGATCCCGATCAGACAGATATCTGAGGGTAGGACTAGCAGTGTATCCCACACTTGCGCCAAGGCCAACAATAATCATGTGGCACCCTTTTCATGCGATCTTTAAGAAAGGAACTTACATCATACACATTTCGTAAATATTTTTATCCTTTCCAGATTGGCTTTCCAGACATTTACCCCAAAGGACCCTGGTAGAATGAAATGAGAAAGAAGTAAGAGGACAGAAAGGAGAATGAAGGGGAAAGAGAAAGGAAACAAATACTGGAAGAAAGAGTATGTGCATGAAAAAGTAATTTTTGTTCAAACCTTTCTTCTCATGAAGAAGATGTAAAGATATAATCAAACCAGTGTTTTTTTCCAGCATGCTGTGTGCCCACTTAGGATTTCCCTGTAAAATTCATGAGTATACCTAAACAACAGTTATAGTAGTTTGATACAATTTTAACTTGTATGGAATCCTGAGATTTCTGGTTTGGAACCCACTGGGTGACCTTGGCAAAGTCACATGCTCTCAGCCTCAAGAGAAGGCAACGGCAAACGTCTCTGAACAAATGTTGCCCCCCAAAACATTATAGGTTTGCCTTTGAATTGCCATAAGTCAGAAATGACTTGAAGGCACAAAACAACAACTAGAAGAAGACAGCATGGTATAGTGATTTGAGCATTGGACTATGACTCTAGAGAGCAGGGTTTGAATCCTTGCTTAACCATGAAAAACCACTGGGTGACCTTGGACAAGTCACACTCTCTCAGTCACAGAGGATAGCAATGTCAAACTCCCTCTGAAGAAACATGCCAAGAAAACCCTGTGATATGTTCACTGTAGTCCCCATAAGTCAGAAACAACATGAAGGCAAACAACACCACACAAGAAGACATTTAGCATTTTCTTTTAGAGAATTCTACTCCACTCAGTTGAACTTTGGGACTGGAATCTAACAGAGAATTCTACATACTTTGCCAGAGTACAAATCCTAGGGTTCTGTAGTGTAAAACCTTGATTCCTAGTATCGGAATGATCTAACTGTGCTGGGCAGGCATTACAATAATGATACTATAATATTTTCAGGCAAGGTGTTTCTGTTTCCAAGTTGGTGTAAAAGGGAGCGAAACCAAAGAGGAAGGATACCTTTGGGGATGCTGCTTTGGGGATTGTGTGAAAGTGAGGGCCAACCTATTTTCCTAAGGCTGCTGAAATATTATTTCAGATTTCCTGAGATGCTTTGGCTCCTTGAAAGCGCTGGGGACAGATAGAGGTCCCTCTATTAGTGTTGTCATGGCGGAGCTTGGAAAAGTAACTTCTTTGGATTACAACTCCAAGAATCTTCCTGCCAGCATGGTCACTGGTCATGGCAGCTGGGAGATTCTGGGAACTGTAGTCCAAGTAAATTTTTTCCAAATTCTTTTCAGGGGAAAAAGAAGATATGGACCAAGTGGCATGACACAATTTTGTGAAAACTTTCAGTTTCTGAAGAACTCATGCTGGTGTGAAAGATAGGAATGTGGGTAGTGGTATTGTACTGTGCAAGTCCTTTGGCCTGTTTAACACAATATAGTCAATACTGAATGGGACATACTCTTGGGTTTCAGATAGGAATTTTTCCAGCCCAATCTGCAGATTCTGGGGACCAAAACTGCCCTATCAGTGAGCCTTGATCTCTCCAAAAACAAAAAAGAGTAGGAAGAGAAGTCATGTGGCATGATTTTGAAGACTTGAACCTTGTAAATCAAATAATATTAAGATCAAATAAACTTAAGCTGTAATGGAAGGATGGGCAAGTGGCTAGAAGATGCAGGGCAGGGAGCATGAAATGATTCAGAGGATTTACAGTAATAAAGATTGATGACTGATTAATTGCTTGCTTGAGAGTCTGAAGGCTCTCAAGTATAATACACCCCTAAGCTAATATCATCTGATACACACACTGAATTAGTGATATGAAGATGGGTAGCATGCTTGAATACTCCATAGTTCTCTCTTTCTCTGGAAACTGGCTCACTCTCCCCAGTTAACACTCCATCTTTTTGGTTTCTACAGATTTCTGTTGCTCTTGTGTGTCTTCAAGTTGTTTTAAGCTTATGGGGACCCTAAAATGAACCCATCATGGGCTTTTCTCGGGCTGAGAGAGTATGTGACTTACCCATGGTCACCAGCAGGAAATTGAACCCTGATCTCCAGAGTCATAGTCCAACGCTCAACCCACTACACCAAATTGGTTCATATAAATCTTTAGTGTAGAGAGAGTTTTCACCTTATGAAAGATGATTGGGCACATGGATCCCCAGACTTAATGACAATCCATTGGTATCTCCTTGAGGGGTCCTAGAAAAGTGGGAGCTGCCAACATCTGATGTGGCTCAGCAGTGTCATATCCAAGGAGCTCTCATGCCTTTTCACAAGGGACCCCACAATGTTACCCAGCCAACCAATTGGATGTCTGGAATCCAAACTGATGGGGGTTTACGAGGCTTCCCATGTACATATAGTCAGCTATAGGCCTGAGTCAGGAACAACTTGCTCTAAACTGGCATTTGGTGTTATGCCACCTTATCATCATCTTTTTAATCTTTGGGTCTAATTCATTTAGTCTTTGTTTTAATTAGGGAGTCTTCTTTTCATATGCTCCTGTTGGCAGAATTTTGGTATGATTATGGATCCAGTGTTCAAGAAGCTGGGAGTGCATGTTCAGCATTCCTTGCTGGAGGCCCCTTGAGGGACTTTCTGTTCTGTTCCATTCCGTTCCGTTCTATTCAGGTTATTTCTATTCCAATTCAGTATTATCTGTCCCCATCCTTCTTGTCCTGTATAAGGTCTCTCCAGTTCATTAGGGCCTCAGATGTTAAGATTCATTAACACAAAGAGACATATGATCTTCCTCAGAGCCACAGTCAAGGTGAGAATTATTTTTCCCATTTCAGTATGAATTTTCACATTTCAGTAAGTCCCATATTGATCATTGGGTCACACGACTTACTATCTCCCAAGAACACCATCTTACTGAGTTCTTGCACTAGTCAGAGAACATCAAAATACTAGAAACCTTTGGAGCAATCTACTGAACATGTTTCAAATGACATAATCGGAACATGTCTACTCCCTCCTCCCAAGAGCAATTTCTGGCAATAGAAAGCGCTGACGTAACTCCTGCTCAAGCCATTGGGAGCCTTTCCAAGACATTCAGTAGGACTTGGATTGGACCTGAAGTGAACGATTACCGCTTGGGCACCAAAGAGGATTTTGTGTGCCAAGCCTAGACAAGCTAGGAAACAAATACTTGATGTCAGTCTTGGAGAACAATTCTCCTGTAATGCGTATCCCTTAAGGAATAGCTTCTTTCTACAGTGGTAAGTGAATGTCAGTGCACTTAAGACTATGAAATTACATTTATGTTCAGACATGAAAGTGAGCTGTAACTGCCTGCCACCATGGACTAAAGTGGTTGAGCAAAAGGGATTAACTGCCAGATGTAATTTGTCACAATACAGCGCAGGATAATTTTGATAGGGAAAAAAAGGTTTTCAGTATTACAAATATGTGGCATGTGTAGAAGTCCAGCATCTTTGGCTACCAACTCCTCTTTGTATTTGCTTTGGAATATTTGACAAATTCCACAGGGTGGAGGGCAATTACAGATTTTTATTAATGCACACATTGGGCTAGGATTCTCTATAATTTTAATAATCCAATTTTAGTCCCAATGAGGGTAGTGCAATTGAAATAAATGACACTTCTTAGTCAACACTAACATAAGCCCCATTAATTTCAGTGGACATGTCCTAGTTTAGGTTACATGAGAATTAAATACCCCTCATTATTTTTTTTAAAAAAACTAATTAGTGTTTTATGAATTAGTTAAAATTAATTATTCAACTATTTGAAATTGTGATTCAGCAGGAGCCTCTAATAAACTATTTCAAATATAAACCACTTCTAAACTAGTGGGAAAAATCTGTTGATGTACTAGGAAGCCAAAGCATGATGCTCCTTAGTTCTGGTGGTCACATAGTTGTCTCACAGAGATGTTTAACAGCTCTTGGACAGGCAGTCATTCAACAGATGAACTGTCTCCTCTTAGCAAGGTGAGAAATTAGTGCACCAGTTTTATTTTGAGCTGTTGTGAACGACTGAAAATAAAAGCACTCTGGCACAGTAAATGTTAAAAGGGTTGGGCTTTTAATGCTGTGTAATTCAGAGTTTAAGATTTGTATACAGTTTTTAATGCATTTGAAATTTTAATGCATAATTGTTTGTACTTTGAAAGCTGTTTAGCTGTTTTTAAATTTTATATTTATACATTTTAATACTTTTGTGCTGTTTTAAATTTGCTGTGTACCACCTTGAGTTCCTATATTGGGAGAAAGGTGGGGAAAGTCCTGTTTAATCACGACATGTGCGAAAATCTTCAAAGCGATGGTGCAATTTTCACGGGATAATGTCCATTTAAACCCCTGCTTTCCCCCCTATTTTCTCCCATGTGATAAAGTCCTATGGCTCCTTTGAGCAGAAGAGTGGGAACTAACTAAATAAAAAGTGGTAGTGTGGAAACCAGTCTTTCCCAGCCTGGCGTCCTTTAGCTGTTGGACTAAAACTCCCATCATCTCTGACCATTATTGCTGGCTATCTGGAAAGCACCATGGATGAGGGAGAGAAGGCAGAATAGATAGATCCTTACAACAAGCAAAAAACTTTTTAAAAAATTACTATAATTAGTTACCACCTATATGTTACAAACCATGGCTAGATCCAGTAGCACGCCAAGACTCTTCACTAGAATGAAGGAAAATTATATTCTATTTGTTACTAACAGATCAGTTCCCTCAGTCCCCAATCATTCCCTATCATCCTTCTTTATTAATTTTGATTCCATTTTAATGTGTCTGGCCTTATCCACTTGACCACACTTTCAAAAATAGTGGAAGTGCTGAAGTGTTTTAAAAGCCACTGAAAGATAGTGAAGTCAAAACTGCACTTCTTTCTTTTTAGAAATGTATGTGTGTGTGATGGATTGGTGCAATTTTTTTATTCATGCATAATCTGAAGGACTGATAAAACAATCTCAGGTGTCCAACTCAGGAATAAGGACCACTGAGCCCTATGGAGCTGTTTTTAAATAGATGTCCATTGGACTGCAGCCTTAATATAATTGCAATAATATAAGTATAAATAACAATAGTGATGATGGCAACTCACATTAACATAAAAAACAAGATGTCGTAAAAAGAACAAAACTGACTGATGTAACTGTGCTGCACAAAATGGAATTTTGAAAGTTTTTCCAGACACGGTATGATTTGAATTGTGACAAGCTTTCTTCTAAAATATGCAACAGATTTAAGGAAAGAGACCCAGGGGACGGCTTCAAGGCCAAGCAAGCAGGAAGCATAAAGCATAATATCCCAAGATGAAGAGAATACCCACTTCTCTTTCCATTTTGAAAAGTGTTACAGGATTTTCCTTCCTGACAGTACAAGGTAGCTAAAACTTTCCTTATCATCCTTAGCCACAGAAGGGGTTTTTGACAGGGTCATACAAATAGCCTGAAGAGTTGGAGGATAATAGGGTAGGAAGACTAGTGATGTTTGGAGGAAAACTGTGGGTTCAAAACAGAGCAGTTTTAAAGAAATCAGGTTTTTTTTTTGATACACAAGAAAGAATATTTATTTCAAGCAGTTATATGTTTTTTTCCCCTAGAGACAAACACGAAATTACAAACAGCCTGCCTCATCATCATCATAGGACTCTCCTTTACAAAACACACACCAGTTGTATAAGAGTACTGATTACACATCCAGAGTGACAGACACAGAACTGAGCTTTAAAAGTGCTGTTTTGTTTTTCGCTTTTTTAGAAAGTGTAGTTTGAGGGAAAGGGGCCTCTTTGTGGCTTTGTCCATTGGTTTTTGTATGACGTGTTCATTGCAACCATTAACAAATTAGTCAAGGAGTGTTCTGTAATGTCAGAGTGACTTGTTTTGCCATAATATTCTTCAAATCAATTTCATGTGCTTTATGTATTTGCTATTCTGCCTTCTTTTTTTTTTAATTCCTGTAGTTAACAATGTACCTAAATTGTCTATGGAGCAGAGAGATTATGCCATGTCAATTAGTAGCATGTTGTCCAATTCCATATATGCTTCTTCTGGGCAGAAACAGACATTTTTAAAAATCCATGCATGTTTGGATATACAGTAGGCACTCTATATTTGCAGCTTTGACTTTTACAGCTTTGATTATTTGCGGATTTGATTAATATGTTCTCTCTAAAGAGTTTATCACACGACAGGAATTGGAAGCATAATCCAATGGCAATCTGAATGCAATCATGGGGTTTCACGTTATTGCATGAAAGCCGATCACACACATTTTCGGGCAATGGGAAGTCCTTCCGAATGCAACCGTGGGGTTTCACGTTATTGTGTGAGAAACTATCACACGCAATTTTGGGCACTGGGAGGCAATTTCAGGCAGTTCCAAACATGATGCGGCGTCAATACGCAATCATGTAAATTCTCTGAACTAGCGAATTCACTCAGTTCCAAACTGGCCCCACTTTCATTTCTTTCGAAATTGAGAGAAATTTCTCCCATGTGATAATGTCCTCCAACACATCTCTGCTGAACGTTCACCATACAGTCACACTGGAGGACCTAGACATTCCTAGAGGAAACGCTTGTCTAGGCATCTGTAGGTCCTCCAGTGTATTTCTATGGCCAACTTCCACCTGATGTTGACCATAGAGTTGCACTGGAAGACCTAGAGATTTCTAGAGAAGCGTTGTCTTGGGTTAAAAAAGTTTTTTTTAAAAAAAATTGCAGGTTTTTTTATGTTCAGAGGGGGTCCTGTGTCTCAAATCCCAGCAAACATGGAGGACCTGCTGTATCTCCCTTACCTGAGACATGTAAGAAAAGGGAGAAATACTGCAAAGGATCAAGGACCACAAAAAGACCCCAGAGAGATGTCTGCAGGACAACGCCACAGCCTTAAAACAGCCCATTATCAGTTTCCAGCAATATGTGTTGGGGAAAATTGAAAACATTTTTTAATCTAAAAGAATACTAAGAGACAATCCATTTTATACATGTTAAGCATATCCTGGATCAGAGAAAAAGAGGCTTTCTTTAAAAATAACTGTAGAACTAGAAATATAAATCTTTGCTTATTTCATACTTACACACAAAAGTTCTCTCATTTTGTGGAATTAGAAGAGGTTTTGCTCATATTTTGAAGCATTTTTTCTAAAAAAAAAAAAAAATCTGTACAAGAACGAACTCTTATGCAACCCCTTCCCAACATTTTGCAGAGAGGAGTGCCTTTTGAGCTTAATATCTGGCAAAAATGCCAGGTTTTGTGCAAACCCAATGTTTTCTTTTCTCAGATATAACTTTCATTAAAAAAAATCCCTGAAATTGGGCGGGGGGGGGGGGGAGACTAACAGCAATTAACTATTTTCTTAAAGCAATGTATCAATCTATAGCCATGGGCTTCAATTCAAAGTCTGCCTGTTTAAGTTTCTTTTCTAAACCTGCCACCTCCCATCATATGGCACCTGTGCTTAAGTCTCTCCACTGTCTGCAGATCACTTTCCGGGCACAGTACAAGGTGTTGGTCTTAATTTATAAAACCCTACATGGTTTGGGTCCATCCTATCTTAGGGACTGCCTCTTCCTGCCCCACCCATCCACACACACTGCAATCCTCTGGGAGGAATCTGCTACAGCCTATGAAAACCAGGTTGGTGCAGACCTCCCAGAGGGCCTTTTCAGCGGTCGCCCTTAAGCTATGGAATGACCTGCCGGATGAGATGTGTCTTATTCCATCCATCGACGGCTTCAAAAAAGCCCTAAAGACACATCTCTTCCGGCAGGCCTTCCTGGAAAATCTTTGACACCTCTCGCCTCTGAATTTTGGTTGTAGAGATTCCAGCCTCTGCCCAAGGACTCTCAGTTGATACTGTTAATATTGTTTACTGTATGCTATGTTTTAACTTGTTGTTTGATTTAATCCTTTTTTAGGGGGGGAGGCGGGGATGGGATTGGATGTTTTAACTGCTGTTGTTTTAACTCTCTTCTGTAACCTGCCCCAATTGCTCATTCAGAGGGGTGGGCTAGAAATAAAACTATTATTATTATTATTATTAGTGAAAAAGCAGCCTAAGAGGTGTGTGGTCATAATGGGCCAGAGAGGGAAAGAGGGCTCTCCTGTAACCAACTTTCCATTACCAAAATCTAATTTTTTGTGGCTGACTGGATGCTAAATAACACATTGGTTAATAGGTTTGCTTTCCCTGGAATGCAGTCACTCCAAGAATACTTTCTTGTTAAAGTAAAAAAAGCTAAAGATTGTTTAGAAAAATATATTATGTTACAAAACATCAAAGAAATCCTAGTTTTTGCTAATTTATCTGGCTGAAGAGACAAGGAGCCCTGTTGCCCACTGCTCTTGGAACAAAGAGAAGATGTCTCCTCCATCAAGGATTGAGAGAAACTGGAGAAGTTTGAAATGTGATGTCACAAACCCTAAGGCCTTGTACACATAGGCAAAAAGACCCATTCTCCCCTCAGTTCTGATGTTGTCCTGTATGGATGACCCATGGTCCAAACCCTAGTTCTGGTGCAGGCAATCCAGATGATATCTGGGATGTCCCACATTGGAATCAGAGCATAGCAAGGTTAAAATGAATTGAAATAAGTTACCTGTTCATCTGGATTTTCTGGGAAGAGCTAGAGCCCTTGATTTCCACACTGCAATGGCTGTTTGTACAGGTGTTCTGCTGGGCTGTCTGATGCAACTGCCACAATCACAGGTTGCTCGCTTGCTTCTGAGCAACCTCACCAGAATGAAGTGTCCAGCAATGGTAACATGTTTGCACACCACAGAGGCTGTCTACCCAGACATCCTGCTGTGCCATTTGTAAGTGATCCAACTATATTCTTATATCTCATTGCTGGATGCTAGAATGGCCTGTAAAGGCTATGAAACACAGACAAGGTAGTATTTTGAATATGGCATGTAAACTCCAGACATTTGGATGGCTGAGAACAAAAGGTGAAGGGGCTTGCTAAAGGATGTGGCATGGCCTACCCACACAAGCATTTCTTACCAAAACCTAAAGTGAAAGATGAGTTTTTGCCGACAGATCAAACAAGACCAGATATCCTTTTATCCCCTGCTGTGTTCCTAAATACCCTTCCTGTCTATCCATTTTGGGATACTCTGGGTCTTGTCGGTGTGTTGTAAAGTAAATGAAGCTACAACAAATGTAGTCTTTTTCATCTGCTGGATATCAAAGCAATCCACCACTTTGGAAACGTTTTAGTCATTCTGAAGGACTATCAAATCTTTGTTTCCCATGAAATCACTTTAGCTTGGGGCTAGTTTTAAAGTATAAAAGTATAAATATGACTAGGAAAACCTAGTTTCCACACTGCAGTTGACCCTCCCCCTGCTATGCTGGATGGCCGTAGGCGTCAGACTCTCAATCAAAGCTGCTCCTACTTTCTGTGAACCATTCTTCAGCAGAGGCAGATATTATCCCTCAATCCAACCTTCAGACTCAGCTATCCCCTTTCACTCTTCCATTTCAGTTTGCACTGGATGCTGGATGTTAGACTGAGTCATTCTCATATGTATGTGCTTTTATATTCTCTTAGTTCACCCATGCCTAGAGTCTCCATCAGTGACTACTGGTATAGTTGGTGCTTTTGGTCTTGATTTTACTAGATTTTCACAAGCCAAGCTAGACAATTTCCCAGCATATCAAAGATAGACTGCTACTAGTAGTGGAGGCTCTCCAAACTTTGTAGGTAACACTTTCAACATATCCTCCATCACCAGGGATGTCCTGCTGGGTTACCCAGTGCATCCACCAGCACCACAAATCAGTTGTTCTTAGATGGGAATGAGATGCATGTGACTGTTGCTGTTCTGACCTCAGAAGCAAGTGACATGGTGGCAGTGGTCATGCCAGGCAGCCCAGTGGGATGCCTGTGCATACAGCCACCGCAGTGTGGAAATGAAGACGGAAATAGCAATAGCAATAGGAATAATATCAGGACCTCAGAAGGCTGAGTCAACCTTGAGACCCTGGCTGGGATTGAACTCACAACCTTATGGTTTGTGAGTGAGTGGCTGTAGTACAGGCATTTAACCACTGTGCCACCAGGGCTCATTATCATTTCATTAATTAAGAAAGAACAGGGCTAGGTCAAGGCAGCTGTAGGGCCAGGATAACTGAGGCTGTCTCTGGAATTTTCTGGTCAGTGCAGACAAGGCCTAAGAGTATCAGTCAGGATTAGGAAATGCTGGGGCTCCAAGATGAAGGCGGTCCCAAAAGTGTCTCATTCTTGTAAACTTATTTGTAATTTTGTAAACCTATATGTATAGTCCCTTATCTGCCACTGCTAAAAAAAAAAAATCTCTGTGAAGGAGGCAGCAGCATTTTAGTTGAATAGTCCAACCTTTAAGAAAACAATAACAACCAGCTTTCTCATTTGCTTTTTCAACCACGCTGTGTTAGGACAACAAAAGAGCCATTTGCTCATTCACCAATCTAGGCAGTCTGACATGCTTCCACTCACCACATGAAATGAAGCTGCTGACTCCCTCTTCATTCCCCAGTGAACAAGGCCTCTCCCATCCCTCACTGGACCTCCTCTGGTGTCATCTGACAGGCACAACAGAGATATGGGAAGAAAGCTGAAGAGACTGAGAGAAAGAATGAGAGCGTGCCCCGAAGGCTTCCGAGGCATGCTTTTGCTTTGAGCTTTTGAAACTGGCCTGTGAATCACTCACATGCTGCTTTTTGAACTGAGTGGCACCATACGACACCACACCCCAAATAAATGCCCTTGGAAAGTAAGGCTGGCCAAGTGAAAAAGAGTTCACAGGGAACTTGTGAGAGGTTTCCAACTTGGCCAGCTCACCTCCCTGAGCTTTGCCAGGTCAATATGCCAAAAAGAGAATAAACAGCAAGTCTCTTTTGAGCCTACCACTCACTTGTTTGGCAACTGCCTGCCTTGGCAAGAACTATAGGGGAGAGTAAATTGTCTGTTTGGTCATACCGAAATGTGTATGTGTGTTTTACAGAGAGAGAGGGAGAGGGAGAAACCTAATTGACGGAAAAGCCCGCTTAATTTGTCTTATACTCAATTTGTAAATTACCAGTAGATACCTATTTAAGGACTTCTAAGAGTTTATAAGACTGATACAGACAAATTATCCAAATGCTCAGAAGTTTCACAAACTTGCACACATAATTTAGGTTTGAGAAACAGATATTGAACCAATATCCACTCTAGTATTCCTCCATGTAGATCTACTAATGATGGGTCTGTAACTCAGTGATGAAGAACACATATTTGGCAAGCAGAGAGCCCTGGCACCTCCAAGTAGAATTGGAAAACTCTTGTCTGAAATGCTAGAGATTCACTGTCAGGGCAAACTCAGTGGAGCTCGAGGCCACTTTTATGCTCTTGAGTCACACTAAGGGCCACATATCATGCTGCCACTGCTGTGCCCTGCCAAAACAGTGGAGTGGCAAGAGGAAGAGGTAAAATCTCATTTCTGGTTTGCCTGAAATAGGCACTCATGACAAAATGGAGAGCACGGGTGGTTTGTCTGAGGGAAGAATTATACTTCTAGAAGCCAACAGGAAGCATGAATCTCCTCATAAACAATGCACCCACTTCTAGAGCACCTTGTTCTAGTATGAAATGTGCTTCTTCTTATTTATAGTACAGCACTGCCATGCTGCTGAAATTCAGTAGCACACTGCTGCAGTGGCCATAGAAATAGCCTTTCAAGCTGCTTGAATCCCATGGGCCATAGGCATCTCTTAGTGGGGCAGGGTTTGTTTTCTAGAAGGTCAGGGGCATATCTAAATTAAACAGTGAAACTACCCTTGCCACTGAATTGCTCATTGAGCAGTTTTTGAAGGTGAATTTGGTTCTGGTGAAACATCTGAAGAATCTCACAGTATACATTTGAGTTGGGGAGCAGAGATGGGCGCCTAAATTGTTTCTGAGTTTGCTAAAGGGGACATTTCAAGACAAAATAGAAGGCACCCTGTGAAAAAGGAAAAGCTAAAGTATTTGGAGGGAAGCGAAAAATAGTTTTGGTTTTTCAGAAATTAAATTTCCAGACAGTAGAACAATACAATACAATTCTTTCTTACGGCCATTTAGCCAGCATAAAAAATAAAATAAAATAGACACGTTAGTGAAATGCCATAAATTCATACAGACAGTAGAACCTCCAAATGAATATAAAGAAGAAAAAGAATGATGTACAGCTGAGAGAGGATAATGGTAAAACTGGGCAAGCTGGCTATAAATAAAGATCCAGCTATGGGGAATAATGGAGATACTGCTATTGATAACATGCCTTCCTAACAACATGGGTGTGATATGATTTATTAAATACTGTTGTTCTTATGTGTCTTTGACTCTTTTCCGCCTATGGTAACCCTAAGGTGAACCTACCATAGAATTTTCTTTGCAAGATTTATTCAGGAGGTTTGCCATTGCCTTCCTCTGAAGCTGAGATAGAGTGATTTGCCCAAGGTCACCTAGGGAGTTTCCATAGCCCATTTCAACCCCAGCCTAAGAAAGGCAGGCTTGGACACAGAAGAAGGAGGAGTGAATATAGGAAGAAGGAATATCAACAATCTAAGATATGCAGACAACCTCACAGACCTGAAACAACTAATAAGGAAGATCAAGGAAGAAAGTGCAAAGGCAAGCTTACTGTTGAATGTAAACAAAAATGCATAATCTATACAAATTCAACCTAGACAATGAAAAAATAGAAATAGTAAAAGAGTTCTCATATCTGGGATCAAAGATTGATAAGAACAGGGACTGGAGCCAGGAAATCAGAAGTTAAGGATGAGGAGGACAGCTATGAAAGAACTAGAAAAGATCCTACAATTCAAAGATATAACACTGAGCACAAAAGTTAGAATAATATAAGCCACTGTATTCCCTGTTACCATGTATGGATGTGATAGCTGGGCAGTTAAGAAAGGAGATAGGAAGAAAATCAATTCATTTGAGATGTGGTGCTGGAGAAGAGTGCTGAGTTTTCTATGGACATTCAAAACCAACAAACAAGCAAGCAAATAGATGGGCCCTGGAGCAAATCAACCCAGAAATCTCCCTGGAAGCCAAGATGACAAAACTGAGGCTGTCATATTCAGACACATCATGAGAAGACACAATTCACTGGGGGGGGGGGACACAATAATGCTAGGAAAGGTGGAGGGAAGTAGAAAGAGAGGAAGGCTGCATCCTAGATGGATGGACTTTATTAAGGAGGCCGTGGGTATGAGGAACAAAGCAGAGGTCAGGGAGTGAAGGATGTTTCATCCACAGGGTTACCATGGATTGAGATTAACATGAGGGTTAACAACAACAATAACAACTCAAGGAATCCTAGTCCAACACTCAAACCAGTACATCACATTGATTCTGATTCATTAAATAGTTACTTTATAAAATGACCATTAACTGGGTGACTGACAGCTACCCTTTTAATTCCAGAGTGCCAGCCTCTGCAAAGAGGTCTGTGTGTGGTGCAGTGGGGGGGGGGGGTGTTGGCAAGGTTGGACCCAAACTCTAAGTTATCAACAAAAAGAAGAAGTAACATTTTGTTAGTAGATAGATGCTGCAAGCTCTGCACTGGGAACATTTTGGGGATATTGAAATGGCAGCTGGACTCAGCTAACTGAGAGCACCAGGCTAGAAGGAAAGGGAGGAGGAGAGAGGAAGCCCTAGAGCAGATGTCAACCATGGGCCGACCAAAGCATTGGGACCCTGGCAGCTGCCCAAAGATGCCAGGTGCCATTTCTGCACTGGAGCTGGAGCAGAAGCCAGGAAGTGCTGAACGCAATGACATCATCCCAGCTTTATTTTCCTAGACATTACTGGAGAGACACATGGAGGACTCAGGTTGGAGACAGCCACGTGTCCCTCATAACATCTACTTAGTCCTCCATTGTTTCACTTGCTTCCTAGCAACATAATGGTGGGAGTACAACAAAAATGAGAGCACGGCTTGTTAAACCAAGAAAGGATTTTGTGGGGTTTTTGTGTCTGTGCGAGGCTTAACCACATGGGTCCTATTTGGCTGCAGAACACGCCAGTGTTTGGAAATGATATATTTTGTGACTACAGTTTCCAGAATCCCCCCTAACATGGAGGAATCTGGAAGTGGTGGTCCACACACACACACACAAGATAGTTTCCAAACTCTGGGAACATTGCCTAGCAATCTGACAGAAAGTGACATGTGACATGGCTTTCCACAAATTGGTAGGCTGGCCATATGCTCTGAAATCTGGTACTTTCAGCACAAACAGTACGTTTTGAGAAAGACAAGGTTTTTGGCACTTAGCAATTTCTTTTGCTGACGGAAACATTTGTCACCTTAGGAAAAGGAATTGCTTTGATCAGAATTTGCTCATGCATCAAGAGAAATTTGAAGGAAGTTGAACAGGAAGAAATGGTTGCCTCTAAATTAAAAGAATGGTATGCTAGGGGAAAACTGTGGTTGGAAGTGACTAGCTGGACACTTAATCTATGATGGAATAATTGCTATTATTGGAATATTACTAGGATTGATATTGGAGCCACGGTTGTGGGCAACATACCTGAAGAGAGAGAGAGGTCACATCAATGCACCTTAATAAAGTTTCTAATTTTTTCCAAAGTATGGCTTTAAAGCACATTTTAATGGCCTGGGATTTTGTTCAAATCTTAACAATCCCTTTATTTAATCTTCTTTCTTTAAACTTTCTGTCTTATCCACATGATTGTAGAAAGAATTTTTAATCAACTAAGAACAATGTTACATAATGATTAAAGACAGTTTTAAAAAAAAGTAATCCAAGGGCAGTCTGTAGACATCTTTTTGTGGGGTGCAACTGTGCCACAGTAGATAGATGCTGCTGTGCAGTTGTGCAACAAAAAAGGAGTGGGTAAACCGCACTCCTTTTTTTCCCGCAATTGTGGCACAAGGGGAAAAGGCGCCATTACGCACCTTTGCGCTGCTGCAACTGCGCAGCTCCATCCGGAAGCTGAGCACTTGCGGTGGCGCCATTACGTATGCTGTGTAAACGGTATTACATAATGGTGCCGACACCATTACATGTTAGGGTTCAGGAGCATGTAAATGATGCACGCTCCCAAACCCTAAAGACGCCGCCACAGCGCCTCTTTGTGCCCGTCTGTTTCAGGCTTCAGATACATTTATATATCCATTCATTATTTTCCTAAAGCTGTTATAGATGCATCTAGAAAAGCTTTTACTGTGGAAACTGCCTCAGACACAGAAAGCTAACATGAGGTGCAGGCATTGTCACCTTCCATTTGTATGCTTCCAAAGTTTTCTAAATATTTCTTTTGTCTGTTAAGCAAAGAAGATAGGATTGATGCAGAATTTTAGCTGTAAGTGGTCTCTTCCTGCTAACACCAAAATGTTAACATGATGGAGAAAAGGGCTGGGAAAAGACCAGTTGAAACTGCTTGTGTGCCTGAAGGAATCAGCTCCCACTAGTGAAGGAAGCACAATAATATCCTAAATCCACAAAACAGTGATACTTTTATTAGACCAACCAAAATGCACAAAATATATTTTGCAAGCTTTTGAAGCTCTCCTGGCTTCTTCATCAGGTGTTACATATTCAACAACACCCATGCAGAATAGCAGTACTGCACAATACATGTCAATGACTGGGTGTCATTGTGCAAGGCACAACCATGCTGTATTCTGTGCAGTGCACAACTACAATACACAGTGTTGCTGCATGCACAACTCCACTTCCATTGCTGTCAGCATAATGTGTCCACTATGCTGTGGCAAATAACTTGCCCCACATGCTTAGTGTAATTTATGCATGCCAATACTGATAACAGGAGGCAAGCCATAATCATTAAATGAAATTACTGCATTTTCTGTGTAATTTTTAAAAGGCGTATCAAGCCCTAAAATAGGGCTGAGTAGACTTCAGCCTTGTGGAGATTATTTTATTTTAAAACTAGATTATTGAAAATTTGCTTTCATTGCCAGAATGGAGCTCTTCATCTTTTCATGCTGATTGAAACATTCCTATTTCCTATTGTTTTGGAGGCTAGAGATAAGAGGGGGAAAAAGTAATAATTGTTGCTCTCATTAAACAGCTGGATGTTAGAAGGCCTTGTGGAGGTACTTCAAAATGAGGCAATGCCCCAAGAGTTTTTCCTTCCCAATGACATTTTTTCTTGTAACAACTTTAGTTGAAATTTTAGAAATACAGTTTAGGCATTCAAAGAAAAAAGACAGGCAAATTTACCAAAGGAATGTGAATGCAGCTGATATAAGAGTTCTAGCTGTGAATGGATTTCAATGCCTCACTTGTAGGAAGCCTAGAAATTTAGAAACGTAAGGAAAATACTATTAGAGGGATCAGAATTCTTATTGGGGGGCAATGCTTTCACACGCACGCACACACAGAAAGACACTGTAGGTACACTCCTATAGTATATCCAGTCTACCTTTGTCCACCATGCCCCCAAGTTGAGAACTTGAGAGATAGAGAGGGGAGGAAGGGAAATCTTCAGAAAAGAAAAATCCATGTTCAGTTTTTATCCAGTTTTAATTAATACCAGCAAGTTAATTTGGATGAGATGTGATTTTTACCCTCCCTCCTTTTTTGACCCCTTTCTAAGAACTGGATATTAGTCCCAAACATCCTGAACGCAAAAATCGGAAATCTACGTGCTGTTAAATTTGAGCTTAAATTTGTGGCCAGAAAGAAGGCAGTGAAAGCAGAACACTTCCAAAAGAGACAGAAGAAACTGTGTAATCCACTTCTCCAAAAGGCAGCTTGTGAATTCCAACACTGGTTCTCTGACTTTCTCACTGAAAATGTACGTGCCACTTTCCATGTTGCACAGCTTCATAGTACAGCTGTTTACAGTCCAAACAGAGATCTTGAGAATCTACCCAGACTAGGTCAGAGAAGGAGAGAAAGGTGAAAAGTGTATCTCATGTCCTCCAAAAACAATTGTGTGTTTTCTGTCAAGGTATGGAAATGTACACATATTCCAATGAGAGGAAAATCCAGTCCATAAATGCTAAATTTCCTATATGACTTGTTGATAGCCATGCTGCAAAAGCTCAAATGTATGGCAAGTTGTGTACCATTATCATAGCTGTGGGGAAATTTGCAGCTGTGTTCATTAAAATGATCAGGGCATTCAGGACCTCATCTCACTTTGTTCAAAGCATCCAGAAAGAGCATAGAGGATGAGATCAGGTTAATGGGTGTTGACCGACTGAGTGGTGGTCAACCCAAAGTCACCAGAGATGTGTCACCCAGGATCTTGCCAACCTATGAAGGGCTAGAAGGGTCAACACAAATTTGGGGAAAAAAATCTTTGCCCTCCAACCTTAAATCTTTCGTCTTTGAATATTTGATTTCCTTTAGATGTCCTTTTGAGTAGAATGACCAGGGGTGTGTGCATGTCTATGGACTCTTTCAGACGTCGGGAATTGGAAGTATAATCTAGGGTCAATCCGAACGCAATCATAGGGTTTGAAGTTATTGCGAATTAAAGCTTTGCACGCAATTTCGGGCAAAAGGGAAGTCAATTCGAACGTAATCATGGGTTTCACGTTATTGCGAATTAAAGCTTTGCACACAATTTCGGGCAAAGGGGGGGTCATTTTCGGGAAATGGAACATTACTCCGAATGCAATGGGGATTCCCGTGAATTCGCTAAACAAGCGAATTTACAGGAATTCGCATTGGCTCCATTCGAAGTTTGGGAGAAATTCCTCCCGTGTGAAAGAGTCCATTGAAACACTTTCCTGGGAGTGAATTCAGTAGAGCTTACATCTGAGAAGACTAGTATTAGATTACACCATACGCCATCACTCCGACACCTATTTTCCTGGGAATTAAACTTAAAAATGAAGCAGCAAATTAGAGAGGGTGGAGGCAACATATGTGAGGGCTGAGGTAAATGCCCATGTATGCACCCAACCCAATGGGAGTGCAGATGGGCAGTTAAAATGACAGAAAATATGCAATTATGCTCATGCATGGTGGGAACAAAAATCTCCCCCCAAGCAGACACTGCAGTTGTGTGACCAGACATAAACAAATACAGGAAACATGTGCACCCAATTGAACCACCACCGTGTATCAATGTGATTACATGAGGGGGTCTCCTGTGGCTTCCAAACTCATTTTAGCCTGTATTAAAACAAGTGTGTGTGCCAGTAAAGGGGTGAAACCTGGGCAGGATATTATACAATGAGATACAGCCCTCATGCAGGTTTAGCCTTGGGGTCAGCATAAGTCAGAAATAACATGAAGGCACACAGTACCAAAAACCTTTAAAGAGGCATTCTGACAGGAAGTTTTCAAGTTTTATTCAACTGTCTAATCAATTCCAAGCATCGTTTCCTAACAAAAAAGTAACAGTACACAAGTAGTATTGAAAGGCAGCATTATATAATGCTAGACTACGACCGGAGATTTTGGAGACCAGGGTTTGTGTTCCCACTTGGCCATAGAAATCCAATGAGTGACTTTGGATGAGTCGCACACTCTCAGCTGCAGAAAACCCATTTGGGGTTTGACTAGGGAAAAAACCATAAATGCAGGTGTATTATACAATTAAACTATGTACACATGGACTAAAAAAAAATATGTAACACATTTGGTTCAATATGTATCAAGACCTCACTGAATTTTGGAAAAAATAACTGTATTATATACAGAAATTAAACAGAATTAATGTACAGAAGGGATACTTACCAAGCGTTGAAAATGGATTATTATCTATTGCTTTCAGTGGTTTCTGAATTTTTATTTTTATTTTTATTTTTTTGGTTGGACTAGGGAAAGGAAGGTCATAACATAGGGCCCAAATAGACAGATCAAAATAAAGCTGCTTCAGGTCACTTTGGAGGTATGCTGTTTAAATGACACACACATCTTAAGAAGCCAGCAGCTGCACCAAAACTGTGATCCAGTCCTTAGGACGGGAGTGTGGCTTTGGCACAGCTTTCGGCCTCTTAGGATGCATGCATCATTTAAACAGCATACCTCCAAAGTGACCCGAAGAAGCTTTATTTTGGCCTGTCTGTTTGGCCCAAAGTCCACAATCTAATTCTCTAGGTACCAAGGTATAGTATCAACAACATATTAAATAACTGACTATTTGCAGCCCTTTCATGACACTTAAAATGTGCATCTTGAGGCATCGTTCTCAGTCTGCCTAATAGCAGAGCCTGCCCTATCTGACTCTTTCATGTTGATTATAGCTCTCATTCTTACTAGTCAGCACAACTGTTATTGCTGAGCCCTGTGTAAAAGACATAAGCCATGTGGGCTATGTGATAGTGTCTTACTCTTGCTAGGTGGACACTCTTTGCATGTCTTGCCTTCTGCACATGGCAGATGGGATTAATCTAGTCTTCCAGGCTTCCCGTACGTTTAGGTAGAGTGAGGCAGCCACCTAAGAAGAGGGCTTCAGGTATTGAGGTGTCATGGAAGGGCAGCAAATATTTAATATAATATTGTTGCATTTTTACATGGATGGAGAGAGGCACGGGTGGGATTTTCTTCCTCACATGCAAAAAATAATTTGCAAAGATTCAGATATTAGTTCTCTTAACTCTGTGGAGGATGCGTATGGGGAGACGCTGGATTTAATTGCTTGGCATTTTGAATTGGCTCCAACCTCCAGGGCTGCAGCTGGGACACAGGATGGAGGCAGGGATTATTGCACACTAAATTACTGCTGAATTGTCGGCTGCTATCACCCCAGGTCCCAGCTAAAACAAAAAACCAAAAACAAACAGCTTCATTTATATACTGCTTCATACCCTTAATGAGTGTCTAAGCGGTTTACAGTTGTAAGCTATTTGCCCCCCAACAATCTGGGTACTCATTTTAGCGACCTCGGAAGGATGCAAGCCTGAGTCGAGCTTCAGCCCTTTGCTGGTCTTGAACTCGCCAATGGTTTTGAGTGAGTGGCTGCAGTACAGGCATTTAACCACTGCGCCACCCAAGCTTCACTCTGACCTTTTTGAAGTCAGAAAGCGGAGTGCGGCTTGGGCCCGGGCTGATGGCAGCCAGCGAATCAGCGGCGATTTAGTGTGCGATAATCCCCACCCCATCCCATATCCCAGCTCCAGCCCAGGAGGCTGGAGCCAATTTAAATCACCAAGCAATAAGCTCCACTGTTTCTTAGGCCCTGTACATATTGCCAGGATGCGATGTCCTGGCGGCATGTGCAGGGGAAAAAAGGGCTAGGCGCCCAGACATGTGATGTCCCTGTGATGTCATAGCTGCAATGGACCGCCCACACAGCGGATGTTGCAGCTGCGCAGTTGCACGACAGCACCCAGACGGCGCTGCACAGAAGGGATGTCATAAGGGCTGCGGCGCAACCTTTACGACGTCACAAAAAGGAGCTGTGCAGCAAGAAGGGACGTCTACAGACCACCTTTTTCAGGCAGTCTGTACAGCCCCTTAGTTTGCCTCAGAAAACGTTTCTATAGCTGGGGGCAGTAATCTGATTTAGCTCTGATATCTGTGAGGGGTTGCTGCAGTGTCCTTGTGGCACATAATTATCCAAAGAACTGAAAAACTACTGTTTGAACTACAAATCACAGGATGGCCTGTCAGTTTGGCACTGGCAGGAAAATTCTGGAGTTGTAGTAAAAATAGTAACATTTAAACGTTTTGATGGTAAAACTGAACCCTTGTTTGACTGTTTCTGTTAGTGTCTCTATTTGCACTTATGATGATCATATGCAGCCTGGTATGATTTTAGTTTGTTAAGAAACAATTTTTAATTTTTGAATCAACATGGGAAACCATCAAACTTCAAAATTAACTTGCTATCGTAAAGCAGCATGCCCAGTAGCAGTGGCAGAGAAGTAGCAAAGAAAAACCTTCCTATTCCTGTTCCATTTCACTAGGGAAACACTTTGAAAGACTTGCAAAAAGAATATTTCTGCTTGAATGATAACTGGTAAGATAATTGCTTCTGTGTGTCAACTTCAGTGTGCAGGTACATTTAGCAGTTTGCATTTAGACTGGTAATTAACAAGGCGATTGACCATGTTCGTCTATTGCAGTGTTTTAGCCTCATTGCATGACAACAGAAAGCCGAGATGGAGCAGCAGAGAAGCAGCTTTCTGCTTGCTTCTCCACATGCTGTTGTAACACTCCCATTCATCTTTCCAAGGGAAGAAGTTGTAAAAGCGTGCCTTTTGACAAACTGATTTTTCCAGCACACAAAAGGCATGCTTTTATGATTGTCTCCCTCTGGAAGGGAGCAGAAATGTTATGACATCATCTGGAGAGGCAAGGAAAAAGCTGCTTCACTGTTGTTCTGCCTCAGCTTCCTTTTGTCATGCAATAAAGCTCTTTGTGCATTTAGTATCTTGCATTTAGACTTAGAATTGACAAAGTAATTTATTATGTAAATCAATGACAGTGTATTAGTGAATTTAGCAGTTTCCATGTAGACTAGTAATGACGAGGTAACCGACCATGTTGGATCCCCAGTTATATTTATAGTATTTATTACCACCTCAGTGATGTTTAACCAGGGGGGAGGGGGGGAGATGGCCAAGACCCTGCATCACACACATAGTTATGGATGTGTTACCACCTAGAAAAGGGCAAATATTCCCTCTTGTTCAAACAAGAGTTACAGGACTAAAACAAGAACAAGTTTTATTGTTGATTTGCTAAGCTAGAACATATTACTGTACTCAAATTATCCCAGAAAAGAAATAGCCTTCCAACTTTTATATCCATGGGCAGAACCACTGTATTTCATTCCTTTATTTAGGGTTCAACATATTATATATATATATATATATATATATATCCAAACAAGATATCGCAAAAAGGCAGAAAGCAATACCTCATACATAGAAACCATTCCATCCTTTTGGATCGGCTGAGGGAGGTAGGGATTGGAGGCACCGTTCTTCGATGGTTCCGGTCCTTCCTCTCCGACAGATCCCAAAGGGTGAGGCTCGGGGACAGTTGCTCTTCAAAAATCGAGCTTAATTGTGGTGTCCCTCAGGGTGCCATCCTGTCCCCGATGCTATTTAACATTTATATGAAGCCGCTGGGTGAGGTCATTCGGAGGCATGGAGCTCAGTGTCTTCAGTACGCTGATGACACTCAGATATATCTCTCCATGACCAGATCATCAGCACAGACTTCAGATGGCATCTCTCCTCTTAATGTCTGTCTTGCGGCGGTAATGGATTGGATGAGGGAAAACAAATTGAAACTGAATCCAGACAAAACGGAGGTACTAACAGTCACAGGCCCGAAACCAGGCTTGGGAATACAGTCTCCAGTCCTGGACGGAGTCACACTCTCCTCTAAGGACTGTGTTCGCAGCCTGGGGGTACTCCTAGATTCGTCGCTTCACATGACTTGTCAGGTGAATGCGACGGTCAGGAGTGCATGTTATCAGCTTCGGCTGATACGCCAGCTGCGCCCTTTCCTGGACATGAGGGACCTGGAAGCTGTGGTACATGCTCTGGTAACCTCACGTCTGGACTTCTGTAATGCGCTCTACATGGGGCTACCTTTGTGCTTAACTCGGAAACTTCAACTGGTCCAAAATATGGCAGCCAGGCTTGTAACTGGAACACCAAGGAGAGAGCACATAACACCGGCGCTCAAGGCTCTCCACTGGCTGCCGATTAGTTTCCGGGCGCAGTACAAGGTATTGGTCCTAACTTTTAAAGCCCTACATGGCTTGGGTCCATCTTATCTTAGGGACCGCCTCTCCCCGTATGAACCCCCCCGCACGCTCCGATCCTCTGGGAGGAACCTGCTACAGCCTGTGAAAACTCGGCTGTCGCAGACCTCCCAGAGAACTTTTTCAGCTACCGCACCCAAGCTGTGGAATGGACTGCCGGATGAGATGCGTCTTATAACATCTCTTGACTGCTTTAAAAAAGCTCTGAAGACGCATCTCTTCCGGCAGGCCTTCCCTGAAACCTTCTAGTTCCCAGCTCCGAAACGGGACCTATTTTGACCCCTTGCTTGGTGCTATTTTTACCCTCATCCAAGATCTATGAGGATGTATTATGTTTTTAATGTTGTTATGGTTTTAAATTATTACTAATTTAATTGATTTTTTAAGGATGGGTGGTTGGGTATGGGTTGATGATATATTTTAATCTGTATGTTTTAATTTGCTGTACCCCGCTCTGATTGTGCTCTACAGAGGAGCGGGCTAGAAATAAAGATTTATTATTATTATTATTATTATTAAACAAATATCCCAATTAGCTGTCTCTCTCAGTCGAAGAATTATGTGGAATATTCTGTTTCCAAGCTGCTACCTCTTTGTTAGACTTGAGGGCTTGACAGAAGGGCAGCCTACAGCTGCCCCTTTTTGCCCCAGATTGTTGTCACAGCAACCAGACGCCACGACAATGATCCGCTCCCTCTCGGGAGCAAAAAGAAGCTGCTAAAAGCAGCTTCCTGAAAAGAGCGCCATAATGGCACTCACATGCCATGATGGCACCCCTTCTGGCCAGAACCATTTGAGTGCTCTGATGCCCATGGATCATCATGGTGCTCCCCATATCAATGGGGGCACACCATGATGGCCCACAGGTGGCAAAAGTAGGGCTGAGCGCGTGTGGGCACCCAGTCCCATTCCAGCCCTGCTTTCAGCCCCAGGCTGGCACAAAGTCCCAGTCTGTTTAGGGCCAAAGACAATCTTCTGGTCTCAGTTACAGTTTCCTTGAGTAATAACTATTTAATATTAAGAACCAAATCTCAAATGTTGTGATATCAAATGTGTAGCTACATATTATCCCCTGACCTATCTCCCCAAACCTGCTTTAACAGCCAACTGGAAAAAAAATAAAGATCTGCTGAGTATAGATGGCTGGTTAATGAAAGTGTTGGAAATGATACAGATGGATAAATTAACAATCCTTCTGTATAATAAAGATATTAGAATAATAGAAGATGAAAGGTCACCTATCATTGAAGCATGTTTACAGAAAAGGAAAAAAGATTAGAAAGCAGGGAAAGGAGAAATACTTTAAGTCATCAAGTGAATGCAGATAAAGGGATACTTTTTAAAAAAAACTTAGGGCCTTTACAGACCGCCCAAGAGGTCCCAATCCACCGCTTCTCCAGGCCTGAAGTGGGGTGCAGCAAGTGCCCTGGACACCCACTGCACCCTGCCGTGGGCGGCGCTTCCGAGCGGAGAAGGGGGCACTGCTGTGGCCCCTTTCTCCTCAGCGTCCTTGGCACAGCCATGTGAAGGCCATGCCAAGGACGCACATGCCAAGAAGGAGCTCTGTTTTGGAGCTCTTTCTTGCGCCGCAGAAGGGTGACATAGGCACACTCCATGACGTCATGGCAGTGTGCACGTATGGACGGTGCACTGTAAAAATGACGCTGTCCATACGCACTAGGGCTGGGGAGCATGCAGTTGCTGCGTGCTCCCCAGCTCTAATCATGCTGCAGGGACAGCCTTTTTGGGCTGTCTGTACCGCGCCTTGGTTTCATCCTAAAAAGAAGGCAACATAATGGTACAAATATCTTTGTATATTTGGTTTGTTTGGATTTGTTTGAATGGGGAATGAGACAATCAGCAAACATGGAATATAGGACCAATTATTGAGACGACCTTAGGAAGTTAGATAAGAATTAGATATAAGGATATATAAGTATATGAATATATATGCCTTGAAATGGAAAATGGAACTCAAATATCTTGTAGATTATGTAGATTTGTTTGTTTTAATTTTGGAAATATTTAATAAAAAATAAAGTAAAAAGAAAAGAAAAGTTATGAATGGGTAAATCTAGCTACTCAACAGGATGCCAACCATTATTTTTTTTAAATAAATAAATATAAATAGATAAAACATTATTTCAAAATGGAGTAAAACACACAGTAAAAGCAGCCAGAGCAGCCACCTCTGATTTTAAAGTGGTGCTATTGAGAGAAAGGCTGGATATTAGTGTAATAAATAAATAAATAGACATAGAAATAATATCTGTTTCCCATTTTGGCCACGTTTTGGCCAATTTTTTTTTTCTTTTTGTGCCTTAGGGAGGCCGGTGGCTGCTTTGGGGATTACAGGAAAGAAACTGCTGCATTTTAAGGCAATTTTTGGAGATTTTGGCTGGTTTGGGGGCCAAACATTGCTTCAAAAATCAGGTGTTTCTGAGTTCTTTAATGGGCTTTAGAGGGGGTAAGGACCATACTTGGGACCCCAAGGACCACATGTGTGTCCAATAAGGAGCATTTATTCTGTTTTTTAGTTTTTCAACTTATGACCCTTTCTGTTGTTTTCAGGTGAACAAAATAGAAAGGTTTTTTTAAATAAAGTAAAGCATTACATCTCTATCATGCCTTGTGTGTTTATTGTCCACAAATTATACATAATATCAGAATCAATTACCCAGGGATCAGTGATGAAATGGTGGGGAGCAGATGACTCTGGAAGGCTTTAAAAGCTTTCCTAATATTACTGTAATTAAAGCCATCAAGCTTCTTTATGAAGTTGTGCATGATTATATGCAAAGGGTTTTTGCCAAAGATATGTTTTTTTATTGGCAGCTGGCACTATGGCCCCTCTTGTTGTCTCTGACATTGTTTTGCTCTTGAAGATCTGACATTCTTGGTTGGGGAACTGAATTCATACTCAGCTCTGAAGGGTTCGCATGTGCAAGTCTGAAGCCTTTAGCAATATTGGCACCATAATGAGAGCTAACTTAAATGTCCATTTGTTACTCCAGACAGCAGTTTTTCAAAAGGCATTTTTCTTTAATTTTTTTCCTTTTAAAAAAGAAGATACTGATGCAGAATTTCAAAAAGAGGCAATGGAAGTTACTCAGCATCACCATTATCTCCAAACTCTTCTGTCTCACCCACCTCGCCACTTTCACTGTGCTCTAATTAAATTAGTTATATAGGTTTTCATTATTCACCATACAAAACAATTCCTTTTACCCAAAAGAGAGGAAAAAGGTGACTCAACTGTTGCATATATAGTCCCCCTCCTAACTCACGGATCTGGGATCTGCGCCCTCGAATATCCGCAGAGGGGCAACCTCTACTATCTCCAACAGTGTGTGTGCTTGTCGCGCATGCCTGGGCCATGTACACCGGGGCATGCCCCATTCAAGCTTATACGGCTTGAATATGTGTGAGTCTCTGTTCGTGCAGGGGGGTCTGGAAAGGATCCCCTGCAAAAAAAAAAAAAAAAAAGGAGGGCCAACTGTTAAAAGTGCTTATTGGATACTGGCTATGGCCACTGGAACAGATTCTACAGCAAAAGCAGTTATGTCCAGGGGTGTAGATGTGGAAAAAGTGTCCAAATGAGGGCATTACTCCCCAAAATAAGTATTCCGTCTCCTCTTGAAATTTTCCTTCAGTCCTGAATTTGCTAACTTTGCAGTAACTTAACATTTCAATTGAGTATTCAGAAATACAGTTTGGGTATCGAAGTAAAGGGGCAAGCAGAATTCCCGGAAAACGAGGGCACAGCAAATGTAGGCATTCTACATATATACAGTTGTCAATATCTCACTCTCTGCAGTGCTAAAAATGCGGCAACTGAAGGAATATTACATCTGAGGTATTAGAATTCATTTGGGGGTTCATTGTGTCCATTTTCCTGTCATAATTGCATTCACTTGAGTCTCCCCCACTGACATACTGTCACCGTAGCACTCCTGACTCTGGAGACCAGGGTTAGAATCCCTGTTCAGCCAGAGGGAAATCAACTAGGTGACCTTGGCCAAGTCACACACTCTCAGCTTCAGAGGAAGGCAATGGCAAACCCCCTCTGAACAAATCAGAAACTCCCATAAATTGGAAATGACTTGGAGGCACATGGCAACACTAAGCAGAAGATGAAACGTGCAGAGAATGACTACAACCTGAGGTTTCTTTGCATCAGTGGTGATGCTTGGGGGTCAGTCATCTAAGCACAAGATAAAAGGATCAGTGGAGTTCAGCATATGTATAAAAGACAGAATTAATGGGAGAAGGGTAACACAGAGGGGAAACATCATCTTCCAGTCTTCGTTGTGTCTCTGTGTTGTTTTCTATAGAAGGAGGTAGATCATAGGTAAACACTGATCCTGTTCCTCATCTTCCCCAACATTGACAGACTTTTCCCTTACAATCCACCTTCTCCATCTACAATTCAACACACAATCAGCTTAAAGAAAAACTGTTTATAGAAGAATACTCCTTATTTCTGAAGGAATGGCCCCAAATTTTCCATAATTCAAGGAGATTCTGCCAGACAAGCCATTCCCCATGTGCATTTTGATATGGCATAGGCACACAAAAAAGGGCTATATTATATGAGGATAGAAACATCACACTAGAAATTAGCACTTATAGTGCCCATATCAGCTGTATTTCACAGATGATATGGGCTGTACTGAAATGCAGCTTTTTACAGTTAGTGAGTGGCCCAGTATCATTCTCTCCCTGGCAATTAATTCCTGCCAGCTAATTGATCTGTAAAATAACTTTAGGATAAAAAGCTTAGCATTTGCGAAGAAAAAAGCAAATGCATGCATGATCTTCTGAAATAAATGGAATATTCCAGGAAGTTTTCTGTTTGCATAAAAAAGTTCATTTCCTCAAAACAGCATCTTTATGTTTGGCTTTGCAATATAAATTAACAATCAAGTCACACAGCTGCTAAAAATAGATGATTGACCGGGAGTCAACTATTTTGGGTTTCGGATCATTAGTCTTCTTCTTTCCTTAGTTCTTGTTTTTTTGGCTCTAAATATGTTAAATAGAATTTTGAAGTCAGTCATGGGGCATTTAAGGAAACAATCCTCTCCTTGTAGCTTTCTCCATTTAAAAAAAAAAAATCTGTTTACAATCGCCAGACTTCTTTAACTGTGTCTTTCACATAGAGTGGCAGTTATGCACTGTTAATTATTTTATCCTTTCTTAAGATCCTCTGAGGTAAGTGGTTTGTTTTGCAATAAAGAGTCAAATTGCCACATGTCACAAGGAAACCAGGCGATGCCTTAGATAAAATGGAATTTTGCTGGGTTACAGTTGTTGTTGTTAGGCCCACTAGCACCGAGTGAACTCGCCCTCCTTTTGAGAGGACAATATATTAGTTCAGAAGTTCCGTATAGGGAACCCACACAAGTGCCCCATTTCCTGAGCATCTGTGTTTCATGACACCTCCAAACCTCCTGGATTTCCTTGAGAAGGCCTCTAGCTTCCTTTCTGTAAAGGCAAAACCTAGAAAACTACCTACATTGTGCAACTTAGCGGAGGCCCCTTGGTGAAACTGGGTGATAGCTTCAGTTGGGCCATATTTCACTTTGAGGTAAACAATGTAACATGCAAAGTTCCCTAGAAAGTGAATGATGCTGAACCACAAGATAGATAGCCCATCAGGGTAAGATATTTATTACCCCAGTTATCTGGACACACAGGTTTTTATGCCACCTGATAATGCATTAGGAAGTATCTGTCTATATGGCTTGGACCATAGTTCTCCGCTTTAGAGAACAGCATTCTGAAAGAAGATATTTTTATGGGGACATCTTTAGCCAAATTCCTCCAGTGTCTGTATGCTTAATTTGCATTGTGTTCATACCCTCCAGTATTTCAGAGAGGAAAACTGGGACATGGTGACCAAGCGACATCAGTCCAAAACACATTGCAGAAATAATCCAGAGAAAACTCAGGTGCCACAACAAACTACAAATCCCAGGATTCCTTAGCATTGAGCCAAGGCTCTAGTCTGAAACTAGATTATTTCTGCAGTGAGTTTTGGACCATAATCATATGATCAAGATGGCAAATTTATTAATGAAGAAGAACACACATGCTAAGAGATGTCACCACTATTTGTTTTTACCTGAGCCTACTGGGAAGAGCAAGATCATCTCCTCTCCTCACTGCTGAAATAATGGAGTGCAAACTATTTTTGCACTTTGAACTCAGTTTGCAGAAACTGAAGTAAATTGAGGACAAAGGAGAGAAGTGGCATGAGGAGAGACAATCTGAGATATTTTAAAAGCAGCTGAAAAGCAGGACAACAGAGGATTATACAGAAAAGTCTTGCCAAATTAGGACAGTTGGATGGTATGGACTGTAGATAAAGTAAAAGTGGGAACAGATCAACTCTCCATATGTGAAAATGCAGCTCTCATCTGCCCTGGCCAGTTTACCTCATGGTGAAGGATGGTGGGAGGTGTAATTCAATACTCCGGAGGATCACATGCTCTTCCGTCTAAAGCAAGGGTGGGCAAAAGTGGGAGCCAGTGGGCATATCCAGTGGTTTTGTTGTTGTTGTTGTTGTTGTTTGGCAGTTCTTGGTCCTTCCAGTCTTCCCAGTCTGACCTTCTTCTCATTTGTCCAAAAGGTTGTGTTGGCTCTACAGGAATCAAGGATGAGATTTCATCTTCTAAAATAGGCTACACAATCTAACATTAAACCCTGCTTTTCAAACTATAGATTCGACTTCTGGCCTCTTCTAATTTTGTTTTCTTTCTTTGGTGGATGTTTCTCTGTGTAACCTCTGAAGAGATGCAAAATTGGCCTCTGGAGCCATCAGAGTTTCCGAGCCTGGTCTAAAGAATGGGCATGGAAAGTTAGCCTATGGCCTACATGTGGCCCACAGGAACACCTTTGTGGCCCCCTTTCTCCTACTGGACTTTCTAATCCACCAAACCCATGAGAAATGGCTATGAACTTTGTTGTTTTTGCTGTTGTGTCCTTTCAGGTTATTCCCAACTTATGACAAACCTAAAGTGAGCCTAAGGTGAACCTATCATGAGGTATTCGTAGCAAATTTGTTCAAAGGAGGCTTGCCATTGCCCTCGTCTGGAAATGAGAAAGTGTGACTTTCCCAATGTTACCCAGTGAGTTTGTGTGGCTGACCAGGGATTCAAACCTTCATCTCCCAGAGTTGTAGTCCAATACTGGGTTGGCATGGCATCAGACACTTATGCCATGCCGACTGTCATGGCTGTGAAAAGCTAAAGGCAAAATCAGAAATCACTTCCAGTTTTGTTTTTGGGTATACAGTAACTGATATTTGTGTGGCTGCTGCCTTTGCATCCTCTGCTATTTCCTGTCCTTGATGTAAAGGGACCTTCTTCACACCCACCAAATCTTATTCCTATGTTGTCACCAAAAAGCTAAGTTTTGAAGGTCTAAGGATTCTCTTCCGTGTCAAGAGCATCACTCCCTCTTAATTTCCAAGCTGTGTAAAAGGAGAACAACCATAAGCTACTGAACAAAGAAGCTAGACCATAATCGACTGAACAAAGGGGAAAAAAAAACATGAACTTTTTTGCCCCACAGAGTGAATATATCTAGGAGAAGAACAGGACCATAACTACAAGTCTCTCTTCACAGCCTAAGAAAGTTCACTCAGCCCTTATCTTGTCACTACTCGCATACAAATTGTATGAGCAGTTGGGAAATGTGTTCTTCATAATGCATACAGACTATGTGTACACAGAGTTTGTACAAATGCAACGGTTGTGCTGGGTGGATGACTGCAGAGCTACCCAAGGACATTTTGTTGTCTGATTCCAAACAGACATCCTCTCACCTCAAAATAAGGTGTGAAGCTGCCATGAGGCAGAACATTCCATATCATCTCTCTCTATTCCTGGCAATAAAAATAAAACAACTTACAGTGACCTGCGCTTTCATGATCCTCTAGATCAGCTCATGGTGCAGGTGCCTCAGTCTATCTAAAGGCAGAGACAATCCTGGGTGAGCAGATGCACCTTGGTCAAAAACTGCATTCCTGTTCAGCCATTGTGGCTCTTCATTCCAGATGTATTCAGCATGCGAACTGTTGCTTCCTTACCTTGAGCCAATGGGATGAAATGGATCACACAGCAGAATGGATCTCTTTTAAAGGCATCAGAGTAAATGTAAGGTAGTGTGACTTGAGGCTGCCATATGTGCATATGCTGATTTGTACACAGCTGTTGCTTCATGTTAAGGATTTGTGCAGCATTTCACAAGAGTTTAGATGAGAGAATAAGTCCTCATGAGAATC
Organism: Urosaurus nigricauda; assembly: GCA_034509955.1. Classification (NCBI taxonomy): domain Eukaryota; kingdom Metazoa; phylum Chordata; class Lepidosauria; order Squamata; family Phrynosomatidae; genus Urosaurus; species Urosaurus nigricauda. Next base: position 131,948,775 of record JAOEGL010000005.1, on the reverse strand, counting down.
ACATGAATCCATGTTCCTTAGCAAGCCTGCTTAAGTTCTTGCTTTTTAAGACTTCTTTTTGTTGCTGAACGTCCACTTAGGATTGAGCGACAAAAATGCTAAGGGGGGGGGGGGGACTTTCAATTCGACTTCCACCCCTACCCCCCATTAAATAACCAAGGTTCTTAATTTATTACAAAGCCATTTGGTCTTGCATGAAGGACTTCAAAGCCAGGCAGCATGGCAAAGACACTTTGCCTTTGAAGTCTTTGAAGTCTTCAAAACAGCCACTCTCTCAGATGAGAAATGGGTGATTGGAAGCAATACACTAACTCAAGGAACAGCTAGGCAGATTATTGTTTTCACAGCCACATTAAGGAGAACAAATCTTAGGAGTTTATTGCATGGCTTAAAAACCCGACTTACCCCTGCCGCGTTGTAGTCTCTTTCTGGATAAAGTTGGGTATTATCACACACAAAGTGCTCATGATGCTGCCACCCGGCTGAATCTTGGCTAACTTGCGGCTAGAAACTGGGCTTAGCTGGCTGATTTGCAAAGCCAGGAGCTTCTCGGTTTTGAAAAGGGACTGGCTGAGCATGGCTTCTAGCTGGTAGTTAGCCGGGATTCAGACGGGCAGCAACATCAGTGGCATTTTGCATGTGATAATACCTGACTTTATTCCAAAAGAGACTTCAATGTGGCAAGGGTAAGTCGGGTTTTTAAGATATTCGATAAATTCATTAGCTTTCCCATGAAGGAAAATGGAGCTGATGGGATGAAGAAGGAAAAGTCTGGTGAACACCAGAGCATGGAGATGGAGATGACCCACCTAGAGTCAATTTTGACTGGACTTGCCCTTTCTAAGAAAGGGGTGTTTCCCCCTTCTACTGCCCAATTTTTCTGAGATTTGTACTACTACTAGCCCCAGCCAGCATGGCCTATGGTCAAGAATCTGGAATGCCTTATGTTCTACTCGTGGTCTAGAGATTGAACTGTCATCCCTAAACTAGCACTTGGCAACACATGTGGAAGACCAAAGCAGTTCATCGATCTCTTGCTTCCTTATTAATTTCAATATACAGAACTCTTGAGGTGTAGATTCTCAGTTGAGAATAATAAAAAAAATATATGTGAAGGACCTAGAGGAGGATCTCAATATGCTGTGCAAGCTAAAGGGAGATATTTTATAATCTTGAAAACACCACTTTTCTGCCACAAATTTTAATTGACTTCTGGGTGTGTGTATGTGTGTGTATGTTCATGAGTATGTATTTGGAATAAAGAGCATACCATACCTTTTATAAGTACAGTGGGCCTATCTGCTGGGGTTTGGAGCTAGAACCCTCCATGGATATCAAAATGTGTGGATGCTCAAGTCCCATTACATACAATGCTGTAGTAAAATGGTGTCTCTTGTATAAAATAGCAATATCAAGGTTTACCTTTTTTTGGCAAGTTTTTTTTTTCTGGAATATTTTTAAGCCGTGGATGCAGAATCCATGGATATGGAGGGCCAACTGTGCTGAAAACCTTACACTATAGAACTGTGGCCAGTGCAATTGTTGGTGTGCTACACCAGAATTACCAAGCCAGTGTAGCTGGGTGGCAATGACAGGAAGAAAAAGCTGTAGGACCAGTCATCATGACAGAAGTAAACAGTGGGAAAAATGGGCTACTCAGAGCCAGCAGATTTACCTATTATTATTATTATTATTATTATTATTATTATGCCACTTGCTGCATGATCCTGGAAAACATGCAGTTGGTAGTAACTAAAGGGATTCTGGCCAATGTATCCAGAGGCGTGTATATAGACAAATCAAACACACACAGATGTGTGAATGTAACAAAGAGAGGCACTCTATATTCAAAGGAAAATGATAACTGGGGCAGGGTGGAGCTGCATTGGTTATTCTTTTAAAAACTAAATCAAAGAGAGTCATGTATAAACCTTTGTTAGCATGCTATGCGATGTATCTAAAGCCTTTTCAAACAGGCTATATTCAGTGTGATATAGCTTAGTGGATATTTATCCCCGCAAACAAAATTTTGAGACACATCGTTCAATGAATGAAACTCTTTGTGCTGGTCAAGTAACATGACATCTAGAATTCAACTACAAGACTTTTAACCTAAGTGCTTAAGGAGACCTTTGGTCTCTGCATATATTATGCTCTTTTACTCCATCAAAGGTAGTATTCATGTGTAAGACGCTTCAAGCGGTGTGATCATGGGGATGCAAAAAATCCATTTCTTTGAATGAAGGCCTATTTCTCCTTGAATCGATAGTTGAGCTCTCAGTGAGTTCCCTGGAATAAGGCTTCCCATGTCCTTGTTTCTTTATCTAGAAATAGTGGAAAGAATATTATTGTCAGTAGCATCTAATGGACAGTGGAATCCCTTGTCTCTCAGTTCCCATTCTTAAATTGTCCCAATTGTAAGAAGTTAAGATTACAATCAAGAAAAGAGAACCCTCCTATACACCATTTGTGTGGTCAAGAAAGAAGAAATACTGCTAGGACTTGTGGAACCAGGACTTGCAGGGATGAAGCACCAGGAACTGTTGACAGCAGCAGACATCATTTGCTGCTCTCCACTGGCGTCTCTGAAGCCTCTGAGCTTATCTATAATCTTCAAAGCAGTGGGGAAAATGATTTTTCCAACAACAGCAAGTTGTTGTGAGCTATACTTTATGCAAAGTGGCTTGAGAAATTAACACACATCAGCATCCCAAATACCTACTGTGGGAGTTTAAAGCTACTAGATCTGGTGTATTGCTATGGATCAACACAATTTCCTCCACTGTTGGACTCCTCTTGGCAATTTCATTATTATGAGCTTCTGCACTTCAAAATTTACCACAACACCACCAGACACATCTGTGACATCTCGTCAGCCTTTGTGCCAAGTACATCACCACTCCCTCCATGTGGGCAAAAAGAAGAGCTTGCTTGACCCCAAATGGAGGTAGTAAGCAGGAGATAGGACTGGACAGAATGTGGGGTTATTTTCACTCTGGAGCATTAAGAGTCAGGAATTGTTTACCAGATTGTAAAAATCCATAGATGCAGACATCTCTGGTTGGTTCGGTTAACCCTCTTGAACCTAAGATATTCACACTATGATAAAGTTATTACCATTTCAGTGATGGATTAGCTTTCCCAGAGATGGGTGTGAGATCAAGATGAACATAATATGAAGCTGCTTCATACTACTAGGTGAGATCATTAGTCCACCTATCTAACAATTATCTCTTTCAACCTGTGACAGCAGCAGTCTAGACATCTCCCTTTCCATCTGAGTAAGATCCTTTTCTCTGGAATTAAGCAGTAATATCAGGAAGGAGGCTTAACCGATTTCTGGAGGCTTAACCTCCAGAAAGGCTTAACCTTTCATCCTTCTTATGCCCTCTCCTGTGCCATTAAAAATGAACCCAAGTCCAGAGAAGTAAGATGGCATATGCAACCTACAGTGCCATGTGGATTCACACTTGGAGCTGGGTTATCATACATGCCAGAAATAATACTTTTACAGAAACATGCCCCCCTCCCCACTGAACACATATTAATAATGTATAACCATAATTTGAAGATAATGCAATAATTGCTTGCTTGATTATGTAGCCAAAAGAATCATTTCTGAGATGTTTGATTTCTACACGGTGACTGCATTTTGTATAATTCGGTGAGTATGAAAGGTTGGACTGGGGGGTGGGGAGGAGAAGCAGATGCTCATCTATTTGTAATGGTCCAGAAAGCAGCACTAAATTGAACTAGAATTACTTTAAACCTTGCCAAGCACCTTATTTTACTTTAAAAATAATCACAGTGTAAATGGTTTTATATTACTTGGTGAAAATCTATGTAAGATTCATGGATGAAGAGAACAATTTCCTCTACTTCGTAATTAAAGAGTAAAGCTCACCAAAAAAGTAGGGGGTGAACTGTTGTTTCTTTGCATTCCTAACTTTTCTTCTTCATTCGGGACATATTTATGTTTGCATTTGCTATTTCATGGCATTTTTTAAGCCACCTCTCCAGATCAGACATGAGTTTGCTGAGTCTGGCAAGAATTCGGTTGTGGCAGGTACACACTGGTGTATGCATTATGTATGCTGTTGTGCTTACACAGAGGTCGTTTTTCCAGTGTTACTATATTCCTATCCATGCACACTTACATGAGTGTAAGCAACATAGAATTCCTTGTCATGGCATATGAATTGACTGTAAATGTCTGCTGTCTTTTTATAACTACCCAAATGTATTTATTATCTGTTTATTGCACATTTAAACTGCCTGACAACCAGAGTCTGATGCTGCCTGTGGTGGCAGCCTCCATATGCCAGTGAGGACAATCCTATACTAGCACTACACATGACTAACACAGGGGTGTTACCAGCAGGGTGCAGGATGTGCAACTCACACTGAGTGACACCTCCAAGGAGAGTGTCACTCAGTGTGCTGATGGGACTGAATTGCCTTCTGGCTCTGACAGCTCTTCTGGTTGGGCAGGAAAGTGATGTTCTTCCTCTTATGCTCACCCAGTGGCACTACCTCCTTACTTGTCTGACCTTCTTTCTCCTCACACTCCTTCTCGTACCCTCCGTTCTGGTAGTCAGGGTCTCCTGTCCCAGCCAAGGATTTCCACTGCCCTGTCCCAGATTCATCCTTTCTCACTTGCTGCCCCTCACTCCTGGAACCTTCTTCCCCCACATGCACGCCTCATCACTTCCCTAACCAGGTTCAAAACTGAGTTAAAGACTATATTTTTTAGAGAAGCTTTGTCTGGCCCGTTTTAACTGTGCATTACGAAGCTGAGCCCTCCCTCTAGTCCATCTGCATTGGTCCAGGCCTCAGAGGGAGAGAAGAATCACCGGACCTGATACCCTTCCCCATCACCTTTCCCTTCTCCTCTTGTGTCGTGTCTTTTAGACTGTAAGCCTGAGGGCAGGGAACTGTCTAATTATAAGTTTATATGTACAGCACTGTGTAAACCTACAGCGCTATATAAATAAAGGTTAATAATAAAGGTTAACTACCAGGGTGGCAGGACTGGGTTGCCTTCTGGATCTGGTGACTCTGATGCCCAGGCAGTAAAGAGAGTCACCTCCCTTTGCTGCCCAGCCAGCAGCTCTGCCAGATCTGAAAAAGATGGGAGAAGAGAGTAGGGACATATTAAAAAACAACCCAGGTGTCAAATATATTAGGTATGCCACTGCTCATTCTTTTTCCACACTGTATTGCCTAGCTTAGTTGTGGTTACCTCTGATCACTGACAAAAGGAACTGGGATGATGGTTTGATACCAGTTTTCTATTCAAGTGCACATATGTTGCTCAGGGAGAAAGAATGTTAAAAGCAGAAAATTAGAAAATAATTAAGAATACATTAAAAAGGCCCTGTAGTCATTCAAGTCAGAAATGAGCTTTTGAGGTATAAATCAGAGGAGAAGAGATGTTAGGTACAGGAAGTGGCCAGTTTGTTAGTTTCATGCTAGATAGTTTCAAGTCTTTTGTTTAAAAGGTATTGGGTATGAGAAGGTGGATAGAAAAACAAGCAATGGGTTATAGTCAAAGCTTGCAGGCTAAAGATAACAATGTCAAAAATGAGAATTCTTATATCACAACCAAAGGGAAATAAAGAAACCGTTCTGGAAAAAATAGTTTAAGGGTTTGAGCATTCCCAGTTCTTACAGTTCAATTTGGATATTGTTACCCCAAAGGTGTTATGGACTTGGGATCCCCACCAATAATGTCAGTATCTCCTTAAATATTTTGAGGGAGTTTATTAGCTCAAAGGGAGGCTTATGAGAGGTGGATAACTTAAGGAGATCTTTCCACCTACATATACCACTAACTGCAGAAAGGCTCCAGTTTCAATGAATAAAATGAGGTTTTATTTAGAAATCTGCAAAGGTGTACATAAACACACAAAACCAATGAAATCTCCAGAACCATACAAGGCTAATGGAAAAGAAAGGTGTGAAAGGTTGAATGGTGAAGAACTGGGAGTTAGATGAAGTGATAATTTCCAGTCCTGAAGAGAGGGCTCCATAGAAAATGGAGAGTGGCTCAGATGGAATCAGATGGCGAAATAGGGGTCCAAAACACAATGCAGAAATAATCCAGTTTGTGACTAGTTTAACTGACCTGGCTAGGGAATTCTGTGGACTGTAGTTTTGTAAGACATTTAGCCACAGAGAGTTCTGGTGCCACAATAAACTATAATTCCCTGGATTCCCTAACACTGACCTAGGAAAAGCAGTCTAAAACTGTTAAAGTGGTCTCAAGCTGGATTATTTCTGCAGTGTGTTTTGAACCAGGGACCAGAGCTCTGGTTTACAGGACAGAGCCTCACTCTGTAGCAGCTGTATGCACAAGTGGCCATATTCAGACAGATATTTATATCTTGTTTTGCACCTTGAGGGTCTTAACACCTCTACATGGTGCAACAAAGACCTAATGGTCTTCCCATGGATTTCATATGACCTTATCACACCAGACCAATTTGGATTGAATCTGAAATGACCTTGGAACTGATTTCGGTGAATTCAGTTGTTACTGAATTCACTGAATTCTGGGGTGACTTTGGATTGGCTTTGGAATGGCTTCATAGCAACAGCAATCACGTGTGATAATTCAATGCACATTCATGTGAATTCCCTTGGATGAATGTAGAGTGACTCTAGATTGGGGCTGCAAAAACCATTGTCTGATAAGGGCCTAAAATCATAGAACTGGGAGAGATTCCAAGGGCCATTCAGTCCAACCCCTTGCCACTCAAGAACACACAATCAAAACACCACAGACTGATGGCCATCCAGCCCCTGTGTAAAAACCTCCAAAGAAGGAGACTCCACTACTCTCAGAGGGAGTGTGTTTCACTGTTGAACAACTCATACTGTCAGGAAGTTCTTCCTAAAGTTGAGTTGGAATCTCTTTTCCTGTAGTTTGAATCCATTGTTCTAGGTCCTGTTCTCTGGAGCAGTGGAAAAAAAGCTTGTTCCAGCCTCAATATGACACCCCTTCAAATATTTGAATAGCGCTATCATATCACCCCTTAACATTTTCTTCCCCAAGCTAAACATACCCAGCTCCCTAAGCCTCTCCTCATAGGGCATGGCTTCCAGACCCTTCACCATTTTTGTTGCCCTCCTTTGGACATGCTCCAGCTTCTCAGTATCCTTTTTGTTATACCTAGACCTGGGCACAATATTGTGGGTAAGGCCTGACCAAAGCAGAACAGAATGGTACTATTACTGACAATAGGATTCTGGAATGACTGATGGTTTTAACTTTGGAGTGGCAATACATTGATTGGATTTGAGATAACTCCTACATGGTTGGGACAGAAAGAGGTGAACAGGGACACAGCCCTGGGTGAGAAGGAAATACGGTCTTAAACTGCTTTTTGATAGGGCTCACTCAGTCCTTATTGCAAGAGGATATGCGGAAAGCCTGACGGAAGATGGCATGATCAGCAAGCCCATTTAACCTTTATTTAGTGCTATCTTCAGGCCAGTGTGCCTTTCCCATGTGATATTTCCCAATGTTCCAAAGGTTATCGTGACCTCTTAAAAACATGCCTGACTCTAGTTATAGAATGTGATAGCCCATATTCTAGCAAGAGGGTGTGGGGCATGCTGACAATATGTTTGAAAAGGTGAGATATGAATGCATATAAATAACATGTATATTGACAAAAACAATAGTTTGTTTCCATTTCAGGGATCCCCCCCCCCACACACACCACCATCTACTTATTGCTGTTTTATCATGCCCTTAAAGATGTTATAATTTCAAAGATAAGGTTGTGAGTTCCTCTTTCAAGAGTCTCTTCAGCCTATAACTCACTAACAGTGCAATACATGTTTACTGAGGAATAAGTATCATTGCCTCTAACTATCAGAGTCTAAAAGGATTTTTCCCCAGCTACATATATACAGTGCGATTTTTGAGCTGGTATAGACATAACTACAGTCAGCTAGCCCCTAGAAGTAAGTGCTCACATGACTGTAAAATTTGTGTAAGCAGTGAAAACTCTGAAATGGAAACTCACAGATTACAGGGGCTTTTCTATGATTAGAAGAAGCTCAAGATTTTAATTTTAAAACAGTGTAAGTCCCTGAGTCAGGGATTATTGCATGAGAATACAAAGGTAAATCTTGTTTTAAAGTGACATCTTTTTAAGCTTGTAAGCAAGCCACTGCGTTTCTACGCTGGCCTTCTTCTTTGCAAATTAATACGACCCACCTTAAAAGGATTTCTGTGAATCTTACTACATTAATATATGTGAAGAACTTAAAAGATTTTCCAATGCTATATAAAGTCTTTTATTGTGCATTTCATTCTAATGAGTTTTAGAATGTAACTGAGTTTTGAAGATGAAGTGAAGTTGCGTTTCCAAAAAATCAAGTGGGACTTTATGGGTATAACAAGTAATGTTTTATAGTTACTTTTCAAAATTACCATTTAAGGGCATTTTGATGGAATTTTTCAACTTTTATGCCATTCTCTTATCAATCCTAAGGTTTCCTTCCCAATAAAAACAATAACATGAAAAGTCATGTAAAAGCAGTGAGTAATACACCAAGGAGCTTATCGCTTGGGCAAATATGCCAGTTTACCTCTTCCAGCTTCAATTCTGGATCCAGGATACCCTTAAATCCAGGATGCCCTAAATAACCACCAATCTAGGTGGGATACCACCACCTGGATGCATCCCAGGTCAAAGCCTCACTCAGCAGGCCAATTTTTTAAGTCGTAAGCTCCCCGACTTCAAAAAAGCGCTGAATATGCAAGGCTTCAATCCAGGATGCATCCAGGTGGCAGCATCCCACTTGGATCGGCGGCAATTTAGGTATGATAACATCTGGGGGCATCCCTGATTCAGAATTGAAGCCAGAGGAGGTAAGCCGGGTTATTTGCTCAAACAATAAGCTCCTAGCTCAACAAGTGACCCTGCCAAATTAGAATAGGTGGAGGATATGCCAACTGAGTGTATGGCCAGTTCTATGATGATTTTAGATTTGCTAAACCAGCCATTATGTTTCACAGTACCCCAAATACCATTTTAGAAGTTGGCACCATTTGCAAAGCACCCAGACCTCTTTATTATCAGTGATTATTACATGAGACCCTTTTTTCTTGTTTTACTCTGTCAACTCACATTCATCACATTCAAGGAGAGAACACATAACACCTGTGCTCAAATCTCTCCACTGGCTGCCGATTAGTTTCTGGGCACAGTATAAGGTGTTGATTTTAACCTTTAAAGCCCTACATGGCTTGGGTCCATCTTATCTCAGGGACTGCCTCTTCCCGTACGATCCCCCCCCCCCGCACACTCCGGTCCTCTGGGAGTAATCTGCTACAGCCTATGAAGACCAGTCTGTTGCAGATCTCCCAGAGGGCCTTTTCCGTGACCACTCCCAGGCTATGGAATGGCCTGCTGGACGAGATCCATCTTATTTCCACTCTAGATAGCTTTTAAAAAGCAGTAAAGATGGATCTTTTCCGGCTGGCCTTCCCGGAATAACATTCCCGGCTCAATGGAGAGGACTTCCACCTGCCCCCCTCCCCTTGAAAGCCACTGCCTATGCCACCTCATTGCTGATTTTGTTGCATCTGTGTTGTTTTAATGGTATTTTAATTCTTCACTAATTTAATTTAGTTTTAAGGGGAGGGAAGGATAAGACTGTTGATACTATGTTTTTAAATTGCTGTCTGTTTTAAATATTGTTGTACACCGCCCCGGTTGCTGTGCAGAGGGGCGGGTTAGATATTATTGTTGTTGTTGTTGTCTGTGACATTTGTGTATGCTGCATGTGGTAAATCTAATTCTTCTGTTTGACTGGAGTTGATTCAATAGATCTACACTAGATGAGACGAATAATTGAATTTAGCCCACTGAATTTCAAATGGATCCACTACGCCACCAACATTCTCCTGTTGCTAAGCTGAACATGAGAACTGGCCATCATTTCCAAATCATACTGTGAAATATTAGCTTTGCATGGTTGTTCTATAGAATTCACCTCCACCATTTGTCTCTTTTCTATGTACCCAAATCTGAGCTATTCTAAACCATTTTTTTTAATGCAGCCATGCATGATGGATCTGGTAATGGTGGTTGTTTTACTAGTGTGACCTCTTGGATCATATTTCATAGCAGAATAAGAATAGCCCAGTTAAATTGAACCACCAGACCATCTCAATCTAGTATTTGGCCAGAAACGCATAGGTTTATGGATCCAGTGTAGCATCTTAACTTATCAAGTTATCAAAGATACAATATTTTTCTTCTTTGTCTTCTCTCTCTCTATTTCTCCCTGTTTGAAATGGCTCGTAGAATTGGGCCACCAGTTAATGGAATTAATTGATTGAACAAGAATGGCAAGTAGTGCAGGAGGACAACATTATTACAAAGAAAAGCAATTAGAATGGTAGTTTTAAAGGAGACACGTACAAAAAATAATCACTCAGATAATTATTTTCCATTCACCTGTTAAAATTGGCTTCACTGCCTAATAAAATCACAGAACAAATATTAAAGAGAGAGAAAGAATATCAATATACACACAGAAGGGAACAAAATATTGACTCAAAGGCAAGTGTTGTATAGAAAAGAAAAGGAATGTGATGGCTCCAGTGAATCGTGAACACCATGGTGAGTTCATACAATAGGGCACCAAGGATTTTTACTGTTAGCCTAGACTTGCTTTCCTCGGAGATGAAAACAAGGACCCCTATATGCATGACCAAATATCACAGTTGTTGCCATCAAGGTACTTGGTTATATCAGCTTACCTTATGGAGGGGATGCCTTGGCTATTTAACTACTGAAAAAGCACAAAGGTTGCTTGCAAAGTGGAACGTCTAGTGTAGTTACTGTTCAGTGATTCATAGACTCATAGAAATGAAAGAAACTACAAGGGTTATCCAGTCCAACCCCCCACCATAAAGAATTCCTTTGTAGGGGGATAAACTTTTGATGCAGGAGTTGATCGGATGGAGGACTTCAGTTCATATTACCTTGGTGCTTAAAAACTCCAAGGAGAGAACCAAATATATATAGTTTAATGCCACAGAAGTTTTAAAATGGTCCCAAGGCAGTGACGTCACTAGAGTTGGCATCACCCAGTGCGGTAACTCATGGTATCACCCCCCCAATAACCTCATCTTCTACCACACCATACAGAATCTTTAGTAATGTTTTTTGTACTAATGTTACTCACTCATCGTAGGTCCTGTATATCACTGAATGTGATGATAATAGTTGTGCCATAAAACAACTAGCAAAATTAAAGGTATACTGTTAAATTATGGTATCATACTCACAGTCTCAGTGTGTTTACATTTGCTGTACGTAGTTTCATGTGGTTGAAGTAAAAATTTGGTAAAAGTTATGTTTTGAAAGAAAAGATTTTTTTAATTTTTTTAATTTAATTTTTTAAAAAAATAAATGTGGAGGGCTGACTGTATAGAACTTTTTAGCTTAAGCAAGCATTTGTAAACATCAGGCATGAAACCAACACTCTTCCTCCTCCCTCCTTCCACATCACCTTTAGGAGAACAGGGTCTGCTTGACCATTACAGGATGTAGCATTGTAGCACCTCTAGCTGGAAACAGAGCAATGACATAATCTGCAGGGACCTCTATAATACCCGCAGTGGCCCCTGTTGATGCCTGTCACTGTGAAAATAACTACTGCTTCCACCATTTTCCATTGAGCAGCATATGGCTGGGTTCAGGTGTCTGCAACTGAGAAAAGGTAGGCTTAGGTGGGGAATTATTATAGCGAAGTTTTGTAGCCATATAGCTTTCCTGATGCAGGATTGCAATCTTTTAATTTTAGATTTCAGCAGAAAGACAGATTTTGAAACTGTAGAAATAATGCAGTCTGACACCACTTGAAGTGCTGCAGCATAGTTATGTAGAATCCTGGGATGTGTAGTTTTATAAGGTCTTTAGCTTTCCCTGCCACAAATTACAAATCCAAGAATCCTATAGGATGGTGCTATGGCAGTTAAAGTGGTGTCAAACTACATTATTTCTACAGTGTAGATGCAGCCTAAGGATGTTTGATATGATGTTTGATAGGATTTGCCTTCAGGAGGCATGGTAGCAAAACAGAAGGGTAGAATGAAGAATGAGTGTGAAGAAGAGGAAGAAACCAAGAGCAGGGATAGCTGGGTGAGATGGCACACATATTCTGCATTTGATTGGGGAGCACAAAAAAGTCTCTATGGTCACAAAAGGCAGTTAACATTTCTCTGAACTTCATTAGGAACAATTCTTTCTTTTACATCACTTTTTCAAATGATCACGGCACCGCTATACCCGACTATGCGTATGATAGTCATGTGCTTTGAGTATTAAGTGTGCAGTTTTATCTCTTCAAATAACAGATATTCTACCTCCTGAAGACATTTTCTGCCACTTGCTGGCGTCAGTTACTTTCCCTCGAAGCAACAAAAGCAGGGGCCTGGCTGGCCATATGATGATGGTTTGACCTCTCTTGTTGACAAGGCATTCAAAGCAACTACTGTCTGTAAGTTCAATTTCCTGAAGAAATAGCGCAGGAAGAAGTAGAAAAGAAAAGAAGGGAGAGCCAGTTATTAATGTGATTTGTAGCTAAATGTTGCACACCTGCTGCCTGCTTACATACATGGACTTTCAAGCCTAAATCCAATTTTACTCCCAACCAGAACAGGTGCATTGAATCAGTGAGAACTTGGTCAGCCAACAAGTTCCATTGTTTCTAGGGATGATATGAACTAACAACTGGATTTATGCCTCTTTGTCTTTTCCATGAAAATTCTTTGCAAAGGTTTATGTGCCTATCTGGGCTGTGTGTCTGTCGGTAATGGGCTGGATGCGGGAAAACAAACTTAAGCTGAATCCAGAGAAAACAGAGGTACTTGTGATAGGCTCCCCCAGCCCAGAAATGGAGGTTTGTCAACCTGTCCTGGATGGGGTCACACTGACATCTCAGGTGGAAGCGACAGCCAGGAGTGCATGGTACCAGCTTCGGCTGATACGCCAGCTGCGTCCCTACCTGGGCAGAGAGGACCTTGAAACATTGATACATGCACTGGTAACCTCTTGTTTAGATTTCTGTAATGCGCTCTACATGGGGCTACCTTTGTACCAAGTCCGGAAGCTTCAATTGATTCAGAATGCAGCAGCCAGATTACTCACAGGGGCATCAAGATCAGAGCACATTACCCCTATACTAAAATCTCTCACTGGCTACCGATCAGCTTCCGGGCGCAATACAAAGTGTTGGTCGTTACCTTTAAAGCCCTATATGGCTCGGGCCCGAGTTACTTGACGGAGTGCCTCTCCCTGCTTAATCCCATCAAGACAAGACTGATATCAACTTCCCACAAGGCATTCTCTGCTGTAGCCTCGAAATTTTGGAACAACTTGCCAGTGGAGATCCCTCTTATCACTTCTTTGGATGCCTTTAAGAAAGCTCTAAAGATGGATCTCTTCAGGCACGCCTACCCACCCGATCTACTTTAATGGATCAGGAATGGATATGCAGAACCAGAATTACAATAGATATGGCAGCAACTGATGGACAAATGGACAGAATTGTAGTTGGTTAATTGATTATGTAATTGTTTTTAAATGTTTTTAGATTGTATTGAATTGTATATGTATTTTTAACATTGTTGGAATTCTGCCTCGATCCGGGGGGAGAGGCAGAAAATACAAATAAATATTATAATTATAATTATAATTATAATTATTATGCATGTACATGCTGCTTTACGACAATAGATAGTTCTCCTAACCAGGAAAGCAATAGAGAAGCAGGATTGTGAAGGTAAGAAGGTGAGAAAATGTGCCCACATCAGTTATGTGTAACTAGCTCAGAGGTGAGGAAGAAATGAATTTAAACTTTTTATGGTCCCAAACTAGCCAGCTGAACTTTCACAGTGTCCATGCCATACCCTCCAACTATCCTGATTTGGCAAGTAGAATCCCAACTAATACTCTCTCATCCCACGTGTTTAGGTACCTTTAAAATGACCAGTTTTTCTCTCTCTTCCTCGCACTTCCCTCTTTTGTCCTCAGCTTCCTTCATCTACTGTAAAATGAGTTCAACTCAACAAGGGGAAGAAGAGAGGACCAAATCTTGCTCTTTTCAGTAGGATCAAGCAAAAGCAACTTCTGTAGCCTCAAGCTTGTGCATGCTTTCTCATTAAGAGGTTTTGCCATCTTAACCACATTCGGATGGTGCTTGGCCACATTTGTCTTGGTTTTCATCTGTGAGATGCTTCCTTACCCATGACTGCACTATTTGATTTCCTCCCCCAGCCATGGCTTTCCCTCCACTTTCTAGAAGGAAGTGGCTTGAAAGACTGTAAATGCCTCTCCTAAGACTGTTACTGGTACTGAGATTTAAAATAAACGATGCTGATTATTTTGGCCCCGAATATTTTGCCCTACCCTGCCCTGCCCTGCCCCTCTAATGTCAGGCACTTGAGAACTTGTCTGAAATGGGATTTATTCCCGGGACTGAAAGGCATTTTTATCTTTGGGTTAGGGAGTTTCTTAGGGGACGTAGACAAGAAGGGTAAACCAAGGCTTCACAGAAAATGGGGCCTTGCAGAAAGACTTGAAGGAAGGGAAAATGGCAGCATCATAGGTATTTGGAGAAAGAGACATATATTATAAGAATTATCATATATGTGTATTTTATATTTGTTTTCAGCCACTGAAGGCGGCCTTTCTCATTGTGGCCAAAACAAGTTGGGCTGTTTAAACACTGAATAAACAGTTGACCATCCTAGAGCATGTGGAGCTTGTCTCCTCATTGTTTTCTCCTGTCTACACTGGCCAGGATACTCTGGGGGCAGCCTGGAGTATCCTAGCCCCAGAGCTACCCTGAGCTCCTTCGTTGCCTCGACCCTCCATTCTGACACCAAGCGGCTGTTTGCACATGTATGGTGCTGTCCAGTGTTGCTCACTCCTGAGATCAGAACAAGTGGTCCAGTCTCAATCACATGGATGGACATCTTGTTCTGACCTGAGAGTGAGTGACCTGTCACCATCATGCTGAGTGGCATAGTGGGACATGTTGTAAACAGCTGCCCCACATAGGAATGGAGGGTTCCAGATCTCTCTGGAAGATCTGGAGCAGACAGGGAGTTTTAAAAAATGTGTTTCAAAAGGGGTATACCCTAGGTCTGGCTGGACGTCATCTGGTTTGTTCATCCCAGATTTGGGGTTTGAGCCATGCGTGTCCCTGCCAAGAGGATGGGGGAAGGCTGGATTATTTAGCCTATGCTCAATACTAGGCTGAAATCGACATCTGACAGATCCTTCACCGCTGCTGCCCCCAGACTCTGGAATGGCCTACCGGAAGAGATCCATCTTATTAACACCCTAGAGGCCTTCAAGAAGGCACTTAAGACTGATCTCTTCTGGCGGGCCTAACCATTTGACCCTCCATAGTTGATGCTAAGGAATATTCTAGCCTCCAGATGATTTGATCATTGGACTGACAGTGATGTTCCGAGACTGTTTTTTTAGGATGAAATATGAGATTGATGTTTTTAGCATATATTGTATAATTTTTTAATATATATATTGTACTCCCACCTCGATCCATGGGGAGACATTACGCAGACAGAGTCTTGGAGGCACTGCTGCAGCATGCTTTTGCCTGATTCTCCAGGGAAGTGAAAGACTCTGCTCACTCCTCTCCACTCTGCACTACTGAGTTTAGTGCAAAATACTCTGGCCCTTCGAATTCTCTTGCAGCAACTGAACTAAGCCAAAGCCAAAGGGAGAAAGTGGGAAAGGAAGAGAGGATCTGAGACATTTCAAAAGCAGATGAAAATTGGGAAGACAGAGGATTAATTGGGATTGTCCTGGTCAAATTGGGACTCTCACTGTTTAGCTGCACTGGCAATAATCTTCTTTTGTCCGAGCTAGAATATACACTGCTTCAGTTTAAAATACACTCACATGCATGCATGCACGCACACAAACACACGCACACAAACACACACATTCACATTAAAGTCTAGACATGACCAAGGCTTAGAACAGATGGAGCTATTGTACTAGCTTCTGTGCTAATGAAGACATACCAATGAAGCCAAGAAGACATATGACTCTGGGCCCAGATCTTTGAATGGGAAAAACTCACAAAATACAGTGATGGGTTGGGAAATAGTGAGATGATGATGATGATGATGATGATGATGATGATGATATATTTATATCCCACCCAATCAACAAGGAATCAGGGCGGGTTACAGCAGTGGGAAAAATACAAAGCAAGTAACAATAACAATGAAATAATAAAACAATTTCAGCATAACAATAAATAACAAAAATTAGAAAACAATTAAAGCAAAAATTAATAGAAAAAATTACATTCAGTTCAGCAGTTATTAAAGAATTAAAGATACCCTTCCCCCAAAACTTTATGGCCAATTTTGGAATTAAATGCAAATTTGACTCCCAATTTGAAACAGGCCCAATCCCTTGCAGTTATACTGTCATCCCATTCTATTATTTAAATTTCCCATAAGTTCCCCAACCCCAATATACTCTGAATCATTGTAGAGAATTAAACTGGCGTGTCCCACCCACCCAGTGTTTCTGGTGCTATCACCCACTGCTCCATCTAGATAAGCCCATCAGGACCCACCAACAGAGGAATGGGTCTATTGGATACACGAAGACTACCTTAAAATTTCTGTATCCCCTGCCCATGTAGGTATCTCCAAATTGCCAGTGAGGGATCCGCTAACAGTTAGCAAGAGATAGCACTCTTAATGGCATTGGATTAGATCAGAATTGAGGCCCTCTTGTTGCTCACTTAAGTTCTCCAAAACCATCCAGTCTGCCTGGTTGTGCCATCATACGGATACAGAAACACACAATATTTAACAGTAGATGTAGGGAGGCTTGTTAGGTGGAAAATGTTCAGAGAAAGATGTACCATTTCACTACACACAGAAATGAAACTTGAAAACTCATAATAAAGACCTTTATTGTGAGAACCATGGCAAATTGTGTACACAGGACACAAGTAGGACTTACCACCAAACTATGCCAAAAACAGTTCTGCTGTCTGCTTATCTAAACCGTCCTGAGTTCACTTGCCAATTGTAAGGCAAATTACACACCTCAAAGCATTGTCACTGAAGTTATAAAACGGTGTGGTAACCTCTGAAGAAATTTAATAAAATTAAGAAGGAGGTCTGGCATAAAATGGAAGATTCCTGCAGTCCTTGTATTTCTGAAGTATACTGTAAATTACATTCCAATCACAATGGAGTTTCCATAATGTAACATTCCTTTAACTTCCAGAGCAGATGTTTTAAAGTTGCCTTCACTGTTGTTTTGAACAGGAATAACAATAGTAGTGTTTCTAATTCAATGACAGTTGATGGCAAAGTGGCTCATTTTTGTCAGTCAAAGGGATTATGTTCGATATCTTCATGAATTATTACCAAATAAAAAGATACATTTGATCAGAGAGAACAAATCTTATCTTTCATAGGGTATAGTCATAAACAGAGCATGAGGGCTGACTGACTTGAAGATGTCACATTTTAGGCAGTGGTAATTTTGGGAGAGATTTCGAATAGAAATGGCTAAGAAGATATAGGCATAATAATGTGTATTGTTTGGGTTGATTCTCTTCCCATCCGTTTTTTTTTCTGCCTGTCTCACATCTACTAATCTGATTTCATGCCTTCTGTCTCCTCCACCAATGTTTTAAAACTCGGTATCCTAGTGTTTCCTCCTCTCACTCTAAAGATGACTTATAGCTGACATACTTTATAAGTGGCTTGACCTAATTCTAGCAGATTACTATGAAATAAGTGTTAATAGTAGTAACTGACTGCTTGTAATAGTCAGAAAATGACATTAGGATATTAATTGGCATCTGAATTAACAGAAATGGAGTGATCCTTTGATTTCAATGCCTGTATGCACAAAAAGGTCTTTTTAAAACTCAGAATAAGGCTCCAGTCAAGATGGATCGGTGTAAGAAGATGCTTTCTGCAATGTCAGCTGAGATCCTGCATCAGGAGATATGACACAGCTATATCTCCTGATCCCCCCCCCAATCCATTTTGACACATAGCCCCCTCAACCCAGCCATATCTAGGTTGTTGGAGAACGGGGTTCAGTAGCAATGTATCCAACTGTTTTCCTTAAGCTGGATGTGCTGTAACAAGCACTGGCAGGGATCTTCAAGAATCCCTGTAAACAATGTCCTTGGTATTCACCCAGCTAAAGGAAAAGAGCTGGACATATTATTGCTCATCATCTCACTCTCTTGACAACCTGGAAATGGCCCTTTTGTGGGGCTTTGTGGTGTGCAAGGTGGGTTTTGGGAGGAACTGTTTGTCATTGTATGGATGGAACAGAATTCCAGCCGAGGCAATTATGGAAAACATGAATTGTGATGTCCTAAGGAAGACTCATGACATTTTCGTACTAATAGGATAATTGCCTTATTTTTCCTCACAGCAAGAGATCTGTACTCACTCTCTTGCCCACAAAAGGGCCATTTCCAGGTTGTACAATCCAAACCAAATCAATATACCAAGAGTAAAGGTTTCACTTAGTTTTCATTCAGCATAGAAAAGAATATGCAGCAAAATGAATTGTTGAAAATTATACGAATTAGGACGGAACATACCAGACCACATCCTACTGTCCAACCTTTTGGATAAGATGTATGAAACTGTGTGAGCTTCCCATGATCAGGTCCTGCTGGAGGATATTATGTAGACTAGGGATGGGCAAATTATGGCCTTGCTGTTCAATATGGCCACCTGAGGCTATATTTGCAGTTCTCCCAGCCATGTTCTATTTCAAAAGGACTGTTCCCCCTCTCATGCATATGGTTGAACTATCGTCTGTCTATCTATCTATCTATCTATCTATCTATCTATCTATGAAGCCAACCTGGCATAATGGTTTGAGTGTTGGACGACTCTGGAGACCAGGGTCCAATGCCCAGTTCAGCCATAAATTCCACTGGGGAACCTTGGAAAGTTACATGGTCTCAGCCTCAGGGGAAGACAATGGCAAACTTCCTCCACACAAATATTGCCAAGAAAACCCCATGATAGGGTCACCTTATGGTTGCAAATCAGAAACAACTTGAAGGCACAGAACATTTATTATCTACCTTCCTAGCCCTTGGAGGCTTCCAGAGACAGAAAACTGGTCCCTGGACCTGTCCATCCATGATGTAGACCCATTCAACTTTGAGTTTAATCCATCATGGTGACCCGGGCCAATTCCATCTCATAAATAGGCATTTATGAGATGGAATTGGCCCTGGTCATCACCATGATGGATTACCAGTTTGAGAAAAGTAGTGGTGATGACTTTGCCACTCAGTCTCTGTTTGATTCTTTTTACTATGATAGGCATGTAAATAAAGCCTGTATGTTGAGGATCAGGGGAACTGCTTTACAGTGATTCTGACTATAGATTTTCTATTCACAGCACATAGCTTTTCCAGTCCTTCCACTGTCATGAGAATTATTTTGTCTATGTGGTTTGTTGGAAATATTTTGTGTCCTTAGGGTTTACACTTCCCCAAAACCTGTCTTTATTTCAATTAGTTATCCCAGAATTTTTACTACAGGTTGAATCTCCCTTACACAGAATTCCAAAAATCTGAAATATTCCAAAAACAAAATCTTTTTTTATGGTTGGTGAGATAGTGACACCTTTTGCTTTCTGATGTTTCAAGATACACAACTTTTGTTTCAAAATCACTAAAATATGATCCAAGATTACCTTCAGGCTATGTATGTAGGGTGTATGTGAAACATAAACTAACAGCTTCATTTATATATATAAACATAACTGGTATATTTGGATTTGGGTCTCATCTCCAAGGTATCTTGTATGTATATACAAATACAGATCCAAAAAATATGAAATCCAAAAAAAAAAAAAATCAAAAACCAAAATGCAAAACATTTCAGATAAGGGAGACTGAACCTGTATTGTGTAATAAACCCACTGGCCACAGTAATAGACTGTGTTAGGTAGTATTTCAAATATTTTGAACTGTTTAGTTCCTTTTTTCTTTGCATTATAACATAATTGGTAAAATACCTTTGGTCTAATAGAAACTGTTATTATTCATTCCATTTGTCTTTGGGGGGATGATTTTTGAGCCCCTCATATATTTCATCAGCAATTATGACCACACTCTTGCATCAGGAGATATAAATACAAACAATTCATTCAACCCTACCCCAGTGGATCTTTTCTCACCTATAGCCCCCATGAACTCAGCCATTATCGGATTGTTGAAGAGCAAGAGAAGCAGGAGGCAGAGTGCAGCTATTTTCCTACAGCTATACATACAAACCTTATCACACTAGACAAATCCTGGGCAGAAATGGGATTTAAAAGGAGAAAAAAACCCACAAGTGCAGGATATTTTTCAGTTTCTTCCAAAGAGCAATAACAAACAAAACAAGCAGCTTCATTTATATACCGCTTCATACCACCTGAGTGTCTAAGCGGTTTACAACTGTAAGCTACTTGCCCCCAACAATCTGGGTACTCATTTTAGCGACCTCAGAAGGATACAAGCCCGAGTCGAGCTTGAGTCCTTTTGCTGGTCTTGAACTTGCAACCTTATGGTTTTGAGTGGTTGCAGTACAGGCATTTAACCACTGCGCCACCAATAACACAAAAAATAAAGTGAACGGAAAGTCAACAAAAATGACACCTTTTTTCTTTTGGGAACTTCTGAAAGTAAAAAGTTGTCATTTTTGTTGACTTTCCATTCGCTTTATTTTCACGTTATTGCTCTTTCGTGCAAATGTGTCTGAAAAACTTCCCGCATTTGTGGAATTTTTCTACTTTTAAAATCCTATTTCTGCACGAGATTCATCTAGTGTGATAAGGCTCAAAGACTGGTATCTATAAGGAACTCAAGTGGTCCAGCCACAGGAAAATAGCTGGATGCTTGTCTTCTGCTTTTTCTTCTCTCCACTAACCAGGAAAATGCTGGAGTTGGGAGACTGCGGCTGAGAACAGCTTGGACACTGGAGAGATTTTGGCTGTTTTATGTTCAGTATGGGCTCCCAACCTGTGCAAAAATAAAAAAAGTGAGTTGCGATGGTACAAAACTGACTTATGCCACTGTAATTCATCAAGAGGATGCCAGACATTATTTTAACTGATTGATTTAATTAAAATGGATTTAATTGCAATTATTTAGATTCTGCCTGTCATGACAGCAATCCTTCTAAGGAGGCTTGCTAGTAAGATAAACATAGATTATAAAATTGTTACTAATAATTGTCCACAACACATATACATCTGGGTGCATCCACAATAAAGCTTAATCAGGTCAAATGTCAGTGTTTATGATGTCTTCCCATCACACCAATTGAGTGCTGTCTGAGGGAACACATTGATTAGAGCTTTGATTATATTAAGTGTCTGTCTGGTTAAGTATGCCATGACAACATCGACAAATTCATGTATACTATTTACATTTTTATTCAAACTCTCCAACAATACAGCTTTCATACATTCCACATATTTATACATATGGTTGCTGTGCATATATATATATATTTATATAAAAATATTTTTAAGACTCAAGAGCCTAAAGGAGTTGAGAAGACATTATTGCTACATTTCAGCATTTACACAATACAATTGGAACAATAAAACAAATCCGAAACTATCAAGCTGCTCTGTAACTAAGTTGTCAACAAAAACAGAATTATAAAAATATAACTTCTGAGAATATTAAAGGAAAAAAACATTGTCCATCCAAGTGCCAAAGAAGTACCGTGGTGTCGACAATTATTATAAATTTGTCTCTTACAGCTATAAAAGCCAAAAGATTTTTCATTTATTTGTTTATTATGATTATTATTATTATTATCATCATAGCCTTAGAAGTAGGGTTGAGGGAGGAAAATATGATACAAGGCATGTTCTCCCCTTCAATACATCCACACATAATGAATGTGTGGATGGGAGACAGGGACAGATTGCCCCCTCACTGGGTCCTGTCCCCTACTTGGCAATGAGTGGAAGGTGTGTGAAGTGGCTTAGCATATATAGTTGAAT
Organism: Urosaurus nigricauda; assembly: GCA_034509955.1. Lineage (NCBI taxonomy): Eukaryota > Metazoa > Chordata > Lepidosauria > Squamata > Phrynosomatidae > Urosaurus > Urosaurus nigricauda. Next base: position 131,926,684 of record JAOEGL010000005.1, on the reverse strand, counting down.
CCATGAAACCTTTTCTACACATCTGGGAGTCTAATCTGTGCAATCCTCCTACCTGCGCATTAAAGTTTAGATCCAGAGAACTCCAGAGAGCCCCTTTCATATTTTCAGCTGAATGCAAAGAGAAGCAGGGCACTGTCAACTGGCACAATCCTGATCTGTGCTGTGTTTTTTAACATGTGTACACTAGCAGAATGTAGGTGAAAACACAGTTATAGTGACTGTGGTTCCCATTCACATGCATAATTTTGATAATACACACAGTGCTCTCTGCATGTGCAATGGGAAAACATGATGGCACATATGGAGCATTTCCCTTCATAGAAGAGTATGGAAATCCCCTGCATAAATGGAACTTGGATCAAGCTATTCCTCATAAACCACAGCAAACTTTTGAAAGGTGCAACAGTGTAAATAATTCCAGTGCATGTGCCACTTCTTAAAAATTGGATAACATATTTCTGTAACCTTAAGCCCAAACAATCTGGTAGAATACATAACTCTCAGTCAGCAAAAGCTAGTGGTATTCAACTTAAGTTAAACAGGCCTCTGGCAGTGCATTTTAAAAATTAACTTTCATCTGGACTAACAGTTGCTCAATAATTCTGCATTTGGGCACATAGTTACAAAAAATGCAAACTGAACCAGAAAGGTTGTTACATTAAGTGTAAATTACAGAGTGCTAAAAGAAAACTGCACTGTAATAATACAGGTATTTTAGCACAAGTCTATGAATTAAAAGCTGTTTTATGAGATTTTTGCTGATTGATAGACAAGTCCTTTTAGAAAATCAAAGGGTATTCAGGTTGTTGTTTTAAAAATTGTTTTCACATCAACTAATGGCAATATAGACATGTAAAGCCACTATGCCTAATATGCTCCATTTAGTGCTAACATGAAAATCTAATAATCTCAAGAATTTAGTTCTTTATCTTTGTTGCTAACATTGATACTGCAGCAGTCAGTGTTAAAAGAGAAATTAGCCCTTCACAAGATGCAACCGTGTGGTGTTTTTCCTCTAATAAGATTTCACAGTTGCATGTACCCTACATGCTCCGAGGAGAGTAAGAAAGTTATTTGACTGTTCTACATATATGCACACAGAAAATAACTATGAAAGATGAACCTTCCTTGGGGGTATGTGTGTGTACATAGCTGTTTTCCTAACCAGACTACTACTCACACAAGGAACATCTCACAGTCTGTACTTAAATACAGGCAGTTGATTTTTTACCAGACCTAGAAACGAACCTGATGTTATATTTTAATGCCCTCAGTTCTCCAAGTGTTTATGATGATGCAATGATTTGCTCACTTAAAATGAACTATGCAACTGTGTCTTTTCCTCCCAATATATTCTGTAAGAAATAGATGCACAGGCTGACCTTCCAGGGTTTATAATGGGGATAAAAATTATAGACTCGACATCCTCTGCCACATCACAAAATGCAGGTACATTTGTATGTGTGTATACAAATGTGAACCTAGGTATACGAAAGTAAAGCTTAGAAACTATCTTTTGCCTCCCCCTCTCTGTCCCTTACGTGACTTCTACCTCAACTAGAACATGCAGAAACATGAACTGGAAGACAGACATGGTGGCTACCTGCCATAGTCTCTAACCCCTCAGACAGAGATGGAGAACTTGTGTCCCTCCAGATGTCTACTCTAGGTGGGAGTAGGAAGTGAAGTTAGACCAAAGTCTTTCCGTTTCACTCTAGTCAAGCAAGTACTGTCCTGGATTCAGAGGGCTCTATCCGATCTTGGATTTCTTCTCATGCTGAAGCAGAATATAGTATATTCAATCACCATGTCCCCAGTGCAACCCTATAAGCACTCCAAAGAAACTGTTTCAGATGGTTGCAACTATTTTTCAGTAACTCTGGGAGTTGCAATGGGGAAAACTGAAAATCCAGATGTTACCACTAGCTTCACATTGGATCCAGCCCAGAACATCTTTATTTATTTTTTTTACATTTCTAAGATTTCAAATTTTCACAAGTAATGAAAACTGTCTTAAACATTTGCCTTTACTGATTTTCAAACACAGCCACTAATTTTCTACAGTTAGAGCTCTCAAGATCTTTCTTAAAATTTTGTTTTTGAAGAATTGCATACCCCACTTTTTAAACATTCTTCCCCACTCCTAAATGTTAATGTTTATTTTTTCACTTTTACACTACAAATGTAAATAACATAGCAACTACACAGACTCTAGCAAACAGTGTGACAATGCTGTAACCGTGATGTGTAATCTACTTTTATTTTTAACAGCATGTAATTTTTTAAAAAACCACAGAAAATTACTGTAATATTCCTGCTACTCTTGGTGTAGCGGTGAATAAAAGGGAACAACCAGTATTATTCCTTTAACAATGGCAGAATCTCAATCAAGGCCGGATGGATTTGTTTTCAAACATCTTCATTTGTGAGGAGAGGCTGAGTAGATGAAGCACTGCTGCCCACTGAGTTGATTCTCACAGAATGATCTGTACCATTTCCTTGGCTGCAAATTCCACTCGTAACGTTTGAATAGATCTGGAAAAGACGCAAACTGGAGTCAATACTTAATGACTATACATAACAGCAAAGTGCCTATCAATTCTTTTGCATATATTTGAGGCAAGTTAACACACTGTTTAGTCATTTTATGAAGTACAAAATCTCATGCCACAATGATTTTTTTACAAACTCCAAAGAGTATAATCTGTTCCTGCAAAAACAGCAACCTCACAAAACAATAAATACTAGTGCATTTATGATGATATACACTTTCATGAACTAGGTTCCAATTCAGCAGATGCATGTATTATGCTGCATTACAGATGGACTATATACATTTGTTTGGATGCGGAGAAAGGAAGTGTGAACAGTGAGGTCAATAAGAGATCTGGTTTACAGGGGATGAGTGAGGGCACAACTCCCCAATAAAAATTATCTCCCCCCCCCCATGAAATTTCCTTTCATTCCCAAATTTCTAGCACTGTAGTACCTTTAAATATCAGCTGTGCATTTATAAATGCAGGTTAGGCATTCGAAGAAAATAGGGAAGCACAGTTACCAAGAAATGTGAATACAGGCCCTGTACAGACCGGCAAAAAGTGCCAGCTTGTGGACGGGGTGAGGGCTGAGCATCTCCACGCTCCAAGCCCTAACCGCACCGGCAGAGTGCCATTTTGGCACATGCCTGTTCACATGGGGCGCAACACAATGCACCTCTGGTGCAGTGCCCAAACGTGGCGTGCCAGCACACCTATGACACCTCTTGAAGGGAGCAAAAAGAAGCCTTTTTTGTGGCTTCTTTTTGCTCCCTCTTGGATCTGGATCGGTGCTGCAGCGTGTGGTTGCCATGGCACTGATCCAGGGCAGAAAGGGGCAATGTCTCGCCACCCCTGCCTGGCAATCTGTACAGCCCCACAGCAAATATAAGCATTTGTGAATAATTTTCACTCTCTGCAATGCTAAAAACTTGGGGAGTGAAGGAATATTTAATTTGGGTGAGCAGCATTTTTATTCGAGGGTATAATATTCTCATTTGCCCCGCTCCACTACACGTCTGAGGTCAATTCTGGCTTTCATTTCTCTCTTACCTCGTTTTTTATATTCCCATCCCATCAATCATGTACATGAATATGATGAAATGAACTCCAGACCACTGAAGATTACACCATAATAAATTCATTAGCTTTGAAGATGCCCTTTTTACCATTATTTTTGTTTGTAGAACCATTATTTTTGTTTGTAGGCTGGAGGAATGGGCTGGAGGCTTATAAGGACTGCACCCACGCTGCCAATTCCTGGGCTGGAGGGGAGGGCCTAGTGTTAAAGGGCCAAGCCAGCACTGGCTCCATGTCCTCCAGAGGTTGGCTCCCTGTCCTCCAAGATGGTCCTCCATCCTGGGAACATCTTGGAGGACAGGGAGGCAACCTCTGGAGGACATGGAGCCTATGCCAGCTTGGCCCTTTAACACCAGGCCCTCCCCAGCCCAGGACTTGACAGAATGGGTGGAGTCCTTATAAGCCTCCAGCCCATTCCTCACTAGGAAATTAAAAGCTTTATCTCATTGACAATTTTTAGCCTCCCCCTATTATTATTATTATTATTATTATTGAAAAGCCTAATAGTTGAACCCATAGCCCCAAAATAGCCCCAATGCCTTGTATAGCTCCCTCTCTGTTCATTCTCTACACTGACCCATAACTGAATACTATGATGACTGTTTACTCTTTGGTTAACATAATAAGTTTTTCTGGACTAAAACTCCCAGAATCTCTTAGCCAGCATGTCCAGCGGCCATAGTATTGAGGATATTCTGGGAATTGTCCAAAAATAACTTTTCCAAATTCTGAGAGAAATTATTTCACTTAGTAATGTCTGTGATGAGCAAGATGACATCAGTATTTTTAATAAAGCTGCTAATTGCAAGCCACAAGCCACTAAGTGCTATCCCTGCAACAAGATAAATGGAAATGGGTAAAAAAAAATATAGCAAGAATATTTAAATTCAGTATTATTTCCTTTTATTGAAAACCTTCATAGCACAAAGAAAGGAATGTATTATAGAGTATAACTACATTAAGCTGGATGCTCAGCACATATCTCCATTCAGAAATCAGCCTAGAATATTTAACACTTACATGGTTTGTAGTATCTGAAATCTGTTGTTCAATCAGTTGTACAATTTGCTTAAAGGTTGGTCTCTTTACAGGGTCTGCATCCCAGCAGCTCTTCATTATCTCATACCTAGAGGCATGGTAAGAATTTATCAGTTGAGATCTTGGCATCAGACAAAACGTTAACTACAAACATTACAAAAGTCTGTTTGTTTTCTAAACAAACTATCCAGCTTGCTGGTCAACCAAAGAAAAAAATCAGAATATACAGTGAACATACATTTAGAGAACCAATGTGGTATACTGTTTTGAGTACTGGATTGGGTCTCTAAGAGAGGGTTCAAATCCCTGCTCAGCTATTACTTCTCAGTCTTGATAACCATGGACAAGACACACTCTCTCAGCCTCAGAGAAAGGCAATGGCAAACTTTGCTGGGCACCTTTAACTCATTTCTGACTGGTGGTGACTCTAAAGCAAACTTATCATGGGGTTTTCTTGTCAATATTTTTTCAATGTACATGCCATTTATGGAATGTTTTCTTCTCCCTATTAAGTTTCTTCTAAAAATCTACTTCGGATTTTATTAAGTCTTTCTGTTCTCAAGCCTATGTCCGTTCATATCTCCAACATCTGCCAAAACAGAACTATGCAAATAGATGCAAATATTGAAATGTCCAAGATCTCCAAAAGAGAACTAAGAGGACATCCATATAAGACCCTGCAAAGATGTTGGTCAGTCAGACTTGACAATACTGAGCCAGTGTTTATTAAGTAATGTACTTAATTGACATAATTTGTCCATGCTGGCAGGGGATTTGATTCAGCTGATTGTTTGATTTTATTATTCAGTTTCATGTTTATTTTACACAGAAAGCAAACAACAAATGACTCAGGAAACTAGTATCCCAGTCTCACACATGTATACTTGGTACATCAATCTCACTGATTTCACAGGAGCTTACATCCAAGGAAATGAATTGGGAACAGCTGGAAATGTGTGATAGTGACTCTTATGAATATTCAGAATACAATTAGGATTTCTCCCCACTACTGCAACTTCACAAAAGAGAGAAAACAAAACTAAAATGTGATTTAAATCAATATCTGGACACTAGTCCATTTCTATTTCAGAATGGTAAGAAGTCTGGTCTCTCACATTGCAGCAGGTGCAAATTCTGGGCTAAACATTCTGTATCCTTCCTTAATCCTTTTATAGAACTTGGAATCCACAGGCATTCCAGGATAGGGGCTGCTTCCTGTTAACACAGAAGATGTCAATATATCATAGCATGTTTTACACATGAGAGAAATAAAACATCCAATAATTAATCTTGCTGATTTATACAAAGCAGAAATTTGAAAGTCAACTGCATTTTACCTAGAGAGAAGAGTTCCCAAAGCAGAATTCCATAAGACCAGACATCACTCTCAAATGTGTACACACATTCAAAAATACTTTCAGGTGCCATCCACTTAACAGGAAGTCGAGCCTGTGAAAGGAAACAAGACAAAGGAAGGAAAGATGAAGAAATATGACAACAAAGCTGTCACAGGTTTAAAGATTTTTAAATGATTAACCATTTATCTTTGAAGAGATTAATCACCAATTGATTATATTTGAACATATATGCAACTTACCAAAATGAAAGAACTGGAAGATCACTTTTATTTTAATAAACAAAAGACACCTCTCATTTTTAGAAGCAATGTCTGTAATTAATCTTTTCTCATTCATTCTGTATTATACTAAGAGGAATGAAAATCACAGCTTGGCCACATCTATCAACCAAAGACTAAGGACCAATGGAATGACGCACCCCTTGCCTTTCAGGAAGATCATCACAGCAAAAGGAAGTCCAACCTCCCCCCTCAAAGGGGTCACAGAAAGAAGAGATATATCTCACTCTCCCTATCAGAAAAATAACTTTGCTAGCCTGGGACTGCAGAACAGAAGGAAAGCGCGGCCTGGTCCCATCCAATGGTACTGCTGAATGATGTAGGCCTAGGGATAGGATATGTGTTCACTGTAGGAATTTAAGCTGCCTTGAAGATAATTCAATTAAAGGCAACATATAAGCATTGTACATAAATACTTTTTAAAGTGTGCCCTTAACTTGAAGCCCTGACAGTTAAAATTGGTTCTCACTGATTTATCACTAAAGCCTTTGTTGATGAATGTACCAATTAAATCAATTACATTTTACAGCTCTAATTATTGTACAGCACACTGAGAAAGTGATTACTATCAGAGTGCAAGGAGCTATAGAGATGGGCATTCTCTTATTATAAGATACCAGACAAGGCAACAGAAAGGATGTTATTTAAAAAAAAACTTTTGAAATTCATCTGGGTGTACTATTGTGCCTTTATGCTCTGACTTTTAGAGCCAATTTGGTTTTGTTGAGAAGAATTTCATTTTGGCATGTTTTGACAAAAACAATTTGTCTCATGTCTCATGAAAATGCTAAAAAGGTAGAGATGACATATTTTATATTTAGTCACATATAGCATATATGCATGCTGCAGAATTAAAGCAGTTTGACACCACTTTAACTGTCATGACTCTAGCTTACAGAATCCTGGGATCTGTAGTTTGGTGAGGCACTAGATGTCTCTGACAGACCAGGCTGAATACCTCACCTTAAAATGGTGCCAAAGTGCTTTAAATCTGCAGTATTGATACAGTCACTTAAAAGATTTGACAGTACTGACAACCCACAAAATATTTAGCATTGTTAAATAGTGGCACAAAGATGGTGGTGGTCCAGTTAATTCAACATTATTTTGTTCCATCTGTCTTTATTTCTTTCATCAATCTTTTAATGCTTTTATTTGGTTGGACAAATTTTAACTTACGTTGCCACAAATATTTGAGCTTTCCTACTAATACACTGGAAAACCTTGTAAAATCAAATGCCTAATTCTATTGTTAGTCACTAAAAGAGCAGACCCACTGAAGCAGTAAAACTTACTTAAGTGTTAACTTATCAATATGCTACTGAAAGGACTTTTTGTAACATTTTGTGATACAGTGCATGTTTGTATTTATGGTGTTCTGTGAAAAAAATGATTAAGTTAAAGCCATAATGTGTTATCCTTTGCGCTGTACTAAACTAGTATTCCTTGGAACCTCCTCTGGCTCTTTTTTTCGCTAGACTGCTCATGATATTGTAACCTGGTCCAGGGGTCTACTTTTTCTAAGGTAACCCTTAGAGTTTTAGATGTAAATCTAATGACTACAGTGGTGGACTGCCTAAGAGGAATTCTCAGTTGGTGGTACTGATGTGAATGCTCTACATTTGATGGTCCCCAGTGGTGGGATATAAGCAAAGATCACCACAGGTACCACTGCAGAGTACAGTAAGAACTTGCTGATTTTGTTACAGAAAGCAATTTTAACTGTTTCATCTAATTGTATGAAGCAAGACCTCTGAATTAGAATTAGACCTCTGAATTAGAATGATGAGCTTAAACTCATCATATCTTTGATCAAGCAAGGAGGTGCAAATCTATTCTTGTCACAGTTAGGGGAGGCACTGCCTGCTGTCAATTTCCAGACTGATCAGGGTTCCCATAGCATCTGCTCTGAGATTATGCCAGACACAATTACAGGACATCTTCTCCCCCTAGTTTCTAACAGCTGCAGCTAAGCCCTTTGCTGACTCTTTCATGCCATAAAACATCAGACAACTCAGGACACTGAAACCCCTTAATCTAGACAAATGGAGTGCAATTACTTACTGCCCACCTGCAAGCTGTTGTCTTACGCTTTTAAAAAAAACCCACCCTAGATTGAGTTAATTAGACAAGAGGCTGGAAATTAAAGTGAGTGTCTCAGTTTAGATTCTGAGCAAACAGATATGCTATTAAGGGTGTTTAGTCTTAAATTTGCTAGTATTATTGCTCAATTTTTATCTCCTCTTGACTGTCTTCACCTTACACTGAAATTTGCAGGAGGAAAGTAGTGGCAGTAAAACTTGACCTAAAAGGAAGGGATGCAGTCATCATTGCTTGAGTCTTGGATGAGTCAGATCTTCATTATCTCAAGAGATGGCTTCAATGTACCCCCCACCCCCAGTATATAGGAAGAGCTTACAGATTTAATAAAGAGATTTAGTTGAGAGGAGGTTTATTTGAGGGGAGACCATTTGTATTGAGAAGGTATCTCCTTCATACCTTCTGTTTAAATGTCCAGCCCAGTTTGCTTCAACTTCATCCCCATTCTAGGTTGTGCTTTCTAAGCAGAAATTATTTGGTGTGTTAAAATAAAAAAAAGTTTTCTGGGGTGTTCTTGGGTCATTAAAATCAAGGGAAGTTCTACAGTATGTTTTATATAGCAATACAGGTTGCATCCAAACATACTTACATTTCCTTTGACAACATAGTTCGAGTCATTCCTAATATCTCTTGCAAGACCAAAGTCGCAGATTTTTGTGATCCGCCCATGAGTGAGGAGGATGTTCCTTGCTGCCAAGTCTCTATGGATACACTGTGGATACAAAAAATATAAATACAACATCAATATGGCTAAAATAACTGTTTAGGTATTGTATACTAGTACTGTGATGAGTAGAATCCAGGTTCTGGGGACCATGTGACATATAATTTAAAAATGTGCCTTTGCTTTTTCATTTAAATTAAGTCTAGGAGACACTTTTATTCACATTAGAGGCAAAAAGACTATAGAAATATAACATAAAAAACAAAAGTGGCCTTCTGGTCCTTAAAAATGGGTATTTTGATGTTAAACAGTAGAGAGAATTTGTAACCTATTTAAAAGATAAGCTGTTGCTCCTGAAGGCACTCTATTTCCTCTTTGGACAGAAATAAGATTGATTTAAAATTCTAGAGGTGCCAAGGGCCACAAAAACAACAGTAGTAGGACCACACAACTAGGGAAACACTTTGCCACCCCTCATTTGAAGTATTTAAATGCCTCTATTCAACCAGAAAAGTTTGCAGTTCAATATAATGAGATAATCCCTGACTTCAGGATTACAACTATACAAGACTCAATATGAAAGGAAAGAAAGATCCAGAACAGGAGGCAAGACACAAGTTGACTCCCCCTTTTCTAAAAGATTAGCCAACAGGGAAAATATACACAATTCCTTTCTGTATGAAATTATTTTTCCAAGTTTCTGACTTACATTTTTGGAGGACAGAAAACTCATCCCCTTTGCCACTTGATAAGAAAAACTTAATAGGTCTTCAATATCCAGAGCCATTTCATCATCTTCTAAGATGGCAATGGTGACATCCTGATTAGCAAATGATCCTAAGTGACACATGTGGGAACAATGCACAAATAGATTAATTATGGCCGTTTGGGAAGATAGCTGGCTTTCTATTAACAGAGCATGACACCAAATTAACACAGCAACACTGCTCAAACACATAATCTGCTGTGAAAACATGAAGTAATTCTGAATATCTTCTTGAAATCTTTCTGCGAGCCCAATATAAAATTATATTCACCTTCAGTGGAGACTGTTTTGAAAAGGACATATTTTGATAGCTATGGACTATTTCAAAAGAGAATGTTTTCCACTTTCTTTCCTACCAGCTCACCTGTCCTTCCTGGACTTCTCTTAGCAGTTTTGGCATGGACAACCTGAGAAACTCCGGGTTTCATATCCATATATTCATTGGTGGCATCACTACATGGAAAGCAGAGGACATCTTTGTAACTCAAACAAACAAACAAAAAACATCTTGGAAGAATAGCAGGCTTTGGAAGCAAACAATATTTACACATAATGTGAGGAAATACGTTAACAATAAAACCAAGGAGAGGATTTGTAGTCTGTTGGGGCACCTGAGCTCTCTGCCAGAGAAAGCTAAATATCTCACAAAACTACAAATCCCAGAATTCCACAGCATTGAGCCATGGCAATTAAAGTGGTGTCAAATTCTATTATTTCTGCAATGCAGTTTAAACCTGTGCCTAAAGGACCTTAGCTGTGATTATTGACATTTCAAATGAAGGGATCATAGGATACAACTAGCTAGACTATTTCAAAGCTGATGCTTTGGGTTTGAAAAAAGGTCATTTTTGTTAGAGTGACTAATTTCAACCCCCACTCTCATTACTTCATTTGTTATTTCACTCACAGGTCTAGTTTTCACTTAGTAGGTTTGGAATCACAATAATCCATGGCTTAGTGTGGCAGAAACAGGCCAGCATTCTTCCCTGTCTGCTTTCCCCAAGCTCATTTAATTCCTCTCCTCTTCCAGCATGGCTTTAAAGAAAAGATTTGTATCAGCCTGATCACAATTCACCAGGTTATTCCAACTACAGCTAAATCTAACTATGGTTTATATAGTCCATAATTTTAAAGTGGAATGTTTCAAATGAACCGTAATTAAAATTAAACAGAGTTTGAGGAGATCAAATGGCATGTGACTCAAAAGACAGAAGTGAGAATATCCAAACTCTCACTTGTGGCTGTAACAAGCACTGAATCCTCTTTTGGAAGTCTAGATTTTGGGTTTTGGGTCTTTTTAAAATAGAGAACCATGTAATATTTGGTGAGCCCATATTTAGCAGCCTGAAGATTACAGCCCTGAAGCATTGGCTGCATCAAGACATCATGATAAACCACAGATACATTCAAAGAAAACAAGATATCACTGACAAGGTTCCAACTTAGTCTTTTTCATGGCATACTTTTTTTTTGTATGGGAGGGATGTTTTTATTACTATTACAGGATGATTAAAAAAGAATGGTGAAAACCCAAATAAGAACAGCTTTACTTTTGTACCATTCTTTTTGAATCACTCAGTATTATTATTTGGTGTATGAAGGAATTTCTGTAATCTCAATCTCTATCACCACCTCTACCAGCAATCTGAAATAATATAACCCAGATAGAGACTTCCATGAGGTTTTGATCTCTTCAATGAATGTCTACTTCATGTTGATAATCATGAGCAAAGTGAATAAAAACTCAAAAGATTCCAACCACTATAAGTTTCGGTCATTTAACCTTAACTGCTTGTGTGAGGAGGAGTTAAGATCGTCATCTAGAAGGGGAAAAGACTTGAACTGCCATTCTATGGACATAACACCCCAGCCTAGATATTCAACAGAACTGTAGCTTAGCTGCTGAAAAGACTGGGTCTTCTCATGCTCTAAAGAATCCTGCAATGAAGGCCAATGAAAGAGCAAACTGGCACTTGGCCCCAACAATCTAGGTATTAGCATAATACTTGAACAAATCGCAAACTGGAAGGGGTGGTGAACTGAACAAAATTAACTATGGGGTGGAACATATCACCGCAAAAGGGCAGATTGAGGCTACCACAGCAACCACATGCTATGGCCCCGATCTACCTTAGATCCAGCCCAAATAGGAGCAGATAAGATAGAGTGAAATGGAAATGTGATAAAAAAAAATTCTTCTATCACAAAATGGGTACAAATCTGTATAAAACAAAAACACACAAAAGGCTCACTGTCATTCTCTGACAACATCTACAAGTATTGGCACCATATCCTTACTACATGTGTTCTTTTTGATGGAGGAGGTTCTTGTAAACAGCAGTTTCTTCATGCTTTGGGTAAATAAAAGAATCACGTTTCCTCCTCAGAAAATTCAAAAGATCGCCATAGCAGCAGTACTCCGTGATGACCAAAGTAGGACCTACAGATGCACAGGAAGTTAGAAGTGGTGAGTGCATTTTGCATTCTGGCTCAGACATAAAAAAAAAAAAAAAATTGGCCACGTGTATCGAATCACACTACAGAGCAGTGTTTCAGCTTGAAAAGTCAGAGTGAAATTACATCAGCAGCATCTCTATTCAGAAACTGGGCTGTATTTCCAATTAAGACGATGTCATTTCCAATTAATTATTTCTACACATCAATAGGATGGCAGTGTTAAAAGCACACATATACGAATTAAATAAGTCTTGTGATAATGGTGCAAACCAGACACATCTGTTTCATTTTGGAGCCCTTCCTCAAGGAAGTTATCTGTTCCAAATGTAAGCTTCTCACATTAATCCCTTTGATTCACTTTTGTTTATAGCAGGACATCTCACTCTTACAGTAATGTTTTGGAAAGGGTATAAAATATTACAGTCTTCAGGAAAAAACATTTCAGACACAAGCCTGCAAAGACACTAAGCTAGACGCTCCAGAAATTCAAAACCATTAAAATGGAATCTAAAGACAGAATAAAGTCACAGGTGTTTTTATATTAAAAATGTGTTTTCTGGATGCCTGGCTAATTTAAAGTAATTTGAATATCTAATAATACTGTCTGGGATTTGTAATACAAGATTTTGAAATAGGGCTTTTTCTGGACAGCTCCTCTGCACAAACAGACACACACACACCAGTCCATGCTGATACAGAAGCACCTTTTAGTAACTAGTTTTTATGATAGCAAAAATATCTTTGTTTGTTTATACTGGTAGAGTGAAGGCAAGTATTATGTCAAAAAGTTGGGGAGAGAAGGCATGAACTACTTAATCCATGTTATAAATGGCCCTTGTTGCAAAATACAGCAGTTTGGAATATGCCCACTCAGATGCCAGCTAGCCAGTCATTTCTTCCTTCAGGATATTCCATTCCTTAGATCCTCTTCCTGAGATTTCTTTTAAGGTTTTGCATTCAGTAGTTTGGCTGAATTCTGAAGGAGACTGGCCTGACTCAGTCCTATCAAGAATGAGCCCAGGCGGGCTTGTTTCTGGTCAGATGGCTTCCAGATTAGTTTGTACCAACCCAAAGACCTTCTCTATTTTCTGGGTCACTGGAGTAACAGGTACATCAGCAGTGGTAGGGTCAGCAAATGTGAAATGGTTCACAGTGTGGTATGATGGGGAGAGACTGCAGTGGAGTTCGAATTCTAGTATAGCCTGCAATTCATGGAAAGCTTCATTAGTACTTTCTGATACCTCCAATTGTTGTGTTTGCAGAGAGAGTTTCTGTGTCACGTGTTCCCTTATTTCCCACTTTACCCCTTCCTTCAGCTTAAGGCCTGCTGGAAGCTAGGTAGAGACAAGAACTAGAGAGTTAAGTTTGATGACACTGCTGATAAATCTCTAACTCTCTCTCTGTGTATTCTTTGTTTGTTGTTTACATTGGTGAGGTTTTGAACAACAACAAAAACCTTTTCTTCTGGAGCTTCCTGGGGTGTGGACATGCATTTGTAAGAATTTCTTCTTTTTTTAAAAGGCTTACTTTAACTTAACCATTCTGCAACTGCATGTGTATATCTTTGAGAGATACCAGCAGCAGTTTTCTTCCTCATTTTTCTTAGGTTTAATTTTATTTACACACACACATCTTGCCTTTATCCCCCAGTATGGCATCCATAGCAGTTTACAACATAGATGAATTTTCTTCTTTTTTGATGAAATCAAATAGAACTCAAGCGCATATTCATGTTAGTCTGGAAAATAAGGATGCAAATGAAGGTTTTGCATTCCTATTGACATTTTCACACACAGCCTGTTTATATAGGTCTGTTCCAGGTCTCTCCACTCCTACCCATGCATCTGAGGAAGTAGAATCAAGTCTACAAAAGCTCATGCTGTCAAAAAGATAAGACACTTTGACTGAGCGGTACTAACATTTACAGACTGAAGGGAAGTTGTGCATGTGTGAATGTGTGTGTGTTGAAGGAGCCATGTTTTAAATGGTTTTATTCTACTAGCACTGCCACTGCTGTATTGCATACAGTGTTGTGGATAATGTAGACTTATCCATCACATGGGCCCTTCTAATTTTACTGTTCCATTGCCCTCTGTCTGATTTTTGTTTGTTTGTTTATTCAGAAATTTGGATTAATGTATCAGCCAGAATGGACAGAGAGATACAGCATTCTTTTCTTCTTAAAGCAGAATATATACAATACGTAGGGACAGATATGCTACATATTCAAGTTTATTCAAAAGTAGAATTTTAAACTGGTTCTTTAAAACTGCCTAACATAAAGCTATAAAAGATAAAGGTTTCCCCTTTGACAAGGTTGTCAGGTTATGTCCAATTGTAGAGGGCAGTGCTCATCTCTATTACAAAGCCAAAGTACCCGTGTTGTAAAAGACAACTCTCTGATCATGTGGCCAGTATGACTGCATAGAACACTGTTACCTTCCCACCAAAGGATAGTTAAAGTGGAAATCGAAAAAGGGGGGAATAACTAAGGAGGAATTCAAGAAAATACCTAGCACGTGTAAGAGGAAAGTCAGAAAAGCAAAAGCAAAGACCAAGCTCAGGCTTGCTAGAGAGGTTAAGAACAATAAAAAGAGCATTTGGGGGTATGTCCGTAGCAAAAGGAAGAAGAAGGAAATAGTAGGGCCACTATGTGGAGACGATGGCGAAATGCTAACAAGGGACAGAGAAAAGGCCGAATTACTCAACACCTTCTTCTCAGAAAAGGAAAAGGGTGCCCAACCTAATGAAATGGAGCAGAGAATACAATAGGATAAATGCAGCACAGAATAAGTAAAGAGGAAGTACAGGAATACCTGGTTAATCTAAATGAATTTAAATATCTGGGACCAAATGATACCTACATCCAAGGGTATTAAAATTGCTGGCAAATCTACTCTCAGAGCCATTGGCAATAATTTTTGAGAACTTCTCAAAGTTAGATGTCAGTTAGTCTGACATCAATAACAGGACACATCGTAAACTTTCATTTAAAGCTGCACAAATGAGGAAAACTGTCAAAAAACATACCTCCAATAGTGCAGGCTCCTAGTAAATTCACAATGTTAATGTGGTTGCCAAGGTAACTCAGTACTTTCAGTTCTGACATCAAGGCTTCCTTCTCAGTGAAATGGGCACTGGCTAGAGAGAGAAAGATGAGGCTCAGCAAATGAAGAAGCAGATGAAAGTCACATATTAGCATACATATTATACAGTGCAATATGCTCAGACTGCTTCAATGTTTTTAAAGACCTTCTGAGAAGGTATGGTTCATACCAGCTTTCTGCCATTTCTGTCAAGGAACATTTCTTTACTTATGAATTTTGTTTGTTAAATTTCACACCTACAGCAAAACCAACAACTGCAACAAGATGTTATATTGTATTAAACTACAGAATGACAGCTTTGTTGAAATACAGGGATGACAAGGACCATCTAAAGTACTGCTAACATTTTCTTTCTCTTGTGCTGCTCTCATATTTTGGAATGCACACCACTGCGAGTTGTGAAGAGCCTGTTTGAGGAAGGCTGTAAGGATAATACTTTTTTATTTGACCTTTTAACCTGTTTTAATCATTATGATATCATTGGTTTTACAGTTTAAATTATTTTTAGTGATGTTTCTTACCTACTTTGGAGTATTTTCTTTAGTGGAGAGGTGGTATTAAAATGTGATAATAAACACATTTTTATGAAACAACAATGTGTTATTTGCTTTGGAGATCTTCAAACCTTGTTCATGTTGCTCAGAAATGCTTGAACTGCACCCAAAATCAGACACAAAACTTTGAGGACATGGGTCCTCTTGACAATTTTAATCTTATTCACTCCTCACAGAGGCCTTTCAGGTCCATTCTCTGTTACTTTGTAGAATGCAACTTAGTAAAAATGCATTTGTTTTGGACAGGAATTCACTGCTCATGGTGATAACTGATATTCATTCCCCTGCTTTTTCAAATGGCTGTCTTAAAAGCTTGTGCTTTAGTATAATTATTACTGGTGAATTCATAGAATCATAGAATTGTTTGTTACTGTTATTGCACCCAAGTCATTTTCAATTTCTGGTGACCCCATCAGAGTTTTCTTAGCAAGATTTATTCAGAAGAGGTTTGCCAATTCCTTACTCTCAGGCAGAATGAATGTGACTTGTCTGAGGTCTTGCTCAGTGGGTTTCCATGGCTGAGCAGGATTTTGAACCCTGGTCTCCTAAAATCCAGCACTCAAAATACTATACTATAGTGGCTCTCTGATTTAATATATAGTTTAGCATTTTGACTTCCTTTATATGGCCTCTTTGAATGCGAAAGAAAACAAGAGACATTTAAAAAAAGGAAAGAAATGGAAGGTGCAGGAACTTACGCTTAAGCATTTTGACAGCTACTCTCATTGCTCCATCAGGTTTGAACAGGCCATAGGCTGTTGCTTCAACAACTTTCCCAAAAGCTCCAGCTCCTAGAGTCTTGCCTAAAGGATTTCCAGAGAGCATGACAACAGGTTAGCAATGAGATTAACCATATAATACTAAATAAGCTAATCAGTTTTGACAATTTTAATTAAAAATGTCCTAATAAAATACCCCATGTGTGTATAGAATCTTTCCTAAATCATTCAATGGAACAAAGGAGAGGGCAGGAAAAGCTATCATTATTTGTAACAAGCACAATATCCAGTGTAACAATCACTGTTATACTTTTGGGTAAAAATGTAGGGTTCCTTATTTTCTCTTCTTTCTTTTCACTCAGCCTGTCACCTGACCTAGAGTATACACTGACAGTAAAATCTAGATTACCTTTGGGTTACCCCTATCAGCAGCTTGTATATATACACACAGGCAAGTCTGGGAGAACAGTTCTCCATTTTGAACCCATTAAATCACAGCATGCATGGTGACATGGCTATGGCCACTCCAGTTTTTCCTCTGCCACCCCCCCCCCCCCCATGTGTGGAAATGTAGGTATTCCTGAACTCTGTCTCCCAGCCTCACACCAATGAAGCTATGGAGTGCAGTCCCCCAACGTGTGTGAATATCTGGGGCTTCTGCTCAAAATCAACATAAATCCCCACTTTTCCTCCTCCCGATTAAAGCCTTGAGGCAACAAAAAGCCCCAGATTTGGCTCCAATTGCCCCATACAAAGACTAGGTGAGACTGTTTTATTTGACCTGTGTAGACACACTCTTCATCTTTTCCTATTCTCTCCTCTCCTCTTTCCATTTCTCAGTTATCTGACATGTGAAATATAATAAACACAGTACATTACAAACATGTATGGGAGCTAGAGTATTAAATATGGGCTGTGATATATTTCACTGTGTATAGCCTTAGTATGTGACACATATTTGGCTGGGGACTTTAACCAGATTTTTTTAAAAAAAAACCTAGGAAAAGTAAAAGAAATTACTTTAAAAGCAAGGTACAATTTATGGACAATTTGCAGGATATATTCTTCAGGAAACTTTTTCTCTACCCATTTCCTCCAATGGAGCAGCAGCCAATGGCAGGCAGCAGCACAAGACAATGCAAATGAGGTAGGAGAGCCACTTGGAGGCATTATGGTGCCCTAGTGATGGGGTTTGCACTCTGGGGAGAATCCTTTCTTTGCTTTGGCCCTCCCTAGGAATCCCTTAAAAGTGAAACAATCTCCTCAAATGACTTGCACAAAAATTAACATTATTTTTTTGTCAGTGAACAATTCAATGCTGCTGACAAGGAAAATTATCACACCAGCACTTAAGCGCTGGTAAATCGTCTCTCAAATGTTGAAGAAGTGTGCATGTCTGAAAGCCTGGCGTGCTTCAACACCAGAGAATTGTCAGCTCCCCTCTAGCATCACTGAATTGTTTGGCGAGAGGGGGTTTCCTCTGAACGCAAAGTTTCCATTCAGAGGAAATCTCCTCTCCTCAAATAATTCAGTGACACTAGAGGGAGCCTATGATTCCCTGACGTTGAGGAAGTGCCCCATGCTTTCACACATGTGCAATTCCTCAATGTTTGAGAGGCAATTTACCAGCAGTTAAGCGCTGGTGTGATAATCTTCCTTGTCACCAGAATTGTATTTTTCACTGACAAAAAAATAATAATGTTAATTACCCCACGGTAAGCACTAGTTTGATAATCTTCACACAGTTCTTGAGATCTGATGACTTTTAATCTCCAACAAAATCAAATGTGTACAAACTAACCAAAACTTAGCCGGTTTCTTGGAAACTCCCATTTGTCATCATAAGGAAGCTGTGTTGGATCTATGTAAACATAGTTGTTTCCATTTATTTCATCAACCACTTTCCACTGAATCTCATACTTGGGTTTCTGGAAAACAGATACAATATACTGAGTGTTCAAATTCAAAATAAGAGGGAAGAAAACAGCTAAAGGATGCTTACTAAATCCATATTTATTTATTTCCTTTTTTATTCTTACCTGAAGGTATTTGTACACAAGAACTACGACTGTGATGCACATGAGACCTGCTGCAACTCCAAAGCCAATTAACAAAGGAGTGAAAAGGGTATGAGTGCTGATTTGTTCTAGAATGAGATAACAAAGAAGATAATCTTTAACAAGGAGAACTGTAAAACTAACTTTACACTCATTCCAGTATGCTTTTTTAAAGCAACTACTGTATTTACTTTCAAAGTAATACAATTATTCCATTATTCTGGAGAAAAGACTCACATTATTTAACAATGGTTTTTAATGTACTTTTATTAAAGTATTGGAACACTGCTTTTGGGGTTACATTGCAAGAAATCACAGATGAAATGTTTATATAGGATATCAAACAATACAGTGGAACTCGGTAAACTATATTAAAGAATAATTAGTGCCAGTTAGCAGCAACCCATCATGCCATCCCTGTAGTTAATTTCTGTTGTGGTTGCAACTTTCAAAAAGCAATTTATAACCCTTCAATTTCTCAAAACTAACTATGACAGTTGTTTTGTAATTAAAAACAAAAATCATCTGATTGTAACAAGATGTTTGCTTGTTGTACAAAACACATCTAAGTAGTCTGAAACAACATTAGAAATAAATACACACAAATAGGCTAGAATTTCACACAAGTTTACTATGAGATTAATAAGAGAATGGCATAAAATAATAATAACAATAACAATAACAACAATAATATATTATTTTTATTTATTTGTAATTTATATTTATATTTATATTTATTATTATTATTATTATTATTATTATTACTATTTCTATTTTCCCACCTCTCCCTGTGGATCGAGACAGGATTACATCAATAAAATAACACAGTACAGATATAAAATACAATCAATAAAACACTGACATTATTATTTGTTCAATAAAATAGCTAAAACATCAAGAACATCTAAACATCCAGGGAACATACATCATAACCAGAAATGAAACATTTTGTCTTAAAGATCTCTAATAAGAGGTCGGATGGATAAGCCCGCCAGAAGAGATCCATTTTAAGTGCCTTCTTAAAGGCATCTACGGTGGTGATAAGACGGTTCTCTTCCGGTAGGCTGTTCCATAGTTTGGGGGCTGTGGCCGTAAATGATCTATGGGAAGTTATCATTAACCTGGGCTTATGATATTCTAATAAATTCTTTCCAGATGTTCTGAGAGTGCAGGACGGATTGTGTAGGGAGAGGCGTTCCCTCAAGTAACTCGGGCCCAAGCCATGAAGGGCTTTAACCAACACTTTGTACTGCACCCGGAAACTAATTGGCAGCCTGTGAAGAGATTTTAACACAGGTGTTTTATGGGCTGACCTAGGTGTTCCTGCAGCACCATAGAGAAATAAATTTGGGTGTCATCAGCATACTGATAACACCATGCCCCATGTCTCCGGATGATTTCTCCAGCGCCTTCATATAAATGTTAAACAGCATTGGGGACAGAACTGCACCTTGAGGAATGCCCGCTTTGAGCTCCCTCTTGGACAAATAACTGTCCCCAAGCGACACCATCTGGAATCTGCCCAAGAGGTAGGACATGAACCACTGCAATGCAATGCCCCTGATACCTAACTCCCTCAGGCGTTCCAGAAGGATACCATGGTCAATGCCCATGGTCACACTTCCCCTGTCAATGCCCAGACAGAGATCATCAACTAAGGCTACCATGGCTGTCTCAACCATGTATCCCACCCTGAAGCCGGTTTGAAATGGGTCCACAATAACCCTCATTTCTCCCCAATGAGACATACCCAACAGCAATGCATATTTTAAAAACAAACAAACAAACAAACAAACAGAAAGTTACTCTTAAAATGCTTTTAATATATAACTCTATTATGTATCAGAACAACCATCCACTCAAGAGAGCAATGATTCTCTTTCTACAAGAAGAAAAAACTTAAATTTTTGTTTGCTTCTTTGTTATTAAAAACCCTCTGGAGGCTACCATGTTAATCTGGGGGTTGATCAGGTCCATCTCTCCAGAATAAATCTGAATGTGGTCAAAATGAAACTAAAGCCACTGGTATTTTTTAAAATGGTAATTGGTGATATATTGATGTAGAAAGTTGTGTGTATGTGAATGTGAATTGACTTCAAGTCATCTGTCAACTCATGGTGAACCCAAGATTTCATATGGTTTTCTTAGGCAAGGAATATTCATGGTGGTTTTGCCAGTTCCTTCCTCTCAAATTTAGCCTACAGCACAGGAAAGGAGGCCCATCTTCTTTACTGCTATCATCAGTCTCCACTTGTGGAAGTAATGATGTTGGAAACCTCAATGTCTTTGGAGCACCCCAAAATGAGGATGCGATATAAGGCAGAGGTTTATAAAAGGGCATCTCCAGAAATAAGGCAAAGACATCTCAAAGAATGGAAAAGCAAAACAACTACAGCAATGTCTTGCTGAGTTCCACCCTTCCTTCTCCTGTTCTTGGTTTTTCTAGGAAAGCTTGTGTCATGTTTCAGATTGTACCAAAACAGTGTAAGTATCTATGACAAATGCCTGTGCCAACAAGCGTTATGCTTCATTATAGCTACCATTTTGAAAATAAAAACAACAGCAACATATCTTTCTCTGTCCTTCCACCTACATAGCAACCTGGGCTGCAATCCCATACACACTTACATGGAATAAGTGCCATAAATATATGGGGTTTACTTGACAGGAAATCATGAACAATATACATAAAAAAGCTAATTACAAAACAAAAAGAATGACGTCACCCTCTGTTATGTTAAAGTCATAATGTAACTCAATCATTCTTTTTTTTTTTTTTTTTGAAGGGGAAAGGAATTAATTACAAGTAACTCATGGGCTGAAATCCAGTTGAATCAATGGGATCTTGTATCAGTACTGTATCTATATAAGTATTATTGATTTAATGGGTCTAACCTAGTTGGGACTAACAATTATTTAGTTGTTTCCAGTTATTATTTAGTTATTTCCAAACACAGAATACAATATGCTGATGAAGAACAAGGAAATATTTAGTTCTAGAACAACAACATCACAGATTGTGATGTTTTGAATTATAAGCCCAAAAGGAAGTTTCTGGTGTCAACGAGCTTATAGTGTGTATGACTGTGTGTTCACGTGTATGTGTGTGTGTAAACAAAATGCATACATATCATTTAAATCAAGTTTCAAAAACCATTTTTGCTGTTACCTTTGACAGCAAAGTTGAAAAAAGCTGTGCGTCTGTCAATGGCATTGGAAGCTTCACATGTAATTGTGCCATTGTTCTTGAATATGCTGGCATCAATGGTGCTTTCAACAACTATCTTTCCAAAGGAAGGAAAAGGTGAATCATTATATCTGGTCTTCACATCCACTGGAGAAATATTTGGTGAATCTGAACACCTGGAAGAAATAAGTTACCTGGATGAAAAAAAAATCTGGCAGACAAGTAATCAGCTACATGTTCTGTGGTGTATCTTCTACCATTAATGTCTTTTTTCATTTTCAAGCATTAGCTGTGATTGTGCACATGATAAACTAGAATTTTGTAAAATCCTATTTTATTGTTCATGCAAGTGTGTTCAAACATACTGCTTTACCCCTCCTGTTTACATCTTGTTGTCAGCATTGCTGGCTAACCAAGTAAAAACTCATCTGAGTGCTACATCTGAACCCTGGCTTGCTATTCCTAAATAATAAGTCTTGTGTGGGGTTACGGGTCAGAATTCCAATCCATGGTATCCAGTCAATTCTCCTGTTCAGAACTCAGTGCTGAGGGTTGGAACTGCAGCATCTCAGAGTCTACTCTAGAATCCTGAGTTTTCTGCACACTCCTCTTATACAAGCCAGGAATCTAACACCATCATTAAACCTGGGTTTCAGACTCTGGTTTTATAGGGGAGTCACAACACCAGGAAAACTGATTCAGAAATACTATTTCCTCTTAGTACATTGCTGATTTCAAACTTAAGTCACATTGCTTTCAACACGTCTGCTCTGGATCCAATTGAATATGCCCCAAATTAAACAATCAACAACTTTTATAGCAACTACTTTTCCTTCTTGAGAGCCAGAACAGTGAAGTGACTTGAGTGTTAACTACAACCCTGGAGACTGGGGTTCAAATTCCCACTTGAACATGGAAATCCACTGGGTGATCTTGGGGAAGTCACATTCTCTCAGCCTCCGAGGAAGGCAAAGACAAACCCCCCTGAACAAACCTTGCCAAGAAAACCCTGTGATAGGTTTGCCTTAGGGTCGCTGTAAGTTGGCAACAACTTGAAGATTTACAAGAACAACAAGGACGACAACTTTTCATTCTATATCTTGCATAAAATGTGATTCCAGATTTATTGGACTTATCCTATTTATCTTTTCACTAGCTTGAAAATTATCTTTAATGAGAAAAAAAAAATATCAAGAAATTGTTCACAGCCTGTTGTGGCAAATGATCAGAAAAATTACAATAATTACAAGGTTATGAATGGTCTAAAAAAAGCATGAGCACTTGCAATAAAGAAGCATAAGATCTTGCAATAAAGTTCCTCGGGTTTTGCCTTTCAGTGTGTCCTTTTCCATATGGGGGGGGGGGGCTGTTATCTTTTTTGGAAGTAATGATTTTTTGGATCTGGACAAAGGCTTTTTTTTAAAAAAAAAAGCACACACACACACACACTAGGGCTGCTGAAGCTGAGTTGTGGATGTATGCTTGAAGGGCAAATTCTTCCCTCTGAAATGTTTAGTTTGTTCCTCACGAGTTACAATGTTATGGTGCAAAAGTGCTATGTGGCTAATGCACTGAATTGTTATGGTGGTATAACTCCAGAAGTAAAGAATCCTAGAGTTGGAGGAGGCCATCCCTTTCCATACAGGAGTACACAGTGAAATCACTCCAGTCAGAGAGCCTTCCATCCTCTGTTTAAAAAAACTCCAAAGAAAAAGACTTTACCACCCTCTGAGACAGTGTGTCCCACTGTTGAGCACCTCTTACTTTCAGGAAGTTCTTCCTAATATTGAGGTGGAATCTTTTCCTGTAGCTTGAAACCATTGCTCTGGGTCCTATTCACTGGAGCAGCAAAAAAAGAATCTTGCTCCATATGACACCCTTTCAAATATTTTTTAAAAATATTTTTATTGCTCACATATATATAAAACATACAACAGAAAACAAGTTCGGTCTTACACATAAACATATCTGATATCACTATTACATTGCGTAATTGCCGATATGACTTCCTTAAGTTTTCCTCTTCTGCATACAGTACTCTCTCCCAAGACCATTTCATCAAAGTTAACCAGTTTAACTTACTTCCTATATTATTTTCATATAACTCCTTTTTAACTCTGAGTAAAGCTAGTGTCTTTAGTTCCCTTGCTTGACATGTTCCGATCAATCTATCAAACCAGTCCTTATCTTTATACACCTTTATTTCCCAGGAACAGGATCCTTTAATGGATCCTTCCCTTTGTTGTCTTTGTTTCTCCCCTTCCCCTTTTGTGTTCTCTCTCCATATTTGTTCTCTCCTGCCTAATACTATATATGTTTTCTCTCAAAAAGTATCATTTCTACAACTATATGTGATATTAATTCTGAAAAAGTTCTTTCTTTATATCCTATAGTTCCTTCCAGTGCTCCAAGATTGGAAACCAGTCTCTTTCTACTTTCTGAAGTGGTTTATTAATTAATGTGAAGGTTAATCTATCCATTTCCCTCAGTTTGTTAACTTTTTGTAACCATTCCTCTAGGCTTGGTTGATCCCCTGTCTTCCTTTTTTTTTTTTTTTTTGCTAACTGTCAGCCTTGCTTCTGTTACTAGATATAATATCATCCTCCAGTATTTATTTTCATCCTCTCTCTCTTTTTTTAAATCATTGATGTCATATTATGTAAGTAAAGCTCCATACTAATGGATATTTTATTCTTAGCATCTTCTGTGTTGCTATATGGATTTTAGCCCGATATTTTTTAATTACAAAGATCCAATTTCTTTTTGGCATCACCAACACTTATTGTTCACTATTTATATAGCCTGTTCAACTTCAGTGGTGTACAGTACCACCTATTAGCAATTTTAGTATATCATTTGCTGTGAAGAATTTGCAAGACACTTTGCATACATAATCATTCAGATTCACTCTGACTTGGATGCTGTAGTTGAGACAAGTTCAATGGATGCAATCCTAGTACCTGCTTGACCTATATTATTGGATGAGTTTCAATTTGTGCAGCCTGAGGATGTGGACAGGATCCTCAGAGAGGTGAGGGCCACCACATGCATATTGGATCCTTGCCTTTCCTGGCTTCTGAAAGCAGCTAGAGGGAGACTGGCCAAGTGGGTAATGGTGAATGCTTCACTGCAGCAAGGCAGTTTTCCATCCTGTCTAAAGGGGGGTGAGGTAAGGCTGTTACTGAAAAAGAGCTCTCTGGATCCCACTATCAGCCAGTCTCTAACATTTCATTCTTGGGCAAAGGTCTGGAGTGAATGGGGTTTCTGGATGAAATGGATTATCTACATCCATTTCAATCTGGCTTCAAACTGTGCTATGGGAGGGAGACAGTTTGGTCGCCTTGGTGGATGATCTCTGTGGGGAACTTGACAGCGGCAGTGTATCTCTGTTGGTCCTGCTAGACATCTTAGTGGCTTTTGATACCATCGACCATAGTATCCTTCTGAGCTGTCTTTCTGGGATGAGATTTGGGGACACTGCTATGCAGTGGATCTGGTCTTTCTCAAAGGTGTGGACCCAGATGGTGGTGTTGGGGAACTCCTGTTTGATTCCTTGGCTGCTGGCTTCCACACTGAGCTGCGCAGTTCCGGCAGTGCAAAAGCGCCAAATGGCACCTTTTTACTTATTTGCGCTGCAATTGCATACCTAAAAAGGAACATGGTTTCCCTGCTCCTTTTTAGTGGTGCAACTGCACCGCAGCATCTAGCTGCTGCGGCGCAGTTGCAGTGCTAAAAGAGGTGGTGTCAGACTGCCTTTTTTGGGCGGTCTGTACCACCCCATTTTGTTGTTTGGGAAACTTTCAGTTAACAGTGCAGAACAACTTTAAAAGTACTGAGCTGGACAAGATAGACATGATTTAGAAGCACAGAGCTGGTGGCGGCTTTACAGACTGCCTTAGAAATCAAGCCTACTGCAGCTGAGCAAATGGCTACCCAACTCCTCCTTGAAAACATATGCACAGATCTGAGCAATGCTGCTGTTGCCACAGTTGATAACAAATACATATTTCGGGGGGGGGGGGGGTAAGGAAAAAAATAATTTTTGAAGAACGATTCAGATAGAAAATGTATTATCTGCTAGTAATAAAATCCAGAACACTGTCAGAGTAGAAGGTATTTTATAATCCTGTTTGCATATCCTGCACTGAAAATATATACAATCATCTTAGAAACTTGGTAATTACTTTTGTAGTGAATTCTTTTCTTTTCCCTAAGCTTACAAGACACATTTACCATACAAGCTACTCTGTGTAAATGGAAATCTAATTACCCTATGTCCTGGAAAATTGTGTTATTACATGATAAATCCAAAAGATAATAGCCATACACAGAAGCTATTTTGTAATTGTCATTCTACAGGGTTAAATAATTAGGGCCAAGAAGAGCCTGGCTGTAAATAGGTGTAAGTCCTCTAAAGTGTCATTTGGCCCATAATGCCTAGTCATAAATTATAGTGACTTCTTCCAGTAAAGGAAGCAAACCCACAGAGAGTTTTACTGAAAAATAAGGCTAGCTACAGAGTGGGTGTTAACAAGTAGAGACTGCTTGTCTTAACCCAATCCCCTGAGGGATACTGATCTTGTCTTGCAGCTAACAAACCTAGTGCAAAAGAAACATGACTGTGATTCGGTAGACTCCCCCCCATAAAGAACAGATGACTTGAAGATGTGCATGTGTGCACACATGCACATCTTTTACACATTCAGTAAAACTGTGAGAGGTAAACTGGACCATACCAACTAGCCCCACCAGTGGCCACATGTTTGAAGTGAGCTTGAAAAGGCTATGTATGCAATGCATACAAATGCACACATACATAGATTTTTCTTTGCATCTGTACACTGCTACCTTGCACATCAAAAGTGAGGTTAATGAGCACAATCCAACTCTTAACTCCCATGCATTCATTGAACATATGTGATTTTCCAAAATAACATCTCAATGAAGAAAATAACTTTTGTGGCATCAGAAGTTGCTGACAGGCTCCTGGGGCCAGATAACACAGAATAGGGAAAGACACCCCCCCCTTCAATACAATTGCTTGCTTCTCAAACAAACCCTGAGAAAAACATTGCTATAGCTAAACAGTTTTGTAGAACATCCTGAAGTACACAGATTTAAACTCATGGAACTGCTTATAAGAATGCATTACAATTTAATATACTCCTAACACATGTTAAAATGACTTGTTCACTCACCTCTGCTCAGTTCCTGGGCAAATGTACCAGTTTATTGTAGGGGCAGGGTACCCTGCAGCCACGCAATGAAGCATGCCATTGCTAAGTCTTTCTGAAGTGACAATCTCTGGTTTGGCTGAAAGTAAATAGGCAGTTTAAGGTTATTCCTTGGGCCTCTATGTTATAGTACATTCCTATTTTATTCATACTACTGACCAGATAATAATGTTGAAAATGTGCATTCTAACGAAGGCACCAGCATAAAAATGCACACCTCTGTACCTCTGCATAAGCCATATTTACTATGGTAACATTTACACATTCTAAATCTTATTATGTACCTTCAAATTGATTTTTACTTATGGCAACCATACCACAGCATTTTCTTCATAAGATTTATTCAGAGGAAGTTTGCCACAGTCTTTCTCTATGGCTGAAAAAATGAGACTTGCCCAAGGTCACCCAGTGGCTTTCCATGGGTGAACAGCGATCTGAACCCCATCTCCTGGAGTCCTAGTCAGATACTCAAACCACTACACCAAGTTCTGAATCTGCTATTAATTAATTCATTTATATACTCACATTTAATCATTTCCAAAGCCCTCAGAATCAAAATGGCTTGCAGTAGCTAAAACTAAAATAAATAAAAGAACAAAAAAGAGACAGTACAGCACAATCTTAAAGGTGCCCCCCCCGGGTGAGAAATCACTTCTCAAAAGCACAAAGTCTTGACCTGCAAACAGAAGGACTGCAAAAAAAAAAAAGGTGCTATAGCCTTTCTAGGGCTGTATCGGCAATTATAATCCACAGATTATTATCCGCAGCAATAATCCAGGTTGACACCACTTTAGCTGCCATGCTCAGTACTATGGAATTCTGAAATTTATAGTTTGTTGTGGCACCAGAGCTTTCTGACACAAAAGGCTAAATATCTCACAGAACTATAAATCCCAGAATTCTATAACACTGAGCCATGGCTGTTAAAATGGTGTCAACCTGGATTATTCCTGCAGTACAGATGCAGAGTAGGAAGGGAATTCCAGAGCCTCATGTTCCTACCAGATGTACCTGTGAAGGTGGTGAGAAAGAGAGAAGTGCTTCCCTGAAAAACTAAAAGAAGGGCAAATTCATATGGGAGAACACACCCTTCAGATAATCTGCATTCGAGCTATGTAGAGCTTTATGAGACATAAGCAGCACTTCGAGTTGTGCCCAGAAACCCACTGGCAGGCAGTGGTGCTACTGCAACAAGGAAGCTGTGCATTCTCTTTAGACAACTCTAGTTAACAATCTGGCTGTAGTCTAAATTTCGAAACGCTCTTCAAAGGGCAACACCACGTAAAGGTAAAGGTAGTCCCCTGACATGAATGTCTAGTCGTAACCAATTGTAAGGGCCATTGCTCATCTCTGTTTCCAAACCGAAGAGCCAGCGTTGTCTGACGACTACTCTGGTGGTCACGTGGCCAGCATGACTGCACCAAAGGCTGTTATCTTCCACCTTAACTGGTACCTATTTATCTACTTGCATTTGCATGCTTTCAAACTGCTAGGCTGGCAGAAGCTGGGACTAGTGATGGGTGCTCACCCCATCATGCAGTACTCGCGTCTTTAACTGCCAACCTTCTGATCTTCCGATCATCAGAAATGGCATTATAACCACTAAGCCACCGCATCCCTTTAACACCACATAGACCACATTAAAATAATCCAAAAGGGATGTAATTTAGGCATGTGTCACAACAGTTGGATAAAACATCTCTCAGCAAAGCCCTAATCTTGCAAATGCACTGCTGGCTACTGCTAGTCTGAGTTTCCAGGCTCAGGGTTGAATCCAAGAATACTTCCAAGCTATGAAGTAATACTTTCAAGAGAAATGTAATTCCATCCTGGACAGGGGGTGCTTTACTCCTGATCTGCCTTTTGATTTACTAAGAGCACCTCTGACTTCTTTAGATTATGTTCCAGGTTTTTTGCTCTCAAACTTTGGAATTTGTCCTCATAATTTATTTATTTATTTTGTAGCACTTGGCTCCCACAGCAACCTATCAACAAGCATGGTTAGTGGCTATGTTGTCTGTGGTATTCTAGGAGCGGCAGTCCCCTTGCCCCGCAAATTTCCAGGCTCTTACAGAACTGCACTGCATATAAAATCAGGAACCTAATTTTCATCTTAAGAATGTTTACTCTTTTCATTAAGTATTCAAAGCATTTCACAAACTTAACCCCAGCAGGAATGGTTAACAGCACTCAACAGACAGAACATCTTGTTCCATTGTGCACTGAACTCCTGGATACTGTTACTCTCCTGAGCAAGCACTCCTACTGATTTTCTGCAACTGAGAGCTAATACTTGCTGGTGGCTCCCATGACAGTAAAGCTATGAAATCCATTCCAGGTTTCAGTCTGATTATTAAGGAACTATCTAAGGCGCTGAACCTAAAACCTGGAGCCAATCATCCTACTGTCAGGGAAGCCATCAAAAGCTACAGCTGAGACCACGTGCAAAACAAGTAATGGTTGTGATTAAATGCATGAAGTGGTTGTGGGGAGCACACCATCCTAATTTAAGATTGTTCTCACTCTACAGATAAAAACATTTCAAGCAGGGCTGATGCTGTTAGCTGTCTGCACATCCTTTAACAGAAGCAGAGTTGAGAATTTAAAAGATCTATCTCTTTAAAATGTTTCCCATTAAATTAGAGTGGACAATTTGTGATTGTCCAGATGTTGTTGGAATCTGTCTACTTAGCTAGATGAATGGGGGAACACCTATGTGCAAACCACTGTGACCTGTACTGACCACACTTTCCACAGGCATTGTTTTTATTTATTTATTTATATTGTAGTTATACCCTGCTCTTCAAAAATGTTCTCAGAGCAGCTTCAGCAATTCCTGTATTTGGAATATTTTGCACAGATATTCCAAAACAGTAAAATTTGTTTAACTTCTAGATCAGGAATGGGGAACCCATGGCCCTCTGAGTGTTAATGGACCCCCCATTCCCATCATTCCTTCCCAGGACACACTGGAGTTGCAGTACAACTGCTGAAAGGCCTCTTATTCCCCTTCCCTGAATTAAGTGGGATGAAGATTAATGGCTTGTTACATTGTTACGTACCTAAAATATGCATTTCCACCTGCTAAAGTTTATGGCTTTCAGCTTCCTTTTCCAATGCTTTCTTCTATTACATTTAAGTAATCACAAAACTGATGTGTTTAAACGATTATTATCTCAGCCCGAGGGAAGACAGCAGCTATAAAGAGGATTTACAGACATTTATGCTAGCCGTCTTTGACAAAAGCATTCAAAAGAACAGGTACACCAAGGAAAGGCTTTTAACAAACTTGTCCCTAACATCCTGTAAGGATTTATTTAATGGAGGAGTTGGGACAGCTGTAACAGGATCTCTAGCCAATATCACTTGGTAACACCCATGTATGTCTTGACACAGCCATTTCACATCCACAGATGCAAAAGGAAAATTACACATGGAAAGAATGTAAGCACCCTGTTATTTGAAAGAGTTCAGAAAAGCTACCTTCTGGACTATCTTCTATCACTGCTATTAGGAACCCTGTGAGAAATTTCCAATCCCATCCTTTGTTGGAAAAGAGATCCAGACCTGCTGTGACCCAATCACTGAGACCTTAGGGACAAGGACAAGGCAAACAGGCACAAAGCTCCCAGGTTAGTAGAAAGAAACATGACGGTGATTCAGTAGACCCCCCCCCCCCAAAAAAAAACTACTTGTGACTCCCATAGAAGACAAATGGTGACAGGATGAAATACTGTATGGAAATATCTACTTGGAATTTTAACTGAGCCATGAATTCACTAGTTGGCCAATCCCACTCTCTGTCAAGATTATGGGAAGCCCAAAGCTTGGAAAAGTTACTTTGTGGACTTCTACAGCAAAGAAGACTAGCAACCATGCTGTCTGAGGATTCTAGAAGCTGTGTTCATCCAAATCAATTTTTCAAAGATCTGGATAACCTGTGGGTAAGCAGTGTTGTTGTTTTTAGTATTATTTATGCCCCTGTAGATACTGCAAATTTCATAAACATACTTAAATATTATTTAGCAGATCAGCAGGTCAGCTGTCATTGGGTATAAAAGTTTAGGTATCTGGATCATTTATGATGCTTTGGAATAGAGGGCACCAGTTTATATTCTCTTTTTATTACCATCCACATATGCACAAATGACCAACATGTGGCTCTCCATATGCCACCAGGCTGCAACTTCCATCATTTTTCACCGCTGCTTATTCTGGCTGGGCTGGTGGGAGTTGCAGTCTCACAAGATCTGAAGATCCACACATTTCCCACTTACCAGAACTGAAAGTGCTGCTTTCTTTTTTCCTGTATTTGCACACAGCATTCCTCTCAATACATCAAACCAACCACCCCTATTGAAAAGCTGCCAGGGTTGATCTGCAACATTACTCAACTGTGTGTTGAGTATAACCATCAGACACATCCTGGTCAGAGGAAGAGTCAGGGAAAAGAGCCTCAGGCAAGTTTTCAACTGTTTTATTTAACTCTCAAACAAGCCAGTTATTTACTTTTTGACATCGTGCTGCTCAAAAACAACTGAGGGCCAAGCATTGGTCGTTCTGTTTGTGGCACTGCCACTAAAGTTAATGAAGTTTGACAATTGTAGTCCCAAGATGCAATTTCTACTATTTATTTTTCTTGGCTTTGGCAGCAAATTTGATATATTACAGTCTAGTTATCTTCTTTGAGTGGAAGTCTTCCTAAATTCAGAATACATTTTTAAATGCCTCATTAAGATCAATTTCCAGAAGGATATTCATGTTAAACCATGGCAGCAAAAATAGCAGAAAATCTTATGGATTGGTTCCACAAAACACTAATGCCTAAATAAATGTGTTAATCTAAAAGGTGCCACAAGACTCGATGTTACTTTCCTTGCATTGAAATTTATCAGAGACCCAGACTGGTGTAAATGCCCACTTAGGCTGAAGATGCACTACAGAAATAGTGCAGTTTCACACTACTTTAATTGCCATGGCTTAATGCTATGGAATTCTTGGATTTGTAGTTTTATGCGATATCTAGCCTTCTCTATTAGAGACTTCCAGTGCCACAAATTCCATAGCATGGAGCCATGGCAGTTACAGTGGTGTCAAACTACATCAATTTTGCAGTGCAGATTCAGCCTGAAAGTAATCGTGGGCAAGTGGCACTTTCTCAAGTGAAGAGGAAGGCAATGGCAAACCTCCTTTGAATAAATCTTACCTGTAACAGGGTCACCATATGTCAGATTCAATTTGAAGGCATGTAACAATAGTACTTTTCAGAGCTGCTGAGTTTAGGATCAATGAGATGACCCATGAGAGAGTTTTGCTAGGGATACCTTCCTACTCACTTTTCAGGCTCTAATTCAAATTTAAATGAGCAACCAAAAGAGAATGAAATGAAACTAGGGTCCCTAATAAACTGGCTGTGTAAGTTTATCTCTCCTTAGGAGTGGGCTTTAAACAAGCCCTTGAAATTTGCTTTCAAGCCTGAGCTGAGATTTTGCTGGCACTCCTATCTGCCAAACAAACTGGAGCAATCTAAATGGGACAGAGATGCCAGACTCAAACAAAAGAGAGCCAGTGTGGATAGAGCCCAATATTTAACAGGACCAAGTGTGGGTCATTTGATAGGGGATCAACATTTTGGGGGAATGTCAAAGTTCTTCCTCTTCTTTTACCAGGGCCCTGGTCCCATACTTATTTCCTATCAAAAATTTAAAACACCCTAACTCAAGAGGCAAATCATATGACTAATGCAAGCTACACTTTGACACTTGCATGCTTCTCTGGCACACTACAAGATAAACATATATATTGCAAGCATACTTATTTATTTCTACTAATTAGGAAGGAAAGCCATCATGAACTGAGTGTGGCACTATGACCAGGGTTTGATTCCCTACTCAGTCATGGAAACCCACTGGGTGACCTTGGGCAAGTCACACTCTCTCAGCCTCAGAGGAAGACAAAGGCAAACCTCCTCTGAACAAATCTAGCATAGTTCGCCTTAAGGTTGCTGCAAGTCAGAAACAACTAAAAGGCACATAACAACAATTAGAAAGAAAAATAAATTGGCAATAAATGTAATGTAAGTTGTCTCAATGGTGCTGAAGCAATGACTATTGAGACGCAAAAGAAAAAGTCACTTCTTTAAGCTCTCTTGGAATCTCTCTTGCTGGTAGCTGAACAGCACTTAATAAAGTAATGAAATTAGAAATTTAAAGCAGTTAATGGCTGATTATTGACAAGAGGATGGAACTATGCAAAACAGCTTAATGAAACATTCAATAATTAATTTGTTCTAGATGAAGCAGTTAGCAATATATACCCATTAGCATTTACTTTTTCTGCAACAGGGGATAATTAAGAACAATTGAGTGCATCAAGGAAGCCCCTCTAAAACAAGTCTCAGAATGCGGCACTGGGAGGGCAAAACACTTGCTAGCACTGGCCCAAGTTTGGATAACATTGTTAATTGCATTCCGTTGATTGCAAGGATGCTCTCAGTGTTGAATGTGGACTAGGAAACATCCATTCAAAACTTTGCCCATCCCTGAAGTGTATAATGTTGCCATCTTAGATCAATCATTATCCTTCGCCCAGTGATGGGAATTCTTTTGTATTCTCTAATATTTTGAATTAACCCCTAGAAGCCTCAAAAGAATGCTAAGGGACTGTGGAAACTGTAGTCCAAACAAAAAGAAGGGCTAAATGTTTTCTACCCACAGGCCAGTCTGATCTGTGATGATAACATGGGAAGTCCAGCCCTTGAAAGAATCCTTGGATACAAAAATGATAATAAAAATCATTGCAAGAAGCTGGGACTACTGTATATACTCGTGTACAAGTTGTCCTGATATAGAAGTCAAGGGCAGGTTTCAGGATCAAATAATGGATTTTGATATGACCCATGGATAAGTCAAGAGTAAAACTTAAGAGGCTATAACAAATGATGGAAAGGGGAAAACATCACTTTTGTCCCTCCTTCTCCTACTCTGGATCTCTCCTGACCACCTAACACCACTTCCCTGAGGCTGAAGGGCAGGTTTTAACATCGGACCGGGGAGGGGGAAAACTGGAGTTAAAAGGGGTGTTTCTTTGATGGGAAGAGAAGGCTTTCAAATTGGATTGGGGAGGGAAAGAAATGGAGCTAAAAGGGGTGTTTTGATGGAAGAAAAGACTTTCAAATTGGATTGGAAAACCTTTACACACACACACTCCTGCTTCGAGACATGAAGAGTGGGGCATCACAGTGGTGCTTCTTTCAGGACCTTTCCAACCAATATTAGTGTGAGAATTAGCATGACAAATGTACTGAGAAGACTCATACTAAATCAGCCATCTACAAAGAAGTTTACATGAGGAGAGTTTCACCAGTTGCCATTTCTAAGCGTGTGATAGCAATATTTGTTAACCCCAGTCCTCAGCTTTGATGGCTGGATTGGTTATAATGGCAAAATAGTGTCTTTGCCTCCTAAAGAGAGGTGGGGATGCAACACATCAGAAAGCTGCCACCTTCTGTTTTATCACCAACAGGTGTAGCAAGAAAACTTCAAACCATAGCTTTTCAATTAGAAAGCAGCTTTGGATCAGCTGGATCAATAATTGCTCTTTTCTCAGGCCAGCCTTGGAACTCTTCCTAGTTAATTCCACACCACCCCAGACTGCTGTCAACAAGCAAAAAGAAATAAATACATAACTCTAGTGGCCTCAAGGGTCTGGTGAGACTTCCCATTCTTCTGCCTTAGCCAGTGTAAAATAGCAGATCTTTCTTATGAGTAAGCATATCATATGAGTCCTTACTGGAGAAGCTCAGGATTTCTTTACAAGTCTCTCCTGCTGACTGTCCATAAGAAGAATCCAAAAGTAAAACCCCCAGTATGATTCCACCATAAATTTAGAAGAGAAAATGTCATATTCTGGAGTCTAGGCACCATAATCTTAGTATATGAACCCGAACT
Organism: Urosaurus nigricauda; assembly: GCA_034509955.1. Classification (NCBI taxonomy): domain Eukaryota; kingdom Metazoa; phylum Chordata; class Lepidosauria; order Squamata; family Phrynosomatidae; genus Urosaurus; species Urosaurus nigricauda. The sequence continues at coordinate 131,891,602 of JAOEGL010000005.1, read as the reverse complement.
TCTGGAAATCTCAACCTTTTAAAATGCCATGAAATATATTCCATAAATTAAAAGTTTTTTACACAGCCAGATACACTTGTTTACACATATCAAGCTTGAACTTAACATTTATAGGGCCAGACATATGATTTTATGGTATGGTTTCCAAATAGCAGGACCCTGAAAAATGAACATCCCTATGCTCTTCCAGAATCCAGTTTCCTATTAGAATCTGCAAAACATTGTTTTAACAAAAAAGCACATCAAATTAAAACACTGTTGATGTCAAAATGGTAAGGGGGAACTAAAACCACTTTTGAGAGAACACAGCATATAATACTAAACATGGCTTAATAGCAAACTGGAGAAAGAGGAATTGGAAATCAAGGTTCTGCAATAATACTGGCAGCAGGCAACAGAAACTGATGGCTACGGCCAGTAATAAACTATAATTAATGCTAAGAAGGGAGAAGAGAAATTGGAAATCATGATTTTTGAGAGAACACAGAACGTAATACTAAACAATGGTTAATGTCAAAAGCAGGAGGGGCTTTACTCCAATGAAGGAAGAAGGGAAAGACTGTACACACCTGAGGCTTTTCCCAGTTTGCAAATCAAGCTTCAGATAATAAGAAACTGTGACACTTTACTGTGCATTGTTTTTGTCAAATGCCATGATCTGTGATGAAGAAATACCATAGGCTGCTCTTTTCTACTTACTGTTGACATAGACACTGAATGCTATAGAGGAGTTGGCATCTGAATTGGACACAAAAAATGTGTAAATGCCTCCTTCTGTTCCTTTCAGTCGAGTAAGGTGAAGCTCACTGGAATATCTACAGCAGGAGAAAGAAGTGCAGCTTTATTATTCATGCTACTCAGAGGTAAAGAGTATAACTGAGTGTGAATGTGTGTGTGTATCTAAGAGAGAGAAAGAGAGCATTTTGTTTGGGAGGCTGTGTGAATGAACATATCTGAGGGAGAGAATCAGAAAAAGAGCACTACTGTTTGTGAGAGACAAAGTCAGAAAGTGACAAAAAAAAATCCCTCACAGAAAGAGAGACATACTGAAGGTTTGTGATGTCGAGTCTGCAGCAATGTCTCATTCTAAGAACTGGGGCAATCATGGGACAGGTGGAAAAACAAGTAGTGGCAGCTTGGGATGCCCCCATGCAAGTTTCCTTCCTACTCTTCCCACAGGCAGAAGTGGCTGCTCCTTGCCTTCCTCCTCCCCTCCAGGACACAAAAAAATTGGGAAGAGAAGGGGGAAATCAGGGCCTCCGAGTGTTGTGCCCTCCTTGAACAACTCTTGTGCCCCCCCCCCCCCCGAATCCTGCTCCAGTGTTTGAGAACAACATGATTAAGCCATAGCAATTAGTTGTTGTTGTTACCACTTATTTATAGAGTGCTGTAAAATTTAAACAGCACTTCACATAGCAAAGTGATATCAAACTGCTATGACTGTACATTGTGGATACACCCTGTGGCTCCCCACATGTCTAATGGGAACTAATACATCCATGGCCATGTACCAAAGCACAATAACATCCATATAATGGAACTGTGAAAATTAAAGTGGGATCATAGAGCTACAACTGTGTGAAAGGGCCTCAGGAATTTTCAGACAAAGGAAACAGTGTATTGTAGCTTACTTTAGTCATTCAAGAAGGTCCACTAGTGATCCAAAAACTGGCTACAGCCACCCATTTCTAACAATTGTTCTAGCTCTCGAAAAAGAAAAATCAGCATTGTTCCTGGAACTTTAGCATAACACTGCTGTGGAATTATGATAAGTATGGGACTCATAGATGTTGTGGGATATATAAGTGTTTGCCAGCTAGACTGATCCTATTGCTTCTCTTACTTCTGTAAATGTAAGTAGAATAAAAATGGCCCATCCCATCATTGCAGACAAGAGGTCCACTTGTGGGAGAAACTAAGGGCCCCACCAAATCAATTAGGTCTACAGACTCTTGGGTATTAGAAAAGTAGGAAAGTCTGGACGTGCCTCTGCCCTCTCAGTTTTTATACATCATATTTAAAGGTTATTGTGAATTGTTATAAAACTTCTATGGTACCTTCCCTTCTAGAAAAGGGACCCCAGCAGACACAACAAAGCATATTTGGTTGCACCATATTTTTTACATTACCTGTTTTTGTCTATATTTGTGACTCTCACATAATGATCAGATGAATTTTGCAAGGTTTCATTCATGTACATCCATATTTCTTCTTCTGGTTTAGGATATGCCTCATAGGTCACTATTAAACCCACATTTTCTCCATCATTGACAGACACAGTTGTGTTTGTGGAAGTTGATAAACTGACATATCCTTTACCTGGTGGTTGAAATAGGAAACAATTATTTTAAAAAAAAAATCACTGGAATCTGTCTCAGTTTCCCCCCTGAGCACATATAATTAAAATCAAGGTCAATGGCAGAAGGTAAATTTACTGGCAAAAGTATGACATATATTGCGATGTGTAGAAAAGCAAGCCTTATCACTTAAAGGTAAAAGTGAGTGCCAATGACATTTTACTGAATGAAGAGAGCAGTAACTCCACATGCTTCACAAAAAGATTCTTCTCTTCTGAACAGACAATTGTATGGATCCAGCCACTGTTTTCCCTGGGTCATTCAAATCTATGGAACATATGGCTCAATCTATTTATCTGCTTATGCATTTACTTTATTTAACTTTGGTCTATATTAGAAATTTAACTTGGTTCACAAAGCAAAAACAGCTGCATAAATACAACCAAGTTCAACATAACCTAATAAACCACCCAAATAATAATACCACCTACAACTAAAAGGTTAAAGAATCAGCCATAAAATAAAAACCAAAACAGCACAAATTAATAAAAAGACATCCTGATCATTTTAAAGTGTTTAACTCCACCATCAGACTAGTGGTTGACAACTAGTGTGATGTGACTGACTCTTCCCACTCCTCCTCACTGCAGATTTCTGTTCCTGCCCTAACCTAATCTGAAAAGTTTCCTCATCATCACAGGAATGTTTGGAGTGTGAACAGGGAAGATACTGAAATGAAAGGGAATTGCCTCTTGTTCTAGTTCCACTCATGGAAGCAGTTCCATTAGTGCAACAACCATATAGGACTGTGCTAATTTACTATGTGAAATAACAACATCTAAGAAGCAGAGGAAACTGGAGGGGTGGGGGTGGCAGCGGGAAAACCTTTTTGCCAATTATGGATAAAGACATGTTCAAAATGCTCCTGCTAATTACAGCGCATGAATATGTTCCTCATCAGTTTAGCACTTATGGTAATTTTAATATTTTAAAAGTACTATGTGTCAGGAATCCAGCACTCTGGGGCAGCTTTTCAGGAAAGCATGTTAATAAACAGCACAACGTAAGCACCACTGATGGCTCTTGACGGAACTAATCTAGAGTGTGTGTTACAAAACAATGGATCAGGCTTTTAAGTGAACCTGGAAATCAAAGCTTTCACACTAAAATGTGTTCTTTGGGCACAATCCAGCATACCTCCAGGTGCAGCTTCTCCCATTCGTTCCTCCCTGCTCAGTTACCAGAGAAGGCTTTATTTCATGGGCTCCCCATTCAGAAAGTAAATAACATGTTAATGCAGGGGGCAAGTTCTTCTCAATCACAGCAACCATTTTATGAGGTTAGACTTTCCAAAAATGTCCATCAGAGTGGCAGGGTAGATTGCACACCAATTGTGCAGCCCTGAGCCCCAAATAGCACCTCTATTTTTTACATTTTTTAAAAAAGGAGATTATCCTGTGAAGCCAGGTGTGTGCCTCCCTGTGCCATGTTTTGACCCCACAAAATAAAAGTTTTCAGGAAACCAAAAGTGAACATTCTGGACATTACGTACTATATATATTCAACTATAAGTGAACCTCATGTATAAGTTGAGGGCAGGTTTTGGGGCCAAAATTATGGATGTTGATATGACCCATGGATAAGTTGAGGGTAAAATTTAAGGGCACATAAAGGATTTATGAAGCAAAGGAAAACAATGCCAAAGAACTTTAAAAATTCTAGCAGGAATAACTGTTTGTGCTCACGCTAAATGCTGGATGGATGAGAGAATAGAAGGGGGCCAATACTTTCAGGTTAGATTACACATTTCCTGTTTACCAGGGGATGCATGAGTATATACAGTATTTCTGAATGGTTATGTTACTGCCTGCAGTGTGTCCAGAGGTAAGCTGTAGGTGAGGGGAGAAGCTGGACCCACTGCAATTGCCCAACTCTGTTCTATGGTCTTCAGTATGAAACTACAATCTTATAATCCCTCCTTACCTAGAAGACAGTTTTACTGAGTTTCAGTAAATAAGCACAAGGACTTTTATAGATGAGAAAAAGTGTGTATCACTTTTTAAGTATGGAAAGATTTGTAAATACTGTCAAGTGCTTATGTTAGCACTATTTTCACTTACATCTTTGTGCAATTCTTTTATCATGTTTAAGAATATAAGATGAAACCTGCTGGGCAAGGCCAAAGGCCTGTGCAGCATTCAGCTTCCACAGTCAATAAGGGGAGCATGAGCACATGGTATTTCTACTCATGTGCCGTGGCAACTGGTCTTCAGAAGAATGGTGCTTCTACTGCTGTAAGTAATGTTACAGCTTTGTGGCTAGTAGCCATTGATAACCATTTCAATGTGTTTACATATTATTTTCATTTTAAACTTGGTTTGTACATGACTATATAAAACATCTATGAACACACACACACACACACAAAAAGTCACCAGGAGATTTTTCTGCAAGAGTGGGGAACACATGGCTTATAGATGCACACCTCATTTAAAAGGGGAATTGTTCCTGTAAAAGCCTCTGAGAAGAGTTATTGTCCTTTAAAACCAATCATGCAACTCCCATGCAGATTTATTTCAACTACAAGTGTGTGTGTGTTTGTTTTATTTTAATTTCTGCGGCTGATTTTCACCAGTGCACAGTGGAGTGGAAGTGTATATTCCTCAACAGGTTCTGGGGGTGGGGAAGACTTTGCATCAGGACCTGCTGAAGTTGTCCACATCTGATGAACATAACACCCAATTGTGTGCTAACATTCAGGATTCAGAGTGCTTTACTTAAATGTAGAATACATCCAAAATCTCAAGGCTTCCACAACTTAATATTGCATATCACACAAAAGAATACATACACCACCCCTCACAAAAATCTTTCCTGCCTTAACAAATACAGTGGTCCCCCGGGGTACGAAAACCCCGGGGTACGAAAGAGCCGGGGCCAGAAAAACGGCCCCAGCTTGCGAAAAAAATCCCGGGTTCCGGGGGGGAAAAAGCGCCGGGCCTTTAAATCTGCCGCACGGCGCTACAAATAAAGTGGTCCCCCGGGTTACGAAGATTTCCGGGTTACGAAAGGTAAGCCGGAATGGATTACTTTCGTAACCCGGGGGACCACTGTATAGCTTTATGTGAGAAACAGAGTATGAAGAGGATATAATATTCAGTAAGTACTCAACTTTATTTTTAATCCAGGTGGATTTATATTCAACCCAGCATTTTTTTTCAAGTTAGCATTAATGTTCTTTTTAACTTCTGTTTTCATCATAGCTCTAACAAAACCTGGATAACTTGTTTTATCTGCATTTCATAAATGCATACAAAGTGAGTATCACAACCCAAAGGGGTGTGTGCTTTTTGTTCACAATCTTGTTTTCAAGGTTGTTGCTGTATAACTATTATGTTCTTAAGCACAACACTAAAAATAAACAATACATATCTCCAATTATCTTCCTTTTCTCTCCCTTTCACCCTCAATAGGCTGGACAACACACAAAATACATATATTTATTAGTAGCTCTCCCCATGGCACAGAAATATTACATGGCTTCAATATTACTATTTACCTAGTACTTTCAAGGTTACAGTGACATTCGATGTTCCAAAAGGGTTGCTTCCTTGGCACGTGAATGCTCCAGAATCATTAACTCCCACTGAACGGATGCTCAGCGTTAATTTTTGTTCATATCCATAATCACCCACATTCTTGCTTCTGCTTGTAAGATTCTGTTGGCAAGGGGGGAAAATTAACATCTAAGATACAGTGTACACAGCATCTTTCCCAGATAAATTAAAAATAGATGTAATTATAACTTCACCATATTAATATTCATAACTTAAAACCAGAATAATAAGACATCATGACAAACATGTCACTGGAACCTCTCCATACAAAACAACGACATTCTCAAAGCTTTCTCTGAAAGAAAAAAATAAATGTCCTTCCTAGACCACTATGCACGCACACACACATACACACCCCTTTTTCTTCTTACTTCCTTTCTTCAGATCCACTCTTACATCCTTGGTATATTCTGCCTTTTTTCAGGTAATAACTACCTAAGAGGTTTGTTCTTATTAAGACATGTGCAGTCTTTCTCCTTCCAATATCTCTGCACCAAGGAGGCCACTACAGCTTGTTTTCTGCTGTGTCCCTTCAGGTTATTACAACTTACAAGATACAGGTCACATTGGCAGAGCAAGACTTACAAAAGAGCCACTTCACAGCAGTGGGGTGAGACTATACCAGTTTGAAGGAGAAAAAGCTGCCTTGATTAGTAGCCGCATCACTTAGGACAGGACTTGGGACTAGCCCAGGACATTTTGCTGCAAACAGACAAGATGGCACACCCCCCTTTCTATATATAGAAGAACTTTACTTTGACATTGGAGGAAGGGGCAGTGTCTTCCACCAAGCTGAAAAGAACAGGTCAGCTTAGAGAATGCAAAGAAAGCCACTTGGCACACATAGCTGTATCTTCCAACAACTTGGTCGCTTTCCTGGCCCACCTCTCTAGTACCTACTATCTCACACTTATTAATAGCAGGGCCAGCTCTTGTTTTTGTTAACCCACCACCCCCACAGTCTCAGTGAAGGAAAGATGATGCAGCAGTTCCTACAGTGCTGAGGTGACAAAGTAAGGATTTCCAACCGGTGTTGCAGGGAGGGGGCATGCATTTCTAAGGCTAGCACCCAATCTATAGCAATAGCAGCTACATTTCTATACTGCTTCATACTCAACTAAGCATTCTCTATGTGGTTTACAACATGTAAGCTAATTGCTCCTAACAAGCTGGATAGTAATTTTGGTGACTTCGGAAGGATATTCAGCCTTGGAGCCCATGGCTGGAATTGAACTCACAAGTACCTTGTGGCTGTGAGTGAGTGGGTGCAGTACCAGCATTAAACCACTGCACCACCAGGGTTCCCTATAGAGTATAGAGATTAGAGAGAGGGATCGCTTTTTTTTGGACAACAACCCCAAGAATCAATCAAACACCGTGGACATTTATTCTCCAACGTAACCCCCGCCCGCCAAGCTCTACTGTTTTTCTAGTGGAGATCAGTTTTATCAGTGTTATCCTAAACAGTTTCAAGACACCTTTTTATTGGATTTTTTCATTTCCAGTTCAGAAACTTGCCCATGCCTCATGCTAGAGTAAGCATAAGAAGCCAACAAATGAAAAACCAGGTTTTGAATAAAAAATTTATAATGATCTTGGAAGTATCCCAGAAGTCCCATCTGCAGGGCCCATATCTGACAGTTGCCAGTGAGGTTTTGCTTTGAGTGAGTGAGCTGGAAATTACCATCACACAAAGTACTTAAGAGACCCAAAGTCTGACAGGGGTGTTGGATTAGCAGAGAATGGCATCTAGGACTCTAGAGAAACATTACCCAGGACATATTTTTCCCAAGGCCATGAGATTTATCTAGCATTACAATGCCACATGAATCTTTTTTCTACCAACACCCCTGCTGCTGATTATGTATTCTAATCACCCCCATTAACAGTGGAATTGTACTCAGTAAGGTTAGAAGAACTTTGTTGGGAGGTTTTGTGTCCCATCTCATCCCCTGTCCCCCACTGCCCGTGCCAATACCAGGTGCTATAGGCTAGATTTCAGAAGAAGAAAATGCCAAAACCACCTCTGAGTATTCCTTGCCTAAGTAAATCCTAGGAAATTCACAGGATCACCACAAATCAACAGGCAACTTTTGGGCACATATGCACACACACATGCCCTCAAATTACAAGACAGGTCACAGATAATATCTCCATTTCTATGATTCTGCAGACTAGGGTTCAATTCCCAGAAACCATGAAACTCACTGGATAACCTTGAGTACCGGTAAGTCACATGCTTTCATCCTCAGGGGTCAGCTATGGTAATTTGCCAAGAAAACCCCACAATAAAGTTGCCTAATAATAATAATAATAATAATTTATTTATACCCTGCTCTTCAGATCAGAGCAGCTTACAAATATTATTTTAATTAAATGGTTCCCTGCCCTCAGGCTTACAATCTAAGAAGACAAGACACAAAAGGAGAAGGGAATGATGTAAGGGAAGGGGATCAGGTCCCAAAGTTCTTCTGTCCCTCTGACGCTGGATCAAGGCAGATGGACTGGAGGGATGGCTCTGCTTCATTAATAACAATGCCATGAATATGAAACAACGTGAAGCCACACAACAACGATTCAGAGACAACTGAATCATTACCTCAAAGGAGTGGCTGCTACTGAAACTCTTTTTTCACACTGGTGGGGCTCCCTAGAACCATTTTGCTATGATGATACTTTCTTCCCTGTTTCGGTCTCTCTGACACACTTGTTGCTTGCTATTAATGACCGAGAAATCCAAAGATCATTCCAGCCCATGCTGAACTCAGCCAACCAGACCGTTCTCCCTGAAAATAATAGCTTATGATGATGATGACAATGACAACTGCAAGCCTTTTTCATACCTGCCTCATTCCCAGGATAACCATCATATTAGGAGCATGAAACAGTTGGAATAGTTTTAATCTCTACTACCAACCCTGGCCCCTCCTGTTAGCCCTAATTTCCCCCCACCCCTGGCCCCCCTCTTTAGATTGCTGAGACTATTATGAATCAACAAATGACAAACTTCAGGACTTACAACATCATGACTTACACTCTGGTTTGCTACTGGAACAAGTGAGCAAGGAAAAATCCAGGGAACCCCAGTGTCAGAGATCTAAAGGGTCAAGCTCCTCATCTTGAATGTCTAGCTCTTTATCCGTGTCTTTTCCCCAGAACCTGATAATGTTAATTTTAAGAATGCAACTACCAAGCCACCAACTACCAACTATCCCCAAGCCACCATGGCAGCTCTACTTCTCCCCTGAACATCATGTCTGACATACATCTCTGCCTTTATATTGTTTTGGAAAACCTGGGTCACATTCAACAGTTGCCTGTTTGGCGGTTGCTTTTTTAAAAGAAGGAAACCTTTAAAACCTTTTGGAGTACTTTTTGCAATCTGCTTTTGGATTACAATAGCCAGTAGCAGAGAATAGCCAGTGGTCATAGATAACAGAAGTTACAATTGAAAACATCTAGCATCACAGAGTCAGGGAAACTGGAACAGGGAAACAGGTTTTTTTTAAAAACAGTTCTCACTTGTGATCCCATTAAATACCCTGGAGGCACCACAGCCTGATCTTGGAAGTTAGGCAAGGTCTGGCCTGACTAGTACTTGGAAGGGAGACTGCCAAGGAACACCAGGTACTTTAGGCTGTATTTCAGAGGAAGACAATAGCAAAACAAATAGTTTTTTTTTCTTTTAAAAAAACCCGTAAAATTCATGAGGTCACCATAAATTGAAGGCACAGACATTCTCAATCAAAAATACTAGGTGTGCATTAATAATGTCAAAACACATGATATAAAATATGGATGACAGCAAAGATATAAACATACGTAAATATGATTAAAAGGATCAAGGCTAAACAGAGAACCAAAGCCACAAAGGTCTGGGAAAACAACATGGAATCTAAAACTGCAATTGCATAACTGTCTTGTTAGTTGCTCTGAACTGGAATGATGACCTTGTTAAAATGAAGCAAACAAAGTAGATGGGAAGTCATGACATTTGAATTCAGAAGCTCCAGTGTCAGTTAGGGCGCATTCACACTAGTGTTTTTGCAGCGAAGAGATTTGACATTGCAATTCCAAACTGAAGTTCCTACTAGATTTGCTCTGACCAAATATCTCCAGCGCAATTTAACCCTGTTGACATTCACAGTGCTGCAAGTATCTATTTAAAATGGAGCTTTGATATCAAACACGTTCAATCGTTCTCTGGGTTTTTTAAAACTGTCAATCAAATGATGGGTTTTTTAAAACTGTCAATCAAATGGTGACATGATTCTGCATCTACAATAATATGACACTTTGCCAACATAGAGGGGAAGGTCCAAAGGTGGGAGGACAAGACCCTAGGCGAGGTGGGATGTCCCACCCCTCTGCACGTAACCCCTCCAATCAGCCTTGGAGGATGGCAATGGCAAGCTCCTCTGAACAACCCTTGCCAAGAAACCCCCGTGATAGGTTTACCTTGTGGACATCAGACTATCTCAGCCACTGGATTTAAAGAGCCGGTATCTTCACTCACGCAAGTGCAGGCACCAAGAGGGGAAAAACAATGGCTGCCCCAAATGGGATCGGAAGTGTGTTCCCATTGGCGGTTCCCTAAAAAAACCTGGTGCTTTTGAAAAGATGCAGAAAATGCCTCAGTTGCAAAAGCACCAGCTTAAGGGGGATTTTCCTTCCCCAAAATTCAGGTCAGGGAAAACTGGTGCAAATATGAACAACCCCTTTTTAAACTGGTTTCCAAATTGGTTTACAAAGTAGTGTGAATGCACTCCTAGAAACTTCAGACAAATCCATGGATTCTTGCCATTAATGGCTTCTCAAATCCACCTAGGCTGCCACCTGAGGCAACTGCTTCATATTACCTCAGAGCAAAGTCTTCTTCTAAAGGGTGCAGGGCAGGAAGGCCTAGAAATTCTTGAAAGGCTGGGCATCCACTTGAGATTTGTCAAAGCTATTGCTCTGGTTAACAACACTTTTCTGGAATTTTGTTTTGTCACAATTAATGAAGTATACACCTCCAATGTCATCCTGTGGTGTTTTCAAAGATTGCTCTTTTCAAGTACATTAGTTAAGACTGATGGTGTATAATGAACTCACCGCGTTGCCTTGAAAAATCCAATTAGCCCACAGAGTGCTATCTACATCCCTGATTGTGCACGTAACTTCAAATTCTTCACCTTCTTTAAGAAGCTGGTCGGCTTTGGATAAGGTGATGTGTGGAAGGGATTTGTGAACTGGAAAACAATTTAGACATGCATTATTTTTCATTACGTGCAGAGCCTTTAAGAGAGAAATGAGGGAGTGAAATTCACAATTATTAACTTCTCAATAAAATGTCACATCTTCCACAGTTTATTTTAAATCTTTGTAAAACATTAGAATGTGAAGGAGATCCCTCAGTTAAAGCATGGAAACATTTACTGGCACTTTACATAAAATGCACAAGTAACTATGCAATATTTAATCCCACAAAGGCTGAAGACCGGGCTGGAAACATATACCACAAGCATTTTAATAAGGTTAAAACTCATAGCCTTGTTATCTACCCATGAAAGCTGAATGTACTGTACAATTAGAGTAAAATAATTACCTAATTAAGGGGTGGGCAACCTTTTCTATGTCAAGGGCCACATTCTCTTGGGAATAATCTGTCAAGGGCCAAATTCCAGACATGTGGGAGAAGGCACCAAAGTCCAAAACAGGTGAATTCCCCCACCTTTTCCTGCAATCCCACTCCATTCTCTCTTCTGGGCTCCTGGGGATGGGACAGTACTGTAGAGGCCTAAATCGCTTGCAGAAGGCTTTTGAAATTAGGCTGAGGGTCACATGATATTAGGCTGAGGCTGCATGTGGCATGACAACTGTAGGTTGCCCAATATATCTAGTCTTGCATAAAAAAACCTTTACTGGTTGTCTAAACTGTAGAAGCACAGAACTATGTTCTAGTTGTTAGTAAGACATTGCAGACCATATGAAAGGTATGTATTACCTGGCCGCACAATAAGGGTGATTGTTTCTGACTCTTTTTCCACTCCATGGTGTTGTGCTACACACCGGTAACAACCTAAAAATGATCTTTGTACATTTTTTATGGTAATTCCTTTCTGAAGATCAGGTATCAACACAATATTCTCAGGGAGAGACTTGGCATTTTTACATCTTTTCAAAGTGAAATTTGAAATTTCTGGGTCTGTCACTGTGCACTGAATAAGAGCATCACTGTCTTCAACTGCAATTACCATAGGCTCAGAAAAGAACAGAACCTTCGGATCTGAAATGAAAACAAAAAAAATCATTTCTTGAAGACTTCATATTAAAACACGGTTGTTCAGATAAGAATGCAACAGGATACACACCTATGTCGAAAGAGCCACAGGTAAAACACACACACACACAACACCCAGTTTTTCCCCTTGCTTGGCATATTAATTTACTCATATATTCCTCCTTACAATGCCTGCATGTCTACAATTTAAGCAATTCATGCTCTATTTTTTTTAGTATTATCTGGCCTTCACATCATTCAATGAACCCATGTCAGACTATCCAAGACTTCTCTGTTAGGTTTCCTTGTAATTCCCTGTAAGCATTTACCGATTCCCCAGGATTAGGAACTAGGAAACACTACCATACATAACTAATTCCAAGGAAAGCATGAGTAATCTTTTCCTTGGTAGACCAAGCACAAATAGGAAGGAGTGTTTCTTGGCAAAGTAACAGTTTCTCATGAATCAATATCTCAGGGAAAAGAAATACTAATGATGAGCTCTGACCATTTGTGATTGGTAGGGAAGACAGAACAGAAGGAAGGATGCATGCATCCATCTGTCCATCAGGTCTTGCTTTCTTAGAGATGGTTCATAACAGTGAGCAACAAATAGTGCCATCACCACCAGACCAAGCCTGATGTGCACAAAGATCTATCATGAAGGTACTTCAAACAAACAACCAATATAGAGTATGGGGAGATGCATTAGGAAAAAAAAAGGATTGAACACTGGACCTTGAAGGAAGGAGAGAAACATAACCAACAATAGACCCCTCCTCCAGCAAAAAGAATCCTACCACCAAGATCCAAAAAAGCACTTTCAAAAGTTCTCTGCTAACAGAGAACTAACCCAAAAAACAAAACAAAACAAAACAAACAAATAGTTCCAAAAGAATACACTTCACTGTATTTCCCTACAAGCACTGTGATTGGAATTTTGATGCATAAAGGAATCTGGAAACTAAAGTGTTCCATCTTAATCCCCTCCTTTGCCAATTTCCTTTAGTGGGACTGTTTTGGAAGCACATTATCTGTTTTTAATTGCCTGGATCCCATATTGGTCCAAATTTCTTTAGCTGGATCTGCTTTGAATCCAATTCAGACTGATCCAATCTAATTTGGAACCAATCCTAATCTGTCCAATTCAGTTCAGTTAAATATTTTGCAAAGCCCTAATAAAAACAGTAGATGATGGGGGGTGGGGGGAATGGAAGAAGACTACGAAGCGGGTAATGGAACGGAGGAAGATGACAAGGAAACTAAAGTGGGAGAAGGTGGGAGGCAATAATGGAGGTGGGAGGCAATAATGGAAAGAATTATTCGAAAATAGGGCTAGAAAACATCCAAGGCTACTTCTGACCTTGGGCAAATAATCAGGGGCAGCATGTGTAAAAAGGGGGCGTACCCTAAAGGCATGAAACACTGAAGATGACTTAAAGTGAGCTAAACTTTTGCTTAATTTCTAGTGTCTGCCTCAGAGTTTTAGTAATTAGGAGCTACCTTTCTGTCAGCATTATCTTCTGTTTGAAGTGTACCCTAAATGCATACATCCACCTAATCCAGCACCCAGTTTCAAACACACTTGGCCAACCAGGTACCTTTGGGAATTTCACAAGAAGTGTGTGAAGGCATCAGCTATTCACTCTTGCTTCTTCCCAACATTTGATGGCCGGAAGGAGCACTGAGGACTGTGTTAGGGGCTGGTGACAAAATAATATTGTGTTCAAGTTGAATGTGATTACCTTCTGGTTTCCTGCAATTCCACTTCCACAACTTGCTTGTAAAAATGGAAAGTTTGCTTGTATCTGCAAAGCTAATGGGATATGTATTTGTTGAGCATAAATTTTGCAGTACTACTGAAATGCCTATTTGTTTTAAAAAGCAAGAATCTAAAGCTCTCTATACAAATGAATATTTACCCAAATTATCATTACAACCTTAGTTGTAACTAAAAATCAGAAGTATCTCTTTGAGCACATTTGTCTGAGGGTTAAGAAAACACGGTAACATACTACTCCAGATCTACCATGAACATTTAAGTTTTGAAAAAAGAATTTGGAACAAATGGATGGACATACTGGCCAATACATCACAAAAAGAACAGGCTCTGGGCCTCACTGAACCTTTCTTCCAAATGTTTATGCGCTTCTCTTCATTCTCTTACTCAGGGATAGGGAACTTTCATGAAATTAAGAGCTTTAACTATTTTATTGATTATAATTTTTTCATTGTTTATTGAATAATTTAAATTATGTATACCCCAACCTATATTGTATTACCTCAGGTGGCAAATGACAAAATCAGTTTATTCTATATATGGTGTTTACAACATGGGACTTCAAATATAACTTGAGATAAACTGAAGTCCAGTTCTTGGTCCCAATTAGAGTAGACCCACTGAATCAAAGGGGACTTCGTGAATGAAAACTTAACGTAGGTTCTGTTGATTCAACCAGAGTTTTGAGTCAATGACAGATTTCACTTATTCACAATATGCAGATTCTCAAACCAGAAGAAAGACTAGAAATGTATATTTACGCTCCCGGAAATCTGTGAAGTATTTTTAGGTCACCGGAAGAACACAACAGATTAAATTATAGGTTCTTTTTAAAAAGGAAATGAATTAATTACTTTGCTTATACTTTCCACTTCATCCCATTGTGTGTCAGCAGACTCTGTGGGGAGGGGGGGGGATATAATGCCAGATAAATTCCCATTTCATTTCTATTTCCTTTTGTTTATTTAGCATGAAATGTATCCTGTACACTAGCATTCACACTTCAGTTCATTACCATGAACGGTTTTTCCCATCTCATTAACAAATGGGGATTCCTGTGGAAAGTGTGTGATCAGATGTTTAATCCCTTTGAAACAGAAAAGAACCTTAACAGAAAGTCTCAACTGGCAGGGAAGGTTACTTCTTTCAACTATAATCTTGAAAATATCTGAACACTACCCTCACCACCTCCACTCCACAGATCCTGAGTTCACAGTGATGAGAAAACTGAGATGAATGCATAAACATCATTCTCCATCCTTACTAATGGCTTTCCAACATTTCCAGCTGTTTGGAAGTATTGAACTGTCTCTTCCATTAAGAAGGTAGACATCTAATGCAAGAGAATGCTGTGTGCAATTCCCACAATTCAGGGTTCTAGGAGACCTCACAGAATCATAGAGTTGGAAGAGACCACAAGGACTATCCAGTCTAACCCCCTGCCATGTAGGAACTCTCAATCAAAGCATTGCTCTGGGCCTCACTGAACCTTTCTTCCAAATGTTTTTACATGCTTCTCTTCATTCTCTAACTCAGGAATAGGGAACTTTCATGAAATTAAGAGCTTTAACTATTTTATTGATTATCAATATTTTGAAAAAATATATGAAAAAATAAATATTTTTTCATTTTTTATTAAATAATTTAAAATATGTATACCCCAACCTATATTGTATACAATATGTATACTCCAGCCTATACTTCTTTAGACTAATGTTCATGAGGTATACTGAAAAAAAGTGAATTGTTATGCTACTAATAGGACACAGTTGCCTTTCACTTGTGTATAGAAGGGTCCTACTCATAAAATCTGGATAACAGAATTACATGGGAGAGGCAGGTCATGTAGGATGCTCCCACATCAATGCTGTTGGACCTCAAGGAGATTAATACAGGAACAGCCTACATGAACTACCTTAGAGAAGAAACAAACATCTTGCACTAGAAGCTAGCAACGAGTCCTTCCCTCCACCACTTGACCACACTGGGACAATTTCAGACAATTATATTTAATTTTCATAGAAATGTAACTGCCTTTTACCCTGTATGGCAGGATAAGGCAAGGGGCGGCCTACAGGCTGCATATGGCCCCATGATCTCAATGTGTGGCCCCTGAATCATCCCCAAAGCCTCCAGATCCTCCCAAATTCTTAGAATTGTGGGGGGGGGGCAATTTTTTTGTTCCAAACCCTATTCAAAATGTGTCAAAACATTTGCAAAATAGAGTAGTTTTACCTCCCGACACCCTCCCAAATCCCCCCAACAAACCCTCCCCAAAATTG
Source organism: Urosaurus nigricauda (assembly GCA_034509955.1). Taxonomy (NCBI): domain Eukaryota; kingdom Metazoa; phylum Chordata; class Lepidosauria; order Squamata; family Phrynosomatidae; genus Urosaurus; species Urosaurus nigricauda. The sequence goes on along the minus strand of JAOEGL010000005.1, from coordinate 131,875,364 downwards.
GCCCAAAATGACATCCCTTCTAGTCACATGCTGCTGTGGACCACACCAGGGAATCCAGGAACAAAAACTGGCCCATCTCCTCTGCAGTTGCCCGCTCATGCCCTGGTGCCTTCACAGAGGAGAGGAAATGAACAGTCTTAGATCCAATACTAGTTCAAAACATAAACCAACAGTTCATGGCCAAGGAATGTATGGCTCTCCAGATGTTGTTGGACTAAAGTTTCTATTAGTTTCAATATACCCAATGACAAGGGATTACAGATATTATTGCCTAAAAACATTATTGCCCAAAGGCCACACATTATTCATTCTTACAATATATGGAACACTATGGAAGATGAAATAATTCCTCATTCACCTCAACACTCAGAGGAAAAGAAAAGAGAGGACAAAATGAGAAGTCAAAAATCAACAGATCTGCTTGTATGAACTATTCCTTAAGTCTGCACATCAAAAGCATGCCTTGTGAGCCACATGTGGATGTTGCTGTGAAGCTGCTAGGAACACCTAAGAGATACCTGACCCTTTCCCAATTAAAAAAACAACAGATAACTAAAAAGAAAACTACTGAAGCCACTACAAAACATGTAGTGTTATTGCTTTCAGAAATGATTTGAGGAGTGGTGTGAATGTTCGCGGGGGGGGGGGGGGGGTCCTCACACTCTCTGCACTTGCTCATCCCTGCCCTAAGTGTTGCCATAAAAAGGTTATGGACATCGTTGGGACTTCCAAAAATCCTTTTAGTGCCACATAACAGCTGGCCACTGCATCAGAAGAGTCTTTAGAAACCTGCACTCCATATCTTCAGCACCCTTCATTTTATATTAGTCTCAGGAGGTTTGGGCTCACTTGGAGATCTTTCCAATCTCCTCATAGAAACAGCCACAGTCTGAGCATTAGCAACACAAACAGCAGTGTCTCAAAGGAATCTGTTTGAAGTCATGTTGTCCAAGACAAATCCCTTAGGTAATGTTTCCAAAGGGAGCTGAAGGAGCTCAGGTCTTGCTGGAAGTGAAATTCTGCCTCCAATTTCAGACACAGACTGGAACTACCTGGTGGCAAGGGGATTACATGCTACTTAAGTGCACTTTTGTTGTTGTTGTTATAGTGGGCCCTTGTTATACACTAGGGTTTGGTTCCAGGACCATCCGTGGATAACAAAATCCGTGGATGCTCAATTCCCATTAAATATAATGGCACAACAAAATGGTGTCCCATATATAAAATGGAAAATCAAGGTTTGATATTTGGAATTTATATTTTTGGGGAATATTTTCAAGCGGTGTATGCTCAAATCCGTGTATAAAAAATCCGTGTATAAGGAGGGCCAACTGTATTTCATATATCCGAGGACTATTCCTTCTTATTCAAAACTGATTTAAGGCTTTATTCATGGCTCAGACTGAATCTATTTAATATGCAAATCAGAGTGACTAAGGCGCAAACCAGATGGACAGGGGAGCACAGGCGAAACCCCGGGTCTTGCTTTGGGTCAATCGTTGGGCTGGTGAGGCGACAGGAGTGTGTTTATACGCTCACCCTCCACCATGCCATGGACCCACTACTGCCACACTGCCGGTACCTTCTTCTGTCACTGTATCTGCTGAGAAGATCTCCACCATGGCCTGTAAGGATGAAAATGGGGCACCTGCTATGACTACTTAGCTAGGCTCCCACATCCAATGTCACAGGTCATGACAGGGGAGGGTCTTTTCAGCAGATGTGATAGTGGAGGCAGGTATGGAGTGCATGGGGCCATCCATTGCGCTGGCTCTCAATGGGGGAGGGGACACCATGACTTACCACACCAGGTGATGCCAACCCTAGTGATGCCACTGGAATATGTATCTGCATATGAATGAGGAATTTTTGACATGTTGTGTGCAGTGACCTTAGGTAAATCACATTCTCTCAGTCTCAGAGGAAGGTAAAGGTAAACCACCTCTGAACAAATCTTGTGCATACACACACACACACACACGCACACACACACAAACCCCAACCAAACTTAAGATTCATCTTAGCATCACCATGAATTGGAAATGATGTGAAGGCACAAAACAAATGGCAAAAGAGACAGGAATGAAGATTGGATTAGGAAAAGACTTGTGAGACATACTGTTGTGAGTCAAAGAAAAAGCTTATTTAGATGTGATAAAATGCAGAATTAATGTGAAAGACAATATAGAATAAAATAGAGTTGTTAAGTATAGAGAACTGCAGCACAATATTATTGACCTTATGGGGCTAAACAGACAGGCAAAAAGAGGTGCTTTCAGGCTGGCTTGAAGGCATGGCATTTAGATGACACATGCCTGGAAGTCAGCAGAAAAGTGCCCTAATGCAGAAGAAAGCCATTTCAAAAAGAGACAGTTTTTTCTCGCTTCTTCCTGGCTTGAAGCCATGTCATGTGGTCCTGACATGAGCACTCCAGCTGCCTTGGGAGCCGGCGGTGCAGTTGGTGGGGTTTCAATGTGGCTTCAAAAAAGGCAGCTTCAAGCCACTTTTTCCTGCCCATCTGTTTTGCCCCTAAATTGCCAATAAACAAGTATTTCTGTTGGGGATTCTTAATCTAGGAGGGAGAAATCTATTGGGAATATACAAATTGGATTTTAAAAACATTTTTCCTTTGAATTCTTTCTTGCCACTTTGATTTTTTCCCCTCAGGACACTAAATATTAAGGTAAAAAAAATCAAGCCTTATTTGTTCCAGTCTAGTCTATATGAAGGAAATTAATGTGCAATGCTGTAAAATACACTGGATGTAAGATCTTGTGTGTGTATGTGAGAATATGTATTATTTAGGGTGGGATGAGGCCCATATCTTTCATCATTTTCTGAAAGGTCTCCTTGATCCAAAAAAGGTTAAGAACCACCAATTTATCTGATGGAGCCTGGAGTCAGGTGCAATTATATAACATCCTATGAAAGTAAATAATACTGGTACTATTGTTACTGAGAGTTAGAAATGCATAAAAGAAGAAACTCTGGAGGGAAAGGAAATACTAGCAGCTTCTTACCTTTAACAAAGATGTAAATGGAGTCATTCAAGTTTTCTCTGTTTTTGCATATATACTTCCCTGTGTCTCTGGGTCCAGCTTTAGCTATGTGAAAGTCTTTTTGTTTTAAATGTTTGGGCTTTCCTGATGGGTCTGCATTCTGGAAATGCCAGGTCACAGGGCCATCATCACTACAAACCAGATTTAACTCTTGCCCACTATTCACAACCAAAGGGGATCCTGATGGAGTGATAGACGGTCTTGTGCCACCTGCCAATAAATAAATAAATAAGCAATTAAATACATATTTGATTAATGTTTTGCTTATACAAAATCAATGTTTTTTAATTCAATTTATTTTTCAATCCTGCTGTACAGGATAGTGTTACTTTCATTTGTAATTTTATTTCTTTTGAAAAAGATTATTAAAGTATTAGTTTTAATAATAGAGACCCCATTTCAGAAAGGCCTTACCTATAGAGACAGCAATTCAAACTTTGATTATCTGCTTTTCTTGACCAAGTCTAGTCCTACGGTCATTGTCCTATATGAGTACATAGGAACTTTTATCTTCTCATCTAGTTTCCCTTGATGTAAATATTGAAAAGTACTCTGGTCTAAATCAACGGAACATACATAAAAGTTCACTTGCCACATATCATTTTTCTGATTCATTAAAAAACAACAATACCCTGATATTATAGTAAGGCCAACCACAGGTTGCTCTCACTTACTGTTGTCTCTATACTGAGCGACAACACCTCTCCAGTGTTTCAAAAACCAGCTCTATCTAGTTTTACCTGGAGATGCAGAGGATTCAATCTTGCACCTTGAAGACACAAATTATGTAGTATATCACTAAGCTATGGTCTCTCCTCAATGAAATAAAAAGGGTTTAAATCTATTCCGACTAATGTGGTAAGCTCTATGTTCAAATAACACTTAAGTCACACATATTTCCATGTTTACTGCAAACGGCTGTTACTGAGCTTAAGGGGATCTGAAAACTGGATTAATTCTGGCCAAGTTTCTGTAGTATGGCTTGCTGTATATCAATATCCTTAAGAAGTGGTCATAACAGCTAAATGACTGTTGCTTGTAAAAGAGATATATTTAGCAATCACTGAATTAAACCAATCACTGAATTATTTCTTTTAGAAGTTTATTCTGCTTACCATTAGGGACAGTTACCAAGACAAATCCATAATTAGAGCTTGCACAGATTATCACACAACCTCAAATATGTTTATCTCGCCACCCCAGCAGCTCTTCAAAGCACAATGGATTAAGAGAATGTCAGGTAAACACTCCAGTTAGTGTGAAATCCAAAGAAAGTGAAACTCATTTAAAAAGCCAAGAAAAATAAAAGTGAAACACCATAAGGCAAAGATTCTCTAGAACAGGCCTGCAAACCATACGCCCCTGGGGCTGCATGAAGCCCACCAAAGGATGTGGAATGACTTCAACAGTACTCCATGGCCACGCTTTCTCCCAAGGAGAAGGCCAGGCAGCAGAGGAGGAAGGCGGGCAAACGCTTGCCCCTCAAACCTCCTGTGCTGTCCAGCTTTTTCCCAAGTAGAAGGCCAGGGGGTGGAGGAGAAGGATGAGCAAATGATGGTCCTTCAAAGCTCCTCTGCTGTCTGGCTTTCTCTCAAGGAGAAGGCCAGGTAGCAGTGGAGGATGGGAACAGGTAAACACTGCCCTGCAAAGCTCCTTCACTGTTCTGCTTTCTCCCAAGGAAAAGGCTGGGTGGTGTGGAGGAGGACAGGCAAGTGCTCATCCTGCAAGGCTCCTCCTCTGCCTGGCTTTCTCCTGAGAAGGCCAGGCAGCAGATGAAGAAGAGGGGCAAACACTTGCCCCTCAAGTTTTCTCCATCACTCGGCCTTCTTCCAAAGAGAGGTCTGGATGGAGAAGGAGGACAGACAAGGCTCCTCCGTTGCTTGGCTTTCTCTTGAGAGGGCTGGGCAGAGGAGTAGGAGAACATTAATATTTAATAAAACCTATCTGCGGCCATAAGAAGTTTAGCCTACTTTAATTTTGGCCCCTACCTACTGTCAAGTTGTGCACGCCTGGTCCAGAATAAGGTCAGATTCTCTAGAGAATCTAATAAATCAACAGAGTCTTTCAAATCCATGATGGTTGGGTGTGCTACATTGGATAGCATTTTGGACAGGAGTGGGAAAACCTGAATTTTAATCATAGGCAAGCCAGGAAAATCATGCATCCCATTAATGCATTCAATCCATGAGGAAGTGGCTTCAATATCACAGCCAACTAGGGAAAGAATGTGAAAACTGGGCATGCTGCATTAACAGCATATCACATGGAAGGCTTCATTCTGCAATGTCTCCCTCCTTTTCTGAGAGGTGCCCAGTCTTCTCTAGCCTAGATCCAGCTGCTAATCCCAAACAGTGAATCAAGTGCTCAATCATATGTCAATGCTTAAATAAATCATACTATTTCCATGCACGCATGGTTTGTAGTTGTTCCTTTGTAATGCATGTGAAACAACAGTTCTTTCATTTTCTCATTTACAAGTCATACATTCAAAGGCTACTGTTCTGCTTACAATAGACCTTCTCTTCTAAACCAGAATGCACCTCTAACAAGGTAATCAATATGTAAAGAATGTTTCCGAACAATCACGAATGCAAAGTCACAGGACTGCGCGCTGTGTTTCCAAACAATCATGGGTCCATTTATGCTTTCCAGGAAGGGGAAACCAAAACCACTTATGACTGAAAAGCAACATACACCATATAGCAACATGGCACAGTCATAGGTCCAAAACACATTGCAGAAATAATCCAGTTTGAGACATGTGCTTGACATGTACGTGGCACTGCACACCATCAAGACTGCATCATGGTATAGTTTATTTTTAAAAACCCATGACCCAGAAGACTATTTGCTTAAAATTGACAAATGTTGCTTAAGGAGAAAATATACACTAACCAGATTTTAACTAATGCCTTCAACAGTAGTAGAAGGCAGATTTGCCAAAATATCAAACCAACTGTGTCTCTGTCACTATGGTCAAAATGAAATTGAAGATCTCCTCCACTATTTATTCAGGTGTGCCCTGTCATCTGAAATCAGGAATACATTCCTTTTGAGATTCCTAGAAGTGAAAGATTTCTGGCAAGCAAATTGAAAGATTAAATTTTCACTTTACAATAATGACTCTATTAAGCAACATTTCGAAGAGCCGCAACTTTTCTATTGGTCATTAACTAAGACAAGAGCCAGACATTGTCAATCAAACAAGACAGAATAGAAAGACCAAGAAGCTGATGTAAAGTTCTCTTAAATTATACAGAATGATCCATGTACCTGTACTTCCATAATGTCTCGCACATCTGTGTCACTAAAATTTAAGAAGGTTTTAGGATTTAATCTGGTTTTAATGTCATCTCTAATGTGATATTTTAATGTTTCATTTGTTTATCGTTTTTGTATTATACTTATACTTTTTTGTGGTGACCAATGGTCATGCACAATAAATGTGTATGTATGTAGCCTATCAGGGGCTCGGGATGCACTTTCACAGCCCTGCCATCTGAAATTCTTTTAGCCAACAAGACAGATTCAGACCCTGGAACTAATGGAGCAGAGGACATCCTGGAGGATAATGGGATTATCCTCCTGCTAAAGGAGTTGATGGGGGTTGAGAATGGAGATTTTCTTTTTACTTGTTTTGATATGTTAATTGTTATGTATTTTGCTTTGGTAATTTTATTTTTTGTTATAATTACTATGTATTTTTGTTGTTGCTATAGCTGCCATGTATTTTTGCTATGTTAATTGTTGTTCTCTTTTGTACCCCACCCCGAATGCTCGTTCAGAGGGGCAGGCTAGAAATAAAACGTATTATTATTATATTATTGTCTTTTTCCTATTTGGTCAAGAGAGCATCTGTCAGAGCATGCAGAAGGCTGTCCTCTGACCCTCCAGATGTCCTCTGCCTACTACAGGAGAATGGCCACATGATAAGAGAGACAACCAGGCAAGCTTCCATTATAATGAAGCCTACAAAATATACTATAAATCCACCAGTGGACTTCCCTGGCAGAACAATGGTTTCTGGGGAACTGGAAGAGGGACAATCCCATCTCCCTACTGTAGCCTTTAAAAAAAAGTTAGTAACACTCAGCTAAGAAACACACTTGATGACTTTGGGCAAGTCAGAATGGCAAACCACCTCTGAACAAATCTTACCAAGAAACCCCATGATAGGTTTGCCTAAGGTTCACCATACATCAGAAATGACTTGAAGGTACACAACAATACACCATTATGCTGAGCGACATAATGTGTTATTTTTTGGAAATGAGTATCTGTCCATTGAAAGGCCTAAACACCTTAAAGGCACCAGATCCCATCTGATCTTGGTAGCTAAGCAGGATCAAACCCTAATTTGTACTTGGATGGGAGACTGTCAATGGATACCAGGTGAAGTAGACTATATTTCAGAGGAAGGAACTGGCAAAACTACCTTTGAGTGCTCCTTGCTTCAGAAAACCCAATCAAATTATGGGGTTGCCATAAGAACAGGTTGCGTGAAGGCATATACACACACCAGTTAAAAATAAAGCCATGATAATATGGTAACTTTTTCAAGTAACACTTCCAAGCTCTGGAAATATGTAACACTGATGCTGTTCACTGTGTATTTTGGGTTGGGTTGTTGAGCCCTTATAACTTGGCACAGCCATTGTTTGCTTTGAATTAGCTATCCACCTGTGCTGCATTTTGCACATGACTACCCAAAGACAATGTTATCTGAAATGTGATTATCACCTGTATTTCTTATTCTGAGCCCAGAAGGAACTTTTGAAAGATCTGGTCCCTGATATTAGTACTTACATTCTTAGTACCGGGGGAAACGACAACAAAGACTGCAATACGTATTCATTGTTTACAGTGGCACAGACATCTCACATAGTCTCCCTTTGGAACAAAGCATTCTATGGCCACAGTCTGACATCACAGACTGGGAAAGCTTAATAAAAACAGGTCAATTACCCTTCACAATTACAGTTCTTGAGCTAACTATCCCAACAGATCAATAGTGGTTTCTTTGGGAACTCTTTAAGCAGGGAGGAAGACAGAGAGACAGGATTAACAAGAGTTCTGTTGTTTACCAAATGGGATGTTTCCACCATCTGTGAAGTTAATGTGATAATGATAATCTCTCTCTCTCCTCCCTCCCTCTCTTTTAAGATGAATCCTTTTATCTTTAACTATAGAGAACAGTCAAAATACAAAGAACGGAGAGAAAATGGCAGGTCACCTCAAGGGTACCTAGTTACCAACCAACACAGAAAAATAAAATAAAATAAATGATGGCAACATCAGGGTTTGCTTTAAAAAAACTTTCGAAGTACGTGGCCATAGACATGACTTCGCCCGCCAAAGCTAAGAAGTTGAAATGTGTGCTGGGCAGGAAGAGGCTAAGTGGACAGGAAGAAAATGGCTAGATGGCCAAAATGACAGGGAAACAGCTGCAGGACGGGAAAGAAGGAGCAGGTGGGAAAGAAGTACAGTACATGGGTCAAGGAGGACAGCAGCAACTGCATCGGAAAATCAACTGCACTGAGTTACAGCTGAGATGACAGGAGGTGTCTAAGGTGCTAGAACTGCAATGGCTGGATGGTACTCAGCGGGAATAATGTTTTCCGCCTACATACGAAAGCTCCTCTGTACCAGGCCAGAAACAGTTCCACACTGACAAGTTACATTTCTATTCTGTGTACAAATCAAATGGTTACAAGCAACTTGAAATTCCCAAATGTGGCTACTGGATTTTCACTTACTAAAAGCAGCCAAGCCTCACATGCAAAATTGGAAGGTGAAGAAGGAAGGAAGGAAGGAAGGAAGGAGGAAGAGAGAAGGCAGGCAGGCAGACTTCAGTTATGGCTATCATTAAAAGATCTGGATACAGCTTTGGTTCAAAAAACTATTCTCTCAGTGGATGACAACATGAGCTGGGGAACCTGTGGTCCTCCACATGTTATTAGACTCCAGTTCCCATCAGTCCTAATTAGCCTGGCCAACATGCAGGTAACATAACAGAATAGGCAACTGTATGTAAGCAATAACAGGTAACAGAAATGTAAAAGTGACTGTAACAGTATAGATTTCTGTTTAGGTTAACAGTGGGACAAAATGTTGAACTGCAAAGGCATTCAGTCTGATCTAGCATCAGTCTTTCTCATGTTATGTTAATTAAATAGGTTAATATCTTCCTCACATCTACGTGCCTGCAAGAGTTCTTGCCGGTCAACTAGCCATATCCACTTCCAGGGCACTACAAAAAGCTCTCAGAGGATACTGTACTAACTCCATCCTCTCCTGATCCTCTTTTCCAACTGATCCTCGATATTCTTGTATACTAAGCAGGCTCAAAAGTGTCACTAGGAATTTGGGGGTGCATGGGTTGTTTCCTCCCCAGCATTCTGGTACCTCCCTCTCATTTCTCAGTGGTTCCATTTAGGCAGAGTTTGCTCTGAGAATAAATGGTGCACCAGACATACATACTATGATGAATTTTTGTACTACTTCACCTCATGAATTCTTCCCAAATAAAACACTGCCCACTTACTATGTGTAAAGTCTGACTTCATCTAATTCTGAAAGATAAAAGTTGCTTTCTAAAATATCCTTCCACATTAAGAAAATGCTAATTTGCTCCCAGTGCTAATTTTCCTTCTCAACTGTATGCTATACATTTAAATATACAAAATATGAAATAATTAAGTTGGAACAAATAAAATGGATCAAAACACACACTAATGGAAAATTGATTATGCAGATGTGTAGGGATTTTACTTTTTGATTCATCATAGTCTTCAGAGGACATTTTGCTTAATGGGTTAGCATTCCCACCCAACCTCATCTTTGGAAGCACTTTTAAAAGAATATTACCCTTTCACTCTGAAATATTTCTTGGAATGTGCATTCTGGGTATTAGGTGGTGTTTTCTTGATTTCTATAAGAAAGGCAAGAAAGAAAGCTGGAATACACAATAAATTCTTCTTCAATACCACAGGTTGAATCACCAGTCATTTAGAAAACACCAAACTGAATCAAACTGCTACTCTCTTGGCAATATGAATGCTAATTATTTCAAGGGATGGCAGCAATTTAATCAAGATATTGAAGTTTCATTAAAGATATTCTGATAAGTATGCTAGATAAAGCTTTTAGAAGAAAAATAGCAATAACTACATAATTATTCTACTGTTGCTATTTTGCTATCTCTTGATTTTATTTCCCTTGCAATATCTTATTTCAAGAAAAATGCAACAATGAATAAAACATGCAGATTAAACTAATCTACACAGCTAAACTGGGGACAAAAGAATGCTAATATTGTATATCGACTCATGTCGACAATGACTGCACCTCTGTCTTTAATACTTAGATGGCAGTAGGAAGTTCAGAAGTGGAGAGTCATTCTAGAGTCTAGGGACACCTTTTCCAAGGAAATTTTCAGTCTGCAGATGAATGGCTCACTAAAATGGGGAGCACAGCTACCCATTCTGAAGATCTGCTTCACAGAGGATCCTGACCAACACATTAACAGTTCAAGCCTAGCAATGCTTACTCAGAATTAAGACCCAATGAATTCGAAACAGCTTCTTCCTAAGTGGGTAGTAGTAAGTGTAAATGTAACTGAATCACATAGATTTTTCCAGTGCAGGTTTCCTTTTCTGCCATGCCTTCAAGTTTCCTTCTTGGCTGATATTATGACAATTGCAATTGCAAGCTCCAATGGCAATTTGGCAAGGACCTTATTACGGATGTCATGCACCATGGAGACTGCATTTATTTTATTTTATTTTAATCCTGCTTTTTTCCTTATCCAAGGTGTTTTCAAATATTTTTAAAATATGGTAATTTTTTTAAAAAAAATCATACAAAAGTTAAAAAACAATTAAATATCAGTTGAGTTTTTTTTTTAAAAAAACAAGATTAAAACAATATAATATGCAATTAAAACATGGGTAAAAAATAAAATAAAAACAGATTAAAAACACCAAGCCAATAAAATACTTTTTGGTCACATAAATTATAAATCAAAGGCTTGCTTAAATAAAAAGGTCTTTACCTAGTGCTGAAATGAAAGGAAGGAAGGGGGGCCAACCGAACGTCACACAGGAGAGAAGTCCACAATTTGGGAGCAGCCACTGAGAACGCTCTCACCCATGTCCTGACCAAACATCACGCTGTCCTGACATACTTTTTTGTACATTCAACGAATGTAAGATGTCAGTCTTACTCAAAGATGCAGAGCCATGATAACGAAACTTAAATTTGCTATCTATTTTGGGGCTTAATTTTGTACTTTATTGATTTGCTATGTTAATGTTTATGTATTTTCTATTGTTATTTTTATTGTTGTTATTTGCTATGTATATTTATTTATTTATTTATTTATTGCCATTGTAAATTGCTATGTTACTTTGACCCTTGACAAACCTTGGTCAAAGTTCCAGCACTTGCAATTTTTGACTGCAAAGAGGGAAAGAGTACAAAGACCTGACAGGTCAAAATATATATCTGGTGGGTTTCACTAGATTCAATGAACTACAAGTTGTGACAGCTCTTTCTAAATTTTTGGAATAAGCTAGATCATGATCATTTTGATTTATAAACATTGTTCACATCAATATGAATCCCAGTTCGCATGCCTTTGTTTGTGCATGTGGCTGAAAATAATTCACACACTCTTCAAGCCAACCAATGAACACATCTTTGTGAGAAGCCTTACCATTTGATTTGCTCGCCTCATGTAGTCAAAGGCTCCACTCTTTTGAGTCTGGGAAATGGACAAGTCATTATTTTCAGAACGGGCCAAGGCAGTTCATGGCTCACTCCCAATCTCACTACACATCTGCAAGTTGCAAGTCAGTAATTTAAACAATATATACATTGTGGGCAGTTTTCTAGGTTCAAACAAAAGGAAACATCTCAATAGATGTCTCTAGAGATGACTGAACCACTTGAAGCACTGGTAACAACTGTACTTTTTGACAGAGTAGTGGAGGCAAGAAATACTTTCCAAGTTCATACTTTTTATAGAAGACCCAGATTGCCCTCACTGTCCTTCTGGAATAGAGCACTCACACTGATCTGAGATAACAGGAAATCTTTCTTCTTAAAAGGTTTTGTTGAAAAGTAGAATGAATGGCTTTATTCCACTCTGCCTATGGAGTCTTCAGCAACATGGTTGGGATTTTTCCCCTCATCCTAACACCCCCAATGAGGTAAAAGTTCTGTGAAATAACTGTCTCTCATCATCTTGCTGGACAGCCCTGCCTCACACCAGACCTTGCTAAGGGAGAGTCTATCAAGAAAGGGGCCCTGTCATTCTGACCACATTGCTCCACAGCATGCAAAATGAACAGCACTGTCCTGAGATGCAGCAACCCAAATGACAGGCACTTAACTCAAATGATCTCTGTGGCTACATCCAAAAAGACCCACTCCAGTTGGAACTTAGGAAAGTTACTTTTTTGGACTACTTCTCCCATTAACCTTCATGCTGCCTATGAATTGTAATTATATAAAAAAAGATTTTTCCATTCATCCCTCCACCTCCAGCTCTAATTTCAGCTAATTAACCTGACTGCAAACCATTCTGGCTACATCTTTTTTAGATCTGGTCTTGCTGTTTCTCAATCCAAAATTTATTTCCCAGGACCCTAACTCTAGTTGTACATATGTAATGCATGCAAACATTTCCATGTACAAATATTCTATTCTTTTAAACATCATTATCATCATCATCATCATAATTTATTAAAATGCTTAGCAACAACCCAACAGCTATACTGTTCAATAAAAGAGTTTTAGGGGCATAATGTCCTCACATCCTTGTGAGGACATCACACTTAATCTCAGCAGCAAAGCATGTTCCTTATTTAAATAGTACCCATGCAGCTTCAAAGAAAGACCACTATTAGTTAGCTGACTACAATTCCTTGAAAAGGAAGTCAAAAAGTTGCTTCTTATACAATTTTGTTGACAATGACATAGCATCTCTAACCTGACAATCCTACTAACAACATACCCTCCAACTGTTGTGATCTGGCACGGACAGTAGCAAGTAATCCTTTGTCATACCAAGTAATACCAGGAGCCCTTGTGGCACAGTGGTTAAATGGTCTGTACTGCAGCCACTCCCTCAAAACCATAAGGTTGCGAGTTCAAGACCAGCAAAAGGGCTCAAGCTTGACTCAGGCTTGCATCCTTCCGAGGTCGCTAAAATGACTACCTAGATTGTTGAGGGCAAATTAGCTTACAGTTGTAAACTGATTAGACACTGCTTAAGTGATATGAAGCGGTATATAAATGAAGCTTGTTTGTTTTTCAGCTGTTTTTAAAATATCCCAGATTCTCTCTTCACCTCCCACTTTCCCCCTTTGTCTTCAGTTTACTTCAACTGCTGCAAAGTTAGACCAAAAGGGGAAAATAGTTTAAATTCCATTAATGCAGTGGGAGAGAGAGGGGAGGAGAGCCTCTGGCAGAAATGCATTTTTGCAGCCTCTCTTATCTGTGTGTCCTCCCTCAGATATCTTTTACCATCTTGACTGCACCCTGATGTTGCTTGGACAGTCATGTCAAAGTTTTCATCAGTGAAATGTTGGGAGTATGCAACAAAGCTGCATTTTGATTCAACATTTGGAAATAAGTGGTAAGGGGAAATAAAATCCAAAGTGACTGGCATCCTTCAAGATGGACATTGTAGGTGCATGTACAGTTCACATTCTTCTTCCATTTTTACAATTTGCATAGATTCTAAATGTGCATGCACCTATTTGTTTGAAAAGCTTGATTCATAACATCTGCTTAGGTAGGTGGTTGGAAGGTAGGAAAGTACTTTTCAAGAAAGTTTCAACCACAACTCAGAATATCCCAGTTACCTCTGCCATTTTGAAACTTTATGTGATGTTCAAGGGAAGGGAGCTTGTTTTCCCTTCTTTATACTATATTGATGGGTTGAGGAAAAGTACACCTTAGGATGTTGGGGTACATAAAGTCCTTCTATAGAGAACACATTTATTTGACATAAGCATTTCAACACATATTAATAGTGCATTACTTAAACTTTACCTCTCCCATCACTCTCCCAAGCATTTAAAAACCTAGCAATCTCTCAATTCTAGCTTTCTTTTTTTTAAAATGGGTTCTTTTAAAGCTGTGGTAGAACCCTGTGGCCCTCCAGACTACAGCTACTATAATCCCTGAGCAGTGGCCATATCTACAGGAACTGGGGTTCCACAAAAGATGCCTCTCCTGTTGCTCATCTAAAGTTTTGTTTCCTGTACTTTTATTTCCTGTTATTTCATGTAAACTTTCCTCATATATGAAGCGTTTTTCATTCCTACATCTATGCACTTCCACCAGAACTTTGTTTGTAATCATTCATTTAATGCCATGAGGGACATCCGTTCTCAGTAGTTTGCTGAGAACTGCCAAGCAAAGACTGCTGCTCACAGGAAAGAAAATGCACAGTACATCCGAATATCTTTGCTATCTCTCATTCCAAGTGGAGTAACTCATCTGTCACACTTCCAAAGAGAAACACCCCACTTGCATTACTAACTGCAAAAAGAACAGATTTGGAGCTGTTGTGATTCAGAGCTAACTTCTCCCAATTCTGTCAAAGAAAGCTGCCAATGTCCAACCAAGTCCATTAAAAAGGGGGGGGATGTAATATTTGGGGTCTTCTCCACAATTCCTTTCTTTAAAGCTAAACAAACAGACCAACATAATACGCCAGCTTGGGGAAGGCATGGGAGTGTGGCTTTTAGATGATGCACACCCTGACGCTGCCCCAAGCCAGTGTCACGCTGCCCACCTGACCAGAAGGCAACCAGTGTCGCAGCACTCCGGTAGCATGGCATTTATGCACCACACACCACAGGAACACCGCAGTGGAAAGGGTGGCTTTTTTCCACTCCCAAAAAGAGTGGAATTTTGCTGCTTCTTTTTGGGCTGGAAAAATACCACATCAGGGCTGCGGCATGTGGTTGCTGCAGCCCTGGTCTGGTGATCAAAGGGGTGGCATCATGCCGCCCCTTTAGGGCCATCTGTACCAGCCCTAAGTATAGCTAGGAAATTTCCCTAATGAGGTTTTCCTGGTTGGAAGGTAATTTTAACAACAGCTCAAGGAATGGAAAAAGCAAACAAAAAAAAAATTAAACACTTGCCTAGCTACTACGAGGCAGAACACAGCCCACCAATGTTTAGTGGTAATGCTGATTAACCATAATTCAGACCTGAAAATATGGGACTGATTAGGTTCCTAGCAGAACATAATCAGTTATCTTCATAATCACTTTATGTTGCTAAAAACATTTGAGTAAAATTGTCACGAAATTAAGCACAGTTCATGTTTTTTCTATGTGCACCAGAAGAAAAACTGCGCTATATTCTTTTTTGTTCATTTGCAAAGATTCACTATAATTGTTCTTTTTCAAAAGAATAATTATTTGGAGCCTACTGTACAGCCTGCTTTTGTACAACACTAAAGAATGAACCCATAAATCATTCTTAAATTTGTATTTTGCTCCTTAACACATATACTCCATAGACCAGTGATGTCCAAACTCTGGCCCTCCAGGTGTTTTGGACGTCAGCTTCCAGAAGCCTCAGCCACCTTAGCTAATAGTCTGGGATTCTGGGAGCTGAAGTCCAAAACACCTGGAGGGCCAGAGTTTGGACATCACTGCCACCGACCTACTGACCACAATTAATATTTTCCCAAAATTAAATATTCTAAGATGAAGATACCAGAGAAGGATAGATCTACTTCCTCTACATTGTTAGTCTAAGAATCCCATACCAGTTTACAGGTATCATGGAACTGACTTGCAAAAGAATCTTCACATATCAATAAAAACCACAGCAAAATCATTCCCATACAGCCAAGTGATTACTGTGTGTTCCCGGAAAATTTATACAGTACACAGACACAATTGTTTGTCTCATGTTTAAGGGGAAACACAAGCAAACATGTCTTTGTAGAGGGACTACAAATGTTTTTCACAGAATAATCAGGGCTGAAAGAAGTTGCCACCTGGGCCTCAATATCATCATGGGTATCAATATTCCTGCAACTTTAGGTGACCAAAAATAGGTGATCACACATGGTCCTGAATTTTTTTCCCCCATACCATGGTAACAGGATTTGGAGTGTAAGGCCATCTCTTGACAGTGTGGCAGGGGAGGGAATAGTGTTTACTAGGGAAGGTGTTTTTTTTTTTTTTTTTAAGAAATAGAGCTTTGTTTTCAATAGCTTCATATCCTAGAATCCCTATCCTGTATGGCTAATCATGAATAATTATGGAAATTGTAGTCCGCAGCATTTGGAGAAGCAAAGGTTCCCAACTTCTGTTTAGATACTGCTTCCAGTTATGAGAGATCCAGTCTGGGGAGGCTGGAATATAGAGATGAGGTCATTCTTGCCCTCTCTGAAAATAGAGCCTGCTTATGTGTACAAGATCCAGTTGTGATTCCCAGAGATGGTGGTACCACCACCCCTGGGGAATGGGGGTGAAAGATCCAGGGGAACAGTGAGGGAAAGGTGGCAGCAGGGCATAGAGGAGGAAGAAAGTGGTGGCAAGGGGACTATCAGGCAAAGTATTGGCGTGCAACAAAGACAAGGGGAACCAGCAACTTTCAGGATCATAGTAGAGATGAGGGATGCATGAAGCTTCTCTTTTTCAGGGTCCCTTGACAACAACACACAGCCTCGTTCATCACTTCATGCTGTGGTATCTATCTCCTGTTCTTTGCCTGTCCACGTGAGCTCACTCCCATTATGGGCACCATTATGGGGCAGACTGAGACTGGAAGGAGGAGTCTAGTTGTGGTAATTGGGGAAGAGTGGCAGCAAAAAGAAGATTTCACATTTAGAACGCTGCTCAAACTTTGTGAGCTTTGCTGGGACCTGGCTAGCAGGTTAGAGTTGTGCTGACGCTCCTGGTTTCTTTAGTGAGCCAGGCCAAGAAAAGAGGTAGCAGAAGAAACAATGTTCCTGGGAGGGGGGGGGGAGATGAGTTGAAGCTGTGTGGGAAAGAATATCTCTAAGGAAAGAGCGGGAGGAGTATCCAGGGTCAATTCTTTGAAAGAGTCCTTTTCCTCTCCAGGATTTAGAGACCTTACTCACTGGGGAGACCAGCTCACTGAGCAGTGACTGAGCAGCCTCTTGCCCATGCCAGCCTTCAAGAGTTTTCTCAGTTGCTGCTCAACCAGCTGCTTGGTTTCTGCACCCAAGGTGACTGGATACAAAGGGAGCAGCGACCGAACAGCCAGTTGAGCAGCTGCCAAGAAGCTTCTTGCCCACGCTTCACTTTGGCCTAAGGCTAGCATGGGGGGGGGGAGGCTTCTTGGTCCCTGCTCAACCAGCTGCTTGATTCAGCACCCGGGGTGACTGTGTACAAAGCTGTAACAAAGATTGGTTGTTTTGAATTTGTAGTAGAACAAGAAACAGGCATTGGGGGATGCTAGGGTTGTCGCCCAAGAGATTGTCCGAGAAAGTTTGGCTATAGCAATGTTTTGAAATAATGCCTAGTTACAAGAGGTATCCATACATCATTCTAGAATTTAACAGTTATTTTCTCTCTTTTTTATGATAATAAATCTTATCTTGTCATTGTACTTTGAAGATGTCTTTTTAGTGTCACCTGGAATCTTCAAAAATAAATATAGAATGCAGCTATTAAAAAACTGGTAACTTTTGTGACTCAGCAATCTTGCCCAAATAAAATGTTCAGAAAGTTGTAAACCTCAGCTACAATTATCTTTCAGACCAGATGAAAGCCAATTAAGACCAAGCCATATTCGGATGAATCGCAACTGAGAAATGAACAGGATTTTGTGAAGTAAAAATAAAAATGGAGAGAAAGTATTTGAAGAGACCTTTCTAAAAAGAGGAAAAGAATATAGAAAGACAAAAACCAATAAATCGTAATTGGAGCTGGATAATCATGTCTCTGGCTGGGGGTTATCACATGATGTTGACCCTCTTCTATTGTTCTCCTATTTGGAAAGTGAGACTTAACTAATGGCTGGTAGATGAAAGCCAGCACTGGTATAGATCAGATTTAGGCCCGGCCTAGGGCTGATATTAGGGCTCTGTAGGGCTGGGTGTCCATACGTGCCCAGTCCTACAGTTGGCACCCGCGTGCCATCTTGCCACAGCCCCATCCACACAGAGAGCAGCATTGTGATGAATGGGCGTCCGAGTGCCCAAACAGCACTCGCCAGAAAAGGCGTAATGGCACCGCTTTGTGGTGCTTATGATGCTTCTAATTACTTAAGTCTGATATATTCCAATCAGGAAACCCTCCTGCAACAAGGAAAAAATCCTCCTTTTTAAATGTGACACTGTTTTAATTTATCTTTCTGGGTGGGGGGACTCTGTGTGTGTGTGTTCATGTGTGCTAAACTAGGAAATGTCTTAGAGGAGGTAGTGGGTATGTGATAATGTTTCAGGATTATTCTAATGATATAATCCTGGAAAGGTGCATTAGGAAAGAGACCACAGCAACAGCATAGCATTTCTAGAACAATGTTAGTGGAAGAACATGATTGTACAAAGAAGCCACAAATGAGAGGGAAGCAGTAAATAAGCTGAATTTCACTACACCAAGTACTATAGGTTGTTGGATTTTTACATCCCTTTTCAGGACATTAAAGCTAATTTCCTCTTGCCCTTTCTACACTAGCTAAAAGAGACTTAAGGAAGTGAGTCAAGATCCTGGAAGATATTTGTGAAACACTACAAAGAAAAATAACATCTGTAAAATTCTGCTTGAATGTGATGGGTAAAAGTGTGTGGGACGGCATTTCTCTGAAAGAATAAAACTGACAGAAGGATGAGAGGAGGGGAACCCTGCCTGAATTCAGACTGCAAACCTGCATATACTTTTGTAGGAATAAACCCCACTGAATTCAATGATGTCTGCTTATAAGTAGACATGAATAAGACTGCACAATGAATTTTGATTATTAACATCTCTGCTTTTAAAAAGCTTCTCATATCATAGAAGTGGACAAACTTACTGCTGTCCTGAAACCATAAAGATATAAGAAAAATTGAGAAGGAATGGTCTCCGATAACTAAATGCTGTACAGTATATCAAGGTGGAAATAAGGTGAATGAAATATGAAGCTTAAGAGTAATATGTAAGCTCCTGGAGATCATCATTTGTAAGATAGAAATTTTAAATCATTTTACTTTTTATATACATAAAGATATGCTTTTTTTCTTATTATTGAAAAACAAGACAAGAAAAGGCTGCACAATTAAAGGACCTGCTATTAAGGCGGCATAGGGAAGTTATGTATTGTTTAGTGTAGTATAGGATTATTGTATACAATGATGTTTTTATTATATATTTGATGAATACATAATAATAATAATGAGTTTCTGATAAATTAATAATCTAATCCTGTATCAGATTAATTTGAATTATGACCAACTGTTTTCAATGTCATTTATTCTCACATCTTCAGTCCTAAAAACACTTCATAACAGGCATACAAAAACAGTAAATTATCTGCTTATCTTGCACTTATACTTATTGTGTTGTAAAGGAGTATTTAGGTATTTCATAGTATGTTGCATTTTACTCCTGTAAAACTGGAGGAATCATCCAGGCCCATATTTAGAACATGGCTAAAGGGAAGAGAGTAAATGATAACCAACCCTGTTAAAAACAAAGAAAGCAAGGGGGGAACAGTGAAGATGAACTGATTATTTAGTGGCAGTGTATCTGAACTCTTGTTTCTCTGTGGACTGGCATAATTTAGGAAACAACTTTCTTCCTCTTGCGTAGCAGAAATGCACTTTGCATACAGATTATTGAAGGACATCAAGGGGCTTGACAGACCGGCAGTTTATGCTGGCTTGCGTGTGTGGTAGAGCTGCAGTATGGGTGATCATTCACAAACTCCAAGCCCTTCTTTCTCAGCTGGAGCACCATTATGGTGCACGCCCATCCAAATGGCACTGCACACAAGGGGCATCATAACCCTGCGCTGCTTATGACGTCCCTTCTACAGCGCAAAAAGGAGCCCCTTTTGGGGGCTCCTTTTTGCTCTGTATGCCGGCCACAGCATGTGGTTGCCACAGCCTGCTCCCAGGGCAAGAAGAGGGGGTTGAATGCTACCCATCTGTACAGCCCCTAAGTGCACAAATTTTGAATGGAGCCCATAATCATTCAGCTTTGGTTTCAGCTTGAATAGGATAATGAGGGTTCTAAGATCTTCTGTTTCCACAATGGTATTTTCCACCATTGTATGGTATTTTCCACCAGAGTATGTTTTTAGTAGTCAATGTTGTCCTTTTTCTTCTTCCCTCTATCAGGTATCAAATATCAAACAGTCTCTGTTTGGTCTTCATGCATCATGCTAAATAATTATGCATTCTCTCTGTTGGCACGTGCCCTATGCTCCAATCAGCAAGTGATCCATGATCTCGGTGGTTGAAGTGCAATAGCGGTTGAGAAGCTAATTCAGTCCAGGTCAGTTACAGGGTGTTGAGCAGGATGGAGACGCAACAGAGTGGTTGTAAGCCAGTCCTAAAGTCATGCAGCAAATCAATAGTGCAGATAAAGCCAACAAGAAAGAGAACAGTCCTACATAAATCATAGCCAGTGGAAAACAGGAACATTGAAAAGTACTGCTATCCAAGAAGGAAAGTTGCAAGCAACAAAGCTGCCAGGGAGTGGCATCTGTTTCAAGACACTAGGTGCCCAATTAGGTCAGCGTTACCTACTTAACAACCAATAGAAAGAACACAATCTCTCTTTCAGTCTTCATTGCTGGATGGATAAAAGCTGGGGAGTAGGACCTGCCTCTGCCTGAGCCACTGGCTTCTCACCACCAGCATCAGGAGCTGCATATTCCTGACAATCTGCTTCCTCCTCTTCATCTAAAACTTCCGACTCCAGAGGATGAGTTTTAACAGTACGGTGCAAACCAGCCTTCCTATCCTCCCCACCATATTCTTTGAATCCTGTAAGAAAGCCACAATTTGCAAACTCTCCTGTACATCTTAATCATGAAAATCTGTACAAATATAGAAATAATTGGTGAAAAACAGGATGATGTGGATATATTGGAGTCATTTTGAAACAAGGTGGGGGAATGGAGAAAGGAGGTTTCCACAAATCAAACCACCAGCTCAAAAGAAACTAGCACCTCCAGTACATGTGGTGTTTTGTCTCTCACTCTGTCACATACATTATGACTTTGAGAAGCTAAGAAACAACAGGAATCTTCCCCCTGCATCTTGCCTTCTCTCTCCTAAAGCAGAAAACAAAATCCTTGTTTTAACTCAAGCATGCCACAGAGATGGCTGGAACTGGAAAGGAAAGCTGGAACTAGAGGATGACTAACAAGCCAAGTCAACCTTTCTGGACAAAAATTGGGGGTGGGGAGAAGTGGAAGGAAGTCTGTGCTAGTGCTGAAAAAATGCCAAATTCAAAGTTGTCTGGATGCCTAGAAATTCAATTCTGATCCTTACAGAGTTGAAACACTTAATTGAGTTTTCTTCTTCTAAAGAACCCCCAACCAATTTTTAGACATCTGAAAAGTTATCTAGTATTGGGCAGATAGATGGTAAGAAGATAAGGAGAGTAAGACCTCCACCTAAATTGCCAGTCAGTGCATTTATTTTTGCAAAATTTTCACCTAGATATAAACTGAAACTTTATACCATACACTGCTCACAACAGGATTCTACACATCCCTGGAAAACTCGGCTATGCTTCCTGCTTAGCAAACAATGACAAGCACTGTATGGTGGGGGGGGGGAATCACAGTACAGTAGTCTGATTTTCTTCATTCCACTGTGTGGATTCCACCATTCGCTCCAATCTCTTCCTTTCCTCAGAGTGTTTTGGGGAGATCAGCAAGGATCAGTATAGCACTTGAAATGGAGAAAATAATACCAAGTGCTTTAGGAAATAAAGCAGTTGATAAAGAAAACAATAAAGAATCATATGACTAGCAAATATATTGTGGCATGAATTTGCCATAGCTAGAGCTCATTTCATCAGTCTGCCATCAAACTGCCTAGAAGGTTTGTTAGGCAGTAATCCTATACACCCTCCACTCCTGGATGCAAGCTTCACTGAACACAATGCAGGTTACTTTTGAATGTGCAGGTGTATACAGTCTCCACCATTCAACAAGCAAAACTCTTGATGAAGTTTAAAATAAAATACAAAAATGCCATAAACAAAAATGAAAACCATCAGCCACAGTGAAAAATAGTACCTCAGCTAAAAACACACATTCAAGTTGTTAAAAATAATTTCCAGTTGGAATACCAATAAGGAGAGTGGCCGGCAAATCTCTTAGGCTCAGAGTTTCTGAGGTGCAGTGCTGCCAAGAAAGCTAACAACTCTGTACTTACTCAACATCCTTCATACAGTGGGCACTTTTGGCCTCGTTTATTACAGCAGCCCACCAAAAAGTTCCAAATAATTGTTTATGGAGTAAACATGTTAGGTTTATTATTTGTTGTTATTAACTGCCCTTGAGTCAACCCAAACTTACTGTGACCCTATGGATGAGATATCTCCATGAAGTAGTCAGAGCTCAACAGCCTCAATTTGATCATTCTGGCCTCCAGGGAGGTTCAGTTTTGATATGTTCAAGATCTATTATACCTAGATTTATTATACCTCAGTTGTAAAACTGCTATACTGTATGTAGTGTAACCTTGTGCCCTGTTTTAAAGAAGAGGTCCCTCTATTTGAAGGTTGCTCAGGTCCATGCCCAATTTAAAGATAACTACAGGGAGAGCAGGATTCTTGCACTTTTGCTTAAATCATTAACACCCAGACAGCAGACTGAACAATCATGTGTGTATATGTGCCTTCAAGTCACCAGTCTCTTCCCCTGAAACATAGCAAACAGCATCTGGCATCCATTGGCACTCCCATCCAAGTACTAACCAGGGCTGAATCAAGATCAAACTGGATTTGTTGCCATTAGGGTATTTAGACTACCACAGAAGCCTATGATTCTATTATTACTATTTTGGTGAAAGGTTCTATATTTCTAATTATTACTTTGCCTTTCCAAATATATGTACACCAATACTAACACAAACAAATGTTAATGTAACTCTGTGTTTCTTTTAGTCCTGGTTTTGGTGATGTATTTTCTCTTTCTTGGCATTGCATGAGCAGATTAGGTAGATTAATATATCTTTATATGTTACTTTACAACAGAAGTAGGCAATTGTGGGAGGCTATGACTATATAGACTATATTAGCCCCCCCCCCCCCCGGAGACCTTGAGGACCCAATCCCCACAAAACATTTCCCCCAAACACTTTCAGTTTCTTAAAAAGGCCCTTCCTAGACATAAAATGGTTGGGGAGGAGACAGTAAAAATGTCCCTCATCCCCTAAAGAGTAATTTGGAAGCATAGATTTTTTACCCCAAAGAGCCAGAAAAACTGCTTGCGGGGGGGGGGGATGCCACTCGTGGACCGCATTTTGCCACTCCTGCTTTACAACATGGCTGTTTATTAAAGCTTTTCGGTTCTAACCGATTTAGTTAAAACTGTTTATGTATATGGTTTGAAATTATTTTAACCGTTTACATCTAACTTGCTAAATTGTTACTGTGTTTTTAATCTATTTAAATTAAATTAATTTATTTAATTTAATTATTTTAGTGTTTTAAATTGTTTTGATCTGCTTTAATTGATTTTACTTGCATGCTGCTCTGAGATCTCATGATAAAAAAATTATTGTAATAAATAAAACAACCAGCAGACTTCCAAGGATACGTCATATAACTTTAGAGATGGCTTTATTCTATGGAAGCTTCTACAAAGCCATCCTTTCAAATGCTGCAGAATTATCTGCCTTTGCCACAAACTGAAAAATGCATGTCCTTGCCTGCAAGTCTCAGCAATTTTGTGTGCAACATGGCTGGTAAGATGAAATCAAAATGATGATGTAGTAAGTTGGCAGCTGGGTCTATGAGGCTAATTCATAAGGCTATGCAGTTTTATCAGGACAATGGCCCTTCAACAGAGATCAGAAATACTATTTTTCAAAGACCTACAACTTGGAGAATGCGCCAGATAGTGTGCCATATTGGATGGTTTTTTAAAAAAATAACTTTTCTCAAAAAGCTGGAAGAACTAGAGGATGGTATGGATGAACTACTGAAAGTATTAGGAGAATTTGGAGAATACTCAGGATTTAAGATAAATAAAGAAAAGGCAAATATTATAACAAAGAACCTAACAAAGAAGGACAAAAAAACACCTATTTGAAAAATTGGGTCTGAAACTAGAGAAGAAAGTAAAATATCTAGGAATTTGGATTTCCAAAGGGAATATGGGCCTCTTTGATAATAAACAAATTTGGAAGGAAATTAAGGAAGATATGGAGAAATAGACAAAACTTTGCCAATTGGATACCATTCTGTTTCTTTTCTATCAGTAGCCTCTTGGCTTAAGTACAGATTTCTCATCAGGACTATCAAATGCAGTGTCACTCCCATGACTTTAAGAGCCATCCATAGTTATTCATGATCTATGAATTGATGGCAGCCCACTCAAGCACAATTGCCCAATGAAATCCACATCACAGAATTTATAGTGGCATAGCCTTTCCTGTTATCAGTAATTCATGTAGCAAAATGGGGAAAAAACTGTTCTACTCTGCATTCTCTATATGCTTCTGTAGGACATCTGGTGGCAATGGTGGTGACTGTGATCCCTCTAATGGGTAGGGGTGGCTCTTCAGCCCCCCTCTCCACACATGGAAGAGTTGCTTCTTCTTCTTTAACAGCTCAATTCATAGGAAAATTACATTTAAAATTAGATCTAGTGCCAGTTTCTGTCTACTGGAAGGAGGGAAGCAGAACAGCAAACAAAGAAACTAAACCCAATGTAAATGTCTGCTTCGTGTTTGCCTAGGTAGAGATCCATTAGGGCAGTGTGTCTCTCTCTGCAAGTCATGCTTCTACTCAATATTAATAAATTAATCCAATGTGTCACTCAGAGCAAAAACAAACAAGCGTCCTCTTCTGTGAGGCTCCAGAGATCCTCCAGTGTCTGAATATAGTTAAACAAAGAAACAGGAGACAGAAATAATCACTCCAGCAACCTCTAGTCCTCTGTACACTAATGCCTGAGGAGGAATGATGACCTTCTGAAAAAGCTGTTAAGACTAAACATGTTCTTCCAGGTTTTCCTGAGGTTAAAAAAACCAACCAGCCTATGGGGATCCAACAAAAATTATGAAGCACCTGTCACATGTACTGAAGTAAACCTGGATAATATTTTTCAGTACCCTCTGACCTATTTGACTATGATTTAATCATTGCAATAAATATATCACCATCAGTGGCAGTAAGGGAGCCAATGTTCTGAAGGAGAATGCTCAGAAATACATTAAAAATAGATTTCACACAGACCTCTATGATTCTGCCATAAATATGTGACAAGGTCAATATTGGTAGAAAGACCAATTCAGAAAAACAAATTGTGTCTAATATTTTATTTGAAAAAAAGCTTGCAGCAGGTTTGCAATTATTTCTATCCCTTTCCCTACTTACCCTCCACTTCCTCATCCTTCCACAATGCTACAATAGCTTTGCTTCTTCTCTTTCTACTTTATTGTTGTAGTGTGCCTTCAAGTCATTTCTGATTTATGTCAACCCTAAGGCAAACTTAGGGTTTTCTTGACAGAATTTGTTTGCGCTTGCCTTCCTCTAAGCCTCAGAAAGTGTGACTTGCCCAATGGGTTTCCATGGCCAAGTGGGGATTCGACACCTGGTTTCCCAGTGTCCTAGTCCAACACTCAAACCACTGCACCATGTTGGCCCTTTTTCTACTTCTGAAGGGAAACAGACCCAGGAGCAGGACTCAACCTTGCTGAACTAGTAGACATAGTGGAATTTAAGAGAGTGTCAAAGACACCATTAAAAATGGCAGCCATGACTGGAAAGACGAGTTACAAAACATCAATTTCCCACAAATCCCATTGGAAAGGCTAAAACAGCAGTAACTTGCCCAAGAACCTGAATACAAGGCAGTTCTTTGGTCTGATCTGCAAAACACAAAGGTACTCTTCTGAACCCTTTACTTCTCTCTTCTGGCACCAGTTTCACTGATGGCAAACTAATGCAACTAAGAGACAAATAACCTGTCTGATAACATAGTGCAGTGGGCCCTTGATGTCCATTGGGGGTTGGTTCCAGGACCTCCCATATACAGCAAAATCTATGGATGCCCAAGTTCCATTAGATACAATGTCAGAGTAATATGGCATTTGTTATATAAAATGGCAAAAATCAAGGTTTTAAATATTTTCAAACTATGGGTGCTTGAATCCGTGGATTAAAAAAGATCCACAATATGGAGGGCTGACTCTACAAGGTAGAGGTGGGGTTAAGCCCCAAATATCAAAGTTTATTATTTTCCCCAACAAAACACAATTAAGACCCATGAGGAGCCCCGGTGGCACAATGGTTAAATGGCCCTACTACAACCACTCACGTACAAATCACAAGGTTGTGAGTTCAACACCAACCAGGGGCTCTCAGCCTGGCATCCTTCTGAGGTCACTTACAGATTGTAAACTGCTTAGGAAGTGTTTAAGTATACGGATAACAGGTATATAAATATACTTGCTATTGCTATTGCTCTATCACAGAAGGCAAACTAGAGATGCTCAGAAACACAGTTTAGCAAAAACCACCATCAACACAGCCTATAAACATACAAAATCCTTTGAAATACTGACAACAATCACATGCATACTCACACACACATATCCTGACAAAATACCCACACCATACCAAACACGAAAAAAACAAGACAATAAACACACTAGTTCAAAAGTAAACTACCACACCAAAAGAAAAGGCAGACAACAAACACACTGTGTGTGCAGGCAATGCTTCACCTGCTCTCGATCTAATCCTGTGGTTTTCCAGGGTGTTTCCCCTTTTACCTTGCTTAGGAGCTGTACAAGCCACCCCTTTTATAGCCAGATTGGCGCCAAGGCAACCATATGTCCCAACTCCACCCAAATATGCCAGCCAAATATGCCACCTGTACAGCCCCCAACTTACTAAGGCTAGAACTCCACAGCTTCTCTATGTTAAAGGTAGGCCATTGCTATGATAGGAGAAAGTGTAAAAGGAAAGCCACTCTATGTAATCTTCCACTGAAAGAATAAAATGAAGGAATTATAAAGAGCGAGAATGCCTGTATCTACATGTCAAGTCGTCTGTCGACTTATGGATCTCCCATTAATTTCATAGGATTTTCTTAGGCAAAGAGCACTCATTGCCTTCCTTTGAAATCCAGCCTACAGCACCTGGTATTTGTTAGCAGTCCATCCAGGTACTAACCAGAATTGACCTTGCTTAACTTCCATGATCAGATGGGAACTGGCCTTCAGAATATTTACCATCTCATTAACTAAGCCAAGGTCATAGAAAGTTAATTAAGGGGCTCAATGTTTGTAGGTATGCCCTTGTACAGACAGCCCCTAAGGGGCAGCGGGATGCTGGCCCTTTCCTAGCCAGATCGGGACCATGGCAACTGCACGCTGTGGTCCCAATCTGGCCTTTCCACAACACAAAAAGAAGCTTAAAAAAGCAGCTCCTTTTTGCACTGCGGAAAGGGTGCCACCGCCGCCAGTGCCGCAGCTTTTCGGCACTCCTTTTGGCATTCGTCATCTGGATGCAGTGCTAGAGGAGCGTTGTGATGCCACCTGCCATGCAGTTGGGCACACAGCATGATGCCAGTGTCAGGGCAGCGTTGGGCTGTGCATCTTGTGGATGCCACACCCCCGCTATACTCTGAGGCCAGGATTTAGTGCTGGTCTGTCGAGGCCCTAAAAGCACAGGAGAGTTGAAGGTTTTTAACTCAGAGGTAAGTAGCTCAGCAAAAGACGTACCACATGCAGCTGTTCTACCTCTTTTGCTGAGCTCACTGCACATCAGTGGACTGATTTTAACATTTCATATTAAAAGTCTGTTAGGTTGGGTCCCTTACAGTCATAGGCCTGAAAATGATAAAAATTATGCAGCTTCTTCACGGCAGAGATAAAGATGCTCACTTTCCCTCTCCACTGCATATGCAACACATTGTGTGACTGGGATGTTCCACCTGGATGTCTGTAGACAAGGAGGCCCATTTCATGCAATTGTACAAGAGCATACCTATAAATATTGAGCTATGGGCAGGGGAGACTCCTACTCAGGGGCTTAGTGACTGAGGTCAAAATGAGTGTATTCCCACACATATAAGAATTCTATCCCAAAATGAAATCTTCCTTCAGTCCACAATATACTAGCATCGCAGAGACTGAGACACTGAAAATCATTCATACGTACAATTCTTATGTTTGGCATGTTCACATTCCCTTGGCAACTGCGCCTATCCCTTTCCTTTGATGCCTAAGATGTATTTCTAAATTCTCAAGTTGTATATTACTTCAATGCTAGACTTTTGGGGACTGACAGAGAATTCCTTTTGAGAATGCAGGGTTCTTATGAGTGGGTGGGGGGCAATGCCTCCCTGTTCCCTTTCCCTATTGCTACACTCCTGCACCGAGTATGAACAATGAATCTGCTAAAGCATTGCAAAATAAATTTGCCATGTAAAATCTACTTTGGAGAGAGAGAAGGGTAACGTCCCTGTCTCATGATGCAGGAGCAGTTTGCTATCTGTATTTTTCTGAAGGGACCACTGATCCTTACATGAAGTAAACAGAACATTACAGTGCAATCTTACAATTACTAAAGTTCAGAAAACTACTGATATTTTCTCACGCTACACCTAGTTCATAATAACAGAGATTCTACTGAATGTACCAGGTTAGGAATTAAGCCCAGTTGGATGAGGAAACCAACACTAAGTTTTCTGAACACAGTACAATTCCATGAATCACAGTGTCACACTTTCTTCAATTAACAGGCCTTTACAAGGCCTTAACATTAATTTTTATTAAAACTGAGCAAAGGGAATAAAAATATATGTGGAGCAATTCCAACTGTAGACACATACAATGTGGGTGTTCTTGTACAAACAGTTTTAACAATTAGGCTTTTTCTGTGTCCAAACAGAGCATATAAAAGCAAAGCATCTGCCTCAACATTTTTAAAAGCTTGTTTTCAAGTATTTTTGCTTCATTAGACATCTCTGGAAGCTTTAGAGACAATCCAGGGGGCACTAGATGCATAACAAAACAAAAACAAAAGTTAAAAAAAACGCAATCCAAATCAATGGGACTTAGATACTAAATTGTGATTATTATAGTGTGGTTATTGTTATTTATTTCACAGGGACATACATGCCTTTATGTGTCTACTTTTGGCTTAGTTATACTTAACAGCTTCATGCTACAGAAGAGTCTTTGACAGAGAAGGGAGGAGATAGAATCTGTTTAGCTGAACTGTGTGACAACTTCAGTCCAGTTTTAACAGACTGCTACAATACAGCAAATGCTCAGCATTATCTGCTGATTTAGCCCAAAGCAGTGTCTATAGACCCTTAAACTAAGATGCAGTAGAACTTGGAAAAGTTACTTCTTTGAATTTCAGCTCCCAGAATCTCCCAGCCACTATGAGTATAGGAATTCTGGGAGGTGAAGTCCAAAAAAACATAACTGTCCAAACTCTAAGCTATAGGAAAGATTCTTTCTGTACCCATATTTGGACACCATGCTCACAATCATCCCCATTCCATCTCTGGCCATTTCTGCCTCACACCTAAATACTGCTTAATGCCAGTGGGATATTCAACAAGAACTGAAGAACTGTCTTGATATGGTCTAATCAAAGTTAGTCTGATCCAGCATCTTCTTTCCAGCTGTTTAAAGTCCACCATGAACACCTGAAGAAGGCTATGTAGTTTTGCTATCATAATTAATAGTCAAGACAAGATCAAACTTAAGGATTGGAGTTAGTAAAAGTTGCTGCTAATGTAGGATGACCAACATTTTTGCTTTCCTGAAGCCTATTGCCTTTTCTTGCTTCAAAAGTGTGACACCGGGGGTTCCAAAGTTGTGTCGAGATAGCTCTGTCACATACTGTAACCAATACCATTTCCTCTGAGGATCGAGCAATCAGACTGGCATTATAGCCATGCCTCAGAATGGCTTCATCCTACATCTGTTTGTGCTCTGTACCAACTCCAAGAGAAACAATACACAATTCAAAAACAAACAATGGGGCACAAGTTTATGAGATATAGGTCTAAAACACACTGCAGAAATAATCCAGTTTGAGAGTGCTTTAATTGCCTTGGCTCAATGCTAGCGAATTCAGGGAACTGTAATTTTGTGAGACATGTAGCCTTCTCTGTCAGAGAGTTCTGGTGCCACAATAAACTACAATTCCCAGGGTTCCCTATCACTGAGGCAGGGAAGTTAAAGCAGTCTCAAACTGGATTATTTCTGCAGTATGTTTTGGTTCTTAATTAGCAACAAAGTTCAACATAAAGTCTAGGAAAAAGAAACTTTTGTTTTTGGTCAAAAGCATGCAATTCATCATCCATGTATACCAATTAATAAATGGGCCATTTTGATTCTTGGGTATAATATTTGGATTTGTAGATATGGAGTGACTCACACACCACCAATCAGAAATTTGAACATTACCTTGAAGAAGAATGAACACGATGACATGCTAAAAACCATACATAATTGAGTAATGATAGGACAATGCATCTCAGTGCATAGGTCTCAGTGCATCATCTTACCACAGCTTTTATGGATGGCTTCAGGATGTCTTTCTGTTCAATTTTCTTCAAGGTATCTTTCCAAGCTCTGTCTCAACAGTAATGGCTTTTTCCCTGAAACGGAGCTCAAGATCTGAAAGGGACCATCAGACAAGATATGATCAAGCAGCCACAAGTATGTATTTGAACAGAACGCAGCACAAGGAACCAAAAGAAGAGGGATTCGTGACAAGATTAGTACAAAACCGCAAATGGAAGAAAAACTTACATTTACATTTCTGGGTTCCTTAAAAAGCCATCAAAGAAACTCTGGATTAGATGAAATGTGTGACACCACATAACCATTAAGCACTGCCTATTGCCTAGTGTGGCCAAATAAAGAAGGAAGAAAACCTTCCTACATGAAGACTAAATAGACAAATAGCTCTGGTTTCAGCTCCCATGGAAAGCATTCAATATGCTCAACGTTATGAGTATTTTCATTGCTGCTATACTTTTGGAAGTTGCTGTTTAACCACAATGACATGCTGTCTTGATGAGGAGATAGGTTCACCTCAAAAACAAAACTGCACAGATAGACTGATATCCCCCTGTCCAATGATAGGCAGTTTTTTCTAAACCAGCTTTTCAAGCCCCAAATCATGTTAGCATAGACAGCAACTATGCAAGCATACAAAAGGTGTAACTATGTTGCTAAAGTCTCCTCTCAGTGGCAAATTCTGGTACTGCACTTACAACACATGCAGCTCCTGATTCTTCATATCATTCATTATAGTCTGTTATATAGGTGTGACTTACTACATGATAAATGTATGTTAAAATGCACATCATCAAAATCTTAATTTAAAAAAATTGCACCAATTGAATCAGACTTACTTGATAACATTAAAACTATTACTCTCATGCAACAAGGATAATGTGGCTGGAAACTTGTATATTAAATATTTATTTTTATTTGAATACAATTCCATCTCTTCCTTTCCTCAAGTGTGCTTAAAGTGATATACATTACATTCCTCCTCCTCATTTTATCCTTTGAACAACCCTGCCAGATAGGTCAGCTGTAAGAGTAACTTGTTGAAAGTGATCCCATGCGTTTCATGGCTCAGTGCGGAGTAAAGCAGGGATCTCTGAGGTCCTACTCCAACTCTAACCACTATACCACACTGGCTTCTCCAGACTGCTCTCTTCCACTTCCATGCTAATATTGGCTAAAATTTCTACATGCTACTAATTTACTCTGAAACCTTTTTTGCAAAAAATATTTGAACACCCTTTTTTCCCCTTGGTAACCTCAAGTTCCTAAACACAATTCTTGGAGAGCAAAAGCAACTGGACATGGGGAGGTTTCGTTTATTATGAAACAAAGAGGTAGCTATGAAACACACAGGTAGCTGTGTTGGCTATGCAGCAAAATCCAACAAAATCCAAAATCCACAAAAGCGCAATACCTTTACTGGCCAGCAAAAATGCAAAAATCACATCATACAAGCTTTCAATGCTCCACTGGCTTCTTCATCAGGCAAAAGATGTTTAAAAACCTTACAAGCGAAGTTTTCTGTTGCCAATGGAGTTGACATTTTATTGTACAGTATTGCCCTTTGGGCCCTAGTACCTACATGACCAAGAAGTGGAGTGGCCTCTGCCTGCACTGAGATCCCTCAGAATTGAACTACAACAGAAACAACATCTGGCACAAAAGGTAGGCCTGCGACTCTACCATCATCCCTTTCCTTCTGTGTGATTTTTTTTTACATCTTTTGCATGATGAAGAAGCCAGTGAATCTTTGAAAGTTTGTGTGATGTATTTTCTGCAGCTTGGATGGCCAATAAAGGTATCACTCTTAGGGGTTTTTAGATGTTGTTGCATTTTGTTTTCTCTATACACAATATCCCTTATTTCCAGTGAAATCCAGACACAGAATTGCAGTGTCAGATTTGCAAGATGATTGTGGGAAAGCTTCTTTGTATGTGCGATCCATAATAGGTGTGTTGAACAGTGAAGATCATATTGCACAAAGCATTGCAAAGACTACCTGTCCGCAACCTGGCACCCTCCAGATGTGCCAATCTACAAAGCCCATTATTTTCAGACAGCCATTCAACTGCCATGAGATCCACATGGAAAATTAATCCCTGGAGATGTTCAACAATACATTTCCACAGAAATATGCTCTGCAGTAGAGGTACATCATTTGCTAATTTTGTTCTCAAAGAGAACAACAAGTAACCTTAGTAATTTCTTCCTGCAGCAAGAAAGTCTTAGAAAACCTTAGGTTTTTTTCATATTACCTGGACCTTTGTCTGGACTTATTCTGCATAAAATTTGCACACATTTTTTTTGGGGGGGGGGGGTTTCAGAAAATAGCATTTTTTGCCTAGTAAACAGTTTGCTGTTTTTCTGCAGACAAAACATATGCAAGTTTTGCTAAGTCCCAAACTTTGAAGATTTCCATCAGTCCAGGATTCTCACCTGGGCTTCCCAATGCTTGGGAAACAATTTTTTTTACCATTTGCCAAATATTTAAAAATATTCTTTCCATACTTACACAGCAGAATGAATTAAATGCAGGTACTCTTGAGTAACATCAAACTCATATTCATGAAACGAAAACCCAGTCTAAAAATGTTTACTTATATACACTCCTTAAAATAACTTATTCTACCATCCACATTGGTACACCTCTCAGTGTCAGGTGTTGGGGGAATCACAGTATGACTAGAGAAATAAGGATAACTGCCCAAGTAATGCCAAAAATGGGTTGCTTCAAAACTGTGTGTGGTGGCAGCAAGTGCCAGCAAAGTCTAGTCAGTATGAGCACCCCCGATAATGTTTTTTGCATAAAAACCACTATTTGCAAATCAAGTCAAAAATGGGAGTTTGCTTCTGACAATCAATGCACATGCCTGGCAATGCTGGGCTGGAAATAAAGTTTTGTAAGCAGTGACCACACATCCAGCAACTTTGTGAATCAACACAAGATTGCCAACTGAATCCATTATATGCTGTGTTGGTGGGAAGGCTGAAAACCTAACATGGGAGTTTATCATATGACGGAATTTGGGGGTATAATGCAATGGCAATCCGAACGCGATCATGGGGTTTCATGTTATTGCGAATGAGTGTATCTCACGCAATTTCGGGCAATGGGGGGAGGTCATTTTCGGGAAGTGGGAAGTCATTCTGAATGCATTCCGAACGCAATCAGATTTCATGTAAATTCGCTAAACCAGTGAATTCACATAATTGCGAATTGGCTCCATTCGCAATTGAGAGAAATTCCTCCCATGAGATAAACTCAATGGAAAAAAAGTTTAATTTTTTTAATTAAAAAAAATACACCATGCTTTTCTTCCTCCTTTTTAATCTGCCTTTCAAATATATATATATATATTAACACAGTAGAGGGTTGTTGGTTTGTTGTTGTTTTTAATGCAGTGAAGCGCACACCTACAAAACAATGCCAGGAAACTGCACATCTCAGGTTTTCTCCAACCCAGGCTGCCTAATCCCCAAATTTACATTACTTGAGTCTGATCATGCAAAACAAGTTTCTCATTGCATCCAGTGGCACATCCTTCCAAGGCTGGTGGTGGCTACAAAATTACAGCTGATCTGTTACCTGGGAGTTAAGTCCCATAATGTCAAGGGGGCTTTATGTCTTGAGTATGCATGCTAAGGATTGCACCGTTAAGCACTTTTCCTCTCTGCAAAGAACTGCAGCCCTATGCCATGATATTTACACATTACAGTAAGTGCTACTGAATGTAGCCAGCTCTTGTAGCACCTTTGAGACTCACTGAAAGAAAGGGGCAGTTTAGTAAACTTCAGTCTATTTCCTCAGATGCATTTGGTGGAGTGGAAGCCAGGTACTGACATTGGAGTTTATCATACGATGGAATTTGGGGGTATAATGCAATGGCAATCTGAACGCAATCATGGGGTTTCACGTTATTGCGAATGAGTATATCTCACGCAATTTTGGGCAATGGGGAGTCATTCTGAACGCAATCATGGTCTTTCATGTAATTGCGAATTGAAGTATCTCACGCAATTTCGGGCAATGGGGGGGTCATTTTTGGGAAATAGGAAGTCATTCTGAACGCATTCCGAATGCAATCAGATTTCACGTAAATTTGCTAAATTAGCGAATTCACGTAATTGCGAATTGGCTCCATTCGCAATTGAGAGAAATTCCTCCCATGTGATAAACTCCATATATATATATGTACATACACATACACCATTGGTATGTATGCCAATTCAAATTACAGCTCCTTTGTGTATGGAAATGAAGTTGCAGGTCCAGTTTTAAACAATGGTCGTTAGTGCACAAAGACCTAGGAACCTGGGCTCTGTGCAGGGAAATAAACTGGCAGAGACAGATTTGCAATGGAACCAGCCACAAAAGATTGGCAATTTGAATGGACATCCTCACATACCAATGGCATACATATGTCTGTGCCTGGCTCCCACCCCACCAAATGCACCTGAGGAAGTGGACTGAAGTCTAGGAAAGCTCATCATTGCTGCCCATGTCTTCCTTTCAGTGAGCCTCAACAAGATCTCTCTCTACCAACTGATTCTACAGACTTAATACAAAGCTCTATCTTTGAAAGTAGCAAGACGAGTCAGGCAGTTACTTATTGCAATTCCAGGCAAGCAATGAGGAGCAATTGGGAGCAGTTCCTTCCAACTCAGTGCAGGGGCACTTCAGTTTCTGAGGAGACTTGCAGAAAGTGCTTCCACCAAGGATGCCTGCGCAGGACTGGGATGCATCCACACTAGAGAAATAACCCGGTTTGGCACCAACTCCCAGAATTCCATAGCCTTGAGCCAGAAAAAGAGCCCAAGCGGTGCCAAACCGGGTTGTTTATTGCTCCCAGTGTGCGATGTACAAACAAACATATAAATAGTACAGCGATGGCTATAAAAGAACAATGCAAATGCAAAATGCTTCTCTCCCCCCTCCCCCCCCCAAAAAGAAGCAGCGCAAAGCCAAGGCATCTGCAACATCTTTCATTGCAAGTGCCTTTGCAATTGTTGCAAAGGCTTTCCACGACGATGATCCAGGTATATTAGCAGCCCTGCTGCATCCTTTTATTGCCCACCTGTTGGAGAAGCCAGGAGGAAAGCCAGCAAAGCCACCTCCAAAGCCCAAGAAGAGCCCTTCATCATCATGGGGCCAGGTGTCCAGGTCCAAGTCTGATGATGAGCGCCAGCTCCAAAGAGAAGAGAAGAGACAGAGAGAGACTGTAGCCTCTGAGTCTGAGAGAGTGACTGAAACAACAAACCCCACACAGACCCCAGGAGCTGAGAAACTAAAGCCACCTCCTCTGAGTCTCTCCTTAACACCAGCCACGCCTCCCTCTTGCTCTCCTTAGTCCTTCTGTGGCTGCAAGGAAGGAAGAAGGAAGCCCCACTATTATTATTACTCAGTAGCCCCCTCAGGGAGGCACTAAGTTGCAACTGCAGAGGGCTGTGAGGAGAAAAATGGGAGGGAGGGTCATGTGCCCTTCTTGTTGTTGTTGACCACTTGCATGCCTTCCAGAAAGTCAAGTCTCCAAATGTACCCACCTCTCTCTCTCCCTCCCCTCCTTCCTTTATTCCAGTTTTTATTTTTATTTTTTGGTCCAGGAGGAATGCCCATATAATAAATTATGTCCCCTCAGTCACTATTCAGCATTCAGAACTTCTTTGCCTGAGCAATAGAAGCATGCCATGTTTGGCGCACTCCAATTTTTTTTTGTGTCATTGGTGTGGTACGGCCGTGTTTCCCCAAAAATAAGACAGTGGAGTTTATCGGATGGGACGTCCTCCTTTTCCAAGACCTGTCCTACGTTTCAGACTTTTATCCAAGAGGAATATTATAATAAATTATCCAACATGTCCCCCATTTTGAACATGCCTAAGAAGAAACACAGCTTTATATTTCTTATCAGCATATTTGGCCATGCTCTCCATTTTTCTTCAGTGTCCTACATTTTGTGGTGCCTTGCTCTGCTTTGCGCTTAGGACATCTGATCGCCCTGGGTGAATCCTCTCCCTCTCTTTTAATGCACCCTTTAAAAAGAATAGTTTGCCTTTTTTTCATATGTGTGTGTGTGTATTATGTACCTTCACATCCTGTCTGACTTATGTATCTGACTAAGGCAACACTCCCATGAGGAGTGCCTCCGCTTTCCTCTGCAAGGAAAACCACTGTAACTTCCATCAAAACTCCATAAAGAAACTTGTTGAAGGGTTTAGCAAGCTGTTTAATTTGTCAAAGTCATTCCTGAAATCTCTGTGAAGTTGTGTGACTAAAGGAAAACGCGACTGAACTGCAATGCAGCCATAGTCAAGCACATTGAAGTCCCATCGACTGCAGTGGAAGAGTTAACTATGGCCTTTCTGGTCATCCACAATGGACTTGGTTTGGGTTTGTTTGTTTTTTAAAGTTAAAATGCTAAATGTAACAATATACAAAGGAAGTATTCAAAAGAAATCTTTGCCTAGCATTAAGGTTTGGTGCGCTCAGTTTTTGTTAGTGGTACTGGGAGAGATCAAGATCCCAACAGAATCTGGAGACTATTTCAAGAGGAGGAATAGTTCAGCCTTCGCTGGGATATGAATGCAGCTTCAGAGGACATCATTCAGTTGTTCTGAGGGTGTTTTTTAACAGTCGATGCATTGATATTAATATATGCTAAAAAAATAAAAATAAACTGATCCATAAATCATATTAGTCACTCTCAGCTGGTATGTCAGACTCTAGCAGAGCGCAATTGAGGATACACATTCATCCCAGTTTCCACAGTTAGAAGTGTACTTAAGTTCAGCTGCATCAGTAAAAAAAGAGTAAAACCACCATAGCCTCAGACGGCAAATGCCGAGGGACAACAGTGGCAATGTCTGAGCGATTCCTCCTTATCTCTGTCACCATCCAGAGGACAGAACAGTGTGTGCTGCTAAACTGTCCTCCGGCCTCTAAACCATCATGCTTCACTACTAGTCAAAAATTTGTCAGTCCCATTTTCAGTACTGGAGAATTTATATATTCCATTTGTATCTGGAATGGGCATGAGGGGCCATTTTGTCCCTTTTATTCATGCTGGCTTTTCTGAGCTCTGTTATGCTGCGGCAAATGGGTTGCAAGTGACAAGCTTTAGTATTCGGTACCACACTGTGGAAACTCACTGGGTGACCTTGGAAAGTCACACTCTCTCACCTTCAGAGGATAGCAATAGCAACCCCCCCTCTGAAGAAACCTGCCAAGAAAACCCCATGATAGGGTCACCTTAGGGTCACCACAAGTCAGAAGCAACTTGAAGGCACACAGCAACAAACCACACTATCACATGCATGCAAACACTACCACTTCTTTATGCCAAGATCTCCATGCATTTATTTACCTCACATTCTTCACATTTCTGTTCAGCGGTCATGTGAATTCAGTACTCTTCAGTAAAAATGTCATTTACCAGACGATGGAAATTGGAAGTATAATCTAATGGCAATCCGAACACAATCATGGGGTTTTACATTATTGCTTATTAAAGTATCTCACGCAATTTCGGGCAAAAGGGAAGTCAATCCGAACGCAATCATGGGTTTTACGTTACTTCGCGTTAAAGCATCTCATGCAATTTCGGGCAATGGGCAGTCATTTTCGGGTAATGGGAAGTCATTCTGAACGCATTCCAAATGCAATTGGAATTCACGTAAATTCGCTAAACTAGGAAATTCATGTGAATTCGAATTGGCACCAATTGGCTCCATTCGAAATAAAGAGAAATTCCTCCTGTCTGATAAACTCTGAGTCTGAGATAAGTCTGATAAGTCTGAGAACTTTAAAAGGATGGGCACACTCCAAGCCAGTCCGAGGCAATCTGATGCCTGAAATAAAGGATAGGACAGTCTTTTTTAAAATCCAGCTGCCATTCCTTTCAAGATGCTGGCAGACCAGACTAGCCACTGAATCTGCCTTTGGTACTGGTGATGGAACAATATCATTTGCATGTATTAATTTAAATATTTATAACCCACTCTATATCTGAAGATTTCAGAGTGGTATAACGCCAGTTCTAGCACAATAGAAGGCAACAGGCTTTCACCTTTGGAGGTGAAAGGCAGGTCTTAAGAAACATAAGCCTGTGTTCGCCAATATTTCACTGTCAGATGTCTTGCACCCCCAGCATCTAATTGCAGAAGCAGCCACCTCATTTCTCTTACTGTATTAGTAAGACTGTCCCTGGAATCGAGTTGTGAAGGGATATTGTTCCATTAAACAGAAAAATACCAGTGAGTGCCCAGCAAGACTTGCAGCTAAATCCAAACTTAATCCTATCTAGAGTAGACTCTTGAAATCAAAAGGACTTAAATTAGCTAAGCTTAACAAGTATCATTAATTTCAATAAGTCTGCTTTATACAGGGACCAACAACTGGATTTAGCCCCTGTTCAGGAATTATTGATGATTAAATTACGTACGAACACAGGCAACATCCACACTGGAGAAATAACCCGGTTTAGCACCGCTTTAACTGCCCTGGCTCAAGGCTATGGAATTCTGGGAGTTGGAGTTTATTGTGGGGCCCAGAAAGAGCTCTGATCTGCTCTGTGCTCCACAACAAACTCTAACTCCCAGAATTCCATAACCTTGAACCAGGGCAGTTAAAGTGGAGCCAAACTGGGTTATTTCTCCAGTGTGGATACAGCCACAGATGTACCATCCCCTACAACCTAATGCATCTTAAAGCATATTTGTTGTTACTTGTTCCCTGGCTTCCTCCATTCCTGATTACTGGGCATATTGGCTGGACTTGCTAAGAGCTGTAGTCTAAAATATTTTAAAGGACCCAGGCTAAGGAAACAGTAAAAATGGCAAATGTTTTGTTGCTGCTTTAAAAAAAAATCCCAAAAATAAAACCCCAAGCATTTGTGCTTTTGGCATGCATGCCTGGTTGGAAATCCATTTACATGCATTCCTCAGATGCAGGGTATGTTGAATTCAATGGTACTTATTCCCAGGTAGGTTTTATAGGACTGCCACTGTAAGTGGTTACAACATTAGTTATAGTCATTAGTTATAGTCATTTATAACTATATAGAGTCATTAGTTATAGTCATTTATAACACGTGCCTACAAAGGAACAGTGAACTTGTTGGCACATTCCCAACAAGTAGACAGACCTAAACCACCATAAGAAGCTGCTATTCCATGGGAATGGAAACTGAGATGGACCATCAGCAGTCCTTGGCTGATTTCATGAGCAGTAACAGTTTGTCCCTCTTTCAACACTCTGCTAGTCAGGGAGTAAGGTGGAGAGGGATGGATGGAGTTAGAAAAGGACAGTCAAAGGAGAAAAGGGTTGTTTTTTTAGAAGAGCAGTATATTTTGGGAAGTCAGTAGACAATGTGCTTGTGTTTTCCTTACCTCTTTTTTTAAGGAACTCCTTATGTTTGAATTTGAATCTAGAAGTCCAGGGATAAGTATAAATTGGCCAGCCCAGGGAATTTGGGAGACTGTGTCTGTAGCAATGACAGCACTGGCAGAGTTTGTGCAGCAGGTGGACTCCTGGATCATCAGAATCCACATTGTGATAAAGTTCTCTGCACGGTGATAGATTAGGTACTGATCATATATACTTCTTTACAGAGAAAAGTCGCCTATTTGGAAATCTTTTGAAGATATCCTCTGTATAAAGAGATGTGCAGTCCAGGTCTGCAGTAAAGATAAATTGTATGGTTTTTAAGTTATCTTTCATTAGGTAGCACCTGAAGAGTAGACTGTGGAGACCCCTGGCCAGCTATTCATAGTACAGGTGATATGCATTGGACTTCGTTTAAAATATACTATTGTTTTCTATATAGAAACCAGCATATGCACATTTTATGCAAATTGCTGCATTTTGCTATCTGCTTTTGGTGATACGCTTCCCTCCCTTTTCTTTGGCAATGTGTCAGTGTTCACACTAACGCAAACATACATATAAACACACAAAATATGAAGCAAAAGAGGAGCTTTATTAGGAGTGGGAAACGTTTTGTCTTCTTCAGTCCCCGTTAAGGGAATGGTATGAAATAGTGGGATTTGTAGTCCAAAACATTTGGATGCCCATTCCTGCCTATTATGTTCTCATAAACAAATTGGCTTGGATTAATCATATCAGCCTCTTTCTATCACATACATCCCCCACTCACTTATATGTATTCTTCTAATTAAATGGGTTGTGACAGGTTTGTGGTTTTAGTGGATGTTGTCATAGGTTGACATCACTTATATCTGTTTTCTCCCTGTCATATGATTCAGTTGTGGCAGCAGAAGTGTTGTGAATCAGTGTCTGGGATCTTTAATGTATTGGCTTAGTTTTAACAGGTTGTTGATTAGTCCACGTGGAAGATAACTGTTCACATTTGTACTGCATGGAGGTTAATGTATATAAAAAAGAGAATAGGGAATCCATAGAGCAGTGGCCATATCCTATCTTCAGGTTAATTTCATGTAGGGAGACAAACTTGAAGACAGTAAAGAAGGGGAAGACAAATAATCTAGTATTGTTGCACACCACGCTCATCTTTTCCACTGTCCATTTATGGTTTTAACCTAGCACTGACATATTATCGCTGAAAGAATGCAATCATCAACAGAAAATTCCATATAGGAATTTTCTCTTAAAAATCCCAGGACAGATGCTGAATCAGTGTTTTGTATTTTTAAAGAAGGTAACCTTGTGTTGACTTTCAAGACAAAGGCATTCATAGAAATCCTATCTCCATGCAAATAATTAATATTCTGAAGATGATATCCCTTTAAAGAATTCAAAACAGTATGCCTAAAGGAAGTCCATGCAGAAATCTTTAAAAGATAGATCATTGTTCAGAACAATCAGAATAAACAATAATTTATTTCCCCACCCTGGCCACATTTTCAATGGTGTTACTAGAAAGAAATTGCCAATAGCTAGATGTTAGTTCTGTTCCTGACCCTAACTGTCAACTTTCTTCCAAAGGTTAATAGTGTTATCCCATATGACCTGGCAGCATCAAATAGAAGCCTTGCCTTTATGTTTAAAATGTCTGTTTCTCCACTTCTTTGTTTTCATCTTTGACAGGGGATCTCCTTTGACTGGTGGTTCCTTGACCCCCCCTCCCCTCCCCAAAAAACAGAATACATTTACTGTGGTGTTCATAGACAGACTTTCCATTACACAGTTTATTCAGT
Source organism: Urosaurus nigricauda (assembly GCA_034509955.1). Lineage (NCBI taxonomy): Eukaryota > Metazoa > Chordata > Lepidosauria > Squamata > Phrynosomatidae > Urosaurus > Urosaurus nigricauda. The sequence continues at coordinate 131,833,406 of JAOEGL010000005.1, read as the reverse complement.
TCACATTTGGCTTAATCTCAGAAAATCTTTCGAGGATGATGGTGGGAATCCTTTAATCAAACAACATGTTTATGTATATTTAAAAGTCACAGTTAACTCCTATTATAAAAATATGTCATAACTACCTTTATGGGGGTATTTATCCCCAATTCTGCATAAGGAAATTTTTTGAAATTGTTCCTAGAATCTTGTACTTGTATCATAGAAGCCAGAGTGACACATATATTGCCTCCTCACAGATAGCAGCATTCATTTTGCAATATTTAAATTGCATATCTAATTATGTTTTGTAGATTTAAATTGTATGTCCTTTTACAAAAATATAATACCACAAAGTACTGTGAGTGGGAAATACACTGGTTATCTGAATGTTTGTTCCCTTAGATCAGGGAAAGGAGGCCTCCAGACACTGTTGGGCTAGAATTCCTTCAGCTGTAACTAGGATTACCAGGTCTCAATGCTCCTTGACCGAAGACTTGGTGGATTGCTTTACTTCTCTAAGTCTTCAGATGGGAAGATAAATGTCCAGATGACTGGTGCTGGTAGAGATGAATGTTTGACATTTGTGTGTGAGGTGGCTTTAAAACCTGAGTACCCATCTCTTCCAATGCTGCAAATGGTAAGAGGGCTTACTATCTCATTGTGAATGTGTTGGATGTATGTTGTGCTTGATTTATGGGTTGTACAAAAGTATTTGTTAGGGAAATTGTACATAATATCCTCCTCCCCCCCCCCCCCCCCACACACACACATTTTGCACTTGATACACCATAGAATTCTCCTGTGACAAGAAAAAGGAAAAGTCTTTGGTTTAAGATTTTGGCTCTGGAATCTCAGTGATCAAGAAGTAGCTGACCTGACAACCCAAAATCAGCTAGTGCTGAGGGGTGCAGGGAATTACAATCAAACATCTACAATCAGACATCTAGAAGTTCTTAATTCCTGCTTTAGAGCATGTCTGCACAACAACTAAGCCAAATACAACTTAGGGCCCAAACAGACAGGCCAAAATAAAGCTGCTTCGGATCACTCTGGAGGTATGCTGTTTAAATGACGCATGCATCTTAAGAGGCCAAAAGCTATGCCAAAGCTGTGCTCCGGTCCATAGGAGTCCAAAGTCTCTCAACCATGCATGTTGCCTCTCCGTCCGGATTTTTGTTTGTTGTTTGATTTTTGCTGGATTTGCAGAGGGCTGTCAATTACCTTACAGGTCAAAATATTTGACTGATGGGCTGCATTCAGCTGGAGGAAGGCATGAAGCTTTAATTTGTAGAGGCGTACGTTAAAATAGCACAGAAAGGTTGAAATGTCACCAATCCACCGAGCAGGCTGAGTGGTCAATTCATGAGCAAAACAAAACATGAAACAGGCCTATTTAAGACAGGTAGTAACATCTCTTTCTCACATTTTTCCCCATTTTTTTTTCCATTCCGAAGTATAATCCATATAGGAAAAACACCAACATAAAATAAATATAACTAGAACAGTGGAAACCCACACAAAATCAGACTTGTTTAAGATGTACCTTGGGCCTATGAATGTTGGATTCAGTTTTTCTAAATGAATATTTCCAAATGAAGGTTAAGAATGAAGTTAGCCATGAAAGAACTAGAAAAGATTCTAAAATGCAAAGATACACAACTGAGCACAAAAGTTAGAATCATACAAGCCATTGTATTCCCTATTATCATGTATGAATGTGAGAGCTAGAAATTTAAAAAATAAGACAGGAAGAAAAGTCATTCATTTGAGATGTGGTGCTGGAGAAGAGTGCTGAGGATCCCATGGATAGCCAAAAGGACAAACAAATAGATCCTGTAGCAGATCAAGCCAGAAACCTCCCTGGAAGCCAAGATGACCAAACTGAGGCTGCCATAGTTCGGACACATCATGAGAAGGAAGTACTCATTGGAAAAGACAATAATGCTGGGAAAGGTGGAAGGAAGTAGGAAGGGAGGAAGGCCACATGCTAGATGAATGGACTCTATTAAAGAAGGTATGGGTATGTGTTTGCAGGAATGAAGCAGAGCAGTGGAGGACAGAGGGTCTCATCCTTAGGGTCACCATCAGGCAAAATCGACATGAGGGCAGTTAACAACAACAACGGGTGTGTAGGATTCACAAACCATTTATGAAACGACATATATATCCTGACATAGATAGCCAGTTCAGAGTGATGGACTATTAAATTAAAACATGTAAAAATAAAATAGATCTCTGTACTATAGACAGAAGCAGCACTCTCCTTTGCGTCATATGTTTCTGCTTGTAGTTTTCCATAAGGGTCAGAACTATAGCAAAGAGAAAATTTAGGGTAACAGGCCTGCTCGCTAACCATTGTCCAAGACAGACTTCCACTAATAGTGTCACTGCCACATACATAGCTTCCAGAATTCTCCAGGACTTCCATTTCTAATACCTATCATAAGACACTAACTCTTCCTTCTTATAAAGCAACAAAGCAAAACTTAGCACATTCTGGCTTGACTTTAAAAAAACAACACATCCTCCTTTAAGAAACAGTACAAACTGCACTACATTTTCATCAGATAAGTTTTTTGACAGATGAACAGTCATAATAGCAAAATTTGAAATCATGCTCAGAACATCATTTATTTGAAACCCACTTTGTTCCAGACAAAACATGAACTCATTATCATGACAGCTCTCCTGTATTTGCATAGATGAAAACTACTTTGGCTGATAATCCTCGAAGGGATATTTTGAGCTGATTCACACATGCATGCAATTGGCTCAAGAAAACTCTAGAAGCGCTTCACTCACAGTCAATATAAACTGTAGTTGCGCCAACTGAAAAGCAAACAAATAACATACTTTAAAAAAAATGGCAAGTATTTTTCCACCATATATTTTCTTGGCTATGACTAACCCACACATGCATGGCTTTCTTGATACTTGCAACAGTGTATAGAACACCATAAACAAGTCAAGGAATTTAACTGCTCCATATTTCACTTTCCTGAAGCCTACAAGGTGCAACTGAATAGTTTCTATGAATGCACAAGCCAGAAATCTGCAAGACCTCAGTTCCTTTTGCACTTTAAATACAATTATTATTCTTCGGGATCAAAAATTCCCATACAACTGGCAAACAGAATAAAGAACAGTTAAATCTATTATTGAGAGTTAAAATAGCATGATCTAGACCCATGTGAAATTGATTTGGCTGAGGAGGTGGTTATCAGGGGAAATGTCCCTGTTACTACAGAGACATATGATAAAGCCAAGGAGTCAGGATCGTGTAGGGCCTGTTTGATTTCAACATTATTGGTTTACTGGAAACGGTCTGGCTGTGCTTACAGAGAAATCCAGGCCAGAACCAATTAGGATGAAAAAATGAGAACCACCAGTTTTAGTTCTCAGGGCCCAGAACCAGAATCAGGGAAGTCCCAGGCATTTGATACTACTAAAAGCTGAAGACTCGTGGAAACTAGTCATGTATGTGTGTGAGTGCCTTCAAATTGCTTGTTGACTTACAGTGACATACCTTCCAACATTTCACAGGTGAAATGCAAAGCAACATCAGAGTGTGGTCAAGATGGCAAAAGTTATTAATGAGGAAGAACACACAAGCTAAGAGAGGCTGCAGCAGTTTGCTTTTGCATGAGCCTACTGTAAAAGACAAGATTCTGTCTCTTCTTAGAATCATAGAATCACAGAGTTGGAAGAGACCACAAGGGCCATCCAGTCCAACCCCCTGCCATGCAGGAACTCTCAATCAAAGCATCCCCAACAAATGGCCATCCAGCCTCTGCTTAAAGACCTCTAAGGAAGGAGATTCCACCACTCTCCGAGGGAGTGTGTTCCACTGTCGAACAGCCCTTACTGTCAGGAAGTTCCTCCTAATATTGAGGTGGAATCTCTTTTCCTGCAATTTATATCCATTGTTCCGCGTCCTAGTCTCTGCAGCAGCAGAAAACAAACTTGCTCTCTCCTCCCTGCTGCTGAATTGGGAGCCAACTACCTTTGCAGTTTGCACTCAACTTCCAGAAACTGAAGTATGCTGAGGACAAACAGGGAAATGCAAAAAAGAGAGAGAAAATTGGACATTTTAAGTGCAGCTGGAAAAGTGGGACAGCAGAGTATTAGCTCAGACTATCCCTGGCAAATTGGGACAGTATGAGGGTATGTTCATGTATAGAATAGTCAGAAACTGAAGGGTATTACAGTACTTTGCTAGACTCCTACACATACCACTGTTTGGACCCACTCACCACTACAAGGCTGACTGTGATTTGTTCAATTAGATGAGTAAACTATTGTTTGGTGCCCAACTCTACTTCAATAATAAATGACTAATTTAGTTTAGGCCTCTGGATATTGTGCCTTTACTCAGAGTAAGTGATATAATTTGTACATCATTTGCAGGGGAAACCTTGTCACCTTGATTTTAGACAGAGATATCTCTAATCTAGGAGGAGATTCTAGTGTGCTAGAAGTAACCAGAATTTTACAGAAGGTCAAACAGTGCATTTCTATATGTGCTAGAAAGATCCTCTGAGTTCAATGAAACTCACTGTCAGATAAGGGTCAGATAAGGGCATACTTTAGTTTTAGTTGTTTATCACTTATATAAAAATGCCTCATTTATTTTAATGTCAGTTGGTTTAGGTTATTAACTATAATAATTTGCAGTGCAAGCTATAGATTTCAGGGTTTAGAACAGAGAACTAATTTTGTAGTGTGACATCCATGTTGCATGGCATTTTGAAGAATGCTTGAGAAACAGCTTAAATATTTTTTCAGAAAGTATGCTTTTAATTTCTGTGTCCAATCAAACTAGATAGTGGTGGAGAGTCCTCCCCTTAAAAGTAAAATAACAGTTTATGTGATTATGATTCAAGAAAACAAATGTAAAAATACAGAATACTGATCAGAAAAATCAGATTACTGCAAAATGATGCCTGTACAGTACTCAGGAAATTCATAAGTTTACTTCCTTCAGCAACTACTAAGTCTATTTTCATATTTTATGTGCTTGTAAATGTCAGGTGTGCTCAAATATTAGGCAGCAGGAATGGATTGGTAGTGGAAACCATTACTTTTTTTAATTTCCTGACTTCAGTATCATTAGATGTTCAGCCTGTGTATTTCATATACCTGTATACTATAATCCCAATTGGAATTTGAAAACAGCATCCAGAAAGGCATAGCAACTATCTTTAGATTTTATAAGGACTTATTCTAAGAGTCTGCTGAAGGGGATAAGCTCAGAGCTTGGAAAAGTTACATCTTTCGATTACAGATCCCAGAATCCCCCCACCAGCATAGCCACTGGCTGTAAAAAGTGACATTTCAAAGCTCTGTCTATCTAAATTGGATGGACCACTAGTCTTTCTAGTGGTTGTACTGTACAATGTTGTAGTGGTAGTGCCATAACATATAACAAAAGGTAAAAAGAAGACACAGTCCTAGACACTTTGTTGCCTAGGTCAATGGGTAACTCTTAAAACCAGAGACAGAAGTGTGCCCTTCCTGATACCTACTCCGGTACTCAAGTCCCTCCATTGGCTGCCTATCAGTTTCCAGGCTCAGTACAAGATGTTGGTTATCACCTTTAAAGCCCTAAATGGCTTGGGTCCAAGCTATCTCAGGGACAACCTCCTCCCCTACAGTCCTCCCCGCGCACTTCGGTCCTCTGGAAGGAATTTGCTACAGCCTCAAAAATCTAGGCTTTCGGCTACCTCCCAGAGGGCTTTTTCTGTTACCGCCCCCAGAGTGTGGAACGGCCTGCCGGATGAGATCCGCCAATTGATATCTCTAGACAGCTTTAAAAAAGTTGTCAAGACGGATCTCTTCCGGCAGGCCTTTCCAGGATAGATAATCCCAGCCTCGGGAATCTCCTTCTAAGGAATTCCCAAACTCCTCTTGAAGATCTGATATATATGCTGCTGTTGCCTTACTGCTACTGAAATTTTCATTTAGAAGTTGTTTTAAATGTTGGATTTTAACTGGTAACTGATTTCATAGTTTTTTTAAGGGGGTGGGAAATATTTTGATGGATTGGATTGGATTTTATTGCTGTTAGCCGCCCCGATTGATCTCAAAGGGGCAGGATATAAATACATTTCATTATTATTATTATTACCTGAGGCAGCATGGGCAAGATAGGCTGTTTTCCTCAGCTGAGGGGAAGAGCCAAGGTCTTGCAAAAGCATTAGCATCAAAGGCTACTTACTGCTTCTTCTGCATCCCAGCAGCTGCTCGCTACAGAGCCACAGGGCTGGGCCACCATGACAAAAATTAGATTTGAAGCAAAAATGAGCCCTTTCTTTCTTTCTTTCTTTCAGAGATGGCATTACAACAACAAACAGCAGCAGCAGCAGCCATGGGTTGCATCATTATGAGGGAAGATCAGACATTAGAACAAGACTCTACTTTTCTTATTTTTCTGTTTAGAAGCATGACAGGTTTTTTTTAGCTTGCTTAGCATTACCTAGAGCCCAGCCTTGCAAAATCAGTTCCAAAAGACATTTGGCACCATGCAAATTTGGATGCTAGGGTCACTGTCTCACATTACTGTCCAGTGTATGCATTTTAAGTAATGTTCCACGGTCATTATTTTGGCTTGTGATCTCTGGGAAGAGATAAGACAGTCCTGATTCCTTTGGATTTACCAGCTGCTACTAGATACTATCAACCCTAAGGTGATATTGACAATTGCTAGCAATAGTAAACAGAGAGCTATCATGGTGCAGCTCTCCCCTTCAGCTGTATAGAGTCCTCTTGTTTAGTCCTTGCAGTGGCCATATTCTACTAATAGGTCTTTTTCAGCACCAAGAGCTTCAAGAAGAAGATTATCCCTATCTCTTCCATTTTATTTTATATTTGTGGGTGGCTTTTCTTCCCCGTGTTATTTATTCCCTTTGCTCATGCCTGTAACCTGTTTATTTTAGTCATAATGTATTTGTCCAATCCAGACTTACTTTGGGAGATACCAAATTTAGGAAATATGGGATAAAGCAGCAGATCCTCTGTAGGCTAGCTGATTAATGTTAAATTCTTTTTCTTTGCCCCCTGCTTCTGAGGCTAGGTACGTGCAAAACTTGGGAAAAGTTACTTTTTGGACTGCAACCCCCAGACTCACTCACACAAGTATGGCCTAGTGTTTAATTAATACATGGAATTAACTCCTATGAGATGTGGTGTGATGGCCCATATCTTAGATGGTTTCAAAAGGAGTTTTGATAAAATGATGGACAGCTGGCTTATCATATCAGCATCTATTGGTTGCCTTGTTCAGAGTCAATATGATTCTGAATGCCAGTTGCAAACAAAAGGAAGAGTTGGAGGGGACTACTGTATCATCTTCGTTTCCTTCTTCTGGGTTTCCCAGAGGCTCCTGTTGGCCACTGTGGAGAACCAAGGTGCTGGGCTAAATGTACCTTCCATTTGACTCACCTTGATTTTAGATCAAGGTGGGCTAAATGTACCTTTAATTTGACTCAGCAGGGCTTTGTTTCTGATGTTATCCAAGGATTTTGGAACTGGAGGATGGATGATGGTTGCAGTCAGAGGTGACTGGTAGTTTCAATATTAGTGGAGTGGTGAATCTGCTCTGGGTTTTAGTTCTAACTTTAAAGGAACTGCCCAAGGTGCTGAGCCCATTTAGCTGGTAGGGTTCAGCAACCTGGATAGAATCGTAGAATCTTACAGCTGGAAGAGATCACAAGGAACATCCAGTCCAACCTCTTCCCATGCAGGAATACCCAATCAAAGCATTCCAGATAGATGGCCATCCAGCCTCTGCTTAACAACTTCCAAAGAAGGAAACTCCATCACTCTCTGTGTTCAACTGTCAAAGAGCTCCTACCATCAGGAGGTTCTTCCTAATGTTTACGAAGAACTTTCTTGTTAGCTTGAATCCATTGCTCCGTGTCCTAGTTCTAGAGCAGCAGAAAACAAGCTTGCTCTGTTCTCAATATGACATCCCTTCTGATATTTAAACATGGCTATCATGTTACCATTTAACCTTCTCTTCTCCAAGCTAAACATACCTAGCTGCCTAAGTCACTTCACCATTTTTGTCACTCTCCTCTGGGCATGATCCTGCTTGTCAACATTGTTCTTGAATTGTGGCACCCAGAAATTAGACAGTATTCCAGGCAAGGTCTGACCAAAGCAAAATAGAATGGTACTGTTAGCTCTCTCATATTTCTATTGATGCAAAATAGAATCACTTCTTTAAAGTTCATACCAAAATGCAGAGCAGATTTATCACCTCCCTTACTGGCTGCCACTGGTTAAATATCAGATCTTGGAACAAGATACCCTGTGGACTACAACTCCCAGAAACCTCAAACCAGCACAGCTATGTTGACTGGGGGATCCTGGTAGCTGTAGTCCAAAAGGTAAGACTTCTAAAGGTAAGACTACAATTGTGTTGAAACATATAACCGATCCCAGTGGTTCTCCCATGGTTATTATGTAATTCAGCTGCTTTTTCGCATTCAAGCAGAGCCTCTGACAAGAGTGAAAAATCTATTGGTGTGCTATGAAACCCACTGGGTGGCCTTGGGCAAGTCACACACTCTCAGGCTTGGGGGAAGGCAATGGCAAACCTCCTCTGATCAAATCTTGTCAAGAAAACTCCATGACAGGTTCACCTTAGGGTCATCATAGGTGGAACCACTTGAAGGCGCACAAAAATAACAAAGTCCTCCCATTATGCAGATTCCTCTGACACCAGCATGAAGGTTTCTGCTGCTAGAGCTTCACATTTTGTGCCATATCTGGCACAAAAGGAAGGAAAAAGATACTAGAATGTCAGTTCTAAGCAAGCACTGGACATTTATTTATTTATTTATTTATTTCACTTCTGTGCCACTTTTCTCCCAAAAAGGGGACCCAGGGCGGCTCACAAGAGAACACATTATCACAATAAAAATTAAAAACAGTTAAAATCATATAGTTAAAATAGTATAAAATGAGTAAAAAATACAAAAGTTAAAAAACATAACTAAGACAAAGAAGAATATTATCTCTTTCTTTTGATGAATTTAATAGATTTTAGTCATGCACTGAGTAAATTTTATTTTCCTTTTTTTTAAAAAAAAAACTTTACAATTTTTAGTATCTTTCCTGGGTTCTCTCTCTCCCCCAGCTTGTTTCTATAAGTCACATAAATAATAATGATTTTATAATCATCTCCGATCCAGGCTTTGCAAGAGTTCATGTGATTCTGACTAAGGAAATTAAAGACTAAGAATGAGCTTGTCAGCAGTTTTGGTTGCTCCTTTCTAAGGAAATCAAGATCTGCTATGAAGATTTCAGCCATACTGACAGTTTCTTAATACCAAAGAGTTTCTCTGTTTTGATGTCATTCCACAAGTCCAAAGATGATGATGATGGTGGTGATGGTGACATATTTTCTTACATGCCTTCTTTCTCTATGAATTCAGGCAGGAAACAACAACAAATAACATCATATAACATCAGTATAAAGAGCATATAAAACTAATGCATATTAATTCATCAATAAATACTTTAAAAACCATAATTTAAAAATAATGTGGATAGGCTTGGCAGAAGAGACTAGTCTTTATTGCTGATTTAAACTCAAATGGCATCTCAGGCTGATTAATCTCTTCTGGCAGGTCATTCCATTCTCTGGGAGCAACTGAAGAAAATATCCTCTGAATAACACAGCTTAGTTTTGCCTGACTAAAGTAGATGTTTCCCAGAGGACCTGAGTGTATGGGATGCAATATACTACTGTATAGACAATCCTGTTGGTAATCTGGTCCCAAATCAATAGGGCTTTAAAGGAAATAACTAACACTTTGTAGTTTGCCTGGTAACTACCTGATAGCTACTGCAGTGCTTTTAATATCGGTGTAATATGGCCATTTGTAGATGTACCAGTAACCAATTTGCTTTGAACTAACAGAAGTTTCTGAACTTGTACAGAGATTTGTACAGCACATTGCAAAAGTCCAGCCTTGAGCCTACCAGTGCATGCATTAACATTTTTAAGGCCTCCAATTCTAGGATGAGGAGCAGCTGGCATAACAGCCTAACCATGTAATAAGTGATCCTGACTATCACATCTGTAAGGTCTGTCATTTGGGGTTGCAGATCCAGAAGCACCCCTAGGGCCCCATTCGTACTAGCCCATTTGCCTTAGTTAGATCCGGATCAGATCGTGCATGCCATTACCGAATCTCTCCGGAAAGTTCATACTACCCTTTGCCCCGATCGATGCTTCCCGATGCATTTTACCCCGCTGAAGTTCATACATGCAAAAGTAACGATTCAAGATGGACCCTCCTAGTTGTCAATCAAATGATGTAATGGTGATGTCTGATGCAGCCATTGGCTGCGCGAGTGCTCCATCTGGCGCTTTGCTTTTTTTAAAATACTTTTTTTTATATTTGACACATTATGTGCATGGAGCATAGGGCTGGGAGCGGTGCAGCTTGTGGGGATCCTTCCCCCCCCTCCTCCTCCTCCTCCATTTTTCTCAGCACCAGGGGTGCTTCATCGGGCACTTCTGAACATTTTATTTTATTTTACAATTTGACAGCTTATGCACATTCTACATGGGGCTCTATAAACAAGAGGGGGAATCCCCGATCCATATATAGATAGTTAGCTTCCATATATGGACTGGGGTTCCCTCTCCCTTTGTTTAAATGCTCAGTATGAATGGGGCTCTTTTAACAAAGGGAGAGGGAACCCCAATCCATATATGGAAGCCAACTATCCATGTATGGATTAGGGGTTCCCCCTCCTGTTTAAAGAGCCCCATGTAGAATGCGCATAAGCTGTCAAATTGTAAAAATAATTTTAAAAATTCAGAAGTGCCTGATGAAGCACTCCTGCTGCAAAAACTATTAGCACCGGATTAAAGCCGGTGGTTGCAGGAAGAGGAGGCATGTCTCGCCCCCTGGCCTTTACCCCCCTCTGAACTTGACCCGATCATGATCGGAGCCAAGTTCACATTCGATTGAACCAGTTTTTCCTAAAGGAAATGGTAAATACCCTGCTTTTGGAAAACCCGGGTTTAGGGGGATTTGCGCCACATTGGGTGTGCAAGATCCGGATTCCCTAGTGAAAAAACCAGCGCCAGTATGAACTTCCCGATTTTAATCCAGGTTACAAACCAGTTTATATAGTAGTCTGAATGGCCCCCAAGCTGCAAAAACAGTCTTTCAGGGGAGTGTAAACTCATCCAGGACTGGTTGACACACCTCTAAATCTATTTTAGGACCCTTAACAGTAAACATCTCCATCGTGTCTGTATTAAGTTTCAGTGTGTTTTTTCTCACCCAACCCATCACTTCTTCCAGGCATTCATTCATAGAAGACACACTATACTTAGCTGAAGCTACATCTGAAGGCATAGAGAAGTTTATATAGGTGTCATCCACATACTGATAGCTACCTACCACGTGCCTCCAGATGATCTATTCCAGTGGTTTCATGCACATGTTAAAAAACATTGGGGACAGAATTGTATCATGTGGTATACCATATAGCAGCTCCTTTTAAAAAAATATAAAAATACCCACCCCAAAACCTGGAACCTGCCCAAGTGATAGTATTGGAACCACTAAAACACAATTCCTCCAATTTCCAAACCTCTCAAACATTCCAGAAGGATGTCATGGGTGATAGTATTGAACACTGCTGAGAAGTTCAAAAGCACCAGGAAGGGCACACTCCCTCTGCCAATGCTCAGGCAAAGATCTTCCACTAAAGCGACAATAGTGTTCTCAACTTTGTATCTTGCTCAGACGGCGGTTTGCAATGGATCTTGGAATTGTGGATCATTCAAGACTGCCTAAAGTTGGAAGCAAATATAATTCCTTGTTATAGGAGAAAATAAAAATCAGGTTCATATCAAAATCTACAACTGTACCCATATTTGCAACACATATCATTTGAAAGGCTGCCTACCACAGAGAAAGCATAGATCCATGTTGTTGAAGTGAGATGTTAGTGGATTGAGGGTAGTCTGTCATAGTAGCCAAGAAACTGAACTACAAATTGTTCCTGGTTTGACTGTTGCTTCTACTGGAAATTCATTAGGTAGTTAGCAAAGCCACTTCCTCTCAACCATGAGTTGAGATGGGTTGTCATAGGGATGACTAAATAATGCATACAAAGTCAACATGGGCATGAATGCTATGCCCCTTTAGATATTTTTGTGGAGTAAAACCCAGCACTCCTTGCCATTGGCTAGGACTGCTGGGAGCTGCAGTTCAGTAACATGTGGAGGACAACACAACTACAACCCCAGTTTTAAAAGTTGCTATAATATGTATTAAATGCTATAAGTAAGTGGCATAATAAATATTAAATATTATGGAGACAATTGCAAAATAAAATAAAAGGGAGCTTGAAAAAGTTACTTTTTTGGATCACAATTCCAAGACTCTCCCAGCCAGCAGTTAATTTTTTCCTAAGCTCTTTTAATCACAGCTTTTAATTAGATCTATTTCCTTGAATTTCCAAATATATAACTTTTTGAAATACACAAAGACATAGGCATGGTAAGACATACAAATGCACAGCCAATTGCTGAAGGGAATTTTTAACTGATCAGCATAAGAAAGCAGGAAAAATAAATATAAATGTCATCGCAGCAATAACCCAAATTAAAAGAGCACACATTGTTTTTTTTTTTAAATCTTACAGAAAATGTGCTGCAGATTAAGTTGCATACTAATAAATAAGACGACACAGCTCTGAAACTGGAGATGAGTATATCATGCCCCAGGAAAAGAAAATGGCATTAAGCAGCTTTAGGCATAAATTAACTAACTAGCAGGGTTCTCCCCCACCAACTGATCTGTTTGGGAAGGAACACCTGCTAGTAACCCTAAAGAGATATCAGATTAAGGAACACAGTTTTCTGTTATTATGTATATGTATGTATGTATGTATAGACATACACAAACATTTATGGTAGGATCCAATATCAGAGATGATCCAGAAACATCTTTGCATAAGAAATTATAGTTTACCCTCTTGTTTTCAATATAAGCATTCTGGCTATCGCATTTCATTACTTCTTTCCTTTAATCATTGCTCATAGCTGACCATGATAATCTTATTTTACTATCTCAACAGCAACAAATACCATACAAAATTATTCATTTTTCAAAGGGTGGCATTTATAAAAGAGCACTTCCATTATCCAGTTGCATATCTGCAACTGTCACCATGCTGTGGCTTTGCATTGTTTACATTTCAATATGGCTTTGTCCGTTTTGTTGAAACATCTGGATAACTGTGAAGGGAGAAGTAAACGTTACCCACAAATGGTTAAGAATAATCAGGGACAGTGGTAAATCTTAGATTATCTTGGTATCTACTAGCTTCAGCACAGTAATGAGTGCAGAATTTAGCTCCAAAACCTAGCCTTGCTGCTTAAGCAATGAAAGTTTGCCCATTATGTATTTGTTAATTAATTAAAATATTTCTGTCCTGCCCTATATATATCAAACATTCTTGGTGGGGCGAGGGGCATACCAGTACAATCAATACTAACATTTAATGTTGTGAATCACCCTAAGTCTCAGTTTTGGGGAAAGGGTGGAATATACATAAATATTATAATAATAACAGGTTTAAACAATATAACACAACAAAAATCATTATAGTAGACTAAAAAAAATAGCAAGTTAAAACAGGTCTAGAAGAATAAAATTCCTCTGTATATAGTATTTAAAGTAAATCAATGACCATACAGTATTAAAGCCTTTGGGCCTCAATAAGTAGCCATATTTTTGCTTGCTGCCTATATGAAACCAGTGTTGGAGACAATTGGGCCTCCAAGGGCAGGGCATTCCACAATTGGGGTGCCCTGACTGAGAAGAATCTCTCCCACATTGGCTGCATTTTGCAAAAATGCGGAAATAATCCAGTTTGACACTACTTCAACTACCATGGCTCAATGCTATGGAATTCTGAGAATTGTTATTATTTTGTGAGATATTTAGCTTTCTCTGTCGGTGAGCTGTGGTACCACAACAAAGTACAATTCCCAGAATTTCCCAGCACTGAGTCATGACAGTTACAGTGGTTGCAAATCAGATTATCTCTGCAGTGTGTATACAGCCATCATCACACCATGCATTGATCTCACTGGTGGAATACAGAGGAGGGCCCCTGAGCAGACATTGAACAGAAAGATTTTTTGCAAAATGGCATTTAATTTGGTTCTCTCCAAAATGCCTGTTACTAACACTAAGATGCTGAGTACATGATGTAAATCTTTCTCATTATACCAACATATTGATTCTATAATAAATGTGACTAAGGCTGCACCTGCACTGCAGAAATAATCCAGTTCAACACCACTTTAACTGCCATGGCTCAATGCTATGGAATTTTGGGAACTGTAGAGTTGTTGCTGTTTAGACATTTAGCCTTCTCTGTCAGAGAGCTCTGGTGCCACAAAAAACTATAATTCTCAGAATTCCATGGCGCTGAGCTATGGCAGCAGGTACAGTGGTATCAAACTGGATAATTTCTGAAGGGTGAATATAGCCTAAACAGACCTGCGGTCAACTTTCCATTCAGTCATGAAGGCCATGGATGACCTCAGTTTCTCCTGTCTCGAATGGACTGAAAAGAGAAGATGACAATAGGTCAATATGCTTTGCATTACAGCATACAGTACTTGACCACCTGCTTCCCTGTACTCAGCATATTGTCATTAAACATCATTTAAGGTGTTCTGTGACTGGTTGCACTCCTCATGGCACCCCTTTTCTGTATGGTCAAGCCTCCCCATGGCAGCCATTTTGTGATGGCACCTTTTCAAAAGTTCATAAGTCCAAAATGTTTTGGGACCCCTGAAATAAATAATGCCAAGACATCTCATCCAGAGGAAAATAAATCCTATGTGTTCTCATTGCTTGGGTCTTAATTAGACTTTTAGTTGTCTCATTTTTATTAATGAACATTTTTTGGAACAGTGTACTACGCGACTAAACTGGAATAAGTGCTTTGAAGGTTGCAACCTTGCTGGTCAAAAATATTTTTTTGAATAGGTATTAGGAAGAAGCTTAAGTTAAACTGCTCTAGAGTTCAAATGGACATGTTATCTACCTTTAATAGCATATTCCTTTAGCAGGCACTGTGTCTTATAAGCTGATGCAAATAACAGTTTGCTGTTCTGTCTTCAAGCAGTTCCTGAGCACCTACAATACATATTTGTTTATCCGTCTTTGTTTGTGAATATGGCTTCCTGCCTAATATAGCAACAGAGTACACCAAGCATGAAGCATGACAAAAACATGATTACTATAAGGATCACAGCTCCATGCTGTGTCCTTAAAACTCCCTTTGTTCTAAGAAACACATTAAATAAAGAGACTGAGCCTAATTTTCATTATCTTTGGATGCTCAGTAATGGATCATATGAACTAATGCATGTGTGTTTTCTGGTGAAGAACATCTTATATATGATTTGCTTTTAAAATAGTGCCTTCTAGTACACAGTTTCCAAAATGTGCTTGATCCTGCAATGGTTCTGCAACCAAAAACTGACCAAAGGGAAGGAACAACTCTACCACTACGTAAAGTAAGGCAACCACCTCAGTGAGCAAAAGCAAAGGGGAAACAAATGGCATTCTCCCAGCCATTCCTCCTAAGCCTTGGTCATTCCTCTCTTGGAAGACAAACCTATGTGTGTCACACATCTTGGCCTGAATTCATTAAACTGTTTTGATGCTCTCTAACATCCAGCTATTAGTCCAGCTGGCTTCTGCACAAAAAATGGTGGAAGGTACCATTTTGTTCTTTGCCTCCGTTATCAAAATGGATGGTCCTGCCAAAAAGACTGAAAGACAAAATAAAAACATAGCCTAATGCCCTTTATGGCACTAGCATTTTTCTCTAAGACGAAAAGCTTTCCCTGTTTTCTTAGGAAAAATATTCTCTAAGGACAGATTTAGTATCCTGACATGATATACTGTTTATTTGACACGTATGTTAAGCCATTGCTTCATTGTACAGTCACTGACGTATATGCCAATGTGAATTCACTTTGTGTAGAAAATTATTGTCATAATAAGCAGAACGGAAGTTTAAACAATTGTTATTAGCTTCTGCCCGTATCATTGTTCAATGATATTTATTTATTTATTATATTTTTACACTCCTAATAACCAGAGTCATCTGTGTAGTGTACAGTATATTAAAAAAATAAAAAAGTAAACAATAAAATAATAAATGAAGGCAGCACATAATAAAACCAAGATAGCCATAGGAGAAAAGAATGAAAATATCACAGTATATCAAGCTAATTTTTTAAAAAAGATGCAAACAGCAGCAAGATAAAAGAGTTTAAAAGGGTGGGAACCATGTGAAGCTCCAAATGTTGCTAGACTGCAATTCCCAGCAGCCCATGTTAAGATAGATGGAGGAAAGCTAGGAACTGCAGTACATCAGTTTGAAAGGCCACATGATTCCCATCCTAATCTAAAGATGTTGAAAACAGTTCCTAAAAGTCTGGAAAATTAAAAGGGTTTTCGCTGGTACTGAAGAGACCAGAAGGCACCAGGAAAGCCTCTTTTTATGGGCTTTAATTATGGCCCCAATACAGTGACATCCCTAGCGTTGGTGTCACTGCCCCCACTGACCTCCTCCAATACCATATCTTAGTAATGTTTTTTGTACCAATGTACTTATAAATCATAATTCCCATATATCATTGAATCTAATGGTAACTGTTGTGAAATAAACAACTGGCAAAATTAAAATGATCTTTAAATTACAATATCGTATGCATGGATTAAGGTTGTTTACATATACATAGTTCTATGTGATTAAAGTGAAAATTTAGTAAAATGTGATGGTTTTAAGGGGGAAATTAAAAAAAATTAAAAAATTAAAAATTAAATTTTATTAAAAAAAATCCAAAAACTTGAATCTCACTGATTCTCACCTCACTCAAACCATCTCTTCAGCATTTTAAAGCTATATAAGCTAATGCCACAGCTTGTTTCTGTGGTGTCACCTTCCCTTAGGGTGTCACCTGGTACAATCCACATACCCCATACACCCCTAGTTATGTCACTGCCCCAATCTTTTCCCTTGTCCCACTCAGCACTGAGATGTGGACCTAAGAATTTTTTTGCTAATGTGTAGTGTATGCCTTTGGTCTAAAAAAAGTTTTCTACACTTATTTTCAGGAGAAAGGAAGCAGGCTGAACATTAGATGAACAATGGTTATCTTTGTCTTACCTAGACTGATTCTTATTGCATTGGTCATCATCCAGTCTACCACCATTGCTACGCTCTAGTCAACTACTTCATCTGTATTAAAGGAAAATAAGAGGTACTACTGGTTATTAGCCATACATGATCATGTACCATGGGTGTAAAGAATATTGTAAATGTCCTTGTCTCCAACAAAACAAGCCATCCAATTGAAAAAATGATCAATTACCATGAGACTTTTTGCTCAGTGACAGTGACACTGAGACCATTCTTTGATTCCTTAAGTATACCTTAATACTGATGGCCACAATACTGTTAACAAACTAGCCATGATATTGTAGCATACCAGAGCATGTATGTCTCTTGTTTCAAGGGTGGCTGGCAAACCTCACGTCATTTACCACATATACTGCCATTTGTGCAAAAATATTTGAAATCTTTGCATGAAAAATGTATCTTTGGAAATTTATCATCTGTAAAATGCAAACAATCATTAGAAGATGTGTAAAAAATCATGATCTCCTCCATTAGGGAGAAAACAGTTGAATTTCTTCATTCTTGAAACTATACAATGAGGATTTTTTTTAAAAAAAAATCCTTGTGAGCAACCTTGTTCACATCTTCAGGCTTCATCAACTAAAACTCATCCAGTACAACTGGATCAGGGAAAACTTCCACTCTTGGAGAGGATGTTGAAGGAAGATTTAAACTTTTCATTCATCATGATACTTGGCCTGCTGAAATAGGATTGTCTTTTATTAAATATTCAGGAGACTTTCTCCTGGATCAGCCCCATTTGTAGGACTCACAACCTTAAGAAAACCCAGTCTCATCCATCACTTAGAAATGGACATGTCTGAGTGTGTCCCTTCCTTTTGGCACCATTGGCTGTGGCTGTGAAAGCTTAGCTTGAAGAATCTGAACACAGAATATGCAATGAAACTAAGGTCCTAAACAGACCGGCAGTAAGCACCAACTTGGGGGCAGCATGAGGGCATGAGGTTTAGACGACACAATCCCCAATGCCGCCCCTAAACTGGCACCATGCCATCCACCTGACCAGATGGCGGGCAGCATTTTGGTGCTCTGGCAGCACAGTGTTTATACACCGTACACCGCAGGAGCATTGCAAAGCTGTGGCAGTGGCTGAATGAGTGTCCTTCAGGAGGAGCAGCATTTTGCTTCCTCTTTTTGAGCCTGCAAATAGATCAGGGCCATGGTGTGCAGTTGCAGGGACCCAAATCTGGCACTCAAAGAGGCAGCGTCATGTCACCCCTTTAGGGCCATCTGGTTTGGCCCTAAGTTCACCTGTGGAAACACCAGGGCCTATCCACAGTCCTAATGAGACTCCTAATGAATCTTAGGGTGCCAGATAATTCCCCCCCCCCCCCCGAATAGATTTTCATCATAGCGTATTTTTCAGGAAACTTGCAAGATGTGAAATTTGTCAGTTATCCTTGAAATCTGAAATATACCCTCCTACAATGTCATGACAAATTTGCTACCAGTATTTTGCTCATCAATATTAAGGGATACTTAAGAAAACAAATAATGGCCTTGGAGAATACTCCCCTGTCACTGAGCAAAATGCAGGTAGAGGTCACAGGGTTACCAATTTTTATCACATCTCATGAGTTTTTATAATTTTAAAGCTCTCAAACATTTTTTCGCAAAGCACACAAACCAAACTACACCACCAACACATTAGTTTAAAGCCAGCCTCATAATATAAAAGGGAGTCTCATTATTATTTTTTTATCATTAAGGTAGCTTCTGTGATGCAGTAAGACTGCAAAATAGAAATATAAGCATATGGGTGAAGAAAAATTGTATTTCAATAATGCCTGTTATCCTGATACTTGACAATTATCCATCTCCTTTGGGCTCTATTTATATATAATTGCAAACATTTGGGGATTATGTCCATTTGCATATGAACCAAAAGTTCATCAAAGAATTTTAACAAAACAGATGGCTGTGCCATATCTCAGTGGCATAATCAGCTTGAGTCAACTCTAGATATAACCTATAAAGCAGGAAAGCATTATTTTGCCCTTTCTTTCCTTGTGCTTTAAATAATTATTCACTGGGCTGCAAGTACAATGTCTTTCTTATATTCAAATCTATATCTCATGCTGCATTTTAGTGCTTGGATATTCATGTTATATTTCCATGATCCTCACTTCAGTCATCAGTAGCTTCAGTTAAAGAGATCTTGCAGGTGAGAAAGAGCTTTCCTTATAACGTTAGAGCATTTAGCATCTGTTGCTGTATTGTGATTGTTTCTGTATCATGAGTCACAAAACAAAATAAGCCCGCTGTGAAGAATTTGCAGGACACTTTGCAAATAAAGCCGTTCAGATATATTCCAATTCGGATGCTGTAGTTGATACAGTACCAGTGGATGTAACCTTGGTGCCTGTTTGTCCAGTGTTTCAATTTGTGCAGCCTGATGATGTGGACAGGATCCTTTACAGTGGCTCGATTCCTCCCTGGAGGGGCAACGCCAGAAAGTGGTGCTATGGAAGTCCTGCTTGACCCCCTGGCTATTGGCCTGTGGGATCCCTCAGGGTTTTGTTTTGTCCCCTATGCTACATATACATTCAACATTTACATGAAACCACTGGGATTGATTGTTAGAGTTTTGGGGTGCAGTGCCATCAATATGCAGATGATGCTCAACTCTACTACTCCTTTCCACTTCAACCCAAAGAGGCTGCTCTGGTCCTAAACCAGTATCTGCCATCAACAATGGACTGGATAAGGGCAAATAAATTTAAACTTAATCCAGACAAGTCAGAAGTGCTCCTGGTCAGTCAGAAGGCAGATCATGAATAGGATACAGCCTGTGTTAGATGGGGTTACACTCCCTCAGAAGATGCAGGTTCGCAGTTTGAGGGTACTCCTGGACTCAGCTTTGAACCTGGAGACCCAGGTCTCTGCAATAATAAGCATGAATGAAAGGGTTCAGGAACCAAGATCTAACAATATATTGCTGTTGTTGCTACTGTGTGCCTTCAAGTACTTTCCAGCTTATGTGAGTCGAAGGTGACCCTGCTATGCAGTTTTCTCAGCCAAGAATGTGTGACTCGCCCAAAGTCCCCTAGTGGGTTTCCATAGCTAAGAGGAAATCCAACTCTGATATCTACAGTTGTAGTCCAGTGTTCAAACCATTACACTGCTCTGACTCTTTAACATTATATCATTCACGTACATGGCAAAAGAATAACACGTTCCTTTTTTTTAAGGTCACATTATATCCAAGCACAGAATTGTTGGTTTTTCTGCTAAGAAAAGAGGCAGGGAATTTGTACTTAATGAAATCAGCAAGGAAGAGAGAAGGCAGAATTTTGCTCTTCCTATAGGTTCAGACAAAAGCAGAAGCAAACTGCTGCAAACTTTCCTACCTAGCGTGTGTATTTTACTTCATTAATAACTTCTGTCATCTTGAACACACTCTGATGTTGCTTGGACATATATCCTGTTTTTCATCTGTGAAATATCAGAGGGTGTGATATTACAATAGTATCCAACTCCTGCTCTTCTTACGTTTTGAGGCTTGATATTTTTCCATAATCAAATACTTTGTGGTTAAAACTAGCACTTCATCAAAAGTTCACTTTATACTTGGAGGTTAAAAGTAGTGCTGTCAAGGAGACAAAAGGTATTTCTTGGAAAATCTAATTATTTTTTAAAAAACGATCCCTTGGCAAATGATCTCTTTTTTGGTGAATTTTTCTCCTGATTGTGACTTCTCTTTAGAATAATCCAAACCAATTCAGAATTACACACTGACTGTGTTGCTACATCAGGACAACTAGGCTGCAGATGTCAACTTTGATGAGACCTCCTTTGTAGTGTGTATAGAATCCCTTAGATGGCTAAGGGCAAAGAGGAAGAATCTGGAAGGCCAGTGACTCTTGAGACACAGCCCAATTATCTATTGTCACCAAGATTATCTGAGTTCTGGGTCTCAGCAGCTCCAGGATGAAGTAAAGCTAATGAAACCTGTATATGTATATTTTTAAGTGTCATGCCCTTATCGGTCCATGCTGAAACTACAGCTCTATTGATGATGAAGACTATTCCAAAAAGAGAGCATGCTGGCTGGTGATCAAAATGGGGATTCCAGTACACCATGTTGGAAAAACCATCCTAGTTCTGGGTCATCCCCATCTCTACCTCATAATTTCTAAAACAACTACTACATCTCTACCTCATAATTTCTAAAACTACTACTACAGCTACTGCAGGGATGATATCACCAGTAGTCTTGGGCAGTATTACATGTCTGATCATACTAAAAACAATTTCAAAGTCTGTGAAAGTTCATGCTACCAAATTCTTTCTTTCAGTTAGTCTCACAGGTGCTACAAGATCTCTCTACATATTAATTTCGGACATAGGCATCCATACATTGGGGATATATAAGAGGAGGGGGGAAAGGCTCCAAGATTATCTGAGTCCTGGATCTCAGCAGCTCCAGAATGAAGTAAAGCTAATGAACCCTGTATGTGTATATTTTTCAGTGCCATGCCCTTACCGGTCCATGCTGAAACTACAGTTCCATTTAGAGCTTTTTCTGCTCCTTGCCTAACTTCAGTGGGACCATATATCACATCATTATGCAACCAACCAATTTAGTCATGCGAAGCTGTCAAGGAGAACAAATAAAAGTCTATTCCAAGTGAAGCCAATGCATTTTGAGCAGGACAACACTATACCCTCCAACATTTCACAGATGAAAACTGGAACACATGTGACCAAACAACATCAAAGTGTGCTCAAGATGGCAAAAGTTATTAATGAGGAAGAAAAGACAAGGAGGTGTAAGATTTTACTCCATCCTCTCCCTTTTGCATTTTGAACTCAGTTTTCAGAAATCGAAGTAACATGAGGATGAAGTTGGGGGGGGGGGGGAATAAGGTGAGAGAAATTGAGCATTTAAAAAGCAGCTGAATTAGTGGGACAGAAGAGAATTTGGCTTTCCTTACCAAATCAGGAGAGTTGGAGGGTATACAGCACTTTGATGAAAGGGAAAGGACATAGAAAATGTCTCCTCTCTATCCATCTTTCACACCAGTCTTTCTTATATTATAAACACATTTATAGAGGGTATATTGAATATTATCTGGAAGGGAGGAAAAATAGTGAGGCTGAGCTATTTCATACATTGTTTTAAGACACGAGAGAAAACATTATACTGTTGGCAAGGGTGTCTTGAGATCAAGATGTATAAAAGAATATTTGCATAAGTCAGGTAAGGCTTAATGGCAGCAGGATACTGCTGGATACTGGTAGCTGGCATTACCGGCTATGCAAATATACTCAGATCCTGTCAACTGATGAATAAAGGCCAGTAACAGGTAATCTTTGTTTAATCTTTTCTTTCTCACACAGTTTCTATTAAGATGTCAGCCTCTGGCATTCTGTTCCAAAATAAATAGGTCGTATTTGGCTGTTTCATTTCAGTGATATGTACCAGGTACCTGAAAGCGTACATTAAAATTGCTTTTCATGCTGAGCTTTGTTACTGAGTAGGATGAAAAACCTTGTATTCCAAATGGGAATGCAAAAGAATGTTTGTCTTACTGCCTGCCATAGGATACATTGATCTCTAAAGTATCTGGAGGGCCTTCATTAGGCACTTTTGGAGGCAGAGTCCTACTGGCCTACAGTTTAATCCAGGAAACTATACCATGGAAAATTTCAAAGAATAAAACTGGTTCTGTGGAAGTTTAGTCCTGTGGAAGAAAGAAAACAGAAAGACAACTTTGGAGGAACCAGCCACAAAAAGGTGTAGCCTGGAAATGTATGTTGTGTTGTGTGCCTTCAAGGTGTTTCCGACTTATGGCAACCCTAAGGCAAACCTGTCATGGTGTTTTGTTTTTTGCAAGATTTGATCAGAGGAGGTTTGCCATTGCCTTCCCCTGAGGCTGAGAGCATGCGACTGGCCCAAGGTCACCCAGTGGGTTTCATGACTGAGTGGGAATCTGACCCTGGTTTCCAGAGTCAAGTGGGAATCCAACCCTGGTCTTCATAGTCATACGTATAATTGAAACATAATTTTATACCAGACCTACCATTATGCAAAGTGAGGTGGCTGCCTTAGGCAGCAGCTTCTGGGTTTTATAAAAGCAGGAAATTCATATTTTTTTGTGATTGTTGTTTTTATTATCAAAGAGTGGAAGAGGTGCTTATGAGGCTTTCAGACTCGTGTAGCAAAGTAGCTCAATGGCTTCAGGAAGCTCAGGTATAATGCAAATGCACTTGGGGTGCATTGTTCAGTTTTTGCAATTCTGCAGCTACCTGAAGCAGCAAAATGTCTTGAGCCAGAAATTAACTACAGCTTATGTTAGTTATTTGATACACACACACCCTCCAGAAGCCATGCAGTAGCTAGCAAGGGGACATTTACTGTGGTAGGTCGACATTTGTGGAAAGTGTGTCTGATGCATCATATGAATCATGTGTTACTGATGGATCAAATGAATAACCTTTTTATTTTCTCAAATTTTTTGTGTGTGTGTATTTTCAGATTTTAGCTTTGTTCTTGTTGCTGCTGCCTTTATTTTGGCTTTGCCTATGACAGGATTTTTACTCTTTGCTGCTGTTTCTGTTGTGGTGTGTGTATGATTTTAACACTATTGTTAGCATTTTATATTTTAAAATATATTTTGGTATATTTAATATTTTTAATATACTACACAAAGAACTTAGGTTACTGGATGATCTAAAATGTGCCACCAACCAATCAAAGGAATGCAGTCATTTTCTTACTTCAACTCTTGCTATTGTTAGCCTGTATGAACTATCTGATTTATCTGATTTATACAGTATGAACAAGTTTACACTGGCATAGGGCTGGCTCCTCCCATTACATATACAGAAATCAACTGGAGTAAATCTACATAGAGAGTAATAGTAGTTTGATATCATTTTAACTGTCATGGCCAAGAATGCTGGGATTTGTAAGATGGTAAGGTAAGGTACTTAAGAAGAGCATGTATGGCATAGTGGTTTGAGCAGTGGACTAGGACTCTGGAGACCAAGATTAGAATCCCAGCTCGGCCATGTAAACTCACTGGGTGACCTTGGGCAAGGCACACAGTCTCAGCCCCAGAGGATGGCAATGGCAAACACCCTCTGAAGAAGCTTGCTAAGAAAACCCTATGATAGATTCGCCTTAGGGGTTGCCATAAATCGGAAACAACTTGAAGACACAGAACAACAAGGTACTTAGAATTCTGTGCTAGAGATCTCTGGTACACTCCTGTGAACTGAAGCTCTGAAGGTACCTGGATTTAATCCTCAATGGAGTATGGATCCATGGCTGTTAAGTGCTATCAAAGTCTAATGTATATTCCTGGACTGGCAGCTGAATTTTACTTTGATCCTGGCACTCCACCAGCTTCTTCCACTGTACCTTCAGGGAGCCGGCTAGACTGCTGGACAAGTTTATCAGCTGCTCTCATAAATAAATGTTGCTAGAAGGACTTGAAGAATTCCATCTATTGCAACCAAGAAGTTGACCTTTTTGCTCCCTAGTCCCTGCCGTCCCCTTCCCCATCTCTATTGTTCTTTCTTATGTCTCCCTAGGCCATTTATTCTCATTTCCTTTCCCTTTCCTGTTCCTCTTTCTAGTGTTTACTGATATTTCATTTTGCTCTTAACAGATCTGTCATTTTCATCATGGATATTCACCATAGATTTGGGGTCTAAATTAACCTGTCTCTCCTACCCTAATAAGCTGGGGAACTGGAATTTGCATTTTTAAAGCTCATTTCTGTTTTGAGGCAAAAATTACCAGGCTCCTATAGTTGTTTTTCCATCCTTGTGCCAGTTAAACGTCTTAAGCATTTCTTGTCTGCTTCTCTGGACTTTACTGCATCAAAATGTATGCTTGTTTGGTGGGTTTGTTGCAGACCTTGGGGAAAAAATTATTTTTGTCTACTAACTACCCAAATCCCCCAACCTGCATGGAAAATGGGGTAATCTGGTTTCTTGAACTTTGGACTCACAGTGCAAATAAAAATAGTTTTGCAAAGAGTCTTGGAAGTATTACCTCTCCACTAGCTCACCCTAGGGAGCAAAGCAAGTTTAAGTTTCCCATCCATCACTCCTTGCTTCAGGTTTTGTAACCCGAACATTGTTGCAAAGATGCATTTAACATCACATCCCCACACCAGTAAAATTCAGTGCATGCTCCCAGAGTTTTATATACTATTATTATAAAATGTTGGGATGGTGATGGTGGTGGTGGTGGTGGTGGTGGCGATGATGATGATAATATCAAATGCCAATAACCAGCTAACATATCATCTCCACTGTGTATATTAATGTATTAATTTCAACATTAAATTCAAGGATTTAGGTGAGGCCTAAAATACTGGGGGGCATGGTTAAGTAGCTGGCAGTGACCAAAATACCCTAAAGGCACTAGATCCCTGCTGGTTTTGGGAGCTAAGCAGGGTCATTTTTGGATGGAAGATTGCCAGTAACTACCAGGTGCTGTAGGCTACATTTCAGAGGAAGAAGCTGGCAAAACCAACACTGAGTATTCCTCGCCAAAGAAAACCTTAGGGAATTGTTTTTTAGCTTAAATACTATACTTGTTATGGCATCCCTGATACCTTCCTGTTTAGAAGATGAAGATTCAGGATGAATCACTGGAAAAGAAGGAAAGAAAAAAAAATCACTGCTGGAAAATAGATTCCATTTCTGAGAGGATTTTTTTTAATTTATAATCTGTTGTGCCATAATGGTGATATACTCATGTTTATTTTTATGTTTTGTGTTTATATCTATTTGTTGGTATTTTGTCTTTGTATTCCAAGTAAACTAATAAAAATTACTACTGAAAAAATTATAATAATATAACAAAGACTTGATTCCCAGTGAAGGTTGTGCAGAACTCTTCATGTCTGCTTGAAACAGCATCTTCTTGCTTACTTTTTGTTTTTCTTCTTCCCTGAAATGCATGACCCCAATTATTTGAACTGCTCATTTTCTACTACCTTAAAATCCAGGTACTTTTTGTGGCATATTGTTTAAACAGCCATTCTATCTCCTGGCTGTATATTATTTTTCACACAAATATTCTGACACACAAAGTCTTATGACGCAATACGACCAATTTTTCAGTTTACTGTTGGTTATAATCAAAATGTTTCTCAACTGCAACACAAGATAAGAGTCTGTCAGTTATTAATTACAACAACATATTAAACAATACAGAACTGGTGTTTAGTTTTACCGCTGTGCTGCACGGCACATCACAATAAGCTTCGGCACAGCTGAAAGAACATTATGTTTTCAATTAAAAGCAGGTTATGTTACAGATGAGTGCAGCTGTCTAGCCAAGCTGTTGTTTCCCAGCCACTGATCTGGAGGTTGTTAAGTGCGTTCTGCTATACAACAGGCTGCCTTGTGGACTCCAGAGAAGAGGAGATGTGGGCAACCTTTAGCCCTCAATATCTTTTTGATTTCTTCTCCCAGAAGCTCCAGTTGGCATAGGCAATGGTAAGAGATTCTGTGAGTTATAATCTAATCTAATTGAATGACCAAAATATCTTCACCTGTGGGCTAGAGCGTTGAAAACCCAAAGGACATTATCACACCAACATGCTGTCATACTATAATCCTGTTAATTTAAGAATGGAAGAATGCTGGTTTGGCACCATTTCTTATCACACTTTCCCCATGATAGAACTTTGGCAATCAAAGTTGTGCGATCTGGTTCCTACACTGCAAAACACCGCCTTCTGGGAGGAAGAGTAACAAGTGGTCATAGCAGCCAACCTGAAGCTGGCTGCTCTGTGAAAAGGTGTTGGCACCCAGAATTGCTCCTCCTCTCCCTTCCTGAAACACATTCACACAGCAGCCCTGTACTTTGTGAGGAAGCGAGGAGATAAGCGATCTTGGCTGCCAGCTACCAACCAAAGCCAGCTGCTTTGTGAATGTACACACAGCAGCTGGCTTTGGGAAGGAATTGGTAACTGTGATCACCATGTTGGGGAGGGGGAGAGGAGCAGAATCACACCCACTCACAGCACATCAGTGCCTGAGAAGCAGAACTGCCACAGAAGGATCGTATTTGCATGAAGGCAGTCATGGAACAGCAGAGAGATTGAGAGCTTATTGACAGGTTTTGCCCATCAATGAAAAAGTGCACTACAGTAACAAATGAAATGCCAGACAACAGCAGGATAACATAATGTTGTGTGATAAGTACCAGCCAATTGGGAGATTATCACATACAACTTTTAAACTGCAACTATAGTTGTTAAATGGTTGTTAAACTGCAACTATAGTTGGTGATCCTTATCATATGACTTAGCCTCTGACCTGTATGATTTTGTCTCCCAAGCATGGTTAGGGCATCCCTTTCCATTGACAGAGGAAACCTGGCAATAAGCTCCCAATTGCACTGCACTCCCATTAGTACTAAAGTGCAAAATGTCTCTGCCATAGCAGTTCCAACATTGGCAGTCACATGATGTCAGTGTTCCCTGCCATCCCCACTCCCTCCCTATTCCCAGGCAACCCGATTTCTTCCTCTCCCCCCCCCCCCCGCCATTTCTTTTCTCTTTCTTTTTTTACTTAAATCACATTAGCATAATTCTGGAATTTCATTTAACAACAAAAATATAATAAAAAAGCATACCAGATAGGTCATAGGCCAGGGAGACAAGATGAAGGGGGAGTGTGAAAGACAGCATGATGGTAGAAACAGCCCCAGTCATGCCATTGTGCAGATGTGCAATAATGTCTGCTCTCAAACTGGTATGTTATCTTGTTTACCTAATGCAATGAGAAAGGGACTAGTGTGATAACATCCTTAAATTCGCCCTACTTAGGGATGAAGAAGTACTAATTTGTGTTCTCTGTTTTCCTGGATTGTAGAAAGTTCTAGAGGCAGTAGTTATAGGGCTCTCTATGCATGTAAGGAGACCACATTGGAAATTTCCATATTCCAATAATGTCTTACTTTTTACAAGTGTAAACACTGAGTAGTCATGCACCTAAAGAGGCAGGGCTGCCACCTCGCTATTTATTAATTAATTTATTTACTACATTTATCTTCCACCTGGTAAGAGTATCTTCCACTCTGGGCAGCTTGTAAGCTATAAAACATTAAAACACAACAATAACCATAGAACGGTAAAAACAGCACACACATTATTGCAGGAAAAAACCCAATTAGGATATAAATTCAACAGCAGAGTCTAATACAGCACTGAGAAATACATAGCATCATCTGTGAATTTGAGAGTTTATAATTTAAAAGCCTGGGAGAATAAAAAGGTCTTCATGTGTCACCCAAAAGACCAAGGGAGCTTATTTGGGGTGACTGTTCCTTTGTTGCAGTGGAGGGATGAGAAACTTTAGGCCCTGGACCTAAATCCAGCTCTGCTGACGTCCCAGTCTGGTTCTCTATGACACCACTGATATCTCAGCTTTTATAAAGCAATTCATACTCCTCTTCATTACAGAAAATAAGGATTCTAAGATAAAAAATAGGCAGCGGTTTTTGGCCTGTCCTTTTGCTTTTGGCTCCGTCTACCACTGGAATGCAGTTCCTGAAGAACTCCTATTAAGTTTATTTTGTCTTCAAGCTGAAAAATATTTTCTGCTTTACTTTTACTGGGTTACTACCACCAAAAAGCCCCTTGACTCCATATCCAGTCTCTTGATGGGGCTTAGGACAGCACCGATCCTTTAAGCAAAAAATAGCCAGCTCACCCTCAACCTTCCAAGCCTTCTTGCTAAGCAACATCCAAAGCTATTGGTATGGCCTACTGCCTGCCACATGCACACCAGAAAGAAGACTTCTCCTCCATAGTAATAGCTAGGAGTGACTTGCAAATCTGGTACTACAGCATTAACTGGCCATTTATTAAGCAATTACCTCCATCACACTTTACAAAATCCTGGAGGCAAGGTCATCTCTTTGCTTTGCACAACAGAATTGTATACCCCATAACAGTATGAATGCCTTGCAATGCAAGGGTAAATCACAAGAAACTTGCCAAATGCCTTACAAACTGCTGATGCTGTTGACATAATTGAGCAAACTGGTCCAGCAGCTCAGTGCTATGAAACATTCTGAGCCACAGCAAAACAAGGAATAATTTATGTTTCCAGAGATATGTTTGCTTCGAATACCTTGTCTTGGCTACCTCCTCCCTGCCCCAAACTCAAATATGGAATGAAAGCTTGTAGTTAAAGAGGAAGGGCTTGATGGATAGAAGGAAGTCAATTCTGATTATTCTGTATAAGTCTAGAAATTTTAGGGGCAATGTTAAGTACTGTACTTTAATTCATTTGTGTATGTGTGTATGTGTGTGTGTGTGTGTGTGTGTGTAAATATATATATACACCTGCTGGAATTTAGTAGATTCCTTGGCATTGTTTTTCTTTTAGATCTCTTGTTACATGTCTCTAAGTTTTTCCCTCGACTTATCCATGGGTCATATCAAAATCCATAATTTTAGCCCCTAAACCTGCCCTCGACATATACATGAGATCGATCTATAGTTGAGTATATACGGTAATCATAATCCTCTGGCATGCAGAGCACCTATGTGTTGAGTGCATGTACCATGATGGTGGTGGAAGCAGGAGGCAGTTACTAGTTCATTGAAGTCCCTCTGATAAAGGGGACCAGCATGGCGTATTGGTTTGAGTGTCAGAATACAACTCTGGAGACCAGGTTAGGATTTTAGGCTCAGTCATGGTACCCACTGAGTGACCTTGCAATCAAAAAATCAAGACTAGTTTATAATCTGCACTGTAGAAAAATGCATTTTGACATTGCTTTAACTGCTATGGCTCACTGCTATGGAATTCTTTTTCTTTTTCTTTTTTTCAATTCTGTAAAAATTGGAATTCTGTTGTCAAAGTGCTCTAGTGCCACAACAAATTACAAATCCCAGAGCCATGACAGTTAAAGAGGTGTCAAAGTGTATTATTTCTGCAATGTAGATTAGACCTAGGACTAGGAAGGGCAGCTATGAAAGAACTTAGACAAGATCCAGAGATTTACAATTGAACACTAAATTTAGGATTTGCCATACCATTGTATCAGAAAGCAGATGGAAAGAAAATTAATTCATTTGATATGTGGTGCTGGAGAAGAGTTCTGTGGATACCATAGGTGGCTTAAAAGACAAATAAATGGGTCCTAGAACAAATCAAGCCTGAACACTCCCTAGAAGCGATGATGACTAAATTCAGGCTGTCATATTTTGTATATCATGAGAAAGCATGACTCCCTAGAAACGATAATAATGCTTGTAAAGGTGGAAGGCAGTAGGTAAAGAGGAAGCCCACATACCAGATGAATAGACTCAAGGAGAACATGATCCTCAGTCTGCAAGACCAGAGCAGGCCTGTAGAGGAAAGTGTGTCTGGAGGCGTCTCATTTACAGGGTTTGCCTGAGTCAAGGTTGACTTCAAGGTAGTTATAACAATTAACTAATGTCTTCTCCCAGTTTTATTAACTTTCCTATATGTTCAAAGGTTGCCATTGTCCATCTAGATTCAATACATCGCTCAAACGTCTGTTTTTACACAGAATTTCATGAAATATTTACAGCATTTTCATATTTACAGTATTAGGCCTCACTGCTTCACACAGGAAAGGGTATCCAAGGTAGCCATGTTGGCCACTTAGCAAAGTACAACAACGTCCAAAATCCACAAAACAGTGATACCTTTATTGGGATAACCAAAATGCACAAAATGTATGTTGCAAGTTTTCTTTTCTTTTTTAATTTTTATTTAAACAACATATAAATTACAAAACACAAAATCCCACATAGAAAACCCAACAACTCACACCCCAATCATAAAATCCAATGAGCATCTATACTTGACTTCGTCCTGTCAACTTCCATTCTTCCAACAATGACATACAAAACATAAACTGATAAGTGAAAACTACAAAGCGTATATCCTTACTAAGCTTCCTAAGATAATTTTCTTACCTATTACTCCTCTATTATATTTACGGTCCCCTTTTCGTCGCCAACACGAATTAGTAACTCATACTTAAAATAGAAAGTCTATAAAAAATACTTAAAATACAAAGTATGTTGCAAGTTTTAGAAGCTTCATTGGCTTCTTCATTAGGCGAAGGTGTTTTAAAAAAATCACACAGGAGGGTAAAAAATTATGATGATGTTAGTCACAAGCCTTCTTTTTGTCAAGATGTAGCTGTTGTCAGTTCAGGTGATATGGAGGGACATTCAAGCCAGCAGGCTGGTCCCTCCTTCTGGCCATGTGAGTATTCTAGGAAATAAAATTTAAGTTAAATAATAAATAATATTAAATTTTATTTGTATTTCCCGCCTCTCCCTACGGAACAAAGACAAAAAGGGATGCTCTTCTTAAGATCCAAGTTGCCTCTGAGAATTACATCAAAGTTCCAAGGATACAAAGTTCTTGGATACAGTGAGATAACACTGCCTTAAAATAAATAAATAAATCCTGTTATCTTAAAAGCATTTGTTCTGATGCACATTTTTAATTCCCTCAAATAAGCAGAACTGTAGGAAAGTGCTTCCCACCACCAATAATTATTTCTATATTTACCCAGTGATCAGTGTACCTTGTAGTGTTTCATCAGCAAGAACACACAGGGCCCACTATACTTGGAACAAACAGGTTCTAGTAGCATTAGCAATAGCATTTACATTTCTATACCACTTAATAGTGAACTCAGCACTCTTTAACCGGTTAAAACCTGTACGTCACTTGCTTCCAACAAACTGGGTACTCATTTTACTAACCTAGGAAAGGATGGAGGGCTAAGTCCACCTCGGAGTCCTGTGATTGAACTCACAACTTTGTGGGTGCAGTGCCGGCATTTGACCACTGCACCCCCAGGGCTCCTTAGTATCAGGTGGCTGTGTGCTTCTCTTTTCTCTGAAAGGTCAACACCTCTTCTAGAGGCCAAAAGAGAGAGAGGTCTTTATGTAAATACTTATAAATATGCCTGTTATCAAAAACTGAGGCAGTAAAAAAGAAGCAACCATAATGATGAATGAAACAAAGGGTCTGATTACCATTAATTGTACCCTTTCTCCATATCAAGTCACATGATAATCCTGTTCTTTCATGGAATAGCTAATAGGGAGTGGAGCTGATTTTTATCTGCCAAGGATCCCAGGGTAATATGGATCCTCCCCATAGGCCTGTGAAATAGGTTAGCCTGAGCATTGGTGATGGCCTAGAGCCACCCAAGAATCCTCACAGTAGATTTAAGACTCTGACACTCCAACATTTATACCATGGCATCTAATAGGCTTCTGTTACTTCACTTGCAACTCCATCAGATATTGAATAAGTTTTTGTAGGCTGTTGTTCACTGCATACAGAATCTTCTTACAAACATTATTTTCACTGGCATGACCCCAGCTTAGATTTATGGACAGCCTTGTAAGTTTTCACACACATGACTTAAGCAATTTGAGGAAAGCAAAGCTTAAAAACATTCATTGTCTATTTAACCTTGTGACATTATTGTTCGCTAAACAGCTTGGCTGGAAAGAGTGAAATAAAGCATTTATAACCACTAAGTCTTTCAAATTTTCTCTCATGTTTTATTTCTTTGGTGCTAGCATCATAGGCATCGCCTGTTGTATAAGAATGAAAGGGGCCCGATGCATAAGAGATGGGGAGAAATAGCTATTGAAGAAATTCTTGAGAAGACAGACTGAGGGCATTGGGATGAAAAATGTGAATTACACCAAATTTTAAAAGCAAAGTCAACATACAAATGTCCAATACAAAACCCAGGTTTTCACCATCAAAACACCTTTGGGGGGGGGGGTTGCACAGTGGCAATTGGTGGCAGCTTCCATGAATCTGCTCCAAGTTTAAGGTTGAACTTCAAGGGAACTTTCTGAAGTGCTAAACTTATTTCAAGGAGTAGGTGTCAGCATCTTGGATAGCTCCTTTAAAGATCAAGCTAAACCCCAGAGTGCATTCACTGCCTAACAAACACAGAAGCTACCAGCCACCCCTGCCTATTCAACTCCTTTTGGCATGAGGACAAGAGGCAAAAGTCCCCTGTCTAAGTCCTTAAGCCTGACACATCAAACAAAAGTTCTTCAGGATTTACCACTGTTGGTAAAGTGTGGTGCATGCCTTGAGAGAGGATCTCTGCTAATGGAGGTGACTGCCAACCAATGCAGAAAAATATTGTTAATCTGAACAATGTCTCTCCCAAAACATCCAAATCCAATGAAGACTGAGGGCTTTGCCAGTGAGTGTTATCGTCATGCTGTTAGTGACCCCGCTCAGAAAAGAGAAGCAGTAAGGCAAATCTAGTTGGAGCTGGGAACTGAAGAAACTGAAGGAAAGCATTGCTCCTGCTATCTGAACGGCCTAAAATGTGAGATAATACAAATGTTCATCAGATGCTTCAGCAGTTTAACCAGATTAAACGTTCACCAGTGCTTCACCAGATTAACAGTCCCAGGATTCCACAAAATAGAACCATGAAACGTGGAAAGATAGCAGTATACTTCTATAGTGTGAAGGGGTCTCCACCCAACAAAGAGTGGCTCAAGTTTATCCAGTGAATTTTATGGCCATGTACAGACTAGAGCTTGGATCCCCTGAGTTCCAGTCGAACACTCTATACTATATATACTCTATACTATATTCTGAACCCCAGTCCAACAGCTCTTTTAGTATAGTCAGAATGTAGTTTTTGACAGATAATCATAGAATCATAGGACCCACTGAGGCACAATTATCTATTACAAGAAATCTGCATACACACACAAAAGCTTCACTAGTGCATATGTTAATGGCAGTGGCTAAAGCCAATATGCAGTACTATTGTTCGATATCATTGTGCCGTCATGCACCTGACATTCATTTGCTCACCTGCCTGTCTGCTTCCTCATAATTTATCTGATCTAGGTTGCTAGGAAGCCTTTAGTGTGGTTGCCTATTTATGCTTTCAATAGATCTGTTCAGAAGTGAACATAACAGCAAATGTTTTAGTTGTTTTTAGTTGTTGTCAGCTTTCAAGTTGTTCCCCACTGATGGCAGCCCTAAAGAAAACCTATCATGTGGTTTTCTTGGCAAGATTTGTTCAGAGAGGATTTGGATTGGCCTTTCTCTAAGCTGAGAGAATGTTTCCATAGGTTTCCATGGCTGAGTAGGATTTCAAACCCTGTTCTCCAAAGTCGTAATCCAGTGCTCAATCCACTACACCACACTGGCTTTCTTGTTAGCTATATAAATGGACTTTTGAAAGCCCACCAATTCCATCCAGCCTTCGTTTAAAAACCTTCAGAAAAAGAGACTCCATTACACACTGCACACTTAGGCAGTGTTTTCCACTGTTGCACAAATAGTAAAAGACTGAAACTGAATTCAGTTTTACACATTCAGAGTTAGACAGTCACAACTCCCAAAAGATTCATTCAGGCAAAGAATATCTTTGTGAGCTTTTATGTCCTTTCTTCATCTCTTTGGGCTGGTTGGTGATGGGGAACAGTGCTTGACTTGGCAGTGGCTAGTTCATGAAGCAAGAAGACTCAGTCTGGGTCAGGATGGTCAGAGAACCTAACTGCAAAGGAGGGCAAGGCACCATGAAATGTAGAATTTTCAAGAAAAATGTAGGACATTACAAAAATAAAAGCTGACACACTAATATATATATAAATTCATGCTTCTTGGTCACGTGCAAAATGGAGGATGTTTTGGAATCCTTCCTGCACAGATGGTGGAAATGTAGAACATTTTGATCAAATGTCTGTCTGTGTGTGTTTTCTTCTCTGATCAGATTCAGAGTTTCAGTTATAGCTCCATGCCTATTCAGGTATGGAAAAATAGGACAGGAAGTTTGCCAACATTAGGAGCAGAAGAATTTAATCCAAAATGTATAGAATTTAGAATGTGACTGAAAGCTAGAGAGAAGACATTATATGCTTTAGCCCTGGTGGCGCAGTGGTTAAATGCCTGTACTGCAGCCACTCAAAACCATAAGGTGGCGAGTTCAAGACCAGCAAAGGGCTGAAGCTCGACTCAGGCTTGCATCCTTCCGAGGTCGCTAAAATGAGTACCCAGATTGTTGGGGGGCAAATAGCTTACAATTGTAAACCGCTTAGACACTCCTTAAGGGTATGAAGCAGTATATAAATGAAGCTGTTTGTTTGTTTGTTTTTATCACACTAGGGGGCAAACTGGATTTAAATGAGAGTTAAACGAGAGTTAAACAGGAAATGTCCTGTGATAAACATAGGGCATTTTCTGTTTAACTCCCTTAGTGTGATAAAGCAGATAGAGTTCAAAAGGATGCCGTCTCCAAGCCAGTCTGTTTTGCCAGTATGTCTACTTCCTTAAATCTGTGGAAGTACACCAAGTCTATAAAAGCTCATGCTACAGCTTCTTCTGCACAGTTAGTCTCAAAGTTGCTACAGGATGCCTTTGCATTTAGAAATACAGTTTAAGCATCCAAAGAAGGCAGGCAGGCAAAATTACCAAGGGAATGGGGACACAGCAAATGTAAGTGTTCTGTGTGTGAATGATTATCAGTGTTTCACTCTGTAAATGCTAGAAATTGGGGAACTGAAGGAAAATTTAATTTGGAAAGGGGAAATTTCTAATTGAAGGAGGCAATGCTGGCATTTTGCCCCTCCCCAACCCTGTTATTTTTACATATTATTTTCCTGTTTCTAGGAGGAATGGAGTGGTTTATATGCACAGCCCCTAAACAGGCTGAAAAGAGACATATGAAGGGGGGGGGGGGGTAGTTCCAACCATACCACTCTCAGAAAGAAAGAAATAAAAGAAAAGGAATAGACTCAAAGGTCAGGTGAACCCCAAAACCATTTCTTCTAACATACCCAGCCTAACCATTCTGATTCCAACATGAGTGGAAAAGTATATGGAAAAGGGGGAAATACCCAATCATTTTAAAACTTTTGTCTTTGTAAAACATATTTTATAGCACAGGTTCTTACATCATTAATAGCTGCATGGTTTTCTTTTCTTTTCATTTATTTTATGCAAGTCAGAACTGCAAGAGTAATAGCATTTCTCACTGTTGTACCTCCATGAGTGGATTTTTGCTGGGCACTGAGCTGTAGCAATCATCATAAATTGTTGGTGAAAGACAAACTAATGGAAGCAACCTGAGTCCACCCAAACTGGCTTGAAGTCATAATAACTTTTACACTTGCAATTATGAGCCGGACTCATGTCTCAATTTTCTGTGGCAAGGATCATTTAATTGAATTGAGCAAAGTTTGTATGTGTGTATATATTCCTTCTCCATCTGGGATTTTTTTAAAAGGCAGAAAAATACACATTATATGTTTGAATGTATTTTCTCCACAAAGGAGACTTTTTAAAATGCACTTTAACTTGACTCTACCCATTTTTGTTCACATTTTAACTCTAAAATACACGTGTGTCTATAAACACACTTTTGGAATAGAGATGTATATTGCAAAATTCTGAAATGAATAAAAGGATAACTCTTGTCCAATCTGTGTACATTACTATGGGAAGTGTGATTCAGGTCATTTTGCTTAATCATGAAGCCCACCAAAATTCTTGAACATCTCTAGTGGATGGGTCCCAAAATCTCCAGGTGTATTGTGGTACACATCATCCTTATATAGAATGTCTCTGATGTCAGTTGGTTCCAGGTCAGGGAAGGTGATACAAAGAAGCAGGCAATTGTTAACATCAATCAAAATGCCTGTGAAAAACCTCCCAACTTTATATAGAGATTGACAATTTGCCTCTGTGCAAAAAGACTTGCAATGGAGTCCCGATTACTCACTTACACACTCACTCATTCAAGTGATCCCAAATATTCCAGCCTGCACTGATTTTTTGCAGCACCCAGAAAAGAACATAGAAGGCTGATTAAATTTTTATTTATGTCACCTTATCACAAAGGAAATTGTGTTTAAGGTGGTTCAACCTATGCAAAGCAGGCAATCAGAAATAACAGTGAAACATTTTCAAAACCAAATAAACACTTCAGTGATAAACAGCAATCGATTTCAAAACAAAACAGCTTGGATCTATTCCAGTTCTTAAATTGGGGTTTTCCTTCTTCTCTATTTCTTCTTTAGCCCCTCATGCTTCCTAAAAACTCCTTTGGGGAGTTGTGGGGAATGGAGGAATGGTGCAAAATATGGAGCAGTGAGAAATTAAAAAATGGAGCTGGTTGACATGAATGGAAAAGCAACTTAGGGCTCAACCCAATATCAAAACTCACTCTCTCTGTGATAATAATTTTAAAAATTCCAAAAGAGCAACCCTCAAACAGCACATAAAATATAACAAGCCGAAACCATCATAACTCGTCAACTAACAAAAATGTTTTTAAAAGAATGCAACATTATTTATTTATGTATTTACTTTTATGTTGCGGTGGTGGTGGTGGGCCTATGGCAACCCTATGTGTGTTGTTTGTTGTGTGTGCCTTCAAGTTGTTTCCAACTTCTGGTGATCCTAAGGTGAATCTATCCTGGAGTTTTCTCAGCAATATTTGTTCAGGGGAGATTTGCCATTGCCTTCCCCATGGGTTTCATGGCTGAACTGGGAACCCTGGTCTCCAGAGTTGTACTGATATACATGGTACTGTAGAAAAAAATAAAAACAGATATCTCTGCCAAAGGTATGCATCTCATTTTGAAAAAGAAATAATGGGGAAAGGAAGGAAAAAGAAATACTGTAATCCAACAAGCTCACATATTGGCCTGGTTACCTGCATAACTGAGGTTAGTTGCTTTTGGGTTGTCTTTGCCATCCTCTAATGCTGAGAGAGTGCGATTTGCTCAGGGTAACCCATTGGATTTTCATGGCCAAGCCGGGATTTGAATCCTGGTCTCCAGAGTCATAGTCCAGTGCTCAAACCACTACAGCACACTGTGTCTCAAAGAGAGGACACTAGCCTATCCTTTTCCTCATGCACAAAATATCTAGGATTGTCCCTTTGAGGGCTTGGAGAGAAGTTAAGTCACATTTGAGTTGCAAAAGCTATCGACAGATCCCTCCCTCATCCTGGCTTCATTTGAACACCAAGTGAACCTGATGGTGGGAAACCTTTGTTTTTTTTTAGTTTTGTTTGTTTGTTTGTTGGATTCACATGTTGCCTTTTTCTCTACCCAAAACCTTTTCCCCTACCCACAAACTAGACTCTATGGGCCTTTCCAGACCACCCAAAAGGGGTGGTCTGTACTCGCCCCAAGAAGCAGCAGGATGGGGCCAAGGCTGCCACACCGGCAGCCTCCACGGCCCCATCCCGCCACTTCTGGAGGCTGCGGGGAAGTGGCAAACTGCCTCTTCCCTGTGGCCTCAAAGTGGAGTGCAGCAGACGCCCTGGGCGCCCGCTACACTCCGCTTCCCTCAGTGGGGTTGAGGGGAGAAAGGGGCTGCTGCTGTGGGTCTCCCCGGGTCTTTGCTGCGGCCGTTTAAAGACTGCAGCAAAGACTCGCACCAAAAATGGAGCTCGGTTTATGAGCTCCTTTTTGCACCAGGGGAAGGGCGCACTTGGCGCCCTCCCACGGCGCAAAGGTGTCATAGCGCATGAAGCGTGTCTAAATGCTGCGTGCGTCATGATGCCATCATGGCACATCCGTATGGACGCTGCGCCCTCCCTAACCCTAAAAACGCCCCATCCAGCCCTTATTGAGCCGCATTAGGTGTGTCTAGATCGGGCCAATAAGACTTACTATCAAAATAGAATTACATAAAACACAAAACAAGTTCAGCTATTTTAATTAATTAAATTAAAAACACAACTTGAAAGAAAACGCAGTACCACTCTAGGGTAACGTCCCTTCTCCAACAACCAGTTAATTGGCAAATACGTGTCCTAATAAAGAGGCTTCTTCTTGTTATACATGTATGTCTTCCATATAAATATGAAGCAGAGCTATTCTTTCAAGTATGAAAACCATTATCTTTCATAAAGGGGGCTCTGCCTGTGAATTGGCACAGCAAAAAAAATACTGAGATAGCATAAAACAGATTATCTTGCCTATCATGGTTGCCAGGCAGTAAATGACTCAAAATATCTGTTTTTAGTTTTAAAACTGTGGATGTGCTGAGCACAATTCATTAACTTATTCAGCAGTATAACAGTATGTAGTTAGCCATGGTGACTTTTACTAAGAGGTTTTCATCTGTCTGTATTTCAGAAGACCCTCATGACATTAATATCCAGAAAGGGGAGAGGGGCAGAAAGAAAGAGACTGAGAGAAAGAGAGAGAGAGAGATTGAGGGAGAGAGAGAGAGAGAGAAGGAGAGAGAGGGGACACATAACTATTTTGCTAGGGGGGATTTTTGTCATTGCCTTTGGAACAAGAACTTTAGCTGCAACTGGAAACAATCATAAGCTAGAAGTGAATCAACTTGCAATGAATATGCAATTTTCTACCCTGAAAACAGCTGGAAATTGGCATAGATGGGAGCTTCTAGAAACTCAATTCAAGATACTGTATGAACTGGGTGAAATATTAAGATCTACTCTGCTGGAAGAATGATGGGATTTTTCATTAAAACCTAGAGAGCAATTAGAAAAGAGCAGTTTTAAAGTGGATTGGTATCTTTACTTTCAACTGGAAGAAAAATTTAGTCTTACAGGATTGTAAAAAACAGGGATTTCCCATGACACCAATAAGTTAGATAATGTGATCGAAAATAAAGGCAGTAAACATCTCTTTAAATACCATAGAATCTTAAAGGAAAGAGACTTGGAAGATGAATATGTTAAACATTCCATGGTTAAGTGGGCTCAAGATTTAGGAGCATCTATAAAACTCGAAAGATGGGAACAATCCTGGAAAGACACAAACACATTTACTTTATGTCAAAACTACAAAGAAAATTATACAAAGAAGCTCTTTAGATGGCATATGACTCCAGTTAAAATTAATAAGATCCATAAAACTAAGTAAAAAGTGCTGAGATAAACATGATGGCACTTATTTCCATATTTGGTGGAAATGTGATAATGCTTCAAAATTTTGGGAAAAGATTCAGAAATTAATGACACAGATGTTAAAGATTGATATTCCTTTGGAATCTCATTTATTTCTGTTGAATATGGGGTCCATTCTGGAGAGACAACAAGCAAATAAGCATTTCCGTATAATCTTGTATATGGTAACTATGGCTAGAGTTTTATATGGGCAATATATGGAAGAATACCCAAACTCCTTCAGAAGAAGAATGGTTATTTAGGATTCAGGAAACCAAAAGATTAGACATATTGACTGCTAGTTTGAAAGAGAACAATGTAGAGCATATTCAAAAAGACTGGAACTGTTTAAAAAATTGTTTTTGATTTTAATACTGGAATTATTATTGATAATATGGTTGTTAGTAGAATTAGAACTTGCTCCCATGAATGGCATAATGAGCAATGTTTTATGGGTACCATTAAGACTTTGCGATAGATATATTTTTGATTTAGACTGGGTAACTATTATTAAAGAGGACAAGTAGAAGGAGTCTGTTTATCTCAGAGGATAAATTAAATATTTGAAAGTTAAAGGAAATACTTTAAGCTAAATTAGCAAAGTGTTATAAAGTTTACTGGAAGTGTTATTTGCTTACTTAGTATGTATCACTTAAAGCTTGTGTATTTGTTTGTGTGTACTTGTTTGTATGTTTATTTGTATGTTTTAATAAAAAGATTAAAAAAAACTATGTTTGCAAAACAGAGAGTCTGTGAACATCTAGAAGGCAATTCTATAATCACAAAAAGTCAACATGGGTTTCAGAGAAACAAGTCATGCCAGACAAATTTAATCTCTTTTTTTTTGATAAAATTACCAGCTTGGTAGATGAAGGGAATGCTGTGGATATAGTATATCTTGATTTCAGTAAGGCTTTTGACAAGGTTCCCCGTGACATTCTTGCAAACAAGCTTGTAAAATATGGGCTAGACAAAGTAACTGTTACATGGATTTGGAATTGGTTGACTGGCCGAACCCAAAGGGTGCTCAACAATGGCTCCTTTTCATCCTGGAGAGAAGTGACCAGTGGGGTCCCACAGGGTTTTGTCTTGGGTCTATTCAACATCTTTATGGTAAAAGGTGAAGACCTTTTTATCCCAGGAGGTTTTGGTGAACTTAATGTTTTAAAAGAAACATTGTTTTCTTAGCATGCTGTACTACTCCTGTTCTTTGCATTTAATCTATGTATTACATTATTTCAATTCTATAAACATTTTAATATTATTTTAATCTCAGCCTTTTATATATTTTTTTGCTATATGTGTTTCTACTAGCCTTTCTTTGTATTTTTTAAGCCATTTTGTGTCCCAGTCTTTGGGAGAAGCAAAAAAGGAGTGTAAATAAAGGAACAGAATAGGAATAGAAAATATGAAACCAGGAGATAAAGGGGCAGATTTTATACAGCACTGAAAATTTGCTAGTGCACTGAGGTGGTGCTGGTGCAGAAATTGGAGTCCAAAATTCTGATAATGTCAGCTTTATTTATTTTTTTTTTACAACAGGTGTTTTACAACAGGTATCTGTCCCTTGTGAACTGTGTGAACAATTCTGACTGAACTGTTCAGAAATTTGTTACTGTTATATGTTATGAATCTCTGAGACAAAGATTTCACAAAAGTGGTGAAAATCTTTTAAAAAAATATTCAAGGCCTGGAGTGTTTATTGTTTGTTCTATAAAAAAAGGTTACGCTATATCACCACATCATTTTTTTAATAACAATAACATTCTCTAAAAAGAAAGAAATTCACATTAGGGCTTCAGTGACCTGTCTTTGCTCCTTCTGTGTCTAGTAAAACTAGAATAAATTGAAGAAAGAAAAGTGAAGAATAAGTGATAAACCATAAGACAAAAGCAAGCAAATAGTGGCCCGTTTTACACGGGCAAAAAGGGGCGTTTTAAGGGCTAAAAAGCCCGCCTTTAGGGTTAGGGAGGGCGTAGCGTTTACACCCTCCCTAACCCTAAAGCGCATGGACGCCGCCATTTAAAGATGGTGGCGTCCATACGGTGGCGCCGCAAAGGCGTCATCACGTGCGCAGTGTTTTGACGCGCTGCGCACGTTATGACGCTTTTACGCCACAGGAGGGCGCCAATCGCGCCCTTCCCGCGGCGCAAAAAAAGAGCTCCTTCTCGGAGCTCTTTTCTTGCGGTGGGTCTTTGCCACAGCCTTTAAATGGCCGGGGCAAAGACCCAGGAAGAAAGGGGCCGCGGCGGCGGCCCCTTTCTCCCTTCAGCCCCGCCGAGGGAAGTGGGGTGCAGCGGGTGCCCAGAGCACCCGCTGCACCCCACTTGGAGGCCGCGGGGAACCCGCAGTTTGCCAGTTCCCCGCGGCCTCCAAAAGCGGCGGGATGAGGCCTTGAGGCTGCCCATGCGGCAGCCTCGGCGTCATCCCGCCGCCAGAAGGGGCGACAATGGACCGCCCCTTTTGGGGCGGTCTAAAAAGCCCCAGTGTATAAATATTCTGCTTGCATATTTGCATACTTTTATGAGGCACATCATTACATTTTTCTTGGTTTAGAATTTGGATTGTCTGGCTATAAAATTGTTTTGTACTACATTCGATTTCCCTCTGTGAAATACACATGGCCCAGCCTA
Source organism: Urosaurus nigricauda (assembly GCA_034509955.1). Classification (NCBI taxonomy): domain Eukaryota; kingdom Metazoa; phylum Chordata; class Lepidosauria; order Squamata; family Phrynosomatidae; genus Urosaurus; species Urosaurus nigricauda. The sequence continues at coordinate 131,790,605 of JAOEGL010000005.1, read as the reverse complement.
ACAGTAACACCGTTCTCCTATATTTGAAATAGATTACATAGAATTAGTAATAGAATACCTTAATTCAAACTTTCATCTTTCATATTGTGAACTAACCCACTAGCTTTCAGAATCTGCTTTGCGCATTTTATCATCTCACTTCTTCACATTTTGCATCCATCCTTGTCCTTCTCCAGTCCTGTCCAATATTACATTATTGGCTTCCCTTAGATCCAATTAAGTGTACCCATTTCCCCATCCCCTTTCTTCCCCTTTCTTCCATTTACCACTACTGTTTATGTTAAACATACATATGATGCTCTGTTTTTGTATGGATGAATTTTTCAGTGCAAAAGTTAGTTCTTGGTTCAGCCGCTGTTTCTCTTATAAAATGACTTTTACTCTTGATGTTCATAGGTGGTTATGTGAATCATTTTACTTGCTTAATTTGCTTACTGTATGGCATAACAGGAAGTTTATCACTTGTATTTCATATATTTTATTCTCATCTGTTGCTATTCTATAATTCTGTCAAATTATCAACTGTCTTGCGGAGTCCTTTCTGTGGTTCAAAAGTGGGATTTTTAAAAAAGAACAAAAATGCATCACTGCCTGTTTTATATCCTTTTGTCCATTTCTGATACTTGAAAATTTATTCTACAATGCAATCCATGTCTGCTTGAATTCAAACAGATGAACTCCAAGTTATGCATCAAAGTTATACCATAGTTACTTTATTTTTAAATCCTTAGTAAATACAGTGAGCAGTTCAGGCAACAGTAAACATCTGTGTAGGCTGTATTATTTTGGATAGAAATGACACTAATGTTCATCCTGGAATCAAGTGCCAAATCACATGGCAACACTTATGCCGTATAAATTCCATTGATGCAATCCTAGGTGGGACAAGAAATTGAATTTAGGACTGAATCTCAACAATGTCATGTTTGCTTTCAATATGAATATAGGCATTATGACTCTGTAATGGATAATGACTCCATCTTGGATTTTAATCTGACCCAAAGAAGAGATCAACATGTCTTACCCACTTCAACTTACTTCTGAACTTCCAAAATAGCAATATTTTAGCCGTAGCTGCTCCTATTTTAGGCTCTCACCTTCCAGAACTCCAGTAGCAGTGGGAAATGTTGGGTAGATAACCATGGTTCCCTTCCCCACCCACTGGATGTGCAAACTGGCATAAAACAGACTGCAGCAAGCCAAACTCTTATTGCAATTCTGAGCCAATTCTAACCAAACTTTCACCCATAGCTAATTCCGACTACTTATTTGATATGAAGCGTTCCAATAATAATTTCCTGATTCTTACATACATACTATATTTTCCTTAAAAGGAAAGTGGGGCTTTCTTAAAACACAAAGCCAAAGCATATCATGGCATTTGGCAGTGCCCTTACAGCTGTGGCATCACTAGGGTTGGCATCACCCTGTGAAATAACTCATGATGTCACACATGCACACTCACACCCCACACACACACTGACCTCCTCCTCTATCACACCATACAGATCCCTTAGCAATGATTATTTTTTACTAATATTACTTGTAAATTGAATTTCCCTTTTATCACTGAAGGTAATGGCAATAGTTTGCTAGTGACATAAAAAACTAGAAAAATTAAAATTATACCTTTATGTTACAATATCATAAGTGCAGCCTAAATGTATTTGCATTTAGATAATTTCACATGATTAAAATAAAAATTCAGTAAGATGTGATTTTTTAAAGAATTTTTAAAAGAGTTTTTTAAAAAATTAAAATGCTGAGGCCTCTCCTTTCTCTGCCCACTGAGTCCCACCTTTCTCACGCCTTCTCTTCTGCTAAGATCCAGGATTTTAAAGGGGTGTAGGTGAATGCCTCAGCCCATTTCTGTCAAAAGCAAGACATTTCGGGAGCAGTGGTATCACACACAACCCAGAGTATCACCCAATGTGGCCCACATCCCCTTGTGATGCCCCTGCCTTACAGGATGGCATGACTCTTCCTGACACCCTCTCTTCTCCCCTTTCATATGTTGGTTCTCTCTCTCACCTCCTGATTTTCACTCATAGTTTACACAGATGCTAGTCTAAGTGGCCTGCTTAGGTCTGTACATATATCCAGAAACCTGTTGACAACATACACTGGAACAAATGCTCTTGAACAAGCAAGCATATTCAGGGCTAGCTGTGTTGGCCATGCAGCAAAATACAACACTTTACAAAATCCAGAAAATAGCAATGTCTTTATAGGCCAACCAAAATGCATAAAATACATCATGCGTTCAAAGCGCCACTGCAAAAGATGTTTTTAAAAAATCACGCAGAAGGAAAGTTACAATGTTAGAGGCAGAGGTCTACATTTTGTATCACATGTTGCATCTATTGTAGTTCAGCTGTTCTGGAGGAATCTCAATGCAGGCAGAGGCTACTCCCCTTCTCAAGCATGGAGGGACTGAGACAAAGGACAGTAAAATTTCAATTCCATTGGGACCAATAAAGTAACTTCTCTACAACCTTGATCACAAGGGAAATTACTTTATTGCTGCTAATGGAGTAGAATCAAAACAAAGGTTCGATATTGGTAGCAAGGCCAAAGGCACTGCAAACACAAAGTGGTCCCTTGATAAACTAGGCAGCTGTGAGGCCTAAAACAGCAAACAGGCCCCAGGATTCTGTGCCAAGAATTGGAAACATTTAAGGCCAAGCATTCAGAAATCCACTGAGAGCACAGCTACAGATCATCCATGTCACCTGCAGTGTGATCTAATCATGAGGAACATCTTGTCTCTGAGTATCCCTTTGCTCATGTGGCATATTTATCCCTCAGGAGGATGCTTCAGTTACTGGTTCCTGACCAAGTGTGCACTTCTAGGACTAGGTTATCAGAGATCCTTGAGTATCAGTCTCTTATTCAGAGTCTTAGAGCTATCCATATCTTGAGAGGATGATCTGACTGCCCTCTCTATGAGGGTCTAAAATCTCTTTGATTTGTCCCTTAGCTTCCATGACATAGACCACTCTTCCATGGCATTTGGGAGAACCAATGTTATCCTCTGAAAAGGATTGCTCCAGTGGGAAAATGGCATGGTGCTCTTTGAAGGCACATCTGAGTAACGAGCAAACAAAGGATGGAAAGATAAAATTTGAGCAGGAAATTGACCATTAGAACACCAAAAGGATCAGTTACAGAGGACTCTTTCAAACGGGGAGGAATTTCTCCCAACTCCGAATGGAGCCAATGCGGATTTATGTAAATTCGCTTGTTTAGCGAATTTACATGAACCCCTGCTCCGTTCGGAATTACTTCCCATTACCCGAAAATAACCCCCTCCTGCCCGAATTTGCATGCGAAGCGTTAATTCGCAATAACATAAAACCCATGATTGCATTCAAATTGGCTTCCCTCTTGCCCGAATTTGCGTGCGAAGAGTTAATTCGCAATAATGTAAAACCCATGATTGCATTCAAATTGACCTTAAATTATACTTCCAATTTAGCCTTGTATGAAAGAGTCCAGAGTGGTGGAGGATAAGGGTCTTGGAAGTGTCTCATCCACAGGGTCCCCATGAGTTGAGATTGACTTGAGAGCATCTGACAACAACAACAACGACACACTATAAACCTAATGATATTCTATACAGCACAGGTCCAGGTTATTTGAAAAACTGTATTTTCCCTTACAAGCAAAGCTATGCTTTGAGATCTTTTGGGAAGGCCCTTCTCTCTGATTCACCACCCTAAAAGATACATCTGGTGGGAACATAAGGCCTTCTCAGTGGCTTCTCCCAGGCTCTAGAATTCCGAACAGCATGAGTCCTGTGAGGACATAACCAGGAATACTAACATTCCCTCCAATTTGTTTTGAAAGTCATACAATGGGGCCTGTTACTAACCTTTCCAGAAAGCTAGGAAGGGTGAAGAATCAACAGCCCACAAGCTGAGGACAGGATTGTCAACTTTACAACAGAAAGTGGTTAAATACTGTGATGATGCTAGCAAAGATATGTTTCTGGGAAGTCGGGGAGGGCTGCAGATTTATCTCCCAAGGTTTTGTAGTTGCCCATCCTGGCCCCATTTCCCAGCTGCCAATTGAGTGAAGAGGAAGGTGGTGCACTGTGATTCGTTGCCTCTGAGACTCAAACTTTGATCATGCCAGCTGGTACAAGATGAGATGATACACAGATTGCTATATCTCTGTCAGGTCTGAAAGGGGTTTATCGTGGTCCCAAGAAAATATCTGATTTGGCACCATTGCCAAGCTTGATATTCACTGCAGCCTGAAGCTGGCCCTCTGATGGTGGAATTCCCTCACATGCACAAAGGGAGCCCTCTTTCTGGAACTGATTAATCTGATCATATACTCTGGCTCTTCCTCACATAGCATTTAGGCATGAAAAGAAAATCAAAAAGAAAAGAATTAGTTGTGATGGAGCTGAGGAGGTCTATGCTGCAAGCTCTCCGTTCTGAAAATCTAGATCTCTCATCAGAAAGCCTAACTACAATGTAAGTTTCGAGAGAAATTTGAGAGATTTGTATAAGTGCTTGGGGACTGATATGGGAGAGAATAACAGATTGGAAGGGGAGGCTTAGCCCTTCTCTTCCTAAAGCAACCCCACCTCTATCAAACTCCATTCATGTACAGTGAGATTTTTTCAAAGCCTCCTTTGCATCTTAATAGGAAGATGTGGGTTTTTTCTCTCTCCAAAGCAATTTAATTAGTTATATGTGTATAAATCAGTTAAGTTCCAAACAATGTACCTGCCTCTTTCTTCATACTTTATCCTCACAATAGTTTTGTGAGGTAGGTCAGGCTGAGACAGAGCAGCTGGCCCAAGGTCACTCAGAGTGTTTTGGCTGACAAGAGAACTAAACCCCAAATGTCCAAATTACTAGTCTAACACTCTACTCACTAGACTGCACTGGATGCATAGGGGAGAGCCTCTGTCTTTCAGTAGACATTGGTGGGATTTTTTGCAACAGATGTTGGATCTTATGAAACGGACAATAAATTGTCATTCCGTTTGCTGGTATTGTATTTTGATTGCTAGAGGTGGTCATTCTGCCTCATACTAATACAACATGGCTAGCTTTGTATACTACAAGCCTTGATTTCAGTTAATGAAGGCACCAATGGCTTCTGCTCTTCTGGCAGCAAAATGTCTTCAGCCAGTCCTAGGAGGATCACTCTCTCTTTCTCTCTCTGCATGTGTGTATGTGTTTGCATACATGGATGCATTTGTGTGAGCAGGATGAGTATGTGGCCATGGTCCCACCCAGTTTTGATTTGGCCCTACCCACCAATGGCATGCGATCCAAGTAAGATCCAGGGAATGCGGCCCTCAGGGTGACAAAAGTTTCCTCATCCCTGCTATACACATATCAGAAATGTTAGAACTCATGGATATTAAGACACTGAAATTGGTGGAATCCATGATCCTCATATGAACATGACAGAAAGCCACCTTGACTAATAAGTACCCTATTTTAGAGGGATAAAGGAGAAGGTTCGGAGGCACTGATCCAAACTTTTTGCAGTAATTTTTAGCATGAAGCTGTTCAGGAGGCTCTTTCATTAGCCCTTGTTCTTGCAGAGATTCTGCTAGAACTGGCACAAGGGCTGGTTGTTCTAATTTGGTTTGGTAGATTAGTAGTCTGGAACCTCATCTTGTTGCTGCAATCTCATGATACGACATCTGACCACACTCCCTTTTCTGTTTGTTCCGGGGTGGGGGTGGGGAGTCTTTATCATTAAGATTATTTCAAATAATGGGTTGAAGTATACTTGCAGACGGCAGTTTTGAGATCAGTGCTAACCAGCTAGAACTGACACAAGGAAATTGTGGCTTTCCAGATGATGTTGAACTTTTAATCCCAGCATCTTTGGCTCTTGGTCATGCTAGTTTTGGCTATTGGGAGCTAAAGTCCAGACCTTGGAGATCATGTTTCCCATGTCTGGACTACAAGTTCCTTATGCTGAAAGTTACCCAGTGGTAGCTTCATTTCAGACTAAAACCCAGAGGTAGATGATGATTGACCACCCCATAAACATGGAACCCCTAGCTGCCCCAACAGTTCCTTCTCCATCGACAAATGAAGTCACATGGAATGAGACTTAGAACTCAATTTGTTTTAACAGTGCTTAACTTTCTCCCATGGAAGAAAACAGAAGCTTTATGAGGTGTTATTTCTCATTCATTTCAGTTGGCAGATCTCTCCCAGAGTCATTTCATCCCCTTAGCTCCTTTTCCTCAATTGCCTGCTTAATTGACTGGCGTGAATAGAACACAGGTCATCCAGGCAAAAGACACCTGCTGGGACCCAAGCCATTATGTAAAAATCACAGTTACAGGAAGCATAGGGATTTCTACTTTTATTTTTAAAGCATTTAGAATCCGGAGAACATGCATAGCCAATTACATAGCAAGCATACCAGACTAACGTGCTGCATCTTTATTCTTTATTCACCATAAAGGTAAGAGACCTGGAAGCAGTACAAGACCAATTGACTCCCTTTTCAAGAGGGTCCTAATGGAAGTTCTTGTGTGTGTTTCATTTCCCTTTGGCGCTGTTCAGTTGTTGCTTTTAATTACCCGTTTCTTACCTTAGGAACTCAGAAATGTAGAGATTTCTATTTCCCTCCCCCATAAATGATTGTGCACACCAAACTTCCCAGAAAGTTTTAGATAACAGGCAATTCACATGCAGAAATAGTCAAGGTTGATCCAAGTAATGTTGTTACGTGAAGCAAAAGACATGGACCACATGGACTGGCAATTGGATTCTACTTCTACACCAGGAATGGGAGAATTCCCCCCTGTACCCCAAAAGACAGAGTGATTTAGGAGATTTAGGACAAGCAAAAGAAAAGAGAATGGTGAAAGGGTCAAGAGGAACAATGAAGACCCTGGAGATAATGAATCCATTTTGAGACACTTGGTTGCATAGCCTTCCAAAGAAGGACTTAAACCTTTTGCTTAAACCTGGATTTTAAAAGACTGCTTCTCCTAGTGCTTGAAAATCAGCATGTGTATGTTATAGATCTTTAAGCTGATTCCAGTTTATGGCAACCGTGTCACAGGGTGGGTTTTTAAAAAAATATTTATTCAGAAGAGGTTTGCCATTACTGAGTGAGTGTGACTTGCCCAAAGTCACCCAATGGTTTTCCATGGTTGAGGAGGTTTTGAACTCTTGTCTGCTGAAGTCCAATCCAGTAGACAAACCACTGCAATATGCTGGCCTTCAAAAATCAGCATAAACTTCCATTTTGTCCCCTAAATAAATCAGCATTTTTACTGAAAGCTTTTCAGTCATAGCTGTTGTTCTCGGCTTGAGGAAACTAGGTCATAATGAATCAGCATGTTTTCATAGCATTATGCCATACCCTTGTTTTATATTGTTTTCTAGTATTGGATGGTTCTGCTTTTAGAAAGGAGCATAAAAACTCAACTTACTTACATAAAATAATGTTTATGTTGAGTTCACTCCATACCCAAAAGAGATGGTTTAGCCTACAATACTACCCCATGGACTGATTGTGTGTGTGTGTGTGTGCGTACGTGCACCTTCAAGTTACCTGTTGACTTATGGTGATCCCTTTATATTTCATAATATAGTTTTCTTAGGCAGGGAATACTCAGAGGTGGGTTTTGGCAACTCCTTCCTCTGAAATACAGCCTACAACACCTGGTCTCCCATCCAAATACTAACCAGGGCTGACCTTGCTTAGCTTCTAGGATCAGATGGGATTTAGTACCTTTTAGGCTATTTATGTCGCTCGCAATGGAGTTTACCCACCCCTATTTAATAAAATGTAACTAGTCCAAGCTTTGATTTATTTCTATCCTACCTCTATATAACAAACTGGTAGCTTCCAACTTGCCAATTTGGCATATCATATTGATTAAAGAGAATGTAAAATACATTTAAGGTTCATGAATAGAGAAATGTAAATTTAATAATAATTTATTAAGTTAATGTGTGCATAATTTAATGAATATAATATCTAATGAAGAATTAGTTGTAATTAATTTTATCTAATTTTTGATCAATTGTACACATAAGTAGCTAATTTTATTTCTTTTTCAGTTCAACCATCAGAAAAAAAATGTACCTTCAAAAGTGTGATCTTAAAGTGCTGGGTCAATTGTAAACATGGGACCCAGGCTCATGGCAGTTGTTCATCTCTGGCACAAGACTCATTTGTGTTCTTTTCTAGGGATAAGCAGTTTTACTTTCTCTTTTCTGTTTACAAGTTTTCCACTGCTCCTATGGGGAAAAATGTATACATTTTCATTAACGTCTTATGTTTATGAAAAATTAACTTGAGAAAGAGAGCCCTCCCTCCAGTCCATCTGCCATGTTCCAGGCCTCAGAGGGAGAGAAGAACCACTGGACCTGATCCCCTTCCCCCAAACCATTCCCTTCTCCTTTTGTGTTGTGTCTTTTTAGATTGTAAGCCTGAGGGCAGGGAACCGTCTAATTAAGAATAATAATTGTAAGCCGTTCTGAGAGCCTTTAGGGCTGAAGAGCGGGATATAAATACCATAAATGAATGAATGAATTAATAAATAAATAAATCTTTGTCCATACCAACCAAAATTAATAAACACTGCTATTCCCAGTATGAGAGGTTGAACATGACGTACCTGCCTGCCATGCAGTTGTTGAAGATGAAGATCCCATACAAGAGAGATTGAGAGAGAAAAACTATGAGAAAAAGAAAGAGACACAGAGAGGCTGGAGCCACACAACTTTATAATGGCAGAATTGACATAGTGATCCTAATTCTAATTCAGCTCCACAAACATGACTCAATAAACAGGGATTCAAAGTTGGACACTGAAGAGCTATATATAAAGACCACTGCCTTGATGGATTACTATCTACTTCATCCCCCCCCCCCAATTAAATTTTAAAAAATGATATTTTCATGCCATTTGTCTTTAAAAATACATAGATTTGCAGAAGAATATCTAGCTGACTAGGGAGTTTATCACACGGGAGGAATTTCTCCCAATTTTGAATTGAGCCAATTTGAATTCACGTAAATTCACTAGTTTAGCAAATTTATGTGAAATCTAATTGCATTGGGAATGCATTCAGAATGACTTCCCATTTCCCAAAAATGATCCTCCATTGCTCGAAATTGCATGAGATACTCTTATATGCATTAACGTAAAACCTATGATTGCATTCGGAATGACTTCCCTTTTGCCTGAAATTGCGTGAGATACACTCATACACAATTATGTGAAACCCCATCATTGCGTTCGGATTGCCATTGTATTATACCCCCAAATTCTGTTGTATGATAAACTCCTATGTGTCTGTCTAAGAACTAAATGAAATTCCCACCCACCCCCTTGTTTTTCCACCTGAAACAAGGGACCGGTGGTCAGCATTCAAAACAATTTTGCTGAATTTTGCCCACAAAGCCTATCAATGGAGCTAATTTTTTTTGGTTTGCCATGGTAGCTTTACTAGCGCAGGCTAGTTTAATACTAGCTTAACATGAAATAGATCAGCATTAAAAGAGACAACTTCATTATGTCCTTTTACATTTGAACTTGATGGATAATATAATTAAAACAGCACTTTTCTTCCTTCTGAAGCTGATGGGCTAACCTTGCTTCTAAACAAGTAACGACTTTGGTGTTTTTGACAAACATGGTACTCCAATTAGGGGTTGTAAATAGGATTATGCACTTTGAAAAGGCTCATTTGCAAGTATTTGCATGTGGGAAGAGCAATCTGCCTTAAGTGCTCATTGTGTTGTCCATCAAAGCTTACTGAGGATTTCCCCCTCCTCCTAATCCTACATGCAAAGGTTTGGAAGAGAAAAGCAACTTAAAATATAAAACACACATGACGATTTCAAGATTTTAATCTGAGATTTAAATAAGAATGACGAGAAAAAACAGTCTGTGATTGTATTGCTTTAATGACTGGCTTGCTATCAGCAAAGTAATATACTACTGATCTAATGAAATAGTAGTAGTAGTAGTAGTAGTAGTAGTAGTAACAACAGCAGCACCAGCTGCAACAGCTGTTATAACCTTTGCAACCCACAAAAGGCTGAAATCGAGCGCTCAGAGTATAATTAAATGAAAAGGAGGGAGATTGTCATACTAGTTTAACTGTTTCTGTGTTCAGCCACAGTTTTTGTGCATTATCAAAAGGCAACTAAGATGAAATAGCATGCTTTTGCATTTCCCTTTCGTATGATAAATTGCAGATTATGTATCAAACAGCGTGTAACATTAAGTTGGTTTGAAATAGCAGTCCATACAAAGCATTCAGCCCATCATCAATCTGCTTCTGGACTGACCTGGTTCTGATTTTTTTATTATTATTACAAGGTATTATTGGTTTCTATACTCCTCCTCATCAAAGCAGATTCTAGATCTGACTGTGTAGACATATGTTGATTACAATGCAATAAAACAGAAATTGCAATATCATAAAATGCAGAAATGCTAGCACAAAACAACACTAAGGAATTATATGTGTTTTGATGGATTTTATAAGCCACAGTGAATAAAAATGTCATAGGCTACAATCCTATACTTGTTTCCCATGGAGTAAGCCCAGTGAGGCTTACTATAAGTAGGCAATAGCAGCTGGTGGTATCCATGTCAGACAGGTAGTGAATCAGTTTCAGCTTTTGTTGTGAACTTTAAAGGAGCTATCCAACATATTATACCTTATCCCCAATTATGTTTCAAACCTTAAATAAGTCGGTTATAAAGTTCTCTGTAAAAACCCAGAGAAGATTCACCACTTCACTACTCAGGCAAACACCTGTCACCATTGAGACCTTCTTGCTTAGCAAGAGCATTCCAGACCAAGAGTCCACCAAACAGGGCCTCTCCTTTGTGGTTTTTTGCCACTTCCCATGGGGCAAGTGTTAGGCACTGAGGCCAGACTATGAAATGTACAGATGTGCACAAAAGGAAACCAGGAATCATATCCAACTTCAGTACGCCAGTGTCAATATTTTTAATATGTGTGTGTGTTTCAAAGTATCATCTTTGTACAGTTGTTAAGCACTACTGTTTTTCCCCCTTTTCTTGTTAATTTTTGTAAAGAGGGAGGGGCTGTACTTTCAATGTCGCCTCCATCTAAGAGGCAAACAGAAGCACTAAGTGTGTGGGATCTGAGTGAAATCGTGATGTAGGGAGGTTACAGCTGCATTTATTGACAGTAAACAACAAGTCTTGGCTAAATGTCTCCATTCTCTTGGTTTCTAGAGGCAGTTCTGCCAATTTCCCAGTGGCTCATCTGTGAAAGACAGAATTTCAGCCACAATGGTCAATATACAAGCATCCTTTTAGACAGAAAAGGCTAAGAAACTCTCTCTTCAAGTGGCTGCATGCTGGGAGAGACTGAGGGCAGTTAATTCAGATGTGTGTTTGTGTTTTGTTCTTTGGGAGGAACAAACAGCTGCCATCTTACATGGCAGAAGGTCGTTCAGCAAATTCTGGTTTCAAGGCTTCATTGTAAACCGCATTCATTATGATCAAGGTGATATGTATTCTTCAGGAATACAGGGAAAAAATGACAATGGCTTGAAAGCAAAAAAAAAAAAGGCAACTTGGGATTGATGGTGCAAACAATACATTCACAAATTTCACGCACAGAAAAAACAATTATGCTGACTTCACAAAACGGGTAGAATTCCTGTCTAAAGTAACTAAATTGTCTTCACAGCTGAAGATATTTTGCTGCCAGAAGATAGCACCTTTTCCTCAAGATATGTATATAAGATGTGTAGGGAGTTTATCAGACGACAGAAATTAGAAGCATAATCCAATGGCAGTCTGAATGCAATCATGGCGTTTCTCGTTATTGCATGAGAAACTACCAAATGCATTTTCAGGCAATGGGAAGTCCTTCTGAACACAATCATGGGGTTTCACCTTATTGCGTGAGAAACTATCGCATGCACTTATGGGCAATTTTGGGCAATGGGAAGTCATTCTGAACGCACTACAGCGTCAATACGCAATCATGTAAGTTTGCTGAACTAGCGAATTCACTCATTTCCGAAGTGGCCCCACATTCATTTCTTTCAAAATTGAGAGAAATTCCTCCTGTGTGACAAACTCCTATGTAAGATAGGTGAACTGTCAGTTAAAACTTGCAGATTTGTGACAGGATCATGTCCACCATTGTAGTAGGCTCGTCCAGAGGACAGCTTGTGAAATGTACACATCTCTGCCCTCCAAAGCCGAGTAGTGAAGGGGGAAGCACTAAGCCAATGAAGTTCCCATCAGCTATACCTATGAAGGTGGTGTAATGAAGGAAGGGGCTTATCTGTGAATCTTTTGCCTCAGGGAGGCTCATCCAGGGACATACCTCCTAGATGTCAGTTATCTTGGACGTAAAGCCATATGGGGCTTTATAGGTCATCACCAGCACTTTGAATTGTGCCCAGGAACAGACTTGCAGCCAGCAGAGTTAATAGGGGAGTTATATAGTTCATCCATCCTGGTTCATATTCTGGCTGCAGCTGTCTGTTACCAGGTGAAGTTCCCAAACACTTTTCAAAGGTGACTCCATGTACAACATGTTGCTGTAATCTACACAAGCTTTGTCCAGAATCAAAGAATCATAGAGTTGGAAGAGACCACAAGGGCCATCCAGTCCAACCCCCTGCCATGCAGGAACTCCAAATCAAAGCATCCCTGACAGATGGCCATCCAGCCTCTGCTTAAAGACCTCTAAGGAAGGAGACTCCACCACCCTCCGAGGGAGTGTGTTCCACTGTCGAACAGCTCTCTCCATCAGGAAATTCCTCCTAATGTTGAAATGGAATCCCTTTTCCTGCAGTTTGCATCCATTGTTCTGGGTCCTAGTCTCTGCAGCAGCAGAAAACAAGCTTGCTCCCTCCTCAATATGACATCCCTTCAAATATTTAAACAGGGCTATCATATCACCTCTTACCCTTCTCTTCTCCAGACTAAACATACCCAGCTCCTTAAGGTGTTCCTCATAGGGCATATTTTCCAGGCCCTTATTCGCCCTGGAGTTTGGCAGTTTCTGAAGCCCAGGGCTGAACAAAACATCTTGGGTTGAGGGACACTCCTTGCCTCTGCTTGTCATCATTTTTAGTAATCAAAAATCTTTCAGAATCACAAAGAACTGTTATTTTCTCCCACTTTATTATATTTTGAATGTTATTCTTTGGTTTGAATCATGAACACAGAAAGGCAAGTTTAGACATTTTAAACGTTAAAATGCAAACAGGGCAAGATGAATACCTCCAAAACCAGTATGTTATCAATTTACATTAAAAATGTTTTTGAAAAGCCAGATACAAATTCTGAGGGTTGCTTTGTATTTTGCCTTAAGTAAAAGAAGATATATGTGATGGCTGGATGACATTGCAAATGTATGAAAAAGAACAGATTAGATAATTTTGATGGCAGTGCACAGCTTGGTGTAAAGATATTGCTATCGTTGTGGTTTCCTTTAGGAAAAAGAAGGCCTCCTGTTTTGCTGGTCAGTAAAATGTCAAGTCTTATTATTCAAACTGACATCCCACAGGAACCTTTTATGGAAATCTGGATTGCTCTACAGGTGGGCCTATGATCACAGGCAATGATTGTTTGCAAGGTGAAAGCCAAGGCCAAATGCGATTAATGCTGCCAGATATGGGTCAACTAATGCTAATTTGATTTTATTCATGAAATTTTTTACTATCATTGGCTATAAGCTATTATAGGATTGTGCCATCATATTAGAAAACAGTTTGTGTTCAGCACAGCCTTTCAGGGACAGTTCTGGAAAAACTTTGCTGAAAGGAGCAACAAAAACCACCAGAGGTAGCTGTTTTGCATGTCTCTGGTAACAGGAGGGTTTGTTGTCCCTAAATATTCAGAGACAGCCAATATAATAGAGTGGTTTGAATGCTGGTCTATGAGATCAGGGTTTAACTCCTTGCTTGGCCTTGGGTGAGTCACGCACACTAAGTCCCAGAAAACCCCACAGCAGCAACAACAACAGCAGCAGCAAGAAGTACTGTATTCAAATAAAGGCATTTATTTTGAAGGCAGTCTAGTTGCATATAAGCCATTCTTTTCACAATAACCATTAAAATCAGGGATAGCTGGTGGCCTTTCAGTTATTTGGCTGGTGATTCTGCTTTGGGTTTTATTCTGAATTTTAAAGGAACTATTAAAGGTGCTGTAAACACCTCTCCTCATCCTCCCTGAAAAAGGTTTGGCAATTTGGATACCTTCTTTAATGACTGGACTAGCCCAGTGGAGTCACAACTACCACTGTCATGTCCTGTTATGGAAGTCGCCTGACAACAAGTAAAGATTTGTAATTGTCACTGATAGATATGCAATTAAGCAGTGGCATTCCTGCACTGAGTAACACCAGGTGCAGCGGGGGACTCCTGGAAGCAGGACTTCCAATGGAGTTAAAAGAAATGTAGTTAAAAGAAATGTAGTGAGTTTAAAGAAATGTAGGAAAGAGACCTGAGACAGAGAAACTATAAGTAATTTTTGTATTTGAAAAGTGTTGCTAACTTTGCTCCATTCTTCCTTGCAGCCACGACTACTTCACTGGATAGTCAAAGGAGAAAATCTGAGTGAAATTATTGAATGTTTGAGGGTTAAATATGAACTAAAGTGCAAAAACTTCACATTAACAAGTATAATTTTTGCAGTTCAGTGTTTGTTTTCAGACAGATGCACTTTAAATAAAAACAACAAATTAATATTGATTCCATGTACAGTATTTAGCATTCTCTGAAAGAGAGAAAAAAATGCTACTGAGATTACTATCAGTATTATTTTGCCATTGTGAGCCCCCTGCCTCAACCTTTTTACACACATGCTAAATCATTTGTGCTTTGTTAGGTGGTATTATTTGTATTAAACTGATCTTTTGCATTCCACATCTTTCCCTTTCCTGTAAAGGGCAATGATCTTAAAATACAGGCCTAAACCACTAAAGCCACAAGCTATAAAGTAAATAAGCTAATACACACGAAGTCTCCGATGCTGTTAGAAGGAAAAGCCAATTAAAAAGATGCAAAGCCTTAGTTAAACAAGAAAAGCTTGCTTGCTTAAACTTTTGCTATTTAATTTTTAATTCTGTGTCAAGAATTACAAGGCTGTGGCGCTTGTAAATTCTATTGTGTGCTCAAAAACACCCCCTTTGTTCCTCAGATGTCCTTTGCTCTATTTTTAAAAATTTTCCACTAAAATCCAGATTTCATTTTTCTAAAAAATGAGTATGAATCACTTCCTTTTATATTTTCACAGGCACTAACCAAAAATATTGTGGTGAATAACTATTTGGTTCTATTTATTTAGATTTGTTTATGTTTTTGTGTTTTATTGTACAGTTTTTATGCTTGTATGTTCCCCTGGAATTTAGTATGGTGAAGGGTGGTACACACATGTTTGAAACAAATATTGGTTAGGATAACTAAACAAAAAAAATTATAATAAATAATTATAACTCAAATCAGTCTGCTGTTTACCTTGGAAGGAAAGCTCCCATGGCATGTTTGGGAGCTTTCCCTCCAAAGCAAATGGCAGGGGCCGAGGTCCAAACTGGATCAGGTTTGAAAGGGGGGAAAAGATTGACACATCTCTCTGGTTTTACTCTAGATTGGGATGACCTTCAGTTGCTTTGTAAAAAAAATACTGTATGAAGCAGATAGAGGGCAGAGAGAGAACAAATTTCCCTTCTACATTTTCTCACATGTATTATTATTACCCACCTTTCTCCCAATATAAGGAATCAAGGCATCTCACAACAAATCCAAAAGAGTACAGTTTAAAAAATACAAAAGCATTAAAAATATAAAGTTTATTTCAGATGTTACGCTCAATCAAGGTTTGTTGTTACCACTGTGATTTGAGCTTCCAGATGCAGAGCAGACACGCCATGGCTTGCATCTGCTTTTGAGCTTCCATTTTACATCTAAGTTGTATAAATTCCTACATTTACTCCTATCACTATGATACATCAAGCCTATCAAGATGTTGTAATGGCATACTCTCCAACATTTCACAGAGGAAAATGGGACATGGGTAAAAAACCAAAGTCAGAATGTGGTTAAAATGGCAAAAGCTATTAATGAGGAAGAACAGACAAGAGAAGAGAGGCTTCAGCAGTTTGATTTTGCCTGAGCCTATAGAGTAGGGCAAGATTCTTTCCCTTCTTCTCCATCCCACCCCCCTGCTCAGATTTGTTAACTGAATACAAACTGCTTTTTCACTTCGTCCTCAAAACGGTTTGACCAGTACATGCGATAAAGTTCTCTGGCAATGAAAGTAAGCTGAGAACAAAGGGAGAAAATGCGAGGAAGAGAAAGAAATGGGGGCATTTTAAAAGCTGCTGAAAAAGTGAAATGACAGAGGATTCATTGGGACTGTCGCAGACTTAGTTCATGATGTTTGTTGGAAGTCTTCGCTGCCAAGAATGTAATGTCCAACAAATTCCTCACTTGTCTTGCAGATAATGCCCTTGTCCAGAAGGTGGAGAAGGTAACAAGGAGATCAACTACGATATTTTAGATTTGATCTCAACCGAGATGAACTAGTCAATGGGGTGGCAGTACTGGAATCCTTGGGTATGAGTGACCATGTCCTCTTCGGATTTTCCATACAGAGGAAAGGGGAATCCCAGTAAAGTTAGGAAATTACCAGGTGGATCACATGGTCAGAAATGCTTAAAGGCGAAGGAGGTAATGATGACGAGTAGTTTCTTAAATATGAGATATTGAAGACATAGTTACAAATAATTCTAGTATGGAAGAAAAGTGGGAGCAGTCCAAAGAAACCACAATGAATGTACAAAGAACTTGCCAAGGTTTAAAAGAGACATGTGTAAATAATGGAAAAAAGGGAAAATCACCAAAGAAGAATACAGATGAACAGCCAGTACTTTTAGGGAGAAACTCAGAAAATCTAAAGTGCAGAATAAGCTCAGATTTACAAGATAGGCTAAAAATAGTAATAAGCATGGCTTTTTTTCTTTTTTTGGCTATGTTCCGAGCAAAAGGAAGAACAAGGAAACAACAAGGCCACTTCATAGAGAAGATGGTGAAATGCTAACAAAGAGAAGGCAAAACTGTTTGATACCTTCCTCTTTTAAAAATGAAAGCAATGCGCTAACTAGTGAAAATAGAACAAATTATACAATAAAAAGACTGCAAATTAGAATAAGCTAGTAAATAAAGTAATATAGGAATACCTAACTATTCTAAATGAATTTAAGTGTCCAGGGTTGGTGAATTGCATCCAAGATACTAAAGGAATTTCTATTTGTAATCTCAAAGCAACTTTCAGTCATTTTTAAGAAGTCACGGAGAACATAAGTTCTCCAGTAGACTGAAGCAGGGTGAATGTTGTCCTCTTCTTCAAAACAGGCAAAAAAGAAGACATCAATACCAGGAAAGTTTGCAGAACAGATAATTAATCTTCCAATCTGTGTACACTTAGAAAAGAATGCTATGATTACCAACAGGCAACATGGACTTCTCTAGAACAAGTCATGCCAATCTAATCTTATCTCTTTTTTGATAGTGTTATCAACTTGCTAGATCAAAGGAGTGCTGTGGATGTAACATATCTTGATTTCAGAAAGGCTTTGGACAAGGTTCTCTATCATATTGTTGCAGACAAAAATGGTAAAATATGGGCTAACCAGTGCTAGTGTGTGTATGGCCAAAGCAAGAGACTGCCCACTAGCGATTCCTCTTCATACTGGAGAGATGTCATACTGGGATGGTGCAGGGTTCTGTTTCGGGCCTGCTGTTGTTCAACATCTTTATAAATGATGTGGGTGATGGAATAGAAGACATGATTATTAAATGTTGCACCAAATAGGGGGGTTGGTTAGCCCAGACAACAGGATCAGAATTCAAACTAACCTTGATTAGATTAGAGAGCTGTGCCATAACTAACAAAATAAAATGGAAAGTACTACATTTAGGCAGGAAAAATGAAATACACAAATGTAGGAGGGTGACATCTGTCTTGAAATCAGTACACGTGAAAAGGAATTTGCAACCTTAGGAGATTAGAAGCAAAACATGAATTAGCAGTTTGATGTGGCAGACAAAAAAACCCAACAGTTCAGTTCTAGGATGCATGAATGGAGATATAGAGTCAGGATCAAGGAAAGTAGTAGGACTACTCTATTCTAGTTTTATCAGATCTCACCTGGAATACTGTGTGTGGTTCTGGACACAACAATTCAAGAAGAATAATGACAGAAAATGTCCAGAGGAGGGTGACTAAGTTGATCAAAAGTCTGGAAATCAAGCCTTACAAGTATGAGGACTGAATTAGAGCACTAGGTATGTTAAGCTTAGAAACGATTGAAATAATATGATGACCTTATTTTAAAGATCCAAAGGGGAGGGGAAGGGGCCATGTGGAAGATGGAGCAAGCTTGTGTTCTGCTGTTCTAGAAGCCAGAACAGAATCAGTGGCTTCATATTACATGAAAAGACATTACAGTCAGCCCTCCATATCCAGATTTTTTAACCACAGGTTCAAGCATCCACAGCTTGAATTATATAAAGGACACCATTTTACTATGCCACTGTATTTAATTGTTTTTTTCCCCATTGTATTTAATAGGATTTGGTATCCACTGTATGTTTGTTTGTTTTTTGGAACCAACACCAGTGGATACCAAGGACCCACTGTATTCTTGAACATTAGGAAGAATTTATTGACCGTAAGAGCTGTTTGACAGTGGAATGGACTGTCTCATATGATGGTTGACTCAAAATCTTTGTAGGTCTTTAAACAGAGGATGGATGGCCTTCTCTCAAGAGCGCTTTAGGTGTTTGCTCCTTTGTATAAGGGGTTGGACTATATGGCATTTGTGGTACTTTCCATCCTAATAATTCTATATATATTATCAAACAACACGTACAATTGTTTATCTTGATTTGTATGTATTGATGTCTATTATGTGTGAATGGGTAGGTGGGGAAGAGGGGGAAATTGGGGATTATTTTGTTTATAATGTGATGTTTTATGTACTGTGTATTCAATGATGTGTAAAAAAAATTTTTTTAATGATTCTATATATGTTCTGTAGGAGTTTTTTTTTCCCTATGGGAAAAAAACTCACGCACACAATGGGAAAGAATGTTTTAACAGAAAATGAACTAACACAAGAGTTTTACAACTTTAAATATTTATGTAAAAATGACAACTGTGCTATATCTGTCAAATGTTACTAAACTTAGTGGATATCTATGGATTTGTTTCATTCTGTGACTCTGAGTATTTAGTCTGTGTACGGATGTTGTAGGGTTGTGTGTGTGTGTTTCTTAAGCTAACCAGAAAAGCAGCGCTGAAAGAAGTCAGGCTTTTTAGACTTTTTTTAAAGTCTAAATTATGTGACCTTAGGTTACAGAAAGAACAGGAAAGGATGTATATTGTAGATAATGCACTCTGGTTTATATCTAATGTATTTTTAGATGCTAATCCTATTGTGCTTTTTAGTCAAACAAGTGATTGATACTTAACTACCATTGTGAAATGAAGCAAAATGTCACCATTCAGCCCACACCAAGAAACACACTCTTCCTGCATTTTACAAATACTTGGTCATTACCACTTGAAGGTTAGTCATCAAATACTGGTGCCATGCACTTGTCATTCATGACAAGTGTGTGAAATGAGCAACTGAATTCCTCTAGATGTTATTTTTTTCCTACAGGTCCCATTGGTTACCTGTCCTAATCAATGGTTAGAGATGATGAGGATGAGGATGAGGATGATCATCGTCATCATCCATTTTCCTCAGTATAGGACTCAAGACAGCTTAAAAAGTAATTAAACTACCCTTCCAAATAAAAACAGTTAAAAACTTAAACGTTTAAAACAACAACAACAACAACAATAACAAATAAAAGTTCAGAAAATTATATACGCCTGTTTCCTATTTAAAAAATCATTCTCAAAAGCCATGTTGTGTGCCTTCAAGTCATTTCTGACTTATGGCAACCTTAAGGTGAACCTATCATGGGTTTGTTTGGGGTTTTGGGGAGCAAGATTTGTTCAGAGGGGGTTTGCCTTTGCCTTCTTATAAAGCTGAGAGGGTGCCCAACACTTGTCCAAGGCCACCCAGGATTCACCAAGGCTGAACAAGTATTTCAACCATTGTTTCCAGTCACAGTCCAAAGCTCATACCACTGTGCCACATTACTGGAATAAACAGGCCTTCATCTGCCTATGGAAAGATAGTAAGGAAAGTGCCAGTCTAAATTCCCTGGCCAGGCAGTTCCGTACCCTGGAACCAGCCACAGATGTAAAGACCTCTCCTGTGTTATCACCTGGTGTAGCTGTGGAGGTGGAGGAACAGAAAAAGGAACCTCTCTGGAAAATCTCAAAAACACAGGAAGGTTTATATGAAATGGTCTTTCAGAGAATCCTTACCTGAGCCATTATCATATAAGCTGCCGTCGCCGCTGCCGTCGTCATCATCATCATCTACCAACACTTTAAATTGTGCCTGGAAACTGACCAGACACTGAAACTGTTGCAACAAGGGAGCTGTGTACTCCCTATAGTCAACCCTAATTAAGAATCTGGCTGCAGCTCTTTGGACTAATAGAGTTTTCTGAACATTCTTCCAACACAACACAGCATGTTTGTTGTTGTTTGTTGTTAACTGCCCTCGAGTCAATCTCAATTCATGGCGACTCTATGGATGAGACATCTCCAAGACCCTCTGTCATCCACTGCTCTGCTTAATTCCTGCAACCCCATACCTGTGAACTCCTGAATAGAGTCCATCCATCTAGCCGTCTGGCTTTCCTTTCTTTTTACTTCCCTCCACCTTTCCCAGCATTACTGTCTTTTCCAATGAGTCCTTTCTTCTCATGATGTGTTCGAAGTATGACAGCCTCAGTTTGGTCATCTTGGCTTCCAGGGAGGTTACTGGCTTGACCTGCTCTACGATCCACTTGTTTGTCCTTTTGGCTGTCCTCAACCACATCTCAAATGGATGAATTTTCTTCCCATCTTCTTTCTTAACTGTCCAGCTCTCACATCCATACATGGTAATAGGGAATACAAGGGTTTGTATGATTCTAACTTTTGTGCTCAGTTGTATATCGGCATTTTATAATCTTTTCTAGTTCTTCTGATTTCCTAACTGCACTCTCCATTTCTATCAATGTTTGATCCAGGTATGGGAAATCTTTTACTATTTCTATTTCTTCATTGTCCAAGTTGAACTTGTGAAGACCCTTGGTGGTCATTATTTTTGTTTTCTTTATGTTCAACATTAAGCCTGCCGTTGCACTTTCTTCTTTGATCTTCCTTAGTAGTTGTTCGAGGTCTGTGAGGTTTTCTGCTAGTACTATGGTGTAATGTGCATGTTTTTGATTATTGGCATTCCTTCCTCCTATTTTCACTCCTCCTTCTTCTGTGTCCAAGCCTGCTTTTCTTATAATATGTTCTGCATGCAAGTTGAACAGATAGGGTGAAAGGATGCAGCCTTGTCTTTCCTTTTAGCCAATTGGGATCCATTCTATTTCCATGTTACAGTAATCCAAATGGGATGTAACTAAGGAGATTAGCACACGGTTTTTTATTCCCATGCTAGGAACAGGATGTAAACGCACAGGGAAGGATTCTATAGCGCAGCTCCATCCCCAGGCAGTACTCATGCCATACCCGATCCAGGCTTCTCCTGGACCTTTTAATATCTCCTAAGGCATGAGTCATTTTAGCCAGGATCAAGGGAGCTGTAATTCAAAAACATTAGTGGGAGACATTTGATCACTTTTACTTTGTGGTAAGTTTGCCTAGTAGGCAACAGATGGCAGTACCCCACCAGTGTCATCTTTAGTTTGCAAATCTATCATTAGAAATTTTGTGGGTTGCAATGAAATATAGGGTTGCTTGCAAAATAAAGAGGGCTTTATAGGTCAAAATAATCTCTTTATGTTTGAGAGGAGATGAGGAGGGTATTTTAAGAGCCTACGACTCCCCTACAGACAGATACAACTTGATCTTGTCAATGGGGAATATCAATACCTTTACCTATTATCCAAACATCTGAATGAGGCCTTAACAGTACACTTGGCAGGGCTGATCCAAGATGTTATGCTCCCTGGGGCAGAGCTTTTCTCCAAATGTCAAGGAGTATAGTTCCCAAGGCCAACTTGATATCTGAGGCATGCCACAACTACCTCTCCCCATCTCAAACAGTAAAAAATATCATGAATAATAAATCAATAACTAGCAATTTATTGCCTTTTCATGACCTGGTGCCTGAGGCATCCATTTCTCCCTGCCTAACGGTAGGGCAACCATGACACATGGCATACCACTTCAAACATCTGGCAGTGCTGCACAAGTAAGTCAGATCCATCAGTTTACAAAGAAGGCCTGAGGCAACTACTTCAGCAGTATCATTTTTTACCACTGATATTCCAGTAAGGTTCGTTTCCTACCTGAGTAGAAGCTGAGGTAAACAATTATTGGTATGATTATATTAGGATTTTAACACTGATGCTTTTCTTACACTCTCCCCTGGTCCCAGTATTTGCTTAATGGTCCTTGTGGTCCCAAACAGTTGCTTTACTGTCCTGAAAGGTTAGGGACAATCTCAGTTCTCTTGCATCCCACTTTTTCAGACACTCTTAAAATGTTTCTCTTCTCCCCACTTCTCCTCTTTGTACTTATGTCAGTTTGACATCTAAGATGATGATGATGATGATTATTATTATTATTATTAGCTTTATTTATAAAGTGCCGTAAATGTACATGGCGCTGTACAAAATCCAATAAAATCAACAATATGTAAAAGCCTGCCTATGGTATACAATCTAGAGCTTAAAACAACAAGTTAACAACATGATAAGAAAACAAGTTAAAACAGCAGATATCAAATATTTAATCAAGCATCAAAACAACCAGGTCACAATTACAAACTCCCTGGGAACACTTCCCTAAACAATATGGTCTTTAACTCGGTTTTAAAACTGGTTAGAGACATATTGAGCTGTGCTTGTAAGGGAAGGAGGTTCCAGGAGTGAGGGGCAGCAAGCGAGAAGGGATGAATCCAGGACAGGGCAGTGGAAATCCTGGGCTGGAACAGAAGACCTTGGCTACCAGAATGGAGGGAACAGGTGGGAATGTAGGGGGAGAGAGGTTCAGAGAGATAAGGAGGGCCAGCCCGTGTAGGGCTTTGAAAGTGAGCAAGAGAAGCTTGTACTGAATGTAGAAGGGAAAGGGGAGCCAGTGAAGGGATGAAAATAGGGGGGAAACATGGTCATACCAGCGAGCGAGTGAGATAATGCAAGCAGCTGAGTGCTGAACAGAAATTAATGGGTGGAGGTGGGAGAGAAGAAGCCCTGCCAAGAGAAGGTTGCAATAGTCTAATTGTGAGACCACTACGTCATGGACCATAGTCTTTGCAGTAGAAGCTGAGAGATATGGACGGATTTTGGAGATATAGCGAAAACATCTGCAGACCTTAGCGGTGGCCTGGATCTGAGGGATAAATGACAGAGAGGAGTCAAAAATGAAACCAAGACTGCGGGCTTCCTGGACCAGCTGAATAGAGATGTTGTCGACAGAGATAGAAAAGGAATATTGAAGGGTGGGCTTAGGAGGGAAAACAAGAAGCTCCATCTTGGATGTGTTGAGCTTCAAGCGCCGATGACACATCCAGTGGGAGACAGCTGTCAGACAAGATGAGACTTGCTGCTCAAGCCTTGGAGAAAGGTCGGCGGTGGAAAGATACAGTCGAGTATCATCAGCATACAGATGAGAAGAGAAAGCAAAAGAACTGCTAAGTTTATCGAGAGACAATGTATATAAAGAGAACAAGAGGGGAACATTAAGACTTACTTCAGAGGATTTTGTGATAGTGCATACTATATATAAGAAGAATATAAAATGCATGCTTCATATAATAAAAGGTTTTATTCAGACTTAACCAAATTAGACAATGAATAACAACAGTCATCTGAAAAATTACGTAGAACATCCCATCCCTGGAATTTCTAATAATTTGATTAAATTACGGCAGGAAGGAAATAAACACCATTCAGCTCAGGATGAATTCCACCTGAAATGCATTCAACTATTTGTTGGGGAGTCAAGCAAAAAGGAAACGAAATTGCTTTCATTCAGAAAGAACACAAGTCGAATGTAGAAACACCATTATGAGAATCCTAGATGACAAACTAAAAACAAAATTAATAATGTGTCCAAATTTGACTTTATATGTTTTCTGTTTCCCTCCACCTCCAACCCACATTTCAAAAATACACCATTGCATTGTTGCTTATGGGTTTCCTACCATTTCCCTCTCCCAAGGGGGCATGCTTCTTTTTAAAATACGTGCTTCTTTGAGAATCTGATAAAATCTAGGGATTTTTCACTCTGTGCCGCATTTCCATGAACATAAACATATCCACATGCAAAATGCATAATTTTGTTTTATTGCATTGGACTTTTTTTCTCCACATGGTCAGGAAAATAAAATTAAAAAAATCCACAGAATTACACCACTCTCCCATTGGTTTTAACTTATAACAATTAATGGCCACTTCAAAAAGAATATTGTAAAGCAAATTATGCAGATGTGATGAACAGTAAACTCTAATTCTACTGAAATTTCAGTAAGAAGGCTGCTGTTGTTTGGCTTGAATCAGAATTTGAAATCAGACACACATCTAATTTTTGATGTTCAATCAATTTTGACATTTTGCTTTTATGAGAAAAAAAATGATGAAAATTGTGACTCACAAAGGTACTTTCACCAAAAAGGATCAGGATTAACACAGCTTGATTTGCAGATGAGAACAGGCTTGTGTCAAGAAATATCAAAATTTTCCAAGTTTTTTTGTGTTAAATTCATTTCCTTTGCCCTTAAGTAAATGAAGCTGTGCAGTCCCTGACCATGTATGCTTGATTATATGTTATTTAATATGTATGGTAGCATCCCATACTACTCCACACTTTCTTTGGAGTGAAATAATGGCTAATTAATATGTTGTTGTTGTGTGCCTTCAAACCACTTCCAACTTATGGCAACCCCATCACTTGGTTTTCTTGCTTAGAGCTGTTCAGAGTAGTTTTGCCTTTGCCTTTCTCTGAGACTAAGAGAGTTTGATTTGTCCAGGGTCAGCCA
This sequence comes from Urosaurus nigricauda, assembly GCA_034509955.1. Taxonomy (NCBI): domain Eukaryota; kingdom Metazoa; phylum Chordata; class Lepidosauria; order Squamata; family Phrynosomatidae; genus Urosaurus; species Urosaurus nigricauda. The sequence goes on along the minus strand of JAOEGL010000005.1, from coordinate 131,765,478 downwards.
GTGGGCTTCCATGGCTGAGCAGGGATTTGAATATAACTCTGGCACCACAGCAAACTACAGTTGGCCCTCCTTATCCATGGATTTTTTTATCCACAGATTTGAGCATAAGCGGCTTGAAAATATTCCCAAAAAGTGTAAATTCCAAATAGCAAACATTGATTTTCCATTTTATATATGGGACACCATTTTGTTGTGCCATTATATTTAATGGGACTTGAGCATCCACGGATTTTGTTATCCATGGAGGGTCCTGGAACCAAACCCCAGCTGATAACAAGGGCCCACTGTACCATTCCCAGAATTCCATAGATTTGAGTTGTGGCAGCTAAAGTGGTGTCAAACCAGATTATTTCTGCAGTGCAGATGCAGCCCATGACTCTGGGGACCAGGATTCAAATCCTGGCTCGGCCATTGAAACCCACTGAGTGTCCTTGGGCAAATCACATTCTTTCAGCCTCAGAGGATGGCAATGGCATCTGATGAAACTTGCCAAGAAAATCTTAGGGTTGCCGTAAGTCAGAAACGACTTCAAGGCACACAACAACAGCAAATATAATATATATATAATATATAATTTGACTTAAGAAAATAAGAAAGACAATTTTTAAAGTAACTGAAAGGAAACTGAAGAAAAAGATGTGTTTGTTTTGTTGTTGTTGTTGTTTGTTTGTTTGCACCAAAACAGGGAGCATCCATGGAGGTAGCCCCTGTATTAGAATGAAATTTTTATTGCTGCTTAAGAGCTGATAGGCAACAAGCAGACATGGTCCATATTGATTATAGCATTTGACTTTTAAAGATAGTCCATAATCTTATAGGAAATCTGAACAGAATTTTCTACACTGGAGATATTGAACCTCCAATGAACCTTCTTTTTTTTAATCTTTAGGCTGATTTATGCTCTTGGCTGTATTTAGAAATGATTCCCTCAGCTGATATGAATGCTCAGTGGAAGCATCTTCTAAAGACATAGACGGCTTCCGTTGAATCTTGTGACAAAAAAAATCAAAAGACCAGTTATTCTCCTGAGAGAAATTTTTCTTGTAAAAGGACACAAGCAACAGTCATCCATGAAAAGCAGGAAAAGCTGCAAATACAGCAGAAAGAGAAATTGCCTATAGCTCTTCATCTGAGTTTCACAGTTGTGCCTATATAAACTGTACATTGGCAATAAGCTTTTTTATGTTAGTTCTAAACACTTTGAAACCCCTGTCTCAATTATATGTGATTGCATTGAAATTAAAGCTGAACATTTCCTTTCCATTGCTGTTGTTGTGGAGAACACTTCTGGTTTTAGCATCTATAACAACCTTGTCCTCTGTCCTGGTATAAGTCCTGGCAAAATTGTTTCAAAATGGATGTTTGGAGAAAGGGATTGGAATATGCTTTAGGTTCAAGCTATGCTCAGCTTCTGAGATCTTGAAGGGGAGGCCTTTTTCTGTCCCATCATCCTCACCAGCACGTTTGCTGGCTAGTTGAGAGATGGACTTTTTAGTGATTGCTCTCATGTTGTAGAACTCCATTTGAAGGAAAGCTAAATGGACTCCCACCCTATTGTCCTTCTCGGACAGGCAAAGATTCAAGGATGCCCATGGGAACTGACTGACTGCTGTGCTTTTTTACTGATATAATTTTAAATTACTTTCCAATTATACAGTGTTTAAATATTGTCATTTTTCTCCTTTTAACATTAGCACTTTTTGTTTTTGTGTTTAAGAACCTCTTTTTATCTGTTTCTATCAGGGAATATTTTAGGCGTGCTGCAAGACACCTTGAGTCCCAACTCGGGGGGAAACAAGATAAATGGATGAGCAAATGAAATCACACTGAAACATCATCAATCAATGGTGTAAATCAAGGTAATAACTAGCACTGTATATTGCATTGGGAATCTAGTGCAGACCAAACGTTGCTTTGCTGGGTGCCACAGAAGTGGATCCATTTCATCATTTCAGTATGCATAAGGTTGGGGGGACATTACTGGTCACAAAAATGAATGAAGAATTTGCAGTAAACAGCTAACCTGCTATAACTTCTCAGTCTCTTCTGTTTTCACTTGCTTAGAGTATGACAGGACTCTCTGATTTCTGGAATATTTATTTATTTATTGGAGGCTTACTTGCAGGTAGAACTTGGGAATGCAGGCAAAACAGCTGAAAACCAGTGCGATCAAGAAAAGGAAACTGGCACACACAAAAGCAACCATCTGTCTGCAGATTCCCACACTGGATCCAGAACTGCTCATTACACAGAACGAATTCAGGAGATACATCTGGATGATCACATCGCATTTAAACTACAGAGGCAAATGCACATCAGTTACACTGGTATATTTCTCAGGACCTTATCAGGCAGGAGGAATTCCTCTTTATTGCAAATGGAGCCAATTCGAATTCACATGAATTCGCTAGTTTAGCAAATTCCCATGAATTCCCATTACGTTCAGAATGCGTTCAGAATGACTTCCCATTACCTGAAAATGACCCCCCCCATTGCCCGAAATTGTGTGAGATGCTTTAATTCGCAATAACGTAAAACCCATGATTGCATTCGGAATGACTTCCCTTTTGCCTGAAATTGCGTGAAATACTTTAATTTGTAATAACGTGAAACCCCATGATTGTGTTCGGATTGCTGTTGGATTATACTTCCAATTTCCAACATCTGATAAGGTCTTCTGGCATTTAACCTTAGAAATTACATGAGGGATAAAACAATATATTCAAAGAACAAAACAGGGTAAAACTGTTTAGGATCTAAAGCATTTGTCCAAACAAATCCACAAGTTTGATCACAGTCACCAAACTTGGTGTGTTATTAAACGAGAACAAATTAAGACCATAATAAGGTTATGGACCTGATACGTCTGGTGCCTCACAGATAAATGTTTCTGACGTTTTTATTTTTTTAACCCTAGAATACACATTTACAAGCCAATTTTGAACATATCTGGTATCAGAATTAAGCTGACATCCCAAACATTTTTGTGTAAGTGTTGGGCCAACTTTTTTTTTTTTTTTTTTTTTTGCCATTGTAGACAAATGTTTGTTTTAAACCAAGTTTGCATAGGACTTGCAGTAAAACAAATTTTATTGTAGCTGGTGCTGGTGTTCACACTTTTGTTTCATTCACATTTTAAGTTTCATTCAAATTAGGCATTGAATTGGATTGGATTGAATGTTCCATTCAAATTATAATGATCAACATCAACACCATCAGTGCTAGCTAAATTTAGTGCTGTATGTGTAGGAAAATAGATAGAAAAAAAAATGAACATGTGGAGGAGATATTTTCCCAGGAAAGGGGAATTTGGTCACAGTAACCATGTCTTAATTAACTCTTGATTTGACTACTGTGTTTGCGTTCTACAAGGGACTGACCTTGGAGTGTTCAGAGCCACAGCTAGTGCAGATTTCATGACTAGGCTACTTTAGAGCCATACTATTCAAATTGGCGGTCTGCGGACCAGTACCAGTCCATGTGCCATCAGCTGCCAGTACCTTACAAGTTTCCAAGAAAGAAAGACATTATAATAATATGACACAACTATAACATTGACGCCTGGCATATTTAAGGGGGAATGCTAGTTCCGCACATCAGCTAGCTTGAGAAATACTACTTTATGAGCCCTTTCACACTACACAATTATAGTTCTATGATTGTACTTTAATTGCCGTGGTTCCACCCTAGGGAATCCTAGGGTTTGCAGAATATGGAAGGGCATTTAGAATTCTCAGTCAGAGAGCTCTAGTGCCTCCCCAAACTACAAAGCTCAGGATTCCATAGGCTATAGACAGTTAACAGTAAAGCCATATCACTATAATTGTGTAGTGTGAAAAATAATCAGTCTTGAACCAGCTGCATAGACTTTCAGTTTGCTTCTGGATAGGATTACCATATCACCATAGGCTATTGTAGGGTTAACAGCATTAATTAGATCTGGACTTCAAATGTGCATATTCTTGCTCTAATTTGCATTCAAACTATGCAAAATTGGTACGTTAATTGTTGCATTTTTCTTCCACTGTTTTCTTCCACTGTTACAGTTATTTTTTACAATTATAGTTATAACTGATCTGAGAAAACCAGTGTGGAATAATGTGTAAGATGCTGAATAGTGTGGTGCAAGTTCAAATCTCCACTTGGTCATGGAATTTACCATTTCATCTCGGGCCAGCCCACCCCTAGCTTTCTGCAAACCTAACCTTTCTGGCCCATCCCTCATTTCTTACACTCCTCCACCCTTGGTGCTTACTTTCCCTTCCCTCCTACTCCCTCCCTTGCTTTATATTGTGCACTTGCACTCTTTCTTCTTGCATGCTGACACTTACATATTCGTTTTCCCTTCCTTCTTGCTCCCTCTTCCTTCCTTCACTCCTTCTTGATCTAAGGAGCAAGGGGAGGGATGCACTACCAGATGAGGTGCTCCTTGGATCCTGGCACTCCACCTCAATCTCTTTTCCTTCTTTCTCCTTCCCTCCCTCACCTGATCTCCCACACCTCACAGTTTACTCCATTGCTTATACAGCTTAGTTGTTTCCCTTACTTACTATACATGGTTCTTTCCCTTATTCTTTGCTTCATTTCAGAGCCTTACAATATGGCAATTCCTTGATTCTTGCATTTCACTGATCCCACCATTCACTCCCTTCTCTCTTCTTCCTCCCTTGTCTCAAATTGCTTCTTGTATTCTCCCAGAAGTTTATCAGACGGGAGGAATTTCTCTTTATTGCGAATGGAGCCAATTGGAGCCAATTCGAATTCATGTGAATTCACTAGTTTAGGGAATTCACATGAATTCGTATTGCATTCAGAATGCATTCAGAATGACTTCCCATTACCCAAAAATGACTGCCCATTGCCCGAAATTGCGTGAGATGCTTTAATTTGCAATAACGTAAAACCCATGATTGCGTTCAGAATGACTTCCCTTTTGCCCAAAATTGCGTGAGATACTTTAATTCACAATAATGTGAAACCCCATGATTGCGTTCAGATTACCATTAGAATATATTTCCAATTTCCGACGTCTGATAAGGTCCCTATTCATACAGTTCACTCCCCTTCCCTCCTGCTCCCTCCCTCACCTCGCACCATCACAAATGCAGCCTTTTCTTGCTTCTTCCCCTCTGCTACTCCCATTGCTTACTCTCTTCTGCTAATCCACCTCCCTCATCCTCACAGTGGATCCTTCCTTTTCGTCTTGTACTAGCCCACTCCCATTGCTCACTCTCCCTTCCCTTCTTCTCCCTCCCTCACCATACCTCACATCCTTGGAGGTTTTTAAGCAGAGGCTGGATGGCTATCTGTCGGGGATGCTGTGACTGGGAGTTCCTGCATGGCAGGGGGTTGGACTAGATGGCCCTTGTGGTCTCTTCCAACTCTATGATTCTATGATTCTATGATTCAATATACCACTCCCTTGTTGTTGTTTTTTTCAGCTTCATTTATATACCGCTTCATACCCTTAAGGAGTGTCTAAGCGGTTTACAACTGTAAGCTATTTGCCCCCCAACAATCTGGGTACTCATTTAGCAACTTGCATTTATGCAAGCCTGAGTCAAGCTTCAGCCCTTATGCTGGTCTTGAACTCGCAACCTTATGGTTTTGAGTGAGTGGTTGCAGTACAGGCATTTAACCACTGCGCCACCAGGGCTTATTATTGTTTCTACCACTACGCCACTTGCATAACTCGCCAACACTTTTGTCCTGCTCCCTCCTTCATCTCACCTTGAGGCTTTGCACTCCCTTATTTCTTGCACTCCTTTCCTTGCACAAATTAATGGACTTTATCACACAGGGACAATTGGAAGGATAAATGGGGATCATCCCATGAAAATTGCGCATTCGCAATTAAGATTTTCAACAACATTGCAATTAAATGGCCATTATCCCAGGAATATCCTGTAAATGTCCTGTGAATATCACACAGTTGCGATAAAGCTTTTCACATGATGTCACATTGAAAAGCAATTAAAGTGCCATTAACCTGTGAATAACCAAGCAATAAACAGTAACAAATCATTCACGGGAAAATCCCGAAAATGCTTTCTTGCTGTTTATAGCCTGGTTATTCCCTGGCTATTCTTGGGATAATGGTTCCTTTATCGCACTGTGTCTGAAAATCTTAATTACGATTTAATAGTAATTGCATAGTTTTCATGGGATAAACCCCATTTAAACTTCCAATTCTCCTCCATGGGATAAAGTCCAGTCCCTATCTCCCTTCAGCTCAAATCTAGCCTCTTGCAATCCGGGGTTCACGCTACTCATTCTCCCTTCCCTCTTTTAACCTTCTTCACCTCACATCATGCCTTTGCAATGTGCCACTCTCTTGCTTCTTGAAATGCACTGCTAACTGGGCAGAAGAGATCGAATATTTTAACACTAAGTGGATTCTTACAGCAACACAAGGAACAGAGGATTAGGAATAAGATCATAGAAATAAAAATAATAAAAGCATTAAGTGGAAATTCTAAGGTTGCATCCACACTACAGAAATAATACAGTCTGACACCATTTTGACTGCCATGGCTCAATGCGATGGAATTCTGAGAATTGTAGTTTATTGTGGCATCAGAGTTTTGCTCTGATGCCACAACAAACTACAGTTCCCAGTATTCCATAGCACTGACCCATGGCAGTTAAAGCGGTGTGAACCCAGATTATTTCTGCAACCTCGATGGACTCAAAAGGTAATCTAAAGCTAAATGAGGAATAGTAAGATAAGGATAGGCTAGAGGAATATGGATTTAATTATTTTTTAGTAAAAGTGATTATATATTATTGTATCAGCAAGGAATAGAAGTTAGGAAGTCATTTCATTGTTATTGTTAGTTTAGTTGTCATTGTTGTTTGGTTGTGATGTTGTGACTGATTTATTTGTGTTTTGTAAATATGCAAATGATAAATAAAATAGTGGGGGGAGAAATGCACTGCTGACATTCTCTCCTCTCTCCTATTCCTTGTTTCCCTCATCCTGTACCTTGCAACGTGCTTCCCTCATTTTCTTTTTGCACTTCTTTCCCTTGGCTTCTGCTCCTACAAGGGCTAAAGGTTTACTTATTTTAAAAACTTGAAGTTATGTTGAAGTCCATGTCAACGGGCATCGTGCTGCGTGCATATAATATGGATAAAACCCAGAAAAACTGGAAGCATGGTAACCCCACTTCTTGAAAAGAGTTTATGTGGTATTCTTATTCAAGAGAGGGAGAGGGAGAGAGAGGGGGATGAAAATTTATTTTCTTAAAACAAACCATCAAGGTATCAAATTCTCCACAGCCTGTCTTAACAAGAACATATCTTTCAGATTCTTTTGAAATAAATGGAAAGCCATAAATCAGTTCATAGGACACAGCAGCAGGTGGAAAGAAACTTGAAGAACAGTGTTTAAAATACATTCTAAACTTCCTCCACTTGTTTCTATTTCACTCTAGGCAATTGAGAAGATTTTAGTGTCTTGGTTTTCAAACCCATACACACATATGTGAATCACCCCCATCTATAAATCACACCCATATGGCAGGATGTGTGCTGTTTTTTAATAGAGGAAGATCCTAACTGGTCAGGAAATTCTAGATTAGCACACATTTTGATAAATATATGGTCTGGCTCTAACCCAGAGAGACTCAATCATGTCTAGGCTCTGTGAAATCAGTCAGAGTTAAGTTAATCGTTTGTCCTGCTGATTTCAGCTCTTTGCAAAAATATTTATTTCACATAGAAACATGTGGAGGGATATCAGTTTCATTCTTTTTGATTTTGCCTCCCATAACATATGTGTTCAAGGTACAGGTAATCAACATCGAAGGAATTTTTTCAAATGGGCAAAAAGGACGGGAAAATAGTGTGATACTCCCGTCAATGTCACACAATTTGTCAAAGATTTTCAGATGACATTGTGTGATGTCGTGATAATGCTGCCATTATCACATGAATAAAGAGGATTTTTCCAGATGCTTTTCATTTACGGGAAAGTCCTTTGAATGAAAAATGGCTGGAAACCTCCTTTTTATTCACAGGATATGTTGGGGCATGTAAAATCAGGATTCAGCATGCACCATGCAGAAGACATGCACATGGAATAGGAACACCACTGGAAGGTTTCTGCTGTGAAGCTCTGCGCAGGCTGCAAAGGAAAGATTCCTTCCATGCAGAAGGTGCTGGCCAAATAAATAACTGCTGGATTGCACAGTACTCACAAAGAGGTTTTAATCTTGATTCTGATATGTACAATTGATTATCAAAGTGCTTCACCAGATTTCTATATACAACCATCACCACACTGAGCATTCTGCTCACACTCTGATATACACATCCCCTCCTAGGGTTTTGAGTCCTTTCCACTCCTGGGATGTCACCCAGTTTCCAGTCACCTGACAGCTGTGACTTTGCAGAATTGTAGCCTGCTGGTTTCACCTCCTGCCCCTCTGTTGTCAGCTTCCTGTGACTCAGGACTCTCCAAATGTTGGGTTATCATGTCTACCACCTGAATTTAGGTTACCTTTCCAGTTCCAGGATATAGCCACATCTCTGACATTTTCTGTCCAGCGTGCTCTGTACTCTGACAGGATAATGGTGTGATTATCGTGATGTCAGGCAACATTGTCTGAAAATCTCTGCTAAATTGTGCAACATTGACAGGAACATCGCACTATGCTCCCGTCCTTTTTGCCCATCTGAAAAAGTCCTTAAATGGGGTGGGAATGTGGCCATTAGCTGTTAAACTGCAGCTTTAGTCTTCCCTGACCTTTGGCTGGTGAGATTTAGATTCTGACCATGTCTGGAAAGCCAAGTTACACTGATGGTCCATGCAGCAGAAGCAAAGTGCACAGGTGACCTGTACTCTTTGTTAACAATACTGCTAGCATTCCCAGGAGGCTTCTAGGAAATATGGGCCCAAACAAACAGACCAAAATAAAGCTGCTTCGAGTCACTTTGGAGGTATGCTGTTTAAATGATGCATGCTTTCTAAGAGGTCAGAAGCCATGCCAAAGCCACACTCCAGTCCTAAGGACTGCAACGTAGTTTTGGCACAGCTTCTGGCCTCTTAAGGCGTCATTTAAACAGCATACCTCCAAAGTGACCTGAAGCAGCTTGATTTTGGCCTGTCTGTTTGGGCCGGTTGTTAGCTTTTACAGACATATCCAAGTGCATGAATACTTATTTATTTATTTTTAAGGTAAGTAGAAGAAGGTGAAACTGTGTTCCTCTTAACAATGTATGTGTGGTGTGTGTCTTCAAGTCATTTCTGACTTATGGTGGCCCTATGATCAACCCATCATGGGGTTTTCATATGTACAGAATTGATTTGCCATTGCCTTCCCCTGAAGCTTGAAAGCATGTAATTTGTCCAAGGCCTCCTAATGGGTTTCATGATTGACCATCAGCAATTCTGGGATTCCAGTGTAATGCCACTGTTGATGATAAGATGACCTGTAGGTTTCCCATTCATAGATTTGCCACATGATGAAATCAATGACTGCAGTTAACAACAACAAATGGCACTTTACATATGTTGATGAAGGAGGTATTCATTCCCTTCTTCCACAAACTTCTCCAATGAAACTGGAATCTCCAGCGAGAAAGTGCAACCCCATGAAATGGTCAGGTGAGGCAAAGTATGCCCACAATGTGGTCAATTGCAGTTGTGCAGCTGGCAATGAGAGGCTGTCCACCAAATTTGTGTGAATGTCTCAAAACTGCTGCAAGTCATTGCTTGGGCGCAATCCCTGTAAGTCATTCCCTGCCCAGTAAATGGCCATGGGGTGTGCATTCAAACTGGCAATGCTGTCTTCCAGGATCAGAATGCATCGTCCTGAAACTGCTAGTGAAGTATTACGTTGTGCTGAAGAGATGCAAAGATCTTGGCTAGTGTGTTAGAAGTGCATTAGTAGTGAAATCTAATGTTCATTTGATTTCACCATTCATTATTGTCCTACAATTAACCCCAAAGTAACAATAAACAGTACTGTCATTGGTTCTGTCTGCATTGGTGCAGGGCAACCAAGAGTATCTTGTCCCCAAAGCTGCCCTGACCCTCTCCTGTTTTAAAGGCCCTGCATTCAGATGCTGGGCAGTTGATCACATGCACATCCCACTAAGCCTTCTGGTGCATCTGCTGCCTCTGTTTATCACTTTACTCTGCGATTGGAACAAGGTGCCCCAGCCTCGATCATATGGCTGGGCACCTTGTTCTGTCCTCATAGCAAATGACTCGTGGCATCAGCGGACACACTGCATGGCAGAGTGGGATGAATTTCAGACATCTGCCTGGTGTTGGGACAGAGGGCTCCAGATCTTCTGGGAAGATCCAGATCAATTGGCAAGGTATTTTAATTCATTTTAATGGGGTTCTGATGCTGGTCTGTCCATATCAAAACTGGTGTTTGGACTGTGCATTGTCCGGTCTCCCTGTCAATGAGGGAGGGAACTGTTTTATTTGACCTGTGCAGACAGGGCCTTATGGTTTTGGTTTTTTCAAATAATAACATTCCAAGCTGAACAACAGTCTTCCCACATCTAGATCTCATGATCTGCAGCTGGGAAGATAAGATCTGTAACTAGGGAAGGCTGAACAACAGTTTTAGCTTACTGTTTGGAGGGGAGTGATTATTCTAATCATGAGAAGAACATTTAATTGATAGGCTCTAATCTGAAGATAGACTGGTTGGTTCTTTTATAATAATGCAATGCTTTTTTTTAAAAAAAGAGATGTGATTGATGGCTTATTCTAACAACAGCTAGTAGCTTTTTTGGTCATTAAATCAAAAATTTTCTTTGACTTCTGTCGGTAGCTCACAGAAATCTGAGGTCTGGGAACAATAAAAGTTTATTATAAAAAATACTAGTTCATTGGTGAAGGGTAGGTGTTTAATCAGTTATAAAAAATCCTTTATCAGTTGACATTCCTATTTCATACATTGTCTAATGATGAAATATACATTTTGGGTTTACCTATAGTCTCTCTTGGTCTTTCATTTAAGAACTCAACCCATACTTTCTGAAGGGGAAACATGAATTATGTCCCAGATAGTCACACACAATGAAATCAAGGAGAGGAAGTCATATCTCCATAGATGCACTCTCTGGCTTCATGAAATGAAGCAGCTCCACCTGTGTCTTCCACTGCAAGAAGAGCTTTGAGGCAAGTGAATCATTGCACCTGCAAGCAGGGCTGCAGAATGAGCTCAAACTGATTTGGCACACCACACTGGCGGCTTCTGGTTAGCTTAGTCAGAAGGTGAAATCTGGGAAGTTAGCTGAAAGTAATTAGTTTCCAAGACTGGAGAAAAGCCAAGACTTGGTTGTCATTTTCTATGTGGGACACTAACGAGGCCTCCTTTTTTCTTCACATGCAGCTGTGCATTGATGTTGATATACAGGTTTGCTAATCACACTGAAGGTGGGGGGTCAGGAGACATTGTATTGATAGCAAGCTTTATGGATGTGCCTTAAGCCATCTGAAATACAAAGGGTCATTCCAAAATAGTTTGCTGCTTGACCACCCATGTACATAGGCAAGGCACTCAAAGCCAGCCAAGCTAATATGTTACACCAAGTAGGAAATCCCACAAGCACATGTCCCTAACTCTGGCAGTAAAGATGCAATAAATTACAAAATAAGTAAGAACTGACTCCCCTTTCATGAAACTCAGAATCTACTCTTGAGTAGGACATTCAATGGTAGAGCCAGCCCTTGCTGCACAAGTCTACAGTTTAAATCTTGTTTCTGCTGGAAATACTTTCTATCATAATTACATTTTAGTTACTACAAAACAGCAACATCAGATTACTTCAAGCTGCTTGTCTAGGCTATGAAAACATCTAAGATAAGGCCAACACCCTCCATGATTGTAAAAACACTAAGGCCCAAGACAGACCACCAGAAAGCGGTGGGCTGGAGGTGCCCATTTTAACTCTGGAGGGATGCCACAGCATCCAAACTGTGCGGTGTCGCACCAGAGTAAAAAGAACTGCTAAAGCAGGTTCTTTTTGTCGTGCAGTCCTCACGCCATGACTGCACCTGTTGCGTGTCCATGATGTAAGCATGGCATAGTGATGTACAGATGCTGCACCACGCTTGCATCATGGGTGGGGCCACTGTCATGGCAGAGTCCATACGTCCTAGGGTTCGGGGTGTGCAGTTGGTGTGCGGTCCCGAACCCTAGTATCAGCAGCAGCATGCCACTTTTGGCCCGTCTGTCCCGGGCCTAAAACAGAGTTAAGACCACAAAAAGAGTGATGTTATTCCTTGTTATATTACAACTGTGATGTGATATAGGAGATTATCGCACAGGAAAACAGGTGTGGGTTATATGCGGTTTCTATCCATCTTTGACAGGTCTTGCTGCACTGACTAATTCTTGAAAAGCTGCCAGAGAAGCCCAGGTTGCATACGGGCGGCCTACTGCCTGGGCACGGGGCAGTGTGGTAAGAGCCATTGGAGATGGATACAAACCGCACGTAACCCATGCCAGTTTCCTGTGCAATAATCTCCATAGTTATGCTTTAGGAATAGTTGGGGAAAACAATGGGAACTAACTGTATCAGTTGGAGGGGTTAAAACAGTGTTACAGAGCAGAAATTGGCTCCTGAGAGGGCTCTTCAAAATGTTTTGGGGATGGGCTGGAGTTTGGGGATTTGGGGGGGGGGGGGACTTGTTTGGCCTGGGGCAAAATACTTGCTCTTGCAAAAAACAATAATTTCTGATATAGTCAATTGATGTACTCCTCCTATGGTAACAAAAACAGAGCTTGAAAAGTTACATTTTGGATTGAGACTACATATTGCTGGAGGATTCTTGCATTTGTGGTCCCAAATAATCTTTCCAAGCTCTGGACAAAAACATAAAAATAAACATTTAGACCTATCTTCACAATAAGGCAACACTTTTTCAGAACATGGTGCCCTTTCCACCTGTCTTTTGAACAATTTATGATGTGGACACTATCTGGGGCCAATTTTTTAAACCCCATCTATTTATTAAGCAGGTGGTAAGATGGTAGGCAGGTGGCGAGAACTCTTTTGCACTAGTCCAAAGCCAGCTCCACCACCCACCAAGCACTTGCTGACATTTCTGCTGATTGTTCACTGAACATACATGGCATGATATTGGCCCCGGGCAGAGACCCGGATGATAATCACCCTCTGTTGGGCTGAAGTGAAGCCAGATTGAATGCCACATGGAGGCATGAAAAGCAAACTGAAAAGAAGCAAAATCATTTCTGTTTTCCTTTGTTTTACTGTTTCACATAATATTGTCAATTCAGTCTTTCAGATATTAGCAAGGGAAAAGAGAAAGAGAATTAACCCCCCCCCTCTCTCCACCCCAAATTTTCTCAGGACAAAAGTGCATATTTTGTCTGGACAGACTGAATGGAATTATGTCTTAAAGGATATAATTTTAATATTTGCAAGAGCAAAAGACATACATAGATTCTAGTATGTGCTCACTATGAAAGAAGACCTGATACCATTTAGACATGTGTGCAACCTTGTTCAGATGTTCCTTCCCTCGCCACCCAATTCTCTCAGTTCTCAAAGCAGGGCTGTATGGCCAGCCATTGTATCCATCTCACAACTTCTTGGACCAGAACTACTAAGTGGTGGTTGGTACTCTCTTTGTGTTAATCACAGCTCCAAACTTCTCCCCTTCAAATATTGTTAATATATATTTTAACATATTTTAAAGCAAAATGCAAATCCTTTAAGCACTAAACAAATATTTGATCAGATGAAGGGGTCAGGCACTTGATGAAACAAACAAACAAAGCAGACAGATTGCTTGCAACAAGGCTGCCCAGAGCACTGATTGCTTTCATTCCTCAGCTTCAAAGTGCAAGGAAGAGTGGGAAAGAGGAGCAGGCCATCAGAACTTAATCCATGGTCTACATATTATTTATTTCTCTATGTCCCCGACTGTTGCAATGACTAAGAATGGCATCTCTCCTCTGAATGGCTGCCTTGAGTTGGTAATGGGCTGGATGAGGGAAAACAAGCTCAGGTTGAATCCAGAGAAAACAGAGGTACTCGCAATAGGTTCTCCTAGCCCGGGGATGGAGATTTATCAACCAGTCCTGGACGGGGTCACACTTCACCTAAAGGACGAGATTTACAGCTTGGGTGTGCTCCTGGATTCATCTCTACAACTGACATCTTAGATGGAGGCGACTGCCAGGAGTGCTTGGTATCAGCTTCGGCTGATACGCCAGCTATTCCCCTACCTGGACAGAAAGGACCTTGAAGCAGTAGTACACGAACTCTCGCTTAGTCTTCTGTAACATAGGGCTACCTTTGTACCAGGTTCGGAAGCTTCAATTGATTCAGAATGCAGCAACCAGATTGCTTACAGGGACCTCTAGGATGGATCATATCACCCCTATTTTAAAATCCTTACACTGGCTGCTGATCAGCTTCCGGGCACAATACAAAGTGTTGGTCGTTACCTTTAAAGCCCTAAATGGCTTGGGCCCGGGTTACTTGAGGGGAATGCCTCTCCTTATATAGTCCACCCCGCACCCTCAGAATATCAGGGAAGAACGTGTTGGTTTGTACCCACACAAGACTAAAGTTGACTTCCCGTAGCGTATTCTCAGCCATGGCCCCTGAACTGTGGAAGAGATCTGTCTCATTTCCACCGTAGAGGCCTTTAAGAAGGCGCTTAAGACGGATGTCTTTCGGCGGGCCTACCTGCCAGAATTGGTATGAATCATCCTCACTGAAACCCTCCTTCTGACACGATTGAGATATGTACAATCTTGTTCACCCACTAGCTTTTCAATGTCATAATGTATAGAACGCTTTAATCTAATTTTAGCTAATTTTAATTGTAATTTTGATGTATACTGTGATTTTATGAGTGATTGTATTGTCTGAAACTGTTGGAATCCCACCTTGATCTGTAGGGAGAGGCAGGAAATACAAATAACATTATTATTATTATTATTATTATTATTATTATTATTATTATTATGGCCAAATGTGGGGGACAGCTCATATGCCACCATTCTGAACATGAAGGCCAATCGCACTCTTACTAGCTTATCCTAACCATGAAGGGAGTTTAAAATAATTTCCATGGGTTTTAGCCATAAGTTTTCATATCTGTTCATTCTTAGGTTGTTTTGCTCAAGCACTGAACAACAATCCACTTACTTCCACTGATGAAGTGGTGTCAAGAGTTTGAAATAACTGTCCTTTATAAGCATATTAAAGTGGTCCCTCCACATTACTGGGGTTAGGGGTAATGGACCCCATGAATGTAGAAAAACCACAAATAAAAAACACTATTATTATTATTATTAATTATTATTATTATTATTATTAATTTATTTATATCCCGCCCCTCTAGGTAAGCAATCGGGGCAGGGTACAACATTTAAGAGCAATTACAATTAAAATATAACAATTCCGGCGGCCTTGACAATATCAGATATCCCAGTGGAAGAGCAAAAGAGACAGCAGTTGGCAGAATGGTCTGGGAAGGCCTGCCAGAAGAGATGCGTCTTGGCGGCCTTCTTGAAGCTGCCCAAGGTTGTAATAAGGCGCATCTCGTTATTATTTTTACTTGAGATGAATCCCCAGGTCTTCCACTGTAACTCCATGGTCAACATAGAAGCATGCTAAGGACCTGCAAATGCTTAGAGAAGTGTTTTCTCTGTAGGCCCCTCTGGATTCTCCAGCACAACTCTATGGTCAACTTCTAGCACAGTTGCACTGGAGGATCTAGAGATTCCTACAGAGAAAACATATTAATCAAGAACATATTAATCAAAACCACAAATAATCAAATCTGCAAAAGTCAAAGCTGCAAATGTGGAGGGCCAACTGTATGAGGAGAATCCAAGCAGATGACTCTCTCTCCCAGTGTGTTTGCACATCCAGGAAGTTAACTGTTTATTACCTGAGACAGTCACTCTCTGACCTTAGCAAACTTAACAAAGGCTGCATCCACACTGGAGAAATAATGCAGTTTGACATTACTTTAAATGCCATGGATCAATGCTATTAAATACAGGGAATTGCAGTTTTGTAAGACATTTTGCTTTCTCTGTCAGAGAGTACTGGTGCCACAAAGAACTACAGTTCCCAGAATTCCATAGTACTGAGCCATGGTAGTTAAAGTAGTGTCAAACTACATTATTTTTGCTGTGCGGATGCAGCCAAAGAGGTCATATTCTAGACCCGCCCCATTGTTTGTACCCTCAAGCTGCATGTACCAGCAAACAATGGAGGTGAGTGCTCTAAAAATATCCGAAGGAGACAATGATCCATTCTCCATAGGTCGAGCAGCTGACAGATGGTCAAGGATGTCCATTGCACTACTATGATTTGTGCTGGCAACCAGGTCTGGTTTAGAGCAGCTAATGTACCATGCATCCTCTTATCACGCCTATCCTCCCATTTCAATAAAATTATCCCTCTTTTCAGACCAGAAATTCAATGCTACAATAGTGAGTGGAATAAATAAGACTTCAGCTGACAAAGTAAGGAAGGAGTTGTCAGTTGTTATGGGTTTGTGAAGGTAATGGGGAGAAAGCTTGGGGAGAAGGAACAGGGGAAGGAGTTGTACGAAGGTTAGAGGAACTTATCATAAGCCTTTCTGATCACCTTGTCTTTCTTCCATTCACAGAGACATGCAGGCAGATTTACATACTAAGATGCTTTATAGTGAGCCAAACAATTGGTCCATCTGGCTCAATGTTTACATTGACTAATAGGGCTTCTGCAAGATTCCTCATAGAGGTTGTTCATAGCGAGGGGCTGGAGATCTTCCACATGCAAAATTCACACTCTGCTACTGAGTTATGGCTCTTCCTATATACTTCTGCAGCTTCCAGAAATAGTGTTCATACAGCACTGTCCATCAGTACATACTTCTGAGAAAGGCTCAATATCTTTGTAAAGCAACAGACACACCTGCCCAAAATCTGAGTTCCTCAGCAGAGGTTCTGTTGCATGTCCCAACACCTTATGAAGCACGGTTGGTGTGTACCACCAACATGACAGGGCTTTCTTTGTAACAGCACAGTGACCGTGGAACTCTCTGACAAGAAAAGTAAGGTTGGCTCTGTCTCTTCTGAGCTTCTGATGGGAAGTCAAAAGAGTGTTGTTTCACATGGCTTTTGGTCCTCAAAATTGCTTAGGCTGCTTTTAACTGTTGGGTTTTAAATTATTTTAAAGGAGCATTTTTAGTTTGTTTTTAGTAATATTTAATTATATATTGTTTTAAATGTTTTTATCCAGAGGGACTGGTGAGCTGCAAGGCAATATATAAATCCCTCAAACAAACAAACAAACAAACCATAATCTGCCTCTAACTGAGCTTCTAAAGGCACATGTTGTCCATGATTAAATGAAAGATGAAAACTATAACTGTGGAGTTCAGGCTCAGTGACACTCCATTTGTCTCTACACATTGAAGCTACTCTATTGATTGAAAACAGATATTTACATTAATGAAGACCAGATATTTGGGAATTTCACTTTCTTGGTTATGTCCATTGCAAAAGGAGTGACAAACAACATCTAATGGCAGCTATAGAATTTACATGATCTAAGCATGGGCTTGAGAGAATGGTGCTAGAAGCAAAAGTATCATTGTCCTCTGATTTAAGGCTATATGTATACCAAGGTGTAAGGCTATATGTGTACCAAGTCTGTAAATTCAGAATTTTTTTTCTCAAGCACGGTTGGATCATGCAATTTCTTTATTAGTAATATGACTCTGTTGGAAAGGCTGTGGCCCTCAGAATTAAAATGTTTTTAGCTGGTTGTTCCAACTTTTTGATGGTGATGGCTGATTTATGGTGTATGTGTGTGTGTAGACACAGATATAAGAAAGAATGTGCATTTTCTCCCAGAGTGAGAGACTAAACTTCCTGCAGTATAGTCTTCAAAAGTTCTGATGGCAAACTCTGAGTTGGTGTGGCTTGATTGTAGATGGCACTGGGCCCATCATTATCATCATCATCATCATCATCATCATCATCATCATCATCATCATCATCATCTATCATCAATGACTTTCCTCTATGCAGAAGCAAACTATGGGATGAATCCATGCCTTAATCTGAGCCATGACTCACCATGATATAAACAGCCCCTAAATTTCAGTTTGCCTGCAATGAACACATGAAGAAATTAAAAAAGGAAAACCACTGCAGCAGAATGCCATCTATCTTGTAATATGTTCAGGACTAAGTATGGGGAAAATCAATGTGAGAGCCACAGTGAGTGGTTTTCAACTCCCTGCTAGGCCATGAAATTCACACATGACCTTGGACCAACCACACTGTCCCTTGCACATACCTACCTCATTGGGTTGTTGTGAGCACAAATTGGGAAGGTCAAGCCCTCTACACTGCCTTTTGCTCATTAGAGGAAAGCAGAATACTGTAGGCCCTTAGGATCCATTAGGTTAAATATTACGGCATCATAAAATGATGTCCCTTATATAAAATGGCAAAATCAAGTTTTTGCTTATTGGAATTTATATTTTTTAAAAAAAAAAATTTCAAGCCATGGATGGCTGAATCCATGGATAAAAATCCATGGATATGAAGGGCCAACTGTATATGCAACTAATATATATATATATATATATAACCAGTAAGCATACCTTTCAGATGTGTTTCATTTCCAACTAGTTAGGACTCAGGGTACTGCTCTACCCAGTTCTTGTGGGTATAGGAAGAGATTCAAATGCTCTGGTTTTTGTGGGATCAGCTCTTGGAAATAGACAAGGCTACCAACAAACCTCTAGTCAGGCAAGGAGCCTTCTTCCTGGCTGTGCAGCTTGCTGCTCTTTGTGAAGGTTAATTGATTTAAATCAAGTATTGAAATTTGCAAAGACAATTTCCATATAAGAAAATGTATTCTATGTTTGTGTCTGTTTGAACAACAAGCAACAAGTGACTGTGGTTGCTATTTAATGCACAATGCTTAATGACATCACCAGGCCCTCTCTGGCTTTGGCCCAGAAATCTCTGGTCCTCGGATGATTCTGACCTAGCAACCCTCTCTTTTAAGGCTATTGGGGAGATTGCCTGTTTGTTGAAATAGTGTACATTCTGGATAATGTGGTTCGATAGGATTGAAGCATGAACCTGTTCTATCTTGGTACATTTACAAAGCATACCCTTACGCTAACCTGTTTGTTGGCTTTGTTTGAATTTTACAGCCAATCCAGCTAGTTATAGCAGATCCAAACTAGTCTGTCTTCTAGTTCATATTGAATAGAAGACAAAGAGGTTGATGACTGTAAACAAGGCTTCAAGAAAGAACTATCAGAAATGGTCTGGTGGTGGGAGATAACAGTAAGAACTGGCTGGTGGCCACATGAACCACTAGCCCCAATCTGACAAGGATACCTTTTTGTCATCTGAATCAGAAAAACAAACATACATATAGAGCTTTTAACACAAACCAGTCCATGACATTTTGTTGCCTAAGGTACAGCAATAAATAGTACCCCTCTTTATTTAGTCCACACATGTTGGCACCTGAGGCAGAAAATCTCACAAATGCTTCTCACTTATCATGGCAGTAAACCACACAATGGTAATAAATTAAACAGTTAACAATTTGCTTTGAGAATTTAGTGATGTCTTCCAGTTCAACCTCTGTCATTGACATGCCACCCAAAATCTGTCACTTATTTACCTGTGGCAGCTACCTTACTGCATCTAATGGTAGGAACAGCCATCTTATTTACAGGCTTAATTTTTGATGACAGTATCATAGAATCATAGAATCATAGAATCATAGAATCGTAGAGTTGGAAGAGACCACTAGGGCCATCCAGTCCAACCCCCTGCTATGCAGGAAATCCAAATCAAAGCACCCCTGACAGATGGCCATCCAGCCTCTGTTTAAAGACCTCCAAGGAAGGAGACTCTATCACCTTCCGAGGAAGTGCGTTCCACTGTCGAACAGCCCTTACTGTCAGGAAGTTCTTCCTAATGTTCAGGTGGAATCTCTTTTCCTGTATCTTGCATCCATTGTTCCGGGTCCTGTTCTCTGGAGCAGCAGAAAACAAGCTTGCTCCCTCCTCAATATGACATCCTTTCAAATATTTAAACAGGGCTATCATATCACCTCTTAACCTTCTTTTCTCCAGGCTAAACATCCCCAGCTCCCTAAGTCGTTCCTCATAGGGCATGGTTTCCAGACCCTTCACCATTTTTGTCGCCCTCCTTTGGACACACTCCAGTTTCTCAATGTCCTTTCTGAATTGTGGCGCCCAGAACTGGACACAATATTCTAGGTGGGGCCTGACCAAAGCAGAATACAGTGGCACTATTACTTCTCTTGATCTAGACACTATACTTCTATTAATGCAGCCCAAAATAGCATTGGCCTTTTTAGCTGCCGCATCACACTGTTGACTCATGTTCAACTTGTGGTCTACTTGGACTCCTAGATCCCTTTCACAAGTAGTTTCATTCAGCCAGGTGTCACCCATCCTATATCTGTGCATTTTATTTTTCCGCCCTAAGTGCAATACCTTACATTTCTCTGTATTGAATTTCATTTTGTTAGCTTTGGCCCAGCTTTCTAGTCTATTCAGGTCATTTTGAATCTTGATCCTGTCCTCTGGGGTATTAGCTATTCCCCCTAATTTGGTGTCATCTGCAAATTTGATAAGTATGCTCCCAATTCTGTCATCCAGGTCATTGATAAAGATGTTGAATAGCACTGGGCCGAGGACAGAGCCCTGTGGGACCCCACTGGTCCCACAGGCCCTGTTTAGGATTGGCTTAGTTAGCTGCGTAAGTAATTCTGGGTTATGTTGTTGTGTGTTTTCAAGTCATTTCTGTCTTATGGTGATCGTATCATGAAGTTTTCTTAGCAAGATTGGTTTAGAAAGGGTTCGCCATTGCCTTCCTCTCAGGCAAGGTCACACAGGGGGTTTCTATGGCTGAACAGGGATTTAAACTGTCATCTTCCAGAATCCTAGTCCAACACTCAAACCATTACACCACACTGGCTCTCTAAACCAAAATGGTGTTGGCTTCTTGAAGAACCCAGTTATTCAGACTGTTGAATCTTACAAGGCTTGTAATATGACAACATGCTGTACTATACCCATGGACATCAGGCTAGTTTGCCCAGTGTTGGGGAGTGCACCTACCACACAGAACTCTGTCCTCTCATACCTAGAATCATAGAATCATAGAGCTGGAAGAGACCACAAGGGCCATCCAGTCCAACCCCCTGCCATGAAGGAACTTACAAGCAAAGCATCCCTGGTGGATGGCCATCCACTCTCTGCTTAAAGACTTCCAAAGAAGGAGACTCCACCTCTCTCTGGGGGAGTGTGTTCCACTGTCAAACAGCTTTTACTACCAGGAAGTTCCTCGTAATGTTGATGTGGAATCTCTTTTCCTGCAGCTTGCATCCATTGCTCCATGTTCTAGTCTCTGGAGCACCAGAAAGCAAGCTTGCTCCATCCTCAATGGGACATCCCTTCAAATACTTAAACAGGGCTATCATATCACCTCTTAATCGTCTCTTCTCCAGGCTAAACATACCTAACTCCCTAAGTCTCTCCTCATAGGGCATGGTTTCCAGACCCTTCACCATTTTTGTCACCTCATTGTTGCACCCCTCATCTGGTGCCTGGAGGTGTCTTTCTTTGCCTTACAGATAACATTTAGGTTCTGGTGTGAATATTTTAATCAGGTACCACAGAGATGGCAAAGGATATTAGCATTGCCACTCTTCACACCTATAAACTCACAGCCATTGGTCACTTCCCATGTGTTTACTGAAGTCCAAGTTTTATGTTATTCTTGTCTCCTTTTAATTTCTGTGCTGAACACACAGATTCACTTGATATGTTCATATAGTGATGTGCAGTATGTGCATGAGTATAACTAGAAATAATTATATGTGTATGTGCCTTCAAGTCACTTGTTGACTTATTGCAACCCCATGAATTTTGTAGGGTTTTCTGAGGCAAGGACTACTGTGATAGTTACTGATATTTAAATAGAAATATGATACATTCTACTATAGTGAGGAGGGATGGGACAAGGTAACCTATGTATGCCTGTTCAGTCTGCCATCTGGGAGCTAGATGTTAATAGTCTAATCCAAGGCCCCTGCTTCCCTTCCTTATGGATCTTGATCTTATGGGTCTTGATTTGCCCAAGGATCACCCTTGAAACTCTCTATAGCTGGCAGAGAGCTAACTTGTACTTACTTTAAGTAAACTTTGTTGTATCTAAGGGGATCTCCTTCTGAGTAGTCATGAGTAGGATTGAAAGGAAGAATCAGGATCGTGACATTAATGCTTTTTCCTTTGTGCCAAACATTTGGAACTCAATCTTCAACTATAAAACGCCTACTGGGAGACAGATAAGTTGTCTGTGACTCTGTGGACAGCTTTTGAGTGTCTCTAATTATTAATTTCCTTTCTGGTTGAAAAACACAAGACAAGTGGCCACACTTTTTTTTCCATCAAGGGACAGTAACATATTGCTATTAGGTCCATTAATTATTGGCAATTGTGTCAGGTTACATAGAAGTAGACCAGCTATGCCCTTCAAACTGTTCGTTTCCAGTAAGGATACTTATCAATGATTGCTATATGAGATTAATGTATGTAGAACTAAAATGTAGCAGGTTTTTTTTTTTTAAGAGGAAGAGGGTAGATATCAAGATAAGCATATCCCAGTGGTCTTTAATACAATAGTACAGTCCCTTCCTAGTACCAAAAACATTTGGCACATTTGAGATCCCAGTCATAGCTGCAGTTATATGTATTCCACAATATGGGATCTGGAATCTGCACAATATGGGATCTGGAATCTGCAGTTTTCCAGCCCTCAAGGAAAACCTAATCTTGTTCAGTACCTCAATCTTGGAAACCAGCTGAGTGTTCTGTGTAGGATATCTAGCAGGTAAGAGAAGGAGCTTAGCCCATTGGTTCTTTTTCAGTGAATTACAAAAATCATGGACATAATGCACGTTGGTTTAATTTGCATAATTTTTTTTTAAATAAAAGCACATTTAAGCATCTTGGTGAATTACACAATTATGCAAAGTACAAACCCCAGAATTCCATGGCAGCTAAAATAGAATCATACTGCTTTGTATGGTGCCAACGTGGACTGGCTGTGTTAGTCTTCTCTATCGAAAACATCAAACAGTTTTATGGCACAGTCTTGTGAAGTGAAGTGAATTGGGTTACAGTCTATGAATGCTTGTGTCAAATAAAATATGTTAAGGTTCCACAAGATTCTTTATTGTTGTTTTTCACCACAGAAATTATGATGATCATAAGGAAGGGAATGGGAATGCTAACTAACATCCTTGAAGATATTCCCAACTGGGAACAGTCAACAGTGTTCGAGGAACTGCAATCATTAAGCACTTGCCCTTGACAAAATAGCGAGTTGCCTATGGAATGCCAAATAAATTAGATAGTAATAAAAATACCATTATCAGAGGACTCTACTGCTGTTTTTACCTTCAGGAGTTAAATTTGAGTAAAACAACAACAGAAAAACCCAGGGGAAAAATTCTAAAGAGAAAATTTAAAAAGTGCTATATGCAAAGTGAAAAAAACAACAACACCAGAAGTCTATAGATGATATAAGGCTATTGTTGTTTGAATCATAGAGTTTGAAGACACCACAAAGGCCATCCAATCCAACCCCCTGCCATGTAGGAACTCCCAATCAAAGCATCCTTGACAGATGGCCATCCAGCCTCTGTTTAAAGACCTCCAAAGAAGGAGACTCTACCACACTCCAAGGGAATGTGTTCTTCTGTTGAACAGCTCTTACTGTCAGGAAGTTCTTCCTAACGTTTAGATGGAATCTCTTTTCCTATAGTTGCTCTGGATCCTGTTCTCTGGAGTTGCAGAAAGCAAGCTTGTGCCATCCTCAAGCTGACATCCCTTGAAATATTTAAACAGGGCTATCATATCACCTCTTAATATCCTCCTCCTCCTCCTCCTCCTCCCTCCTCCTCCTCCTCCTCCTCCTCCTCTTCTTGTGTGCTTTCAAGTCATTTTTGATTTATGGTTACTCTAAGGTGAACCTGTCATGGGGTTTTCCTGGCTGAGAGAGTATGACTTGCCTACAGTCACACAGTAGGTATCCATGGCCGAGCAGGGATTAGAATCCTGGTTTCCAGAGTCATAGTCCAATGCTCAAAACACTACACCACACTGGATGTTAAGATCATATAGAAGAAAATAACTATATTGACAATGCGTCCCTCTTACAAGAATATATAGAGACATATAACAACCATAAAACACGAACAGCTTCAATACTGATAAATAGTCCTAAAGCCTGCTATGGCATTTCATAATAAAAGCTGGAGTCTTATAAATATCCAGGTATCTTCAAACACCAATGGAATATGACAATTGAGCAAAATATAATCCAAGAGCTCCATACCACTGAGGAGCTGGAATGAAGAGCTAAAATATAGTACTCGCAGTCATGTGGAGCCATTTCAACAAATCTTCATCAGTGGTTAAGAATAAAGTTTCCAAAACTGTCCCATCAGTAACAGACAGAAGTCCAAGCCTTAGAGTTTTTCCAGTTTTTCTCCTCTATGTCCTTGGCCTGTTCCACACAGCTCAAGAACTCTTAGGCCTGTTGCTGATATATGATATTGTTTTATTTTACTATGTTTTAACTACAGTTGATTTAATCCCTTTTTAGGGGTGGGAGGTGGGGATGGGATTGGTTTATTTTAACTGTTGTGTTTTAACTTCTTGTTGTAACCCGCCTCAATTGCTTGCTCAGAGGGGCGGGCTAGAAATAATAATAATAATAATAATAATAATAATAATTTATTAATAATAATTAATTATTATCATCATCATCATCATACTAGACACCAAGGATACAATTCACAAATGAAGCATTGAACATCACTCTTGAAAGAATTCGGGATTTCCCTTCTTTGCTGTTGTTTGAATTAAATTTGAGGACACATCTGTATTACATATGTATATCAATTTTACAACAGTTTTCACTTGTTCCTCCCAAAAGCCTGGTGGTTTACTGAGAGTGTTAAAAATTCCACTGTGATCAATGGTGTAGTGGAGCAAGAATGTGGAGAAGTGTGGCTCGCATAGTTTTTCTCACAACAGGTACAAAAGACATCATCTGCCGGAGTGGGTATTTGTCAGAAGTTTGAAAGTCAGGAAGGCAGGTCTGGCTGGTTATAGGAGCCCTGTATTAGGAGGCTAAGCTCAGACAGTGACTGGCCCAGAAACACTGGGTGAACTTTGCAGATGACTAAGGCAATGATGACCAACACTGGCACATTTATTCAAGCTGATGCACACATGTGTTTCGGATTACAACTCCTAGAAGTTCTCCAACAGCATGGACATGAGTGGAAATTTGGGCCCCAAGAAGTAGTATTTTCAAGCTCTGCAACTATAAACAGATCATTTTGAAAGGCCACAGGTATATGAAGACACAGTGAAAGAAGAGATAAAATGCTCATAGATTTTTTTTGCAAAAGGATCAATAATAATAGCAGAGCCATTGTTGTAGAGGTCCTCGAAACAGGTGTCACTGAAAGAGTGCTGAAATAAGAAGGCAGATGATATGCTGTCACAGAATGAAGTAGAAAAGCAAGAGCCCTCATTTCTTAAAAAGAATTCAACTTTCCAAGAGTTCATCTTTACATTTAGGGTTATTGCAAAAAGCTGCTGCTGAAGCAGAAGACTGAGTGCATACCCTTTAACTGTCTTGATTTTTTCAGAGACATTCCTGATTAATCCTATTGTCATTGCACTTTTTCTGTTTCCTCTAAAATGTCCCAGCTTCTCTCTCCTCCTCCCCCTTTCCCCTTTTGTGATCAGTTTAATTGCTGTAAAGTGAGTACAAAGTGCAAAAGTAGTTTACATTCAAGGCAAAAGCAAACTCCTAGTGTATCTATTCTTCCTCAATAATAACTTTTGCCATCTTGACTGCACTCTAATGTTGCCTGGACGCATATGTCCCAGTTTTCATCTGTGCAATGTTGGTGTATGTTAGCAGTGGAGTTTATCAGATGGGAGGAATTTCTCTTTATTTCGAATGGAGCCAATTGGAGCCAATTCGAATTCACGTGAATTCACAAGTTTAGTGAATTTACCTGAATTCTAATTGCATTCAGAATGCGTTCAGAATTACTTCCCATTACCCGAAAATGACTGGCCATTGCCCAAAATTGCGTGAGATGCTTTAATACGAAATAATGTAAAACCCATGATTGCGTTCGGAATGATTTCCCTTTTGCCTGAAATTGCATGAAATACACTCATATGCAATAACGTGAAACCCCATGGTTGTATTCGGATTGCCATTAGATTATACTTCCAATTTCCGTCATCTGATAAACTCCAGTGTAATGAAGCTAAAGGGTCAGAGCACTGGTATTTTTTTATTTTCAGAGATAAAAACAGCAAATAATAATAATAAAATATTTATTTGTATCCTGCCTCTCCCTTTTTGAGGATTGAGGTGGGTTTTGACACTTTGCCTCAGGTTTCCCTATTCCCCCCACCCTGAGTTTACAGTACTGAGTGAGGGATGGAATTTCCAAGGGGAAAATACATATATTGTTGTGTAGTATCACTGGTAGAATACAAAGTTAATTGAGGCAGCTTGGTCCTGAACATATTAGACCAATTCATTTTATAAAATACTTACTCTGGTGGAGATGGAAGCAGTTAGAAGGGGGTTGCTGAGATAGATCAACACTGCTGCCTCCTTTTTTTGGATGCCACTACATCAGTGAGAGTTATGACAGCCCTATATGGCTCAGGTCCGTATTTGGCAGACCGTATCTTCTGGTATGAACCGGCCTGGGCTTTGAGATCCTCCAGAGAGGCCCATGCTTTCCATCCCACCATCATCACAAGCACAGTTGATGGGAAGCAAGAAAGGGCCTTTTCAGTGGCTGCCCTTAGACTCCAGAACTCCCTGCCCAGGCAGATCAGAATGGCTCCCTCCTTGTTGGACTTCCACTGGTAGGTTAAAACCCGCTTATGCAGGCAGGCTTTTTAAAAATAATGTTCTTAGCAGACTAGGGTGTTGTATCATTTTAAGTGTTTTGAAATTTTATCTTTTTAACTGTATTTTTATTCTTTTAATAAGTAATTTATTTTAATATTCTAACAATTTAATTCTGTTTTAATGTATCATTTTTCTATGTTTTTAATTGTATTGTTTTTAAATGTTGTGAAGTTGCTCAGCATCCCAGTTCTGGGAAAAGAGCAGGATACAAATAAATATAAAAGAGCGATAGCAGAGAGCAGTGATAGGAAAGGGTGAATCAACCAGAAGAGTTGAATGTCCTATGCCAGATTAATTTTCTAAGGTCAAGACCCAGAAGATCAACTAAAAACAGTAAGGTAGAATCATTAAAGTGTGGAAAAGAGCATGAACATTATATGTGGTGTAAAGAGCCAGACTGATTGTGTTGATGCCATGAAGTGCAGTCTGCCTTGCATGGATTAAGCTTCACTTTCGTAGCCCTTGTCCAGTCCAGTAATACTTTGAAGCACCAATCCAGAATCTCAATAGGTGTTTCCATGAAAAAAAAATGCAATGAAAATTGAATGAAGTGGCAATAATTTTTTTTTTCCCAATGATGAGTCCATTGATTACACCTCGACTCTCTCTTGAGCAAAAGAAAATGTATTTCCACATCAGATTTCTGAGCCTGGATGAAAGATACATTTGAGAAGAACTGAGAAAGCTAGGATACTTTCCAGAAGGAAAGAAAATATTATCCCTTGGCTTTGAAGTTGAAGATTGCTCATTGTGTTTTCCAGAGATTTCCCTGTGGATGAATGGAAGGAGAGGAGATGGAGGGGGGCTATGTCATTCAGCAGCTTAATGAATTCTTGAATTATACTTCCATCTTGTGGCTGATTCAGGAAAAATGCTAATTCTTCCTGTCTGACTAGCTAAGTTTTGCCCCAGCTTGCAAGTCAAGGGTTTTAGGAATATGGAACAAAAACACAGTCAGTCCTTTGTATCTGTGGCTATCTAAATGGACAATTTTAGCCCTGTTTTGACTCTCAAGTTGAACCTACATTCTTCTTGCTTTCATGGGTTAAACTTGGAATAAAACAGATCACCTTTTGTTTGATTTGAAGTTTCTACCTCCAACAAAGGTAAAGCAGTTTTTTAATGGGATTACATTTGGCATGCTTTACCAAAACAACACTAAAATTCTCCTAATCAAAAGCATGGAGGCTTGTACTGAGAGATTCAATTTCCTCTGCCTAACAAAGGGGGCTGTGACCTCACAAAGGATGGAAATATTATCTTGGATCTCAGAGGAGGTACCTTTTTGTATAGTAATGGAATTCAAATTTGATTTTCTGGATTTTGGAATGCTTTCTTCCCAGTGCTACATGGCAAAAGGAGGGATCTGTTTGCATAGATATCATTCAACATTATCGCACACAAAATAACACAACAACAACACCTTACCAAAATACAGGCCTGAGAATAGCGCTTTTTATATCCCCCCCCCCGTTTGATTTTCAACACATTTGCCTCATGAAGAAGCCAGTGGCGCTTAAAAAACTTGCATCATGTATTATGTGCTTTTTGGTTGACCAAATAAAGGCATCACAATTTTGTGGATTTTGGATGTTATTATACTTTCATAGATTAAGTCTACTTCATCAGATGCATGGAATGTAGTGCCCAGGAACAGACCTTTATAACTATGGACCTTATCAGATGGGAGGAATTTCTCTTTATTGCAAATGGAGCCAATTCAAATTCATGTGAATTCGCTAATTTAGCAAATTCACGTGAATTCCTATTGCGTTCGGAATGCATTCAGAATGACTTCCCATTACCTGAAAATGACCCCCCCCCCCCCATTGCCTGAAAGTGCATGAGATGCTTTAATTGCAATAAGGTAAAACCCATGATTGCGTTCGGAATGACTTCCCTTTTGCCCGAAATTGCATGAGATACTTTAATTCACAATAACGTGAAACCCCTTGATTCCGTTCAGATTGCCATTGGATTATACTTCCAATTTCCGACGTCTGATAAGGTCCTATGAATAAGCAGGTTTTATGTGTGAAAAGCAATAGAAATGCAAAACTCATAGTTAGGAGGTTTTGCTTGTTTCTTGTTGTGAACTTTTGATAAATGTAGGACTCTTTCAAAAATATGTAACCATCCATTGGGTTAAATAGTCAAGTCATTCTGGTACCTGGGGAACCTTGTCCTGCTGCCTCTTTATCCAGACCTCAAACTGTTGTGGTTTTGTGAGGTGCAAAGTGTCTTACAGCCTGGAGTCCATCTCAGAGCCTAGAAGTGTTAGTTTTGGGGTTATAATTCCCAGAATCCCTCTGGGAGTTAAGAATCCAAAAAATCTGGGTCATCTGTGGTTTGAGTAACAGCAAGAAAACACCACAGTGCAGGGTGTGTCAGTACCATATGCTAAAGAAAAACAGACCTGCCAAAATCTGCCTTAGTGTGGTCAAAGGATGGAAAGACGAGATCACCTTTAACTAGTTTAATGAAACATCATGGCTTGGCAGGGTAAATGGTCTAGTGGTGAAAACTAGCTAAATGGACATGAAAAAATGACATACACGCTTTTCTCAGAGACATAAGGATGATTTGGAACCAAAAGGGTCTCCTTTTCTGGACATCCTTAAAAAGAGGTTGAACAGCTAACTGCTGAGAATGCTTTCGGCTGGAGATCCTGTGTTGAGCAGGGCTTTGGCCTGATTGCCTGTAGGTTCCCTTCTAACTCTATGGATCTATGATTTGTGCATCATTTCCATACTAGCTGCATTGCCTGAATAAACAACACAAATCTGTAAATTCCTGGACTCACTAAATGTCTGTCATGGATTGAAAGTTCAGCCAAAAAAATGGTGCCATTTGGGATGGCCTGATCCATACCCCATGAAAGTGCCTGTCCCGCTAATAAGCAGTTTTTATTCCTACGTACTTGCTGTTTAGTATTTCCTAACGAAAACAAGATAAAGAGTACTGTGGCACTGCAAATGGGAACATGCTGGTTTTGGAAGTAATGCACTGCAAGTAACAATGGTACCTGCAGCATATTATTTTTTTGAGCAGTGGAAAGGAGATCGCCAGGGACTACCAGGCACTGTAGACTACCATATATTCTATAAACCACTGGCAAAATTTCCTCTGAATAAATCTTCCCAAGAAACACTTATGGTTACTGTTAAGCTGGAGCTGAGCTGAAGGCACATAGCAGCAACAACGAATTCCCAGTATTATAACTTTGATAACAGCTTTTTAAAAACTGGCATAAGTACTGATTTGGTGGCCTAATGAATAATATTTATTTATTTATTTATTTATTTGCCTTACAACATTGTATTTGGAGATGGACATTTTTAGCCATGCTTGTGTGTGTGTGTGTTTTTTTAAAGCTATAATTAACAAAAGTAACCAGCTACAAACAATTAATACGGCATGTTACTCTCAGTAATGAGTAATGTCAAAATGTCACTCTTCAGAAATAACAAGCAACTAATTAGTCTCTACAAGTAATGGTCCAAATTCTGCCAACGTATTATAGCATATATTTTGGGGACTATGATGACGTGTGCTGTACTACACACATTTATGCCATATGCTATTCTTAAAGATGCCACAAGATTTTTGTTTTTGCTATTATAGGCATTATTACCCTTCTGGAAACTATTTCCCAGTATAACCAAAAGAAATTGCTGAATTAGAACATTCACGGATTTGGAACAGAGTGTCATCAGGATGCTGACGACACCCAGCTGTACTCCTCCATTTAATTTTATTGATCTGTGGTGGGTGGTGGAAATATTGAATTGCTGTCTGAGATCAGTAATAGTTTGCATGAGAACCGGTAACCTGAAATTCAGTCCTTATGAGATGGTGGTTCTTTTGGTGGAAGACAGGTTGCAATTCCCTGAAGGATCAGGTTCATGATCACGGGTTGCAGAAAGATCCAGGTGTGTCAATGAAGGCCCAAATGGTACAGAGTACCTTCAGTAAGCAATGGCTGATAGACCACCTGTAATACCTCATGGGTAGTGATAGCCTCCAGATAAGACGACAACTGCAATGTACTGTATTGCATGGGTGTGGCTGTGTTTGAGTACTCAGAAAGTGGAATCCAAAATAAAGCTGATAGACCTCCAATATAATCTGCCTGATGGGAACTATCTCACTGATTCTTGGGCCATTTCCAATCACAGATCAACGTTCTGCTGCTTATCTTTAAAGCCCTTCATACCTGATGACCCGAGTACCTGAAGAATTTCCTCCATCAACATGAATCAAACTCAGAGTTTGGAAAAGTTAACAGTTTTGAACAGTAAGTCCCAGAATCACCCAACATTGTGAGTGGCCTTGCAGATTCTTGGAATTGTTTTTAAACTCTGACCTGACTATACATTCTTTGGGGGACTTTTCAGAATTCTCACAGTTTCTGAGGCTGTTAGGGAGAAGGATCTCAGAGATGTAATTCAGGTTGTCTAGTTTTGTTTTTGCTTTTTTCTCATACAAACTTGGAACAATTTATTCTTTTTTTTATAAGAATAGGTGAAGTTGATTTTGTTCTGCTGTTGTGATTTTATGCTTTTACTATGCCTCAGTTTTTATTGTTTATATGATTTTTTTTTTAAAAAAATCTATTTCATTTGATTTGTTCTCAGCCCTAGGAGTAGTAACACTGAAAGCGGAGATACTCACTTTTAAATTAAGTAATCCTGCAATCCTATATACACTTACTAGCAAATGCTGCACTGATCTGACTATGAATTAAAGCACATAGGCAATTTTGGATCATGAAGTTCATTTATGCTTATAAACACTGATTGAAAATGTGTTTTATTAGCAATAACTATTTCTTCTAAAACAAGTAAACTGAATTGAACCATGTCTAAGTAAGGACTGCATGAAATAGAATGATCTGCTTTGAGTCATAATAAAAAAAATCTCTTAAATCTCTTTAAATTATATATCATTTATTGAAATATAAAGATCTTAATTTACATGTTTTTAAAAAGACAAAAATAAGAATGGGGGCATTTGCATTACATTTTGTACCTATAGTAACTCATTCTAGCTTGTTCTTCTCATACTTCACAATACCATCACCTTGGACTCTCTTACTCACTTTTATCATTCTAAAATATAGATTTTGGACATTTAAAAGTGCAACAGTTAGCGTGCCTGTGGAGTATATCACAGTAAAAAAAATTATAAACAAAGGCAGTGATACAGCTTGTCATAAATGTTTTCGCAGTACTCCTCAAAGTCGATATAAAAATACATATATACATATTGATGTATAACATCACCTCATCTTATGTCCTTCATTATATCATAGGACTGTTTTATACATTTGCAGACCACATTTAAAGGATTAGGGTTGACCATTCAAACTGGGAAAGTCTTGTTTCACAGGCAAAATTCGATTGTCATCATATGAATGTGGAACAGACAGGAGTTGGGTGTGTTTTTTCTTTCAATCCTGACCCACAACAGAGAAAACAATAGGTAAGAATAACACCAAGCAATCACTAAAGTATTAGAATCCAGGGTTGTTGTTGTTGTTTATCAGGCTAGTATTAAACAACTGTGCAGTCCTATATATCCACTGAAAAGTACCATAAATGGATGTAGGATTGCAGCCTTAGCACAAGAGGTACCTCCTACATTAATTACTTGTCTTTGTAAAGTTTTCAAATGTGCAGTCCATTGCAGTATTGTAAGAAATGTAATTTCCATAATATGGTAAATCTAATAATTACTTTGGTCCATACCTAGAACTTGGTCCCAATCCAGCAATAGTTACATTCCAAAACATGTTGCGCATGACTGACATGAGAGAGCAGAAAATGATGCACAATCCCTTCTCCACTGTTACGCAGAAAGGAAAGAAATGTGTATTCGGTTGACA
The DNA here is from genome assembly GCA_034509955.1 of Urosaurus nigricauda. Classification (NCBI taxonomy): domain Eukaryota; kingdom Metazoa; phylum Chordata; class Lepidosauria; order Squamata; family Phrynosomatidae; genus Urosaurus; species Urosaurus nigricauda. The sequence goes on along the minus strand of JAOEGL010000005.1, from coordinate 131,732,547 downwards.
GCATATAGATTGAAGAGATGGGTATTTCAAAGTAAGTAATGTGATCTGTGTACATAGAAAGCAAGTTATGCACATTTTGAATTAACATGAGCACAGAATAGAGACAATAACAAGAAGAGGAACCAATGCAAGATTATCATAGCTGATTTAGTGGCCTATAAAACATGAAGGTCTACAAAACTGGTGATAGCCTGGACTATGTGCAGGAAGGCATGAAAAACCACTTGCTGAACACATCTGCAAGGAAGGATGCCATGGCTCTTTCCATCCACTGCAGTAACAGGGTTACAGTGAATGGAACTTGGTTTAGTAGAGATAATGCGAAGTCTCGGTATCAAGAAGGGCTTGACTTAGCCAATATCTCCCTCTAAAATCAGTTAGACATTCAGAGCTCAAGGTTGGCAGGATAATGCCCTATGTTTATGTGGAACAAATTGGTCTCCTCCATACATCTCACCAAAACATCATTTGATAGTTCATTTTAGTTGTGATTGATTAATTATTCATTGAGTCGTCACTGGCCCAGCCCAAAGCACTGACTTCCATTGCATTGTTTAATCCTCTTCATCATCTCATCATCTGCTACAGAGCTCAGCATCATGCACATGTTGTATTCACATGTTAGTTTTTTAACCATCACATTAGTAAATTATTCAGCTGCAGCTGTAATAATTGGTAAATGAATTTGTAACTTAAAATGTTGTTTTGTTCCAAGTGGTTACTCACCCTGGCCAACTGATGATCATGTATGTTACACTAAAGAAATAACTAGAAACCACAGATTTCACAGGAAATTCAGAGGCTTCCACCCTGGTCTGGAATTATGCAAGCCTAAATTAATGTAAGGAATTAACTCTGGCACATAGGTTCACTATCGCATCTGCATCATGGCACATGTGTAGTGTTAAGATCGGCCCAAATTCCTCTATAGTGAAGCACCTGAACATTTAAAATTAAGAAATATGGTTTTGTGCTAATGATGCTAAACTCCTAAGCAGGTTTGCACCCTGACATGTCTCCATAATAATTAAGCAGTAAATTAATGCTAAAGGACATAATAAAATCTCTTCTTGTGCACCATACTGTCCAAGTCTCTCTTTTTCACAGACTGATTCCAGTTGATGATTTCCAGACTCTGTGACAAAATCACAGCGTAGAGCTGCATTGCCGTGCTTGTTTGGTTGGGAATAAGTTTCAGTAAACAAGAAGGGACTTTCTTTTGAGTAAACATGACCAGGATTTCACTATAAAGCAAAAAACAATTTTGTCACAGATACAATATAATAAGTAATGCAGGTTAAGGAAAGCCAGATATCAAATTTTTGCTTAAAATAGCTAAAATGGCGCGCAGGACCATTCTCCATATTATAAAGAGAGATGTTTTGCCAAATACAGGAGAGAGGTGCTGCCAATCCAATGTCTTAAGTGTGCATACAGTGCTCCCCCATGTGTAATGCATGGGAAGACCTTTAGAACTGCTTTACTCCCAAAGTCAATGCCCACTGGCGCAGTTGAAAAGACTTCTCCTTTTTGACAACTAGAGGAACTTGACAAAGACAACCAGATCCAGTTACACTTCTGCTAAAATTCATTGCTAAAACTAGAGGTTTTGTGTGTGCAGGGACACACACAAAGTGGCTACATATGTAATTAAAAATCATAGGCTCAGAGAGACTTTTTCAGAAAGACTATTTGGTGTATCAAATCAATTTGCCACATGTAAACCCAAAACAAACTTTCAGATGGGCAGTGTATTTTTTTTAAATGCTTCCAGCAGCCTTGCTATTGATTGATTAGCCACACACATCTATTGTACAATAACTTGAGAAACCTGGTTGCAAATGGAAGTCTAAAAATAAACTTTAGATTTTAAAGAGTTCTGCTGAATCAAAGGAGGATTCACTAGCATATCAATCCATTGTATTAACAAAGCCACTCTGCTAAGGATGGAAAAAATACATCTGGATTCCTTGGAATAAGTTAGCTTTCCCTACTTCCTAAACTACTTTTAATTTACCAAAACCATTAACAGTCAAATAGAAGAGTTCCTGGTTGTAAACTATTACAACTAAAATGTTTTAGTTTGTTAGTAAAGTTTTTACGTACTGTGTTTTTAATGTACAACAAGGAGTAGTTGTAAACTATACTTAGTGATACTAAGAACAGTAGTAATAGGTAACAGCTATTCCTATACGGTTACAAAGAATCTCACTTCATTTACTAAGCTATTGTATAAGGTTTGGAAATTATTTTCATTCCCTTTTGTTTGCATTAGCTGCGAAAAGGTAAAACATTACCTAGTACCAATCCCTTTGAGTGTCAAAAGTGGTTTCTTTTTTTTAACATGTACTTCATCTCATGTCATAGTTCAACAGCAGCTTATAATGAGACTGAAGGAAGAAAAACAAAAACAAAGGTATCTTGAGTGGTCTTTTTAAAAAAGGCATATTCCACAAAATATCCTGGTAAAGACAGGTATTTCTATAGTTTCATCGATGGTGTTTCACCATAGTGGAAATATTATCCGAGTTGTGAATGCCCTTGAAACACAAACTGAATTGTCCATGGCCTTTTCCTTTATCCACCTGCCTATTGAAACTGCAAACAATACTGAGATGCTACTGACATACTTCAAAACCAGTTTCCAAATGCTTGATCTTGTTGTTCCACAAAGCAGACGAGACATCTCTGTGTCCCTTGTGAGGTCACTTGGCAGTACAAGCCTCTCTCATTTATTTTAAAGTGGTTTCCCTTACGGAGTCAAAAGTCCATGAGTTATGTACTGAGCTTTTGCTTTCCATTTCATGCAGCTCAAAGGATGTCCGCCACTTCCTTTAGAATTACAGGAAGCTGTCCTCAACCAATTCTGAGGAATCCATGCCAATGTCGTCAATAATGTCGATGTCATCAATGGTTTCATCTTCTCGCTTGACAAACGTAGAACTACTGGATCCAGTTTCAATGGCACTTTCTTCAGAGGTCTGGGAACTGTAAAAGACCATCACCAAAGAAGTTAGGATGATGATAATGCACTCTGGAAAACACATTATTCAGTTTTAGAGGCAACAGAAACCCTTCTTAAGAATTTACCAGGAAGTATATTTGTTTAGACTTGCAATGAAAAGGAGATTCCTGAATTGATGAGTTTATAAATTAGGGATTGGAAATATGTGGCCAACAGTTGTTCCTATCATCCTTCTCAACTATTTAGGCTGGAACTGAAGTTACAATTATGCCTAGGAGGCCACCAATTGCCCATTCATGTTATAGACATGTTTCACAGATGTCTGAATCTATTTCCTGCTAATCTATCAATGCATCCCTTGCCATTTGCTACAGAACTTGTGTATACCACAGAAGATACTTGTGTATACCACAGAATGATCCCAAGGCTCTGTTCTAAGCAGCATATTCATCTCATACAGGACAGGCCTGTTGGAAATATCAAGCATTCCAGCACACTTCTATGCCTCATAAGAAATCTAAGAAAGCAAGGGGTGAATGTAGTACACTTATATAAGAAATGAAGGAAGTGGCAAAATCTATAAAAACCCTCATTGCTTACTGGATAGCACAGAAGACCAGGTTGCCAACTGGTTCTATGCATATTAGGTTTATAAATATTTAAACCAATCAGTCAGTCAGTCAAGCAATACAGTGGTAAATGACAATGATAAATAGCTGCCAATATTTAGCACTAATCAGGAATTAATGAACTCTATTTGCATAACTATTCCAGATGTGCTCCGGTGTGTGGATTATGATATCAAAATTGATATCATAATGCTTTCTTTTCAGTGTTTACCTGTGCCTGTTCCTTTTGCCAAGCTCATCTTCTGAGACAGGGTCAATATCCGGCAGAGGGATGATGTAGCCACTATCAGCACTGAGTCTTTGTTCATCAAAGCCACTCTCCCTGTCCTTCAGTTTGTCTTCATTTTTGTAAGTGACACCAATGTAAGTGTTGTCACAGTCTGCTCTCATGCGTGTGACAGCAGGATGGTCACTCTTCAAGAAGTCCAAGTGAATTCTCTCATAACTCTGAAAAACATTTATTTTGCAAAGTTGACCATACTTGTTTATAACTCCATCTCATTATCCTGTATCTCTATGCTTTATAAAACTTAACAAAGTGTCCCAGTGTTTCAACCCCTTTCTCCTATCATTTTTCTCACAGGTGGACTCTGGTACTAGAAATAACTTGCCTGAGACAGAAATTGTGGGAAAGAGGAAAGAGTTTACCACCTTGTCTGTGTGCTTTTAAAATCAGTTTACCCCACCATTCATTCTACAGCAGGGATGGGAAATGTATAGCTTGTGGAATTCATGAAGCCTCCAAATCAATTAGAAATTGTGGGTGTTAAAAACACCCCAAAATGGCCCCAAATGACCCTAGAACCACAAAACATGGGGCAATTTCCCTTTCAATACTCACAACCCCACACTGGAGAAAAATTCAAATCAGCTGGATATGCAAACTTAATACAGATTGAGTATCCCTTATCCAAAATTCTGAAATCTGAAATATTCCAAAATCCCAAATTGTCCATACGGGTGACAGAAATAGCAACATACATGCTTTTTGATAATTCAGTGTACACAAACTTTGTTTCATGCACAAAATTATTTTTAAAATATCACGTATAAGATTACCTCCAGAATCCCATATCCAAAACACTTCTGGTTCCAAGCATTTCGGATGAGGGAGACTTTTAGACCAATTTGTATTGACCTTTTAGACCAATTTTCAGCCAAAATGCAATCATGCAGCCAGCCATGTGGCAAAAATTGGACTCTGCTTCAGTCACCCACCCCTGTGCTAAGTGACTGTAAGAATTAGATATGATATACTGCCATCATATCTAATTTGGCTCTATATAGTGTCCTTTCCCTGCAGCATGCAGCTTATTAGCTGAAGTCCCTACAGATATCTTACTCACTGATACTTCAATTGTGGCCCAGTTTGTCTTGAATTGTGTTAACCAGTATGAGCAACTAATCGGCCACATGGATTGATAGACATTTGTCCACATCACACCTTTTAAAGGACATTCCCATCCCCTATCCCCACCAGTGCTCCCCTACATGTTGCAGGGTTGCTCTCAGCCCAACTGGAAGTGAAGTAATATCATTCCTGCCTCTGGCTTTCAGATGAAAAAAAAAAATCATTTTTTTCCTCAGTGGAAGAGAAGGGCCCCCAGATGCCATGTTTTTGTGAAAGTTGGGGTGTTTGAGGGGCATATTTTATCTGTAAAACTTTTAGGAAAAAATGATGGGGGCATTTGGCATAGAGGGTGCATTTTCCCAACCTTATTTTTAAAACAACATTAATTTGCTTTATTTACTGTTGTTGTTGTGTACTTTCTCAAACATGGTTGGGTCATCAGGTTTCTGTATTAGTAATCTGTGTGTGTTATGTCCCTTCAAGCTGTTTCTGACTTACAGCAATCTTAAAGTGAACCTATCATAGGGTTTTCTTGGCAGGATTTCTTCGAAGGAAGTTTGTCATTGCCATTCCTTCCTCTAAGGCCAAGACAGAGTGACTTGCTTAAGGTCAGCAAGTGAGTTTCTATGACTGAGCAGGGATTTGAACTAGTCCCTAGTGTCATAGTCCAATGCTCAATCCACTACACCAAGTTGGCTCTCTCTGTCCAGTTTAGGGTCCATGGATCATAAATATAAATGAGCAAACTCTTTAGAAAACCTAGAAAATCTAATTACACTAAATACAAACCTTCTTGTATTCTCCAGGCAAAAGATTCTCAACTATTTCACTCAAATGGTAAAAAGAAGGTCTCTTCTCGGGTTCACTGTTCCAGCATTTCACCATGATGTCATACCTGTGAATGATATGAAGGAAAATAACTTAATCCTCTGGCGATTTCATAGATGAACTAACAACATGATACAAGATAAGAAGATACACCTAACAGTTTTGCCCTAACATTTAGATAGGATGTCCACCTTTTTTTAAAACTCAGGAGTGCTACATGAATATTTGTTTGGTTATCTTGTTTTTTTAAGTTATTTTTTCTTAAAGTGCAAAACTACAAAAATATTGTTAAGGGACACCAATCACATTATCCACAGCTGGGTTCTGGGTTCTTTTTCCTTTCCCTCACCCTGAACATTAGTCCTTGAGAGAATGAGGTATGTTTGAATCACATGGTTTTAAATGTGGTTGACTGAGTCCAAAGTTGCATCTACACTGCAGAATTAATGTAGTTTGACAACACCTTAATTGCCAAGGCTCAATGTGATAGAATTTTTGGATTTCTAGTTTTGTTCTCTGTCTGTCTGAGACTTTTTACAACGAACTACAAATCCCAGGAGGGAGCCATGACAGTTAAAACTGTGTGAAACTGCATTATGTCAGCAGTGTGGCAGCAGTCTTAGTGTTTTAAAAATAAGATACCCGTCTTTCTTGAAACAATGACAACGACAAATGTCATAGAATGAAAAAGCAAAAAGATTGCCTACACTTCACTGGTAGCATGGTCAGGTTTTGCCATTCGATAGCCACTTTTGATTTTGTTATAGAATGTAGAATCAACCATCATGCCAGGATATGGGGTGCCACCTGAAAGCCAAGTGAAACAAAATGTTATTAAATATTCAAAAAGCCATCAAGAAACTTATTGTCTCTTCTGTCACTGGATTTGAAAAAAAAATCAAATATTATAGGAGCAAATTAGCTGCTTAGAAAACAAATCAATAGAACAGTGGTTGCATGTCTTGTCACATATTTCCATCTTCTTGAAGGCCAGAGACTTGCTTTTAAAAAAACCCACAGGAGTCTCAGAATTATGGTTTATGAAAGGGGGAGAACTGCACCCTTGCCCTTCTTCTTACAACTTCCATGGTTACTGTGACAACATGTTCAGTGTACATAGTGGTATAATCTTATCTTCTGTTAGAATGGGAATACATTACTGTAAAGAAAATGTGGAGGCCTTTACAAGCAAACCTACTGCTATAAAAGCCAAACCAATATCAAGATATTATTTAGGCAAGGTTTATCATCGTAGATTTGCATGTCCAAAGTAGCCTTTGCAGAAGTAACCAGGACAAGCAGCATCCCTCAGAGGTACTTGTTTATCCAAGATGGTTGTCCTTGAAATCAAATGATAGTTGCAGAAAAATCAAATCTGACAGCCAGGCTCTCAGGAGGAGAGGTCTTAACAACCACTCTAAACCCCTTGCTAGATGCAAATCTCTGTACATTTAAATAAATAAATAAATAATTTAGGATTCTGGGAAGAACAGGTGAGTATTCTGCCCCTTCCAGGACCCATAGTCTCAGCCAAAATGGCCACTTCTCCAGGATGATGGAAATCTGAATAACATCCGGAAGTCCACACAACTTCCCATCCCTGGTCTAGATTCCTATCTACCTAAGAATGTATTTATAGTTACTTACAAACTCAGTTATTTTCTGTGTCAAAATAATAACAGTGCTTACCAAGAGAAAATATTTCCCAGAGCAGAATACCGTAAGACCAAACATCGCTTAATGTTGTATACAGGTTGTCAAAAATGCTCTCAGGTGCCATCCACTTCACGGGAAGGAAGGTCTGAAAAAAATTCAAGAAGACAGTAAGAATGGATTCAAAAGCAATCATAAAGCAGATGTTCATCACCAATATATTTCAAAATAAAGATTGATAGCCCAGTCCAAATGGTTGGAGGGGAGCTAAAAAAAATTTTTTAAAAGTCACAGATACTGAATACCTACACCCAAAAGTCATACAATACCACAGTTCAGTAGTATCTGAACATGCAATATTACCCCATTTCTGGTTTGTTCATGTGATTTGTTATTGGCCTAAATATCGTGCATCTGGTGTTGAAAGTTAAGCAGGGTCAGATCTGGTTAGTATTTGAATGGGAGATCACCAATGAATATCAGGTGCTAAAACCTATATTTCAGAGGAAGGAAAACCACCTCAGAGTGCTTCTTGCCTTAGAAAACCCTGTGAAATTAATGTGGTTGCCACATGTCGACAGGTCACACACACACAAACACATTTTTGCATTGAGCCAGCATGGTGTAGAGTTTTGAGTTTTGGACTAGGACACTGGCAGACCAGGGATCAGCCATGGAAACCCACTGGGAGACCTTGGGCAAGTTACACTCTCTCAGCCTTAGAGGAAGGGAAAGGGAAAGCCTCTGAACAAATTCTGCCAACAAAGCCCTGGGATAGGTGTGCTGTAGGGTAACCATAAATCAGAAATGATTTGAAGACACACAACAACTAATTTTTGCATTAAAACCTTTCTATGATTATGAGTCTTGAGCATCATCTTTTCATATGGAAACCAATGGAAATGTAATCACTGTTTTCCATTGAAAGACATTTAGACATTATCTGCAAAAAAAGCTAATCCAGAAACAACTGGTGGATAAATGAAAAAGTGGGCATAGATCTGTGAGATCCAAAGCCTCCCCATTCACATCCCTGGTACAGATATCAGATGTGCCAGTTCTGGAGTTTTAGTCCTTATTTTCCATCTTTTCACTAAGGAAGTGAAGCTGACTTGTTTCCTTTAAACAGGAAGCTCTAAAAATGATGGCAACAGTGGTAGCTAGGGAACACAACTGCCCCTGCCCTTTGCTTTATTGGAGAAAGATAGTTTGTCTGCCCCTGACTTTCCCTGTCCTGCCCAATAGGATTGTTTTCTCTAGTAAATAAATGCAAAGATACATACGCTGCCTTTGGAGACATAGTTTGAATCATGCATGATGTCTCTAGCCAAACCGAAGTCACAGATTTTCACAATTTTTCCTTGAGCCAAGAGGACGTTCCTTGCTGCCAAATCACGGTGCACACACTGCAGAACAGATAAATTACTTTAATAAAATGGTTTCAATATTATGATAATAAAATGTTTTCAGTATTCATGGTCTTTAATGGTATTAGAAAGCAAAAAAAAGATCCCTATCATAAATGGCTTTCAGTCATAATTCTAAAAATGAAAAAGTAAGTCATGAAAATGAAAGGGAAGGACATATTGAGATCTCGATCTGAAAGATTCACTTCCAGACTTCCAGCTATGTCTTTGAACTGTGCAAAGATGTACTCCAGCAAAATGGCAGTAGTGGGAGTTTTCATTCCTCTAGTTTTCATTCCCCTCTGCCTTGGTCCTTGTCCCAGAGAGAGAGAAGAACCACCGGACCTCACCCCCTTTCCCATCACCTTCCCCTCTTCCTTTTGTGTTGTCTCTTTTAGACTGTAAGCCTGAGGGCAGGGATCCATCTAATTTAAGATTGTATGTACAGCACTGTGTAAATTTACAGCGCTATATAAATAAAGGATAATAATAATAATAATAATAATAATAATAGTGTGAAACTGGATTTAGACCAATATCAGAAAAAAGTATGGTACATTATTATTAGCCCATTAAATAAGCAGCTGTAAAAATGTATTCACACCATAGCTATGTTGGAGATGTTGTGGCATGATAGGTGACTGGAAACCTATATGGTTGTCTAAAAATTTGTAGATTCTGGGCGGAGGTATTAGGACTGATATTTCAAATCTTGGCCCAGAAAGGCCACTTAAGAAGGGAACTATTATTCATTTCTACAATTAAAAATGACAATGAAAACTTGCCACACCTAATTAATATACAAACAGGATGTAATTATTTGGAAGACAATATTTATGATGATTGAAAGGGATAAGGTTCATGGTTTCAGGGAGGAGAACACAGAAGAGAGTGACAGAGGGCAAAGAAAAAATTCAGTTACTATATCTGTATAGGAAGGTTGAATGTATCAGAATTAAAATTTTTATTAAAACATCAAAAATTATAGGGGCGACATGCATCTGAAAAAACAGCAACAGTACATTCGGTACACACAGACTGTTGGAGAATGACCCTGAAATGCTGCCTATTCCAAGCTGGTGTTCTCCAGCCACCCAACAAATCTATGCCTTTTCCCTAAGAATGAGATTCAAGGCAGCTTACAGAATAAAAGGAATATAAATAAACCACCTATACCTAAAAATATACTGAAACATAAGACACCACAACACATCTGGAAGACACAAGTGGTGAATTTTGGAAGTAGTTGTCTGGAGGGTACTAGTTTGAAGAGATAGCTATAATTTTTGTTTTCTAGGTATAAAGAACATTGTATGGTACTATGGTACATTGTACTAGATTTTATTGTTTGCATGGATTGGCTGCTTGCTTTAAAAGCAAGCATTTTGATTGGATTGCGCACCAACTTGAAAATTCAGGCTATAAAGCAAATGAAAGCCAGTGGTAGAAGAATTGAATCGGCCTTTTCATTTTGTGTATTTGGCTACCAGCGTGGCTCTTGCTGATTCTTTCTTTTATCAAACCTGTTTAAGAAGTCCCACAAACAAACATTGTTTAAAATGAGGCAATCTCTTCATGTTTTCCTCTTAGGTTGCAATTGAGTCTCCACTTATCTGGAAGCATGCTGCATTCAACTCAACAGGACTGAATTATAAGTAGAGTTCACAGTTAGACACTCACATTTTTAGATGCTAAGAACTCCATTCCCCTGGCAACTTGGTAGGTAAAGCTCAGTAGGTCCAGCAAACTAAGGCCTTCTGCATTGTCATCTGAAAGGAGATTGATAACATCTTGTTCTATTGAGAGAGGGAAAATGAAAGGAAATATTTGTCAAATGAAGATGCAATAATTCATTAGTCTGATTCAGTCTTTGAACAACACTCATCAACATCTGTATGGTTTTTTGGCCATTAGTATCAAGAAGGTGAGCGAATCCAATGACCTGATTTAACTGCAAAGGCCACTTCTCATGAGGAAGAATTTATTTTGAAGTACATTAGCACTGAACAGATACTGTCTAAGTCTACACAGCTGGTGTTGTTGTTGTTCTCCAACAGCAGCTGAAGGGTCATTCATTCCTCTGTGCTTTCCATGGCACCAGGTTTATAGCTTTACAGCATGTCCCTCCAAAACATTTCTGCAAAACAAGTGACTCCTTTGTGTATTTGCATCAATCATTGTCTTTTTAAACAAATCTATATACTAAATATAGCTTTGATTTCTCCTTTGATTATAGACTTTTTCCAAGAAATTGTAGGATTAAAGATGTACCACCTACATATTATACAGCTTACTTGTACTTATTCCACTTGTGGTTTAAACCCAAAGCAATCATTTAGAGATGGCATAGTCTCATCCCACTTTTTACATTCATTTTTGTCTCTTTTAGCTTGACTAAGCACAGCCATGTTCTTTAGTAACTATTCATTGAAAGAACCAGTGATTCTACGGCAGCAGTTCTTATTTTGTTCTAGAAATTGGCAGCAGGAGAGACACTAAAATGTAATTGGCTCAGTGGAACACTATAATGTACTGGTTTTTGCCAAGGAAGTCTCAGTTCTGAGACCAATGAAATATGGTGGCCAAGTCTGTTTTGGAAACCATGGATTGGATTTCTCTGTAATGGGACAGTAAAAGGGCTGAGTTAGCCATTTGACCCTTCACTAACCCACAAATTAGTACTCTACAAATCACTTGGGAGTGTTCTATTTGGGAGCTGTTAGTGGTTAAGAATCGATCTTAAGGGAAGAAAAATCCCACAGACAAATGGCTCCAACCTGTTAAATACACAAAGGTACCAAGACCACCAGTGCCACGTATGGCAATGGTCAATAGGCCTAATAGTGGCTGGTACCATATCACAGCTAATTCTGTTCTTCCCATAGATTCTGTCATCATGTGCTGTGTGAAGGAGAAAGAGGAAGGGAAAATATCCTTTCACTCTAGCAGCTGATATGAACACCTGCATCATTTCAGCCTATAGATTTATCTTTTCAGCAGAAATACAGCTGAAAATTCTGCATTTATTGCACCTTGAAGTAGGAAAATACTTCCCAAGGTAACCCAGTGAGTTTACATGACTGAACTGGGATTCAAACTTTGGTCTCCAGAGCTGTAGTCCAGTGCTCAAACCACTATACCACATTGGCTCAAAACGTAATATGCATAAACCTAATAATGGTTCTTTACCACATTTTTACTGTTATAAAGGTATAGATGATTTCTCCAAGTCTTGATTTGGACACCTTCCTAATGTTTGTGTTTGCCCTGCATTTTTGCTTTGCCTAAATGCTATATTTAACATTTCAAATGTTTCTACACCTGTAGTATTCACTGAAAACTACTTCTCAATTATTATTAAGTATAAAATGTTTCTTTGCTAGTCTCTTACGATGTTGCGACAGTTAGCCTCTTTCAAGTTTGTTAATGCTATAATCCTTTCTCATTGTACAAACGTGCGTGGGTTTTTCCAGTTCACATTCCATTTAATCTGGGAAGTGATTACCTGGTCAGTTGTCACAGCAAAATTGTGTTGTTGGTTTAAACAATTTTGTAATATCCATTCTGTATGCTAAAGTAGGTGAAGCTTACACTATTGAATTTCTTGTTGTTGCTATGTGCCTTCCAGTCAACTTTTTCCGGTCACTGTATTATAGGATTTTCTTGGTTTGATTTATTTAGAGGAGGTTGAAAGAGTGTGCCTGTCCAAGTTTAGCTAGTGAGTTTCCAAGGGTTTCAAACCCTGGTTTCCAGGAGTCCTAGTCCAACATTAAAACCACTACTCTATTCTGGTTCCTTGGATTGTTCAGTACAGTGTTGCAAACCTTCAAAAACTAGTTGAGCTATGAGATATAGAATGCCAGAAACCTTCCATGACTACTCATTGACCAAAGGTCATTCATGTGGTGGAGAAGAAATATCCTTGTGGTCAAAATGGCCATGACAGCTGACCCTTATTAGTCCTTCTGAATAAGCAAGCAGTTGGACATGGGGGGGGGGGGGTGTATATCTAATAATTTTAAGCCAGAGAGAAGAAAACTGGGGCAATTGCTTATGCCATGAATGTTAGCATAAAATAAATTTACTATATAATGTGGATATTCTGACCATACTCAATGTGATAGAGAAGATAATTGGTAATCAGATTTTCCACTGTATTTTCAAAGCTGAAATTCCACAGGAGAGAGAGCTGAACTAGACTGGGCCCTGAACATAGATATCTTTATTATTTGTATGTAGAGAGATCCTGTAGGACCTTAGAGACTGAATGAAAGAAAGGAGTAGGCAGAATGAGCTTTCATAGACCGAAGCCTGCTTTCTCAGAAGTACTTCCTACTTCTGAGGAAATAGACTTTTAGGGGATCGACAGACGGCCACTAAGGGGCAGCCTTTCCTAGCTGGATCGAGGCCGCAGCAACCTCATGCCATGGCCCCAATCTGGCTCCTTTTTGCACCTTCGAAGGGCACCATAGCTGCAGCGGCAAGGCTGTATGGTGCCCCTTTGGCATTGCATCATCTGGATGCAGTACCGGAGGGGCACCATGATGCCACGCGCCATCTGGAGCGGTGCACAGCATCAGGGAGCCCTAGGAAGTGGAGTCAGGCATGCGTCATGAGGATGCTACACCCCGACTCTGCTCCCAGACCAGCCTTTCAGGCCTCATGCTGCTAACTTCATTCTTTCAGTTAGTCTCTAAGGTGCTACTAGATGCTCTCTACATACTGATTCTACAGACTAACATGGGTATATCTTTGACCTGTATTGTTTGTAACACAAGGTTTTCAGCAGTTTCACTGGTGAATGATTTCAGTCTGAAAAATGGTATAGAGAAAAGAGCTGCATCCTTGAAAAAGATATCAGGAAATCTCTAACAAGAAATCTACTAATTTGATCCTACATAGAGGAACATATTCAGAATGAATTGGGGTTCATGCACATGAACTTACCAGACAGATATTTTTTCTTATATGATGCAGGTCTATCATACAGAGACCTTTGGATGTCAGAGTATTTGGACCTGTCTCTTCTTTCTAGCATTGGCACATACTGTGTTGTCTCTGCTTGCTTCATATCCATATATTCACCATTGTTTTCAAATGACAGGATGACATAGCTAGAATAAAACCACAGTAACGTTATAAAGAAATTGGTGCATGGATACCCACATGTCATGATCATCTCTGCATTTGGTGATCATAGAACAGAACACAGGAGTGGGTGGATGGGGATCTCACAATTTTGTGGGAAATGGACAGGCTGTTTTAGGCCTAGGATTGGCCTTTTTAAAAGCAGGAGTAAACTGTAAGGCGGTGAGCATTTTAAGAGGGTTTATCCAAAAACAAAAAATTTAGAAACAGGGAAGAAGTGCCCAGCAAGGGAATCCAGTCTTCTAAGGTCCAAAGGTGGGGAAATGCACATCCTCATTTGGCAGGGACAGTTCCAATTAATCCTCTTCCATCTCCCCTTTTCAGCTGCTATTCCAATGTCCCCATTTCTCTCCTGCTCCCACTTTCCCCCTTTGTCTTCAGCTTACTTTCATTGCTGCAATCTGAGTTCAAAGTACAAAAGTAGGAGCTTATCCCATGGTTTAATACATCGATTTACCTCTACTCAGCTTAAATCTTAATTCAGGTGGCATCCTGATATTATCTCAAGGTTTTTTGCCACCTAATTTCCCCCTTCCCCACCACCTCTCCCTTCTCCTTTTGTGTCATATCTTTTTAGATTGTAAGCCTGAAGGCAGGGAAATGTCTAATTAACAAATTGTAAGCCACTCTGATAGACTTGACTGAAGAGCCGGGTATAAATAAAACATCATCATCATCATCATCATCATCATCATTATATTTGTCGCCTGAATACAGCCCAGGTCCATCCTTGCTTCCAGGAGCACTCCAGCAGACATTTTCTTAACTCAGAAAACTCCCAGATCTGAAAAGAGATGGGAGGAGTGTTCCTGAAAGTGGGAATGGATCCAGGCTGTATTCAGGGAGCAAATTAGGTGGCAAAAATCTTGCGATCATATCAGGATGCTGCCCGAATTAAGATGTAATCCAGGTAGAGGTAAATCAATTTATTAAGCCATGGGATAAACTCCATAGTTTGTACCCAGTTAATTCAACAGCTGGGAGAGGCTAAGAGGAAGCAGAATGTTGCCCTTCCCTGAAGGCTCAGGCAAAAGCAAACTGCTGCAGCCTCTCCTAGTTTCTGTGTTCTTCCTCATTAATAACTTCTGTCATCTCGGCCACACTCTGAAGTTGCTTGACCATATATGTCCCAGTTTTCACCTGTAAAATATTGGAGGATATGAATGTAGCACCCTAATCCCCAAGTACAGTGCTGTAAACTTTCAAAAACTAGTCGAGCTACAGGACACAGGATGATGGGAGCCTTCCATGACTATTTATAGAGAAAAGATAATCCATGTTCCTTTAGAGAACATAGCCTTGAGACCTGAGCCTCAGTGGTCTTACTGAATGAGCACCTCCATTTACAAAATGACCCTGTAATAACATAGGTATAAAATGCTGCAGTATTGTGGCTATTTCAGTAGGGCTGGCCCATTCATGCCAATAGTCGGATTTACATGTTATCAGCAAAATAATTTGTAGAATCTATTTACAGTATGATCATTTGCATGACTACTTAGAAGTCCCACTGTTAGTCAGACTAGATGATACCTTTAATAAAAAAAAAATACACAAACGTGCTCTTTTGAGTGGTTAAGGATGTCTCTGTCAGAGCACGTGGTTTTTCTGAGCTGTACAACTTGCCTTTAACATGTTTTGTTTTGTGGTTGGTCAGTGGAAAATTTGGGCTTAATTTGAAATTCTGGTTGCTGAGGCACAGTATCTGTGAAGAAATCCCATTATGTAGTGAATACTTGTAGCGAATACATATTACTTCATGTCTAGCTCAACTCAAGTTACTTGTAGTGAATACATATTGCTTCATGTCTAGCTCAGTTCAATTTCAACTGGACTTATTTCTGTTCCAGTAAGACTAAACAGGATCACAGCTTTAATTATATTAAAAATTAAACTCTACCTCCTAGTGCTTTCATCAGCTGAGTTCATCCCAAAGATATCCAAGTCTTTCTTTGTCTTTTCAGGGTGTCGGTTCAGAAAGTTGTCCCTGTTTTTATGCAGGTAGTTCACCAAGTCTCCATAAAAGCAGTATTCTGTTATGATGTAAATTGGACCTAATGATGTTAGAGAAGGAAAAGGCAAAATAATACTTAGATTTTTACCAGGGAGCATGGGTGAAGCCAGGCCTAAATCCAGCAAGAAGCTCTGATAGTACTAGGGCCCTGCCTAAGTATAAATACCCATGAACAGGAATAAGTAAAAAGCAGACCACAGCTTAGAAACATACTTACTGCTTTGAGCTTAGTAAGATTATTTTGTTGGACTATGACTCCCAACAGCCAATCTAGCTGGGGATCCTGGGAAGTGTACTCCAAAAAAAATGAGTACTGTCAAGTTCTAGCTCTACTGATAGATATCTGAGTGATTTGTGGCAAATTTGTAAGGCTTAATTTCCAGGTATTTAACACTGATGGTTATAAGTATGTTTTCCCATCTTGGACTCTGCTAAAATGTATGAATAAATAAATAAATAAATAAATGGATGTGGAGTAGACGTAGAGTTCTGTATGAAAGGTCTAAGTACTCAGCTTCTGCAATGACAACAAATTTCTGGACTCACAGTGTGCTTAAAGCCTTTATTTCTAAGTGTATGTTTACTCCACTAAGCTATTATGCAAATATTTGCTCCAGCTGATGAATCTTAATGTAGAATATCTAGAAAAACAAGACTGCTGGTCAGAACAAGTCAGAAACAACATGTCTTATCTTCTCAGGCTAAAGCAGGCCACAGAACATCTTAATCTGAGGACCCTTTAAATCCTGGAGTTAGGAATTATAGTTCGATTAATCTTTAGCAATGGTAAGGCACTTCACAGCCTTAAATCCTATATAGATATGCCAAAAAAACTCTGTCCTGAAGGGTTTTTTTGACAATATGGCTCAAACCTTCACAATTGTGAATTTTGATATATCAGATGTTGGATGATCCCTAGTTTTTGAACACTGAGCAAACTTCCGTAAGTGACTAACCAGGCTGTTTTGGATTCTTGGGGCACAGAGTCATTTTATCCATGGGTCAATTTAAGTACTGTACTTTAACTCTTATTTTTTTTTAATAAAAGGAACCATCCCCTGGTGAAAGGCAAGAGTGTACTCTATCCTGGAAGCACTGAACTCCCTTCTACCCTTTCATCCATCCAGCTTTCAGGTTGCACACAAACAGTTATGTCTGCTGGAATTTTGTAAATTCTTTGGCATTGTTTTCTTTTGCTTCATCCTTTAGATCCTTTCTTACACGTACCTAAGTTTTACCCTTGACTTAGCCCACAGGCCATATCAAAATCCTTACTTTTGGCCCCAAAACCTGCCCTTGATTTATACACGTCAACTTATATTTGAATATATACAATGGATAAATAATTCTAGAATGACTATGATGTAGTGAATATCAGGAACCATCACATAGCTACTTTTTGATGTGGCTAATTATAGTTAAAGCAAGTAGAACATTGAGGAACCTTTCATTTCCTATCTTCCCATGATGCGAGATAGCAGCTAAACAAACCTACCTGATTTTGTACATGCTCCTAACAGGTTGACTATGTTCAAGTGGGGTCCAAGATGGGTCATTATCTTTAATTCAGACATGAGAGCCTGCTTTTCACTGGTTCGTGCAGTGGCTGTAGGGAAAATAAGTGGGACAGCTAATTAGAATTATATGGGAGTTTTAACAACACTCATAATTTTGAATAGGAAAAAAAATAGGGATTTGATTATGACCATTTTAACATATATGTCCCTTCCGTCCTTGTGACAATGTGCTGGAGTGAAGGTCCTTTGAGTAAGCAAAGCTTCTGGGAAAAAAAGATATTGTTAATCGCTGATTTCTCAACTAGGAGACATGTCTGGTATAATAAACAATGATGCATTTGAATGGTGGGGATTCATTTTAAATGCTTCTAAATGAGTCAATGTCTGAATGAGATTGTGTCAACACGAATCTAATATTTAGTTTAAACTGCTAGGGATTCAGCTGGCTTGGCTTCATTGGCACCCTATTTCGTGTCATTACTGATTTATAACCATTACAGATTTTCTCAGTTCTGCTACTAATTTAATAAAATCTATTAAATTATATGTTGCCTAGTTCTTTCTTTGGGGGATAGAGAGGAGAAAAACCATAAAATCATACTAAAAATTAAGTTTATTTCCATTTCGGTTGAAGTTTTCACCTATTCATCAGCAGCAATTGACAAACCTGCATACATTTGTATATATAGGATTCACTGTCAAAATATGTGGGCAAAGATTAATGATACAGGGCACTGAATTTTGGATTTTTTTTAAAAAAATGTTAATCAAGTTAAGGTGTTATACACTGTTTCTGTCTGTGTCATTCGTTTCAGAACTAAACTCTCTGTGAGGATTATATGGTCTACATACCATGGACAAGAGCCAAAAAGAGGCTGTGCTGTTTTCACTGGCCAGGATCAAATAGGATGGTTTTATGATGGAATTGTTTCTGTCAGCCAAACTGGGGCTGCGGCCACACTGCAGAATTAATGGGATTTATTGTGAGAGATTTAGCCTCATCTGTCAGAGAGCTCCGGTGCCAAAGCAAATTACAAATCCCAGGATTCCATAGCATTGAGCCATGACACCTGGAGCGGTGTCAACCTGCATGAATTCTGCAGTCTAGATGCAGCTACAGAGGGAAACAGAGAGAAACAAAGGCCCCTTGTGCACTTCCAAATTCTGAGAAACTTCTCAGATATGGCTTTAGGGCAGCATTGAGGGTTATGAAGGAAAGGGAAGAAAGTTTAATAACACTAGCAAGATATCATCTAGTGCGGTTAGTTATTCTGTGACCTGTAGACTGCATTTTGCTTTTTCAGAGATTCCATGAGGCCCGCGGGCTTCCTTGAACTCTCAAACCACAGCACACCCGCCAAAAAAGTGGACCCAAACCCCAATTTTTCAATGGAAAAAAACATGAAGAAAGACTTAAAACCCCACAAAACTGTTTTGAGGGCTACCATCTCAATCGCAGCCTAGTAATTCTCCCCAAATGTGATAAAGTAGTCCTTCCAGTCTCCCCAAACAGTGGCCATGATGTGACTCTTGAGGGGCTAAAAAATGGCCTTCAGCGTATGCCCATCCCTGCTTTAGATGTAGGTCAGTTTTCCCAAACGTTCCCAAAAAAACCTTGTTCCAAAGCCTTCCACAACCAAAGGGAACCTCTAGTGGATTTTAAATGCTTGTTTGTCACCTATAGAAACTTCAAAAAGTGCACCCTACACTACCCGCTCATCCTTCCTTAATGAGATTATTTGATTACTTCGTTTTACTAGAGAAGTATGGATGTTCCAGAAATAAGATCATTGTGAATTTCAGTGCAAGCTGGACTTGATCCTGTATTCCCAGATTAATGTGTGGATTGGAACAGGATTATCTTTTGCATTTTTTACTTCTCTGAATTCAACAATGTGGTTCTTGGCTCAAAAAAAATGTACCAAAATCCATTTTTAAATTTATTTTGTAAATTATTTTATTTAAGGCATGTATGTATCACTTCTCAGCCCATCAGGGCCCCCAGCAATATACAACATATTATTAAAATGATTAAAACATTAAAAATAAACAGATAAAAGAGGGGAAAAAACATTATTTAAAAGCAGACCAGAACATTTTTAAACAAATAGTTTTAAAACTACACACAGTTCAAATAGTCAGAGCAGCCACTCCTTTTTATAAGGACTGAAGGACATTTGAAACAATACAATATGAGCTGCCCATTGAGTGCTCAAGAAAGATGGAGCCATTCTGACTCCCCCAGGAGAATTTCACGTCTGAAATGTCACTACAGAGAAGGCCCTGTCACATGTATTCATCTCTTGCAGTACTGAGACATGAAATAAGGCCTCTGCTGAGAAACTCAGATTTTGGGCATGCTTATATATGATCATTTTTAAATGGAAATTTTAAGATAAAAATACATTTATAATTGTGTATATGTATGGAATTGTATTTGTGGCAAGAATATCCTCCAAAAGTATCTGTACTGATAAGATTATTTTTATGTGGATTAAAAAGATGCATATCAATGTGGAAATAAGATGGAAGAGTATTATAGATGAATACAAGTCAGTTGACAGGGGCTAGAAACCAGACATTGGTTTGTACATGAACCAGAAATTGGGACACTCTTTTGGCACACAAAGATTTTTACATGAACCAGAAACTCGGACACTCTTATGTCACACAGACGCACACAACAGAGGGTTAACTCCTACAAATGTTTAGCAGGCAGGAACTGTGTGACTGGTTCCCCACCCCCAATAGCCCCATTCTCTCCTGATAGATTGCTCTTTCTCAGTTCCATTTCATAGCAACTTATAGCAGCAAAATTGACTACCAAACAAAGGTACTCACAAACGAAGCAACAGATTTGCTTTTCAACACTTAATACATTGATCAACGTATTAGAGAATATAAAGAATATCTGGAGATATTTAAGAAGTAAACCCTGCTCCTTGGGATGGTACATGCATTTTACATCTTGCTGGAATAAAAAAAATGAAAGAACGAACCCCTCTTGCCATGGCAAATATGCCATGCCAATTATGTTTGCTTTCAAATTCTCAGTCAGTCATTCTAATATTTGTCATTAATGAAAGTGATGATGCGGATTATCTGTAACCGGAGAAAAACTTACGCTTCAACATTTTCACAGCCACCTTCATCACAGGCTGTGACCGGCTTAATCCATAGGCAGTTCCTTCAACTACTTTCCCAAACGCTCCAGAGCCAAGAATTCGGCCTGTAGACAACAGAGTGTGTTATTAATTGAGAAAATATTATGTCTTATCTCGCTGCCTGTAGTACTCTTTATGTCATGCTGTTAATACACACTCAAGTATGAAGTGAATGTGCTTGTTCTTCTAATCAAAATAAAACATCTCTTTGCAAATCAGATGGGGGACGGAAGCAGAGCCCATCCTTATCCCGTCTGTGACAGCGATCATGTGATAGACAATCACACATTTACACTGAACCTGTCATTAACTGTCAGTGAAGCAGAATTGCATTAACACATTCTTCCACTAATACAAAATGAAGGGCAAGGACGGGACAATTCCACTTCAATGATGGGACAATGACAGGACAAGTGCAACAGCATGTGAAAGTCTTTTGCGTGATCACAGTCAATCACAGTTTAATGACAGGACACAGATGAGATAAGTGTGACATCGTATGAAAATCTTTTTGCAATCACACTATAAGGATGGAAAAGGATGGGACAAGGACCTCCTCTTCCCCATCCATAGAGTAATGGATTCCTTTTCAAATGGGAACTCTGGTCATTTATCAGAGTTCTCATCTTTCATTTGATTGGACTGCTCTGTTTAGTCTACAACTCTCAATCACAGGCCATTCCCACTGGTGTAGGCATATAACCTCAGGTGACTCTACTGCAGTTTAGTTAAATTTATCCCAATAACATTGCATTGAATGATTTACTCTAACTGGGCTGCCATTTTAGTCTATTTACTCCTCTATAATATGTCAGGATTTTGTGCTACCACATCACTTCTCCATCATATCGTTTTAGATGCTCCATGTGTCTGCAGTGAGCACCTAGGAGACAGCATTACCGAGGATATTCTCTCCCTATCACATCACCATGTGTGTTCACTTTTGTCACAGGAAGGGCTTATAGTAAGTGAGAATATCTGACTCAGGTAACTAAGAAGAACTCCAACTTTTTAGGCAAAAACTGGCCCCAAACAGGATAGTACTATATCCTATCATCTACTAAAATCATGGTATGCTGATCTAGACTGAAGCTGAATGTTGAAAAGTAAAGGAAGAGTTCACAGGTTGTGAATGGATGATTCTACTGTCTCACTGTAGTTTTCAAGAGGTCTCTATTTGATCTAAATGCTCACACAAGAGAAATACACAGAGCTGCGTACTGTTCTGAGGCAATAAAAGCTCCTGCTTTAGTTCTGTGAAGGGTGGGGTATAAATACCATAAATAAATAAATAAAAGAAATCTGTTATGAAGAAATCAGCAAATGACACAAACCTAAAGTTTATGGGGCAGAACCTCTGCCAGTTGCTGCAAATTAAAGGGGAAGCTATAGAGGCCCAGTCTGAATTCTAGCAATTGTAAAGGTAAAGAATCTCCATAGTTGGTGTACAGCTTGCTAATCCTAGAATTATGGTTGCAGAAACTAAGGGCAAATTTTATAGCATTCACTATATTTCCTAATGTTACCAGTCTCTAAGCATTTCTAGGTCCTCCAGCATGACTCTATGGTTAATTTCTGCCAGGCACATACCATAGATTTGTGCTGGAGGACCTAGAAAATTGGGGGGGGGGGGGGAATTGTTGGTAAGTGAAACTGTGGTTTCCATACCTGTGGATATGAGGATTGTACTGTATTCATTTCCTTCTTTAGGGCAAAATCAAGAGTCTCAATACCTGTGGTCACTATTCAATGTAGCCTTAGGAGAATATCGCACGTCTATTTTTGCCCAATCCTGGCACAGGCTGGGCATGCACTTGAATGGGTGAAAACTGATCTTATTGCATGCCTTTTTGCCCAACTCAGTCATATAATGTACCTGATCCAGACTCCTGATGTACTTTTCAAAGGATGGGAAAGTATCATAGGTTTGAAAAGGACACCAGGAGTCCAGATCGGGTATGCAATCTGGCTGAATGGACAAAGAGGCATGCAATAAAATCCGTTTTCACCCACTCAAGACCATGCTCAGCCCAGTTTGGGCAAAAATGGATGTGCAATAATCTCTTTAGAGATTATAGAATGTGCATGACAATTGAATTGATCCCAGGAGGAACATGGCCTGATATTTCTCCCACTATAGGACCCATATCCTGAGGGTAGCCCTAGGAGAATTATAACTTATCCGCCCTAACATGTCCCCCATTAAAGTTTCTCATTGCTTTTAAATGGAACCACATTGGGTCCCTTATCAAAAAACCCTCTAGGAAGTTCTCACAGTTTGTCTGCTGAATAAAACTTTGATCTGGTTTCCTGTGTCACAACCAGGAAGCCCACACCACCACCCTTAGCTTAAACTGAAGCCCTGAAGACCTTTTTTGTGACAGAAGGTCTGGGAACCACATGGCAGGATGCAGTATGTACTACTACGGATTGATCTAGTCATCATCCAGCATCCATTCCATTCAGTGACATGGGTGTATATACACAACATGAGAAGTACTTCCTATTCTGCCCACACCTCTGCTAAATATGTGCAGAGGAGGGTGGGCAAACTTCCTGAGTGTCAAGGCCTTGTCATCAGCCATCTGTTCACTCTCCTGATGTAGATTCCTTTGGATAAAAGGCTTGTTTACCAGGTGTTTACAACATGAACACTCGCTATCAGATGAAACTTCACAGCTTGTTTCTGAAGACTGTGGCAAATTAGTGCAGAGCAGCAGTAGACCTCATGTACAGAATAATTTCTGTATATTTAAGCAAATTATTAGGGATGTAATTATTCACAAATTTTCTCCATGTAGGAGAAGCATGGTGTAGTGGTTTGTGTGTTGGACTACAACTCTGGAGCCCAGAGTTTGAATCTCAACTCATCCACGAAACCCACTGGGTGACACTGGGCAAGTCAACTTTCTCAGCCTCAGGGGAAGGCAATGACAAAACTCCTCTGAAGAAATCTTGCCAAGAAAACCTCATGATAGGTTTGCCTTTGGGTCGCCATAAATCAGAAATGACTTGAAGGCACACAAAAACAACAAGAAAGCAAAGAGTAATTTTATCAGTTTTCTTCCTGAAGTGAGAAACTTCAAAAACCACATAATTTTCAAAGTTTATTTGCAATTCAAGACTCATCCTGCACAAAATTTGTGTGTGGTTGTTTTGGGCAATAAAACAGCCTTTTCGACATGGGGAACTACATTTACTACAAAAAAAAATCTGCAGAGAAATATTATTTTCTGTAGAGGAAAAGATGACTGCTGTGTAGAAAATGCTGTTTTCTGTGCAAAACAACCACATATGAATTTCGTGTAGAATAAGTCCTGAATTGCAAAGATTCTAATAAGACTAGGATCCATTTCATTAGGGTTTCTTGACATGCAACAAACATGTTTTCACACCATGTTCCAAATATTTTCAAATATTCTTTCTATCCCCACCAATGAGATGTTGAAAGAGGTTAGAAGTATCAAAGAAATTAACTGGGCATGGTGACCAATGAATATTGTAAATTATAGCTCCCAAAAACTCTGCTCTGCAGAGAATCACAGGCTTCTTCTGTGTACTTTGGACATCTTTCATTATCTCCAGCAATGTAGGAAAAAGCCCCATCATCCGTGAACAACGAACAGAGGATTTAACATACATTCATGGTCAATTATAGTGTCTGAATTGGTAGACTAAGAGGCTAAACAGACCGGCCAAAAGGACCGGCATTGGGGTGGAATGGAGGTGTGGCGGCTTCACTCTGTATGCCTCAACTCTGCGCCCAAGCCGCCATTATGCTGCCTGCCCACCTAGACAGTGGGCAGCGTTGCGGCGCTCTGGCAGTATGTCAACTACACACCACATGCCAAAAGCAGTGCTGAAAAGTGCCACCACAGCAGCAAGGGTGCCCTTTTCCCAGGCCAAAAAGAAGCAGCATTTTGCCACTTCTTTTGGGGCTGGAAAAATACCAGATCGGGGCTGAGGATGCAGTTGATGCCGCCTCGACCCAGTGCTCAAAGGGCAGTGGCAAGCCGCTCCTTTGGGGCCATCTGTTTTGCCCCTAACTTGAAATAAAGGCCCGATCAGTACTATAGATCCAAAACAAGTAGATTTGTACTCCTTTACCATGAATTCAGTCTTTACTCAACCCAAGGTTGTACTACTCCCCTCTTGTGTTTGTGTGGTGCAGTTTTTAAGATACACAAGAATCCATTTCAGAGAATGAGCTGTAGGACAACCAACTAGTTAAAATCTCTAGTGGTATCAACCAGAATTCTATCCCCTTGGACTACTACCTCATTTTGCACAACATTTAGAACAAATCTTATGGTGGTTTCTTAGGTAAGTCTAATGATGTGGAGATGACAACGTGCCACCACTTTCTACATATCAGTGGTAATATAAGATGCCCTGGACAATGCAATAGGAGTCCAGACTATAATTTCTAATTACACTAGTATTAACCCTTGAGAAAACATTTTAAAAAAACCTTTAGCCTTTGCTTGCATGTTTCTTTCTGTTCAGTACATGATGTGAGCTCCAGCTCCAGCAATTTCTGAAATTAAATTTCAAACAGCCCTGAAAAGGCCTCTAAGTTCATATACAGGCCAGATCTTGTTGGGCTTTTTTTACCAATAAAAAGATTGATCCATTTCAGCACATTAAGATTTGTTTCTGTACTGTTTGTTTTTCTGTAGATAACAAAAAGAGGGCCTTTTTCTAGTCATATAACTGAATCTTTTTTTGATTGCTAAATCACATAATACTGATAAGGATAGTGCCATTCCACATGAAATGAATGAGAACCCTTTAACACCACCACCAGCAAACTTAGTTGTGATCCTTACCCAGAACTAATCCATCTCTAGGAAATTCCCATCTTGAGTCATAGGGCAATTGCATGGGATCCACATATATATATTCATGGCCATCTGGGCTGATGGATTCAATGACTCTCCATCTAATTTCATATCTCGGTTTCTGCAATGTGTAAAAAATGAAAAACAGCATGTTATCTCATCCCTAACAAGTAAATTAATGAAGACTCTATCAGAGAAATGTGTTTCTAAATTACCTGTTTCCATATGATAACCAGGACAATCAGCGAAATGATTATAATCACTAGCAACACTAGGATCGCAGCAGCCACAGTCAGTTCTGATCTTAAAGCTGCAGGGAAAAGAAAAGAACACCACGATTAATTTGCTTTTAATAGAAGGATGGGTTAAGATGTTGTTTCAGAGGAAACGGAATCCATTGCCTACTGATTTTGGTTTGTGTTGTTTTTTTTTAATGCAAAGCAACATTTGCACCACATTCTACTACAAGATGGAATGGGTGAAGATAGCAATATAAAGTTTAAATTAGCCTTCAGAAGCAGTGGCAAATCTAGTCTAGAAAAAAACAAACCCTAGAATGTGTATCTCAGGACCATAAGAAGAAATAGTTGCACTAAAATGACAACTTTCGAAGAACTGTGCCTGTCTGCATAACCTACTTCCTCTCGTTTCTGTCTTCTCTTCTTTCTCTTGAACCACTGTCAACTTCATTTTTTAAAAAGGAAGGAAGGAAAGAGTCAAGATCCAGACAAAGGTAAAAACTTCAGATCCTATGTATTTTTATTCAGATCAAAATTCCACTGTAAGGACTAGCTCCGTTGATTCTACCTGGAGAATTAAGCATGTGTGCTCGATTGGATTTTCTTACATACTTCTGCCTCACAATCAAGCATGACTGAACTCAGTGAGACTTACTTGAGTTAGAATTATACACCACTGATATCAGGATTGAAAAATTCTGAACTCTGGCTGAATCATGTCTCTTCCCTATTGCTTTAATGCAGCTGTCTTTTAATTACCAGTGGCTGTTTCCTGTCTTCCTTAAGATTAAAGACGCATATGATACCAATCAATACTTCCTCTGTTAATAAACAAATCCCTGTGGGCTCAAGTATGGCTGAGGTTGTAGTGAGACGTAGTTCTCAGGCAGGGAGAAGAAGCTCTCACTTTCTGAAAGGGCAGCTTTGCTAGTCTGTTACAACAAAAACAGCGAAAAGCCTTATAACATTCTAAAAGACTAAGACATATTCTAACTACAGCAAATAGAATGTAATCTCACTTGGGAAAGGAGTGGAATTATTCCGTGATTAATGGCAACATTAATAATAAGTATATGATTATACATTAATATTAATACAGGTTCAGGCTTCCTTATCTGAAATGCTTGGGAACCGAAGTGATTTTCAATTATTATTATTTTTTTTATTTTGGAATATTTGCATATACATAGCGAGATAACTTAGAGCCAGGACCCAAATCTAAACATGAAATTCCTTTATGTTTTGTATACATCTTATACACATAGCCTGAGGGTAATTTTACACATGTTGTAATATAAAAATACATTATATTTTAAATAAGTTTGCGCATGAAACAAAGTTTTGCATATACTCAACTATCAGAAAGCAAAGGTGTTGCTATTTCAGCCACAATGTGGACAATTTTGGATTTTGGGGTATTTCAGATTTCAGACAAGGGATACTCAGACTGTATATACAATATATAAAGGTATATTTATATTTACAATATGATTAATTATCTATCACGCTATTCAGTGATTTTGGTTCTGTACAAATAATAGTGTTTCATTGCACTCTTGGAAATTTGTGTATTCCTTCTAAATTGGGATGGACAAAGTATACAGCCCCTAAGTCTCACTTTTTAAGTCCTGGAAGGAGCCCAAGAAGACACTCCCAAGGCTCTCCAATCCTTTAATTTTAAAAAATCCTCATGATTTTGGGCAATTTTGCTAACATTACCAAAGCAGTGACCACAAATGCATTGATTTTCCCCCCTGCCCCCGGGGCCTTCCTCAACTTTAGGGATTTTTTAAAAAATTGTCCAAAAATCTCCAAATGGCAGCTAGAGGTATTTGTGTGTATTTCAAGTAACCTGTCAACCCAAGAAGACCCCATGAATTTCATAGGGTTTTCTTAGGAAAGGAATTCTCATAGGTGGTTTTGCCGGTTCCTTCCTCTGAAATATAAACTACAGCACCTGGTATTCATTGGTGGTCTCCCATCCAAGCACTAACCAGGGCTGATGCTGCTTGGCTTCCAAGACCATACAGGATCTGGTGCCTTTAGGAATTTAGAGCCCATAGCTAGAAGTAACATGACTTCATTTCTGGCTTACAAAAAGTCAAAACGTGGACCTCCTCCTTCTTCGCAGTTGCCCCTGTTTTAAATATATATTGTGGGCATCATACATTTGTATAAGGAGATTGAGACAACAGCAGCTGAGTTAAGATTACACAAAGTTAACTCACTGGGAGCTACAAGCTTCAGTTCCCGAGCCACAGTTCCAAGGTCATTCCTTGCCATGCATCGAACAGCCAAAGTTTCTTCCACCTTCTGAAAAGTCACCTGGCTCGCTATCATGTTTCTCTCGTCCAGATGTGTCTCCATAGTAATATCAGAGATATTGTTAGTCAGGAGAGTCCATGAAGTATCATTGCTGCACCTAAAGATATGTGCAGATGTAATTTGGGTGATCAGACCAGATATTTGTCTTTCATTGAGAACTGTTTATAGAAGGAAAAAAAATATATGGAAAAGGATATGTTTTCTAAAATATCTCATGGCCATCCTTGAGGACTTCACAACCTTCTCGTCCTTACTATAGCTATCATCTTGGAAATTTCAATGATGGCATTCAGTGGTTAGAGCAGTATTTCTGTTATAGTAGGCAGATATCGCTCTTGACATTTATCTTTCCTTCAAAATACTGGTCTTGCCTCAGCTGCACCTGATTTTAAGTTTATTGATTAATTTACAAAATAATGAACTCCTCCTGATGGGACAAATATGTTGGGAAGATGCAGCATTTATTGCAATTTTAAGAATATCTAGATAACGTTTCTATTGTTCTGGGCTATTTTCTGACAGTTCTTGGCAACAGCTACAACATTTTATTCCCACCCTTGAGTGGATTTGTTTTTAATTCTGAGACATATAGGAATGTATCCTTTATAAGCTTACTGGTATATAAACTTAAAATCACATTGTCAAATCAATACTATTCAAAGAGAGTCAGAATCATGTGTGCTTACCTTTTAATGTCTTTGCAAACCAGCCATTCAACATCAGGGAGAGGTGTCCCTTCTGCCAAGCACTTCACTGTCTGCCCAGCAGAGCCATAATGGTTATCTACTAGGTCTCGAATTAAAGCTGGTACTGAAAAAAGAAGACATTGGGAAGATCCTATCAGGCTCAATGCATACCTATATATGAAGAAGTCAAGCATTTTCTAAAAACCTTGTTTCTGCCTGACAGACTCATTCCTTCAAGACATCCAAATTCACAGCATCAGGGGCTCCTTGTTTGTTTCCCCTAACAATTGATCTTCTGCTGCAGTGTTTCTCAAGCTATCAGAATCAGCAACTCCATCCACCCTGCAACATCCCAGGGACCAATACCATATTTGTAGATTACAACTGTTTCTTTCTTATCTGGAAACTCACCAAAGAGTGGCAGCTGATGGATGACTCATGGGCCAGTACTGGTCCAAGGAGCACCACTTTGAGGAGTCCTGCTCAGTTGTATTATGTATGTTTCGTAGACTGCAATTCTATATCTGTTTTCCTAGAAAATATTCCATTTAATTTGGTGGGACTCATTTTTCACGAAACACACATAGGATTGGACAGCTAGCTGCTAAACAAACAAACAAACAAACAGCTTCATTTATATACCGCTTAATACCCTTAAGGAGTGTCTAAGCGGTTTACAATTGTAAGCTATTTGCCCCCCAACAATCTGGGTACTCATTTTAGCGACCTCGGAAGGATGCAAGCCTGAGTCGAGCTTCAGCCCTTTGCTGGTCTTGAACTCGCCACCTTATGGTTTTTGAGTGAGTGGCTGCAGTATAGGCATTTAACCACTGTGCCACCAGTTCTATGAACACTTGCTTGGAAATGAGGACCATTAGTATGACTTGTACCTAGAGTTTTGTTTTATTTTATTTTATTTCGCCATGCTAGCTGTGGGTTTTTGGAAGAACAAATACCTATTTGAAGCTCGGCAATCTTTGCTAAACTGGACTATAATCCTTAACAATCTTTCTAAACTGGATTGCTAAACTGGACTATAATCCTTTACAATCTTTCTTGGGGAAACATCGAATTGAATGAAATGAGTAAACAAATAGGATCAAACTGCTGCTTTAGAGCAGTTCACTGACTGCTGTAGTTATCCTATAGACACTGTAATTTTTCACTAATTTTGTTCTTGAAGGAAGCAGCAAATAATTTTAGCAATTTTCTTCCCACTGCAACAAAGTCTTTGAAAGCTGCATGGTAAGTCTGATACTTATTCTGTGCAAAATGTGAACATTTTTTTTGCAAAGAAAACAGCATTTTCTGCACACAAAAATGTGCAAAAATATGACTTTCTGCAAAGACAGTACCATTACTTTCAGAAAGAAAAATGTGAATTTTGCACCAAATTAGTCCCAGACTGCAGGGTTTCCCAACACTCCTTTTCAAATATTTTTGAATATTCTTTCCATCCCTAGTAGAGAGTCCGCAGGGTCCTGGCTTCAGGTGAACAACATATGAGAATAATTAGGCAATAATACGCTTAGAAATGGGATGTGGGAAGATGGAGAGAGGAGAAAGCACAGCAAGACAGCCATACAGATGGTTTTACTCTAGTGAAGGAAGTGAATGAACTCTTCGAGTCAACCATTTCAAATGAAAACCGTAACAAAACATAGCTCATCTTTGGATTAAGGCTGCCAACACATTCAGTAATCTCTTTTCTTAAACTACAGTGAAATACTTGTAAGGAAACGGAGAAATTATCAAAACCTTAATAGAGGTGCCTTTTTTTGTGGGAGCTCATATTTAAATAGATATTCCTGATTTTTAGGGGGGGAAATGTTACTTATATCTAAACAATAGAGGTATTTGGCATCCCCTGTCATATTAACTAAAATATTCCAAAACACTATAAAAAGCTAAGTATGCTAGTATTTCACAATGCCACTACTTAGAAATTTCCTTAGCTGACTAATACCGTCCTGTATATAGATGTCTGAGAATAGATCCCACTGACCTTAGTGGAGTAGATTTTTCAGTAAACATACACTATTCATCTAGATTTTACACCACTGTTAGTTGTTATAATTTGAAAGACACAAAATGACAAATAGACAACCGCTATAATTAATCAATGTTCAGGATTTGCTTATAGAAGGTCCCAGTTTTCAAATGAGATGGTAAAACTCACTGGTAAAATCTAACTCTGCATCTACACTGCAGAATTAATGCAGTTTGACACTACTTTAACTGCCATGGCTCTATCTTATGGAATCTTAAGATTTGTTGTTTTGTGAGATATTTAGCTTTCTATCAGAGAGCTCTGGTGCCATAACAAACTACAAATCCTAGGATTCCATAGGATGGAGCCATGACAGTTAAAGTAACGTCAAACTGCTTTTATCCTGCTGTGTGGCAGCAGCCTATTAGTTACTCTCATAGATGTCATCTCCTTACAAATAAATACATGAATAAATCAGTACAATTAGGTTTTCAGAAACAAATACCACACTCTGGTTTCAGATAAGGCACAACAGTTATCAGGATAGAAGCAGAAATGTCAGTGAGAAAAGAGAATGCCTCTTTGAAGATACTGCTTGCTGCTGGGTTATTCTTGGACACTTTTTATTTGATCAAATGTGCTGTTAATCCAAATAATTACTCACCTAGTGCAGCCCTAGCCTCAGTTCATAGCATCCTCAGTTTTTATAAAAAATAGGGCTGCAATGTTGGTAGGATGCTACCAGCATGTGGCATCATGAGGTTGGGGGGGGGGGGTTGCCCACATGTGGTGACATCCCAGAAGAGGGGTGACACCTGGTCACACAGACCCGACTTACAGTGAACCTCACTAGGACTGAGAAAACTATGTAGTTTCTTTAGTGGCAGCCGGCAGAAGGATTTGCCAATTCTGGAAAGGGTGGGAAATGAGAAGAAACAGAGGATCTAGCCGGATTAAGTTCATCAGCAGGGGCTGACTGTTAGCATGGTACCATATGAACCAGAGCTTGGGGATATTACAGCTCCCCAAATTGCCCAGCAAACCTGGCCAGTGATCTTGTTGAAATTCCTGAAGCTGTTGTGCAAAAACAAAAAAACAAAATGCTTCTCCTGTAGTACTACCCAGGAATAGAGATGGATAAGAATTTAACTTGGCTAAGCTTTTTCATAGAAGCATACTAGTTTTTTATAGAAACGTACAAAAATATATTCAAATTTCTAATTACATTTTATCAGGAGATAATATTTTTTTTAAAAATGACTGTGGAAAAAAATGACCATGATTTCAGGTTGTCATCTCTTTTTTTGCTGACACACCCTCCAGTTTTTAGAGCAACATGGCAAACAAACACAAAACAGTTCTCTCTGTGCTGGGAAAACATGGACCTCTTCCATTTGATCAATGGTAAATTCAGGGCAAGACTTTTGTCCAGGTGCTTTGTGACAAATGTTTGCCAAAACTTTCAGAGTTCAACAGAAAGAACTTAAGATTTTACCAAACTCACAGTAATGAGTGTCAGAAAAAGCTAAACTGTCATGGTTCATCTATCTTTCTACCAATGGCCCAGTGAAACCTGAGCACCAGGCTCCCTACAACTTAAGAGAATCATTGACTGGGTCCACTGTGTGGAAACAATTCCTATTCTGTGATCTGCCCCATCCAGGTCACAGTTTTCATTCCATGGCCTAGTATATAAGAAGGTCTAGAGACAAGTCTGCTTTGGAAACCATATGTGAGCAACAGCGGAAAAACAGTATATAAGTACAGTAAATATAGCAGTATAAGCAAGCAACAGTATTGGTGGACAAGAAAGGAGTCATCATCTGTATGAACACTTTCCAAATTCTACTACAAAAATATCGCAGAACAATGGTCACAAAGATAAATTTTCCACTAAATGTTCATTTTGCATAGTAATTCCTTATCCCTTTAATGTACTCCTTCCTCTCTTCAAATTAAATCCATGTGGAAGGGACTATTTCTGACTGTCAGCCAGGCGAAACAGATGTTTAAGTGTGTCAACATCTGGGACTAAAATGATCCCCAAAGTATCTTCCATGGACACCAGCAAGCAAGCAAGTTTGTTCCTTGGTAATCTGCCATGTTATTGATTCTGATTTTTAAAGGTATTATTCATACCATATGGTGTTTCTTGAGAGAATACAAATGCTGAATATGCTACAACAGATAATTTTACTTTCTAAGGGTCAAGCTTAATGTAGATATTGTTGTTTGTACTAAGGACTTAGTAATAGGGCTAAAAGCCATGGAATAAATGAGCCAGTTACACTGCAAATCACTTGAACTTGCTCTATCATGCAAATGGTAGGGGGGCTGGTAAAATTGTTCTTCGGTTGTACCTTTTCAAATGAGGAGTGGCAACTACACCTCCTAGGAAAAGTGACCAGATGTCATAGCCACAAAGGAAGACAAAGCACTGCAAATGTAGGACATTACAAAATAAAAGATAACAACACTAATATAAGTATAAATTCATGGCTCTTAGTTGTACTCAAAATGGGGAACATTTTGGAATTCCTCCTGGACAGAAGGCTGAAATGTAGGACATGTCCTGGAAAGGAAAGCAAGATGTCTGGTCACCCTGCCCCTAGGTATCATGGACATACGGCAAAAAGCGGGGTATAAATAAAAGTTTAATTATTTATTATTATTATAGAAAACAATCCCTACATATAAAAACACTAGATGCCAAAGAGAAATAGTCCAGATTAACCTCTTTCCTGATATTTTATTTTTATTGATTAATCATAGAATCTAAGCTCTGGTACAGACAGATGCTTTGTGCCAGCCTGGGCCTGATAGTAGGCTAGGTCAGGCTCAGCGTTTACATGCTGCAAGCCCTACTATTGTCACCTGTGTGCCATATTGGCACGTACCTGTCCATACAGGGCACGCCATGATGACACATGGGCATCAGAGCACCCAAGTGGCTTTGGCCAGAAGGGGCATCATGACGCCGCATCACAGTGGTTATGATGCCCCTAAAAAGAAGCTGCCTAAGGGTGCTTTCACGCTGCATAGCTATAGTGCTGTTTCCTCTTTAACTGCCATGGCTGCCTCCTATGAAATCATGGGCTTTGCAGTTTGGTGAGACACTAAAGTTTTCTCCCTAAAAATGCTAAGTATCTCTTCCTGAACTGCCAG
This sequence comes from Urosaurus nigricauda, assembly GCA_034509955.1. NCBI lineage: Eukaryota > Metazoa > Chordata > Lepidosauria > Squamata > Phrynosomatidae > Urosaurus > Urosaurus nigricauda. The sequence goes on along the minus strand of JAOEGL010000005.1, from coordinate 131,698,626 downwards.
TCCCAGGATACTATAGCATGTTTGCCATGGCAGTTAAAGTGGAATCATAACATTGTAACTGTGTCATTTGAAAGGCCCGGTGAGTGTTAAATCCCACTGAAATTCACTGCTGTAACTAAACTGGGAGGACTGGTTTCAAATTCTGCAAGCATTACTTGGAATATATACCTGGCCATTTCCAACTTTCATTTTAAACCAGACTTGTAAAGTAGGTGGTTGTTAAAATAATGATTATTTCAAAGCTACCCAGTGGCCTTTACAGCTAAACAGGGTTTTGAACCCTATTCTCACCATTCTAAATCTTAACATTTTAGACTTTCTGTTAATAGCCCCATGGTAATTCAAATTCACTTGTTGGCCCATGAGTCTCAACACATTAAACTGATACTCATCTCCATAATGTCTCTTCCATTTCTTTTTCACTATTATAATTTCATACAAACTGTATCCATTGTACAAGCTTACCTTGTATGAGCAGAGAGAAAGTATATCTTTGAATTTCATCTTCATTCTGTGCTACTAAAGTATAATACCCACTGTCTTCTTCCTTGGCACGAATTAATTTCAATACACTCCGGTACCTATAGGGAATAGATAGAAGGCAGTCATTTTTGCAAAGCAGTACAGCGACTAGTTTCTAAGCAACTAGAATAGATAGATACACCAGAATCCAATAGGTGAGTAAAAGAATATATAAGGAAATGGTACAATTTTGAACAAACTCTTTTTCTTGATACATTGATAAGGAAGTGTATCTTATTTAGAGTAGTGGCGAGAACCCATTGAGAACCAGAGGTCCAATTTTTCATCCACATAGCTCTGACTGAAACTTTTTGGTTTGTTCAAGGGTTTTGGAGATTTGGTGGGGCTGGGTGATGTTGGGCCTGATCTGCCATTCTTAAGCCTCCAGCAGCAGTAACTGATCCCTGGCACAATCTTGAAGGGTCTAAGCAATGCCTCCTGTGGCCTCGGGGTGCACAATTTTCACCCTTAAATTAGAAGATGCCCCAATGATTGCACAGTTCAGTGCATTCCCGACAAGTGTATTTAAATCCAGTTAGAATTAAATATTTAAATCCCAATACTTTTCATCTTAAAAGGGCAATTTGCATTATGGTTTGCATTATGGAGTGCCTGCTTCTCTAGACCACATCCTTTCTCAAACAGGCCAATCTTATGCAAGGAACTGTACCCTTAAAGATGTGATATAGAAACAACCAAGGTCTTATCTGCATTGCAGAAGTAATGCTGTTTAAGACACTTTAACTGCCATGGTTCAGTGCTTTGGAATTCTGGGATCTGTACCTTTTGTGAGATATTTAGCCTTCTCTGTCAGAGAACTCTGGTGCCACAACAAATGATAAATCCAATAGCATTGAGCCATTGCAGTTAGTCAAACTGCATTATTTCTGCAGTGCACATTTGACCTTAGTTAGCTTTACCTACTTCCTTGAATATAAGCCCTACTGAAGAATATACTGTATATGTAATTTTGGAATAAATATGTAAAGGTGCAGTCCTATGTGTTGTTAAGAATAAGCCCTACTGAATTCAGTGGAATTTTCTTGGAGTAAATATATATAGGATTATGCTGCACTACTTGTAATAATTTACAGGATCTAAGCAGAGCAGTGGAAGACTTGGAGATGTCTCATCCACAGGGTTGCCATGTTTCAGGATCAGCTTGAGAGTGGTTAACAACAACAAACAAAAACTTGCAATAGAACTAGGTTCATGCAAGCAAGAGTACCTTTTTGAAGCTGGTGAAAGATTTCAAAAGATGGGTACTGGGTTGAATTCAGGGTGGTAATTTGAAGGTACAGAAAACGGTTGTGTATGATCAACCATAGGAAGGAAGGAAGGAAGGAAGGAAGGAAGGAAGGAAGGGAGAGATACAAGAGGCTGCAATATCCCCTGTGAGATATTGTAGTATACAAGAGTATACATAAAATTGTGAAGTGGTAGATGCAGAACTGGATGCTTATTCATTATGGGGGCGAAATAATACAAGGGGCATGCATGAAAGAAACGGGGAAGAAGAGAAAGTCAAGGAAGTAAACAGGCTGCATGGAAAACAGAGGTATTTTCAAGAACTTGGAAAATTAGGAACGGACCAGTATTTAGTATGGAAAAACAAGAACCGCTTGTCCCCCTTGGGATGACTACAGAAAAGTGGTACCAATTATTAGTCTCAACCAGAGTAGACCCCTTGACTAAGTTCCCATAGATTCAGAAGGAGAATGAATGAGCCTCTGCGACTCCATTCAGTTCTAGATGTTTGTGAAGGGTATTAAAGGCTTGGAAATGATGGATACATAAATCTGATCAGACATGGGAGGAATACGAGTGATGTGGATTAGGTTTGAGGTTCTCCAAAGGACACTTTCCAAGGAAATAGCTTGGTTTGCAAACTGGAGCACTAATGGACTTGCTAAGATATCAACAGATAATCTTGGCATGTATTTTATTCACCTCGTCTCCTGGATCTGCTTGGAACTAGTGACAATCTCGGTGAGATTCTCCATCAGAGTGACATTGTCCTTTAGCCAAAAGAGTCTTGGCTCTGGATATGCATGCACATCAACTACAAAGTTTTTAACTTCATGGAGATTGACTGCTTCCATGGGATTAAAATGGGGCTCCAGATGAATGAACCCTTTATCTGTGGGAGGACAAAGATTTCCATAAGTATCTCTTGATGACAAGCTGTTGGCATGTTCAGTCAGAAACAGTGTGGTGACTAGAAAGAGACTGTACCATGAACTGTGATGACTACTCTTTTAGTTTTCTTTAAATCTTTGGTCACATGCCGAGCTGCACACTCATAATCTCCACTGTCCTTCACTGAAGCATCTGGAATGGTCAAGTTGTAAACCAACTTCTGGGTTGGCACTTTGATATCCTCAAGTGAAATGATCCCTTTGTTCTTCTGCATGTGGGAAGGAACAAAAATGTCAATTAAATAGGTTAGCTAGAGAAAATAATTTGGCATCCTTATGATTTATTTTCACTCTGCATGTACAGAAAGATCTTCAGAGAAGCCCTGCATCAGGAACTACCCTAATTCAAGGCCAAGTGGATGAAATTAAAGATTTTTCAATTGTTTGGTATTCTCTCTCCTCAGAGATTCACCTCCTTAACCTCTGGAAACTGGCAAAGACTTTTCTTTATCAAAACAAGCAGTAGGAAGATAGGGTAGATAGTAACTTCACTATGTTGCTGTCTTAACATTTGCATTTTAAAATTGTAAATGAGAGAAAAATATTATTTGAACTAGTTTTTGTTTTTTTTAAAAAAATGTTTTAGATCATTTTGTTGTGAGTCATCAGGCCATAAGTGTGACTGAATCTGAAGCCAACCCATTGTGATGAATGCATGCACATCAACTACACTGTTTGTACCAGAGAGTTTATAGAAGTGCCCTTTTTAGCGTCACAGGATTCATTCATTGCAACTTTCACAATGGGCTGGATCCAGACGACCAATGCCAACTGAGGGGATTTGTGACTGAATAGGAAGCTATGCCAAGGTCTTTATGTCCCTATGCTCTTTAAATTACTCTACTGTAGTAGGCAAAGTGCCGTACTCTTCAGATAATGATGATGTCACACTTTCTCATCAACATAAGTGTAACATGTGGACAACTTTATAAACACTCCTTTTTGTTCTATTATGTTTTCCAGGTTCAAGGGACTGTTATTCCTTTATAACAATAAACCAACTTCCTGTCAACCTCATATGTTATCCATCTCCTCATAACATCTTACAGAGCTCTGCATACTAACTTTATTGCTAGTAAAGTGTTGATTCCTGATATCACCCTAATGCAATAAAAGCTGGTCTTTCTTCATCTGTTTTTGTTCTTTGTTGTTGTTTTTTTAAAGAAGTAAAATCCCACCTACAGTATCCTCTGGTCATTTATTCAACAACAAAGGGGGTATTTACCACTTTCCCTGGATAATTCCATTGCAAGTTCACAACTTCATTCTCCAAGACCACACAAGATACAACAATCGTTTCTCCTGTTTTATACACAGTCTTAAGGGATTCAACTGCAACCTGAAGATGTGAAGTAGCTGCAAACAGAAAAAGAAAATTAACACATTTAAGATATATAGGTGTTACAGAGGGGCTTTTGTTGTACCCATCTGTTGAGGGTAACCTCTGCCCTAAGCCCCTAAAAAAGGCATACCCAAATGGTGCTTTCAGAAACCAGCTTTCCACATTGTGATGTGCATTTATTATTATTATTATTATTATTTACTTTTATTTATATAGCGCTGTAAATTTGCACAGTGCTGTACATACAATCTTGCAATTAGACAGCATCCTAGAATTCTCTCCCTTTGTAAAACATTACCCTATTCACCTCTCTGATTATGCCAAGTACATCTTCCTTGGGTATCTTTTAAACTCCTGAACTTCAAAGCACGCTGAACACAGCTGTGACTTTACCAAATATGTGTTGCAACTCTGCAAATGAAGCAGGGATGAGTGGTAGGGCCACATCACAGGACCCAGGGGAACATGGAGATTTACTCTATTCAGGCTTAACATAGTAACACTACCACATTAAATGTAGTGGTGTCCCTATGGTTGGTGTCACCTGGTGGGGAGGCAGCGGGGAAAGCTGCCCTGTCACCCTCCCTCATGATGCCTTCCTTGCCTGCCCTCTGGCCGGTTCACCACTACCTGGCAAGACTACTGCTGGGGGTATTGCTGCAGTAATAGCAATAGCAGCAACAGCAGCTACATTTATATACCACTCCATATTGAACTATGCAGTCTCTAAGTGGTTTACAACTGTAAGATAATTGCCCCCAACAAGCTGGGTACTCATTTTAGCAACCTCAGAAGGATGCAAGCCTGAGTTGAGCTTGAACCCTGGCTAGTATTGAACTTGCAACCTTATGGTTTTGAGTGAGTGGTTGCAGTACAGGCATTTAACCACTGCACCAGCAGGGCTCCTCCAGATGGTTGTTTGGGATCCAGTGGGGTTGCTCATGCCAGACCCAAAATGAAGGGCACTGCACCCCAGCAGCACCCACTCCTTTTGGAGGGGGGGCAGTGCTGCAGCCTCCAGAAAACTATGTAGGGTCTTGTGTGGTGCTGAGCTACCAAGAAAGGGGTGTGAGACTCCTTCTTGCTCAGCCAGCAGCTGCACCACACTCTCCTAGTTTAAATACTCATAGGATCACTTTTTCTAAAATGTGGTGCCATGCCCACCTTACCCTAAAATGTCACAGTTATACCCTTCAGGTGCTGACAAAGAAATCAAACTCATTGTTTATCATCAAGAAAACATTTAAAGGTGTACCTTTGTAAACGTAGACAAAGAATTCACCAGACAGGAACTCCACTGCCTTCACAGTGGTCCTGCATGTGTAGGAGCCTGCTGAGAAGTTTCCAATGAAGCCTTGTCTGTTGTCATAAAAGGCGTACATGACTTTCCCCTCACTGTTTGTTAAAGTTACTTGAGCATTAGGGTCGCTTGTGCGGCACGGGATAGTGGTGGACTCGTCTTCCTCAGTAATGACAATGAACAAATCTTCTGGGGATGTAGGAACAAAAGGGACAGCCGGATCTGTTCAAAATGAGATACAGTATTGAGAATCATCAGTAGGGTAAGAGCAATAAGTGGTTATTTATTTCCTCCTCCATCTTCCATCTACAGCTTCCAACCTGCACCTTGTATGTGCAGATAGTAAGGAATGGAACAGCTTCCACAGACTTCCATGTTATTTTCTCCTTGCCTTGGCATGTTTTTGTCACTTTGGACCCAGCCATGCAAGTTGGTATGGGCCAACCTTTTGTTGCATGAGAGAGAGCAGAATTAGTACCCCCATCCCCCAAAATAAAGAGCACAGAACTGAGAGCTGATCAGGTTCTTCTAATGCTCTGTATAAAATCCCACAAGTACACCTCCCCCTTCCTACAATGAAAATACAATCTCTGCAATCTCACTGAAGCACTACAGGATGGTAAAACAAGTTACACATACAGTTGTGCTTTCTTGTATGTGTGTGTCTACGTACCATCCAGTCAGCTGTTGACTTATGGTGACCCCAAGAATTTCATAGGATTTTCTTAGGCAAGGAATACTCAGAGGTGGTTTTGCCAGTTCCTTCCTCTGAAGTATATCCTACAGCACCTGGTATTCACTGGTGGTTTCCCATCCAAGTAGTAACCAGGGCTGACTCTGCTTGGTTTCCAAAATCAGATAGATATGGTGCCTGTAGAGTATGTAGAGGTTGCCTAAGGAAGGTCCTCAATACTGCCAATTGTTCCACAATAGACATATAGCCCTCTCTCACACTTTTCACTTGGTGAAACTAGCCTTTACACAATGGATAAACTGAAGGACATTGGGGCTGCTGCACAATCTGTTATGCAATTGTGGGAACAAGTGCATCTATACTAGCATATTTTTGGACTATATTAAAAGTGTATAAGATCGTGCCCAATAATAATGATACCTTAATAAAGAATTTGTCACTATGTCATGACACCCAAGACCCATCCACACTACATAATTATAGCACTACATTCCAATTTAACTGCCATCACAACATCCTATGGATTCCTGTAGTTTGATGAGGTACTAGAACTCTCTGGCTGAGAAGACTAAGTATCTGTCCCTGAACTGCAAATCCCAAGATTCCATGGCAGTTTATATGGAATGTAGCATCATAATTGTGTTGTGTGAAATCAGGCCTCCAGAACCTCACTCTGCATAATAGCAAGGCCTGCCTTGTTTTTGACACTTTTCGTACGAAGCAGCTATTATTTAGCACCTAGTATTCATTATTAAGTCTTATCCAAGATAAAAACAAAAGGGAAAAATATCTTACAAAAAATAGGTTTAGAGAGAAAAGAAACTCTCAGACAAAGGACCCTGCTTCATGTGAACTGTACAACCACCTTGGAGCATATCTAAGCACACAATATTAATTTTACCTTTTACTTTTATACACACCTACAGTTCACACACACAAATCAACAGAAGTTCAGTTTTAAAGTTCCAATCTGTCAACACAGTTAGTGAGTAACCATTCCTGAACACAGCTGGAGTAACTTTAAAAAAAAATGTTGAGGTTCAAAACAGTCATGCAAAATAAGTACATATACAAATCATTATGTAGAAAAGCCATTTTAACAAATGATGTAAACTGATTCCATTTTAATGATACAGTACACAACATTAATGGCTGCTTTCCATCTGTACCACAGAAGGGTAAAACAGCTGGACTCAATTTCTGAACTTCAGCCGCTTTTAGAGTAGAAAACAGCGGGTAAGGTCTTTTAATAGGGCAACACTGTGAATATTTGGACAGGAGGGGGAAAGAACCCTTCAGGCTAGGAAAGAACAGTCCCAAGTTACAGACGTCATATGGAAATCTGTGCATAGTCTGACATTCCAGAGAAATACAGCTACAGCTACAGAATGTAGCATATGCCATATGATTCTAATTCTAAAGGATCCCCAGGCCCCTACACCACCCTAAAAGCAGGTTTCTAGTCCTTATGAGTGCAAATGTGTGTAGCTTTTCTTCCTATACAAAATGTGTGCCACAAAGGGTTTTACTGTTTGCTGGGGCAAACAACCGTATGGGGTTACTGAAGATGTAAGAATTGCTTGGGGTGGGGTGGAGATCAACTTGAAGGTCTACCAGTTTGATTCGACCTATTCCATATGACTGTTTCCCAATGTTTGCTGAGGAATTGGTTTTACTGCATGCTTGAAAGTATGTGAGAAATGCCTCAAAACCTGAAGAGTTGCTGAAATAATTTCCTACAGCCAAAACAAGAGACAGAGTTTTAGTGCTTTGTTTTAGGGCAGAGCAGAAAAACAGAAGTTTTCCTATACGGTCCTAATTGTGGATATGGAGGGGGGGTGCTTTTTCCCAATGTTTAGTGAAATCTAAATTCTGGAGGAATTCCTCATTGCTTTCCAGAACAGCTTCTGGCATAATTCTCCTTTCCCCAAAGCTCCCATGAAGCCTGGGGTGTAATAAATCAGGGGTGAGGGACCTTTGATCTTCCAGATGTTTTGCCCTACAATTTCCAGACACCATTCATCATGACCAATTTTAATGGATGGTGGGAGTTGTGGTCCACAATATCTGGAAGGTCAAAGGTTCCCAAAAATATGTGGCCTAAATCGATCTCCAATGGACTCTTTAAATCAATGGGACCTATATTGTCTGAACTCTCTCTAGAAGTAAAGATGACTAAACTGAGGCTTTTGTTCTTTGGACATAACATGTAATGATGTGACCCACTGGGAAAAATAATAATGCTTGGTAAAGTGGAAGGTAGTAGGAAAAGAGAGACCACACTACGAGTGAATTGAGTCAATCAAAGAAGCCATGGCCCTGAGTTTACAAGACATGAACAGGTCAATTGATAAGCCGGGACAATGAAGGTCTTCGATTCATAGGATTGCCATAAATTGAATTCAACTTGATGGCAAGCAACAACAAACCAAGTTCCCATCTGTTCAATTGGTCTATCCAACATGGAACTAACAAATAAAGTTACTTACTTACTTACTTACTTACTTGTTGCATTTTACACTCAATCTTTTAGCCCAAAAGGTTCCCAGAGCAGCTCACAGACCCTGAGGCCTGCCATTAGAAACAGAACAATACATATGCAAATCACTCTTCCCTTCCCAGGGTCACACAGTATATATATACCCAACTCTTTTCCAGGCAAGCATTCTCTGAAGATGCCAGCTAAACATCAGGAAGAAACTCTTCTAGAACATGGCTACATAGCCCAGAAAGCCCACAAAAATCTATGGATACTGGCCATGAAAGCCTTCAACTTCACAAGGGATAACGTCCAGTGCTTCTCTGAAGTAGATTTTGGAGAATTTTATCTCCCCATCATTCTGTTGACAGAAACCTCCCATGAGCAGAGGAAGTATTCTTAAAATTGTGCACTTTTGATCAGTGGAAATAGCCACACTCATGTTCCACCATTTCTCCATCCAAAAGCCTTCATTAATAGTCTGCTGTGGAGATACTGAAACAACTCACCTGGCACGTAGACATAGATATCCTTTCCCTCAACCTCCCCTTCTTCCTCTTGGGAATGATTGTAGTAGCAAGTGTACAATCCCGTATGAGAAGCAGAAGCATTTTTCACTTCCAGCACAGTCACAAAAAGGCCGCTATTGTTTTCTTCATTTCTGATGTCTATTGTATTGTTGTCTTCAGGTATTGGATGTTGCCAGTTTACTTCACTATCGCCAGAACATTTCAGGGTGAAGGGGGAATTCAGTTGCACCACCATTTCATCTTTGTTTGGAAGAATAGTAGGAAACAAAGTCTGGCAAGAGGCTAACCATGGACCTGTGGAAACAGACGTGAAAGATGTTACCTGGAAGAACTTTTTTAACCTCAAAATGTGGGAGGAAATTATTAGCACATTTGGAATACTAGCCCTTTTCTGCTCACAGGCTATAGGTCTGCCTATGATGGATGACCTTATAAACATACTTTTAAGGCCATGTCTTCAAGTAAGAAAGAACAGGTAAGACTAGAGAAGGGAAATCCCAGCTGAGGCTCATGAAAAGAGGCTTAAAGGGCTTCTTCAAGCACAACATGGTTTTAATGTGACTCATTTTACATGATTCAACCATACAGATGCCTCTCTGTTTAAATGTGCAGGTAGGTGGGTAGTTTTATATATATATAATATTATCTGGCATATGAGATGCAACTAGGTGAAAATATGTTTGGACAAGAGAGTTGAAGAAGCACAAGAAACATGGGATTTACTATTCTTCTTCTGTGCCTTCAAGGCGTCAGTTTATGGCAACCCTACCATAGGGTTTTCTTGGCAAGATTTATTCAGACGTTTGCCATCACAGCACAATTTGCCCAAAGTCACCCAGTGGGTTTCCATGGCTAAGTGGGGTCCTAGTCCATCACTCAAACCACTATACTGGCGCCAATATATACTGGTGTCAATGTATTATACTACTGTGCATGGGGTACAATGAGCATACGCATGCACACATGCACTCATACACCTGCCTGTGGGAGGGCTTGAAAAATGATTCTGGACTTGTAGTCCACAGAAGTAATTTGTCTATACTGTAACAGAAAGTCAAGTGTGGACCAAAACAAGGGTTATTTCTAGGCAGGTGCAAGTACACTGTACTGACCTCACCTATTTTCTAAGGTGGACCTATTCATTGCCATCGCCTATGCTGCTCCCACCTAGCGGGAAATTAAAAGTTGTGTGCCTTTAAGTTGTTTCCAACTTATGGCAACCCTAAGGCAAACCTATCATGGGGTTTTCTTGGCAGGCTTTGTCCAGTTGGGGATTTGCTATTGCCTATCCCTGAGGCTGAGAGAGTGTTACTTGCCCAGGGTCATCCAGTGGGTTTACATGGCTAACACTTATATCATACTGTACTAGGGAGATCCCAAAGAAAAATGGGATTTAAGAGATTTACATTTTTAAAAAACCAGCAAATGTGGGAAGTTTATCACACGAAATAACCCCAAAGTGAAAAAACACAAAGTTAAGTTCTGAAGGGAAGTTCTGAAAGTAAAAAGCTGCTGTTTTTCTCTGCTTTACATTCAGTTCAACTTTGTGTCATTTCACTTTAACAGTGATGTCGTCTGATAAACTTCCTGTATTTGCGATTATTTTAAAATTTAAATCTAGTTTAAATCCTGTTTTTCTTCGCTATCTCCCTAGTGTGATAAACTCCTTGATAAACTCCTTGTGATAAACTAAGTAGGAAAGCAAACCCTGGTCTCCAGAGCCACAGTCCAAGGCTCAAACCATTACACGACTCTGGCTCTCTAAAATATAGTACTAGTATTAATGTAGGAAACAAATGTTTCTATCCTTTTTTTCTCCCGCTTTGTGTTCTGCTTTTTCTCCTTGTGTTATTCTTCCTCACGGCACCAGTGTTTAACCTCCATAACACCATCCTGCTGGCTTCTCTCTTATTTTTGTGCTCCCCACCTAAATTTTTCCTCATTCCCACACCACACCCATCCTCCAATAAAATGTATTCCTTGCCTTGGGGTGTTTGCCTTTTATTGGGCTCTGGTATATTAGAGCATGAAACAGTCTTTTTGGGGAAGAGAGTGAATTGCAAAAACAGAAAGAAAACTGAACAGACAGCGCACAGATACACGGACTGCCCCTAGAGCTGGAAATAGTTTATTGCACCCCATATTAGAGCACGACTGTGTCGCCTGCACTGCAGAAATAATGCAGTTTGACACCACTTTAACTGCTATGGCTCCATGCTTTGGACTTCTGGGATTTTTGGTTTGTTGCTCTCTGATATCAGAGGGATAAATATCTCACAACACCACAAATCCCAGAATTCTATAGCACGGAGCCATGGCCACTAAACTGCTGTCAAACTGCATTATTTCTGCAGTGCGGATAAAAATCTTGGCTGTTTCTATATCACACCTCCTCCGTTAACTCCAGGTTAGCGATCCTGGAACCTTTTTTCAATAACTTCTAGCTCCTTCCAGGGCACCATTCAGCATTTTACAGGCAAGTGAGTGAAGCCAATAAAGGAGGCTAAATATATGATCACAGTCTGGAGCTTTCAAGAATCAGAATTGCGAGAGGATCAGAATTCAAAAAGAAAAGGTTATAAATCTAACCAGGGTGGGGTGGGGTGTATTAACTGGGGAAATGACATCCTCCGCCAGTATCATCTGGTAACTGAATTTTCTAATGTTTCTGCATTAGTTTTTCCTGTTACTTTTTAAGGGGCTATTTTTTTTCCAGGGGAAATTTGAAGCTTTCTCCTCTTCACACCTTAAGCCATGTTCTGACCATTTTAAATAGTCACACAATGAATTCCTTTTTTAAAAGTAACTTACCCAGAGCAGGTTTTGAATGGAGTTTGGTTATCTATGTCCAATTATTTGTTTTTGGCACTATTTATGACAGGTAGTTTTGAAGAATTCAAAACTAACCCTTGCTTAGGTGCTTTTTTTCTGGGGAACAGTTTACACTTTCTTTCTTTCTTTCTTTCTTTCTTTCTTTTCTTTTCTTTCTTTCTTTCTTTCTTTCTTTTTTTGCCAAGTATGTGTTGTATGTCTATTCACACTCTGTTTTCTTGTACTGTAATGGTCGGCTTTTTATTTCTAAGGCTGTAATCAGGCCCATCATAGCAAATAACATGCCATCTTATTTATTAAAATAAGGACCTTATCTGAAGACATATGATGTGTTTTAATCAGGCTTTTTAAAAGGATTTTATATTTCATGTTCATTTTGCAAATTGTCCTTCTTCCTGATCTACCTACTACCTTTTTCAAAGGAGTCCTTGGAGGACTAGATCGACTGCTGAACCCACCCACACCAAAAATAAAAATAAAAAATAATAAAATAAAATAAAATCCCCCCCCCAATGCCTTCTAAGGGTCATGGGGTAGATTTTCATCATGTTTTAGACCACTCCTGTGCCATTTTAGGCCCAGGACAGGAGAGGCTTCCCAAGTCCTACCTTCAACATTGTAATCACTGCACACCATCATTTGGCCAAGCTAGAAAAGCTCATGATATCTGAAGCAGTTCAGATCTACTCCCTCTTTTCCTTGTCTTTTCTTTTCCTTTGTATGAGGGGAGCTCTGAGTCTCAATAGAGCATGTGAAAAACATTCTTGACTATTTGCCACCATCACCTCTCCTCTGAGAAGAGAGCAATAACATAGCATGAGAAGAAAACTCAGAACAGCTTGACGAACTCATCCTTGCTTTGAAATCAGATTGTGACAAAAATTATGAGAACTGTCAAGTGAACAGATTGATCTGAACGAGTATTCTTTTCAACTTTAAAAACAGATTATTCTAGAAAGAGTAATCTGGCTTGGATCATTTTGACTCAGCCACTCTCAAGATAAATCTACCTGCTGTCTGCTGAAGGTCGGACTTGATGAATATTTTCAAAGGGAAGCCTTACCTGCCAAGACGCAGCCCAAGATCAGGTATGTCCTTTGAGAAGGACCCATCATGATGGGGAGCTGAAACCAGATTGGGGGGGGGGGGGTGGAGAGAGAGAGAGATACGATTAGTTAGAAAATGACAATATTTATTATTTATTTATTTATAGGATTTATATCCCACCTTTCTCCCGCAGTGGGATTCAATACATCTGCCATGCACATTTTTACCACGGAAATGTGCATAGCAGACACTCATGATTCAGACTTAGCAAAGAGTTCTGAATATTTCCAGTTCTGGCTTATTCATCTCAGTATTCAAATCCACATTACATTTACCAGGGTGCCATTTTGCAAGAACAGATTATGGCCTGAATCCTATTTGTTAATCCCGACTAAACTAGACAATTGAATTGATAGTTAAATGGTGAGTCAACACATGGATTCAATGCCTCTACTCTGATAATTAAGCTTCCCAGATTTCAGGACTTAGTTCCCTCTTCTCCACTCCTCAGTGCAAAGGGCAAGAGTGCTATCTTGAAAAGTGTGTGTGAGAGTGTGCATGTTCTTAGTTTTTCGGGCTTTTTTATGGGACTGTTTTTTATTTGAAAGGCATATTCTTTGCAGCTGTGGTTGATGCTTAAAGTGGCATGTCGAATGACATCTGCAGGAGTGCCCCTTGTATCATCACCAGAAACATCCCTGTGACATTTCAAGGCGTCATCTCTGCATCTCAGGGTTTGGCTTGAAATCTCAGGGACTGGGGTCGCTTTGAACAGGCAATCCTACTAGCAATAGGATTCAGGCCAAAGTTTTAGACTGCATCAGGTCAGCACATATTTTTCTGGTTATTACTGGGCAAGGAATGGCAACCACAAAAAATACCTTTAACAGTGGTCAAGTCAGTCTCATTCATATTCGGTACTGAACAGGGAAGGGGACTAACATCAGCACAAAGAGAGGAAACATGTCGCCGAAATACAACATACATGTGCACAACATATATTTATGTTAATTTATATGCATAGATGCAAATGTTAACATGATTACTATAATTAAAAATGCACCTCACCATAATTGGAAGGACTGTGACAAAATGATCTGTATGCCTGCTCAGGCTGCTCTCTAAGTCCTATGGTCCTTGCTGTCCCTTCTGGTTATTTTTTTATATGTAAACTGGATTTAGAATGGATATCCCTTCAAACAGACGACTGTTCTCTGTAAAGTAGGACATCCAGTCTCACTCTATATGCACATACTCACACATGTATGAACTAGGTGCCCTGCTATACAGAGAATAGTCCTCTGTTTCAAGGGATATCCAAGATCTGTCCTGCAGATCTTGCCCTCCACATCTTGGTCCACTAGAAACATCACCCAGCACTCCCACTTCTGAAATGCAATGCTTTCAGCAGAATTTCAAGCTTATAAATTCAATATCTGAACCAAGATTTTGGGAATCACTACCTGGGCCTCCAAAAGGCATCAGTAGTGGGAAGAAGCAGAAAAAGAAGAGTACTCCACACCCAGCATTCATCCACACTCTTCTCCAAAATATCCCCATTAGCACTAAGACCGTTAACCTCAAACTGCAGGAATTTCTTATGAAAACAGACCAAAATAAATCCAGCCCTTGCTTTGACCCAGCTCTTCTCAATGCTAGATAAATACCCAGAGAAGAAAGATCTATGGAGCTTGCCTCAAGGAAAGCTGCAAACCTTTGTATGTACACCTGAGAATAACCACTAGTGAACATAAGTAGTGAACACAACAGTCCACTTATTTCCAAAGGAAGGAGGGAGAACAGGATACACAATACTCTATTGCCGCTGGGGATGCGAGGGAGCTGACTTCTTCTTTTCAATTTATTTTTGTTTTTATAGTGCTTCTGATTTTGTGCATATTTTATACTTGGAATTCGGAATTCCCTGTCTCGTCTAAACATATACTAAAATGCTTTCCTTGCTAGAAATCAAGCAGAATACAATATTGGGTTTGTGTTTAGATCCTCTTTCATTTCCTTATCAATAGGAAACGTAATGTATTATCATCCTTGTTGCTTTCTCTCATAAGGTTATCAGACTGATTTGTAATAAACCAATAGACACTTCTTTAAGGACTGCAAGCAATATCCTTTTCTCTATGTGCTGTGCATAATTTACAGCCTAAGGTCCAAAACACATTGCAGAAATCATCCAGTTTGAGACTGCTTTAACTGCCCTGGCTAGGAAATCCTGAGAATTGGAGTTTGTTGTGGCACCAGAGCTCTCTGACAGAGATGGCAAAATATCTCACAAATCTACAGTTTCCAAAATTCCTTAGCGTTGAGACAGGGCAGTTAAAGTGGTCTCAAACTGGATGATTTCTGCAGTGTGCTTTGGACCTAAAGCAATCTTTTCCAAACTTAGGGTCCCTGTTATTGCTGACTGCAACTACCAGCATTTCCAACCTTCATGGCTAATTTGTCAACATTGATACAACCCCCCAATGTCTGGGGACACAAGGCTGGAAAAAGCAGACTACCTGCTTTTATTCGACTGCTCTTGTATCCAACTGTCGGCTCCTAGCCAAAAGGGCAAACACTGAAAAGTACGTTCCAGCCACATTTCTTTGGAGGGCTGGCTGAATGACTTGGAGAAGGCTAAAAAGAGAACATTTCTGAGTTGTGTTCCTACAAGACCATGAAAATTCTGGGCTCCTTAACAGGCTTACAGAATCTGTGGCTAAATTTCATACAAGACATACCAGGGTGCAATTGGCTACCACTAAAATTCAGTTCTGTGGAGCAGTTTGTCTGTGCATTGTGGCTTGAATAGCATTCTTGTGCCCTCCATCCTGTATGACAAACCATCCCACTGAACATTTGGGTGCACTAAACTAGTTCTTTGGATGTGGGCTATAGCTTAAATGGCAGACTTCTTTAAGTTCTCAAAGTTTGGGGAAAGTTATCCTTTTGGATTACAGCTCCTAGAACCTCTCAGCTGTAGTGCAAAAAAGTGACCTGACTCAGAGATCTGTGCAGATCAACCCAAGTAACAACTGACTCAAACAGTTCAGCAACAAAACATCACAGTGCCCAGCCTTATGATGATAAACCCTTAATTTATCCCCCTATAACAGGTAAAGAACCAATGAGAGCCTACAGTGCTTCATACCAGATGTGTTCAGGTATACAGTAGTTTTGTTTGTCTTTGCCTAGTACCAGAGATAGGTACAACAGAAGTACCGCATGACCCTGAGCATTGTTTATTCAGAGCTATGTTCCACTGACTTCAGTGGAGTAAACCTCTTACCAAGAATATGGTGAGCCATGTCATAAGACTGCTGCTATACAACTTCCATCTCTTATCAGAGCTTGGGAAAGCTACTTTTCTGCATCAGGTTTCCCAGAATCCCCCCATCCCACCCGCCAGCCAGCACAGTCACTAACTATGCTGGCTACAGGATTCACAGAGCTGCAATCCCAAATTTTGTCCAAAATCTCCCACTGGATTCCTAAAAAAACAACCCATAGCTGCTCCCCAACGACTGTCCATAGGATTGTTGCCCATTTTTAATGCCTGCCCACTAAGCTAGTACTCATTGTCATCTATGGGGAATGGTTTAAGCTGGAAGAAGAAAAACAGACCATCTCTAGGCAGAGGAGCATTCTGTCTTGAGGGATTTATAGGAGCAGTATCAGTTGGGCAGCATGCATAGGAAGACCTGAAAGAGTGATTTACTGTCCACCGAGAAAGTTCATTCTGAATCTTGAGCATGTAAAAGGGGAAGGATCGTGAATCCGAAGCTACATTCCATCCATAAGACTGACAAACCACCAGCAAAACAGGCCTGGGGTCTTGGCCACTTCAGAAATTCAGCAGATGGCATTCCTGCCGCAACAAGTCATTCGCCTTGGTTTTTCAATTAGCAATAATGGCCATGTGTTTATCTGACTGCCTCCCACTGATAACAGGCTCTTGCACATCAAAGTTGTCTTCCTTTCCAGCTTCCTTCTCCCTTCCCCCTCCACCAGCTCCTTTTCAAATCACAGTTCTATCCTGTATCTTTTCAAGATAGAGAAATCTGCAGCACAACATACATCTTGGAAGAATGCCCATCCCTCTCTGCCATTTGTTAGCTTCGAACAGCTTCTGCCCTCTCTATTGCAGGCCAATCCTATATATTTAGTCAGAAGAGAAGCCCACAGAGCTCAGTGAAAATGAATGTCTTTAGAAGCCCAAACTTTCAGAGTTTTCTTCTTCCTCCCCTTTATATAGCGCTATTGATACACTATAAAAACAGGCAGCCCTGCCGAAGGCATACAATCTAAAATACATGCAAGGAGAAATCCAAATATAAAAATATACAATACAATTATAACACAGATTGCCCAAATATAATACAAAAACAATACACTACTGTACAAATAAAGCAAAGTGACAAATACATATCGTCAAACTATGCAAGATAATAAAACAATATTAAACTAAAACTCAAAAAGTTTTAATAAACAAGAAAGATCTCGATCAACGGACAGTAAGAGAAAAAAGAGTTTGTATGGAATCAGGCAAACAAAGTGAAGAAGCAAAAAGCAAAAAGAATAGTGTTATGTCTCATAGGAGTACAGGAAGCGATTTGATACTGAGTCCATTGGTCCAACTATCCCTGTCAACTCTGACTGACAGCAATGGCTATCCAAGGTTTCAGGCAGGATTTGTCCCTAGGTATCAAGGGAAGTCAGGTTGGGATGATAACAGAGTAGTGGCTCACTTTTACATGTTGGGCAAAAGTCTGAGTAAAAAATGTTGGAGGTCATTCCAAAACTGGAGTGAGCATATTTATTGTCCAGGGAATATTGACTTGACAGTTCAGGTTTGGGGGAGCAGTAAACTACCTTGAAGAATCAAACAGCGTGACGGAAATTTGGAACAGAGACTGGTTCCTGCTGCGACGTTTTACTGTGGGTCTTACTATTACAATGTACTATTACAATGTATCCCACCTGGATTCAGAGCTTGGAAACACAATTTTCTTGGACCTCAACTCCAAGAACCATCCAGTGAGCCTGCCAGTTGTGAGATTCTCACAAATGTGCTCCAAAAAGAAACTTTTCTAGGCTCAAGTTTAGGCTAAAGCACATGAAGATCCTTTTCCTGGTCTATATTTAGGATGGAAGGAAAGAGATTCCAACAAATGCCTAACGTGATGATGGATGGACTGGAAAGCATTGAGGAGTTTTGATTCAGGCACAGGAAGAGAAATTACATGCCGGGAGCCAGAATAAAAATCTGAATAAGTTTTTGCAATATGCAGCACTATCCTATACATATTTACTTGGAAGTAACTTCCACTGGACCTTAATCTCAAATACATGGGCAGGGAATTGCAGCCCCAAGGGTGGTACAATTAAGATAATTCATTTTTTTCTAACCTCACTGATGGATTTATTGTCCTTTTGGGTAAAAATTATCCTTCCTGTTATTCATTTTTAAGGCCCGAAGTAACGAAATAAAATCCAAGTACTGTATCAGAGCCAACGTTTTGTAATATATTTCCTCCTTCCAAAATCTTCTTATAATGTATAAGGTTTATGACATGACTTGCTGGCTCCATTCACTGTGAAGCGCACAGCGAATGGAAATGCGATCTGCCGTCTGCAACTGCTATTGATTCATAATCTTTGCTGGAAAAGTTAAGATCAGAAACAGCAGTTCGCTAATAGAAACCAAAGCTCAAACCAGCCATGCTTCACATGCTCAAAAGGCAATTGAACTGACAGCCCACACCTATGTGTATTTGTTGTTGTTTTGTGCCTTCCAGCCAGCTGTGACTTATGCCAACCCTATCATCGAAAAGATTTCTCTAGAGGAGGTTTGCCATTGCCTTCCTCTGAGGCTGAGAGAGTGTGACTTGGCTAAGGTCACCGAGGAGATTCTATAGCTCAGCAGAGATTTTAATGCTGGTCTCACGGAGTCCTAGTCCAGCACTCAGACCACTACACCATAATGCATATTTGCTTCCAAATAAATTATTCTTGTTTTAGCTCTTGTCGTCATATAACTGAACACAGGATGGCCGCCTTGAGCTGCAATCCTATATAGACTTGGATTAAAAGAGCCCTTTCTAAATTAACATGCATAGGATGCTTTATAGTCTTTGGGCCTGTTAAAGCCTGCCAAGATTCACTTGGCTTAGGCAGTGGTTCTTAAACTTTTTACTCTTATGACCCCCTTTACGTCTCATCCAGATGTCATCCCCCCACTTGACATAGTATATGGATAAAAACATTTTGTTTAGTTTGCACATTTTCATTCACACATTACTGTATTTCATTCACATATTAATATTTTAGCATCTCATAAGGAAATAGCTCTCCTCCTATTCCCTCAGGCAGAAGCTTGGAGCACCCTCCTTGCCTTCCTCTTCCCTTCCAGGACAGAAAACGTTTGGGAAGAAGAAACTTTTAAAATGCTATGAAACACTGGATTCCCCCCCCCCCCCCCTACAATAGACGAATGCAACTACCTCCTCAAAAGTTTTACACAAATGTGGGAGTTTCTTTTCTTACTTCTATCTGTCCTCCATCTCTGTATTAAAATCTGATTGGAACAAAATACCTGTTTCTTGGGGGCATCCTTTTCTCAATTGCATGAAGGCCTTGTTATTGTTGTTGGGTGCTTTCAAATTGTTTCAGACTTATGGCAAATATAAGATTTTCTTGGGAAGTTTCTTCAGAGGTTTGCGACTGCCATGCTCTGAGGTTGAGAGAGTGTGACTTGCCCAAGGTCCCCCAGTGAGTTTCATTGACAAGCTGCAAATTGAACCCATGTCTCCAGAGTCGTAGTTCGATGCTTAAACCACAATGTCATGCTAGCTCACATAGGCATATATCCCCATTATTATCCATATAAGCAAACAGTGTAGACAAAGGAGCATATACTTTATACCTCAGTATGACTATGGTATCTATTAAGCTATATCTAGTATGAAGGCTAGATATAGCTTAATAGATACTGTAATCATACCAAGGTATAAAGTATATGCTCTTTTGTCTACAATGTTTAATTGTTTATCTGGACAACAATGGTGCTCTTTTTTTGAATGCTTGTTCTGTTATAGGAGTGCATTGTGTCACATGTATATTACATTTCTTTGTTATAATAAAACCCATTTTAAAGATAGATAAAGCTGCTCTTATCTCATTCTTGTCGTCTCCCTAAAATAGACTTTCTGACTATAATTGACCATCATTCACACTCTAGCGGTGACATGTTCAAGTGCGATGAGCAAACAGAAGTCGGAGGACGTGCTGTAAAAAGTGAGATTGTAGGGGAAAGAATGAGGCGGAGACAGGGAAGATGGGAGGGAGCGTGAACAATGCAAAAGGAATGACATTCTTATTTTTCCCGCTCTCTTAAAAGAAACATCCCTGTCCAGTTATCCAACTTAGAATATTTTTACAGGCAGCTCCATCGCTCCATAGAAGAACTGCTCATCTTGTTGCATCATGTTGTAATCTGCCTGTATTTACACGAACAGGGCAGATGGTGGCAGTCTTAATCCGCACTAATGCAGCTGTATTCCATTATTCTTTGACGGATGGAAAACTTTTCGAGGTAAGGATTCGATTTTGGCCTGGATCCAGATTACTTAAATAACATCTGTTGGAGTAACTGTAACTTTAACTTTAAAATGGAATTCATTTGTATCGCTGCTCTGCTTTTGAAACAGTGCCACGATCTCTCCATGGGCCAAGAAACTGCTCCAGCCCAATTAGAATCAGGTAGGAACACTTTTCCGCTTTGGGTGACATACAATAGCAAGACGATCTGACATTTGCAAAGACTGTGGTCCTTATTGTGGCTCGCTGCGTGCTCACAAAGCAGTCCTCGCCGGGAGAGACCAAGTTTTTTTTCCAATAAGGCTTCAGGAAATCCCAATAAAAACGGAGGAATCACGTTGAAGAAAACGGTACATTTTGCAAGCTTCGTTTAAACCTGCAGACAGGGCCACCTGCAACGTTTCACAGGCCTTGGCCCTTTTTCCTTATAACATTCCACCAAAGCCAGAAACTCCCTGTCCAGAGAAGAGCGGGAGATTTTGCAGCTTTTAGTAACTTCCCTGGAGAGAGAAGCAAGCCATAAAATACTTGGCCATCCAGATGCGTTTCCAACAGGATCAACCTATGGGCATAAAGCCCAAGTGAGCTACTAGGACCATATTCTCCATCCAAGGGGCTGTCTAAAAGCTTTCCAAGATGTTGATGACTCCTTGATTTGATGAGGAGGTAAATTTTCCTGTTTGGCTGAGTAAAAAAAAAATGTCTGAGTAAAAAAACGTAGGAGGTCATCCCAAAACTGGGCTGAGCGTGTTTATTGTCTCTCTTTCTCGCACACACAGTGCAAGTGTTTCACTTCCATGGAGTATATTTGTGCCAATGAAATGCTGACACGGCAGCTGAAAGAGAAGACTTCAAAAGAAAGTATGCCCTGCCTGGCAGTGCCAGCATCCACATATGTCAATACAGGACCAAACGGGACTGGTAGATGGTTTAGTTCAATCCTCTGGCAAAACAACATTGTCCTAAGGCTGCGGGCATTGCTTTGCTGACTGGTGTCTGTTTACTGCACTGTCCCGGAGCAAGGAACACTGTCTGCCCATGAGTGGGCACGAAAAGTATGACTTTGGTTGCCATGACAAGCCAGGGCTATTTAAGTGACGGGTCTAATTGCCAGTCACTCTGCCAGCCTTCCAATCTGAGTTCAGATGGCATGGAATCCAGCTGCTGCAGGCTCCAAGAGTCATTTGTTTTCCTTGGCTTTCTCTTTGAGTTTCTTGTTTTTTAATAGGACTGCTGGTGGCTTTCGCTGCAATTTGTTTTTCCTTTTCCATGATTTGGGTGGATGTCTGTCGCATTATTGCCCTTGGCATTCTTGTTAAGGGTGGTATTTATTGAACTATTATGCTGTCTGTATATAGGAGAGAAAAAGAGTATATCTCCACGCACCATGTGTGGATATGTATCTACCACAAACCAAGCTACTCCTATTTTAAAAACAATAGGATTACACCACCCTCTAAATGTTATTGGACTGCACATCCCAGCATTCCTCACTTTTGGCTACACTGGCTACGTCTGGAATGAGTTGCAGTCTAACAACCTCTGAAGGGTCATATGATTGGCACTCATTTTAAAATATAAAATATCTCTCACCATCTTGTTGACGGTGGCATCACATCACCACAACAAAACAACACCCTAGTAAATGTTATATGTCACCCTGCTGACTAGGGGATTCTGGGAGCTGTGCTCCAAAAAGTAACTCATCTAATCTCTGCGAATGGAAAAGGAAATATTCACAACTCTTACCACATTTCTCTGTCACGGCACGAAGAGCTCTCTTGATCAAAACGGAAAAGCAGCATTTGCCTTTATTTGGCTGAGATTGCAGAACCAAGTTGCCAGCCTTTCTGGCACTGTGCAAAAGTATTAATTCAAAAGATAAGAGTTTATAACCAATTACCCCAGGCTGTTGAACATTTATGTTTTGTAATCTGATGCATGAAAACTGAGTCATGTAACTTGCTAATGTCCAGCAAGCCAAAAAGGTCTTGGATATGGATACGCTGATCACGCAATAATGAAACAGACCCCAAGCTGCTATGAGCGTTCTTGCACGTATCTACAGCAATCCTTGTGAAATCCCCCTGGCCCCGCTAGGAAAAGCAGATGAAAGGCTGCAATCCTATGCATGGTCTGCTAGGGATAATCCCCACTGAACTCACAAGTGAATATGTGTAACATCAGTCCTTATCGTCCCATATGAACATCTTCTAACCAGAGTGTGCCACAATCGCAAAGAAAGATGCACCATGACAGAGGTGCATCTTGCTGAGCATAGAACATGTTTCGTAAAGCAGGCCAAGATCAGTTAGCCACACGTCCATGAAAACTTTTCCAGAGTCACTAGTCCATTTTCTTTTGCATAAATCTTTATGCAAATCCTTATCTCCCACCCTAAGAACAATGGCCTCCAAAAATGACAGCAAAATAAAATATGCTCCACCCGACATGTAAACATAAACAAAGTATATATGCCATATATATATATATGGGTGACCTTAGGCAAAGCCACGCTCCCTCGGCCTCAGAGGATGGCAATGGCAAACCCACTCTGATCAAATCTTGCCAAGAATGACCCATGCTAGGGCTACCATGAATCAAAAATGACATAAATTTAGGGTTACCATAAATCGGAAACCACTTGAAGGCACACCACAACAACGTGCGCTTCACTTGTAAAGCTACGCCATCTCATTTCCTATCCGTGTTCAGCGTACGTTGCTGCCATGGACAATTTCTCATAAGAGGAGAGAAGAGAACATCTGAAACATTTAATGCTTCCTACACCTCACAGCTCACTGTTTAGGCAGTAGCTTAGCATCGACTGTGCACCGTTACTGATCTAGGATGTACAAACGGCACGACATTTTAATTACAATTAACTGTAAGTCACAAAGAATGTAAGCTTTCCTTTCATCTGAAACCACAGAAACAGGTTTATGATAAAATGCCATCTAATTATACCCTTATTCCTTCAACAGTCTGCAGAAACTAATATTTTCATTGTGTTTTTGGGGCTGCGTCCACACTGGGGAAATAACTCGGTTTGGCACCACTTTAACTGCCCTGGCTCAAGGCTATGGAATTCTGGGAGTTGGAGTTTGTTGTGGGTCCAGAGCGGAGCGGAGCTCCGCTCTGGACCCACAACAAACTCCAACTCCCAGAATTCCATAGCCTTGAGCCAGGGCAGTTAAAGTGGTGCCAAACTGGGTTATTTCCCCAGTGTGGACGCATCCTTGGTGGCTCTGATATGGCCCTGTTTCTGTGGGTACATAAACCCTGAGTTTGTCAATCGAGGAAACACTCGGAAATTATAACAGTGTCTCCCTCCCTCCATCAATTCAATTGAAATAGGATACTTGAGGATCATTCTGCAAATATCTTAGACAGGCAAAAAACCAAACAAACTAATAAATGGTTCAGAAAGCAATTTAATCCTCAGCTGTGTCTAGAATCCAAAATGACTCGACTCAAGCTATCTTACTTTGGACATATCATGAAACAACACGGAAAGAAAATAATTTTTCACAAAGCGATACGGATAGAGGACGACCGCATTACAGGTAGGTTGACTCAGTCGAGGAAGCCACAAGCTTGAGTTTGCAAGACCTGAGCCGGGCTGTTCAAAAGCAGCTCTCTTGGACCTCTGTTGCTCGTAGTCTTAAGCTGAACCTGATTTGCCGCCCAAGAACCAGGGAGTTTATCATACGACGGAATTTGGGGGTATAATCCAATGGCAATCTGAACACAATCATGGGGTTTCACATTATTGCGTATTGAAGTATCTCAAGCAATTTCTGGCAAAAGGGAAGTCATTCCGAACGCAATCATAGGTTTTACGTTATTGCGTATAACAGCATCTCATGCAATTTCGGGCAATGGGGGATCATTTTCGGGAAATGAGAAGTCATTCTGAACGCATTCCGAACGCAATTAGAATTCATGGAAATCCACTAAACTAGCGGATTTACGTGAATTCGAATTGGCTCCATTCGAAATTGAGAGAAATTCCTCCCGTGCGATAAACTCCGACGACACCAAAACAAATACCAATATCAAATCCCAGAATTAGATGCCAAGTGAACATTCATGTCAACTTGAATCATATTAATGGCATAAAGGATGGATTTCAGTGTGTTTTGGATTTCACTCTAATGTTCGGATAGGAGCCAGAGTGGTGCAGCGGTTTGAGCATTGGACTATGACTCTGGAGACCAGGGTTTGAATTTCTGCCCAGCCATGAAAACCCATTGGGTGACAGGGTCACAGTCTCTCAGCCTCAGCGGCTGGCCATGGCAAATCCCTTATGAAGAAACTGGCCAAGACAATCCGGTGAGAGGGTTGTCTTAGAGTTGCCATAAGTTGGAAACGGAGGCAAGTAACAACGCAACAGTGTTCTGATAAGATCAGGCAGACACCAACAACAGTGTAATCTAATCCGATCGATCGGGTGAAGAGAAGATAGGAAAACCGTGGTCTTTCTTGGGACCACATGCAGTGGGACTTTGCTGTAAAAATTAAAAAACAACAAGGTCCTTTTCCTGCACACCTTGCCAATGAGACTTTTCATGGAGAGGAAAGTACTGGGGTATAAAGACAAGCGAAATGCGTTGCAGAGAGAGATCTTGTAGCACCTTTGAGACTAACTGAACGAGTTGACAGCATGAGCTTTCCTAGACTTCAGTCTACTTCCTCAGATGCATTAATAGTAATATTAATAGTACGGTGGGCCCTTGTTATCCGCTGGGGTTTGGTTCCAGAACCCTCCGCGGATAACACAACCCGTGGATGTTCAAGTCCCATGAAATGTAACGGCACGACAAAACGGTGCCCCATGTATAAAATGGAAAATCAAGGTTTGCTATTTGGGATTTATACTTCGGGGGAATATTTTCAAGCCGTGTATGCTCAAAGGAGGGCCAACTGTAATAGTAATGCATCTGAGGAAGTAGACTCAGGTCTAGGAAAAGCACATGCTGCCAACTTCTTTCTTTCAGTTAGTCTCAAAGGTGCAACAAGATCTCTGTCTCTCTCCAAACTGGCTTTACAGACTCTTAACATGGCTTTGAATGAAAGCTAAATGCATCTCACTCAGCCTGCTGTTCATAGGAAGAGCCACTGGAGGGCAGTACAGCATCGCAAACCCAAAAGGGCTTCCTGCGAGCATCAACGCCAGCAGCATCCACTGCAAAGCCCCCTTGGCCACAGCCGTCCTCCATTTCCCGGACCTGCCCTCCATTTGCAACTTCTCTCCAAAAGGCAGTCCCTTTTGGAGCAGGACTAAGAAGCATGGATTTCTATTCCTAGGAAAAGGGCTTTGAGCCGTCTTGGGCTGCATCCACCCTGCAGATAATAAAATCCTTGTTGGAACTTTATTTCTGCAGTGCGGAGAAAAAGGTTTCTGCAAACCCAGCCGAACACATTCCGGGACTTTCTGCCAGCGATTTGGTTTTTATTTTATTTTATTTTTCCATCGCGATGTGGGAATATTGCTCAAGTCTTGGCTGGAAGGAGCAAAATAAAAGGAAAACCGGCCAACTCCGAGATTTTGCGGCTTCTGCCGGCCTTCAGTTCAAGAGAAACCTAGTTGGGAATATGTTGGGTTTGGACTACAACTCCCAGTATCCCCCCATCAGTGGGCACTTTAGATTCTTGTCTGTGTTGTAAAATACTTCTCCATGCTTTTAATTGTTGTATGTGGTTTCTGATGTGATTTTTTTGTTTTGTTTTGAGATTATTTAAATTGTTTTAAATTTTACTGCATGTTAAAAAAAATATTTTGAGCTGTGAGCCGCCTTGGGTCCCTTCTGGGAGAAAGGCGGCATACCAAATAAAATAAAATAAAATAATATCAAATGCATACTCCTCCCCAGTGCCTCTTTGAAAGGACTTTTCCTCCCAAAACTCAGCGCAATATAATTCCACACTTTTTGACAGGCAAGATTTTAAAACCGGTCCTTTCTCCAGATGATCCTGTCCAGCCAACCTGGACTACAAAGCCTATCGTCCTCAGCCCAATTCCTCCGACCTCCTCCTCAACTGCTTGGCCCTCCCTATCCACGGATTCTTGGTCCACCGATTCAAGCATCCGCAAAAGATTTCCCCCCCCCAAAAAAATGCAGGCCAAACTGCAAAAAGCAAAGCTATCGATGTTAGTCTGTAGGATCAGTAGGTAGAGATCTTGGACACACACACACATAGGCATATATATAGGTATACACACCTATCTAGGTATATAGAACAATTTAAATTTTACTGCATTTTAAAAAATATTTTGATCAGCCTTGGGTCCCTTTTGAGAGAAAGGCGGCATACCAATAAAATAAAACAAAATGTGTGAATACATATATACCTATATCTGTGTGTGTGTATATATATATATATATATACAGAGAGAGAGAGAGAGTTCCACACTTTTAGAGACCACGGTTCGATGCAAACCCATGAGTGACCCTTGCCACAAGTCACACTCTCTCAGCCTCAGAGGAAGGCAAGGGCATACCTCCTCTGAACAAATCTGGCCAAGAAAACCCTAGGATAGGTCCAAAGTCCAAAACGACTTGACAGCACCCAGGAACAACAACAACAACAACAAATACACAACCATCTCCCTCTCCCATTGTACTCCATGGGACTTGAGCATCCACAGATTCGGCTATCCGCGGGGGGGTCCTTCCAAGTCACACTTTCTCTGCCTCAATCCAAGAAAAAAAAAAAACCTCAAGATCGGGGTCGCCATCCACCGGGAACGACTTGAAGGCACACAACAACAACATCATCGACAACAAGAACCACAATAGAGACGAAAGAAAAGTCTCAACGCTGGCTTCTGGTATTCCTCGGGAGTCAAAGAAGCGTCCGAAGGTTGAGCAAATCACCTGAAAAGGCGGCCCAAGTCCACCCGACTTTTAAAGATGCGACTTTTCCTGCGATCTAAAGATCTTCGAGGCCACACCGTCCAGGGCTTCTTTTGGGACCCAGTTGGGGTTTTCCAAAAGTGGACTCGATTTAGAAACTGGTCCCTTTGGATCAAAGCTAATCCGTGGCAAGTTGGACGGCAAGAGATCCTTCCCGCGAAGAAGAAGAAGAATAAGAAGAAACCTTCCCCCAAAAAGAGAGGGGCACAGCCCTCCAGGAAAAGCCCAAGGGATGCCAGTTATAGTGATGCCAAGTCCGACGGCAGGGCAAAGGATGGAGGGAAGATCTTCCAGGAAAGTTGCTCCCTTGTCTTCTTGCTCCTCTCTTGCTTCTTCTGCGACTTCGCTGCACTTTTGGGGAAAAAAAACTCCGGATCTGAGCCAATAAATGGGGATGGGAGGGGATCTATCCCGGATTTAAAAAACCTCCCCGTCGAGGGGGAGTTTGGGGCTGGGAGGAGCCCCAGAAGGGCGGACTGTAATTCGATTCCTTGGTGGTGGAGACAAAGGCTGCATCTGCACTGGGGAGATAACCCGGTTTGGCTCCGCTTTAATTGCGTTGGCTCAAGGCTATGGAATTCTGGGAGTTGGAGTTTGTTGTGGGGCCCAGAGCGGAGCGGAGCTCCGCTCTGGGCCCCACAACAAACTCCAACTCCCAGAATTCCATAGCCTTGAGCCAACGCAATTAAAGCGGAGCCAAACCGGGTTATCTCCCCAGTTCGGACCTTAAAGTCTTTAAGGCGGGATATAAACCATCATCATCATTATCATCATCATCATCATCATCATCATCATCATCATTCTGTTCTCTCCGGATGGTCCCGGTCCAAAGCAAACGTTGCACAACTGAGCCCAGAAAGAAGGAAAAACAGAGCCAGACCCAGAAAGAGAGAAAGAGAGGTCCTAATATTCTATAATATATATATAAAAGCCCAGGACGTTTCTATCTTTTCTTGATTCCTTCCCTCCTTTCTTTTCCCAAGCCACCCGACTGGGCTTGCAACGTTGGCACTGCCAGGCGCCGGGCTCCGTCAAGGTTTCCGTTGTGAGCCGCCTTTCCCGAGCCAAAGAAATCACCAGGGAAAGGCGGAGGTGGGTGGAGGGAGGCAAGGAAGGAAGGAAGCAAGGGGCAAAAAAGAAAGAAAGAAAGAAAGAAAGAAAGAGGAAAGGAAAGGAAGAAGGAGGCAGGGAGAAAGGGAAGGAGAGGGGAGGGGAGGAAAAAGGAAGGAAGGTAGAAGCGAGGGGGAAGGGAAGGGAAGGGAAGAAAGAAAGAAAGAAAGAAAGATAGAAGGAAAGGAAAGAAGAAAGAAGAGGGAAGGGAAGGGAAGAAAGAAAGGAAGGAAGGAAGGAAGAGAGGAGGGAGGGAGAAAAAAAAGGAGAAAGGGGAAGGAAGGAAAGGGAAGGAAGGAAGGAAGGAGAAAGGAAAGGAAAGGGAAAAGAAAGAAGGTAGAAGGGAGGGTGGGGAAAGGAACAGAAGGAGAGAAGGAGGGAAGGGAAAGAAAGAAAGAAAGAAAGAAAGAAGAAAGAAAGGAGGGAGGGAGGGAGGGAAGAAAGGAAATTAAAGGAGAAAAGGGAAAGAAAGAAAGAAAGAAAGAGGGGAAAAGGTAGAAGGGAGGAAGGGAGTGTAAAGGAAAAGAAAAGAAAGGTAAGAACCGACCCTCCTTCTCCTCCTCCTCCTCCTGATCCTGGGCATGGGCCCCCGGGGTCTGTTTGTCATTAGCTTGGCGCTTTCCCTTCGCCCCAAAAGAAGGGGGCAGAGAGAGAGAGAGAGAGAGAGATCGGACCCAGGACCCGGATCCCCATCCCTCTCTCTCTGTCTGTCTCTCTGTGCTGCTCCCTGGGCTCCGGAGGGACCTGGAGGCTCCCAAGCGAGGCTCCCTGCGTTCCCCCTTCGCCCTCCTCTTCTCCCCTTCCATCCACCGTCGGGGATCGGACCCTCCAAATGCTGCTCCTTCTTCCCAGGAGCGATGCCTTGGGGGTCTCCAGGGGGGGAGAAGCTCCCACACTTTCCCTTTGGATGGGATGGCAGAACCGCAAGAGCATCCTCCTCTGCATCGGGACCTAGAGTCCCCCTTGGCCCTTACCTTCTGGAGGATTGGAGGGGAAGGATCCGCAACTAGGAGCCCTTCAGAGGGAGATCAGGCCCCTCTTGGCCCCCTCTCAAAAGCCAACTCCGAGATCTGGCTTCTCCTTAGATCCCTCTCCTGGATCCGAGGTCCATCCTGCTCCAAGCCTTCTTTGCCTTGGAGGGAAAGAGCTGTCAGGAAATGAGGCGCGCTCCCGCCTCCTGGGCGCGCTCCCGGGATGCCCGGGCCCTCCTTTCAGAATAAGAGCCCCCTCGCTGCCTTCTAGGGTCGGCTCTGCATCCGCACCGGAGCACCGATCCGCTTTGGGACCGCTTTAACCGCTATGAAATGCTGGGGGGAATGAACGGCGTTGCTTTCCATGCTCCGTCGCATCGGAGCCCCAGCGGTCCAAAGTGGCCCCAAGAGCCTTGAGCCCAGGCAACGAAAGCGGGGCCAAACCGGGTTATTTTCCCCAGTGTGGACGCAGCCTTCAAGGGGCGAGAAAAGGAGAGTCGGCTTTTCCTTTTGTTCCTTGGCGACTGGAACCAATTTCCCTCCTCTTTGGTGAAAGTTAAACCCTGTTTCTTGGCTGAGCTGAGCAAGAGGAAAGGGATCGAGGAGATCTGGGAGATCTGCCCCTTTCAGAGGGGGAGATCCAGTGGATCAGGTTTCGCTCTGGGAAACAGGAAAGAAAAACTTCTGGAGGAGAAAGAAGGGACAAAGAGATCGGAGTTGGAAGATCTGCCTTTTTTTAGAGGGGGAGATCCAGTGGATCGGGTTTCAATCTGGGGATAAGAAAAGAAAAGCTTCTGGGTGAGGGATCGAGGTTGGAAGATCTGCCCCTTTCAGAGGGAGAGGAGATCCAGTGGGTCGGGTGGGCTTCGCTCTGGGAAACAGCCAAGAAAGGAGGAAGAGAAGGAGCTGGAGGTTGAAAGGCATCATCATTACCTGTTTCGGATCCGAGGATCGTGGCCTCGACCGTCGTGTTTTGGAGGCGAGGAGGGACCTTTCTGGAGGGACCGAGGGGGCTGGAGCTAGAAAAGGGCTGTTATTATTGCTTTTCTGTCTCCGTTCTTCGGAAAAGGAGACTTTGGAGCTGTTCGCTGTCGGAGACCAAGGGGGCAGTCAAGCTCCAGGAAAGAAGAGGAGGAAGAGATCGGACTTGGAGGGATTTAGGGGGTGGGGAGAGAGAAGGAAGCCTTGATCAGATCCATCAGGCAGGGCTTGGGATCAGCAAAGCTGGGAAGAGGAAGACTAAAGAGGCTCGGCCTGCCTTGCCTTGCCTTTCCTCTTTCTGGTTGGTTTAAGTTCCACTTCTTGAGCCTAAGTCTGTAACTTTTCTGGTAGGAATCAAAGACCTAGATTTAGTAGCTTAAGGGGAATCAGGATGCAAAAGGGATCTGGTAGCAACCTCTGGGACCGTCTGAAAGAAAGAAGATGGGAGCCTGAGCTCGCCTAGATTTGAGCCTAAGGCTTACACCGGAGGCTGAAGTCTAGGCAAGCTCAGGCTCCCAGCTTCTTTCTTTCAGGCAGTCTCTCTAGGCTTAAATTTAGGAAAGCTCAGGCTCCTAACTTCTTCCTTTCAGTTCCTCCCAAAGCCCAAATCTCAAACCTAGGCAAGCTCAGGCTCCCAACTTCTTTCCTTCAATCAGTCTCAAAGGTGCTGGGTTTAAACCTAGGCAAGCTCAGGCTCCTAACTTCTTCCTTTCAGTCTCAAAGGTGCTGGGTTTAAACCTAGGCAAGCTCAAGCTCCTAACTTCTTCCTTTCCGTTATTTCCAAAGATGCTGCAAGCCCTAGGCTCAAATCTAGGAAAGCTCAGGCTCCCGACTTCTTTCTTTCTTTCTTTCTTTCTTTCTTCTTTCAGTCTCCAAGATGCTACCAGATCCCTTTGCTTCGGGGGTTTCTCTGGATCCCTGGATCTGTCCCTATGGAAAGCGGTGGGGAGGAAGAAGGGAAAGAAGGAAAGAAGGAAAGAAAGAAAGAAAGAGCCCTTGTTCTGTTCTTCTTCTCTCCTGGATGGATCTAAACCGGGTTTGAGTTTGGGTTATCTTATCCCATGGTGGTTCCAGATTGGTACCCAACAAGGAGGAGGATGGAGTTGTTGTTGTGGGTCTGAAAAAGCATCTGGCCAATGTGGGGGAGGAAAAGGGGGCAGAGAGGGGGCTGTATTTTTGGTGCTGAGGTCGGGGTTGTGTTTCCAGCCCAAAGGAAGGGGGAGAACTGGCTTCTTCTCTTTTGGGAGGCCCCCTTAGCAAGGTCCCCCCCCCTCTTCCCCCACTCCTGCATCTAGGGCTTGGCCTGATCGCTATTGCTTCCACATGTTCCTCCAGGAAACCTTTGGAGGCGAAGCTCTCTCTTCTCTCTCTTCCCCGAACAGCAGCCCCCTTGTTCGGAATGCGAAGAGAGACCGTATTGCCTGGAAAGGAATCGCAGGGAGACTCAAAATGGGACCCATAGTAAAGCCATTGGAGTCATTGGGGGGGGGGGGGTGTGACACCCTAAAATTTCCACTTTTTTAAACAATATTTTTTTAAAAAAACCTAGATTTAAACCTAGCACCTTTGAAACTGAAAGGAAGAAGTCGGGAGCCTGAGCTTTCCTAGATTTGAACCTAGGCCTTGTAGCACCTTTGGAATTAACGGAAAGGAAGAAGTCAGGAGCCTGAGCTTTCCTAGATTTGAACCCAGGGCCTTGGAGAGGCTGACTTGTGAATGCATTTAGGTTGTGCATACGACATTGTAATTTGGAGGTCTGATTTATTATTATTATTATTATTATTATTATTATATTATTTATATCCCGCACCTCTGCACAGTGCAATAAAATATACGTTCCAGGACATTCCCAATCCCGCCCCACAAAATACAATTAAACAAATGTACACTTAAGACATCCTTAAAATGAAATGGCACCATTTGTTTAGCCAAGCCTACATCATGGGACTTGAACATCCACGGATTTTGGTATCCACGGGGTTTTGGAACCAAATAGTTATTGTGTGTGTGTATATATATGTATATTGGATTGAAGGGTTTGAAAAAAGTCCCCGCCAGCTCAGGCGGGTTGAAAGAACAAACTACAAATCCCAGAATGGAAATTGCTTTGCTCTCTCTCTCTTTCTCTCTCATTCTGTATATATATATATATATATAGCAAAGCAATTTCCATTCTGGGATTTGTAGTTTGTTCTTTCAACCCGCCTGAGGTGGCGGGGACATTTTTCAAACCCTTCAATCGGGGATTTTCTTGTTTTTTTCCCCCGGGACAAATGGTAAACCTACATTTATTGTAGCTTGAAAGGCTCATCTAGAAAATATAGATTTATGGGGTTATATAGTATATATATAGTTACCCATGGCCAGGGCCTGTAAACTAAGGAATCAATGGCTCCCAAGTTCTCTTTCCGTTATTCGATGGGGCTTTGGGAAAAGTAACTTTGTGGATTGCAACCTTAAAGGAAAACTCAACGTCAAACGATTGCAACCCGCCTTCTAAAAAGAACAAAACATTGAAAAATCCTTAAAGTCCTTTGTTGTTGTTGTTGCTGTTGTTGTGTGCCTTCAATTCGTTCCCGACGTCGGGCGCTTCCTAAGGCAAAACTATCACAAAACTATCGAGATTTGTTCAGGGGGCGGTTGCCTTTGCCTTCCCCTGAGGCTGAGAGAGTGTGACTTGCTCAGAGGGGATGATAAATACTCATCATTAACCCCGGCTTTAGCAGAGATGCACAGGATTGCGTTGTCCCAAAGCAACGCAAGAAGGCAAGCAAAAAGATGCTCTGTTGTTAGGGAAGGGGGCAGATTTCCTCCACCCGATCCCTGGGATCCTTTGGATTTAGGGTGATCAGGACCCGGTGATCCCTATGGGACTCCATCTAGGGTGAGGAGGAGAAAAGGAGGAATGGGGGGGGGGGGGACAGATAAAGCCTAGAAGAAGCTGATCAAGGGGGCTTTTGTTGCAAGAGGTAGTAGTGGAGGAGGAGAAAGAGGGATGAGGGGCAGAGGGAGGGAAAGAAAGAAAGGGGGGAAGGAGAGGAGGGAGAAGAAGAGCCTCTCTTCTGTTTGTCATTAGGAGCCTGATTTGAATCATGCCTTTGTTGTGATGCTTCGCAAGGAGGGATCGGATGGAGGACGTGGCTACAGGGAGAAAGATGCTCAGTGTGAGGTCCGACTTGGATGATCACTCCAGAGATTGGAGCACCACGTTTTTGCACAACTGCTCAGCTATAACAAAAGAGGTGACTTTACTTTTGTAAAGTCCAAAACACACACTGCAGAAACAATCCAGTTTCAGATCGCTTTCACCGCCCTGGCTCAATGCTGGGCAACTTCTGGTGCCTCTCTGCTCATTCATCTCCTCTGATGTCGCAAGAAACTGCCATTGCCCTGTTGTGTGGTCCTTTTGCTGGGAAGATCTGGGGCAGTGATGATCTCCATCATCTCCCCCTCCCAGCCCCACAGACCTCCTCCCCACAAGCCTCTGTTTAACCCCCCCCCCCTTCTTTTTCTCTCCCTCCTTATCTCAGTTGCAGGGCATCTTGACACCATCTGTGTGCCCTTTGGGGAGAGGGCCCTGGCCCTGGCTGTCTCTCTGCCCCACCAACTGGAGGGTCTCTGGGCCATTTGCTCCGAGGGGAGCCCCGCTGAGATGGAGGCCCCCCTTTGCCACCCCATTGATGCTCTGGAGCCAGCCAGCTCGGGTCCTAAGCTGTGATCAATGAAGTGTGGCTCTGGGGTGGCCAAAAGGGAAAGTGCCACCAACTCTCTTTCCAATCGGAATGCATTTTTGACATGAGGGCAAATGGGGGAGAAAAAACCCAAACCCAAGCCAAGAGAAACTGGGGCAACCTTGGTTTATGGCTGGGAGTGTGTGAAAACTGCACAGCCCCAGTGTCCTTTTTCTTAACGACATTGGATGTCTTGTAGCTGAGCCAGCCCCTTGGTGGCATCTTCAGCTTCTTTGGAGAAGAAGGGCCATCCAGTCCAACCCCATTCTGCCATGCAGGAACTCTCCATCAAAGCATCCCCGACAGATGACCATCCAGCCTCTGCTGAAAGACCTCCAAGGAAGGAGACTCCGCCAGACTCCGAGGGAGTTTATTTTACTATTAAACAGCCCTTACTGTCAGGAAGTTCTTCTTAATGTTGAGGTGGAATCTCTTTTCCTGCAATTTGAATCCATTGTTCCGCATTCTAGTCTCTGCAGCAGCAGAAAACAAGCTTGCTCCCTCCTCTATACAACATCCCTTTAAATTTTTAAACAGGGCTATCATATCACCTCTTAACCCTCTCTTCTCCAGGCTAAACATCCCCAGCACCCTCAATGGATGATGGGTGGATAGACCTTTGGTTGTGGCATGTCCTACATTGTTACCGTCGCCTTGCCCTCCTTGGCTGGCATGCCATCTGGGCACTCTTGGTTAATCTCACATGCCAGGATGGCTGATCCCACCCCAAGCTGTGAAAGCCATCTGGAAAATAGTGTCTACGGTTTGTCGTTGTTGTTGTTGTTGTTGTGTGCCTTCAGGTTTCCGACTTACGGCGAATCCAAGGCGACCCTATTACCGGGTTTTCTGGGCAAGATTTGTTCAGAGGAGGTTTGCCATCCGCCTTCCCCTGAGGCTGAGAGAGTGTGACTTGCCCAAGAGCCCTAGCCCAACACTCCACCAATGGCACAAGTATAGGTATTGAAGTCGGATGTGCGCATTTTTCTTCATTTCAGACCATTTCCCGAGGCTTTATTCCACTGAAAACAAGTTTGGAAAAGAGGTGTGCCTTCTTCACATGCACAAGGCTTCAAGGGATGGACATCCATGAAGAGATCACACTCCTACACTTAAATTAGGAGGAAACTCATGAACCAACCAGCTTCTTACAGAGGTTTGAGTTTTGGGATATAATTTGGAGACCAGGGTTCGAATCCTCTTTCTGTCATGGAAACCCCTTCCGTCAAGTCACACTTTCTCAGCCTCAGGGGAAGGCAAAGGCAACCCCCCCCCCCCGTACAAATCTTGCCAAAAAAAGCCTTAAGACTGCACAGGAGTCCTGTTAGTCCAGGAGAGTGATATTAAGCTGCTAAGGACAAGTTAATAGACTAACACTTCACTTACAAGAAAAGGGAGTTTACTTTGCAATTTTGGGAATGGAAATTGCTCAACACCTTCATCCTAATGCAGTTTAAATCCGTTTAATCGCTTCAAGCGCTTAATTCATATCTGAATCTGAAGTGCCTTCTTTGGGGCAACATTACTATATATATATTAATATAATATATATAATAATATATATTATATATATTATATATATATATGTATGTATGTATATATAATTGTATTATATTAATATATATATTAATGTTGCCCCAAAGAAGGCACTTCACATTCAGATATATATATATTATATACACACACACACACATTTTAGAATGCATCATAAGAAGTACAGACAGATATAGATATAGATATGAATGTTGCCCCAAATTCAGATATGAATTAAGCACCTGAAAGTGCCTTCTTTGGAGTAACATTCATATATATATATATATATATATATTAAAATGCATTATATATATATATATATATATATATATATGAATGTTGCCCCAGAGAAGGCTCTTTCAGATGCTTAATTCATATCTGAATCTGAAGTGCCTTCTTTGGGGCAACATTCATATATATATATATATATACTTTAGAATGCATTATAAGAAGTATATATATATATATATATATCGGTGCCCCAAAGAAGGCACTTCAGATTCAGATATGAATTAAGCACCTGAAAGTGCCTTCTTTGAAGCAACATTCATATATATATATAAATATATATATATATTAAAATGCATCATTATATATATATATATATATATATTAAAATGCATCATTATATATATATATATATATATGAATGGTGCCCCAAAGAAGGCACTTCAAATTCAGATATGAATTAAGCACCTGAAAGTGCTTTATTTGGGGCACCATTCATATATATGTATGTGTGTGTATATATATATATATATATATATATAAATGCATGATAAGAAGTATATATATATATACACACATATACTAGATTTTAATACACCAAATTGCAGACATGTATTTCTAAGAGATTCTGGATTTCTAGACCCAGAATCTCAAGTTATCGACATATTTTCCCCCAGTTCCTTTATATAAGCATTAAACCCGCATAAAACCAGAAGTCTCTCTAGTCCAAAAAGAAGACCCAGATCGCCCTTGGACTTGATGGAAAGGGATCTGGAAAAAACAAAATGCTTTCAACCAAAGCTAATGGATCAGATTATCTTGGAAGAAGATTACCACGAATGTAGGCTGAAAGAGCAAAGATTTTTTAAAACCAATAGAATGATTATGATTATTATTTGGAAATGCTGACAATTTTATGGCTTTGCATATACATGCGATGTATTTAATCTTCAGGGAGAGTTTGCTTATTAGGGTCCCAAACACACTGCAGAAATAATCCAGTTTGAGACTGCTTCAACTGCCCTGGCTCAAGGCGAGGCAAACCTGGGAATTTGTAGTTTGTTGGGCCACAATAAACTACACTTTCCAAGATCCCGTAGCAATGCGGCAGAGCAGTGAAAGCGGTCTTAAACGGGATTCTTTCTGAAAGTGTGGTTTGGACCTACCTGCTCCAATCCTGTTCCAACCCTGTGTGCCTTCGGCTGCGTCTGCACTGCAGAAACTAATGCGGTTTGACACCGTTTTAACTCTACTCGATGGGATTCTGGTTGTGGGGAGAAGAGTGGGGCAGAGAGAAAGAAGGATTCTGGTTTGGTCAAACCGACAAATGAGTTCAATACATTAAACTCCTCTGGAAGTTGCTTGGAATCCCAATTTTGGGGGGAAAGCAAGGATACAAATAAATATGATAATAATAATAATAATATAATAATAATAAAATAATAATAATAATAGTAGTAGTAGTAGTAGAATCATAGAATCATTCATAGATTCATAGTAGTCATAATAATAGATTCATAGTAGTCATAATCATGCTCAAAATGGAGGACATTTGGGAATTGCTCCTGGACAGGAGCTTGTAATGGAGGACAGATCCGGGGAAAGGAGGACATCTGGTCCCCCTGGATGGAGATGAAGGGATCCTCTCCCTTTTTTTCCTACAGTGCTGAGAAAATACAACAGAAAATCATGATCATGCTCAAAACAGAAGAAATTTGAGAATTCCTCCTGGACAGGAGCTTGAAATGGAGGACAGGTCCAGGGAAAGGAGGGCATCTGTTCACCCTGCCCTCATCTCACACTCTGAAATATATTAACATATATTGATATATTTATATTTATCCCCCTTCTCTTTTCCCCTTCCTTCCAACCCCATTGAGAGAAACCAGGGCATCTGGGGCTGCTGCCTGGCCTTTAAAAGGGGCTAATTGACTTTCTTTTGTTTTGACTGAAACAAGGGAGGCCTTGCTAACCATGTCCAGGTTGTTGCATTTTGGAGGGCAGGATGGATTTTTTGGGGGGTGCTTTGCTTCTTCAGAGCCCCTTTCCTCCCCTCTCTTTGCTCTCACTTCCAGGACAGGAGTGATGCCTTTTTTTTTTTTAAAATGGCTATTCAGGTGATTAAGTGATATAAATGGGAGGATGGGAGAAGAGGGAAAGGGAGGGAAAGAGAAAAAAAAAAGAGAGAGGAGGAGGAGGAGGAGAAACCTCCCCTTTTCAGCAGAGGAGTCCCTGCAGCCTTTTGTCTTGCTCCCTGGAAGGTCTGGCTTCAATTATGGTGGACCATGTTTATGCCTTTTTCACCCACCCACCCCCATTTACTAGGCTTCTCTTTACTGGTTTTCATTTGCAATCCTTCTTGCTGCCAGCTTGCTCTGCCTCCTGGACTATATCTCCAAAATGGCCAGGGTTGACCAGATCATGCCCTCCTTTTCCTGGACATGCCCTCCATTTCAGCCTTCTGTCCTGGAGAAATTGGAAAATGCCCTCCGCTTTGAGCATAAGCGTGAATTTATGAAGGAACGAACGCTCATTTATATATGAGCGCCTTTAGCTTTTGTTTTATACTGGCCTACATTTATCTGGCATGTCCTACATTTTGTGGTTCTGACTTCTGTTCACCCTCGAAGTGGCATGCTTTTGAAAGTATAGGACTCAATCTTGTCTATGGCCAAACAGCCCTGTGTGTCTGTCCCTCTTTTTGCCCTCTTGCAGGCCATCTCTGCGTTCACACTGGGGAAATAAACTGGTTTAAGTGCCATGGCTCAATGCTGTGAAATTCTGGGAATTGTAGTTTGTTGTGGGGCCCAGAGCGGAGCAGAGCATTAGATAACATTAAGGACAAATTCTTGGTGAATTCATGAGTGCTTGCTCAGGTAAGAAGGGCCCAAACAGAGTGATCTCTGTTTCTAAAAGTGTGGATAACCTCTCAGCTGCTACTTGGAAAAGCCTACAGAATGAATTAGTGTTGCTTCTCTTCTTAACCACTCACCTTTATTTGGGGGGGGGGGGGGGAGCTTTTTTTGCTTCTAGATAAAAGAAATCCCCATGTCATTTCCTGCTGAAAAGATAAAATGTGCTACCAGGTGATTTCACTGTGATTACAAGAAATCAGTTAGGATTAAGAAAGCCTCTTCTCTCTCTTTGTCATGTTTGTAGAATGTTGAGAAAAGACTTCAAGAAAGGACTAGATTCAATTAAATTATGTCTAGAGGAGATTGTCTTAGTTATGCGGATGAACGATTTGGATTGACAAAAAGCCTACTCTAGGGTGCAGACAGCCAGTTCCTCCTATTCCTTGTCAAGAAGTTCTGGAGTTTATCAGACAGGATGAATTTCTTTTTATTTTGAATGGAGTCAATTGGACCCAATTCAAAGTCATGTGAATTTTCTAGTTTAGTGAATTTACGTGAATTCCAATTGCGTTCGGAATGTGTTCAGAATGACTTTCCATTACCCAAAAATGACTGCCCATTGCCCAAAATTGTGTGAGATGCTTTAATATGAAATAATGTAAAACCCATGATTGTGTTCGGAATGACTTCCCTTTTGCCTGAAATTGCATGAGATACTTTAATACGCAATAACGTGAAACCCCATGATTGTGTTCGGATTGCCATTGGATTATACTTCTGATTTCTGTCATCTGATAAACTTCTCTGTAGGCTGGGAGAAGTAAGCATCAGCTACAATAACGGACTCCCACTTTTTTCTGTTTTCGAAGGGTACTGCACTTTCATTAAGCTTTCATATAGAAGCATTGAATGGAGAAACATCAGTTAATATATATCTGAATCTCCTACAGGTCTTAAAATACAGAAACCCAGGCCCTACCTCACCATGAAGCAAGCTGAAGCACTATGAGAGTAGGAAGTAGATGTTTTGATGTTTGACCAATGCTGCAAGACTTTTCCTGCCATTGGCTCATGCATGTGCATGCACATATTTTCTCTTTCTGGGAGCAAAAAGGTTTGGGTTGGCATTGCAAGGCCAGATAAACAGATAGGGACTCTAGTTAACCTGTCACCAGTAGAGGAAAGTGTCATTTGCCTACTTTAACTGGTCCAGGTCTCATCATAAAGTTGGAAACAATTAACACTGCATTACTGTCTGGATTATCTGTAAATACTTTGGTCATTCTGAACAGAAGGAGCAACTTTATCCTTTGCAGCATTAACCACAACATGTAGATGGGCAAAAATGGTGTGTGTGTGTGCGCATGGAAGTGTGTGTGTGCATGGGGGGAATAAGCCAGTGAAAATGCAGAGCTTTTCACTGAGGATAATTGCAGCATGGATATCATACAATTGTGTCAGGTACTGTATTATAGAATCATAGAGTTGGAAAAGGCCACAAGGGCAATCCAGTCTAACCCCCTGCCATGCAGGAACTCACAATCAAAGCACCCCCAACAGATGGCCATCCAGCCTCTGTTTAAAGATCTCAAAAGAAGGAGACTCCACCACACTCCGAGGGAGTGTGTTTCACTGTCAAACAGTTCATACTGTCAGGAAGTTTTTCCTAATATTGAGGTGGAATCTCTTTTCCTATAGCTTGAATCCATTACTCCATGTCCTTTTCTCTGGAGCAGCAGAAAACAAGCTTGCTCCCTCCTCAATGTGACATCCCTTCAAATATTTAAACAGGGTTATCATATCACCTCTTAATCGTCTCTTCTCCAGGCTAAACATACCCAGCTCCCTAAATCTCTTCTCGTAGGGCATGGTTTCCAGACCTTTCACCATTTTGGTCACCCTCCTTTGGAAACACTCCAGCTTCTGAACATCCTTTTTGAATTGTGGTGCCCAGACCTGGACACAGTATTCCAGGTGAGGCCTGACCAAAGCAGAATAGAGTGGCACTATTGGGCAATGTGCTTTCCTTTGTTACTGATAGGTACAAGTCCATAGTAGTTATTATAGAAATTATTTTAGGAATAAAATTAGATTAAATTACTAGAAGAAGAAAAAATCCCACCCAACACAATTTAGATCACTTTGATTTGCGCAATTGTAAAGAGTACCTAGGAGTTCCAGATACAGCCTAAGCAGTGTAAGGACCTTATCAGACGGGAGGAATTTCTCTTTATTGCGAATGGAGCCAATTGGAGCCAATTTGAATTCACGTGAATTCACTAGTTTAGCGAATTTACGTGAATTCCCATTCCGTTTCGGAATGCGTTCAGAATGACTTCCCATTACCCAAAAATGACCCCCATTGCCTGAAATTGCGTGAGACGCTTTAATTCGCAATAAGGTAAAACCCATGATTGCGTTCGGAATGACTTCCCTTTTGCCCGAAATTGCATGAGATACTTTAATTCTCAATAACGTGAAACCCCATGATTGCGTTGGGATTGCCATTAGATTATATTTCCAATTTCCGACGTCTGGTAAGGTCCAGAGAGACCAGTCTTAATATCCTCTTTTTTGTTTAGTACCGTATTATGGCACAATAGATTCAGGGATGTTTGTTCTGACAGAATAAACAATGGGAAGAGCATGTAAGGGAAGCATCAGATCTCGCTCTTCCCAGAGACACTCAAACCTCTCTCCATTGTGGAGACAAAAGCGCAGAGAAGACAGAACACCCCCCAAATCTCAACCATCATCTGCAGTGAGTCTGACTAGGTTAGGCAGTTCTTTTGGAGACGTGCTCACATGGATGGTTGCTTTGGCTTCTTGTTTTTCTTCTCCAACCCCAGCCTACTCATTCTGTTTGCTCAACATAATTTGGCTTTGAATAGCATGGCTCCAGTGAGGGGAGGAAGGCCAGAGAGAGAACAGAGTTAGAGACAAAAGGAGTTAAGGCCTAGTTGTTCCCACCCCTTCCCTCCCCCTCACTTTGTTTTACTCACAACATGGCTGTTTAACTTAAAAGTAATTGATTATGTACTTTGCTAGCTTGACTGTGGCCACTGCTGCAGCCTCAAGATACTTTCTTCCATGTTGTTGTCACTGCAGGCCTCATTGTTATTTTCATGGGCTTTTTAATGTTCAGGGTTGGTTCTTTCCTTCCTTCCCTCAAACTTGCTTCCAGAAAATTAAACGTGGCCATTTGTTTTCCTGGAAAAAAAACAACAACAACATTTGTTTTCTTCGGTGGCGCTGAGGTTTCTGTCTTTTGGCAGCCAGTCGCCTGTTAGGCCTTAATGGGGCAAAAGCTTACATGTGCACCTATGCGCGTACATGTAAGAGATCAAATGCTGATCGAGGGTCTCAGTCTGCCAGACTCTATGAAAAAGAATCGCCACATATATTGCCCTCAAAGGACACAATTTATTTTTATATACGAGGGAGTATCCAAAAGTTTTAATGATCACCTTTTTAAAAAATTGACAGTATGTTTTGATTTGTAGTTGTTAACGTATTTCTATGTAGTCACTATCTAGAGTTATAAATTTTTCCCAGCATATCTTGATCCTCCGAATACCTGATATTGTAGAAGCCTGCAGATTGCGCCTGACAAGGATTTTACAACTTTAGTCACTTCTGGCAGAGCCAGTCACAAAAATAAAGGATGCAATGAGTTGATTTTCTCGGCAACGTGCACTTAGGGACCAATGATGACACTGATTCACTCTGCCTAGTGACAGGGCTGTCACTTTTTCTATGGGAGCATCC
Organism: Urosaurus nigricauda; assembly: GCA_034509955.1. NCBI lineage: Eukaryota > Metazoa > Chordata > Lepidosauria > Squamata > Phrynosomatidae > Urosaurus > Urosaurus nigricauda. The sequence continues at coordinate 131,655,989 of JAOEGL010000005.1, read as the reverse complement.
ACACTGGGGAAATAACCCGGTTTGGCACCGCTTTAATTGCCTTGGCTCAAAGCTATGGAATTCTGGGAACTGGAGTTTGTTGTGGGCCCAGAGCGGAGCAGAGCTCCGCTCTGGGCCCCACAACAAACTCCAATTCCCAGAATTCCATAGCCTTGAGCCAAGGCAATTAAAGTGGTCTCAAACCGGCTTATGTCCCCAGTGTGGATGCAGCCTATGTGTGCATTCTAAGAAGTTCCAGCAAAAGCCCCTTCCATTTCAAACCAACCCCTGCTCTTGAGGGAGTTTTTAGAATTTTCTTTAAACATTTCATTAAGAAAGATGAAGAGAGATGGACTTATACAACATTAATTACTTGTGTGTCAGTATTGTTTGGTATAGGGGTCTTTCATACAGTTTCATTAGACAAAGCCCACAGTTTTGGGGCTGCTTCAAACATTACCAAAGGGGGAGTGGTATTAATACCAAGGGATTTGCCCTTGTAATGAAGTGTAATTAGAAAGATCCCCAGACCAGGAGCCTGGAGATCAAAACAGAAAATGAGTGGGAAGGCTGCTTAAAATGCTGAAAGGAGAAAATGACAAGAAAGCAAAAAGTCAACGAGAAGTAAGATATTGTCTGTATTTGGCACAGCACATCAATAATTTTAACAAGTGGACAGCCACAAACTGTCTCTGTTGCCAACGCACAAACTGGAATGCTGCCTCTTGGGACAGAAAATGCACATAAAATACAGATTGAGAAGCTCATCTGCTGATTTTAAAAAATCTGTCCAAATACTGTTCTGACATTGTATTGTGTATTTACATTTCAGTTTCATTTCCGCTTTATGGGCAAAAAAGTATGTAAGACTGTTCTTTAGATATAATATTCTGAGAAATCTTCAACTTTTGAGAAATTCACACAGTGTGTACAAATACGAAGGTCTCACTTGAAGAATCTAAGGTTAGTTTATCATTCTTTGTGGCATCTCTATTTTGAAAATCTCAAACTGTAGGAGCAAAAGGAAAATTGAATTTCTGGACAGATATGTTTTCACTTGTGAAAGAATCCTATGCATGAACTGCCTTGAGTTCTATATTGAGAGAAATAAGGATCAAAATGATGATGATGATGATGATGATGGTTTGGAAGTATGTCCAGTGAGTTTTGTTGTAAGACAAGTGGGTTGAGAAGTCAACATTGTAGCAAGGAAGCCATAAATTTTAGCTTAGACCAGGTTTGTGTCGTTTTGACCCACTAAAATGAATGCAAGTCACTAGCCTTGTGCTTTTGCAGTTTAAACCAGGTAACAAAACCAGGTACTTTAGCTTACCTTTTGCTGAGATGCCATAAATGGTTTGCTTTTACTTTGCAGAAGTATCACAAGTTATGAATATTCCCTCAAAATGAGTCAAGGTTGCTTGACTGAATTGGTTTTATGGTATATGGCAGCTCATTACAAATGGTTTTTTCACAATTTAACACATTCAATCCAGGCTGGAAAACATAAAAGTGGGACTGGAAAGGTGTGCTTCAGCTCAGTCTATGGCTGCTATGTAGGAAGCTCTAGAGCAGTGTTTCTCAAACTTTAGTCTTCCAGATGTTTTTGGGCTTCAACTTCCAGAATCCCTGAACACTGGCCAAATGGGTTGGAACCTCTGAGACGTGACACCCAAAATATGTGGAAAATGAACGTTTTTTAGAACCATTGCCCTAGACTACATTTCTTTGGGCAACAAGAAAAGAACTACCTATATATCTACAAGTTTTGACATGAACAAAAGTATCTTCCATACAGTCCTGACTGGCTGCGCTCTATAATTTGTGCTGTAAAAATGATGCTTATAAATGTAATGAATGTTGTTGTTGTGTACATGGTGACCCTAAGGTAAACCTATCAAGGGGTTTTCTGGCAAGTTATCCTCTGAGGCTGAGAAAGTGTGACTTGTCCAAGATCACTCAGTGGGTTTACATGCCTTGTGAAAGCATTCGATGGAGCTGAGTGAATGGTGTTCCAACATACTAATTTCACATCATGATTACAAGAGCATTTTTATTATTCCCATCTAATCCCTACATAAGCCATAACTCTTACTGTGAACTTGAAAGTGACATTTAAGAATATTTGGTCAGAAGCTCTTGACAGGCGCTCCGTGGCAGGGACCAAGCCAGGGAGCTGAAGGTTTTGTAAATGTATCAGGCATCAAGAACTAGGCCAGTGCACTGCACATGTGGACAAATAGAGGCCAAACAGTGTCCCTAAAGTAAATAGAGAGGTACTAGAGACAAAAGCCCTCCAGGTGGTTTTGAGTAGAGGGGCATTAAATCCTAATGATCTGGGATAGATTGTTAGTCAACTAAAGGATTATTAATATCCTTTGTGCTGTGAGGATTTCCAAATGTCACAGCACAAACATCTGTTGGATGATGAAGGGCAGAGGAGGAGGGAGGAGAGACTTCCTCTGCAGACTGTGCTGCTGGCTATATACTATTGCACAATGCAGACTGGGTTTTGTTGTTGTTGAAATAGTTTGGTTCGCCGTGGCGCTGTTTTGTGAGCAATTTGGAAGAGGCCTGTCTGCAGTTTCATTGAAAACACACACAGGCAAACCCCACTACCACCACCACCACCACACGGCAACACCCAAGTCTGTTCATAGCATGCAAGAGGCAATGAGGAATTAAAATCCAGAGAAGTTTAGAAAATCACAGTATGCATTTGTGTGTGTGTGTGTGTGTGTGTGTGCGTGCTCACGTGTGTACATTTTTTTCCGGGTGGCCTTTAGTTGAGCCACGAGGGGGCACTGGAGTCCAGGCGAGCAAAAATAAATTAGTTCAAGCCAACTTGGCCGGAGTCCAAGCAAAATCAGTTGAACGGCAGGCAAGGTATTCAAATTTCACCTCTGGACAAAACAGTGCGCCCCTCTCCAGGCAAATGGAGCATTTGTGTGTGCATAGCCTCTGCTAACTTTATGCGATAAAAAAAAATGACCTCCAATTAGACACACACACACTCAAACATCCCTTCTACAATTAATGTCTCTCATCTCTAGCCAATTCTGTCTTATGAACATTTTCTATTTACTGTCCCAAAGAACACTGTTGATTTTAGCTAGTCTCTGTAATTGTAAGTACAGTGAATGGGAGAATGTCTCTGGGGAGACTCAGAGACAATTACTTCCAAATGCGGCTCAGACTTTCACAAGGACTCTAATCTACAAGATCATTTTAGAGTTTAGCATGTATTCTAATTTCTAATAATACCTTATAAAAAGGACTAATGACAAGGATTTGATAGCATTATATAGCTTTTAAAAAAAGAAGTTTGCATAATCGTTATTGTTGTGGGCCTTCAGTCATTTCCAATTTCTGGCAACCCCAAGGTGAACATATGAGGTTTTCTTTGCAAGATTTGCTGTTGCTTTCCTCTGAGACTGAGTATGTGACTTGCCCAATATCACCCAGCGGGTTTCCATGGCTGAACTACAAATATGGGATGATGGGATGGGAGAAATGGAGGACAGTCAAGCACCTAAAAGGTCCTGATACATTGCTGATGGGCAACATATATTCTGTTCTGGTAGAGTACCAGTTACACAGTGCCTTAACAGCAACATGTCAGGGGTATGGTGAATCCATTCTGGGTTTTATTCCAGATTTTAAAGGTGATATCTGGTGGGATGAACCCTATCTCCCCTTACACTCCCACACCCCCTTAAAGTTTGAAATAAAACTGAAAGCTGATTCACCAACTTCTAACATGAAAGCCATTGACCCCAAATAAAGTTGTTAAACATTGCATCATATGACTGCTGATTTAAAACTAGCAAAAATAATTATTTGATTCTGGGGCTCTATAAAATACTGTGAAGTGGAACAATGTCCTCCCTTTAAAAACTGCAAAACATCTGTAAAACCCTTTCTGACACCAATGAAGTCTCTGGAATATAACAGTGGTAGCATTCAAACATTTGACTCTACTTAAGCAGGTGAAATCTAGTGAGATTAGACAAATCTGTTGGGTTAGGGGTAGTTCCCTGGTGTGTTAGCCTTTAAAATAATATTTATTTTAGAGAAAGTTGGACTGATTCAAGACAAGGCATCTTCCCCTAGCAGAGTGTACAGAGAAATGCACTGAATTGCTTGCATAACCCTCTGAGCCTAACTTCAGTAAAGCAAGGCAAGTAGGCAATATTCAAATTATATGGCTGAAACATTTGCTAGTTATGCAACCCACTCTCAGTAGCCACAGATTCTTTAACCACTGATTCAACTATCCACATCTTGGAAATTTTTAAAAAATGTATAAATTCCAAAAAGCAAACCGTGATTTTGCTATTTGATATAAGGGACACCATTTTACAATGCCACTGTATTTAACGGAACTTGAACATGGATTTTCCACGGATTTTTGTATCCACTCTGTGTGTATGTGTGTGTGTGTCCTGAAACCACACCCCAGTAGATACCAAGGGGCCACTGTATTGAAATACACATTCTAAACATAGATAGGTAGGTAGATAGACAGATAAACAGACAGACAGACTAAATATTGACTAATTGAATGAAAGTTTCATGTATGAGAGGGATTCAGGAGAGCTGGCACTCACCATCTTGAAGTAGGAAGAGAGAAGGAAGTGTCTCTATGTGACCACAGACACATGGACATTTCTGGGGTCATATGTTCTGTTTGACTAGATATATTGATTATTAATTACCAGCATGGTGTAATGGTTTGTTGGACTACAACTCAAGAGATCAGGGTTCGATTCCCCTTTCAACCATGGAAACCCAGTGGGTGACCTTGGGTGACTTACACACTCTCGCCCTCAGAAAACCTTGTGATAGCATTGCCTTATGGTTTCCATAAGTCAGAAACAACTTGAAGGCCAACAACAACTACAATCTATAGTTGAGCAAAGAGTGAAAGCATGAGAGGCAATGTGCATAGAATAAAAGGCATGCAGCCTTATACTGCCTAAAGCCCACATTGCTCTAACAGCAAAAGGAGAGAGGGTCTGGATTCTTGCATGGAGTGCTATTTTCAACAAACTCCAAGAGACACAGGTCAGAGTAAAATCCAAGGGCCAAGCATCTTTTTTCTCAGAGGCTTATGTGGTCCCACAGCCTAGTTGCCCCTGTCAGCAGCCCTGTATAATGTTTTGCTCCATGTAGTCACTGCTTCTAAGAAGTCTCCTAAGTTCTTTTCCATTTGTTAAGACTTCCCTCCTTCTTTATCTGAATCTATCCCAATGCTGGCTCAAGAAAGAAGTTAAAAATAATGGTGATGACCTTCACTCTGGCAGATCTGCCACCCATTCTGTTTCTGAGGTTTTGGAATCGTAGCATTAGTTTAAGCCATTTTTGTTTGGCCTGGTAGAATAAATGCTATAGGTAGGAAATGTGGTTTCTTTGTGTGTTCTGAAAAATGAAAAAGCGGAAGATTAAAGTTCTGTCTTGTTCTGTAAATGACCCTGAATTCGGTATGTAAGAGAGACAAAACACTTCCAAGAATTTATTACCTGAGTATCCTCTGCGATTCTGCATGGAAATTAAATGTGGACTAGTAAAATAGGCCATCATATGGTAAAATACTTGTGTTCAAGTTAATCTTGACTGTACTACCTGAGTCTGCAGAATGGGGGGAGAATGTTGCATGTTTGAATATACCTCCACCTTGGGTAAAACAATCCCTACATATTTAAAACTAACTCAAGAAAGGTGTAGATTAGAAACTTCTCTCATATCTATTTTTTTTAATAAGGATGAGATTATTTAAACAATCAGTAAGCATTCATTCTTATGAACATTTCGCCAGGAAATCTCAGGCAGATTATTAGGAATACATTTATTTTTATCAGTGTTCCTAAACTGCTCCTGAGGTTCCATGTCTAGCCAATACCTTTGGAGAGAGCTGCTCTCTCTTCCTTTTCCCATGCCATCAGCCATACTCACCTTTTGTGAGGTACTAGTTGTAGATATCCGATCCTGAGATCTGCTGTGGTTTCAAGGGAACTGGAAAGGAGCTAGCACATAGGAAGAAAGAGAAGATTAGTGAGTGTGTGTTCCACAGCTGGAAACACTCAGAGAAGTGACCTTCCAAAAATACTTCTAATCATCCAATATACTAAATCTGGAACTGTCAACATATGCATCTCCAAAGGCCCAAATGATGTCAGTGAGAGATGGGCTGCATGAGGGCAACGGAGGAATTAATAAAGTTGTGTGAGCATAAGAGATAAAGTCTGCTAAAACCTCACCCTCCAAGTAACAATAGAAAACTATGAAATGCCCTCAGCAAAAGCGTCTTATAAAACCCTGATTTACAGATAGTTCTACTGATTTTTGGATTTATTTAGAAATATGTTCTGTTAATTTTTGGATGAATGTACTTCCTCATAAAAAGCTTAGAATTTCTGCATGAGTCACGCTGACCTTTTCCGATAACTGGATGATTCAGCATCATTTGTACTCCTTGGACAAGTTGAATTGTCTTGATTGACACAATTGGGAAGAAAACATCTCATGTTCCCAGGAAATCAATAAGATTAGATTAGATGGAGGCAATGTCTTGTTCATGGATGAGAATCATCATCTCTTGTAGGATGGAGTCAGCACAAAATATAAAATAACTAAAGTGTGTGCATGTATATATGTTGGGACATTTATAATAAGCATTTTTATTGTTGTAGTTAGTTGCAGTCCTTCCTTTTCTGTATTAATAAAAAGCAAGTGAGCAGTTTCACTGGAAGTCCCACTACTTACAAACCCAACTCAGCAGATTCTGTATGTGAATGAATGGCAACAAAAAGGAGGAGAGGAAAAAGTGAAGCTCTTTCACACTACACAATTATGGCACTTTAATACCACTTTAACTGCTACAACTCTTTTTGACAGAACCCTGGGATTGAAACAGACTGCAGCCAAATTTAACTCCAAAGAGGCTTGTTTATTCTTACTTACTGAATGTACAGAAAGCAAACACAATATACAATTCACAACCCGACCAACCACAATCTCTTTCTCCAACCCACGCCTACATTGTGTAGTGTTGGCCTTTTATAGACATGTGCCATGCAGCCACTATGCTCAGCCTCTTCCGGTGACTCTTTCTGTGCCACCCGAATTGTTGTCTCCTCAACCAGGAGGACATTTCATATTTACATTAAGGCTCTAGGTGCTCTCTGGCATATACTGACCTTGAACACTTCTCGGATCTTCCGAGTCCCAGCTGTAACCAATTCCCTGGCTAGCAAGCTCAAGAAGGCCCTAAAATATCCAGCCTCATGTTCAAAAGAGTATAAATGTATAGAATATTAATGATAACACTTTCTTCAAGCAATACGTCTTATAAAGTTATCTTCATGGAAGAAAAAGTGCCGTTAATGTCTCTCTCTTCTGTAGTGAATGTCTGGCTCACTTTTGAAAAGACTGCCGTAAAACAAAAATGGGAAAACCACATGATGGCTGGAGAAGCTGCGTTTGTAAATCAGACATGTAAAGAAAGTCATTCTGTCTGAATCATGTGTGCATTTTGAGAAAAAGTGTGTATTTTTCATGGTGCCAAATACATTTATTGCCTAGGTTGTCACCTCCTGATTCTGAAAGTACATGTAACACATAAGAAAGAACATAACCATTTATGGCTGAGTTCTTGGACTTGAAAGGGCAGATATGACGGAATTAGACAAGATACTGAAATGTAAAGGTATATAATTGAATACTAAAGTTGATATTGGTCATGCCATTGTGTTTCTTGTTACTGTGTATGGATGTGAAAGCTGGACAGTGAAGAAAGCTGATAAGAAGAAAATCAGTTTATTGAAGATATGGTGCTGGAGAAGAGTTCTACAGATACTGTGGACACCTAAACAGACTAATAAATGAAGCCAATCAAGCCTGATCTCTCCCTAAAAACTAAAATGACTAAACTCAGACTGTTGTACTTTGGCCATATCATGAGAAGACTCACTAGAAAAGACAGTAAGGCTTGGCAATGTAGAAAGTAGCAGGAAAAGAGGAAGACCACATTACAGATTGATAGACTCAGGGCCACAAGTCTGAAAGGGCAGTTGAGAATAGAGGGCCTTGGAGATCTCTTATTCATAGGGGCACCATTAAGTCAAAGTTGATTTGATGGTATTTAACAACAAATTTGAATTCTGGGATATATTTTGTCAGACCTTGGGGTAACTTTGGATTATAACTCCCACTGTCCACCAATCAGCATGGCTGAGGGATAATCGGAAATAAACTTTAATAAAATAACCCACCTACCCGCCACAAAAACACAGTTTCTTCTCCTGCAACTCTCCAGGATCAGTAGTTTCTCTTCCAGAGGCTCTGCCTTGTTTGGCTTTTCTAAACTCCCCTCAAAAAACAAACCTGGAAGCAGACATCTGAGCACTTCCACTTTTGAACTTCTCTCATTCTCTTTTCAGGTCTGAGATGACTGGGGTGGGTTTGGGGAACAGAAAATTGGCCCCCTGACATTTGGGGACTTACCCATCTCTGGAATACTGGGACACATCTCACCATAGGAAGACTTTGCTGCTCAAACAGGGCTTAACTGGAACTTTTGGTCATAATAAGTTCCCTTTTGTCATAGAGGGCCAAAGTTGAGACCTATTACCTGTCCCACTAACCAAGGTTGAGGAAAATTATGCTGCTGGACTGCAGTGTCCGTCTTCCCTCACCATGAGCTGTGCTAGCTGAGACAGATGGAAACTGCAGTTAGGCAACATCTGGAGGATCTCATTATCCTTATCCCACCCACACTGACATGGTAGCCAACAGCTATTGCTATGAGATTGCCATGCTCTGGGCTAGTATGATGTTGACATTCAGTCAATTTAAGGACTCTTCATTTACTGTATTTTCTGTTTCTTATCTGATTCTTATCTTGTCCTGATTAGCTTAATTCAGATGCACATGCTGGCAACCAGCAGCTGTGTTTCTGTGGAGGATCCAGTTCTTATGGTGTAATATAAGTCCCCCACATACATACTAAGGGCTGTACTTGCCTGATTCTTCGCCCTTAGTAAAAGATCTGATACAGCCATATAATCCCCACAAATTACTCTTTAGCAGCTCATGTTGTGTTGCATTAGATACTTCGTGATGGGGGGAATACATGTCTCCATTTTTCACCTCTGGGAATTGGATTGGCAAGCTTCTGAACTGGGCCCATGTGTTTGCTGAATTTAAACCATGATTATAACATTAGCTTAAATTGGGTTTGTGTTCATAGTATGGCTACAGGGTGCTCATGGATGATTGGTAGCAACATATTATTATGATCCAGGGCAATGGAGACTTCAGGCCACTTAAACTGCTGCTGCCAATAGTGCAAGATTAATCACAGATGGCTTGCTTAACTGCATCCATTTTTAACTTACAATATGCTGGCAGTCCAAAACAAATTTACACTCCTTATAGTCATGTAGTATCATGGCTAGACTATTTCAAATGCTTCATAAACACTGGTGTCTCTGCTTTTGTCTAATATACATTTTTATATGTGTTTGTATACATACAGTATGCACCTGCACCTACCCATGCACTGGCTACATCTGCACTGCAGAAATAATGCAGTTTGACACCACTTTAACTGGCGTGACTCAAGGTTATTGATTTCTAGCATTTCTATTTTTGTGAAATATTTAGTCAGAGAGCTCAGACATCACAACAAAGTACAAAACCCAGGATTGTGTAGAGATTGGCCTGTTTGTCCAATGCAGAGTGCTGGGTTGCACTGTTGACAGAGGATGGCATGAATCAAATTTGAGGATGAGCAAGATCCCTTTGCATACTGATATTCCAGACTAACCTGGTTATGTCTCGGAATTCTACTTCCTGACTATATTTTAGCATGAGCTTTGTGAGCATTAGTCTACTTCCTCAGCTATTGCTTCAGTTAATATTAAAGGGGTTGTAGATTTCTCTTCCCATACTCCTCCCCTTTCCTTCTCATTTGTCCTCAAATGAGAATAATTATTTTCCTTCTTCAGCAGTTTTCTTCTCTGCAGAATGGTGAGTCCAGTCCAGTGAAGATTTTAAAGGATGGAGAGGGATGTTATCAAAGGCTCATAATGTAGGGTTTCAATATGACCAAATTGGTCAGATTAAATTCAAATTCTAGGCATTGTACTTTGTATCTGTTAGGGCCATGAGCTGGTCTGGATTTTTTGTTAAATACAAATAATTTGGCTAGCATCTGAATGCAAGAAGTCAACACTGATTTAAGTTTACTATTCAACCACAATTTGATTAAAATGGGGATGGATAGCCATTTATATTGAACAAGGTTTTGCAGAAATGTAATTTCATGTCTATGTAAAATGCAGTCATTCTGCAATTGGTGCCCAAAGCCTGCACAAATTAAAGAACATATACAGGTATTAGACCATGCAAGGAGTTGTGCAGTTAACATTTGCAGGAAAGCAGATATAAGAAGTGTCCAAATAGTGTCATCTTACACAGAAACACTCCAGCAACAGAGTTACACTTTGCTGTTGAAAATATATAATTTCCTTTTATCACAGCCCTCTGTTTTTATGAACAAACTAAGCGTCCATTCCGAAGTGTAAAAAAGATCACTAGGCAATAACAACAAAAGAGCAAAGAAACATTTTCACATGTCCGATACCCAGTGTATAGTCTTTTCTCCATTCTTATTGTACTCTAAAGTGTAGGGGGTCTTAATTTTCCTTCTCAACAGTGGGACAGAGTTCATATTCACAGACTGTGATGTTCTTTCCTCCTTTCATACGTTCAGCGGTTGGGGTCTCAGGAACATAGGTTGGAATACCATGGGGGACGCTGCAAATGGAAGGGACGCTGGTGCCTGGTGGCAAGTGAGAAATGAATGAGGGAGCAAATGTGGATCTGGGCCCACATGCCTCAAGATTGCTTACAAATCAATGTTGTTTATTACTCTGTATAAAATTTAATTATTCTTGCAGCAATTGCATAATTAAGTCAAAAGTAGTGATTGTATAGATTTCTGTGAAGACAAGAATCCATTATCCATGAGCACCAACTTTCAAGTAAATATGCTTTTTCAAAAATCCTACATTACTTTCTTAGGAGAGTAATAGTAAACAAAGACACACCGAGAGAAATTTAGGAGTGCAGGAATTTTCAGTGTTATTTTTCAACAACATTATTTTTTAATATCCAACATCTTGGATCTATTGGATTCCAAAAATTTGAAAAGTCTTAACTGAATCAAAGTTATGGTTGCTGTTATAAAAACAATTGTCTTTTCCTAGCTCTAGCCCGCAAAGGGTTATAAATGAGTATGGTTTTGTATTGCATCCTTACTCATGAAAAGCTGTTGTATTTAAATTTATTTCTACGAAAGCATCCATTTTCCAAACTTGTAAACCATTGTGGTTTGGCTTTCTTCAAAAGAGAAAACAAGATACTGAAAGAGGCATAATCAAACATTTGCGAATAAGCAAAACTCATTGCATGAACTCAGATTTTTATTAATACCAATTTACGACTACACTGAGATTTATTTCTGTGATCAGCTGGCATTTGCACACGGTCATATCAAAAGCAGCCAAGTTTTGTGGTACCTTAAGGTTTAAGGAGTTTCATTTCATATAGGCTTTTGTAAACTGCAGCCCACTTCTTCAAAAATGAGCCATTTTTTCCTCCTCTCTCCAGACAAAAAGTCTACGTGGCCTAGAAATGGGTCTGATGTGATGAGTGCCTCCTTAGTAACTCTGATATCACTTTCATGATACTGAAATAATATGGTTGAAAAAGTTTACTCGTCAACATCGATTTCATTAAAGTGGGAGCTGATAGCCTTTAATGATGAACAAGTCTTTCCAAAAGTGTAGTTCCACGGCTGTGTAGCCTGCAGTCATTCTGCAAAAGAAACCCAAAGGTTGCACGAAATAAAGAGTTCAAGGGTGTTAGACCATCCAAGGAAGACCACACAAGATTACTTTATTGAAACTGTAATAGGTTACCTTTGTGCCATTCCCATTCTCATTACAATCAGTGCCCCTAGAATGGATTCATGTTGTGCCATTTTCTGCTCTAGTTGCGCTAAGAATGAAGTATTTAAACCCGCATACAATCTTTGATTGGTTGATCACTCCTCCTGTACTCCCTTTCATGAAATCCTGGCAGCTTGGAATAGTGAAATTGTCAGGGGTCAAAATGCACATTTGGGAGGGAAAGTCTTGTTCTTTGATTTCTTTTCTCTTCTGTATTTTTTCTGTTTTTTCTCTCTCTCAGTCTCTCTGTTGTTGTTGTTTTTTTAAAACCCTTTCCATTTACAATATCTCCCAATGACTCTTTGAAATAAGTAAACATTCTTATTTCTTCCCCCCAAACTGGGTTAACATCACTACTTTTTACAGTTTCCTTCATAAAACTATTCATTCATTGCATGACATGTAATCATGCCCACTAGATGGCTCCGTTCCAGAATGGAAGCTACCTTGTCCTTCATGCCCATTCAGGTAAGAAACATTTATTCCACGGAGTTTATCACACGATGGAATGTAGGGTTATAATGTAATGGCAATCCGAACGCCATCATGGGGTTTCACGTTATTGCGAATGAGTGTATCTTACGCAATTTTGGGCAATGGGAAGTCAATCTGAACTTAATCATGGGGTTTCACATAATTGCGTATTGGAGTATCTCACTCACTTTTGGGCAATGGGAGGGGTCATTTTCAGGAAATGGGAAGTCATTCTGAATGCATTCCAAACACAAACAGATTTCATGTAAATTCGGTAAGCTAGCGAATTTACGTGAATTCAAATTGGCTCAATTCAAAATTGGGAGAAATTCCTCCCGTGTGATAAACTCCCACATTGCTTCTATTGGAGCTGGAGCAAAAGGGGGGGGGGGGGTTCTTGAACTTTCTTGGAAACTTCCAAAAAACAAAAACAAAACACATCTGCACATCTTTTTTTTAAACATTGTTTCCCAGGGATTATCTTGAAAGAAGCATTTGTACATTTGAGAATTTGTTTCATTTGACCTCAGTGTCAGTATGTGGTTAGCTGTACGTTATCATATATTTGTGCTCTCTGCATGATCCCTGACTGGCTCAGATCACTCATGTCACTGAGGACTTTATCACACCAGTCTTTTAAGGTGCTAAAATCACACTAATCTAGGAAATGCAAACATATCGAGTTGGGAACAGTCATTATTGCATAGCTCTTCCGTATTGCCAAAGTGCTGCTTCTGTCCTGGCCTCTGTCTTCCACATGCTGGCCTCCATAAACCTGCCTTCCTGCCCTATGCCCTTCCCAGCATTCCTTTCGGTCTGTATTTATTTTTAATTTTTTACACAACGTAGCACAATGTGATATGGCAATCCATTAAGTAAAAAACAAAGAAATAAAAGATATGGGGGGGGGTGTGGAGAGAAAAGCAGCCTGCTTGGGAAGAAAAAGATGGAGAGGAAAGAGCAGGGAGAGAGAGCAGAACTGTGGCCACTTGCACCAGGTGACTGCCCACATAACAGAACTGCTTCAGGAGGAACTTATCATACATGCATCAACAGTGGAAAAACAGTTTGGGAGGCATTGATGGGTTTTGCCCATCAATAAGAAGGAGCACTCCAACAACAAATCAGCTACTGGACAGACACAGCATCATGTGATAAGGTACAGACTGTACTCTCCAGAAGTAATTCCACTTTTCAAGCCTTCTGTGATAAAGTCCTTAAATGAAGGCATCACACTAATCTGGAAGATAAAAATGGTGCTGAATCAACAGCAACAAGAGAAGTGCTGGGTGAACAGGATCCAAAGAAAGATGACTGTTTTTATACTTAAGAGGAAATATTTCAATCTCCCCTCAAAAATAATTTGCTGTCGTTGTGTGCTTTCAAGTCATTTCCAACTTAAGGTGATCCTAAGATGAAACTGTCCCGGGGTTTTCTTGGCAGGATTTCTTCAGAGGAAGTTTGCCATTGTCTTCCCTTGAGACTGACAGAATGTGACTTGCCCACTGGGTTACATGAACAAATAGGGAATCGAACCCTGGTCTTCAGACAGGTAGTACAACACTCAAACCATTATGCCAAACTTGCTCTCAAAATTGTACTTTAAACGAGAAACTGGAAAAGTCACTTATAGATTATAGTCCCAGAATCCCAATGGCCATGCTGTCTTGGCACTTACTGAGCTACTCTCCATTATCTGCTTATTTTTGGCCCTGTTTTCCTCTCTTGTGCAAGAGTTCGCCTGAATTCGCAGGAAACTAGGAGGCTTGCTTATACTGAATTAGACCATTGTCCTATCTATTTTGGCATTACCTGTATTGACAGATTTCAGAAATGAGCCTTTTCTAACTCCACACAGAGATACCAGGGACTGAATGTGGGAAATTTCAGAATCAAAGCATGTGCTTAACGCACTTCCCCAATGATGACCCTTACCCAGAGTTTTAAGACCCATTGTGTTTACTTGCATGCATGCGCACATGCCTTTTCTTCACAGTCTGAACCACGCTGGTAAAAATAAATGACTTGGATACTCTTGCAAGCAAGGTTTTGCTGTCTTTCTTTTAATCCTCTGAAATCCAGTGTGAAAATCAGCAGGTGAATCTCTCATTCTCTCTCTCCTTTTCAAATATTTATCCCACTCTATAACATAAGATCACAACTTTAAACACTAAAATGTATTTAAACAGCTTAACATTTGAAGCAGTAGAAGCAAACACTAAAACATATGAAACAATTAAAAGTAGTTAAAGGACTTTAAAATGATGGACTTGAACAGATTCGGATAAAACCATTAACCATTGGATAAAACCGTTAACCATTGGGGGAAAAAACATTAACACCCCATTAAAAAAAATAACAAACCCATGTTTTTCTGGGCTATGGAATGAAGCCAGCATCATTGCCAATCAGACTTCTCACAGTAACGGTGGAAGGTGATCCACAACTGTGGCATGACAGCAATTTCCCAGGTCTTTGCACAATGTATTGCTTCTAGTGCTAAGACACAGAGAAGGGCCTGTCCAGCAGATCTCAATCCTTGGAAAGGTATGTGCGTGCTTGAGTGTGTTACATATTTTTATATTATTTTCCCATCAGCATGTTGTACAGTCTGCCCTTTCCTTATGTGGGGGATCTGTTCCGGACCCCCCCCCCCCCCCGCATAAAGGAAATCCTGTGTACACTCAAGCCCCATTCGATATAATAGGGCTTGTGCTCACAGTGGCGTGGCTTCTGCGTAAACATTTAACGGTGCCGTAGCTTCCGCGTAAACAGGAAGCCACATATGGTGCGCCTGCCTATGGAATGGGCGTGCTGTAGTAGTTGAAGCTTCCAGATCATCTTCAAGGCTAGCCCCATGTGGAGAACACTGCAATATCTAATAGGGGATATTATCAGTGCAGCCTGGTTATTGTCCTCCAGGAATGGTCATACTAATGGACCAATTGAAGATGGAGCCACACAGAGTGAAGCCACTCGAGCAATGACTGAAAAGCCTCTTCCCCATGCCATCCTTTACCCCAGGTGAGAGGCTTCTCAGTTGCTGCTCAGCCCGCTGATTGGTTGCTGCTCCCAAGGTGTTTGAGTGCAAAGAGAGCAGTAACCCAGATTGGTTATTTTGAATTTGCAGTGGAATAGTAGACCTAATATATATATATATAAAAATAGGCATTGGGGGACACTAGGATAGAAACCCAAGAAGAAAGGAGGTGGGACCACTGCTCTATTCTATATTGAAAGTGTGGCCACAACCAAATAGCCAGCCCTGTCATCCCCCAGTGTATTCAAGGATTCTTCAGATTCTACAAGTGTCCGGAGTGGACCTTTTAAAATAATTCCCCCTTCCCTACAGGGAGGATCGGACCAAACCTCACAAGGAAGTGATCTATGGCAATGGGATTTTGCCCCCAGCCCACCTCTCAAATCACAAATCACAAAATTGCCCAGCAGCAAAACCAATTTCCAGAGTGTTTCTCGCCAGATGCTGGGGCCAGTAATGAGCAAGCCCCACAGTTTTCATGGTATAAAATCCCAAGTGGGTTCTGTCAGGAAAGAATTCCCCCAAACCATAGATCAAGTTTTCTCCATCGCCACCTCTAGGATCATAATGGCCAACTATTCTGTCTTTTTATCTCTATACAAAGTATATAAACCTCAAAACTAGTGCCAGGGAAGTAGAGTTTTTTGTGTGTGAAAGAGATGGAATCATGGCAGATGTGTTCCAAACTTTATAGTGTGCATATGTGTGAGCAAATGGGGAAAGTTCAAATAGGAACAGGCATAGTATGGCATCATTCTTTCCCCATTTCAATGGCTCACTAATGATGCCATTATCTACCTTGTGTGTACGAAGTCACAGAATCATAGAATCTTAGAGTAGGAATGGCCTACAAGGGTCATCTAGTCCATCCTCTGAAATGCTGGAGCATGTAGCTCAAGCGTTCTTGAAAGATGTCAATTCAACATCTGTTTAAAGACCTCCAAGATGAAGCGTCCATCTAAGACAATCTATTCCACTTTTGAATACCTCTTACAGCAAAGAAATTCTTTCAGGTGTTTTCTTGTAATTTGGATTCATAGGTTCATTTTATGGTCTCTGGAGCACCAGAGAAAATGCTTGCTCCATCTCCTACCTGACATCTCTGCAGATATTCAAAACATGTCATCTCTGAGTCTTCTCTTCTCCAGGCTAAACATATTCATCAGTCTTGGTTTCCAGACCTTTCACCATTTTGGTCACCCTCCTCTAGACATGTTCCAGCCGGTTGATATCCTCTTGAACTCTGGTGCCAAAAACAGAATTGTTATTGTTAACTGCCTTCAAATCAACTTTGACTTATGGCATCCTCATGAATGAGAGACCTGCAAGTCATCCTGTCATCGCCAGCCCTATTCAACTCTTGTAGACTCAAGGCTGTGGCTTCTTTGAGTCCATTCTTTCCCTATTGCCTTCTACCTTTCCAAGCATCATAATCTTTTCTAGTGATTCATGTGGCCAAAGTATGACTGCCTCAGTTAAGAAACCTTGACATCTATGGGAGTTTGGGCTTTATTTTCTCTAGCACCCATTTATTGTTCTTTTTAGCTGTTCGTAGAATCTGAAGAACTCTTCTTCACCACCGCATTCCAAATGAGCTGATTTTCTTCCTATTAGCTTTCTTCATTGTCCAGCTTTCACACCTATCCATAGAAACAGGAAATATGATGGCATGGACAATTCCTAACTTTATTATTCAATACCTTTACACTGCAGGATCTTGTTCTGAAAATACAGTGGAACTACTATTTTCATTCATTTCCGCACTATACTCCTGTTGGCGCAGCTAAGAATTGCATAGGCTTTTTTGGCTGCTGCCTCACATTGTTTTGTCTGTGGTCTAATAAGATCTGTTTCACATGTACTGCTTTAAAGCCAGGTGACACCCATCATATATTTGTGCATTTTATTTCTCCTGCCTAGATGTAGTACACTACTTACATTTATTCCTCTCGAAATTCATTTTGTTTGTTTTGACCCCGCACTCCAATTTGTCAAGATCATTTTCGATTCTGTTCCTATCCTCTGGGGTATTCATTACTGCCCAATTTAGTGTCATCTGCAAATTTGATAAGCATGCCTTTTGATCCATCATCTAAGGCATTTAAAAAGCTTTTAAACACAGGGGGAGGATGGACCCCAGGGGCACTTTACTAGTCACTTCTGTCCAGGACTCCTGGAGTAGTCTGTAGAGATCCTGTAGCCTCTTTGACTAACCGAAAGAAAGAAGTTGGCAGCATGAGCTTTTGTAGACTTATTGCATATATTAATGTATAAGTCTAGAAATTTTAGTCAAAAAATTGACCACCAAAACCTGGGTTGACTTATCCATGGGTCAATTTAGTACTGTAGTTCAAGTCTTACTAAAAAGAAAAAGAAAAAAGGAGCTAGCTCCTACACAGGTGAGTGGCAAAAGGCAACAGCTTAGTCTGTCCTGGGAGCAGCTGAAAGAAACACCAGCCTTGCTGGAAATTTTCAAGTTCTTTGGCATCATATTCCTTTGCATTATTCTTTACATCCTTTGTTACATGCCCCCAAGTTTTATCCTTGACTTATTCACGGGTCATTTCAAAATCCATAATTTTGGCCCCCAAAACATGTCCTAGACTTATACATGAAGTTGACTTAGAGTATATACAGTGAATCTAGGTCCTCGGATGCATTACTATTACAGATACTATTATTACTAATGTATCTGGAGAAGTAAATTTAATCTACAAAAACTCATGCTGCCTACTTCTTTCTTTTTATTTAATCCAGTGTTTCCCAAACTTTGGTTCTCCAGGTGTTTTGGACTTCAAGCCCCAGAAACTCCAGCCAGTTTGGCCAGCAATCAGGAATTCTGGGACCTGAAGTCCAAAATATCTGGAGGACCAAAGTGTTAGTTTCAAAGGGGCTACAGGATCTCTCTGCATACTGATTCTATATATAGACTAACATGGCTATATTTTTCAATTCTATTTTGGGATTGTTGGAAAATCATTGCATTCTCTCTCCCCCTCCTCAGATAGATAGGATTTTCTCTGCACGCAAACTCCACTGTCTTCCCTCTTTAAAACATGCCATTTGGTCCCAATGAATCACAGGGGCAATAAATGCCATTGTAAATTGGTAAACAAATCATGTGATTCAGCTAACTTCCTTTAGGATTAGGAATTTTTCACACAAAGGGATTCTCCTGTTACTCTCCCAGTCTCCCAGCTCCCTACTCTATCAACTTTCTTCCAAATGATGGTGAGATGAAGATTTCTTCTTTTACCTGTATTCATTAGACAGGTTAGGATGTAGCGTCTATGCATATGTAGATTCAAGCCATCAGTAAAGTTTTGTTTTTAAACTACAGTCTGGCCTCCTTGTCTAAGGATTTTTTTTTTTTTAATCCATAGATTTAAGCATCCATGGCTTGAAAATATTTTTTATAAAGTATAAACTCCAAATAGCAAACTTTGATTTTCCATTTTATATAAGGGACACCCTTTTGCTCTGCCTTTATATTTAATGGGACTTGAGCATCCACAGATTTTGTTACCCACGGTGGGTCCTGGAACCAAAGCCCAGCGGATAACAAGGACCCACTGTACAAGCTATTTCTGATGTCTTTGAGTCAGCCTCAGTCCTTAGGGATCATTGTTAGATAAAGACAGGTTTCTGCTGCTCTGCTGATTTTAAAAGCTGGACCCTAACAGGCTTTGATATTTTTGATATTTTGATATTTTGGTTTCCTTAGGAAAGTTGAATCGCCAACAGGGATTCCACAGCGAAGTGTCTTCAACGGCAGCAATGGCAAGCCAGCTAGTTACCAAGGATCATCATGAGGTCTAACTGGAGTTCTGGTGTTCAACAGGATACATTCACAAGTTTCCAAGTTATTCTTAAAAAAGGACTGCTTGGAAGGGAAAAAGAAAAGACAAGCGGTCAGCATGTAAGGGGGCATGTAACAAAGGATCTATGAAGCAAAGGAAAACAGTGCCAAAGAACTTCCAAAAACCCAGCAGAGATAAGTGCTTGTGCTCACACCAAAGTCAGGATGGATGCGAAAATAGAGCGGGATCAGTGCTTCCAGGACAGATTATCCCCTTGCCTTTTACCAGGGGATGGTTCCCCCTTTTTAAAATAAAAGTTAAAGTACAGTATTTACATTGACCCGTTGATAAGTCTATCCAAGTTTTTGAGGTCAATTTTTTGACTAAAATTTCTAGACTTATACATGAGTACACTTGTCCGTCCATATTTGCTAGGTTTATGGGCACAAGGCCCCAATGAATATGTAAAAATTGCAAATAACAAAAACACCATGTTTTTTACCTGAGAGGACACCTCTCTAGGAATCTCTAGGTCCTCCAGTGTAACTCTGCAGTCAATGTCGGACAGACACTGACCATAGAACTTCTCCAGAGGAGCTACAAATGCCTAGTAGAGTATTCTCTCTAGGTATCTCTAGGTCTTTCAGTGCAACTTCTAGTTAAAGTTGACCACAGAGTTGCACTGGAGGACCTAGATTTTCCTAGAGAGAACATATTAATCAAATCCGTGAATAATCAGACCCACAAATATCAAAGCCACAAATATGGAGGGATGAGTGTATATCGTATTGTAAAACTCTAAATATAACCCACCCGCCCAGCTAGACCTCCCCTGTCCTTCCCCTTCTCTTGGTTGACCTTCTCCAGCTATGACCCACGCGCAAAGGGCCTCCTCTTTAACAACAGCTGCGGGGTCCAGATACTACTTTCTCGATCGATCCCTCTCTTCTCCTCAAGCAAAGAAGAGGCAGGATACGTGGTGGGTGCTGCCCGATGACCCATCACAGGATGGGGGGAGACTTTTATTAAAAGACCCAGCCTCAGAGCAAAGGGGGGAAGCCCTGATCCACGTGTGCCCCCCTTCTCTCCTCCGAAGGTCGCCTCGATCCCCGTGACAAGCGTGCCTTTCAACGTGGGAAGGGGAGACATTGTTCAGGTGGCAGCCTCCAAAGGCTTCAGAGACCCTCCTCCTCCTCCTCCTCTGGTCAAAAGGGACCCCCTTATTTTTTTGCACACAATTAATCTATTCGCATTTCCTCCCACTTTCCCAATGGGCTACCAGCTGCACAAAGTCCTGAATAGCAAGCTTAATTGTGTTTTGTCATGCAGAATACCTCCCTTTTCTCTAAAAGGGGGGGAAAAGGGACAAAGGGGTGAGGGTCGGGAAGGGGGGCAAGAGAGAAACAACTTTTGGAAGATTTCTTTCTTGGCTCCTGAGAGCTCCTTGGCATAGGCCACCTCTTCTCCTGCCAGGCCCAGGTAGCAGCCCAAGCCCTTTTGGCACCCCTGGGGCGAAACACAGTGCACTGCTATGTTCTCTGGTTGTCCACATTATCATGGTGATTCCAATAGCAGGCGGTTAAAGGAAGGCAATCGTGGTGCTTTCTTTACTGTGATTGTTTTAACTGTTGCCCCAAGAAACTGGAGGCATGTCACAAGCTGCTCTAAAAATGGTAGATGAGTTCATAGAATCGTAGAGTTGGAAGAGACCACAAGGGCCATCCAGTCCAACCCCCTGCCATGCAGGAACTCCCAATCAAGCAATGATGGCCATCTAGCCTCTGTTTAAAGACCTCCAAGGAAGAAGACTCCACTACACTCCGAGGGAGTGTGTTCCACTGTCGAACAGCCCTTACTGTCAGGAAGTTTCTCCTAACATTGAGGTGGAATCTCTTTTCCTGCAGCTTGCATCCATTGTTCCGGGTCCTGTTTTCTGGAGCAGCAGAAAACAAGCTTGCTTCCTCCTCAATATGACATCCCTTCAGATATTTAAACAGAGCTATCATATCACCTCTTAAACTGCTCTTCTCCAGGTTTAACAGCCCCAGCTCCCTAAGGTGTTCCTCATAAGGCATGGTTTCCAGACCCTTCACCATTTTAGTTGCCCTCCTTTGGACCAGCTCCAGTTTCTCCACATCCTTTTTGAATTGTGGTGCCCAGAACTGGACACAGTATTCCAGGTGGGGCCTGACCAAAGCAGAGTAGAGTGGCACTATAACTTCCCTTGATCTAGACGCTATACTTCTATTGATGCAGCCTAAAATTGCATTGACCATTTTAGCTGCCGCATCGGACTGTTGACTCATTTTTAAAGAAAGGTCCAATGTCTTCCTGCCTGTGTGTACTCTTAAGAAATTCAGGGTTTGAGTGTTGGATGAGGACTGGGTTCAAATCCATGCTCTGCCATGGGAATTCCTTGCATGGCTTTGGGAAAAATCACACTCTCTCAGCTTCCAAACTCCTCTGGAGAAATCTTGCCAAGAAACCCCCTGTTTACCTTGTGTGCCGTGTGCCTTCAAGTCACTCCTGACTTATGGAGACCCTAACATGGGGTTTTCCTGGCAAGATTTGTCCAGAGGAGGTTTGCCATTGCCTTCCTTTGAGGCTGAGATAGTGTGATTTGGCCAAGATTATTAAGTGGGTTTCCATGGCTGAGCAGGGATTCAAATCCTGGTCTCTAGAGTTGTAATCCAATGCTTAAACCCTCCCTGGTTAAATTGAAATTGCCAGCTTTTGTTTTAAAAAAATCTCATCCATACTTTCTTTAAAGAAATCTAATGGGCCTGGGTCACTTAAGTGCTTGCAATGGAGGACTCTTATTCTAGAGTTTTCTTGGCAAGATTTATTCAGAAACAAAGTCTTCTAGATCACAGTCACTGAGCCTGAAAATGCACAAAAACTATTCAGAAGTGGGTTTTTGTGTTTTTTTGGGGCTATGTGTGACCATGTTCTAGGAGAGTTTATTCCTGATTCTTCTAGAACATGGCCACAAAGCCTGGAAAAACCCACAAAAAACTTTGGATGCCGGCCATGAAAACCTTCGACTTTGTATTCAGAAGTGGTTTACCATTGCCTTCCTCTGAGGCTGAGAGAGTGTGACTTATTCAAGGTCACCCAGTGGGTTTCCATGGCTGAGTGGGGATTTGAACCCAGATCTCCCAAAGTCCTAGTCCAGCTTCTACACAGCGGTAGGACTCGCTTAAGATCTTGCCTCCTGATTTTTTAGACAAGGCCGAATCCCTACATTTTGTTTGCCTTTGGGAAGGAAAAACAATAAAATCAAGGCCCAGGTCAAGTCCTCCATCCTGTATGGTCCCCTTCCCTTTAAGTGGATTTTCGTCCTGGAGTGGCCTAGCTAAAAGGAGCTTCGCCTGAAGTGTCATCCCCTTCAATGGCCTTTCAGCTCCTGTCTCGAGGGAGTCCAAGTCACTTATTGGAAACAGGGATGCCTCAATACAAAGTCATCAAAGCACTCTGGTTCTTGTCTTCAAGTGACAGGCCGCCTTTCTTGCCCTGTTTGAAATACGCCTCCTCCTTTTCACACTCTTTGTCTCCTCTGCAGAGAAAACGCAGACAATCAAAAGCAAAGCCTGGCCACGCTCAGCCTTGGGCACTGCCAACTTTGGCCCCACAACAGATTGAAAGCCTTGCTGTGCCATTAATCTAAAACTAGTCACTTCCCACAAAGGGGGGAACATGCCTGTATCAGTAGTGAGTGATGGGGCAGTGCCTTCTTGGAGGCTTTGAAATCTGATGGAAGGCATCCTTACAACCACGATGGGCTAAAGTGAAAAAATACCTTCAAACCTAAAGCTACAACTCCCAGAGTCCCCAATCCCCAACTGGCATGACTAGTGGCCTTGTTGTCTGGGAGTTTCTGGGAGTTGGAGTGCCAAAAAAGAAACTGTTCCACTCTTTGCTTTAAGCGTTTATTCCTAAATCAAGCCCCTCACCCCTACTTTAGGGAACCTACTTTCTCCTAAGACTACTTACAAATGCTTAGTTTATAGAAGTTTACTACTGGCAGATCTTGATCGAGCAGTTTACGATTTAAAATTAAACTCAGCTTGGATCATCCTGTTTTTATGACTAAACTATTTCAATGCACAGTTAGTGACATGAGCTAATTGTGGACTGCCTCTGAGTAAATTACAAAGGTCTGAGTTATATGCCTTCAAGTACTACTGATGTCAAAGAGTGAATTACTCATATTCTTAACTCTAGCATATTGAAGCTAAACACTGAAAAGTATTAATTTATAACTGGCTATTGTGTATTGTTTTATCACTGGCTATTGTGTAGAGTTTTCAAAAAATCATGGCTCATCAAAGCACATACCTTGTTTGCAAACAAATCCTGGTGTGTGTTTTTATTTTATTAAAGCTGACATAATAGATCAACCCAGGAACCTTTTGATACAGGAAAGGATATAAATAATCATATAAAATTGTAATATATAAATAAGTGTACCAAGCTCTGCTCTGGTCTATACCTAATATCCCAAAGGGATCCACCAAGCCTCATGTTTTAAGTCCTCCCCTCCAGGCCTATTAACCTCAGGAGTCTTGCCATGAGTAGTAGCAGCAGTATGTTGGGCCTCCCTTGTTTTCCCACCTCCTCTCCTACTCCAGGAACGTCAGCAGCTGTGCCTCAAAAACCCCTCTTCTGTTTTCTAGCACTTTAAAAAAATCTGGTAAGATATAGTGTCTCTGGACCTTATCAGATGGAGGAATTTCTGTTTATTGCAAATGGAGCCAATTTGAATTCAGTATTGTGCTCAGAATGCGTTCAGAATGACTTCCCATTGCCCGAAATTGCGTGAGATGCTTTAATTCGCAATAACGTAAAACATATGATTGCATTCGGAATGACTTCCCTTTTGCCCGAAATTGCGTGAGATACTTTAATACGCAATAATGTGTAACCCCATGACTGTGTTCGGATTGCCATTATATTATACTTCCAATTTCTGTCGTCTGATAAGGTCCTCTGTCTTCTTTTGCCTACAGGAAGCTACTATCCACACCATTTGGAATTTTGACTTTACATTGGCTGCTAGAACTTGGGAACCCCAAACCATCCCATCAAATTCTGAGGTATCTACCATGATGCCCTAGTGAATTATGGTTCTGAAAAGTGAGGTGGAAGCTGCAATAAGGGAAATGACAAAAAACAAATCACCAGAAACAGATGATATTCAAATCGAACAGCTGCAATTCACATTGACAGAGTCAACCATAGTGTTAACTAACATTTCTCAACAGATATGGAAAACAAAATGATGGTCAACGGATTGGAAAGGATCAATATACATCGTCATCCACAAAGAAGAAGAAGAAGAAGAAGAAGAAGAAGAAGAAGAAGAAGAAGAAGAAGAGACTGCAACAACTATAGGACCTACAGCACTAATTTCCCATGCAAGAAAAATTATGCTCAAAACTCTGCAACCATTTATGAAGAGAGAAGTCTGAGATGTCTAAAGCAGTGTTCAAAAAAGGAAGAAGCACTAGAGGCCACATTACAAACATAAGATGGCTAATAGAGTGCACCAGGGAATTCCAAAAGAAAATCATCATGTGCTTTATAGATTATAGCAAAGCCTTTGACTGCGTAGGCTATGTAATGTCCTTAAAGACATGGAAGTGACACTACATCTGATAGTCCTGATGAAGAATCTGTAACCAGGAGAAGAGGCTACTGTCAGAACAGAACACCGAGAAACAGAATGGTTCCCAATTGGTATTTTAATTAAAAACAAAAACAAATTCCCACTAACTTACATCTCTAGTTCAACTCACGTTTTCATTGTGTCTCCTCCTCTTCTCCCTCTGTCTCACTCACGTCTTGTTGCTCACTAAAATAGTACATCATAGCCCTGGAAGTAATTGCACAAGTAGAGGCCACCAAAATACTACCTTTAGTTTGGACACTGGGAGACTCGGGTTTGAATCCCTGCTGGGCCATGGGTGACCCTGGACAAGTCTGAGAAGATGGCAAAGGCAACCCCCCTTTGAAGAAACTTGCCTAGAAAACCCTATGATAGGGTTTTAGGTTCATTGCCTTAAGGTCACCATAAGTCGGAAATGACTTGAAGGCACTCAACAGTAACATATCTAGAAGGTTCTCTGGTCCTATGGTGTGGTTACTTGGGGTACATTGCTCACCATGCATTACAACTGGATGACTGTAAGGTGGAGTAAGTTCTAGAGAAGCCACGAAGAGTGCAAAGGTATACTGCAAATTCTTATTGACTAAAGCCTCATTGCTTTAGTAGCAAATGGGGAAAGGAGGTCTAGAGAATGCTTTCTTGTGCAGGACTTTCCAAAAGAAAAGGATAAAAAATGTGTCTTCTTATTTCTGCCACCCGCCTCCCCAGCCAAAACTTTCCCAGCCCTCCGTAGGTCCTGAACAGCCCCACAAAATGCCTGCTCCAGTTTGCCTAAGGCAGGGATGGAGGCCCATGGTCCTTCACATGTTGCACTATAATGTCCATCATTCTTGCCCATTGTCCATGGTGGTTAATGGGAGTCAGAGTGGAGCAAGAGAGTTGTCAACCGAAGAAGTTTACTTGTGCACTGGGAATACTGTAACCATACTTTTGAATATATAGATTTTAAGCATCTTGCTTCTTTCCTTTAAAAAAAGCAAAGGACAGTCCACTTTTTGGCTGATAGCCTTTATTTAAATAAATATAAATACAACTCTGATTTATTTTTTTTTAAAAAAATTCACAAGCGAGGAAACCCGAACCACTTTCAAGAGACTTGCCGTTCCTCCTCCACCCCCCAAAATTTTATACAAGGATCTGTACAAAGAAGGAACGCCTTGGCAATGTTGTCTTCTCCAAACGTTGCTGGCCTGTGAAATATGGGGGGGGGGGGGCCTTCTTTAGAGCGAAAGATGGGAGTAGACGCAGAGGTCCACAATCTTTGGTCCTCTAGATCTTTTTGAGACTTCAACTCCCAGGATTCCTGAACAATGAGGATACTGACTGGGGCTTCTGGGAAGTGAAGTCCAAAACATCTGGAGGACCCAAAGGTTGAGAAGCACTGGATCAGAGGCTGTTCCTCCATATTAGCTAGGGTTAGGGGCACAAGACCCCCGTGAATATGGAAAAACCGCAAATAACAAAAACACCGTGTTTTTAGACCTGAGAGGACACCTCTCTAGGTCCTCCAGTGCCACATGATCCAACAGACACTGACCATAGAGCTGCACCGGAGGAGCTACAAACGCCTAATAGAGTCTTCTCTCTAGGAGACTTTAAGGGCCTTATCAGACGAGGGTTTTTGCAGCCCCGATCCAGAGTCACTCTCCATCCATCCAAGTGAATTCACATGAACACACATTGAATTATCACACGTGAGCGCACGACCTTATCAGACGGGAGGAATTTCTCTTTATTGCGAAAGGAGCCAATTCAAATTCACGTGAATTCGCTAGTTTAGTTCCGGTTGCGTTCGGAATGCATTCAGAATGACTGCCCATTACCCCAAAATGACCCCCCCCCATTGCCTGCAATTGCATGAGATGCTTTAATTCGCAATGAGGCAAAACCCATGATTGTGTTCGGAATGACTCCCCTTTTGCCCGAAATTGCATGAGATACTTTAATTCACAATAACGTGAAACCCCAGGATTGCATTCGGATTGCCCTTGGATTATACTTCTGATTTCCGACGTCTGATAAGGTCCTCTGAAGCCATCCCAAAGTCACCCCAGAACTCATTGAATTCAGTAACAGCTGAATCCGCAGACATCAGTTCCAAGCTCACTTCAGATCTGATCCGAATGGGTCCGGTGTGCGATAAGGTCCCAACCTTCACTGCCGCTTTCGAGTTAAAGTTGACCACTTTAGATATTAGATATCCCTAGATATTTGCGGGTTGGTTCCTTCATTCATTTGATTAGACATCGTAGGGGCTTTCTAGATGGGCAGGAAAGTGTGACATGAAGTTGCCTTTTCCTTAATGCTTAGCAGCTGCACCACAGCCTTTAGATGGAGCTGCGCTGTTCTGCAGTTTTTAAAAAAGAAGCTGGGAAAAACAACACCTTTTTAAAGGCACTTCTTTTCCCCTAAAACGCAAAAAAAGCATTTTCATGGCACACTTTCCCTTTTTCTCATCTAAAGGCTAGACTTTCACGCAGCCATGAACACACTTCTTTTGGCCAATCTAGAAAGCCCCATAGACATTTAATCCAATGCGTGAAGGAACCAACCCGCAAATGTCAAAAGCCGCGGATATAACGGAGGGAGGATGAGTCTCCACTGCATCCGCGCTTCAGAAGGGATGCGGTCTGAGTGCTGTGCTCCCACTCTAGCATTCCCAGAATTCCATAGCATTGATCCACGGAAAGTTCAATCACCCCCCCCCCGGATGATTTCTGCGGATGATTTCTGCCTCCGATTCGCACCCGACCCGCAACGGTGGGCAAGATCGCCTCCAACCATGGAGAGACCCCCCCGACTTTTTCACAAGGGGGACCCCTCTTTGTCTTCGTGGGGGGAATCCGGAGAGAGGGAGTCCTCCTCGTCCTCGGAGCGGGAGTAGCGTCCAGGGTTGGTGCAGCTGCACCCACCTCCTCCTCCTCCTCCGTGGCTATTCCTCTGTGGCCCTCCTTTGCCTTCCTTCTTGTGCTTGACCCTCCGGTTCTGGAACCAGATCTTGACCTGCTTCTCGGAGAGGTGGAGGTACGTGGCGATCTCGATCCGACGGAGCCGGGAGAGGTACATGTTGGAGGAGAACTCCCGCTCCAGCTCCAGCAGCTGCGTGCTGGTGAAGGCCGTCCTCATCCGCTTCCCGTTGGACAGGTGGCCCCCGCCGTCCGCACCGCCTGCAAGGCAACA
Source organism: Urosaurus nigricauda (assembly GCA_034509955.1). NCBI lineage: Eukaryota > Metazoa > Chordata > Lepidosauria > Squamata > Phrynosomatidae > Urosaurus > Urosaurus nigricauda. The sequence goes on along the minus strand of JAOEGL010000005.1, from coordinate 131,627,831 downwards.
AGGGGACAGAAGCGTTACAAAAGCCACTTGCCACCTGGGCATGCTGGGTTGGGTGGTTTGGGGCTGAAATCGGTTTTGCGGCATTTGCCGCAACTAGGCGTACTGGAGAAATAACTCATTTTGGCCCCGCTTTGGCTCTTTTTGGCTCAAGGCTATGGAATTCTGGGAGTTGGAGTTTGTTGTGGGGTCCAGAGCGGAGCTCCGCTCCGCTCTGGACCCCACAACAAACTCCAACTCCCAGAATTCCATAGCGATTGACCCAAACAAAGAGTTCTACAAAAACTGATTTCTGTGAATTTGGTGAGGATTATTATATTTTTTTTACTAGGGACCCAGAGTCTAAATGCCTCCCAAAAGTACAGTTCCCATTATTCCCTAGCACTAGTTCAAGGGCAGTTAAAGCGGTCTCAAACCGGATTATTTCTGCAGTGGGTGAGAGCAGAGAGAGGAAGCAAAAGGCAATAAGCTTTATTGACCCTCAGAAAAAAGGGGTATGGGAAGTGACCTCTTCACAAGCAGCACTGACCAAATGGTTATAAAGATAGATAGATAGATGATAGATAGATAGATAGATAGACACATCAATGTTCCTGCTAGAACTAGACACTCACCCCCTTCTCCAGGAAAGAAGACCTAGAGCTATACAAAACAAGCCTTGATGCTAATGCTCCAACAAATGCCAAGTTTGGAAAAGTTGTTCTGGCCAAGATTGTGTAGCATGAAGACAGAAACACAACTTGACATACTTTGTTGGGATACATAGCAACTTCAGATCTTCTATGGGGTTGTTTTGTTGCGTACTAACAGCCCCTCCTCACACCTTACTATTTGTCCCTTGAGAGAATTTTCTCTTTCTCTCTTTATTCTTGTCTCTTGCGAGCTGAAAGAAGCTTTCTTAAGAAGCTGAAAGAAACTTTCTTCAGAAGTTTTCTAATGTCAACTTGTTCTACCTCATTTTTCTTTGCAAGTCAGACCTCTGGGTCTTCATAGAAGTGATTTTTGTTTGTTTGTAAGTAAACTTGTTTCTATTTCACTCTCACTAATGACTCTCTTTTTTAATTTGGGGACATTTGTGGGACTGGGAGATAAGGTTTTCCTGCTCACCTGTGTCTTGCTATATTTTTCTTTGCTGGTGAGGTTAAAGCAATCTCTCCTGTTTCCTGAGTTTTCTAGAGAATCTCAAGAAAGAAAATCCCAACACAATTTGTGACTCCTTCATGGACACCTTCATTTGAAACATGCCACAACTTTCAATTATATACAGAGATTGCTGTTGTTGTTGTTGTTGTTGTGGGCCTTCAAGTCATTTCCAACTTCTAAGGCGAATCGATCACAGGGTTTTCTTGGCAAGAGTTTCTCAGAGGAGGTTGGTCCTTGCCTTCCCCTGAGGCTGAGAGAGTGTGACTTGCCTAAGGTCACCCAGTGACTTTACATGGCTGAGCAGGGATTTGAACCCTGGCCTCCAGAGTCATCATTCAACACTCAAACCACTACACGACACTGGCTCTCATACAGAGATTATATTATGGCAACAACAACAACAAAAGGAAAGAAAAAATGAAAAAGAAAGGAAAAAAGAGGTAGGACCACATGCGTGTTGTGCCTCCTTCAAGTCATTTCTGACTTAGGGTGACCCTATCATGGGCTTTTCTTGGAAATACGTATATTTTTAAGGGGAGGGAGGTTGCCTAGTGTAGTGGTTTTAGAGTTGGACTATGACTCTGGAGAACAGGGTTCCCAATCCCCATTTGGACACGAAACCCACTTGGGTGAGCCACACTCTCTCAGCCTCAAGGGAAGGCAATGGCAAGCCCCTTCTGAAGAAACTTGCCAAAAAAAAACCCCAAAAAACTCCATGATAGCTACTGCCTTAGGCCACCATAACACAACAACAACAACAACAACCAGGAGGTTGCTTTTGCTTTCATCTGAAGCCAGACAGTGTGACTTGCCCAAGGTTTCTGTAGAGTTGTAGGAATTCAAATCCTGGTCTTCCAGAGTCCTAGTCCAACACTGAAATCAATACACCATACTGTCACCATACAATCCTATGAACAGCCACAAGTTGTTAAAATAATGCTTTTATATGTACCTTCCTTTTTTTATATGTACCTTGCCTTAAGTTTTTTTACTTTGCATTAAGTCCTGGTATTGAAAAAAGGGTGGGATAGAAACAACAACAACACCCAGAAGGCCATTGCTTTCTTATACTTGGAAGAGGTGTTGGATCAGCCAGAATAGGCAGAAATATTAGAAAAATCCTGCCAGTTCGGGCCAAAGGTCTATGCCCAGTGCTGGATTTATGCACAAGCTAAGTTAAGCTGGAGCTCAGACCTTCAGACTGTGCAAAGTTTCTAAATTAAGAGTGAAAACAAAAATCAGAAAGAAAGACCCTGTTAGAATAATACTCCTTTATGGTCCAGCTGTGGGGCCTCTTAAATGTGGCCTAATTTCTTCATCTGGCCCTGTGACAGAGTCCTTTGCAGAGTGACATGATAACTGCAAAGGAGGCACTACAAAATGTAGGACAGTCGAGAAAAATGAAGGGCATTCCAAAAAATTAAAGCTCAAAGCAGCCCTAGAAATATTAGGGCTAGCCCTAGAAATATTAGGGCTAGCCCTAGAAATATTAGGGCTAGCCCTAGAAATATTAGGGCTAGCCCTAGAAATATTAGGGCTAGCCCTAGAAATATTAGAAATATTATTCATGCTTCTGAGTCATGCTCAAAATGGAGGACATTTGGGAATTCCTCCTGGACCGAAGGCTGGAAATGGAGGACATGTCCTGGAAAAGTAGGACACCTGGTCACACTGGTCCAGCCTCAGAGCAGCCAGAGATCAGGAAGCCCACAAGGCATGAAGGCGGTCACTTTCTCCCCTCATTACATCCCACCATCTGGTATTGAGAGAGAGAGAGACTGTCCCTGAAGATGGAGGCTCCACATGGCCATCAGGACTAGTTAATAGATGCAGGCTCACCTCCTCTTGGGTTATCTAAACCCACTTCCCACCTGATCTGAAGTGCTGCTCATGGCCCAACCTCCTCCAGGTACAAAATCCAATACATTCATCCCGCATCATGCAAAGTTTGCCTTTCTTCCAGTCCCACTGTCCATCTGAGGAATTTTTTGAATTATTCAACTAAAAGGGGAAGGGGATGGAGGACACCTTCTCTTGGTCCAGCTAGGTAAAAGTGATACTGATGACTATTTCTGTTGGAAGTGGAAGAGAGTTGAGGTCCCCACCTTCACCACAACTACTAACAGCCCCAGTTCTGATCCAGATGGAAAACTTAACATTAAAGGACCGTGTGAGCCAAAGGACTCACCCGATCCACAGAGGACAAAAAAATCAACCTTTTTAATCACTTGGTTCAACAAATGCTTCTCTTGAGGGACCTGACACAGTCAAAATGTGGGTCATGGAAGACTCCGGGGCTTTGAAGGCAAGCTCCTTGGATGTAGCCCTGGCTCCCAGAATCCCCCAGTTCAAGGACTGGGACCTGGGACAGTTCCTTTTGGAAACCCGACTTTTGGAAAACTTCCTCCTTAGAAGGCTTGATCTCCCAAACCTCCCATCCAGACTTTCCAAAGGCGTTTTCAACTCCCCAAAGGCAGCCTGGGGGGGGCTTCGGAGACTTAGGCTGCATCCAGATTGGAGAAAGAACCCGTTTTGGCAGCGCTTTAACTTGTTGTCTGACTCACTGCTATGGAATTCTGGGAGTTGGAGTTTGTTGTGGGGCCCAGAGCGGAGCGGAGCTCCGCTCTGGGCCCCACAACAAACTCCAACTCCCAGAATTCCATAGCAAGTGAGTCAAACAAAGAGCTAAAGCGCTGCCAAAACAGGTTCTTTCTCCAATCTGGATGCAGCGATTGCCTAAACTTCCCGGATTTCGCTAGCACTGGAGCCTTGGCAGCCAAAGCGGTGTGAACCCGGATCCTTCATCCCTGCCTCCTCGACCCCTCCCCCCCCCCAAAAAAAAGGTCCCCAAAAGGGGGTTTCCTACCGAGGCCGAGGCAGTGGAATCGCCGGGGGTCGCTGATGCTGTAGGCGGCAGGGCAGACCGGGGGGTGGCCCAGGACCACCGAGCCTTGCTGGGGCTGCTGCTGGGACCCTTGGCTGGGAGCAGGGCTCGGGGAGAAGTGGGGCTGCTGCTGGCCCTTGAGGAGGGGGACCGCGTTTCCACCTGATCCGGATCCTGATCCGGATCCTGATCCGGATCCAGCCCTGGAAGAGGAAGAAGAAGCAGCCGCGGCAGCCGCAGCCGCAGCGGCGTGGAGGTGCGAGGTGACACACATCGGGCAGACGCAGAAGGTGCCACTCTTGCGGGATGCCAGGCAAGGAGGGCCTCCGGGGCCGCCACCCCCAGGGCCACCCCCAGGGCCACCGCCTCCTCCTCCTCCGGCCCCAGGGCCCAGGGACATGACCAGCGGCGCCGGCATCCCTAAAGGGATCAGGAAGTCCTGGGGGCCGGGGAGAGGAGGAGGAGGATGGGGGTGAGGATGATGAGGATGATGATGATGGGGGGGATGATGGGGGTGAGAGTGGTCCGGCAAGGTGGAGGACGGGGAGGGAGAGGAAGGCGCCGCCCGCCCTGAGTCCTTGATGATGAGCGAATCCACGTAGAAGGAGCGAGACATGGCTGGACTCCTTCCTTCCTTCCTTCCTTCTTTCCTTCCTTCCTTCCTTCTTTCCTTCCTTCCTTCCTTCCTTCCTTCTTTCCTTCCTTCCTTCTTTCCTCTTCCTCTCCTCCTTCTCCTCCTCCCTATTCTTCTTCTTCTTCCTCTTCCTCCTCTTCTTCCTCTCTCCCTTCTCCTCCTCTCTACCTTCTCCTACCTCCTCCTCCTCTTCTCTTTCTTCTCCTCCTTCCTTTCCTTCCCCTCCTCCCCCTATTCTTCCTCCTCCTCTCCCCCTCCTTCCTCTCTTCTCTTCCTCTCTTCCTTCTCCTCCTTCCTCCTTCACTTCCTCCCTGTTCTTCTTCTTCCTTCTCCTTCCGCTCTTCCTCCTCTTCTTCCTCTGTCCCTTACTCTCCTTCTCCTCCCTATTCCTCTTCCTCGTCTCCTTTCTCTCCTCCTCTTCCTTCCTCCTCTTCTTCCTCTTCTCCTGCGATCTCTCTCCCGGGAGGGTCCTCCTGGGGCCAAACCCTCCTGGCCAAAGCCCCCGGGCGAGTCCGAAAGGGGCTCTTATGTCGCAGAGAGGAACAAAGGGGGGCTCCGCAGAGGGCTGGTCTTCCAAACCAACGCCCCCCCCCGCCTCTTTGCCCCCCTTCCTTCTCCCTTGGATCCTCAATGCCCCCCCCCTCCTCCTCCTCTGGGTCTCTGGGGATTTATAGTCACTCTTTTCTAACAGGGTCTAAAGCTCTTCTTCTTCTTCTTCTTCTTCTTCTTCTTCTTCTTCTTCTTCTTCTTCTTCTTGGGGAAGCCTTTCAGAAGTTCCCTGGGAAAACCAGGAGCAGCAGAAGCTTTCTTTCCCTCCTCTTTCTCCATTCCCCCCAAAATTGAAGCACCTGCTTCAAGCAAGAAGAAGCCGCTTCCAGCCGCAGCATCTTCTTGGAGCCAACTTTCCTCTTCTTTGCGCATCTTTCTCCTCTTCTCCTTCTTTGTGCAAGGCTTGTGCCCAAATTTTTCCCCCCTCTTTGCCTCGGGTTCCTGGCTGTTTTCCTTCCCTTTTAAGCCTCCTCTTGGGTTAAAACTTCCTGGAAGGCGCTCCCAGTGTATGAAGTTGTTGGCACTCCCCAAAAAAGGACCAAAAAAACTTCAGTGCAATTTATTTCATAAAGATCATATCCATAAAACGTATTGCAAAGAGCGACAATCACTTTCTGGCTTCTCGTGGCACATTTTGGGGTGCAAATATTAAGGCTCAGATGCTGTTCGGTTCAACAACTGTTGCAGAATATCATGCCACTTCCAAGAAGGTCCATGACACCAAATGCTGTAGTACTGTATATTTTACACAACCCACGTTAGCAATAGCAAGTACATTTCTATACCGGTTATCAGTGCACTTAAGCCCTGGGATTTTATAATAATAATAATAATAATAATATGATTTATTGATAGCTCGCCCTTTTCACAAGGCGGGTTACAGCATCGAAAACCATATAATACAATTTCAGGTGCCATTGTTGCCATTTGTTGTTGTTGTGCGCCTTCGCGTTGTTTCCGACTTTTGGCGGCCCTAAGGCAAAGAGTTTTCGTTTTTTGTTTTTTGGCAAGGTTTGTTCCGCCCTGAGGCTGAGAGAGTGTGACTTGCCTAAGGTCACCCTGGGAATTGAACCCTGGCCTTCAAAGTCGGAATCCAAGGCTCAAACTACCACACCACACACTAGAAGACTTACAAGCACACAACAATAAATATAAGACTAGCCTGTATCCAGGCCTCTGTCCAAGGATCTTAGGTCCAAAAAGCACACTGCAGAAATAATCCACTTTGAGGCCGCTTTAACTGCCTTGGCTCAGTGCTAGGCAATCCTGGGAATTGTAGTTTATTGTAGCACCAGAGCTCTCTGACAGAGAAGGTGAAATGTCTCACGAAACTATAGTTCCTCGAATTTCCTAGCATTGAGCCAGGGCAGTTAAAGCGGTCTCAAAAAGGATTATTTCTGAAGTGCGTTTTGGACCTGCTTTCACATAACCAAGTACAGTTTAAAGGTCCCCACAGCCTCTTATGCAACTTCATGTACAGGGGGAAAACAACAACATTCAAACAGTATAACTCCATTTAAAAACAACAACAACAACTGATTTTCCTGTTAAAATAAAGCTTATAAGCTCATTCGGTTTTTGCACGTGCTTTCATCCACCTTTAGAAGAGCTTTGCGTTGAATGTCGGCAGTCTGATACCTCCATTCGTTTGGACTTTTGCATCCAACTCGCTTGAGTACGATTCGAGCTGGAGCAAGACCATCCTCTGCAACACCTGATTGCATTCCTATTGACTTTCCAGACGATATTTTGGGGCCTTTTGAGAAAGGAGGGGAGAAATCGCAGTTGGTTTTCTTGGATAAGAGATGGATTTAAGTCCAAAGACTACCTGCTTTGGGTCATTCCTTTTTCTCTCTCTCTCTCTTTTAAGGCATTTTGAAAACAGATCCAAATGCAGCGGTCCTATAGGTTGATTTCAGGACCTATAGTCGAAGCACTATAAAACTGTCTCCCTGGAAAGCAATAGCAGGGACCCTGTATCCAAAACAAGGCAAAGTAAATCACTTCTCCTCACTCCTTAAACTTAGGGGAAGTTTACTTCTGAAATGAACCTCTTATAGATTTGGGACTAGGGTGGCCTAGTGGTTTCAGTATTGGACTAAGGCTCCGGGAGATCAGGGTTGGGATCCTGGCTTAGTCACGGAAACTTATCAAGTCACACTCTCTCAGCCTCAGACGAAAACAAACCCCGCTGAACAAATCTTGTCCCGTCTGCGAGGGCTGTCATAAGTCGGAGGGGAGTTGAAAGCATACAAAAACGATAGAAGAGTAAAAGGCATTCAGAAGTAAATGCGACTTTTGTCTGATAGTCCAGTTCTAAAGCCCTGGGGACACTTATGGGGTACTCCATTGCAGAGTGAGACCAGTTTTCTGAGCAGCAAGAAACTGGATTGTGCTGAAGCCTACTTATTTGGAGCCACGTTTCACTGAAACAGAAGTCCGGATGCAGAAACCCTCTTAGCACCATCTCAAACTTTACTTTTCCTTAGTGTCTAGGGTCCGAAGCACACTGCAGAAACAATCCAGTCTGAGAGCGCTTTAACTGCTCCAGCGGCTCAGTGCTAGGAAATTGTGGGAACTGTAGTTTTGCGAGACATTTAGCCTTCGCTGTCAGTGATAGCTATTCCCAAGATTCCCTAGCACCGAGCCAAGGCTGTTAAAGCGCCCTCAAACGGGATTATTTCTGCAGTGCGGATGCAGCTCAAGTCTCACATAAAGAAGAAAGTAGATAGTATCTTTATTGACCATTTCATGAAATGGTCTCCAGACCATTTCATACTACTGTATATACATAAAGAAGGAAGTAATACGGAGGATAATAGAACTCTAGACTTCTAGAACTTCCAGAACTCTAGAAGTCGTGGGAAATAGATTTGTTTCTCTATATTTGCTAAGGTTAGGGGCATAGGACCCATAGAAGTGCACTGGAGGAGCTACAAAGGCCTAGTAGAGTATTCTTTCTAGGAATCTCTAAGTCTTTCAGTGCAACTTTAAGTTAAAGTTGATGACAGAGTTGCCCTGGAGGACCTAGATATTCCTAGAGAGAACATATTAATCAAATCCGTGAAGAATCAAACCCGCAAATATCAAAGCCGCAAATATGGAGGGACGAGTGTCTAAAGAAGAAGGCAGACACTTTTATATATACATATAGTCACTTTTATATACACAGGGCATGGCCCTAGACTTTCAAGCTTTGAAATGTCCATTTGTCCATTTTTTTTTTAAAAAAATGCTCCACTCTGGTGCCACCGACAAACTCCAGCTCCCAGCATCCCCTTGCATGGGGAGGTCTGGCAGTTGGGTGTCAAGCCGGATTAATTCTGCAGTGTGGAGGCCCTTAATGAGAAGAGAAAAGGCCCGGTCGGGAGGCGGCTTTGATCTTCCCCCCCAAAAGCGGCCGAAGGGAAATGGGCTCAATGGTGCAAAAGGCGAAGGCTTGCCATGCCTGAGCCTTTCAGATCGCATTATTAGGAGGAGGCCCTTCGCGGTGCATTACCCCATTTCCCAAATGACCTGCTTTATGGGAGTTTAAGCAGCGGCTTAAGGGAAGCGTTTAATGGATCGTGGCTGGCATCTAGTTTCCACCTGATTTGGGACCCTGGAGCTCAGAGGACCATGAATGAAGCTCAAACCGAGCGAGAAGGATCATAAGGAGGAAGCCATCCTGGCACAGTTACTCCGGAGTAAGCTCCTTCATTGGCTACCAGTAGTTCCAGTAGTTCCCACCACCCTTTGGTCCTCCAGATGTTTTGAACTCCAGCTCCCATCAGCCCCCCAGCCAGAGTTTCAAGGCCTGCCAAGTCGCATCCTTGCCATGGTTTGCAGCAAATAGAAAAAAATATTTGGAGTTGAAACACTTGGCCAACCCTAAGGAATTCTGGGAAGTCTAAAATATCTGGAGGAAGGAAGTTTGGGAAGCACTAGGCTACACAGAAGCAGATTGTGGGGAGGAAGGGGTCGAAAGAAAAAACAAGGGATGCTCTGCGTATCATTTCTCTGTAAACCAGAGGTTTAAAGGTCCTCTGTGGTTTTCCCACTGCAGCTCCCATCATCCTTCACCACTGGTGATGCTGTCTATGGCCACTAGGAATGACAGTCCTGCAGGGAACCTGGTTATCCCACAACCAGCCTCCAGACTAGACTGGAAAGGAGCTGTCCCAGGTGCTGAATCCTACCCTCCATCTAAGTTCATCACCTGGGACAGCTCCCTTCAAGGTTGGATGAGGCACAGAGGATTCAAACACTTGTGTCCAAGGCTGACCAAAGAGTCCCCCCCCCACCGTCCTTCACAACAACCCCGTGAGGTAGGGAAGGTGCAGTGGAGAGAGCTCAACCTGAAGTGTAAAGGAGAGACTGGATGCTAAACGTTCAGGACAGATAGATTCAACGAATACCCCAAAGACAAATAAATGGGTCCCAGAGCAAACGAAGCCTGATCTTCTGCCTAGAACCCAAGACGGAACAATGGATTCAAGCTGCAGGAAAAGAGATTCCACCTCAATATTAGGAGGAACTTCCTGACAGTAAGGGCTGTTCGACAATGGATCTTGGAGGTCTTTAAACAGACGCTTGATGGCCATCTGTCGGGGATGCTTTGATTGGGAGTTCCTGCATGGCAGGGGCTGGACTGGATGGCCCTTGGGGTCTCTTCCAACTCTATGATTGTATGATTCTATGACTAAATGAGACTGTTGTACTTTGGCCTTATCATGAAAAGACAGTAAAGCTTGGTAAGGTAGAAAGCAGTAGGAAAAGAGGAAGATCTCATTGCATGGACTCAGTCAATGGAGTGAGAATGATGGGAGCTGTAGTCCGATCCTTCTGGAGTCGCTCTGGGTTTGCCCTGCCAAGCCAAGTTTTGTTGTGCTTGGAAGTCGCATCTTGGCCAAGTCGCATCCTGGCCACCCTTTCACTAAATAGGTTTATTTGATGTTGACCTGCTTGTCCCTCTCTTGCCCTGCTAGAAAAGCCCCCGCCGTCCCCCTGGCCTCAGGCTGCATCCTTGGCAGACAGTGTGCCTGTTTTTCCAGGCTGGTCTCCCCGGGGTCGGGCGATCGGGTGGGCTCCTGATCTGCGGGAGGATTTATGGGGGGCAATTAAAGCTTTATGAATTGCAGCCGAGAGCGGCCGATGGAGCTATTCGAGGGCGATTAGGATTCAATTAGAAAGTGTTTACTGGACGGCGGGGTCTCTGGAGGGTAAACAGGCAGCTATTCCAGCAATGTGCTAATCCCGGGTCTTGTGACAACAATTAGGCAACCGGGGAAGAAGGAGGAGGTCGGTCGGTCGGCCTCCTGCCTTTGCTGCGGGGAGCCAAAGGCCTCTCTCTCCTCCCCAGCAGTTTGAAAAAAGCCCCCAGAACAGAAAATAGGGGGAGAGACAGAGACAGATCCAAAGAGGCAAGCTGATCCGACCCTTCCTTGCTTGGTATGTAAAGGGATCTTGATGCACCTTTGAGACTAACTGAAAGAAAGAAAGAAGTTGGCAGCATGAGCTTTCCTAGACTTGAGCCTACTTCAGATGTATCTGATGAAGTAGACTCAGGTCTACCAAAGCTCATGCTCACGCTTCCTGCAGATGCATCTTGATGAAGTAAACCCAAGTCTACAAAAGCCCATGTTCATATCTGGTAGGTAAAGAGATCTTGTAGACTGAAGTCTGCCCAAGCACATGGTTACGCTTGATAGATAGATAGATCTTGTCAACTCAAGTCTACCAAAGGTCACGCTCATGCTTCCTCAGGTGCATCTGATGAAGTAAACCCAAGTCTACAAAAGCCCATGCTCCTATCTGGTAGGTAAAGAGATCTTGTAGACTGAAGTCTGCCCAAGCACATGGTCATGCTTGATAGATAGATAGATCTTGTCAACTCAAGTCTACCAAAGCTCACGCTCATGCTTCCTCAGGTGCATCTGATGAAGTAGACTCAAGTCTACCAAAGCTCATGCGCGTGCCTGGTAGGTAAAGAGATCTTGTCAACTCAAGTCTACCAAAGCTCCTGCTCAGGCTTCCTGAGATGCATCTGAGGATGTAGGATCAAGTCTCCCAAAGCTCATGCTTGATAGGTAAAAAGATCTTGTAGACTCAAATCTACCAAAGCTCATACTTATGCTTCCTCAGATGCATCTGAGGAAGTAAACTCAAGTCTACAAAAACTCATGCTCATGCTTGTAGGTAAAGAGATCTTGCAGGTTCAAATCTTTTGAAGCCCATGCTCATGTTTCCTCAGATGCATCTGAGGAAGTAGACTCAGGTCTACCAAAGCTCATGCTCATGATTCCTTAAATGCATCTGAGGACACACACTCAAGTCTACAAAAGTTCAAGCTCGCGCTTGATAGGTAAAAAGACCTTGTAGACACAAATCTTCCAAAGCACGTGCTCATACTTCCTCAGATGCATCTGAGGAAGTTGACTCAAGTCTTCCAAAGCTCATGCTGAAGTCTAGGAAAGCTCATGCTGCCAACTTCTTTCTTTCAGTTAGCCTCAAAGGCGTGACAAGATCTCTTTACGTACTGACTCACACAGCTATGTCTTTTAATTCCTTACATGGGTTCAAGGGCATCTATAGCACATCTAATGTCCACCTCCTGCCATTTCAGCCAAAGGATGGGTGGGAGTTTTGGAGATGCACCCGAACAACGTCTGGAAAGCCCATTCAGGAGTACTGGACTTGTGTCCCTGAGCCTTGTTTCCCTCTGGATTGAGGCTCCCTGGGTCTAAAGCCCATTCATTGGGAAGTGACTGAAGAGTGAAGTCCTCCAACTCATGTTGGAAGCATGAACTTGAGCTTCCTGGAGCTCAAAAGCTCAAAAGCTGGAAAATTTAGGATGCCCTGCAAGTTGGCTCACAGTTAGAGGTACCCAAGGGTGCATCTGCACTGTGGAAATAATGCAGTTGGATACCACTTTAAGTGTCATGGTTCCATTTTACAGAATCCTGGGATTTGTAGGCACCAGCACTCTTTGACAGAGATGGCTGGAGGCCTTGTAAAACTACAAATCCTGTAGGATGGAGCTACAACACTCAAAGTGGTGTACAGCTGCGTTATTTCTACAATGTAGACGCGCCCCCTAGTCCGACTGAAATCAATATAAGAGCAAAACTGAGGCGGGGGAATAGGAAAATTAGGTCTAGAGAGCCAGAGATGCCTCCAGACCCAGCCTTGGCAGCAGAAAGAAATAAAAAGGTCCGAGGGATTTTGGAAAGGACCAGAGAGGCAGGAAACCCATCCTGTCTGCACTGAAGATCTGATCCACATTAGAAGCGCTTAATGTGAGGGGAAGTGTGCTAGGGATGGCCAACAACTTTTCATGGACCCTCAAACATTTTAGGACACAGAAGCTAATACTGGTTTTATATTTTCCTTTCTGAAGGGATTTCATCATTTTGTCTAGAGGCTAAACCTGATCTGTAAGTAAAGGACCAGCAGAGAATAATGATTTGAATGTTGGACTAGGACAGAAGCATCGCCTGTGTGGCTTTCCCAAGCAACTCACCCACAAGTTGTGCCCTACAAGTTGTGTGATCTCCCTTCAGGTTGTGTGATCTACCTTCAAGTCGCCTGCCGCAACTTACCGCAACCCCATGCATTTAGTAGGGTTTTTCTTAGGTACGAATACGCAGAGGTGGTTTTGCTGCACGTGGTTTTCTTTGGCGGTCCCCGATCCAGGTAGTGAAAGTCATTTGTTGTTGTCAAGGGTGCCTTTGACCCATTATGAAGGGAACCTTTCAAGGTTTATTGTTTTTGCTTCTTTTCTCGGCATGGTTGGCTCAGAAGAGGTTTGCCGTTTTGCCTGTCTCTTTAGGCTGAGAGAGCGTGACTTGGCAAAGTGGAGTTGAAGGCTTTCATGGCCGGCGTTCATAGTTTTTTGTGGGCTTTTCGGGCCATGTGGCCATGTTCTAGAAGAGTTTCTTCCTGACGTTTCACCAGCATCTGTGGCTGGCATCTTCAGAGAATGCTGGCATGGAAGAGAGTTGGGTAGATATATATATATATATATATATATAGTGATTTGCATGTGTATATATACCCAACTCTTTTCCAGGCCAGCATTCTCTGAAGATGCCAGCCACAGATGCTGGCAAAACATCAGGAAGAAACTCTTCTAGAAAAAGGCCACAGAGCCCGAAAAACCCACAAAAAAACGTTGGCAAAGTGGAGATTCGAACCCTGGTCCCCCAGATCCTTGACACTTAAAACTAGGGCACCAAACTTGCCTATTACCTTTGTGTTGTTGTTGTTGTTGTTGTTGTTGTTGTGTGCCTTCAAGTCCCTTCCCCGAGGTATGGCTACCTTGTGACCTGGGTTTGGGTTTTTTTGGCAAGCGTCTTTTGCCCTTGCCATCCTCTCAGGCTGAGAGAGTGTGACCTGGCTGAGGTTCCCCCAGGCTGTGTTCACACTGGAGAAATAAACCGGTTTAATTGCCATGGCTCAATGCTGTGAAATTCTGGGAATTGTAGTTTGTTGTGGGGCCCAGAGCGGAGCGGAGCTCCGCTCTGGGCCCCACAACAAACTACAATTCCCAGAATTTCACAGCATTGAGCCATGGCAATTAAACCGGTTTATTTCTCCAGTGTGAACACAGCCTAGATCTCCCAACCCAGGCCAGGCGGAATGATGCAAGGCGTGCTCCCGCTGCATCACCCCGACCCGGTTATTTTATTTTTTAATATTTTTCCCCCCACTCCCTCCTTCTCCATAATTCCGTCCGATACAATTTCATTGTCCATTAAGTAATCCCCGCAATGAGAGCTCCGTTATGAGCCTATAATGAGCTCTAATTGCCCCGGCTAGCCGAGCCACGTGGAAGGATTTAGGAGGCATTAAGCGGCTGGGGACAGAGCCCGGCCTGTTACCTTGGCCATCACTTTCATAATTCAAGGGGAAAATTAGGCCTTTTAAGGAAGAGGAGGGGGGAAAGAAAGAAAGAAAGAAAGAAAGGGGAAAAGAAAAGAAAAGAAAAATCCTTTGATTCCCTTCTTTTCTGCTCCGGGTGACAGAGCCTAGCTTTGTCTGCTTTCAGTTCAAGACAGTGTAACAAATGGGAATGTGACCAAAAAAATTGCCTTCCCTCGATTTTTTCTGTAGGAAGGAAAAGGGGGGGGGGGGGGTTGAAGAAGCCAGAACTGGGTTTTGGATTTATTTTTCTCTCCAAAAAGAGCACCAGAAATTTCCCTGCCTTCCCCCCCTTTGCGACTTGTAGGATCTCCAGATTTCCGACTAATAATAATTATTATATATATATAGGATCATAAAGTTGGAAGAGACCCTTCGCAAGGGCCATCCAGTCCAACCCCGTTCTGCCATGCAGGAACTCAAAATCCTCCCCCCATCCCTTTGCAACTTGTAGGATCTCCAGATTTCCGACTAATAATAATATAGAGAGTCATAAAGTTGGAAGAGATCCTCCCCCAGGACCATCCAGTCCAACCCCATTCTGCCATGCAAGAACTCAAAATCCTCCCCCCCCCCCCTTTGCAACTTGTTGGATCTCCAGATTTCTGATTAATAATAATAATAATAATAATTAGATAGATAGATAGATAGATAGATAGATGATAGAATCATAGAGTTGGAAGAGACTCCAAGGGCCATCCAGTCCAACCTCATCCTGCCATGCAGGAACTCAAAATCGAAGCATCCCCGACAAATCAACCTCTGCTTAAAAACCTCCCAAGAAAGGTATGCACACACAACAACAAAGTGATTTCCCCAGGCCTTTCCAAGCTTTGTACTACTGATAGTTCCAACACACAGGAAACATACACAGCGTTAGCTAATGTGATATATATATCACAATAATATATATATATATATATATATACACACACACACACACACACACACTCGTTTTGGAAGCAGGAACTTGAGCTTCCTGGAAGGGTCCCCGTCTCCAAACTGGAGGATTCAGGACGCCCTGCAAGTTGGCGCTCGGTTAGAGGTACCCAAAAAGTGGGTCTGCACTGTAGAAATAATGCAGCTGGATACCACTTTAACCGCTCTGGTTCCGTCCTACGGAATCCTTGGATTTGTAGGCACCAGCACTCTTGGACAGAGAAGGCTGGAGGCCTTTGTAAAACTAGAAAGCCCGTGCCATAGGGTGGAACTCCAACCCTCAAAAGTGGTGTTGAAGTGCATTATTTCTACAGTGTAGAAGCATCCCTAGGGTCGTGGTTTTGCAGCCCACCCGGCAGCCACCAAATCGTTGGTTGCCACCAAATCGACATGGCAAGATTCCTTCAGAAATGGAAAAAAACACACTGGGTGGCCTTGGCCAAGTCACACTCTCTCAGCCTCAGAGGATGGCAATGGAAAAACTCAGGAGAAACCTACCACCAGAGAACCCCCGTAATAAGTCGGAAACGACTTGAAGGCACACACACATTGGCAAAGATCCTAACTAACTACTAAACTAACTACCCCTTGTAGTCTTGGAGCAACACCCACCGAGATGAGAGCTCTGCGAGTTAAAAGGGCCCTGAATCCTTGGCTTTGAAAGGCATAAACTCCAGCTGGAAGCAATCAGAGAAGTCCTATGGAATCAATGGGGTTGACAAAAAAAAAAAGGAATCAATGGGATTGACACAAAAAAAGGAATCAATTGAGATTGACAAAAATAGTGCTGATTCAACCGTGGATTCAATGAGTCTATCTCTGGGCCCCACGACAAACTCCAGCTCCCAGAATTCCATAGCCTTGAGCCACGAAAGAGTTAAAGCGGGGCCAAACCGGGTTATTTCTCCACTTGTGGATGCAGCCGAGTTTGTGCGAGATTTCAAAACACAGCTAAATCCTTCAGATGAATCTAGGTAAAGGGCTAAAAACAACAACAACAACAGGGTTTTGGGTTTTTTTTAAAGTCTGAGTGCCAAATAGAACAGAGAGCTGAAAAGTTCCGGATCACAACCCCCAGAAATGCTGGTTGCGGGATTCTGGGAGCTGTAGTCCAGAAAGGAACTTTCCCAAACTTGTTGGCTGGGGAGTTCTGGGAATTCCTTTTGGGTCACGAGTTGTTATTTTGTGGTCCAAAAAGGTATTTCTGGAAGTCATTTTTATCTGCGAGCCGCCTTGGGTCCCTACTGGGAGAAAGGCGGTATATAAATGAAATAGAATAGAATAGAATAGAATGAGGACCCTTTTCAAACCAGGGTGACTGATGAAACCTGGGAAATGTCGCCTAGAATATTATATATATATATATATATATATATATATATAATATTATATATTATATAAAATACCGGTGAGTTTTAGTGATGCTTTAAACTTTTGTATAATTTTTGGTGCATTTTGATATTGCAGGCTGGAAAATGTCGCCTAGAATATATATATATATATATATATATATATTACATATAATACCGGTGAGTTTTAGTGATGCTTTTAACTTTTGTATATATTTTTGGTGCATTTTGATATTGCGGGCTGGAAAATGTCGCCTAGAATATTATATATATATATATATATATATGTATTATATTATATTATATTATATTATATATAATACCGGTGAGTTTTAGTGATGCTTTTAACTTTTGTATATATTTTTGGTGCATTTTGATATTGCGGGCTGGAAAATGTCGCCTAGAATATTATATATATATATATATATATATATGTATTATATTATATTATATTATATATAATACCGGTGAGTTTTAGTGATGCTTTTAACTTTTGTATATATTTTTGGTGCATTTTGATATTGCGGGCTGGAAAATGTCGCCTAGAATATTATATATATATATATATATATATATATATGTATTATATTATATTATATTATATATAATACTGGTGAGTTTTAGTGATGCTTTTAACTTTTGTATATATATTTTTGGGTGCGTTTTGATATTGCGGGCAGATGCTTTTTATCATTGTTTTGACTTTTACTGAGCTTTGAAAAAAGTTTTTCCCCCCCGCCAGCCGCCTTGGGTCCCTAACTGGGAGAAAGGCGGCGTACAAATGAAACAGAACAGAACAGAACAGAATAAAATAAGGACTTTTTCCAAGCCACCAGCTGAGCTCCAAAACTATCCAGACTTTTTTCCCCCGAACTTGGCATCATGGCAGGAAAATCCAGCTCTTGGGAGTTTTCTTCCTCAAGTTTTTCCTCTCTGTGTGTGTGTTGGTGTGTGTCCCAAAAGGGGGGAGGCCTCCCTCCCTTGCCCCAGCTCCCCTTAATGAGGCCATTGGGAAAAGCGTGAACAAGGCCATGAATGTTTTATTGAAAGCGCATCGTTAACTTGTAGCCATCCTTTTTCCCCCCCGAGCGTGGCATTGTGATGGGGGCAGCCTGTGGCACCTCCTCGGAGCCCCCCCTCTTCTCCCCCTTTCCCTGTAACCAGGCAACACTCTCTGAATACCCAAAATTGAAAAGAAACGCTCAGTCTTCCAGAAAAAGGGAGGGGGGAAAAAAATAAAAATAAAAATAAAAGAGAGAGTCCTCCATAGAACAAAGATCCAGGAGACAACCAAAATGCCACAGGGGTGACTTTTTCAAGAGCAATTATCTCTCATTAATCAGAAGAACAGCTGCAATATTAATTTCCTCGCTTTCTTCCTCGCTTTTCAAAGCCTTTCCACCCTTGGAAGAATCATAAATTTCGATTTCCTAGGGAAAAAAAAAGGAACCACTTCCCCCCCCCCCTCCTCTGGCCTGAAAAAGCTCTAAGAAAAAATCCAGTTAAAGTTTTCCAAAGTATATGGGTTTTTTTTTAGGGGGGGGGGAGGATGAAAACCTCCCTTCTTCTTTCTTTAAGAAAAAAAATCTTTATTTTTATTCTCTTTTGGAACAAAGGCTTTCTTCCCTCCACTTTGCATCCGACTTATGGTGACCCATAGGGTTTTCTTCGGAGGAGGTTTGCCTTTGCCATCCTCGGAGGCTGAGAGAGAGCGACTTGCTCAAGGTCACCCCAGTGCTAGGCCGTGCTAGGACTCGAACCCAGAACCCAATGCTGAAACCACTGCACCACTTTGGCTCCAGTGGGTGGCTGGAAGCTGGGGTTAATTCATCCGCCTCCTCAGATCCATTGCAGCCAAGGTTTGGTGATGAGGATGGTGATGAGGATGTTGTCTCTTACTTACACACAGAAAGACCAGGTTGTGGTTGTTGTGGGCCTTCAGGTCATTTCTGAGTTATAGTGACCCTAAGGTGAACCTATCATGGGGTTCCCTTGGCAAGGTGTGTTCAGAGGAGGTTTGCCATAGGCTGAGAGGGTGTGACTTGCCTAAGGTCACCCACTTGGTTTCATGGCTGAGCTGGGAATTGAACCCTGGTCCAGAGTTGTCGTCCAATACTCAAACTATTATATTATGCACACTGGCTCTCCATTTAATTTATCCATAAGGCAGATGCATAGAGGGAACAAGGCAAACAGTGCAAGGACCCAACAGTAGGAGGCAAAAAAATGTGCAAAAGCAGCAAGTAAAGAGGACACATGGTCTTAAATGCCTCTCCACTAATGCACAGAGTATGGGAAATAAGCAGGATGAACTTGAACTCCTAGCACAACAAGGGAAATATGATATAATAGGCATCACTGAAACCTGGTGGGATGAGTCTCATGATTGGAATGTAGAAATAGAGGGGTATAACCTTTTTAAGAGAAACAGGCCAAGCAGGAAAGGAGGAGGAATAGCATTATATGTCAGGGATATTTACACCAGTGAAGAGATGCAGGAAGTCAATACTGGAAGCCAGGTGGAGAGCATCTGGATAAAAATTAAAGGAGAGGGAAATAACAGGGATGTTACTGTGGGAGTTTACTACAGACCCCCGACTCAGGCAGAGGAATTGGATGATGCCTTTCTAGAACAGATAATCACATACTCAGAAAAGAGAGATGTCGTAGTGATGGGTGACTTCAACTATCCTGATATTTGCTGGAAGTCAAACTCAGCCAAATCCTCAAAGTCTAGCAAATTCCTCACTTGCCTGGAAGACAATTTCATTGTCCAAAAGGTGGAAGAGGCAACAAGGGGATCAGCCATCTTAGATCTGATCTTAACCAACAGGGAAGACCTAGTTGATGGGGTGCAAGTGGTTGGATCCTTAGGTGGAAGTGACCATGTTCTCCTGGAGTTTGTAATACAGTGGAAGGGAGAAGCTAGGCATAGTCAGACACGCACTCTAGACTTTAGGAGAGCTAATTTCAATAAACTTAGAGAAATACTGGGAGTGATCCCATGGTCAGGAATACTAAAAGAAAAGGGAGTTCAAGACGGATGGGAGTTTCTCAAAAGGGAGATATTGAAGGCACAATTTCAAACAGTTCCAATGAGGAAGAAAAATGGAAGATGTCTCAAGAAGCCAGGATGGATGACTAAGGAACTTTCAAATGAGCTAAGTTTTAAACGGAACATGTATAAGAAATGGAAAAATGGAGAAATCACGAAAGAGGAATTCAAACAAATAGCCAGCACATGTAGGGGTAAAGTCAGAAAAGCTAAAGCGCAGAATGAACTCAGGCTTGCTAGAGAGGTTAAGAACAATAAAAAGGGCTTTTTTGGATATGTCCGCAGCAAAAGGAAGAAGAAGGAAACAGTGGGGCCACTGCGTGCAGAAGATGGCAAAATGCTAACAGGGGACAGAGAAAAGGCAGAATTACTCAACACCTTCTTTGCTTCAGTCTTCTCAGAAAAGGCAAAGGGTGCTCAACCTAAGGATAATGGAGACAGAATAGAGGAAATTCAGCACAGAATAAGTAAAGAGGTAGTACAGGAATACCTGGTTAGCCTAAATGAATATAAATCTCCAGGACCAGATGAACTACATCCTAGAGTATTAAAAGAACTGGCAAATGTAATATCAGAGCCATTGGCAATAATCTTTGAGAACTCCTGGAGAACAGGAGAAGTCCCAGCAGACTGGAGGAGGGCAAACGTTGTCCCCATCTTCAAAAAGGGAAAAAAAGAGGATCCCAACAATTATCGTCCAGTTAGTCTGACATCAATTCCAGGAAAGGTTCTAGAGCAGATCATTAAGCAGAGAGTCTGTGAACACTTAGAGGCCAATGCCATAATCACAAAAAGCCAACATGGGTTTCAGAGAAACAAGTCATGCCAAACGAACCTGATCTCTTTTTTTGATAAAATTACCAGCTTGGTAGATGAAGGGAATGCTGTGGATATAGTATACCTCGATTTCAGTAAGGCCTTTG
The DNA here is from genome assembly GCA_034509955.1 of Urosaurus nigricauda. Classification (NCBI taxonomy): domain Eukaryota; kingdom Metazoa; phylum Chordata; class Lepidosauria; order Squamata; family Phrynosomatidae; genus Urosaurus; species Urosaurus nigricauda. The sequence continues at coordinate 131,607,457 of JAOEGL010000005.1, read as the reverse complement.
ACAAGGTTCCCCATGACATTCTTGCAAACAAGCTTGCAAAATGTGGGATAGACAAGTTAACTGTTACATGGATTTGTAATTGGTTGAGTGGCCGAACTCAAAGGGTGCTCAACAATGGCTCCTTTTCATCCTGGAGAGAAGTGACCAGTGGGGTGCCACAGGGCTCTGTCCTGGGCCCAGTGCTATTCAACATCTTTATTAACGATTTGGATGACAGAATTGGGGGCATACTTATCAAATTTGCAGATGACACTAAACTGGGAGGAGTAGCTAATACCCCAGAGGACAGGATCAAAATTCAAAATGACCTGAATAGACTAGAAAGCTGGGCCAGTGCTAACAAAATGAAATTCAATGCGGAGAAATGTAAGGTTCTGCACTTAGGGCGGAAAAATGAAATGCACAGATATAGGATGGGGGACACCTGGCTGAATGAGACCACATGTGAAAGGGATCTAGGAGTCCAAGTAGACCATAAGCTGAACATGAGTCAACAGTGTGATGCGGCAGCTAAAAAAGCCAATGCAATTTTAGGCTGCATCAATAGAAGTATAGTTTCTAGATCAAGGGAAGTTATAGTGCCACTCTATTCTGCTTTGGTCAGGCCCCACCTGGAATACTGTGTCCAGTTCTGGGCACCACAATTCAAAAAAGATGTGGAGAAACTGGAGCATGTCCAAAGGAGGGCAACTAAGATGGTGAAGGGTCTGGAAACCTTGCCCTATGAAGAACGCCTTAGGGAGCTGGGGATGTTTAGCCTGGAGAAGAGAAGGTTAAGAGGTGATATGATAGCCCTGTTTAAATATTTGAAGGGATGTCATATTGAGGAGGGAGCAAGCTTGTTTTCTGCTGCTGCAGAGACTAGAACGCGAAACAATGGATGCAAACTGCAGGAAAAGAGATTCCACCTCAACATTAGGAGGAACTTCCTGACAGTAAGGGCTGTTCGACAGTGGAACACACTCCCTCGGAGTGTAGTGGAGTCTCCTTCCTTAGGGGTCTTTAAGCAGAGGCTGGATGGCCATCTGTCAGGGATGCTTTGACTTGGAGTTCCTGCATGGCAGGGGGTTGGACTGGATGGCCCTTGTGGTCTCTTCCAACTCTATGATTCTATGATTCTATGATTCTATGCTGGTCACAGCCAATGAGGATGCCCCATCCTTAAAATTTTCAGGAAGAGTCCCTTCCCACCTTCAGGACCAATGGATGAGCCCCACGAGTTGTGCACTTTTAGATACATTCAGAGGATTGGGCTTTAGCACTGAAGGGTGGGACTAACCCCCTCCTTCTTGTTGTTGTTGTTATGTGCCTTCAAGTTGTTTGGGACTTAGGATGACCCTAGACTACAGTATGACTCTGGAGACCAGGGTTCGATTCCTCATCCATTTCCCCAAGTCACATGTTCTCAGCCTCAGGGGAAGTCAATGGCAAACCTCCTCTGAACAAATATTGCCAAGAAAACCCCATGATAGGTGGCTTTAAGTGGGAATGACTTGAAGGCACACAAGAAGAATAAATGAGACCCCCATCATGGGGTTTTCTTGGCAAGATTTGCTCAGAGGAGGTTTGCCATTGACTTCCCCTGAGGCTGAGAGCATGTAACTGGCCTGAGGTCACCCAGTGGGTTTCATGGTCCAGCAGGGAACTGAACCCTGGTTTCTAGAGTCATGGTCCAACACTTAAACCATTAGGCCATGCTGGCTCACCAGCCTCCCCAGCATATTTTAGTTTTCAGCTCTTACAAGCTTCCAGCAACAACTACATTGGGAGTATGTGCACTGCAGAATGAGAGCAGTTTGATGCCACTATAAGTGCCACAGTTCCATCCTGTGGAATTCTGTAATCATAGAATCCTCTGAACTACTGCACTAAAAGCTGTCTAATATGTGTATATGTGCCTTCAAGTCAACCTATGGTGACCCCATGAATTCCATAGGGCTTTCTCAGATAAGGAATACTCACAGGTTGTTTTGCTAGTCCCCTCCTCTAGAAGAGGAGTGGTATCAAAGTGCTATAGTAGAGCAGTGTGCATGCATCCCAAGAGACACATTTTAACCTCAAAAATGGGCAAACACATACATACATATAAGCTGGGAGACCGCCATAGTGATGCAGTGGGCATGTGGGCAAGACTTCTGGAAAACTTTAAACGGCAAGACTGGGAACCTAGGAGGCCCCAAATCAGAGGTTCCTTGCCGATATTGTCCCCAGTGCAAGGATCAGAAGTAACTGGATGGCACTGAAAGATACAGGGTTCATTGGGGACTGCATTGCCCTTCTGGAAAAGTGAGTGTGAACTAGGTGAGAACAATAGACAATGTTTTCTTAGCAACAGCAATAACAAGTACATTTCTATACCACTTATCAGTGAACTAGCACTCCCTAAGTGGTTTACAATGTGTAAACCAATTGCCCCTAACAGCTGGGTACTCATTTTACTGACCTATGAAAGGATGCAAGGCTGAGTGGACCTTGGAGCCCTGCCTGGGATCGAACTCACAACCTGTGGCTGAAGTACCAGCATTTAACCACTGCACCACCAGAGCTCTCTTCTAAGGACAAGATGTCTTTTAAGACCCAGAGCTCTCTTCTAAGGACAAGATGTCTTTTAGGGAACCGGACTAACCACCATCACTGGGCCATCATCATTTTAACCCTGACCACTAGTGTCTTCTATGTCAATGGAGCAGTGACTCTGCTCTGGGTCTTATTTAGGAGAGCTATCCAAGGTGCTGAACCCTATCTTCCAAACAGGCTCAGCCTAAAATTCAAAGGAGATTCACAATTCACTCACGGGGAAGCTATCAGGGTCCACTGCCCTGTTTTGAGGATTGACTAACTTAGATCAAAAGAGGAGTTGGTGGGGTTACCGCATCACCAGAGACCTCTTTCAAGTTGCTGGAACTCTGTTTTCCCCAGTCCTGGGACCACAGACACATTCTGACTGTTATTCAGAGAAACAATCTGGAATGGGGCTGGTGCCGGACCCAGTGGCTGCAATAGGCACCTGGAGATATCTGCACAAGAGCATACTCCTGCACTGAGATGGAAGATGGCACACAAAATTCTTTGTTAACACCTTTGGTCATGCAGGGATAGCTTGAGCTAAAATAACACTATTTCTGCAGAGAAAGTTGTGGGGTGGGGGTGAGAGTTCAGGGAAAGATGTGTAGGGGAGAAAGAAGGTGAGGTTGAGAGACTTAACAAGTTCATCTTCAAAAACTAAGGCACATTTTCTGAGCTATTCTATATGTGACATAAAGTACCGAGTGGTTCTTTTAGTCTCTCAGTTTCCTATCTTGTCTGTAGCATGTTTCCGTGCTGTTAGGTGTGTAGGATGGCATTGTTGGAAAATTCCAGCGTTCTCTCTCATCCCACTCTCTTAGTGTTAGAGTAACTGGGATTTAGATAGGGGATAATTTCCTGCAGGCAATTCCCCCCCCCCCCCGTCCCTCTTCTCCCCATTTGCTCTTCCTATCATTTGAAATACATGGTCATAAATACTTTTTGAGTATCAATGTACTTAAACTATGTGGCTCTGGAAAGTTCCTATGGTTGCTGTTGTTGTTAGCTGTCCACAAGTTGGCCTTGATTTATGGTGACCCTGTAAATGAGACATCTCCAAGACTTCCTACCCTCAACAGTTGTGCTCAGGTCTTTCAGACTCAGAACCATGTCCTCCTCGATTGTTGTCTATCCATCTGGTAAGTCTTCTTCTTCTTCTACTGTCTTCTACCTTTCCAAGCATAATTTTTTTCTAATGCTTTGTGTGAAAGTATGTGGCCAAATATGACAGCTTCAATTGAGGTATCCTGGCTTCCAGGGAGAGTTTGGGCTTGAACTGTTCTAGACCCCATTTATTGTCTTCTTGGCCATCCATGGTACCCTCAGCACTCTTCTCCAGGATCACATCTCAAATGGGTTGATTTTCTTTCTACTGGCTTTCATACATAATAATGGAAAATATAATGGCATGGACCATCCTTACTTTAGTAATGCTATTTGAAAACACTGAAATTCTAGACCATGTCAACAGTTATCAGGTCAGAATGCACAAGCAAGCCATTGAAATCCATAAACACCCGAACAATTTTAACAGGAAAGAAGAAATGCTTAAAGTAAACAAAGTTTGGCTACCAGTCCTAAAAAAAACATCAAAATCAAGACCCAGCAAATGCAAATGAAAACCATCCAGGGTGAGGGGGATTCCCAGCAGACAATGGATCATTAAGTAAATGGACACCTGTAGACCTTGCCATTCAACAACAGAACATACACAGATTAACATGCAAATCATCTCCTCTTAACCAACAGTATATATACCCCACTCTCTTCCATGCCAGAATTTTCTGAAGATGCCGGCCACAGCTGCTGGCAAAACATCAGGAATAATCTCTTCTAGAACACAGCCTCATAGCCTGAAAAACCCACACAAAATCTTACTTTTACTCTGTTTCTCTGTATTTTATTTTATTGTTGCCTCTTGTCCTAAGGGGACCCTGGGGTATCTTAGTTTGTATTAAGGTTAACAATCATATAAAACCTCCCCCTTGTTAGTCCTCCTCCTCCTCCTCTTTTGGATATCTTCCTCACCTCATGTTCATCCATGTTTCACCTTTTGATCAAAAGGTAGTGAGTTAAAGATGGAAGTTCTTCCTTTTACCTAATCTTTTCGTTAGGTAGTTAGGATGTAGGCTCTCCACATGGATATCCAAATGTAAAAGCCATTAGTAAACTTTTTCTAAGGGTTCATTTACACTGTCGAAATAATGCAGTTCCGCACCACTTTAAGCGCTGTATCTCCAGCCTAAGCATGGAAGTCAGTATGGATGTGAGAGCTGGCCAATTAAGAAAATAGACAAAAAAAAAAAATAAAAAAAATCAGTTGAGATGTGAGGAGATCAAGCCTCAAATTTCCCTGGAAGCAAAGATGACTAAACTGAGACTGTCGTACTTGGGTCACATCATAAGAAGACAGAAATCATTAGAAAAGACAACAATACTGGGAACAGTGGAAGGAATTAGGAAGAGTGGAAGACCACATGGTAGATGGACAGACTCAGTTAAGGAGGTCACGGATATGAATCTGCAGAAACTGGGAAGAGTATTGGAGGACAGAGGGTCTTGGAGATGTCTCATCCACAGGGTCACCATGAGTCAAGATCGACTTGAGGGCGGTTAATGAGAAGAACAACAAGCTCCAGCCTATGCAATCCTGGGATTTGTAGTTTTACAAGGCGAGTGAAATATTGGCAAGTGTGTGAGAGGTGGTAAAGACAGCCCACATCCCAGCCCCATTTCCCAGATGTAGGGAGAGTGCCAAGGTGGGTGGCCCATTGGGGTTGCTGCCTCTGAGAGTCCAGCTTTAGTAACACTGCAGGAGGAGAAAGGCCTTCTAGCCCCAACAGGGCTGCTGAGCCTAATTTGCTACTGCACACAGCTTGTCTTCCTGAGGCTGAAGAACACGCAGGACGACAAAGGAGTACCTGATTTTGGAACTGTCCTAGCGTTCCAACCACCTTCACCCACTGTTACCCATATGCCTCTATGTATTTCTCAAGATATTTGCATTCGATCTCTCAAATACATATGCAACAACTCTTTCCCCCAAACATGCCACATACCCCCTTCCCCACTTTAACTGTTTCATATGTCCCCTTTTCCTTCCCTACTGGTCTGTGTGGCTGAGAACTCTTCCAAATATTCTGGGAGACAAGAATTAAAAATTACTTTCAGTATGTGCACAGTGCTCTTCCCTTGCATCTAATAACCACAGAATTCTTGTATTCTAAATTAGAACCAAAAGAATTTCCAGGGTAGAAAACCTGCATTTTTGGCAACATTCTCTCCCTTCCCCATGTTTTAGAAATTCAGGAAGGTTCTAGTGGCTACGGAAAGACATGTGTATATGAAATTAAAGCCTAAGTCCAATACAATCACAACCTATTCGACACAAAACTCTATATGCCCTTAACAAAAGAAGTATGGATTTGTATATGTCTGGAAGAATTTGTCTGCTGTTTCTTAAAATGCAGAAATAGTTAAGATTTGAAGCATACAGAGATATTTCTGTTCTCAAATGCTCCTCAACAGTTTAAGAAAGCATAGGAAAAATAATGGATGTGAATGTTTTGGCAGTTTCAAAACTGGCTGTCGTTTGTTGCTTTCTCTAGATCAAAATTTGTCATAATAATTAATGAAAAAGATATTATGATGTAATTTATCATGGTGATTTGACAGGCAAACTCCTGGGGGAAATGCACAAATCTGGCTTTTCAATTGAAGAGGCCAAATATACTCACAGACATTTTAAAAAAACCCACCCAAGAACAGCTAAATACTTGACAAATGATTCTTAAACGGTTATGTGGGGACCACCTGTGGTCTGTGGTATACTTTCAAAAGATTTTTGAGATTTTAGAGAAGGGGGAGTAGGGAAATCTGGGGGCCTTTTTCTTGATCATTGGGGGACACTAGAATAACAGTGTAATTCTATAAAACAAAATCCACAAAAAGAGTAATACCTTTATTGGCTAACCAAAATGCACAAAACACATCAAAGAGGTACGTTAGTGCAATTCTATGTTAATTTCTTAGACAGGCTAAGAAATTAGTCCCACAATCTTCTATCATTCTGAATGGAGAAATAGGTGGATTTTTTTTTTTTTTGCCAATTTCACCTCCCAAGTTTTTTTTTTAAAAAGCAAATTCAAATTCCCCTGAATGATAGTATATTTATTGAAGCCAGATGAGTGCAAAATATGCTTTGCTCCTCACTTACAGCCTGTATCAATACGTTTCTGAAATAGGAATCAATAGCTCTGATACAGGAACAACTCATTGATGAATCTGCCTTATGTTTATAAATGAAAGGATGGGCGCACTGAAGTCACATTTAAAAGGCCACTCCTGCTGCTTTGTCAACTTTGTACTGCCCAAACTGGTACCTCTCCAAAAGTGCACTCCTCCTGTTTTTTACCTAGATTGCTTAATAAACCTTGTCATAAACATTTCTTGACTTCCGTGTCCCTCCCATTTTTCAACTGCATATTTTGCATCCTAACTACACACACCTGCAGGACTTCCATGCCACTTCCAAATCTATTCCAGAGACTCAAAAGGACACTTGGCTTCAAAGAGCACAATGTTGAATACTACTGATACCAATCTACACCAGTGGTGCAGAAGCATTCGTCCTCAGGATGTTTTCGCCTATAATTCCAACAGTCATTTATCAATGCCATGGTGAATTATACTTATGGGAGCAATAGACTACACCTACAGGAATAAAGTTTCCCCACTTTTGTTTCTCATAAAGTGGCTCTCCGGGATTCCAGACAGAACTCTTGCTCGAGTTTACTTGCAGGTGTGAATAGAAACTTAACAGTCTGCACACCAAGCATGTGTATTATTGAGTTATGATTCTTACCTGGGCTTTGAAAAGTTACTTTTCCAGATTATATATCCCAGAATTGTTCCCCCAGTCACCATGGCCATGCAGACTGGCAGAAGGAGGAGGTGAGGACATGCTCTGTAAACTGTAGTTGACAAAAAAATAATTTCTCCAAAATTTGATCTTCCTCAGATTGACCTTCAGAAAAGTGCCTTGTACAGTACTTTCTTTTTAGCCAAACATAACTGAATAAAACCACCACACACATCTTTTTTTTAAAAAATGAATCATACTAAGGATTGAGAGAGGTGCGGGGGAAGGGAATTAGTGGAATGCCCGACAACATCCAAGAGTTTTTCTTGGCAGCGTATAATGCGGAACACAAGTAGTTCTTTAAGTCTGGCATGTTACAAATTCTTTCTGGATTAAGGGATTCTACCGTCAATAATGAGTTGTATCATGTGGTCCTTCCGAGCAGCATCCAGCTGCATCCATCCACGGTTTTAAGCAGTCATTAAGCTACAAGCCCTGATTCTTCATAATGCTTTTATAATTATGGTTTGGAAGAAGGGCTATTTGCTTGCTTAAAAAAAAAACCTTAGTAAATAATGTAAATTTCTAGTGCAATTAATCTCACGATTCTTCCAAGAAAAAATCATAAGTGAAAAACTAGCCAGAAAATCCAAGAACTTGCAAAAGTTAACATTTTGATGTAAAGTGAACAGAACATTCCAGGTATTAGCGGCTTATAGTCCAAAAAATGAGTTTCTTGCTCTGGGAAAACTAGATCACTGAAATCAAGGGAAAACTTTCTGTTGAATCCAGAAGACTTACTTTTTTCCTTGAAAAAACCTTCAGAGCACTTTTGTGTCTGTGAATGTGCCTTCAAGTTGCATCTTGATTTCATAATACTTTCTTAGGCAAATTTTGCAATATTATCCTTGCTTGAAATCGAATGGGAAGGATAGGATCGCTACTTATAATGGTCAGACTAGACCTTACATAAAATGCTGTCATAGTATTCTTAATTAGCTTTTAAAAATACTGTGTATAGAGAGTTCTAATCAACAGTTGCTGAAGCGCATGAGATCTAGATTAGGAATTCAGCATGAGAGAGAAGGAGGGATGACTATCCCCTTCCTTCCTCTGATGCCAACAGTTAATACCCCACCCAGCTTTAATTTTGCTTCAGGATGGAAGTCCCCATTAATAACAACACAACCTTTGTATTGGCCTTCTTTCCAGGAACACAGGCAGAGCATATAAAGCAGGGAAGCTAGTCACTGAAATCTGAGCCACGTTGCCCAGAAATGGAAAGGTATAGCACTTTGTTGTAACCCCTGTCACTTGCAGCTGACACTCAGGTTGTTCAGATGCCATACCTGCAAAGGAAAACAGGGCACCACAAAAATGTTGGACATTCAAGAAAAATGTAGGGCATTACAAATTAAAAACATGAATACTGTACAAATATAAATTCATTCATATAGTTTATTTAGAACTATAGAACACAAATTATTTTATATTCAACCATGTTTTTCATATGAACATATCTTTGGTCCAAAACACACTGCAGAAATAATCCAGTTTGAGACCGGTTTAACTGCCCTGGCTCACTGTTAGGGAATCCTGGGAATTTGGGTTTATTGTGGCACTACAGCTCTCTGACAGAGAAGTGCTAAATGTCTCACAAAACTACAGTTCCCAGGTTTTCCTAGCACTCAGCCAAGACAGCTAAAGCTGTCTCAAACTAGATTATTTCTGCAGTGTGTTTTGGCCGAATTGGCTTGCAGTATACTTACAGACCTCTGAAGAAGACAAATGCTGAAAACTGTACTTTACTAGCAACAAATCTTTGATGGAATTTACATTTCATATATTTTTCATTTTTCTGTTGTGTTGAAATTAAAGAAAAACCCTCTCAACATTTGCACTGCACCCTTAAGCAGCCCACTGCCTAATATGATTGCTGTCCTTTTCCTCTCCAGGAAACAATCCCATCTTGAGCTCTGGGGGCAAGGCTTTTCTTATTGTTCCTCCTAGGAAAAAATAATTTTAGAATGATGCATCCTATCCTGCAATTTGCAATAAGGACAGGCTGACAATTTGACAAAATATTTGGAGGGGAACAGCAAAGATGGTATTACTCATTGTGCTTCTTAGTAACAAGGGACATCAGTAGTATAGCTTAGTAATGAAGGACATTTTGGAATTCCTCCTGAACAGAAGATTGAAATGTAGGGTATGACCTGGAAAAGGAGGACATCTGGTCACCCTGCTGATATTGGACTACATAACACACAGAAATACAAGTTTTCAGCATTAAAGAGAATAGGACACTGAAAATCCTTCACTTTTACAACTCTTATATTTGCTGTGTTTGCATTCCTGTAGCAACTTTCCCTGTCCCTTTTCTTTGTAAACCTAAATTGTATTTCTAAATGATCAACTGAAATTTTAAGTTACTACAATGCTATAAATTTGGAGACTCAAGGAATATTTCATAGGACAGAGAATTTGGGGGTAATGTTCTTATTTTGCCTGTTGAGGCTACTGAAAAATTCCTTATCAGTGCATCTAATGTGCAAGTTGAGTGTCTGCACCCATTTGACCAGGTGCCCCATTTCCATGTCAGACATGGCAATGGAGGTCTTTTCTGTAGCGGCAATAGGAGTGTAAGCTAAGGAGCTTGCAGGGCCCATCTAATCAGTTGTGGTTTACCACAGAGTTTCAAGGAAACTTCACAGCAAGCTGTGGGTTATTTTGACCCAAATCTAAGCCTCACTTACCCTGGGATTGAGCCGGATCCACTGCATCCGGTCTGCCCCAATCCTGCCCCAGGCTTTTGGCATGCATCGTCCAAACAGGATGACACGAGGCCAGGGGGAACGTGGGCCTTTGGGCCTGTGTGCAAGCACAGCCCAAGTGAAGCAAATCTGCAAGACTGAAAGGGTATTAAGGTCCAGGCCATTATCACAAGAGGGACGCTAGGGTTGGAGTCAAAGTGTAAGAGGTAGCATTGTTTGGAGATAAGGAATCAGTGATTGGGAGAATGGGGAACTAAACAGAGTGGTGATAGTAAAACTGAAGTGGTGTGAGAAAGATTATCTCTTAGTTGGGGAGTGAGATACTTGCAGCTGGAGTAGTGAAAAGAAGGCAGCAAACTAACAAGGTCCTTTGGATCATGACCCAAAGACACAGAATAAGCTAACAAAAAAGGGGGGGAAAAGAAAGAAAAGAGAAGGACACACCCTATGGTAACTTGAGACATCACAGGAAAGTCTCACGATAAACGGAATGAGTTCTAAACCACATACTAAATACATACATCCTGTCCCGGCATATACAACTGCTATATAAATGTCTTTCCAAAGTGACATAAAATAAATGTGTGGAGTTATTAAAACTTTGGAGAGAAAGTCATGTATGATGTTTCCTTCAGTTCATATCAATGGACGAATGAATCATACAGTGTTCGGGGAAGATCAGGGATAGATGAAACTGATATCCAAAGAAACACTCATTTTGATTTCCCAAGATCCCATGTGGTGGAGCTCCTTATGTCCATAAGATTACTGGTACAAGGTGAACATTACAAATATAGTCTGAAGATTATGGGTCACATCTATCAAGAAACTGTTGGGTCTGAGAGAATAATTCATGTGCACAGTCAAAGGACTGAAAAAAAGCTATTAATCCATCAAAACTTTCCCAAAAGCAATTGTGTGGTAATCTTGAACAAACGGCAACTCTATAGAATACGGCAGGGCAGTAAAATTTGCACCAAAGCCACTCATCTAACACTTAGGCTTTATTTCTGCACTGACTTTAAAACTGCATTCTTACTAGCAAACACTGGGTTCAAGATTTCACAGGACACCATCTTCCTAATCAAGACTTAGATTACTATAGTCAGCAAGACTTCATCCACAAAAGCATGCAAAATATAATGCTCTGCTTGCCCCATTCCCAGCTGGGGAAGATTTAAAGGTAAGCCTTTTTAATGATCACTGGATACATTTCTTTTCCAGATGAGAACTGGACTACATTGGGGTCCTTTGTATGCGTAATGCTATTAGGGTATAAAAGCAAATTTTGTACCTTAGCATACCAGTCAAGGTGCTACTGGGTGCAGCAGTTCAATGCTTTGAGGACACAACTCTGTTAATATTTAGTGAAGTTCAGGTTTCACAAGGTAGGCAACTGTTAAGATCCTGAGCATCACTGTTGACTGGAGGGTGTCTCGGAGGGCTCTCATTCATCAACTGTAGCTGTTTGTCATTGCTGTATGCCTTCAATGACGTATCACGTGTTTTCTTGGCAAGATTTGTTCCTAAAGGATTTGCCATTGACTTCCTCTGAAGCTGAGAGTGTGTGAGGTCATGCAATGGGTTTTCATGGCTCAGCAGATTCCAAACCTGCTCTCCAGGAATCCTACTCCAACACATAAACCAGCACAACCCATTGACTCTCTGATAAGCCAGCTCGATGGTAATTAAGAACAACAATATAAACCAAGGGTGTAGACGTTATTTTTTAAAACGGTGTAATTAATGACGCTTTGTTTTTAAATTATGATGTGTGTGTGTGTGTGTGTGTCACCTTGGGACCAAATCCTGGGACAAACAGGGAGTATTTAAATAAATAAAGGGAAAATGTGAGTAAACACAACTTGGCTAAGCTACACTCCTAGAAGCCAACTTACAAATATATTTTACAGTACAGGAGGCCCTCCATATCCAACCATCCACAACTTTAAAATAGTAATACTATATATATATATATGTATATGTGTGTGTGTGTGTATTGCAATCCCAAAATGCAAAGCTTGGTTTTGCCATTTTATATAAGGGGCACCATTTTATTAAACCATTGCATTTAATGGGACTTAGGTATCAACGGATTCTGGTATCCATTACCAAAGTGGATACCAAGGGCTTTCAATGTACTTATAAGAAGGCTTCAATGAGACCAGCAAGCCTTACTTCCCATGAATCATGCTTGGGCATTAAATAGGTTAGTAATTAATTAAGAGGAGGCACCGAGGCGGCTTCCTGTCCCTAAGGCTGCATCCACACCGTAGAAATAATCCAATTATACGCCACTTTAACTGCCATGGCTCAGTACTATAGAATCCTGGGAAGTTTAGTTAGTGTAGTTTGTTGGGCCACCAGATCTCTCTGACAGAAAATGTCTCACAAAAGTACAACCCCCCAGATTGCCACAACATTAAGCCAATGGAAGTCAAAGCAGAAATCAAACTGGATTATCCCTGAAGTGCAGATGCAGCTCGGGTCAATATGTGACACTTCCCAGAATTCCACAGCATCGAAGTGTAGTTTGTTGTTTATTGTGGCACCACAGCTCTCTCTGACACACACCGAGCCATGGAACTCAAGTCACTTTTTAACTTTTGTCAGTTTTTAAACTTAACTACATTTTATGTGATTTTATATTGAATTTTATTGAGTATACATTTTGTGTGATTTATTATATATATTCATTTCTCCCCGGAGGAACCCAAGGTGGTTCACAGATAAAAACTTTAAAATTATTATAAAATTCAAACAATTTTAAAAAATCTCTATATAATTATTTAATTGTTTGAATTTTATAATAATTTTAAAGGTTTTATCTGAGAGACGCCTTGGGTCACTTGGGGGAGAAATGATTATATAAATTAATTTATATATAAATATTTATAAATATATTATATGAATTTATATATTCATTTCTCCCCAGAGGTACCCAAGGCAGCTCACAGATAAAAGCTTTAAAATTATTATAAAATTCAATTTTTTTAAAAAAAATCTCTATATAGTTATTTGGTTGAATTTTATAATAATTTTAAGGTTTTTATCTGTGAGCTGCCTTGGGTCCCTCTGGGGAGAAATGCATATATAAATTCATTTATATATAAATATATAAAAATTATTTATATGTAAATATATTTATACACACACACACACATATATATATAAATAAATTTATATATAAATATATATAAGTGTATATATATATATATATATATATTTATGTTTATATATTTATATGTAAATATATATATTTATATAAATTTATTTTTATGTAAATATATATTTATATAAATTCATTTATATATAAATATATAAAATTATTTATATGTATATATATATTTATATAAATTGATTTATACATAAATATATAAAAATTTATTTATATGTAAATATATATATACACACACACATATAAATAAATAAATGTATATATAAATATATATAACTATAGAAATATAGAAATATTTATGTTTATATATTTATATGTAAATATAAATATATAAATATATTTATATAAATTTATTTATATGTATATATATATATATATATAAATTCATTTATAAATATATAAGAATTTATATATATATATATATATATACACGCACACATATAAACTTATATATAAATAAATATAAATATAAATATATAATAATAGTAATAATAATAATAATTTTTATTTATACCCCGCTCTTCAGCCAAGGCTATCAGAGCGGCTTACAATTTGTTAATTAGACATTTCCCTGCCCTCAGGCTTACAATCTAATATAATATATTGGTGTTTAATATATTATACACTATAAGTGTGTATATATATATATATATATATATAAAACAATACAATTATAACAATATAATAATAACAATAATATAATAATAACAATATAAGTGTATAAATACATAAATATTTATGTTTATATATTTATATAGAAATATAAATAAACATAAAAATATATACATATTTATACAAATTTATATATATATATATATATATATATATGTATAATTGAAATAAATAAAAATTAAACTTAAAAGTACAGCGCAGGCGCAGTTGCAGCCTGAGCCAACAAACTACAATTCCCAGCGTTCCGTAGCACTGAGTTTAAAAAGTCTGGAATAGCATTACTCCCGCAACCCAAAAGTCACCCCTCCCTTCTTTCGAATCTTCTTGACTAGTACCAAGGGCTTCGGACTGGCGCATGCGCAGTCTAAGCAAGGGGCTCGCGCGAGGAAGAACTGTCCACTTCCATTGCAGGCGGGCGCGAGACTCCCAGTCTCTTTCTTAGTCTTTATCTCTCCGTGGCGCATGCGCAGAGAAGGTGGGCGGGGGCGTGGCTTTGCCTCCTGCTCCTCCACGCTGATTGGCTGCCGGGACGAGAGACTCTCTTTTTCTCACTCTCTTGTGTCTGTACCTTTCTCTGTGGCGCATGCGCACTGCGGCCGAGGCTAAGGAGGGGGCGTGGCTTCGCGTTTGCTCCTCTCCACGCTGATTGGCTGGCGGGGGGGTGGTGGTGCGCGCGCGGGGGGCGGAAGTTGTCATTGTTGTGCTTCCGTTCCTTCAGTCTCAGCAGCAGTCAGAGTCGCCGGATCATGACGGAAGGAGGTTCTTCCTGTTGCTGCTGCTGCTGCTGCCGCCGCCGCCGGTGGAGGAGGAGGCAGAAGCAGCAGGAGAAGAGTCCCTGAAGGGGAGGCTTCTATTCCATCCCAACCGAGGCGGCTCTGTCTCTCTGTCTCTGCCTCCGAGGCCTCTGGATGGCGGACTTCGACGAGATCTACGAGGAGGAGGAGGACGAGGAGCGGGCCTTGGAGGAGCAGCTGCTCAAGCACTCGCCGGACCCGGTGGTCGTCAGGGGATCCGGCCATGTCACTGTGTAAGGAAGGAACGGGAAGGGGAACCGGGGAAGGGTCCAGGTTCGGGGTCTGTCGTGGAGCCCTGGATCAGGCACAAAACTAGTTTCCCAGAATTCCACAGCATTAAGCCATGGAAGGTCCAAAGGGGGGGGGGAATCAAGCTGGAGTGAGCCTGAATGACACTTCCCAGAATTCCACAGCACTGGAGTGGAAACTAGATATACAAGTTATATATATATATATATACACATATACACACGGTGGAGTCTCGATTATCCGACATAAACTGGACCGGCTGATAGTGGGATCGCCAGAAACGTTGGATAATCCGGAGCGTCCAAGAAAAGCCTTGAGATCGCTATGAATTGCAAATGTATTGAGGTTTTATTGCAATAACAGTAAGAGTAAATATAAAGAAATCACTGATCAGCATTGCGATGTACAGTATAAACAGTTCAGAAATTTAAAGAAATCACAGAAAAGTTAAAAGAAATCACAGGAGCCACGAATCCAGAATGTTGGATAACCGAAGGTTGGATAATCGAGACTCTACTGTATGTGTATATATATATATATATTGTGTGGCCCTGGGTAAGGAGGAATGGTCTCCAATTGGTTAAGCAGACACTAATCCCCTTTCCATACCCTCCCACCCTGAGGCCTTGCCATCCAACAACAGATAACAATACACAGGTTCACATGTCCTCCCAACTAAGAGTCACACACACACACTATAAAAAGCCACACTCTCTTCCAGGACAGCATTCTCTGAAAATGCCAGCCACAGCTGCTGGCGAAAGGTCAGGAAGAAACTCTTCTAAAACATGGCCACATAACCCTCCCAAAAGCCACAAAATACTATGGATGCCTGCCATGAAAGCCTTCGACTTCCAATCTGGAAATGGCTCCTAATGTAAAGGTCTTAACCCAAATTAAATCAAATCTATGACGACTGGACTCTTCAAAGCCTTGCTCCAGAGTGTGGAGTAGCATCATGAGTCTTCGGTCGTACTACAGAGAAGCTGTTTAGTAATAAACTTATTATTATTAATTATTGTTTAGAGTATTTATACCATGCTCTTCAGCCACAAAGGCTCTCAGAGCGGCTTACAATTATCATTACACTTGTCCCTCCAAATTTGCTAGGGTTAAGGGCTGAAGAACCCCATGAATATGGAAAAACAACAAATAACAAAAACACCATGTTTTTACCTGAGAGGACACTTCTCTATGTATCTCTAGGTCCTCCAGTGCAACTCTGTGGCCAACATCTGTCAGACGTTGACCATAGAACTGCACTGGAGGAGCTACAAAGGCCTAGTAGAGTATTCTCTCTAGGAGTCTCTAGGCCTTTCAGTGCAACTTTTAGTTAAAGTTGACCACAGAATTGCACTGGAGGACCTAGATATTCCTAGAGAGAACATATTCATGAAATTTGTGAATAATCAAATCTGCAAGAGTCAAAGCCACAAATGTGGAGGGATGAGTGTATACAAGATCTCAAAGTATAAAGATACACAACTGAGCAACAATGTTAGAATCCCTCTCACCATGAATGGATGCGAGAGCTGGACAGTGAAGAAAGCAGATAAGGAAAAGAAAAAAAAAAAACAAACGAATTCATTTGTGATGTTGTGCTGGAGGACACCACAGATGGCCAAAAAGACAAACAAATGGGGTCATGGAACAGCTCAAGCTCAAACTCTTCCTGCAACCCAAGATGAACAAATTGTGGCTGTTGTACTTTGGCTGCCGGGGCCAAATCATTAGAAAAGACAGTAATGAGAGGAAGATTGATGGATTCAAATAGGAAAGTCCCAGGCCTGAATCTCAGGACTTGAGCAGAATAGTAGAGGACAGCGGGGCCCTGGAGATGCCTCATCAACAGGATCGCCATGAGTTGGGATTGACACAAGAGCAGTTAACAACAACAAACACTAGGATGTGTGCAGCCCTTCTCCCGATTGTACACAGCACCCTGTCTTCTCAATAGTCTTTGTAATCCCCTTGAGAGGCAGGTTAGTGTGGTTGACCCCATATTGCATATTGGGGGGGGGGGGGGGAGAGTTGCGTATGTAAAGCGGTTGCTGGTGGTTGTTTACCTTTGAGTCATTTTCAACTCCTGGCGACTCTGAGGCAAACCTATAATGGGGTTTTCTTGACAAGACCTGGCTCAGTGGATTTTTACCTTTGCTTTCCTCTGAGGCTGAGAATGTGTAACTTGCATGGGTTTCCATAGGTTGAATGGGGATTCAAACCCTCCAGACTCATCATCCAATCTCAAACTACTGCACATTCTCCCTTTCCCAGCATATAAATGAAACTTTTTATCTTCTCTGAGAGCCCACAGTGGACTATTAAGAATTCCTTCAGGCTAGTAACATTTGGGAGCATATTAGTTGTTTTTGAGTCATGAAATATGTCATTGTTCAAGCAAGATATGAACCTGGGCCTGTTTGTCTCGCAAGTCTTAGTTGCTGTGCTCCATCTGTGTAGTACATCCATAGTATTTTATAGGTTATGATAAAATACAACTCTTGGTATCTCTCACTCTAACTATTGGGCTTTCTAGATTGGCAGGAAAGTGTGACATGAAGTTGCCTTTTCCTTAATGCTTAGCAGCTGCACCACAGCCTTTAGATGGAGCTGCGCTGTTTTGCAGTTTTTAAAAAAGAAGCTGGGAAAACCAGCACCTTTTAAAAGGCGCTTCTTCTCCCCTAAAACACAAAAAAAAGTGTTTTCATGGCACACTTTCCCTTTTTCTCATATAAAGGCTAGAGTTTCATGCAGCCATGAACACACTTCTTTTTGCCAATCTAGATCAGGCCTTATAGTTTCTTTTTGAACAAGAAGTCAAAGATATTTGGTATGGAATAGGATATCTCTTGATTGTATGTACCTTCCTCAACAGTGTGGTTCTGAAAGCATAACATTTATTTTCAGGTTTATTCTTGCCTTGACTTCATGAAGTAGGTTAGCAGCTGAGTTGATTCAGCTTTACCAGGGCTGGGAAGTAGTGGTGATTTTGGGGTTACTCCTTGTTCTTCTCTGGAATAAGATATTTTTACTTAATGTTACTCCTATTCCTGTAAAAACCTCTTACTCCTTTACTCCTTACTATATTGTTACTCCTTATTCCTACTTCTGTAAAAATCTCTTACTCCTTACTCATACTCCTCGGTCCTGAGTTTTCCAGTAGGAGGTGAAGAACTGAAGTGAAGAAATTCTGATTTTTTTCCCTTGAAGACCACTGAGTAGATCCATATCTACTCAGATAGAGTTGGAGCTCCCAAACACATCCTACATGAAACATACTGGATTGTGTTCGGTTTTCAACTCTTAAACTGTTTACCCAACCCATGTATTGAAATGGATAGAGCAGATGAATGAGGTTGGGCCAAAGTGGGTAAATACTGTTTACCTGTTCCCCAGTTATTTGTAGTTTATGCGTTTTCCATCAGTGTGTTGTGCTGCATGAAAGCCAGCAAGTAGGAAACATATCAAACTATGCTGTCCTCTGTCCTTGGACCTGGAGATATCTCTGTCCATTTAGATGCCCTGCTTTCTAGTTGTCTATATACGGAGAAGAGTCTCATCACATTTTTATGTAATGCTTAGGCCTAGTCTTTTACTTCAGGTGATATGGTGCAACTATAAAATGTCTGGGCAAACTTATTATCATTATTTATTGTATGTATATTGTATTTAGAAATGCTGTCAGAGCAGCTTACAAAATAGTTAATTAGACAGTTCCCAACTCTCAGGCTTATAGTCTAAAAGACATGACACATAATGAGAAGGGGATGGCAGTAGGAAAGGGGATCAAGTCCAGCAACTCTTCTCTCACTGTGAGGCCAGGGCCATGGGAAATGTAGTGAATCATAGAGTTGGAAGAGACCACAAGGGCCATCCAGTCCAACCCCCTGCCATACAGGAAATCGCAATCAATCAATCTCCGACAAATGGCCATCCAGCTTCTGTTTAAAGACTTCAAAATAAAGTCTTTAAACAGTGGAGGGAGTGCTCTTCTTCTTTCTTTGGGCTAGACCTTGTGGAGCTGTTCCTACCACTTTTGTTCCTCTGATGCCAGGGCTATGGCAAATGCAATGGAGGGAGTGCTCTTCTTCTGCCTCTGGGCTAGTCCTGGTGAAGCTGTGCCTGTCACTTCTCTCCCTCTGAGGCCAGGGCCATGGGAGATGCGATGAAGGGAGGGCCCTTCTTTCTCTGGGCTAGACTTGTTGGAGCTGGGTCTTCCCTTTCTCATCCTCTGAGGCCAAGGCCATGGCAAATCTAATTCTCCAAGAAGTCTTTTTTAATGTTAGGCCTTCCAGATGTGTTGGATCACATTTTCCTTCATCCATCACCAGCATGGATAGCAATGACTAGAAGTGATGGACGTGTGGTCCAACATATCTGGGAAGCACAACATTGGGAGAGACTGCTTCAGTTTTAAGCCGCACAATGACTTTATAACATGCCTCAGTTTACAAATCTTTTATTGGCAGTATAAATCAGAGGAACATGATCTCCTCCCCTAATTTCTGATATACAGTCCTCCCTCCGTTCTCGCAGTCTTCAGACTTGCATCCCTTGCTTATGTGCGAGGGATGAACGGAAGGAGAATGGATGGGGTCTGAGCCTGTGGCTCATGCCTATATTCAAGCCAGTGGGGCTTGAATATATGCGAAACTCCATTTTTGCAAGGGGGTCCGGAACAGAAAAGGAAGGTCGACTGTATTATTGTTTTGCTGGTCTATTACAGAGCACCATTTTTATTTTTTGGCTATATAAACAAAGCCAGTGTGCTGTAGTGGTTTGAGGGTAGGACTTTGGAGATTGGGGTTCAATTCTCCACTCGGCCATAGAAACCCACTGGGTGACTTTGGCTGAGAAACACTCTCTCAGCTCCAGAAAACACCATGATAGGATCTCCATAGTTTGGCAATGACTTGGAAAGCACACAACAACTATACAAACATGATGTCTGGAGCAATAAGGAAATTGGGTTGATGAGGTTAGTTATGACTAATAACAGAATGTAAAGCATTAAACCAAATAAAGATGACTTGCCAGGAAGTAGAGAGGCCAAGGTTTGTATAAATGAGTGATTTTACACATCACCAGGAGCGCAGTAGCTAAATGTAAGTTGTTACTCCTTCTGTTAGTCACAGTTTCAGGGTATTCATGTAATAACAAGTTTGTTTTCTGCCAGCTGGTACTTATGTGAACATATCCAGTAACTAGGACATGCAATCACAGAGCAGTGTAATTGTCTCTGTGGTATTGTATATGATGTTTATAACTTACTCTGGCGTTTTTTAAAATTAGGTCTCATTTTATGTGACTGTATTGGTATTGCTTCCTGTGATCCTGAGGTAAAGCATTTCCAAGATGCATCAAATGGTGTGGGAGAGGGGGAAAGAAATGCAGTTCAGAGTAGACTGGTCATTTTTCATTGTGATTCAAATAAATTAAAATCATATTTTTCATGTTGTAATTCCTGAGTAAGTGTGTGCATTAATTGGTTTCTATTATCATTAGAATGTATTAGTCTATAACTAACTAGCTTCTCTATAGTACCACCTCTCCTCTGTTTTTGAGCATGCTTCCCCACATGTGTGCTGCACTTCATAATATACTGTATATCCTTAGAGATGTGATCCAAATGATTACAACAATTTGTTTCTATTTGACTCTATACATAGTGCAGGGACCTGATGCAAGATGATTTAGTATAGCTTCTTAAGACTGTGGAAGCTACTTGGCATTTATATCTTAGGTTTCTTTATATGGTGCCCAAATGCCCAAATGAAGTTGTCAATCAAAATGAAAAGAAAATCCATCAGTGGCATGGAGGAGGGAGGGTAACAAGATTAAGGATCAAAAACAAAGCATCCATGAAAACAAGCAGGCATCATTCACCAGGTAGGTTTTTAAAAAAACCTTAATGAGGTACAGGTACCTTAGTTAAGGAAGTAGGTGTGTTCCTGGGCATTACTAATTTAACAGAAAATTTGGTACCGGAGGCAGATAACATGGAAAGAATAGGGATGGGTCCCTATACTGTACCACAAAAGAAGAATATTTCAACATATTTAAACAAACCTTCTCCCCCCCCCCAAAAAAAAACCCCTAACAATATGCATATATGAAATGAAAGTAATGTAAGCCTCACAGAAGTAACCAAAAGTGTTCTAAACCGTCCAGATGCCACTTGAAAGCTCCTTCCAAACTGCATCCAGGAATGACTATACATTTAGTCATTGTCCATGTTTCTTATTTCTGTTTTTGTGAACAAGTTACAGATCTGTTGTTTTTTTTTTAACCAGCTGATAAGGAAGGCTTATTAGTTCTCCCTTTTTCTCTCTGTTTTGCTGTGCATGCATGCTCAGTAAGGGAGCTACTGTTTATCTTTTATCTTGTAAGCAGGCACACACAGCTCAGGTATGATTAGCTAGTGTAGGATCCCTTTGTACACCAGCTCAAGCTTTTTTGCATTGTTTACTGCAGACATGCTGCTGTTCTCCAGCTCTCCTTCACCATCCTCCCAATGCCAATTCTGCTAAAAAACAAAACTAATACTGTTTCCACCTGGGTAGAGGATGAGAAAGAAAAAGGAGACTGGATGGGAGTAAAAAGACTTTGTAAAAGGAGGTATACCTGAAGCAAAATGATACCCAGGAGGATGCTAGATGAATTCTTCAACACTAATATACATCCAGGTTGCTGCTGTGGAAGAGGTGTCATTATGTATCGTAAGATGAATGAAGCAGCTTTCCTCTTTCTGAATCTTATAGGGCAAGCACTTAAGGTATCCTATTGCTAACACATTTAGATTTTGAATAATGACCAGCACTTTGAATTCAGTCTAGAAATAGACCAGGAGCTAGTGTAATTTGAACAACAAAGGGGCCACCAGGAGACCTGGTGGCGCAGTGGTTAAATGTTAGTACTGCAATCATGAGTTCGATCCCAGGGCTCCAAGGTTGACTCAGCCTTCCATCCTTTGGTAGGTTGGTAAAGTGAGTACCCAATTGTTGGGGGCAATTGGTTTACAAATTGTAAACGGCTTTGAGAGTTCTGAGTTCACTATAAAGAGGTATAAAAATGTAAATGCTATTGCAGTTGCTGTTGATCAAGATCTTTTTTGCCAGAACATATATTGCACTGTTCAACTACTGTGAATATTTGCAGGTGCTCTTTAGAGACAGCTCCATGTCAAATGCATTAGCAGTAGTTCAGTCCTGGGGTAAATAAGGCATGTGTCACCATCATCAGCTCTACATTCTTTAAGAACTGGTGGTATTGGCACACCAGCCTGGGCTGAGCTAAACTATTCCTGGTCACAACTTCCACTGGGATATTTAATAGTGGGAGTGTGTGAAGGAGCACCAGATTACAAACCTGATTTCTCCAAAGGTAGTGCAGACCCATGACCTGTTCATGGAGATGCCTGATCTAGGCACAGTGACACATGCTTTGGTTACATCCTATTTGGTTTTCTGCTCTAGGTTGAGTTGCTTTGAAATGTTTGGAAACTTCATTTGGTACAAAGAGATGCAACCATACGAGGGGGTATCCAAAAATTTTAATGATCACCTTTTAAAAAAATTGACAGAAAGTTTGTTTTGATTTGTAATTGTTAACTTATCTCTATGTAGTCACTATCTAGATTTACACATTTTCCCCAGCATATCTTCACCCTCCGAATACCTGATATTGTAGAAGTCTGCAGATTATGCCTCACGAGAATTTTACACTTATAGTCATTTCTGACAGAGCCGGTCACAAAAATAAAGGATTCAATGAGTTGATTTTATCAGCAACATGCACTTAGGGACCAATGATGACACTGACAAAATTTCATCAGTATGCCATAATAACTTGCGGGTGATTAATTATTACTTTACAATACCCCCTCGTAAGGCACAATCTGCAGACTTCTACAATATCAGGTATTTGGAGGGTCATTCGGAGCGACCCTTCACAGGTACAGCTGGTGGGAACACAAGAAGGCCTTCTTGGTGGTTGACCCAACACTCTGAAATTCCCTCCCTAGGGAAGCTGGAATTGCCCCCTCCTCGCTATCCTTCCATCACCAGGCCAAAACTTTCTTATTCAGCTTTTAGAATAGAAAAAGGCAGTATTGTTTTAAATTGTATTGTTTATTGGTTTTAAAATCGTATAGAATATATGTTTTTAAGATGGTTCTTAGTTTAATTTGATTTTAATGTAGATTTTGTATGTTTTTAATTCTGATCTTTTCAATGTGTAAAACGTCTTTAGTGTCAGTTTTAGGGGAAAGGTGGAATATAAATAAATATGATGGTCAGGATTATAATAGTAATTTACTATAATATCACGGTGTATAATATCATGGGCAGACACATTTGCTTGCAGCTTCAACAATTTTGCTTAGCTTGAGTAAAATTCTACATTGGGTATAACAAAGCTGAGCCTATAATACATTATGACTGTATCAGTCCAGTCTTAAGGGTACAAGAACCTGAGCCTTAGGCTTTCTCTGTGAAAGAAACTTGGCATTGCTATAGCATGTGTGAACCAGGACTGTTTAGTCTAGGCAGCAGGGAAATCTTCCCACATGGTGCTAGGTAAATTGTCCTGAATTGTCCAGTGCATAAACTGTTGGTTTTGATTAATAGATTTCATTGTATTTTCCCCAGTTTATTGAGAATCCATCCAGTAGTCTTAGAGCACAATTTTGTTCTGTTGCAATAGGCACTCCCACTTTCCCTCTTGACACCAAGAAGCTATGAAATGTCATTATCCTGCTATATAGTGTGTGTCTGGTTTGCATCTTTGGGCTAAAGGAACTGCAGAGGGTGTCCAAAGCTGTGCCAGTAGTAAAGAATGTAAATAAGTAAAACATGGAAACCAGAGCTCTTTTTGAGGCATAGGCTTGTAGTGTTTTAATGTTTTATAGTAGCTGTAATCTAATCTGATAGAATAACATTTTAAAAAAATTCTCCTTATTCTTCCTCAATTAGTATGCTTCCTTCTACCTTGCAGTTGCAGGATATGGAGAAAACTCTTGAAGACAGAATTTTAAAAGTGCATCACTTTTAAACTGTAGTTCTGTTAAGAGAATATATAACTTTAATGCATACCTATTTCCATTCTTGAAAGTATATGAGGAATCTCAGCAATGGAACTCTTTTATACCTAAACTGTTAATAGTCATGATTACTTAACTAAATGAAATGTGTTTTAAAAGAAACACCACGTAGTAATAAAATGACTAGCACCTATTACTTAATATTGCTCTACCATGAGTGTGCTCAGCTGTCTGGAAAACAGGAGTGGGCAAAGTACAGCCCACGGGCTGCAAGTGGCCGCCAAAGATGTTTTTGTGGCTCTGGAACCATCCCAGGTGTCAGAATGTAAATACTTTAGCCCTGATAGCCCTGTTTAAGTATTTGAAGAGGTGTCACCTTGAGGATGGAGCAAGCTTGTTTTCTGCTGCTCCAGAGACTAGAAGACAGAACAATGGATGCAAGCTCCAGGAAAAGAGATTCCACCTCAACATTAGGAGGAACTTCTTGACAGTAAGGGCGTTCAACAGTGGAACACACTCCCTCGGAGTGTGATGGAGTCTTCTTTCTTGGATATCTGTAACATAGGCTGGATGGCCATCTGTCAGGAATGCTTTGACTGTGATTTCCTACATGGCAGGGGGTTGGACTAGATGACCCTTGTGGTCTTTTCTAACTCTGTAATTCTGTGATTCTTTTCCCTCAAATGCCCTCAAGGTGATGTGGGGACATTTTTACCAAGTCACTTCTGGTCACTTCCTGTTTTGAAAAAAATGTCTCTTCTGGGTCTAAAATGGCCCAGGGAGGCCTAAAAACATGACAGAAATGTCATCCACAGCCCATAGAGGACATTTGGGGACACAAAATTTGGTTTTTTGTGATGGGGGCAACTTCCTCAAGGTCTCCTAGGGGGCTAATATGCCCCCTTAGCATCCAACAGTTGCCCACCCCTGCTGTAAAACATATAGATGACTAGACCCATAGTATAGTGCATGTGTTTTGTGAACAAGAATGAACAACTAGGCAGTATAGTGTTTCAGTATTCCAAGGTGGTTTATTTTGGTGGTTCTGTTGATGTAGAATGATTTTGTCTCTGGGAATATCATAATGTATCTACAGCAGCTACTAATAAACCATAGAAATATGATTAAAATTATTATTATTATTGTTATTACAATATTAGAATTTTAAAACTTAGCTTTCCACTGAAAAAGGCTCCTGGAATACTTTATACACAGTCTGCAATCAGACTTGCACTCTAAACAGTGCCAAAAGGAAGAGGGACTGGGATGAGGCAACCTCATATACTACTTTGCCAACTGGAACTGGCACAGTACAAGGAGAGGAGCAGAAAGAGTTGCAAATCTCCAAGAGGAATCCATGGAGCTGTCCTTCTTATCGATCTCTCCAAGCTTGATGGCGTAATTGCTGCTAAGTGGCATTTGGTAAAGAGACTAAGCCAGTGGAGCTTGCTTCTCAACAGGGTTAATAGTATAATCATCTCTCGTTTTCTCTTTACTGTAGTCTGATGGAATGGTTGCTGTCAGGTTTTATCACTGGTTCTTTTTGACTTCACCATATAATGCTTAGTACAGTCTTTTTTAATAATCCATAATAAAAAAATTTAAAATATTTATTTCTATATCCCGTCTCTCCCCATGGATCCTTTTTACTCCTGTGCTAATTGTGTAACTTCCTTGGTCAGGCATCACTTCAGTTTCCCTGATATGTTTTACATCTTGAGAAAGTGCCAATTTTAGTTGGATATTGATGGGGGTAGCATTAGATAACAAGTTTGCACTCCCATTTTTGTTACCAGATACTTGATCTGTTGATTACAGAGATGATTCCCTTTTTTAAGGGAATTTCTCTCAGAACTTTCTGTGTCATAAAGCAAACTGAAAGAAACATATGCATGTATTGCAGCTGAATTGCTCAATTAGGGAATGAGCTGATAAATGAAATTTTAAAAGCCTGAACAGTTCCTACATTAGTATTGCAGTAAATTGTATTCTCTAGTTTACCGGAGTCAGCACTAAGTGCAGTGGGTTAAGGAATTTCAAAGAAGGAACTGTTAGTCTGTTACAGGGATGAAGCATTAAGATCAGTTGGAATATGGATGCATGTGTACAATGGGAAAGATATTGTGCATGTCATGGCCTTTGGGCTCTGCTGTTAAGTCTGTGCAAGGAGGGAGGCATGAGGTGAGCAGCAACCACTCACAGCAGGAGTAACTTGGAACAATACAGTCTTCTAGCTTTCCTGTGATGTCTGAACACTTGTAATGGCTCAAAACACTAAAGGCATCAAATCTGGTCTTGGAAGGTAAGAACGGTCAGATCTGGTTAGTACTTGGATGGGAGACTGCCGATGAATATAATGTGCTGTAGGCTATATTTCAGGGGGAGAAACTGGTAAAACCACCTTTGAACATAGGTGATTTGAAGGTACTTACCGACAAAGAATGAAAATGTCTGTGTCAACAAATCAGTTCACAGTTAACAAGATTGTCTTCTGTGTACTACTGCTATTGCAGTATTAGGTCAGTTTCTAGAATTTAAATAGATATAAAGCAAATATAATAAGTATTATAAGCCCTGTAAAATACCATAAATTTCTGGAATGAACAAGAACTTTAGTTAATTCCCATAGGATGATAGAGCAATTAATATCATTATTAATTTATTAATATAATTAATAAAAAAAATCAACTTGGGGATCTTATTGAGAAAGCCTGTGTACGAATCCTAGTCATTTTACTTGAGGACAACAGCTTTACATCTCTGAGTTCCAAAGACAAAATTCTCTAAAGGTGTTTGTGTGTTGGAAGGAGGAGATGCTTTTGCAACAATTATTATATCACAGAAAAGCAAACATAATACAACTGAAAAATTCAAACGCTTTGCAGTTTATAGCTTCTTCAAGTTCACTTACCTAAATACAAGGAAGAATGAGATACAGCCATTTCTTTTGATGCTGCGGTTTCTTCTCCATCTTGTATCAGAGCAAAGCTTGAAAACTTACTCTTCTGCTGAATTTATCGTGTGCTACAGATGTTTCTAGTAAGTTAACGTACAGTTAAACATATGTCCAGAAGAAGTGAACTGTGTGGCAAAATGCAGGGAGTGAATAAGGAGATACAGAACAGAGGGGCAATTTAAAATTTTAGTTTCAAATTAGTGATGCATGGAGTCTTTGAAGGTGCCATCTTCAGCAAGCTTTACAGCATGGTTGAACAACTGGAGGATGTGGTGGGACAATGTTTCCCACAGTAAGTTGCACATTCCAAAATCATATGAAAGCAGTTGAAAACAGAATTTAATTTTTGTTTG
The DNA here is from genome assembly GCA_034509955.1 of Urosaurus nigricauda. NCBI lineage: Eukaryota > Metazoa > Chordata > Lepidosauria > Squamata > Phrynosomatidae > Urosaurus > Urosaurus nigricauda. The sequence goes on along the minus strand of JAOEGL010000005.1, from coordinate 131,580,015 downwards.
TATCTTACCTTTCTGCTAATATAGATCCAAGAAGTCTCTCAACCTAGGTTAAAAGAAAATGCAGGTTAAAACCAGTCAGTTAAACAATTAAATAAGCTGTTCTGGTAAAAACAACACTATTTTAAAACATTTTAGAAGCATTTAAAACATGGTAATGAAAATTAAATTGCATCATGCCTCTATTAGAAAACTTCCACAATAACCAGCTGATAACCCCAAACCTGACTGAATAAAAAATATCAATTGATTGAATTTATATTCCACCTTTTTCCCAAGATGGAATTCAGAATGGCATACAATAATTTTTTAAGAAGTCAAACTAAAGTATTACTTTACAGAAGTTAAAAAAAGAATTAAATCACAGTATTATTTTTAAAAACTTGGTTAAAATCAGTAAAAAAATTTAAACAATTATCAGGGAAAAGATTAGAAAGGTTTGGCCATGAAAACCACTGAGTGACCTTGGGCGAGTTACATGCTATCAGCCTCAGAGGAAGGGAATAGGAAACCACCTCTGAACAAATCTGGCCAAGGAAACCCCATGATAGGTTTGCTGTAGGGTTGCCATAAGTCAGAAACAACTTGAAGGCACACAAGCAACAGGAAATATGAATTGACTTCAGAGGGAGGCTGCTGATTGGAAACTTGCACAGATATTAATACCAATATAAATGTTCCTAAGTTCAGAAGGAAGATCCCCATATTAAGAATTCATTGTAAATGTGGGTTGTCCTTCCTCTAAAACAACAGTTGGATGTCAGTCTATTAAAATCAGCCCTTTCAATTTAGGTACAATTGAAATACAGTGAGCCCTTGTAATCTGCTGGGATTTGGTTCCAGGACCTTCTGTGGATAGCAAAATCCATGTAGCTCAAGTCCCATAAAATATAATGGCACAACAAAATGATGTCCTATATATAAAACAAAAAAATCAAGGTTTGCTATTTGGAATTTATACTTTTTGGGGAATATTTTCAAACCGTGGATAAGGAGGGCCAACTGTAGTACCCTGTAAATGCCTCTTATTATAATTATGAATCAGTATTTTGATACATTTGATATCTGAAGATATTTGGAGTTGGTTATCTCAGTATCCTTTTCCAGTGATTCAAAAATATAACACTTAATTCCTGACAACAACATTCCATGAACCAAACAGCTTCGTTAATGTCTGTTTATGTCAGTGAATTTCCTAAAATTGTTTTCTTTTTTAAAAGTCAGTTTTTTAAAAGTAGAGTTCCCTTTGGCCTGATACATACAGGCATGAAGAGGCGCCCTTGCTGCGTGTTAAGGGTTCGGGGGGGGGGCGCAGCATTTAGTCCCTCCCGAACCCTAGCGCGTATGGACGGTGCCATCTTGTTTTCGCGCTGTCCATACGTGCGTGCCGCAATTACATCATGGCACACGCCGCATTTAGACGTGCGGCGCGTGCCATGACGTAATGGCGCTGCGGCTTGGCACCCTTTCCACAGCGCTTAACGGAGCTCGAAAACCAAGCTCCTGTTTTGCGCCTGGTCCTTGGCACGGCCGTCTAAAGGCCGTGCCAAGGACCCCAAGCGGAAAGGGGCCGTGGCAGCGGCCCCTTTCTCCCCTTGGAACCGCCATCGGTTGCGGGGTGCATGGGGCGCCCAGGGTGCCTGCAGCACCCCGCTTTCAGGCCGTGGAGAAGCGACAGTTTGCCGCTTCTCTGTGGTCTGGAGCAGCCCTGAGCCCATCTCGCTGCTTTAAGGGGCAGCTGCAGACCACCCCAAAAGGGCAGTCTGTAAAGCCCCTTTATTTTGTACTTAAAAAGAGAAATCTTACTTTCTCAACATTTTAAACATTTCTGTTGTCAGATAATACTGTGATAATTCATGTTAAGTGTTTTAAGACTTCTGTGTCTAATCAGTGTCCCTTCCAAGCCTCTCCAAGCCAGTAATGAGATGTTTATTTATATAATGGGCTAGCTATTTTGAGTGCGGTTCAAGGCTGTCTAAAATGTGAGTTTTGTTTGCAAGATGTTGTGAGGTTTGTCTCTGCAAGCATTCAGCAAAAATTTCAAAATGAAAGGGAGTTTGCATTCTTTTCTGTCAACATGCTAGAGTTAGGTATCGTAAACTGTTATACAGTTCTCTTTGTTTGAACTTTTAAGAAAACTATTTTCCAAAAACAAAACAAGAGAAAAGAGAAACAAGATGACAAGTCAACGCAGTCAGGCATGTAATAATAACATTAATTTCAAAACCATCTGTGTGATAAACCTTACACAAAGTACCTTTAATAAAATAAAGAACTTAAAATAATGAAGTCCAAAATGATTGCTGATATGATGAAGGCCTGCCCTGTAAATTTCAGTTATTAATGACATGAAAGGACACCAGATTGTGACAAACATATCTTTTTCAATTTCCTTTTTAGCCTTTCTAATTCTATAGGTCAATTTTTCTGAAACAGCAATTCTCCACGTGTGGTCTAGCCAATATCAAAATGAAAGATCTTCCAGAGTTTTACATGTTCTTGTAAGACAACAAGACAACAATATAGCAATAAGATAATAAATAGATAATATCTTTTAACATACAATTTTTGATGTCTTATTTCCCTCAGAAAATCAGATTACTTCATTCTAAAATTTTATCATTTTGGGCATTGCAAATTGTTCCAACAGCTCCACAACCCCACCAACAAAACTATGACTGTTTTATGGAGTTCAACAGTTTGAGACTAGTTGTCCCAAGTAGTAGGACTATTCCATTTTGCCTGTGAACTCGCTGACTTGAAAGGGCCATATTGTTAAGGGTTGCATTGTTAGAACCTGCTCATACAAATTTCATGGGTTTCTTCCTCATGTAGTGATGTTTGAAGTCTTCCTGCAGTATGGTCTAGTTCAGTGGTCCCTAAAAATTTTCAGGCTACCACCCATTTTCATTTTGGGTGGCAACCCTAGCGCATTTTAAAAAATATATATTTAGTCTACTGTTATCTGTGTAGTCATGCTGGCCACATGACCATGGAATCATCTCTGACAATACTGGCCCCCTTGGCTTGTAACCAAGATGAATACCGCTCCCAAAGTCGGACATGATTAGACAATCTTGTCAAAGGAAAACTTTTACCTTTACCTTTACCTTTTCTATTACAAAACAACCAATCTTGGTTGCTCCTCTCTTTGCACACATCACCTTGGGAGCAGCAACTAAGCAGCTGGCTGAGCAGCAACCAAGAAGCTTCTTGCTTGTGCCACCCTTGCAGCTAAGGCCAGCACAGCAAAGTGGCTTCTTGGTTGCTGTTTGACTGGCTGCTCAGTTGCTGCTTCCATTGTCTCCTGACATCCTGTGAGCAACAACTGAGCAGCTGGCTGAGCAGCGACCAAGAAGCCTCTAACCCATGCCAGCCTTGCAGCAAAGGCCAGTGAGGACAAGAGGCTGCTCAGGCGACTGCTCAGTTGCTGCTCCTAGAGTGACCAGCTGTAAGGGAGAAGCTTCTCCCTAGTGAGGAGGGATGCTCAGTCCTTCACTGGGACAGAGAAAGATGCATCTGGTATGTATGTAGGGGGTTTACAGAAGCCACATGCTCTGGAATGGAGATTGGTGTGGGCCAGAAAGGGAGAGATTTTAATTACAGGAGCTGCTCCAAAACTGAGGCCTTTTCCCAAGAATTGAGGACAGATACTCCTTCCCCAGAGACATGTCTTCCTCACACAGCTTCACGTGTCCTGTCTTCCACCAAAAAATTGTTTATTCTGCCACCTCTTTCTGATGAAAGAAAACAGGAGTAGCAGTGCAACTCCAGCCTGTCAGCAAAGTCCCAGCAAAGTTCACATAGCTCAGGCAGGGACCCAAATTTAAAAGCTCCTTTTTGCCACCATTTCTCACCCACCACCATATGCTCTAATTCCAGTCTGTCCCAAAGTGGTGCCACCCCGAGCCACAGCAGCAATGCCCTGTGCCCAAGCCTTGCACAAGTTTCCCAATTGCCAGTACCAGAGAAAGCCACCAGTAAGAGAGTGAAGGCAAAGAGTGAGAGACACCACCATACAAAATGTTCAGTGGGACTGTGAGGTGGTTTTCTGGGGACCCTCAAAATAAGTTTCATGCAACCTTCATCCCCACCATGGTCCCAAAGGCTGCTGGCTCCCCTTGTCTTTCCTGCACACCAATACTTGGACTGAAGGCTCCCTTGACACCCCCTTTCCACCCTCACCACCACCCCTACTGCCCCCTTTCTACCTCACTGCCCCCTGGATCCTTCCACCACCCCCAGAGCGGTGTAAAGAATTACAGATTTTTAAAATGGTGATTAGGGCTTGGATCTATTGCCGTTCAAATGGCTGTAGTACCTATAGAAGGGTGGAGCTCTAACTTTTGCTTCCCTATTTTCCTTCTTTCTTAATCCTCTTAAATCCCCTGGCAGAAAATAAATATTTAAAAAGGGGGGACAGGGTAGGATTTGAGAAGTATAAACAGGGTCAGGCCTGGTTGGTACTTAGGTTAGAGACCACCAGGCACAGTTTCATAGTAATGAAATCGCAAATTGCGTATTCTTTGCCTAAGAAAACTTTATGGGGTCACCACAATTAGATAGGCAACTTGAAGGTGCGTGCTCTCTCTCACACACACACCTCTACCTTACTGTTTATTATGCTGACAGTTGAAATACACGGGGGGGGGGGGTCATGTTAGACATTACTCAAAATCCAAACCACACATTGGTGATACCCCATTAGGCCAAGCAGAAAGTGCCAACCCCTTCTTCGTAAATTACATGAATTTCTGGAGATTTTTGCACCTTCTGGTTGGTCTAATAAAGATATCACCAATGTTTATTTTGGAGTTTATATGCTGACAGATGCAGCTTTTCTTAGATGTAGCCTACTCTAAAGCTGTTCTGTAGATCCTTTGGTAAGCAATATTCCAAAGTCTTTGGATATTTTAGAAATAGTCCCTGAACAGAAAGGAAATCATAGCTGTGCACGAGTAGGCTTACAAACATATGCACTAATAAATGCTGCTTGATTTTTGCAAGTATAGAGTGTTTCTGACTGCCATCACATGTGTGAATTTCTGCAGTTAGAAGAGAATGTAAAAGCCATTTATCTTTTTTTATTTGTTCATACTTAAATAGTGACTGCCAAGAGGGATGGATTAAAGTCAGATTATTGTTGTGTAAATTATGCATTAGTTAGATAAATATGCCTGATTAGTTATTGTAACAAGTAAAGCATTGGTCTGCATCTAAATAAACTCTTTAATACTAGGAACATTGTTAAGAGCCTTTTTTATTCAGGCCACATGCCTTTTGAACTATGCAACAATATCTGCTTCGTGATGGAGAGACAATTCTAAAATTATTAGCTTTGTTTAGGTTTCTGTATCCACTGAAGGACACAGAGCATGATCAATTACTGGAAGATAAGGGCCACAGTATATTACAGCAAGGACATGCAACTTTATTCCCATTGTGGGCAGTAAATCTTAAGATTGTCACTGCGCCATCCTTTCTTTTGCACACTTTGTCCATATTTCTCATGTGTCTCTTTTTCAACTGTGCACTAAGATGGCCCTCTGTTAATATGCCTCAAATTCCTGGAGATGACATTTTTATATTTTCTTTCTTTCTTTCTTTCTTTCTTTTTTATTTTTGACTTCCTTTCCTATTTCCACGTTTGCCAAGTGATTTCTCCTTCCTCCCTGCCAAGAGCTTGCCACTTAGTTGAATGCCCTATAGCCAGCAACAAACCAAGAAGAACAAAAGAGATCAGGAGGAAAGTATATCCATAAACTCAAGAGACCCAGCTGTAGAGCGTGACAGCTAGACAAATTTTTCTGCTCTAGCTGCAGCATTCTGTGGTCTTTGAGCTTATATATGTGCCTGCTTGCCAGTCTGTGTTCTCACAAAAGCACAGGCAGCTGGTATAGTAAGGTACAGGAGGCTCCACAGGGGTGGTGGTGGTTATAAAATAAGGGAAGGGGCTGCCTCTGTTTTTTCCACCTGTGTGCTAGACAGTTAAATGTGCTGTCTAGATGTAAGTGCCAGAATTTCCTAAAAGCAAAGTTGGCATTTACTGTGCCACACCAGCATATTTCCATAAAACATATATAATCTGCATCTTGTTTACTTGATGATCATCCATATTATAATTTTATTATTAAATGTTTCATACTGCTTGACCTGTTGTGTTATAATACTCATATATCAAATATTTCTTCACCTCCCTTTCATATCCTATGTAAATAAAATAAAATATAATAAAATAAAAACCCAGCCTTAATTGTATATGAGAAAGGATTATGAATTGAGGTACTTATTTTTAATTTGTTTTATTATACCCAGATTTCATTTTGAAACAAATTACATTTAAAAAAAAACACATACACTGTTGACCTTTTTTTTAAGTAGTTGGTTTTATTCATTTTACTAGCTACCTATTTTGAGAAGATTCCCTTTCTTGTGTTTCAGAAAAAGAAAGTATGTGTCCAGTTTTTAAAAGCCTTTGTGGTGATTGTGATGTATTAGGCTTTAGGTTCCTATTGAAGTTTTTTGATATGTGTATCAGGCTGGGGATGAGAGTCCTGTGTTTGTACAGATGGAGTATGCAGACTTGGTAGCTGTTGAGCTTCAATTCTTCCAGGATGAAATTACAGTCCCTAATACATTTTATCCAGTTAATTTTCTGTGGGGACAGATGTCCAGTAGGACTACAGCATCAATTCCTGAAGGCTTGCACATACTTTAACTTTTAACACTTTGTAGAGCACTTACTCCAGTTCCTATGTTCTTTTCCTCTGCATGGGAGTTATTAGTGGCTAATTATCAGGCCATCATGGTTCATTATGATTCTTTTTTTATGGTATAATCTCTTCTCCACAGTTAATTGTGTTCTTGGGAGCAAAAGGTCAGACTTTTTTGACTACTAGAAAGAGGGAGGTCAAGATGAGAGAATAACACATGCCCCAAGAGCTCAAGATACTTCCAATGCAGCCGCTTGACCTTGCAAAGTCACTTATGGTTAAGGATGGATGACATGATTACTTCCAGAGTTTCTGCCAAAGTTCCATGGCTTATTCTTTAGAAGTTCTGTTCTTAAGCCTGATTACCCAACTTTGGTGTGATTGAACAGTATTGCTTTTTTGACAGAATGTAGAGGGGAAGGGGGGCAGGCATTAACACAGATACTGTAAGCACCTTTTGTGTAATTTTCTAAAATCATTTTAAGTATTGGTCCTGTCTTTGTAATCATTCTATTGTTCAGAGAGCTGTTTTCAGGGTCCCCAACCTCCACCTGTTTCTATCTTTCATGAATTTGTTCTTGATGTTTTGCATTACCGATTGCAAATTTTCACTTTCACAACTAATGGGGCTGAAAAGCAATGTACAGTAACGAGATACTTAACATTTCAAGACATTTTAGAACTTAGCAGTTTAAGACCTGAGTGCTGCATGGTGGGGTGAGCTCTTGTCAGTAGTCCCAGCTTCTGCAACCTAGCAGTTCCAAAGAATACAAATGCAAGTAGATAAATAGGTACCACTTTGTTGGGAAGGTAACAGCATTCTATGCAGTCATGCTGGCCACATGACCACCGGAGTCGTTTTCGGACAACACTGGATCTTCAGCTTAGTATAGGAAATGAGCACTACCCCCTACAGTCGATTACGACTAGAGATTCACATCAAGGGACTACCTTTACCTTTTTATCTTTTTGTTTGTTCATTAGTATCATGCTTGAATACATTAAAATTTAAAGATGTAGTTTATTCAGACACTTACAGATGTATTAATTCTATTTAAAAGTTGGGTTTTTAAAAAAGAAATGTAGATACAAACTGCTGAACTTTAAAACATCTAGCATCTCTTAGTTGTCGCTAGTTTATGCAAAACAGCAAAAGAGTAAAGCTGAAAACAGAAGAAACCATCAATGTTATACTAAAACAAAGGCAGTTATTTTGTATTCTGAACTTATTCTCCAGTGTTGGGCAGACACAGAAGGCTGACATTTTCAGGGGGGAAAAGCTGAGGAGAAAAAGGAAGGGGAGACTAAAACCGATTGCATACTAATTTTGCTTCATGAAACTTTTTTTATTTTCTGAGCTATTGCTATCAGCACTTTCTGCTAATCCTTCAGTTTTATCATCTGCAAGGATGTCTAAAAATCTGTGCAGATAGCAACAACTTTTTCTGCCTTTTCCTGGTTAAGATTATTTCTTGATCTGGTGTATTTCTATGTATACTCCTGGGTCTTTCACATGCTTGAATATAATGAAGGAATCCGAAGCAGCCAAAAGGCAAGGAGGAGAGGCCTTGTCATGTTGTCCAAGGGGTATGCTTGGTAGAATCCTAGACTGAATTCCTGGATCAAATATCTGATGTTTGAAGTCCCTTCTGACATTAGCTCTGTAATTTTGTCAGGAATAATTTGGTTTATGTATGTTGGAGGTTGAGAGTTAAGGTCTGGTAGCAATACTATGGAGATTGTGACTTTTAAAAAAAATCAAGTTTTTCATTGTTTAAAAAATACTTTGAGAAAAATGGAAGCTTCACAGTTTTTTTCCCCTCAGTCTTTCCAGGTGTTGTATTCTACTTCCTTCTGTAGATCAAGTAGTTGGTATAAGGCTGTGGTGGCGAACCAATGGTACACGTATCCTCTGTGGCACGTGGAACCATTTTGGAGGGCACATGGAAAATGGGAGAGTGGGGGAAGAGGTGGAAGAGGCACATACCTGTTCCTCCTCTTCCCCTGATCTCCTGGGCCTTTAGCTGTCTCTAGGAAAGTCCCATCCCTGGAAGGCAGCAGTCCCACCCCCAAGGACAGAATTCCTGTTCCCTCCCTCTGGAAGTTCTGCCCCCGGCACCACGTAACATCTGGTGCCAGAACGCCTTTGAGTTTGGCCACTCGGTCTCTAAAAGGTTTGCCATCACTGGTCTATGTTCAGAAGGGATTTGTCTGCATTCCTCTGAGGCTGAGAGTGACTTGCCCAAGGTCTCCCAATGGATTTCGATGGCTTAGTGGGAATTTGAGCCCCGGTCTCCAGAGTCACAATCCAGTGCTCAAACCACTTTACCACACTTCCCAACTTTATGCATTTGTTACAAGTCAATAGAATGTGAAATGAGCAAACATTTTCCCTTCAGTACTTATGGACTCATGTTTATGAACCCACATTTTTATGAGTATCTTTTTTCTAAATGCATGCCTTTACCACGTGAAATATCATTGCTGTTTAGTGGTGAAGTGTTCCTTTGTTGCATCATGTGTAATGAAAAAATGTTTTCTTTTTTTGTTTGTAGGTTTGGGTTAAGCAACAAATTTGAAGCAGAATTTCCGTCATCATTAACAGGAAAAGTAAGTATTGGGTCTTGGGCCAGGGTAGTTAGAAAAAAACTAATTTTGTGATTGTTCAGTGAGTTTCATGTCACTCTAAATCCGTGGTTCTCAACCTTTGGTCCTCCAGATGCTTTGGACTTCAGTTCCCAGAATTCCTGAGCATTGGCCATATTTGCTAGATCTCCTGGAAGCTGAAGTCCAAATGCCTGGAGGTTCAAAGGTTGAGAACCACTGCTCTAAATCTTGTTGTAGTCCTACCTAGAACAGATCTATTGAATCACTGGGATTTTTCTATATGTTGACTCAGCATTTAACACTTGAATGAATGAGTCTACTGTAGTTTGTGCTAACCAACTGGATGCCTGTTGTTGTCTTTAGATGAGGGAAAGTAATGGCACTCAAACATTATGATTATGTGTATTGCAGTGCTCCATGTTTTTGTTTTTACAGGTTGCACCTGAGGAGTTTAAAGCCAGCATCAGCAGAGTGAACAGCTGTCTCAAGAAGAACCTTCCAGTTAATGTTCGATGGCTTCTCTGTGGCTGCCTTTGCTGCTGCTGCACTTTAGGCTGTAGTATGTGGCCAGTGATCTGCCTCAGTAAAAGAGTAAGTTCGATTGCACTTATTTTTATTAATTAGTTAATTTAATTTATATCCTGCAGTCATCCCTCCTATCTCACAGATCTTAGATCTGCGCCCATGAATATATGCAGAGGGGTGACCTCCATTATTTGCAATTGCATGCATGCATGGCCTGTGAACACAGGGGCACACCCCATTCAAGCTTATGGGGCTTGAATATGCGCGAGCTTCCGTTTTCATAGCAGGTCCGGAATGGATCCCCGGGAAAAAAAGGTCCAACTGTACAGCTATACAAAAATTTTAAAAAGTATTAAATAATTCATTTGCAAACACAACATTAAAACAGTTTAAAATATATTTATTGTTGTACAGTGGTCCCCCGGGTTACGAAAGTAATCCGTTCCGGATTACCTTTCGTAATCCGGAAGTCTTCGTAACCCGGGGGACCGCTTTGTTTGTTACGCTGCGCGCCAAATTTAAAGGGCCGGCGCTTTTTTCTTCTTCTTAACCCGGGTTTTTTTTTCGCAAGCCGGGGCCGTTTTTTTCAGCCCCGGCTCTTTCGTACCCCGGGGTTTTCGTACCCCGGGGTATTCGTAACCCGGGGGACCACTGTATTGGTTGTTATAGACTCTCTATATAAGTTAGCTACTGGGTTCTTCAGTACCTTAGTCTCTTCTATGAAGTAATTTTTAAAACAAAAACAAAAGACCCGTAATATTGCTACTGTGGTTATGTTTCTGAGCTGCTCAGAAAAGGTCTGCATCTTTAATTCTCCTTCCTCATGAGAGCATCTCAAGAATGATTCAGATGTTTAGTGCACAATGCCTGTTATATTTTTTGAGTCCTACCACTTCCTTGGGAAACTACAAAAAAGTTTATTTTTCAATTATATATAATCTAGTTGCTCATATTAATTATTGTAAAATGCTTTAAATTGTATGGAAGTGTACAGATACGTCATATAAAACTCCAGTGTGGTATATAATGCATCAAAACAGTACAGTTTTCAACCTGTTTTTGCACAGTGTGTTTCATTCTGCTTCCTGATGAACACCCATCATGAATCTTACAACATACAGGTTTTAAATAAATTTTGTGTTTGTGTGTGTGTGTGTTATACATAGTTACTCTTGAATCACTTGTACTGTTTAATTCATTAGGGATTTACACTGGATAAAAATACATAGTGCAATAAAATAGATCAGAGAAAACTGAGCTGCTGTGGTGACAGAAAAACCTTATATATTCTGAATACTTTTTTTCATGTAATTTGTATAATAGTGATGAGTAAACTGACACCATTACAGTTTAATCCTCTTGTTACAAATACAGGAGCCTGAATCTTATTGTTAGTTCCAATATATAAGACACATGAAATCAAAGGGAATGAAATATATGTTGACTCACCAGCCCACAGTTGATTCCATAGGCACCTTGGTTGGGAGTAATCAGTAAGATTCAGACTATATTTTAAAGTTTTGACAAAACTTCACTTTTACAAGATTTTGAAGTAATAACAAATACAGCCTCACAGAAATTTGGGGCCCATTCCCACTTGCAGAAAAACCCGCATTGGAACCGGGCTGTGCTCCGCTTATGAAAGCGATTCCAAAAAGCCCCTCGTTCACACTATGAAAAGGGACCTTGTTTGGAACTGCTTTCTTAGCCGGGAACGCTTGTCGTTCCCACTGGAACTGCCATGTAAGGTGACAGCCCTTAATGCCCCATCCCCTTCCCACAGGGGAATTTTTTTTTATGGGGGGGTATTGATCGCAAAATCAATCTTGTGCATTTGCAATCTTGTGTATTTGTGATCTTGTGAAGAAAGAAAGGAAGGAAGGAAGGACCCCCTCCCCCAGGAGCAAGTGTGTGTGTGTTTTTTCTCTTTTTCTTCATTATACTGATCGCAAATGCACAAGATCACAAATGCACAAGATTGCTTTCGCGATCAATACCCCCCTCCAAAAAAAAAAAAAAAAAAAAAACCACAAAAAAACCCCAACAAAATGATTCTGACCAGCATTCCCACTTACTGGAAACGCTTCAGAATCGTGTTTTCCGAAAAAGACCACTTTAAAACTAGTGTCAGGAAAGCCCAGGCTATTTGCTTTTAACCCGGTCCTTTCCTCCACTAATCGATCTGATGAGGATCGGAAGTCGATTCGAGTGTGAACGAGGGTCATATAGCCCGCATCACACTTCGAATCAAAATGTAGTGGGAATGGGGCCTTGGGGTGGCTTAAGGCATTTTAAATCATTTTCTTCTTTAGCTTTTAAACATTCATTTAAAGTTAAAACTCTTTCTAAAAAGTTTGAAATTGTGACAGATAGTGGCAGTCATTTATTTAAAAAAAACTACACAGTACTTGGAAATGTTCATATGAGAGTCGGGAAAAGTGTAACCCCAAGAATCCTAATATCCTCATGTCCCAACATTTTGGGGCATTAATTTTTGTTTTGTTTTGCTCCTCAGATGTTCAGATAGTACCTGCAAAGGGAGGGTGTGTTTCCTACTGGCCTTTTTACTGTATCTTGGGAGGACTCCCCTTTTTTAAAGGCCAAGCAGGCTCCCCACCCCACCCCCCCAAACAGGTAATGATTATCCTGCCACTTTCTGTTTTGAAATATGGCTCATTCAGGCTTGGAATGGGGGAGGAAGGGTGCAAAGAGGTCCAAAATTCAGCAAAGTGGCCACTAGCACCCCAGAGGCTAGGACTATTTGGGAAAGCAAAAACAAACTCCACAATTTTTTGAAGGGGGGATGGTTGTCCATCTAACAGGAGGTGCGAGACTCTTCAGGGTTCTGCATGGAACGATGCAGCGACTCAGCCTCTGGCAGTTGATCCTTTCCTGTACAATCCTGTAAGACCATTTACTGGAAAACACTGGTGGTGTTTAGAAAGCACCAGGAGCTGTGTATCCTATCTTCTCAAAGAGCCTTCCATCTTCCTTATTTTAAAAAAAAAAAAAGGGTTTTAAAATTTGTACTTTTTCATATTGCCATATATTTACAAAGTTAACAATGATAGGATCATTGTATTTTGTGTAATTTCCACCAGAGGCTTAATTAATTATTTACCCAAGTTTTAAGGCATGCACCTTATTATTACATGTCCAGAAAACTTTCTGATATATAACTTGTCACCACACATCAGGTTTGATCCTTCTATTAAATTCTAGTTCCTTTACATCAAATCTGTTCCTCAGTGAACTGAAACATGAAGTTCTCAGTGAACTGAAACATGATATTTTCTAGTACTTAAATCTTAGCAGCTAATTATCTACCTACAGTTTAAAAAAAGAAAATGGATCTGTTTTCCTAGTATTGTGTTTTATTTTTAAAAATAGTTTTTTAGCTTGCTTTAAATGCTTCACTTAAAAATAAGTGTGTGATGATCATAAGCTCTTAGGTTCCTATCACAGGCAGTATCTTAGGCCTAGATCAGTGGTGCTCACACTCTTTACCCTTGTGACCTGGTTTGTGTCTACATGTGCCTCCTTGATATAGTATGTGAATAAAAATATTTTTTGTTTAGAGTGTGTATTTTGATTCATAAATTTATGCACATTCATATTTTAACATTTGATAAGGAAATAGCTCTCCTCTTCCTTCTCCCCCTCCCTCAGGCAGATGCTCCAAGCATCCCCTTGACTTTCTTTTCCCCTCCAAGATGGAATGAGTTTGGATAGAGGAGTGGGAAAATCAAGCCTCCAAGTCTTATGCCCCCCTCAAGCAGCTCTCGTGGCTTCCATGGGGGTCCCTCCCTGCCATTTGAGAACCACTAGCCTAGATCACTTTTTTCGTATCCTGTTATAGTCCAGCTTTCCTAAACAAATGATGTATGCTCCATTGGATGAAGGAGGGTTTTGTTTCGCTGATTTAAAAGAATAGAATTCCTTTCTGCTCAAGCCCTTTCTGAACCAACAAAATGAGAGTTCTTCACATTACACATTTTCCTACGAGAAGTATTTCTGTATTGCATATAAATGGACAATTTAATTTCACATGGTATGCACAATGAAATGCTTAAAGGTAGTTTCCTAGTACTTTTATATATAGTAGAATATATGATGTGTTGAGTATCCTGAGCCCCTTTTTTATCTGAATTGCCTTTTGATGACAGAGTTTGTGCAAATATTACAAATGACCTATTATGTCCAAATTTCCTATTCAGGTGGTTAAACCCTCAGAATGGTAACCTTCCACTTTCATGCTTTTCTAATCTGCTTGAAATTATAGTGATATGTGGGTGTTTTTGGTTATATATTTGTAACTTTAACAGAAGCAGTTAAAGTAATTAAACACTCAAATTGAACCTTAGAATGAGTTTCATCAAGTTTGAAAACAATTGCTTTGCAGTCAGTGGCAGATGGGAATTGGATCATCATATGTCTCTGACTGATGAATGAAAATGTTTACATTAGTTTAATAAATCATGACAAAATACTATTCTAAATCGTTTCTTCTGGATCTTAAATATTGCAATTTTAAAATTGTTTACGCTGCTTCACTGTGTTCAGTTTTTTACACAATATAAATTTAGAAAAAAAGGCTGCTATCATTTGCACATTTGCTTTAGAGAGGTGCTTCCCTGAAATTTCTCCCAGTGAACATGCATGAGAAAGCTGCATGTAGATCACATCTCTTCCTAGATCTATTATTTAAGTCACGCCTCTCCATTTATGAAGTAATCATGATTTGTTTCCTAATTAGAGGTTTTTAACATTCAGATTTATTTTGGATCTCATATTAGTTTGAAAGGAAAGATAATCATTGTTGTTGCCTTTTAAATCTTCTTAATACGCTCTCTTCGACTTAACTCTTGTTTTGTTGTTAGCAACTGTGTTCTCGAGGTTTTCCCCATGCCATTGATAAAGAATCCACTGGGTTGTCATCCAAATGCTACACTCACATCAAGAGTCCCTTTTGGGTTTTGAATATCCTCACCTGCTCTTCACTGTAAATCACCAGAGCTGTCAAGTGCCATGATTAATTAAGCTGCACGTGCAAGTCTCTCTTTTTTTTTCACCTGTCAAGTAGGGGAAAGGAAGCTTGGTACAGAGGACTGTGTGATGTTGTTTAATTCACCTTTTCTTTCCCAGGGTTAGAGGTATTTGCTAATGCTTCATTTAAACTTTCATTCATCCTTTGTTTAAACCGGAGTCGGTTGAGTGATTTTTAAAATATTGCAAACTGTATACAC
This sequence comes from Urosaurus nigricauda, assembly GCA_034509955.1. NCBI lineage: Eukaryota > Metazoa > Chordata > Lepidosauria > Squamata > Phrynosomatidae > Urosaurus > Urosaurus nigricauda. The sequence continues at coordinate 131,564,927 of JAOEGL010000005.1, read as the reverse complement.
GTTAAGTTGCAGTTTATGAACATTAAGTGTTCTTTAAGACCTCGGAATACATCGGTTTTACCTCCCGCAATCTTTTGCTAGTTTAGGCTGTGTTAAAATGACATTTAAAAGTTTTGAGAGAGCAATTTAATATTCAACGGCAATATTTGTGTAGAAGATAAACTGTCTCCTGACTTATTTTTATTAACTTGTACGATAATTTGCTTTAAAAACCAGTATGCCATCAGTCTTCATACTGAAGACCTCACTCCAATGAATAACAATATTTAAATGTTAAATGTGTGTTCAGTAAAAAGTATGGGAAGCTCCTTTATAGCGTTGCATTAAATATTCTGTATTCAGCTTCCTATTTAGAGAGTAAAGTGTTTTAATTGTACTAGTATTTGGGACGCTGTTCTCTCTCCCCATCTTTTCTCCTTCCCCTCCGTGCAAGCAATGAAATTTAAATTGTACAGCAGTCTTAATCTATTATTTAAAAGGTTCTGGCAAGGAAGATTACAAGGTAGCTCCACAATTTTTGAATCGGTTTTGCCATTGGTTTAGCAGCGGGTGGGCAGGCAGATGCCTGCGCGGAGTAGAACCTATTGCCATTTTTCACCATTGATAGAGTAGCCTTTCAGAGTCAATGAGCTCTGTCAATGTGAGCTTGTCAAGGCTACAACTTCATAGACCTGAGAGGCGGTTTGAGAGGTCAGCCCTTTTCAGGTTTGCTGTGATGCAAATGAGCTTTAATGCTTAAACAACTATTGGAATTTTTATGTCTGCTCCTTGTTCTTTTTTCTTCACAAAGTCATTGACGAGACATTCAGTGCTTTTTAAATTGGAAGTTGCATTGTGCTAAAGACCTAGTACAGATTTACGGAGGGCTGAAAGCAGTTAGATCATGTTCTTTTCATGGTGCGATTAGAATCAAATCGATTTCCCTACAGCCTTCAGCATTCAGATGGCAATTTGAACAAAGCTCAGGGGGCTAGACAAGGGACAAAACGACTGAACTGAATGTTAATTACACTCTGCAGCCTTATTTTCTTTTGATTTTGAGCTGACTGGCAACTAAATTAACAAAAGTGTGACCATAACTGCTGCCCTATTTTCATTTAAAAGGAGAGCAGACTCTAAAAGGCTATCTTTACAAAGAAACAAGTGAGGTCTGCTGATGATTGTACGAGGGCAGGCACTGTCTTAAATAAAATTAAGTAAAGTTATTCGCCAGGAAGAACAGAATTTTAAAACTAAAGTGCAGTAACTTCATTGCTGCTGTTGCAAAGTGTCCTAAAGTTGTTGGGAATCCCTCTTTTTGCAAGGAATAATGAAATAGTAAAAATGTATAATTCATGCACAACAAAGTGGAATTTTTCAAGTAGTCACAGTGTAGGTCTGTTCTCTTATAGTTATTGGAAATCAGAAGAAATCACTAATAGTAAATACTTTTACCCTCAGTATATATTCAGTGGGTTTGAGTTGAAGTGTTCCTTTTAAAAAAATCTTGCTTATTTCGCAAAGATGTTATTTTCTAGCATCTCTTGCTTAGCTATAGTTGAAATACAAGATGTCCCCCCCTTTCTGCCCCTCCTTCCCTTGTAAGGAAGCTGCAGCTGTACAAAGTTGAATTTGCCACAAGGCTCAGTGATCCATGCCTTTGCACCTGCAACACTGGTCTCATCTCAACACCTGGTGTCGTGATTTATCCTCTTATTCATAAGGACTAGTAAATCCTGTTTTACTGCTGAGCAGTCTATGATATGGCAGTCAAGTGACTATGGACAGCAGGATGTGCTTCTTGCATGTTAATATAACTAGGTCAGGATACTTAACAGCATCTTAGTACAAAAGGATTTAAATATTTTGTTGAAACTAGAGAACTTAGTTTGAAGAAGTCTTAATTAACAAATGGATCTAGATTGAATATGAAACTGAAAACACACAGTATATGAAATTAGTTTGTGGCACTGTGTTTTCTGTGTATCACAATTATTGTATATAAAAACTGTCCCATGCTTGATCTACCATCTGTTTCTTTTGAATTTGGGTTGGGTTAGTCCCAGTGTGTTCAGTGGATCTTCATTGGCTCATTTAATAGTATCAATGAATACAACTATTAAAAGTACGTGAAAATTGTATTATACTTAAATTGTACACGTGTAGGTAAAATTATCCAGTTAAATATTTCTTAATGTTGCCTTATTCAGTAGTACCCTCTTTTAAAAAAACAACAACCCTTTTTATCCTTGCTATAATTAATACAAACAATTCAGTACAGACCACCCTGTACTCACTCACTGTCTGTTACCTCTTTTCCCTTCCCTCCACCTTTTCCAAACAAAGGCAGCTGCAAAACAAACTTTTTTCTAAAACTACTTAAGAGTAAATTCTTTCTCATTTGTCTTCCAGACACGAAGATCGATTGAGAAGTTATTAGAATGGGAAAACAATAGGTTATACCACAAGGTGAGTGCCGCAGGGAGCAGCTTCGTACTGCTGAGGCCTGAATTGCACAGTATGGAAACAGATGCTTTTGTTGAACGCGAAATATGAAAGGTGGACAAATGGACTAGTCTCTGTGCTGGCGATAAAATACAGCTCATTTTTCTTCCTCCTTTTCTCCCTCTTGTCTAGCTGTGCTTGCATTGGAGGCTAAGCAAAAGGAAATGTGAATCGAATAACATGATGGAATATGTAAGTTAAAGGGCTGTTTTGTGCGTCTCTCTATTAAATGATCATTTATTTTGCTTCTGATCTTATTCTTTCCATGATTATTAATCAGCAAAGGTGTCAGGATCTTAATCGCCTGAGTGGCAATGATTTTCTACGGTTCACAGATGTATGGTTTTATGCATAGGGCTGATTTATAAAGTTATGAATGACCTGAAAACAAGGCTTCACTGTGTCTTGGAAAAAATAATAAATTAATTGCCAGGATAAAATGGTTTGAACATGTGTTGATGGAGTGTGAAATTTCCAAATGCCATATAAAAAGAATAACTGCAACTTTGGTTGCACAGCAAGTTAGACCTAGGCTGTTTTATGTAATGCTAATCAAGTCTCAGCATATGGAAAAAGACCTTTCAGCTAAGCTGCTGGAGCTTACTCAACCTTTAGACTTTGTAGATTTTAACTGCCCCCATCCTTCTGCAGTCTTGAAAGTAGCTTGAGCTTCACTAGATTAACAATAATGTTTAAAAGTCTTAAAAGTAAGAAAGGAAAGAAATGGGGGTGATCTTACTTCCTGATTCTAAAGGTTATACAGAAGATAAGGTTTGCAGATTTCATTAAAAAGCTTCCCGTGTTGTCCTTATTTGTCTGATTCAACGCCTTCCCCAAGTAAACAGCCTTTCTGATTTTACTTCACTCCTACTTTTAATTTTTTTCTGGAGGAGTGTTGGGGAACAGGATTCTGCTGAAGTATGGGGATGCTTTAAAACAAATGTGATAGTATTATAAAAGACACAAACGGGTTAACAAATGAAAACTAACTCTCAAATGAATGTAGCTCTAGCTGTTTCTAATACATCAATATCTTTTAATTATATATCTTGTATATTATTTAATTTTAGCTAATTCATTCCCATCATGAAAAGATCTTTAAAAAAGATGCAGTTTTTGAAAGCATTTATGCATTATATATAGTATATTAGAAGATTGATTTAAAACAGTACTTAGTTACAAATTAGCTTTAAAATTTAGCTTGAGCACTATAGAAAAGGGGAAATACTAAGCTCATTATCTTGCTTAAAACATAAAAGATTGCTAAAATGCTTCCCCCATAGCTCATTTCTACAAACTCTATCTTTTTAATGTCTATTGTACTTAACATGTTAATTTATGATCATCTGCTATAGTGAACATGTTAATTTATGCTCCAAGACACATAATGTTGCAATAATTGGAAGCAGGAAAGGAAATTTTACATAGAAATTTTTGAGACTGGCCTATGTAAAAGAATGTTGTTTTGTATTTTAAATATTTTGAAATTTCTAAAATCCAATCTCACTTTGAGCACATTCTAAATACATTATATTTTAAAACACATGATCCTCATTTATACCAACTAGGTATTCTTATAGTGAAAACCTTTTTCAAGTTCAGCTATAACAGTGTTAAGTTTTGGATTTCTTCTTAAATTCAAGACTCAGTTACGGAATTGGTTACCACTGTATGAGTAATGAGGATGTGATGGATCAGTGGTTTGGCTATAACATTAATATAGTGAACTGCAGTATTATTATTATTATTATTATTATTATTATTATTTCCAACCTTTCTCTCAAAATTGAATTTAAAAAAGAGCAATACAGCTACAAACATACAAAAAGTGAAAATTAAAATTGAATTAAATATTTACAGTTTACAAGATTAGGCTGCACACTTATTTGATGAAAGCCTCATTGGGTTTTCTGCAGGTTCTATTCCATAAGGATTTGTTTAAGGACTACAGGTTCCATTCCATAAGGATTTGTTTTGTCACGAAAGGTTTTCCATTAATGAATGAATGAATTTATTATTACGGCACATGGCCAGCATCAAAATAAGGCAATAATACAAAACATATAACATCAGATATACTGCCACAGTACAAAGATTATAATTAATTAATGGAAAGTAATTAATGGAAAGTAACATTTCGCTCTAACAAATTGCCTTTAGTGGACTTGTTTCTAAGTAGATACACATTGGATTGGATTATACTTCTGTTCTACTGTAATATATTTTAGTATTATTTGACACTGTAGTACTCCAGTATGCAAAGGGATCCTGTCGCACCTTTGAGACTAACTGAAAGAAAGAAGTTGGTAGGTGAACTTTCATAGACTTGAGCCTACTTCCTCAGATGAATATCCTAACATGCATCTGAGGAAGTAGGTGCAAGTCTACAAAAGCTCATGCTGCCAACTTGTTTCTTTCTTTTAGTCTCAAAAGTTCTACAAGATTCCATTGTGTAGTACTCCAAATTATTCTGAAATAAAAAAGTTAAAATATGTTTGGCCTCAGAAACAGCTGTGTTTGAGCTTAACAGTACCACAAAGAGTATCATGAGCCAGAGGCTTGCAGGAGCAGAGATGTTGTAAAGATACATGGTATATGTCCCACATTATATTGTAGGTTCCATGTGGATTAGGAGATTGAGTAACCTGGGATATATACAATAAACCCATTATGTTACATTTTAGAAAGACCTTTTCCGTCTTGTTTGAAGATTTGTGTGATTTTCTTTATATTATCAATCAAGTTTTCAAACTACGTATGTGCATGGGCTGTATAAGTTTGCATGCATGCATGCGTATATATATTTAAAGCTAGTCAGAACACCTGTGGGTATGTATATACCCTTTGATAGCCACTGTTATTACTTTTGTTACACTAGAAAATTTGGGAGATTTTGATATGTTTTAAAGTTGACAGTGCTCTTAATAAGTCACTGAATGCCTTTTTTCCCCTCTTTTGCACAGGTCATTCTTATAGAATTTTTACCAAAGACACCAATTTTCCGACCAGACTAGCATTTGCTTTACTTAAGAGACTTCCCAAGTATGTTGTCTTTTTCCAATGGTGCCTTGCTTGGTGCTCTCCTGGTGGTGATATAGCATTGGTTCTACAGAAACTTGTGGTGTTCTTCATTCAATAATTCTTTTCTCTTTCTTTCTTTCTTTCTTTCTTTCTTTTTTTTGTAGCAGCATGTTCAAAGTGTATTTTGTAAAATTTTGGAGACGTCATTTCATGCAAATGTCAGCATGATTTAAGTTATTAACTGTCTTATCAGTGTATCTTGATTTTCCAGTCATGTCTTTCTTTTATACATACACACAGATGTGTGCGAACACTGACATGTGTGAATACACAACTGTAAACATGCAACCAAAAATTCCTATAAGTGAGACGTTTTAACCCTGAGATCTGTAAATTGTGAAAATTGGCAATCACTTTAACCTATGCACTCTGAATCTCTGCATATTTTGCCAGTGACACATTTATATATATATATATTATCAGTTTTTTCTTCTTTGTGAGACATAAATTCAGCCATCTGTGGGGTGACTAGCAGCATTTCTTGATAATTTCCATGAAACTCAGACATCACTTCATTCTCAGATTTCTTTTCCATGAAGAACTTCCATCTACTCTGAAGATGTTCCTCCCCAAGTAACCTGATATCAAATTGCTGTTATTCCACTAGAATTATCGGTGGTAGATTTGCATGTGTCCAGCGGTGAATACTGCTCAGGATCATAAATCATTAGTATTTCATAGAGGGATGTATCACATATAACAGTAGTTGACTTTGTAGTAATTAAAAGATGCAGGCATGGAGGAATGAATGGAACGTAAATCCTACAACTGGTTCCCATTCTCTTAATCATCTTTCTTCTTCCTTTTCTTTTTTGAAAGAACAGATTAATTTTTATGTTTGCAACAGCCCCATGTTTGAGAGAGTGTGAGGATGTGTGCATGCCTTGCAGATGTGCATATATATTGTGGCTAATGCCATGTAACAGCTTTACTGTTTTTATTGTTTACCAGATCTAATTGTACACAAGGCTGCAAGATTGTCAGAAATATATATGTTAAAACAAATACTTAAATAGTTTTGAGTTTTCAAGTGTTAACAGTGTTTTTGATCTTGTACAAAGAAAATTAGTTGTTCCTATGCCCCATTAAAATCACTGGGCCAGGTTAGTTGTGACTAATGTTTTAAGTCTCATTAATTTTGTGAGGCTGAAATGCAACTAACTTCTTCATTTTTTATTTTTAAATTTTCCATTGGGGATGAGCTTTTGTATGTAAAATATTGACGACATTGTACCAGAAGCTATGGATGTATTAATAATGTCTTGATTTTTACATCTGTCTGTCAGATGTGTAAATCAAAAACAGATTGATTGAATTAATAGCTTACTGAATGTTTTGGATAAATACTTAATGTACCCCAGATTCTGTTATTTTTGTTTCTTTGTTTGTTCTATGTTTACATGGCTAACTTTCAGTTTGTTTGTACTGTTTGTTTGTACTGTTTGCACAAGAAAACATTTTTAAAAATATGGATATGTGATAGTATACTTCGGTCAAGCCGGTTCTTAGTTTCTTGGCAGTGCATATCTTCATGTATTACGTTTAATGCATAGTTAATGCAATTATTTCTGAAAATTGTTTTTTGGACATCAGTGGACATGACTGTAACATTAAGGGCCTGTTCTTCATGTAGCAGAGCAATAATGTGAATAGCCAACAAATGCAACCTGCTTAATTGTATTAATGAAAAGTTTACCCCACTGCAAGAATACTGGTTTTCTTCTTTTAAATACAAGTTTCATGTTATTGTCATTATGCTTATGTTTGTTGCTTATTTGCCAGTTATTTCAAAATTCATAATGAAGCTTCACTAGAAAGTTAAACATTCTTTGCAATGATTTTAATGTCTAGAAATGTATTTTGAAACATGTTTTATCTAGACTCTTTTTTGCATATCACAACATTCAGTTCTCTGACATTTATCTTACATATTTACCTTACTCTTGGAAGTTATCCAAATGCCAAGATCCAAACTAGGCATCATTGATTTCAATGAGAAAACAGTATGCATACGCTTACCCTTTTCCCATTGAAAGGAACATGGCTTCGGCTGTGTCATGCTCATTGGTCTTTGCTGAAAATATTTGCCTAGATTGCATTTCTGATACAGTTGTGTGTTTTTCCCTCACAAATATATGTAGTCTTATTCAAAATTTCAAAAATAACTTCCTGCTGTCCATTTTCTGCTTATTTCAAATAAGGAGATTGGAAAGTATTTCTCTTTTTATCTATGAAGAGTCATATTTTAAAATATTTTCATGTTTAGGGTATACCTTTGTAATGAAAGACATGGGCCACAATTTTTCATCTTAATCAAGCAAGACTACATTTTAGCACATACTTCGATAGAATTAAGCCCATTCATGTCCATGGATTTAAGAGCACTGGATGCACCCCACTTCAAACCCTGGCTTGAAGTGAGTGAGTAGTGTGGTGGTGCATAGTCTAAATAAACCATGGAGTTCAGCTTTGCAGTTGGTTGCAGCTTCTCTTTTCTGGTTTGTTCCTTTCTGAGAAACCCAGGAAAGCATCAATATGTTTCTTTCTCTGATTTATTGAAACTAGATAAGGGAAGCAATCTGCTGCCAGAAGGTACAGTAAACCAACCATGGAGCAAAATACCATGGTTTGTTCAGCAGGCAGAATTGTATAGTGTGCAACAGCATGAAAGCATTTCAAGCCAGGGTGTTGCAGATCCCTGGCTCACTGTGTTTAAATTTGTGGATTTGAGTGGGTTTAATTACACTTAAAATCTGTACTGGAATATGGTCTTGATTGATTAAAGTGAAGATCCTGATGGAAAACACACCAGTACTGCTTGACTGATAAAATCCTTATGGCTTCTTTCTACAACTCAAGCCATAGGTTTCACTGTTCACTTCTGTGAAAACTATTCTTTCTATGCATTTTGTCATATGCTAGGTTTTCATGTTGTTTGGAGCAAGTGGTGATCCCCTGAGCATGTGTATGAGCTCTTTCTGCATGATAATTTTTTTTTATATGCACAGTGCTCTTGAGCAGACTGAATTTTGCAATCACTGGTACTTCAGAGTTTCTTGGAGTAATGTCCCTACACTATGCAAGCATTTAGTCAGTCACATCATCACATTGTCAGTTCTACACCTTCTTGCAATAGGATTAATGTATTCCACAATCTTTACTGTATTAGGGGTTCAGATTTGTTGTGTAGTGGTTTGGACAATGACTCTGGACACCAGGTTTCAAATCCCTGCTCAGTCATGGAAATCCACTGGAAGTCCTTGGACGAGTAACATTCTTTGAGCCTCAGAAGAAGGCAAAGGCAAACCTCTGAAGAAGTCTTGCCGAGAAAACCCTGTAATAGGTTTGCCCTAGGGTTGCCATAAATGGAAATGACTTGAAGGCACACAGCGAATAGGTCAAACTAAATAAGGCTAACAGAGGTGAGAAGTATTTCTGTATTATATTGCTCTAAACTAGCCTTTGTGTCTAGGCTGGTTCAGATAATCTGTTGTAATTTAGCACCCTCTAGTCTAGTGCGGGACTAGAATTTCCAACATTCCCATTAAGCATGGCCTTTGCAATCCATCCATCATACCATCAGGTTTTTGTGTTAAATGTTCATCTGAATATTCTGTTTGGATGATCAGCATAATTTATGAGGAGTGCTCTTGTACAGGAAAACAATTCATACTTTGTGAACAAAAAAAAATCACATGCATTTTAACAGTGAATAGCAGTTACAGCCTTGTGAAAGACACATGTATTACACTGTTTAAGTAAATAGATCACTTGAGTAGCACTTACTTGCATGAGCCAGATAGCTTTGATTGTCTGCACACTCTCTAAATCCATTTATACATTTGAACAGTCTTGCATATCCTTATGTGACTGCAGTTATGCAAAGTCTGTTTGAATGATAAAAAAACGTTGACATCAGACTCAGTAACACTTTAGGAAGACCCCTTGGAATCAGTTCATTTCATATATCACATTTGGTATCAATGGGTATACTCTAAACATGACCAAAACTAGGCCTATACCTGGGATCATTTAAATGTTTGTTTTGAAACTACACTTTGCTTACAAGATACCTTTTCTTTACACTGGTGCTTGGGGTGGGGGAATAACTTAAAAGCACAAAACTGAAATGTAGCTCAACTCTTCTGAGACATATATTTTAGTTGCTAAAAAGTAAAATTTTTATTGTATATGATGGTGGTGACACATTTGAAAAACTGATTAAAAAAACCCTGATTCCTGCTTTCATAAATTCAATTGAGTGTGTGGTGCAATGGCACAATGTAACTGCTAAATATAGTTTCATGTCTGTTTCATTTCAAACTAATATACATAAAATTAATATGTATGTTAGTTGGCATTTTCAGCTCATATGTAATTCTGATATAGGGCCTCCCATAGAGCTGAAGCTTTGTTGTTAATTTGACATCGAAATTATCTTTGACTAGTGATGCCCCAATAAATGAGGGACCTCTGAGATCCCCATGCATCAACAGTTTGTACTCAGGTCTTGCAGACTCGGGACCATGGCTTCCCTTATTGAATCAATCCATCTGTCATGTTGTTTTCCTTGTTTCCTGCTGCATTCCATTTTACGAATACCTACCACTTTTTCCATTGAGTCATCTTGCCTCATGATATACATAAAGTAAGAGTTTCAATTTATTCATTTTGGCTTCTAATGAGAGTTCAGGGCAGCCAAAGACACTTTGCCCTCTGACCCATTTGTTTGGCTGTTTATGATAGCTGTAGATCTCTCCTCCAGCATCACATTTGAAATCAATTGATTTCCTTTCTGTCAGCTGTCAGGACTGTCCAGCTTTTACAAACATACACAGAAATCTGAAATACCCCCCCCCCCCCGCAAAAGGGGGAGGGAGAAAAGAAAAGGAAGAGAAAAGAAGGATCTTCCTTCATGCCTTCATAGCTGCCCTTCCAAGTCCTAGTCTTCTGATTTCTTGACAACAGTTTCCACTTTGATTTATGACTGAACTAATAAACTATAGAAAGTCTTCATTTAATTGTCTTCATCATCCACTTGTAAGTAACGTACATCTGTAGTCATTATTTTTGTTCTTGGTTAATTTTCGCTAATAATCTGGTGTCATCTGCATATCATAATTTGTTGATGTTACTTCTCCCAATTTTTACACTTCCGTCCTCCAAATTTAACTCTGCTTTCCGTAAAATATATTCTGCATAAATTTTAAATGGTGATAAGATGCAGGCTTGTGTGAAGTTGCTCATGAGATTATTTTGTTCATATGCTGTCTTGACAAGCAGCCTGTCCTTGGTGTCTTCTTTCTTGAAGACTGCAATGTATATTGAGCACATTTTATTCTGGACCATTGTTTTGTTGGCAGATTTTTTTCAATTCAAATGGATTTTTTCTACAGCTTGAAATGGCTCTATTGCTATATCATCTGGTCTTGGAGATTTATTTCTCTTACTGCTTTGAAAGCAGCTTCCACTTCAGATTCTCAAATTGTGGGTTCATTGTCCAAAGATTTTTCCTTGAAAGATTCTGATATCTTTTCACCTCTCTTATATAGTGCTTGCATATAGTTTTCATCATTTATTTTATCCTGATTATATAATGTGCTGCCCATTGCCTATATAGTTGGTCCTTACTCTTCCCCTTGATTACTTAGATCTTAGGGAAGAGCTCTCTTGTTCCACCTTTTTATTGTCATTTATTTATTTGCAGTGATGATTATAGTTCTGTTGGTTCCTATGCAAAAGTTGCTGAACAGTGGCATTCGGGATTCTGATGGTATTTCTGTCAGTTGCATTCAGGTTTCTGAGGGTTTTATATTTGTTTCTCATCTGTTCCTTAAAAAAATCTAATTTAATTTTTAAAAATTACATTCAAAAGGAATCTCACTAACATACAATAATGTTCCAGGATGACAAAAGCAGGAGAATAAAAATGCAGAAGGAAGTAAAATAAACCACGTTAGTCATAACTCTCTGTAAAAGCTGACCAAATGTCCAAATATAAGTCCATTTGTAAATTTCATCTATACACCATTCTTTCATATGTTGCAAGCATTGTTTGAGCCTCTATCCATTGGATCACAGGTGAGGAAAAACTATCTTTCCAGTAACTTAAGTACTGATTTTTGACACTCCATGAAATTACATTAAGCATAAACCACAACTACATTTTAGCATCTACATTGAACTCATGATTTCCAGTACTACAGAACTTGATTTTTTAAAAAAGTTTGTATAAAATAGCATATACTGTCAGCCCTCTGTTTCCATGGATTCAACCATCCATAGGTTGAAAATGTTTTAAAAAAACACACCCAGAAACAAGCCTCAATTTTGCCAGTTTATATAAGGGACACCAATTTTATATGCCATTGCATATAATGGAACTTGCATGCCCTTCTGGAAACAAACGCCAGTGGATAACAAGGCCCCACTGTATTTCCTTTGTAATCTGCAGTTATCAAATCCATAAACGGCCACTTCTCTGATTATACTGCTTATTGTAATCTCATAAAGTCTGAGAAATCTTATAAAATCACATATAAGTGAATAAAAAGAAATAAAATGCAGACAATGAACACTTCAGGTGGTTAAAAAAATAAGAAATATGTGCCCACAACTCACTCTCCTGAAGCCCCTAAACAAATACAAAACCCAGCCCCTCCAAAATGTGAAGATAGTTAAAAAGAAAAGAGAAAGAAACCCCATGGACTTCCAGTTGGAGAAAGCATTGTGATTCACTACTCCACTGTTCTCCCTCCCCTTAACTAATTTGTCTCCCAGAACACCCTCAGTAGGAAAGGGAGGGGGGTTAGAAAGAAAAATAAAGAATAGATAAATTAAATGGAACTCTAATAAAGATTGAATTAATGGAATGCAATAAAATGAATAAAGCAAACAAAGATAGAGAAGGCGAAATAAAACAAAGGAAAAAAGCAAAGCAAGAGAGAAGGGAAAGAAAGGAAAAAGAGAAAGAGAAAAAGAAGATTGCTCCATAGAGTGAAACTGATGCACACCAAGCTGAATCTGAGGCTGGAATGGGCTGGTAACTGCTATCTTGAAACTGGTTCAATAAATAATTAATCTGCTTGATTGTGGAAAGGTTTCATCAAATAGCTGGTGTAGAACCTTGAGGTTGGACCTGAGATTGAGCCTTCAACCTGGTTTTAAACCCCGTCAGAAAAGATTCTGCTGCCTCAGCCAATCGAAATTTCTTTAATTCCCCATCTACAAAGACACAGAATTTGGCTGGATAATTGATGAAATATTTCAGATTTAATTGCCTTGTTAGCATTCTTGCTTTGATAAGTCGTCTCCTTTGATCACTTGTCAGGATATAGTCAGGGAAAATCATCACCTTATCTGATCTAATTAAGAAAAGTGATAGTTTCTGAAAAGTTTGTTATTTAAAAGTTTATCCACCTAAATCCAGAGTTTATACAAAATGGTTTCTGTATCTGAACTCAGATTGAGTGAAAACTGAAATTAGTCACTTGAATGAAGAACTTTTTTTAAAAAGCAGAGAAAAACACTGAAGAAGACACAACACAACAAAACAAAAGACAATCCAAACAGAAAATACCTAATTAGGCTGGTAATTTCTTTTTTAATTATAATTTTTATTAACAAAGACAAAATCTCATTTATAGACATATTTATGCAATATCCTACAACTCTAATAAGTTATATTTTTGTATAATAAAACCATCCTTCTCACTCTTCCACTCATACCCTCCCACATCATCATAATATAATATGAGGCTTTTTCTTTCTTCTTTGGCTACAGATAAGTCATTTACATTCTCCCATGATAATGTCCCTAGCTTCAGTCCTCAGTTGTACTGGCTCCTGATCAGTTTTACTGGCTCCTTTACCTTTACTACCCTGCGCTTTACTCAGCTTTCAGCTTACGCAGAAAGCTGCCCAACAAAGAGGAAATGGCGCATGCGCCCATGGCACAGCATTTCCATGGAGCTTAAGCACACGTGGACCTTGCCTTACGCAGTGTAGTCCGGAACGGATCCCTGTGTAAGGCAAAGGTGCACTGTACTATAAACCTGTTCTTTGCATGGGCTTTCAATTCTACATGGTCTTCTTTAGATTTTATTTTGGCATTAAAATTTAATGTTCTTCTTCAGCTTTACTCATTTTTTAATATATATTGGCAATTCAAGGTCTGTGTCATAACCTGCTCCTGGTCTTGTTTATGCACATAGAATGTTGTTCCCTCTTCTGCTTCCAGTTATGTAGTCTATTTTATATCTGTATTACCCATCCAGTGACACCTATATCTACCATCCACATATACAGTGGATGTAAATGTGTTTGCAGTGAACAAACTATTGCCCTCACAGAATTCATTAATTGGACCTCCAATTTTGTTTCTTGCTACTAGGAAATTCTTCAAGAATGTTTAGTTCTGCTCATACTTAGTCATTTTAATTGTCTATGATTATCAACATATCCTGTTTTGTTTTGTTATCAGTTTCCTTCCCAGATACCAGAATATTTTTTTTCTTCCTCTTCAACCTCTGTAGTTGTAGCATAAACTTGGAATACACTTAAACTGACAGGTTTTCTGTGAAGTTATATTGATATTATAAAGTAAGACCTTGCACTATAACTCATAACTGCTTTTGGTACTTCTTGTTACTCCATTTCTTCTTAGATTGACAAATCCAGAGTAAAACAGTATGCAATTGATTTAAAAAAGGAGTTCATTTCTTGTTTTACACTGTTTAGCTTTCCATGATTCAGTTTGCTCAGATTCCATGTTCCTATTATATTTATTATACCGGTATAGTTCTTTGCTTTCATTTCATATCAGAGCGATGAGCAGCTGAATGTTCTTTCAGGATAAGTTCAGTTGCATCATTAGAAATCACACTATTCATACTTGTCCTTTGCTTTTCTCCAGTAGCAGGCTGAATGCCTTCCAGTCTGCTGTTCCATCTTCCATTACTATCCCTTACTTCATAAGAAGTTTCTTCATAAGATTTTCACAATAAATGTCATTCAGTTTTTAATAAAAGTAATTCAGATTTACCATTGCTTCTTTTTGCTCAGTTTTAACAAGTGCTAGGTAAAGTGCTACTACTGTTGTCCCTCAGAATTTCTCTACCAGTGTCATCTCCCACTGCTGCTGCTTCCCAGTAGCTTCCCTTCATTGTGTTAAGGTGTTTGGCACATTTGTTGGCTTCTCAGCAAAAGCATGCCTGACTTGGTATGTAGAGGGATCAGTATGTAGAGAGAACGTACAGCACCTTTGAGACTAACTGAAAAAAAAAGTTGGCAGCATGAGCTTTCATAGACTTCTACAAAAGCTCATCCCGCCAACTACTTTCTTTCAGTTGGTCTCCAAGGTGCTACAAGTTTTCTCTGCATACTGATTCTACATACAGAACTAACATGGCTATCTTGGAATTCCATGTCTGACTTGGGAGACACTGACAATGCTACAGTCACACTACTGTCAACATAGCCTCTTGCTTCAGGGAATCTCACAATTCTACCACTACAGAAGGTGATGCCTTGATGGGAGATTTGGAACTATGTATGGTAGATCAAATTGGTTACAATACATGACAACCTCTGTTTTTACTGCTTCAGGCAAGGAGCAAAAAACAAATCCTGGGTAGGACACATATTATTTTTGCCTGGATGTTAATTACTTTCATTCTGTAGACATGACTTAAAATATATATCCTTTCATGTACATTATAACTGACAAACCAGCATAATGTTGCTATTGTTAACATGCTGTGGACTAAGCCCCACAATAGCTCTGGTTTCTGAGAAAACAAATATAGGGATTGCACTGTAGAAAGCAGGAACAGAGAAAAAGGAGCCATTCTAATATTTTCGCCTTTGTGTATCTAAGGGAAATAGTTGCATTTAAGATTCATTGCATACTTTAGTAAAGAGCTGAATTTTTGCCTGTATTTTGGTTCTTGAGCAAAGTACCACCTCTGTATCAGAAAATAATAAGATGTTAATGTTATAAACTTTATTTATTGTGTACTTCCTTTGACACATTATATTCTCAGGTAGTAGTTTTTGTACTTTGATTTTCCTGCTATATTTGTAACATTACTTTTGGTAATGCTTTCTGTTACGTATGTTTTAATTTTGGTTGTGAATTGTGGTATTCTATTTAGTTATGCATTTTTATATTCCCAATCATTTTAATATATCTAAAATTTAATGTTTGGCCATTAATTTTGCCTAGATTAAAAAAAAATCTAATAGTTGCCTGAAGAAAGTGCCTTGCCTTCAGTAGAGAAAATAGCTCAGCATTTCTTTAAGTTTTCTGTATGTTCCATTCTCCATCTGTGTGTCCTTTCACACAGCTTCACTTTAAAATTAGCAATGTGCTGCAAGTATATCTTGTAAAAACAAAAGCAAAATAGCTTAGTAACTTGTACAAAGTTTTGAATCGAACATACTGACTCAGTGTCATCCTAAGGAATTTAATTACAGGTTTTTATTTAAATAAGCTGCCTGAACTAATTATAGTATTTGAAAATCTAATTCCTTGATTATTACAGAGCTAAAGCATCATGTGCTTAACATAATACATGCTTAGTCCTTAACGTGCATGTTTTCTGTGAAATACACTTTCGAGGTATGGCTTATGGCTTGACACCAGAATTTTTGGAATATTAGCACATGGGAATTTAGAATGGGTTGTGAAATTATGAAGCATGCCACTTTTTGTAGAATGGCAGAGAAATTACTGGTATCACAAGCTATTCATGTTTAGCATGGAGTTTCACTTTTTGAAATACAGCCAACTTACTCCTGGTCAGTTTGTTACCTTCAGTCCTAAAGGCATTAGTGCATGATTTAACATAAAGTGTTGTAGATGTCCATTTGTCTTGAAGATCAGCATTCCCGTCATGATTAAAAAGAAAATAATCACCTGGCTATATTGTTTAGTATAGCTTACTTATGAGTTGAGGCCATCATGTGGCAAATCCCTCCATTGGCAGCAATTGCTGATTGGGACAGAAAAAAAATTGTGATAAGACCAGTGGATGGGGAAATCTGAAAAACTGCTTCCTGTGGCAAGCATACTACACAGACTGACTCAGTCACCTTTCATAGGATGCCCTTATAATTTGGGTGATAGAATATGTGTTAACTGCCATAACAAATGAAACAAGACAACAGGAGTCAAAGCATAAGGAAACTTCACTGTCCAGAGCTATCGTTGTTTCGCACACAAGCAGTCCTCCCTACTGCTTTTCACCTATGGTAATTCCAAAGAAGCTTCTGATTGACATTCTTGAGATAAATTGCTAACTGTAGATGTTAAAGGGGGGCTATATGAATTGTCGTGTATGCCATCCAAAGAACCAACATCAATATTTGCAGCAAGAATGAATTATGAAAAGTATTTCAATGCAGAATGTTTGTAAAATGTATTAATTTTTAGATCTATCAGGCGAATGAATGCAAGCTAGGGAAAGCTTACAGTCCCAACATGCTAATAACCCAAGATTAAACATTCTTGTTTAATTAGAAGTAAATCTAATAGATGTGTTGACTTCAATTCTACATAACTTTATTTAGGGCTTGCTTTTGGGTTAATCAAGATTGGACGTTGACTATTTAGAAATGTGCTTAGCTCTTGGATTGCAGGGAGATTTCAGCATAAAATGGAAGTTTCTCCAGGTGGCTCTCACTGGTTGTGATACAGACAAAATTCAGGTCAACATTTAAAGCATTTTTTCATGATATGAGTTATTTCAGGATAGAAAGCCGGTATGATACAGTGAACCATGTAACTATTTTCATACATCCAAGGTGTTTTTCAGATGTTCCCCCTGTACAAGATGGCAGACCACTTTAAAAACTAAGAGAACATATGTGTCATACATCAAGGTGCTTTGCTGTTCAAAGCGAACTTTAAACGCACACCTACACAGCATTGCATACCCCGCAGGCATGCCTAAAGTAATTTTTTTGGATTCTGGCCATAGTGTTTAGCCTTTTCATACCCCAGCAATGGGAGCCCTGTGCACCCATGACCTTTTAGATTGTTGTCATTGTGCATAACTCAGTTGATTCTTCTACATGACTGATACAGGGTACCTTTGTCTATATTTAAGAAAACCCAGTTAATCTAATATAACATAATACATTAAGCAATATGTAATATTTACATCTAGTGAGATTACTGGAATAATTATGCAGCACAAATTAACACGTAGTTTTGCATAGTGGAATGAGGGCAATCAGTATTATTAAGAAGATACATTTCAGCTTACTATAATATGAAAATCTAGTAGGCTAGGATATCTTAAATAGAAATAAGACCATTGGCTGACATAACAGTTTTCCCCCAGAAAAATATTTTAAATCGAAAATGTGTACTGTAGTTAGATGTTAGTAAAATTTGTGAAATTTACAAGCAAAGAGGATAGAACACGGTTAGCTGTTTTTTTAAAAAAAATCAGAATGTGTGTGTGCATATTTAACCACATCTACTATGACTGGTTTATGTTAATATTGAACCAAATTCCACAACATTTCCTAAATATCAAGATTTTTTTTCCTGACCTGGCCCAGTTTAGAATGTATTCCACTTAATAGTTTCTCTGGAGATGAATTTCCTAAATTGTATCTGTTACAAACCAATAAAACTATGTAACTATCTTCTCAAGTCCTCTTTTCTTTTCCATGTTGAATGTGGTGCTTTAAACAAGAATATATTTCTGGTACACACAGTTGCTTTGCATCATATCAGCAGAATGAAAAGCCTGATGCCCTGGAAAAGCTCCACTGCCTTACACTGTGTGGGGGCCATTAGTTTAGCTGAACCCGTTTGGGCTATACCAATCTTTCCTAATCCAATGTCGTTCTTATCAACTTTAATTAGTTTGGCTATTGCTTGGGAAGAACAGGAGTTCTTGCACAACACAACTGAAGGTCACCATGTTGGGAACCGTAGACCATCATAAACATATTTCTCAATGTGTATTTTTCATTTTCAGTTTATAAGATGTTTACACTACATTGGTAGGCCCTTTGAAGGGTTTGAGCTGGATCTCTGGAAGTGCCAGAGTTGGGACCTAATGGGCTAAATTCAGTTGTTAGTTCCAACTGGAGCAGACGGTGAATGAGTGGGACATGACTAGGTCTGTATTGTAAACATCTTTTACACTGAAAATGAAAAATACACACTGAGAAATATGTTTTTGATTAATATACTAAAGATGCCAAGAAGAATGTTCTGAGTTGGTAGAACTGTTGGCCATAATGAGAGCCAGTATAGTATAGAGAAATTGGAGTGTTGCACTAGGTTTCTGGCAGACCAGGGAGTCAAATGCTTGTTCAGGAAATGGAAACCACTAAATGAGCAAGTCACATTTTCTCAGCCTCAGAGGAAAAAAGGACAAATTTCCTCTAAATAAATCTTGCCAGGCAAACCCTCTGACAATGTTTCTATTCGCTGAAGTCAACATGAAGACATAGCAACATTGAAGAACTGTTGATGCTAGAGTCTTCTTTTTTTTTTTTTAAACACAAATTTGTTAATGCTTTTTAAAATCCAGCTTGTCTTGCTGTCCTCACGTTTAGAAAGATGCTGGCATCTGCTGAGGACAAAATACCCTTAATTTTTGTAAAATGGCTTACAGTTGAATTGTGCATAATTCAATTGAGAAGGAAGGAGGAGATGAAAAGGATGTTAAAAACCTTAAAGAGCCCCTTATCCCATGTTTGTATTCACTGAAGATGGAAATCTCTCACTATGACATTTAGAGATGTTAGGTTAAATGGTAATTTTCTATAATCATTTATCACGTTCAGTTTAAGAGTCTGATATGTGCCCTTGTTTAGATTTTTCACTTGCAGACAAGAATTTAGTTCTGTTAAATTCCATCTTTCTAGTTTGTGTAGAAGAATGTTAGAATTTAGATAATCGAAAATAAGGTTCATCTATTCATACAAAATTCAGCAAGAGCAGCAAACTTCTACTTCCAGTTGATATGTAAAACATTAGATCTGAGAATGGTTCTGAGTTTGTTCAAAACTCCTTTTAAACATTATTCGGTAGCCCCCTTTATTACAAGAATTTCAATGATGTCTGAAAACCTGGGCTGTAACATGTAGCACTCCCAGTGCTGTCCAGCACTATACACAAGACCTTGAACTTAAACAATCTACTATCTTTGTGTGACGCTTTTCCCCTTTTAGAAGTCCTTTTAGTTACTTTCTATACAGGGAGAAAAAAACCCCTAACAGCCTCTTTATATGTATAATTAAAAAAACACCCTGGAGCTACTCTGAAGCATGCAGGGTGTTGTAATTTCAGTTTGCAAAGCGGTATGATACAATGTTTCTGAGCAGAAAAGCCCATGATAGATTTAATGTAGCCAATTGTGCGCTTCTGAAAAAAAAAAAGAGTAACTGTTCAGTGTGAGTTAATTTTGGATTTTTTTTCAGCATCTCTCTCTCTTAGGCTTTGTGCCGCATTCTTCCAGACAAATGCGTATTCCATGCGGACCACTGTTCTGCTAAATGCTCTCAGTTCTCCCTTTGCAATCAAGATTATGTTGCTAAGGAGATCCTGCTTTTATTGGTGCCATTGATTTGTGTTAATACGTTTTGAATACCTCTCGGTATTCTTCCGTAGACAAGGCCAAAAGAAAAACTTCCCTGAGTTTCCCAATTTACATGACAAATGGAGCGGTGGTGTAATGAAGCCGATATAAAGTGGGCAGTTGAAAAGCAACTAAAGAAGAGCACTCAAGTGAGAAATGAAGAAATGTGCCGGGGACAGTCTGCAGCCTGCCTTTGCTCCAGCTGCAGGAACTGGCTTGGGCCAAAGGGAGACACAGAGGGTGAAGAGAGAGCGCCTCCATCCGCAAAGACCACCCACTTTCTGCAGCTCCATCTCTCCCTGGATTACCTCATTGGCTTAATACAGGCAATGACAAAGCACTGGTCTAACTGTGAGCAGACTGTTCCTTCTTGGGAAAGAGCAAAGTAGGAGCCATAACTTTGTCTCTGGTTTCCACAGTCTTTTCGTCAGAGACCATTCTAATATTGACCTTCAGACTAAACACTGGTAAGGACGTTAAGATGCTCAGATGAGTTATGGCAGTTTCTGGATATGAGGATCTATGCTGAATTAGATGCCACTCAACTTTACAGAGCAGAAAAGCCTTGGCTACTGAGAAGCACATGTGGCTGGTTACCCAGTGCAGATGTTAGCTTCACTAGATAGATAGACTAATATATTTATGGTTATGTCACCTATAATAACATAGTGTATTCACTGTTGAGTAGTTTAGTGTTGGAGTCCCTACTGTGACAATACTTTTATGAGGCCAACCAAAAAAAATACACAAAAATCGTGATGCTAACTTTTGGAACCGAAGTACCTTCATCAGGCAAAGATGGTTTTTAAACAGTTTTGTTTGGGAAAGAAGGGGGGAATGGCAGTGTTAGGGACATATAGCCACCTTGAATCCTATTTTGGGAGAAAGGCAGGATATATACTCCACAACTTGCTCCAAACCAGGCAGAGACAGTTTGGAGTTTTATTAAACAGACCCTTTGTCTTCTGAAATGGAGAACCAGATTTTTATGGCTGCAATGTTTTTTGCATTTCTTTCTGACCCATAGACACTGATGATGTCATTTACCTATGACAGTTCTCCAGGACAGTCAGAACCATTGAAAATCAGGGTAAATATTTTCATAGAGTGCCTCCATGTATATTGGAGGGTCCCTGTCTCAGATTTGTCACTTTTCACATGAAGAAGGGACAGTGGAAGGAGGTAGGATCAGCATGCTCCTCTCCTTTTGCATTTATTTAATCATTCTCTAGATGGCACAGAAAAGCAATCCACTTTACAGTTGGGTAATCATCACGGTAAGTAACCAAGCTCTCATTTTATAGAAAGCCAGAATTAGGCTACACTCTCATATGATACCCTTCCAGAAAGAGCAGAATTGTGCCATATATACAGTACTGTGTTACTGGAAGAGAAGGTTTAAGGACATTGTTCCATCATGCAAGAGGCCTGATAAGTAGGAAGCAGGACTTAGCAGGTACAGGAGGAGGTGAAGTATCTCAAAGAGTATTTAATTGGCGGGGGGGGGGGGGCAACGAGAAAAATACAGTGGGACCTCTAAACATTTTTGGAAATTCCAGTATAGGGATTGCCGTCCGATTCCAGAAGACCACGTGTCAAGTCTCCCCATGGTAGTGTGGCTCTCATTTCCTTCAAGAAATGTTGCAGAATAACATGATGACATGTCCTGCAACTGTTCTTCACATTCAGAATAATGTGGTACACCTTATAATACCATTCCAGGCTCTTGCTATGGAAATCAGTTTTGTTCAGCTATGTGACAGAAAGATTAAAGGGTGACTCCTAATTTTCAGCAGAACAATGACAAGTGAAAATTCAAGAAGCTGTGAAATGTATTGAGCTCATATGGTTAAAACACGATACAGTGCATGTCTATAGAATCACAGAGTTAGAAGATACATTTTTTGCTGACGTGGAGGATAGCATTTTATAAGCAACATCAGAATTTTTTGAATGACGGTATCCAGAATCTCTTAAGTCAGCATGGAATGGTACTGACCACTCTCAATGGGAGCTTCTGGATACTATTCCAAAAAAGTAACTTCCAGACTTGTGAGATATATGATTGTCTATAGAACATGTGCAGTGCCATTTATATATATCTACTTTTTCGGTAATGCCAAACAGTGCATCTTGTTTTTCAGTTATCAATAGTATTTCCCAAGTTAATTTCCTGCTCTTCTAATCTGCAACAAATGTTCTTCTCCAGTGTTTATAATGCAAAAGAGTCTGCACAACGACTGTAAGAAAAATGCTTCTGGATTTCATAGAATCTGGAGCAGAGTCTGTGCTACCAATAGATCAGGCTTATCTGTATTTTTAATTTCTGAAAGTAGTAATTTTAAAGGACTCATTTGCTTTGAAGAAAAAAGAAGGAAGAAAATGCTCTATTAAAAATCACTGCCAACATAATTTTACCATTAGCTTTTATTCACAGCCTTTATTCCATCACTTTCCATTAGCATGATGATTGCCTTAATTAAGGACCTTCCTTCCATAGGCAAAGATAATCTTCTTGAATGGCTTTCAAAGTACATGAAAAACAGAGTCTCCTGTGCACTTTGAAGATACAACTAGTTATCCTCGGCAAAGGCCGGATCACAATATTGCTTGTGAGATGTCTCATTGGTTTCATTAGGGCTACTCAGCAGGGGATTGACCAATGAAAAATCAAAAGGGATTCAGCTGCATTATAAAATGCCTACAAACTGCCAAGGAGGGAAGAGAGCAGGAATCAGAATCAAATCTGGACATTACTATTTGGCACTCCTCCTGCTAACTCAGAACCCAGCGTTCCTCACTAATGATTATGGTGGCTAAAGTTGCTGGGACTTTCAGTCCAACATTTTGAGGGATGCCTGATTTGCATCCCTTTAGAGTAGTTAAGGTAAAGGTAAAGGTAGTCCCTTGACATGAATGTCTAGCCGTAACCGACTGTAGGGGGTGGTGCTCATCTCAGTTTCTAAGCCGAAGAGCCAGCGTTGTCCAAGGACTGCTGTGGTGGTCATGTGGCCAGCATGACTGCACCAAGCACAGTTACCTTCCCACTGAGAAGTGGTACCTATCTATCTACTCACATTTGCAAGCTGTGACAAGTGATAGAGCTCACCCCATCATGCATCGCCCAGGCTTCAAACTGCCAGCCTTCCGATCTTTTGATGATGAAAACTGGCATTGTAACCACTAAGCCACTGCATCCCTTTAAGGTAGCTAAGAGGCAGTGGCAAATTGTTTTTTTGTAGTATATTTTGATGTGGGAAGCCTAAACTGATCCATACCCTTTTTTAACGTGAACTGATCTCTCATAAAATGAGGACAGGCTTTGGGAAAGTTACTGTTTTGGGCTATAATTTCAGAATCCCTACAGGCAGCATGGTTATTTGGGAAATTTCATGCAGAAAAAGAATTATTTCAAGCTATGAAATAGGGCTTACAATGCTAGGGATTTTCATTTCTTGGCCTTTATGTTGACCGCTACCAAGGATAGCTCCACTTTCTCCAACATTCATTTTTTAATTTTTTTTTTTAAAAAAATCCATCCCAGAAATGATAAAATTTGCAAATTTCAATAAATTCTTCAAACCCCTCCACAAAACCAGTTTAATTTCAGACCACTTGCATTGACCAAATACACTATAGCTGTTTACACAGAGAGGACCATTTTGTAACTGCCTGTCACATGGGACATGAAGATGAAGGGCCTTATGGTATCCTATTTTATTATTAAGCTTATTAAGAAAGGATGGCCGATCCTTGCTTAACACAAACATGGCTGAACAATGTGTTTTCTAGTTATTTTCAAATACTTGTAAACATACTAGTGATAGGACCCAGAAGTAGTCTAGGTGGGACACCAGTGTTTTAGTCATAATAATGAAAATAATTCCTGATAATAATAATAATAATAATAATAATAATAATAATGCATCTCTTTTAAAGCTATGTTTGATAGTTACTACAGTGGTAAAAAATTATGCTTAATGGGATTATTACAGATTTCTGCTATTAACGGAGTGACTATTTTTGTTTGTTTGTGATTTTGTTTGTTTGTATTGGCAGCTTTTACTGCCAATTATACCACTGCAGTCCTTAAAATTTAATCATAAATGATATAACTGAATGCCTGTAAATCATATAAGTGTGCTTGGAAGAAGTGGGCTTATCATTTCTGTCATGGTGGGACTTAGGTTCTTTGAAAAGAGTGATTCGTCACAGTTCAGATATGAAAGCTTAAGAAGAACCACTAGACTGGCCCAGGTTCACTTTGTGCATTTTTGGACATGTTGTGGTAATGCTCCACATCTCTCAGGTTCAACTTGAGTATTTTTGCTACTGGACTACACCATCTCTCATCATTGCATTTTTAACTTTGTTTCGTCTACCACCCTTCAATATGAAAAGATGTTGTGGAAATCTTCTTGTAATGATGTAGTGTGAGCTCAGAGCATATTTGTTAATGTCACACTTCATTAATCAGGCTATTTGGCATACACAGAGCGCACAGGGTAGCCCACAAGAGGCCAACGGAAACCTCGGAGACAACTGGCTCCTAGCCCTTCTCCTGATCCGACAAAATGAGTTCGCGATTATTTAGTAGTCTAATTATCGTCAGCCTTTTCCATCAGGGCCCAAGGGAGCAATCGTTTGTGCTAACACAAAACCATTTGAAATGCTTGGCATTCGACCAATCTCAGGGCTGAGTATTCCCATGATAGATGGAAGCTACCTCTCTGTAGCATTAAACATGTTCAAAAGTCTCGTATTTTCCTCTGAGCACAACACTGTTTGAATTTTTTTTCTCTTTTGAAAATGTTTGCTCTGTTGCTAACCTGGCTGGCTTTAGTGTGGTTTGGATTATTCTTTCTCTTTGTACCTCCCACCTGCCACTGTTTGCTTGCTTTCAAACAAAATCCAGGCTACCCTTTGTGGTGCAATGCTAGTGGTCCAAAGAAGGGATCCATGGACCAGTGCTGGTCTGTGAGCCATCAGTTACCAGTCCTTGGTATGTTTCCAGGAAAGAAAGGGAAAAAAATGTAGCCAATAGGCATGAATATAATAACTGGTTCTTCACATACTAGGGAGAAAATGGTTCATCCCCCACATCAGATAGTTTGAAATGCAGTGTGTATGCTGTCTTCACTATCAGCAAGACTTTGCCATCATGCACAGAACATCACACAGCAGTCGTTCAGTTTCTGACAGTGGAAGAAGTTGTGTGTTTCATTCTTATTTCTCTTCAACCTGAAACACTCAGAATGTGGAAAGGTACTTTTAAAAAATAAGACCTGTATAGAAGAGATAACAAAATGAAGAACACATGGATCAAAAATCCATATGAAGCTGAACCTCAACTTCCAAAAAGAGAGGTGGAAGCTGCAATTAGAGAAATAGGGAAAAAGTAAGTCACCAGGAACATATGCTATTCCAGTTGAACTTCTTAAACCCACACTGACAGGATCAACACCAGTGCTAACCAACATATGTCAACAGATATGGAAAACAAAATGATGGCTAACAGATCAGAAACAAACAACAAGCAGAACAATGGAGGACAGAGAGTCTTGGCGATGTCTTGCATACAGGGTCACCATGGGTCAAGATCGACTCATGGGTGGAAAACAACTAAAACAAACAATTTCAAGCTCTAAAATGTGGTTCATTTTTTAAAATGCAAGTTTGCACTTCCATCTTGTGGTGATACCTTTGGTGGGTGAAACAAAAGGTGTTTTGAAGATGGGTTTGAGGGATTTTTTTGGGGGGGGGGGGAGAGTTTGTTTTGTTTTATGGACAACTGTCCACCCAATATCCCTCCCCCATCTCCATTTACCTATTTGAAAGTCACTAAAAGGGTTAGATTAATAGAATCATAGAGTTGGGAGAGACCACAAGGGGCATCCTGTTCAACCCCTTGGCATATAGGAAGACATGATAGCTATTTAGTTGTTACTGATTAAAGATCTCACTGCGACAAGTTAAAACACATTCACCTCTCATCTGGATCAGCCCTCAGAACAGAACATAAGCCAGCACTTGAACCATGAGGTATTCCTCCTCCAGCAATTAGTAAGGCCACAGTCCTGTGACAGTAAATAAAATGTAGATTTGTATTTGCACTGTAGTATTCCTCATTAAGTTACAATCATAATGTGATTTAAATATAACTATGTTGCCTGGGGAGAGTAATTACAAACTTTTTTTACTATTATTATTGTTGATTTTATTTACACCTTGAATTCCCCCCTCCCCAAAATTGGGACTCAAGGCAGCTTACAATTTAAAATAAGTACAATATAGTTAAAATGTATAGAAGTTAATATTAAAGTAGAATTGCACAATAGTAAAATAATTTAAAAGATGTACCTGAAAAGGATAAAATAAAGTTTAAAAACACTGAGTTAAAAACAATACAGCACCCTCTAAAGCATCCTCTATTTCTTAAAAAAACAACTAAAAGCTTCTTGGAATAAATAATAATAATAATAATAATAATAATAATAATAAAGTATTTTTCTGCTGACAGGTGGACAGCAATGAGGGGGGCATTCCTGCCTTCCTATTTATTTGTAACCATTATTGGACATACTTCCTAGCTTTGGTCATGCTTACAAATGAAAAAATTAACTTTTACAGTATATTAAAAGAGAGGATTACCCACTTTTGAGAGAGCTCTGTCCCTTTTAAAATCTAGTCTAGTTTCAGCTCCTCGGGGGAAAGATATAGAGATTCTCTCTCTTTGTATCCTCCTCTATTCCCCCCAGATGAAAATCCACTTACTGCTTATCAGACTGGAGCGAAACCAAGATAGTAAAGTCTGTAATAATTCCCTTGAGTCAGTGAAAGTTCCCCAACATACCAGGGGTAATATCTGCAAAGTAACAATCACAGAGCTTCTGTCAAGTTGTGTATGTTTGTTGTATGTGATTTACTTGCAACTGATTGTTAAATTCCAGTTTCCCTTTAATATATGTTCTTGACCTAGGACTTTATCACACAAAGGAGTTTATCCCGTGAATATCCTGGAAAAATTGCGTAATCATGAGAAACGATTTCACACGATGTTGCACAAAACCCGCCATTAAAGTGGTCACAAAGAAGCATCAACGTGCACCTTTTTACGTTCGGGATTTCTGAGACAATGCATTTCCACTATCACTTTGTTTGCGAAATTGTATGTAATAAACATTCACACAATTGCTTGCCATTTTCGCCTTATTTGCGAGATGCTTTAAATACACTTTAATCTCTCTTTTTGGTATCTTTGGGTTATTTACATGAACTCTCCAACCTATTCTTTCTGCTGGAGTGTTGACACCAACCTGTCCCAGGTTTCCCAAATTGGCCTAACGTCTCAACAACGATGGAAGTGCTATCCTGTCAGTTATATCGAAGTAAGATTCAACTGGCAGTCCAGTCAGCTTCTGTATGTGTGGTGTGGAAATAACACCATTGGGCCTTCATTTCTGGCTGCAAGATATCTTAGGCTGGCCCTGCAGCAGACCTTGCTTTCCTTCCCAGGTTCAGGGCCAACTGGAGCTGCAGGAACTAGAATCCAACTTCTCATGGTTACATCTTCTTCATTCCTGGGATCAGGCCACCAGCTGAACTTATCATAGTATCTTCTTTTTCACAGCAGTCTGCCCCAAAGTGATCCAGCTATTTCAACTATTTAAATCAGATGTTTATGCCGGAAAATGTCTGTCCACAGGATAGAACTCTTTGAAAGCCATATGAGGCAGACCGGGAGAAACAAAACAAACCTGAAGAGTCGTTCCAGAGATGCTATCACTTAATTTCTTAGCAATGCTATCATTTCAGGATATGAAGCTATCATATCTAATTCCCGGCATAGATCTTGCTCCATAGAGGAAGAAAAGGCTGCTAAAAAGCTTGGAAGGAATACTACTCCCCGCAAAGAGATAATGCCTAGTGTTCTTGTCAGCACCCCTGCCCCTCAAAACGTTTGTTTTGACAAATGGATTCTTTCCCTTTGTGTCTCCTTTTAAACAAGAAAAAGGTTTTTAAGGCTCAAAGATCTGAGCCCTCTGAGAATTCAAAACTTCAGTCGTTGCGCTAAGTATATTTACTCAAGATTTATAAAAAATCCCACAGAACAACAGGGAATTGCTAAATACATTTCAAATAGGCTGGAATATAGTAAATAACTTCTAATCTACAGTCTGCCTCTGGCTCCCTAGTAAAAGGCATCGCTATTCTCAATAAAAAGAAAACAAAAAAGAACAAAGGAGGACTCAGGGCAGTGGAAAATGTGAAAATCTTGGTCTTCTATTCATAGGCTAGCCCTTTTAAAGTGACATTTCAAAAGAAAGGCCGCTCATGAGAAAGATCTTCCTCCCTTTAAGACTTGTAGCAACATTACCATTTGTTACATCCCTTCCTCAAAACAATTCTTGTCCCTCTCTACGTCCCATGTATGTATGTTTCTTCTAGGAGGAGTATCATGGTTGGTTTTCTTGAATGACTTCCTGACAGAATGGCTACTTTGACCAAAAAATTGCTTTTCAAATTCCCTCCATCAGGTTTATGATGCACAACACTTCTTTTCGTGCCGTTGCAGCACTAAATTTCAGATATATATGTCCATCCAGCGCAATGTGGCATCATGCCATAGAGATTAAGATCTCCTCCTGAAAGTTGCTTTTTCAGCTGAAGAGGGAAAAAGAAAGAAAGAAAGAGGATCCCATGTCTTTCCCCCGACAATTGAAAAAGGAGCTTGGGGAGTATTTCGTTTAATTGTTCTCTTTTTCTCAACACCCTTCCCTCCTTAGAATAATTATGATTTAATTTGTTTTAAATATAAATATAGTTGAGACTTTATTGTTAAATTTACTTTATTTATATATCGCCTTTCTCTCAGGATGGGGCCCAAGGCAGCTTACAAAACAACAAATTAAAAATGTTGAGAAAAAAAGTTTTTTAAACAATTTAATATCACCACATTAAAACACTATAAAACCATTAAGACTGTGCAGGGCAACCATGGCAATCCATGGCCTGTCCTCCCAGCCCTTCTGGCCACTTCTTTCTTTTTTTGGGAGGAAGGCTGGATGCCACACAACCTGCCCTTATTCCCAGAACCCGGAAGCAACATGGTACAAACCATGTAGCGTAATGAGGGTAATGAAATCATAATGATGTTATGTCAAATTTGCAAAGTAATATAGTAGTGTGCAGTGCCCCAACTCTTTTATATGTGTGAGGAAATAATGTCTACTCATTACTTCTAAAACACTGAGGTTGGTCAATGTTGGCCATTTTTCCTAGCTTATGAAATATAAGCTGAGATCCTGAATTGTCAGTTGCAATATAATGATGGTGCTCCATCACTGGAGTTAACTCTGACAATGCCACCCCAACTTGCCTTTTTCAGCTTGGCAGTGTCACAGCCAAAGCATTTTTAAGTTTTTGGCAATGGGAAACAGAGGCTGTAGTGCTCTCCCGGTCACGGGGAACATTGACAACAGGCAGCTGGAGAGACCCTTTGGGGTCCTGTCCCAACATCTTCTCCTATTGCACCCCATAACTGGGAGACATTGTTTCCTAGTACCCTGATCTACAGTGCCTTAGAAGCCATTCTGTTGGGCAATGCCAGGCTTAAAAGGTGGATTGGGGGGTCATGTTCAGTCAGTAATGATCATAAATGTGAAACCCCAGAGACTGGGAATCCAGGTGGCTTACAACAGTGAGGATAATACAAAACAATAACAGTAAACATGAAAATAATAAAACAAATATAACATAGCAATACATAGCAAAAATAAAATAAAATAATAAATTGAAAAAATACTGAACAGGATACCAGCCACATTTCTGTTGTTATTATTAACAACAACAACTAGCATGTTACAAATGCAGTTGTTGTTGTGTGTTTTATGGTAGCCGTAAGGCGAACATATCATAGGATTTTCTTGGCAAGTATCTTCAGAGGGGGGTTGTCACTGCCATCCTCTGAAGCTGAGAGAGTGTGAATTGCCCAAGATCGCCTAGTGGGTTTCCATGCAAAGCCGGGATTTCCCAGTGTCCTAGTCCAACTCTCAGACCACTACACCATGCTAGCCTACTCTCAAAGTAATGAGTAACAAGGAACACACTACTCCTTGAGGAACAGCAATACAAATGAAACACTTTACATAAGAAAAAAAAAATACATATAAGCTCTGCTCACCCCTTCCTCCAGAATTAGCCTGACAAATTCAAGTGTAATGTGGGATGCTATATCTCCAGTGCCGGATTCAATTGCCAGTCCATTTGGCTTCTGTATGTGCAGTGGAGTGAGGGGAACCGTTTTGTCCTTCGCTTGAGGAAACAAAACGTCTTGATGACTTTAAGGAGGAAAATAGGATTGTGAACACAAAGTCATTTTAGTTAAATTACGTTACCCTGAGTTCAGTGATTCTTTTCAATACATTTTTAAAACCAAACAAGCTTGAAAGCGGTATGAGCAAAGAAAAGATAGTCAGGGAAAAGCTGCTTGACTCAATTCTCTTGGTCATTTTGAAAACAAATTTGTGTTCTCGTCATGCTTTTTCATTCATGCTGGGGTAGAGAGCAAATGTAAGTTTCATTTCAGTTAATTTATATGCTATCATCCCATAGTAAAGAGTGTCCAATCCACAATAAATGTACCTAATATGGGAAGAACCCCTCCACACATTATAGGTACAAAGTATAACAATACATTAAAACAGGAAAAAACAATAATCATATAAACAGAGAAGAAATTTAGTACGACGACATCACCAAACTGAATTTGTTACAAGATTAGCAGATCAATAATAAGACTAAAACTAATCCACGCTATTAGAGCTGCACCGTAAAAGGTCCCATGAGCCCAACATAAAACAAGCACCTGGCCAATAGCCCCACCAGACATGCCCAGCCCACTGCTGCCCACCTTGCCCTCCCTGTCCTGCCCTGCCTGTCTTCTAGGACAGGGACTACAGGAGTGGACAGTGGGTAGGAATGTGGGTCAAGGTGGTCCTCTGCAGGTGGGGGTAGGGACTGCTGACACTTGGCAGCTCCTTCTAGGCCTGGAGGGCTGCTGGCCAGGCAGGAAAGGGGGGCAATAGTGGTAGGGAAATTGGAAGAGTCCATGACCAGTGCTGCTGCCACCAGCACCTCACTTTCCTAACTCAGCCAGCAGCCTGGCCATACCTGGCTGCCAGGTGGCAGCAGCACCCTACCTCACCAGCAGCCACAGCAGGCAGATGGCAGAGGTGTCCTGGCTGGCAGAGGGGGCAGCCATTGGGCTTCTTGGGATGGATGGTGAGTGACCGCTCCAAGTTTTCTCTACCCAATGAAGTGTCCACCTGGTCTCTACCTGGTGCTGTCCACACACCCCACATCCCCTAATGATCCCCCTGGACTGATGTTCTACCTTTCTCCACCCAAACGAGACCCACATCCTACTGTACTGAAGTGACTTGGTACATTTCCATGCAGCCATCACTTTTCTCATCACCGTATCCGTTTTGCTTGAACAAATAACATTTAGCCCTTTTTTTCTGGGACTGAGAGGAAGTTTAAGGAACAACATCTGAACTTTCTTCAAGGAAAATGGGAGGAAATATATGGATAGTCGAAGACGTCAAAATGCTAATCACTTTGCAGCCTTATTATTTGGTTTTGTTGGTGGTGTTTTTTAGGGGGAATTGGCAGGACAGCTGCCAGTGATTACTACACGCACCAGGAAATGCTTAGCTGCCAAGGAGTAAGGAGCGCGGGAGGGGATTAGCACCAAAGTAGAATCTCTGCACCTGGTCATCCTACAGCTCTGTGGACCATCCAGAGTGATTTTGTGACTTAGATCTTTATTTACAATGAAATGAAAGCCAAAACAAGTCCTTTCATGTTACTGCTATTAGGGATAATACGAATTAGAAAGTGTTCTGCCTTTTTTTTCTCCTTAAAAAAAGCCTAGATTTAATAATAATAAATAATAATAAAATCTGTATTTATATTTCCCTCCTCTCCCCATGGATCGAGGCGGGAGTACAGTAGATAAAAACAATAGTATAATATATACTTTAAATGAAATACAGAGGGTTTAATTTCATTTAACTACTTGTTGGTCTAATGTGAAACTACAATAGAATTAGTGAAGTTGGTGAAGTGATGAGCCCCTCCCAGATGTCTGTTGGACTGCAATTCCCACCATCCCTAACCAGCACTGCCAGTTGTGAGGGTTGCGGGGAGATAAAGTCCAACAACATCTGGAGGGCTGCACTTTGCTCACCCCTGCTTTAGGGGTCCTGTCCCAAGAGAAAGGTGGATATAAATTAAATTAACCAAATGCCTGCAGATAAATGTTTAATAAATGTGTAATATATGTGCTTGTTTGTGTGTATGCATGCCTTCAAGACATGTGCAGATTTATGGTGACCTCATGCATTTCATAAGGTTTTCTGGAGCAAGGAATACTCAGTGGAGTTTTTGCCAGTTCCTTCCTCTGAAATATAGCATACTAGCACCTGGTATTCATTGGTGGTCTCCCATTCAATACTAATCAGGGCTACCCTGCTTAGTGTCCAAGATCAGACAAGTTATATAAACTTGTATAAATAACTAAAGGCACCAGATCTTGCCTAAATTGACTGTTCTAATGACTAGAGTAATAGAATCATAATTGGAAGGGGTCTCATGGCTCATGTTCAATGCTGAAGCATCCCTAGCAGGTAGCTGTCCAGCTTCTTTTTGAACCCATCCAGATAAGGAAACCCCACCATCTCTCTATGCAGTTGGTTCTTTTACTGAATTGCTCTTATTGTCAAGAATTCCCTTCTAATGTTCAATCGAAATCTATTCTTCTGTAAATTCAAACCATTAGGCTTGGTCCTACCTTCAGGGGTAGCAAAGAACAGGCCAACCCACTCCTCTCTGTGGCAGCCATTGAGATATTTAAGGAGTGCAACTATGTAATCTTTCAGTTTTCTCATCACTAAGTTGAACATACCCAATTAGAACGTTTCCTCATATGTTTTGTTTTCCATACCTCTTATTATCCTTATTATCCTTTTCTGAACCTGTTCCATCTTATCTATATTCTTCTTAAAATGAGGTGCCCAGAACTGAAGGCTGAACCTCAGATGACGCCTGAGCATACTGAATATAGTGGAACTATTCCTTCCCTCATCTTGAAATGACGCTTCTCACAAGCTAAAATAGCATTTTTAGCATCTTTGAATCATGATTTATGAATCATGATTTATGAACTTAAAGCATTTTTAGCATCTTTGAACTTAATGAATTAGCACTGCTGAATCATGTTCAACTTATGATTAACAAAAATCCCAAGGTCTTTTTTTGCATGTAGTACTGCTGTGCATGTACCCCACATCCTATATCTGTGAATTTGCTTTTTGTGGCCTAAATGTAGAATTTCGCAATTGTCTCTATTGATTTTAATTTTATTAATTTCTGTGCAGTTTTCTAGGTTATCTAGGTTCTTTTGGATTCTATTCCTATCTTCCAGTGTGTTAGACAGTCACTCCAGTTTTGTGTCATCTGCAAATGTGGTAACAATTCTCTCTTCCCCATTATGTAAGTCATTGATAAAAATGTTGAATAGTAATAGTAATGAGGGATGTGGTGGCTTAGTGGTTAAGACGCCAGTTCTGATGATCGGAAGATCAGAAGGTTGGTAGTCGGAGGCCCAAGTACTGCATGATGGGTGCTCCCATTACTAGTCCCAGCTTTTGCCAACCTAGCAGTTTGAAGCATTCAATGCAAGTAGATAAATAGGTACCACTTTTCAGTGGAAAGGTAACAGCATTCGGTGGAGTCATGCTGGCCACATGACCGCCAGAGCCGTCCTCAGACAACACTGGTTCTTCGGCTTAGAAACAGAGATGAGCACCTCCTCCAACACTTGGTTACTACTAGACATTCATGTCAAGGAACTACCTTTACCTTTTAATGGCCCGAGGACAGAACTCTGAGGCACTGCATTTGAGGCACCTCCTACCAGTTTGTTTAGCCATTAATTATGACTCTTTGAGCAGTTTTCCAACTGATTATGGATCCATCCAAAAGCGTTCCCATCTATTCCACATTTAATCAGTCTGCTAATCAAAATATTATGGAGGACCTTATCAAATGTTTTGCTGAAATCTAGATAAATGACATCCACAGCTTTTCTACCATCTACTAACCTAGTGACTTGATTAAAAAAAAAAAAAAAAAGATACAAGATTAGTTTGGCAGGATTTGTTCTTGACAAACACTGACCTAAACACCTAAGAGGATAGAGACAAACTACCTGGGGCCATCTTTGTGCATAGATCATGTGCCAGTAGTAGCTGAGACAATTATCACTCCATGCAAATTGGACAAGATTGGAGATGTACTGGGGCCAAATGCAAAATGACTTGGGTGAGATGGATACACGTAAAGTGGCATTCCTAACCTACCTTTCCCTTTTAAATATTTCCACACCATTAGGATCACAACAACAATAAAAACAGTAAGCCTCTTCAATAAATGACACACTATCTGGCTGCGTTAGCTGGGCTACCAGCTGCTGAAATCTCTGGAGCCAATTTAATTCTGATGTCAGAGGCTGTTTTTTCCTCTTCCACTTTGGGCAAGCAGCCCACTATGTAATCTCAGGAGACCAATTTGGAATTGTTGGTCACTTGCATGTCATACGGCGTAGAAGCAAACTTGCGGTTAGAGCTTCTCTCTTGGGATTAGGAAGGTCTAAAGTTGAAAATAATGATCTTACATAAACACAACAGAGCAACTGCTTTGATTAAGAAAACATGTGTCGTCCTTCAAGTGAAAGCAGATGGACACGACAGTGATGGCGATAAACATGATCACTTTCAGAGCAGCACAACAGATTGGATCCACTGGGGGTATGCTGATCTAACTCTCTGGGTCTGAGGTGAAATTGCAATTGTTGATTTTCATCTGAGAATCCCCTGCACTGATCTGTCCAACTGCCAAGCTGGTGCTGAAGAAGATGACAATAGTGGTTAAACTTTCCTGCTACAAACCACAAACAGAAAACCCAACCATCTTTGGTTGCCTTTTTGCATTCTTAAATATTCCAATACATTGAAGCTCTGTTGAGATCATAACCTTAAGCATTTCCTTCCATAAAGGCCTGTAAATTAGCTAGTAAGGTTACTAGGATCTTCACCCTCCTGCCTCGCTTGCTAAAGAGCAAAAATAGAATTGTGCTGGTCACAGCAGGTGAAGGGAAATGACCAAGACAGGAAGAGGCAGGGCTACATAGCCAACAGGTGTTTTGGAGCACTTGCCAAACCTTATGCAAATAGTCGCAACGAAACTAAGGAACACATGTCACTGCTCTGCCTTTTGCCTGCCTCTTCTCAACTGTACTGTCTGGTGGATTCTAAAAGTTGCAGGCCCTTTTCCATGCATGATAGAGAAAATTGTCTATGGGCACTCACCAGATCTTGCAATCAATATCTGATGAACATAGACTGAGGATGGGAGTGGGTTCTTGGGGTTATAGATCAAAACAAACAAAAACAAACAGCTTCATTTATATACCACTTCATACTGCCTAAGGAGTGTCTAAACAGTTTACAACTGTAAGCCACTTGCCCCCAACAAGCTGGGTACTCATTTTAGCGACCTCGGAAGGATGCAAGCCTGAGGTGAGCTTGATCCCTTTTGCTGGTCTTGAACTCGCAACCTTATGGTTTTGAGTGAGTGGCTGCAGTACAGGCATTTACCCACTGCGCCACCAGATCAGAACCAAAAGCAGCTGAAAAAAATCAGCCGGATGGATTTTGTATAAATGGAGATTGTCTTGATCATTGCTTTTCTAATAAAAAGCAGAGAGAAATAACAATCCTACTTATGATTTGGTTTTTTCTTCTTCACTTCCCTGCTGCTGGTTCAGAGCCACCCTAATTAAAATGAGAGAAAGTTGTTTGCTTCCTATAGAAGATGCGTGCCCTCCAACATTTCACAGATGAAAACCAGGGCATACATTGCAAAGCAAGATCAGAATGTGATCAAGAGGACAAAAGTTATTAATGTGGAAGAACACAAGCTAAGAGAGGCTGTAGCAATGTACTTTTGCCTAGGCCTACTGGAAAGGGCAAGGTTAGCCATTCCCCTAGCGAATTGAGTGCAAATTACTGAGTGCAAATTACTTTTGCAAGTTGACCTCAGTTTTCAGCAACGGAAGTACAGTTACCTCTCCCACTATATCCATGCATTCTGCACCTACGGATTCAACCATCCACAGCATGAAAATATCCCCCCTGAAAAAAATTCCAAAAAGCAAAACTTGATTTTGCTATTTTGTATGGGGGAATACCATTTTGCTATGTCATTGTATTTAATTAGACGAGTAGACACAGATTTTGGTATCCATGGGGGTTGCTGGAACCAAACCCCAGCCAATACCAGGAGCCTGGTGCAAGTTAGAGGAAAAAGTAGGGAAGTGGGAGGAACACAGAGAAACTGGATCATGTTAAAAACAGCTTAAAAGTGGAATGACAAAGGATTCACCAGGACTATCTCTGTCAAATCAGGGTACCTGGAAGATAAGGAGCTGTTGGGAGACAGTAACAAGGTGTTGGAGGACAGCTGTGTATTATGTAGCCTGTCTTATGATTGCCCTGCTGCCTGTGAGTTATCTTCTCACCAAACTAAAGAAAGATTCCACTCCCACTCTCCAGTTGACTTAGTAGATAGACAGAGAAAGGGCACAGTCTTGTTCTTCACTTCAAGCAGCAATATATCATGCTACTGTCCCTGCTAGGCTTGTCCAACATTGCAAGGAGAAGCCCAACCCAATTCTCGTGACTTTAACAACAGTTTGATAAATGGCGCTGAGCTGAATAATTGGGCCAGTGCTGTTGCAGCAGCCGTGGCTGGCCATTCCAGGCCTCCTTTGCCGCCTTGCTGCTGCAGGCGCCCCTCATTGATGGAGGCCAGGCGAGCTCTGTACTGTTCCTTGGCCCCCATTGGCTCCCTGGCCTATTTAAGGCCACACTTGGCACTCCTTGGCACCATTTGAAGTTCGGCTCCCCACCCTCCCTCCCTGGGGCTGGGTGTTTGTCACAACTTGGTGTATGACAGCAGAGGTTCTGGATTTGGCTGTGTGGTTCCAAGGCTCTATGGCCCTGGTTCGGGAGTCCTTTGGACCCAGGAGAATGCTGAGTGCACTGGTGGTCGTTGTGGGGGTCATGTTGTATTTATATTCCAGTGACTAGGGGCTGACCCAGCAGCCCAGATAGATGCGCAATGGCAGAATTGTGATTAAGTGCCTCTAGTCATCCCGATGCTTGGTTAAGCAACCTAACATCAATCAGCCTCAGTGTTGGTGATGTTCCAATCCAGACCTCTAGCTTGTGCCAACCCTACAGGTGTGTTGTGTTGATGTTTCAATAAAGTTGTGGCCTTTTTTGCCCATCATTTGTCTGATCACATTCTTGGGGGGCCTAGTACACTGCAATGCAAGTAGACATTATCTGGTACATTAAACTAGAGTTCAGCCGATTTTCTCAGTGTTTGCCTGAATCTGGTATGGAGTATAAGGCAAAAGATATGGGATGGGGAATTGGAATACATTTCTTCATTTTTCAGTAAAATTTCATAACTGAGGGGGAAACTCACTAGTGCTTCCTTATTCTTCTGTCTTGCCAGCCACCTTGTTTAAATTCTTACAAAGATTCACAGATGTCTTAACTTCATAATAATCTAGTCATTAATGCATTTGATTAATCTCCCCCCCCCCTCTTTTTAAAGCAAACTAGGGACTTACAGCAGCTCACAAAAAGATTTTAGAAGGTGCTGCAGATAAAACTATAGTTGCATGTTAAAACACAATTGAACAAATTATAAGATAATACAATTAAATTAATGGTGATTAAAAAGCACATTAAAGAGCACTGTACCAGGTGACAAATCCCACTTTTGGGCATGCTGCCAGAGGCTCATCTGAATAAAATGCTATTTGACTGTCAATGGAAAGGAATTCCACAGGCTGGGAGCATTCGCTTAATTCTGGTACGTGATGGAGATTTAACAATGGCAGCCAGACATATGATTTTCATATCTTCCTCTTGCGCTTTGCTTCACTCTCTCAAAAAAGCCCAACCTAAATTTGATCTTGAGCAGCTTTGAGTCCCTATATTGGGAGAAATATATATAAACAGAAGAAGAAGAAGTTATTCATGGCTGCAGAAATGTCTAGAAAACATGGGACTGGGCAAACATCAGAAGCAGCAATCATGAGAAGAAGAAATTACACCACATCCTTAGCTTAACCATTATCACCTGTTAATACCACCATGAATCTGCTTTTAAAAACCAAGTTTATAACAGGGCATGAAGAAAATGGCAAGTGTAATTACCTTGGAGTCTCCTGGTCAAGAAATGCACAAGATGTTGGGTGGCCTGGCATTGGGATACTTAATGACCTTCCCCCCAGGAGAGGTCAACACATAAAAATTAATGTGTATTATCTTTTCACCTGCCCTTGCCTCTTCAATGGGATTCATTCCGTCAGTGCGGGGAGAGCTGCCAGCTGCCGAAACATTCAGCAACTGAAATCTGGAAAGTTTGCTTCCCCCACCCCTTTGACCTCCTCAACCATGACCTGATCCAGGTTTTGTACTCTTTCTCTTTTCCAGATCCCTCTTACTGAATAAGTATTGTTATAGTTCAGTCTGGAATACATAATTATAATAATAATAATTTTAAAAATTATTTGTCTTTTCCACCTCTCCCTGCATATCGAGGCAGGATTACAGCATATCAAAGCATATTCATACATTTTGTAACATTTATACACTCATTGCTGGGGTTAGGGGCACAGGACCCTCGTGAATATGGAAAAACTGCAAATAACAAAAACACTATATTTCTACCTGAAAGAACACATCTCTAGGAATCTCTAGGTCTACAGTGCAACTCTGTGGTCAACTTCTACAATTGTGATGGAGGAGTTACAAATGCCTAGTGGATGTACTCTCTAGGAACCTCTAAGTCCTTCACTGTGACTTTTGGTTAAAGTTGACCATAGAGTTGTGCTGGAGGACGTAGATATTCCTAGAGAGAAAATATTGATAAAATCCGTGAATAATCAAATCCACAAAAGTCAAAGCTGCAGATGTGGAAGGGCGAATGTATATTTATCTACAGAATAATTTTGTGAAACACAAATGCAAAAATAACAGTAAAAGAAAGATGTGGAATTTCATGCACCTGTATTTCTGCAGGCTTCATTTAGTGTCACTGATCATGTACCACAATGTCTTCCCCTTAATATTATTCTGAATAATCAGAATACCTTTGGGGTCAACATATCTGGGATTAGAGCAGAGGACATTTGGAGGCATATAGACGTGCCTCAAGGACCCCTATGGAGTCCTTGGATTTGTCATTTGTTCTGGCACCAGAGAAGGCTAAATATCTCATAAAACTACAAATCACAGAATTCTATAGTATTGAGTCATGACAGGTAAAGCAGTGTTAAACAGAATTAATGCTGCAGTGTAGATTAGATCTACACATTTAATCTGAGCGGAGCCTGGTTTCCCCTATGATACGGAAACCTATAGGTGATATGGAAATCTATGATATGGAAATCTATATGGAAATCACTTATGATATGGAAACTTATGGGATCAAAATATTATAGGGTAAAACTACATGCATTAGATCCTACTAGGGAAGCACACCAGGCCCTGAGATTTCAAAGCCAAAACCAAAAATACTGCAGGGGTCCCTAGTAATAATTAAGAGAGGGAAGAGATGGCTTGTTGGCAACACACACACACATACCAGGGTGACCAGATGTCCTAACCACAAAGGAGGACAAGGCACCACAAAATGTAACATTCAAGAAAAATGTAGGGCGTTACAAAATGAAAGTTAAAAACACTAATCTGTATATAAATTCATGCTGCTTAGTCATGCTCAGAACAGAAGAAATTTTGGAATTCCTCCTGGACAGAAGGAAGTGGAGGACTTATCCTGGAAAAGGAGGATGTCTGGTTACCTTGACCAGAATCTATGCCAGCCACTCCAAAGCAGCCTGCAGCAACACAAACAATATATGTGTACATATGTATAGTATGTATGTATACATATATTCATGCACACACAACTTTCAAGGGCGCACTTTCCCTCTGAGATCCCCCCACTACCCTGAGGACTGGAGAAGAAGGTCCAGGCCCTTTGATCTGAGATCCCTATGCCTTACAGACCTATCCCCCCTGTAATGGGGCACAAGGTTCAGGAGGATGCAGTCACAGGAGCCATTCTGGTCCTTGTGGTTGACTTTGCCCCATTTTGAGAATAGTTTTTTTTGTTTTGTTTTTGTTTTTTTGGTGTAGAGACACCCATATTTAATTCTGTGGAAGTTGTACATTCAGATCAAACTAGGGTTTTCTGATCTTAGGCCTCATCCCACTTCTTTAAGCCTCAGAACGACTGGAGGACTCTCAAGGTAAAAGCACCACCCTAGATAGAAAAGTGTTTGTTGTTGTTAAGAGTGCTGTTGGCTCCAACTGGTGCATGGTGCTTTTTATTATCCAGAGGCTTTCTGTCTTCTGCTCCCTCCTTCGTCTCCTTTCTTAGGGTGTATCTACAATGAAATTTGACATCATTTTAACTGCCACAGCTTTATCCTACAGAAACCTAGGACTTGCAGTCTTCTGAGGCACCTGCCACTCTTTGGCAGAGAAGGCTGAATATCTTGTAAAACCATAAATCCCAGGATTCCATAGGATTAAAGTGGTGTCAAACTGCATTATTTTTTTACAGCGTAGACACATGCTTAGACTTGGACTTTATTTGAACGACATGCTGTAAACAATTATATTTGATGCTTAATGAATCATGCTTAAGGACATGATCATGCCCCGCTCCCAGTGACATTAATAAACACCATCCCTAGGTCTCAGGTTTGGGGTGTGAAATTTTAGGATCTGAGGTGCTCCTGGCCTGGCAATCCTACTTGAGACCCACCAATGCCAAAAACACAAGTCCACAGGCATATATGGTAACCCATTGTTCAGTACCCACCAGCGGGAATCCATTGAGTTCAGGAGAGGACAAAGGAAATGTCACTTGTCTTAAATTGTAAGCATTGCTCTGACTTAAGCTGTTGTAAGGGCAAAAAATGTCATGGGTTGGGTATGCCTGCTTCCAATTTTTTGGCTTGATATTCTACTACATAGTCCGCTCAGATCGTGCACTTTGGTTTGATTAGAAACCAAATCACTCCTCTATGACAATACTCAAGTCCCTCCAATTCCACAAATTCCATTAATTGTCAGGCAACTTTGTTGAGCAGCCAAATGCATTAATTGCTTTCATAATCTGG
This sequence comes from Urosaurus nigricauda, assembly GCA_034509955.1. Classification (NCBI taxonomy): domain Eukaryota; kingdom Metazoa; phylum Chordata; class Lepidosauria; order Squamata; family Phrynosomatidae; genus Urosaurus; species Urosaurus nigricauda. The sequence continues at coordinate 131,523,419 of JAOEGL010000005.1, read as the reverse complement.
CTGTCTACTCGGGGATGGGTTGTAATAAATCTTGGCACAAGTGCACCCTTTTTTAATCATATCAAATTCTGTGTTTGGCTTTCAGTAATTGGCATTTAAATTGTGCAGTGTATACACAAAGCATGGTTCATACTTTGTTTTGTTTAAGTTTATGCTGGGATTCATCAGATTAGTCTTTTTCTATGTATGATTCAGGCACAACATCTGTGCACGGTTTACACACACAACATACATACACTCCACTTATTCATGAGCAAGTTGCAATGGCCTATGGTTAATATAACAACAGTAAAGATCATCATTATCATTAATAATTTCTACTCCCTAGTGGTCAATTTATTTTTATTTAATAGCAAATTTATTGTGGAAGACAGCGGCAGATAATGAAAAATGCAGTGTCGCTGATAGTAAACTGGCCTCTGCTTTCCTTGACAACATGCCAGTTCCTCAGCTGCAGAATTACCCTACTATCCATCTTCATAAAGGATTCTTTCAAAAGCGTTATTAAACAGCAGGAAGGAATGGCATACGACAGCTTCATAAGTCATTAAGAGGTAAACATGAGCAATTTCCTGTTGGGAATTCCTAACACACTCCTAAACATCCCTCTGTTGTTAGTATCCAACTACACCAAATAGTTTGAAGCATGCTTTGAGATAGGGTCCAGTTTTTAGTTTTAGTTTTCACTGGAGCTCATGTTACCTATTTTCTTTTTCTCTCTGTTTCCTGGTTCTGATCATTACAACTCCTTCTGTGGTTTGATCCATTCAAAACTGAAAAATGTTTCTTTTCTTTTTTTTTTTCTTTTGTATTACAATGCCCAGAATCCTCCTACCAGCAGGGTCACTGGCTTTGCTGGCTGGGGAATTCTAAGAACTGTAGCTCCCAAAAAGTTACCCACCGACTGTTTCCCTTTGGTAGAAACAGTCCCAGTTAATCCTCGATCATCCAATTTTTTCAAACTGATTTGAAAATGTCTCAATTTGGTGTTTCTCACCCTCCCACTTTCCCCCTTGGTCCTCAGATTAGTTTTATCGCTGCAAACTGAGTTCAAAGTGCAAAAATAATCTGCACTCACTTAATTCTGTAGGAGGGAGAGGAGAGGAGGAAGGCAGAATATTGTCCTTTCCTGTAGACTAAGGACTTTTATCACACAAGGTTTGAAAAGTGGAATTAGAGCAGGACAGCAGCAGCTACTGTGGCCATATTTTATCACATGATGCTGTGTCTGTCCAGTAGTTGATCCATACTCCATCCATTGCTGGAGCACTCATTCTATCCCACTGCTTTTCCATTATTGAGTGAGTGTGATAAGTTATTCCCAAAGCAGTTCTGAGATGCAGGCAGTCACTTGTTGCAAATGTTCATGATTTTGCTCCTCTCCCCCTCTCTTTTCTCTCCCTTGCTCTATCCTGGTAGGTTGTCTTTCTTTCTTTCTTTCTTTCTTTCTTTCTTTCTTTCTAAATATGGGCTCTATAATTGTACAGTAAACCAACTGGAGAAGAAGAAAGGTAAAGATCCTGTATCAGAAGATGTATTTCTGGCATGTAGCTGTTTCCTGGTGCTACACCCCCAAATCTACCTTTTACATGATGTCACCTCCTCAAAACTGGCAATTTCATATTGTTGGAAAATGGGGGAGGGGGGAGCAGAGATATGTTTTCCTATAGGGCCTATAGGAAAACACATCTCTGCGTATAGGAGAGCATGCTGCAACAGGCACCTGCAGACATCTGCAGAGGTTCTTGGAAAGTCCCTGCAAAGTTTTATTGTTTCAGATGCTTTATTATTGCTGATCCAGTTATAGTTATTTGGGCATATTGTAGTTAGTAAAGAATTCCAATCTCCATGACAACAAAAAAATGGGGTATGATACCATGTGTATGTATGTATGTATGTATGTATGTATTATATGCTGCCTTTCTCCTGGAGTGGGACCCAAGGCAGCTCACAGGAAAAAAAATCTCTTAAAACCTAACAATGCAGTTTTAAAAACAATTCAAATAACCTCAGTTAAAGCAGGATAAAATTATTTTTAAATGATACAAACGTTTAAAAATTAAAAAAATACACTGTTGTTAAGTCATGAGCAGAACATTGCTCATGTACAGAAAAATTGCTATAGACTTTCAAACTATCTCAGCTTGGATCTGTGATGCAGCAGATGTCAGGCAAGGTGGCAGATTATATGGATCATCACCCAATTCTGCTCAAAGGAATGAACTTCAAAAAAGCCAACCCAGCTATTCTCTGTAGCTTCTGTAAAGATTTCTTGTCCTGGTCTTCCACACTGGTTGGAGCAAAAGTTCCTAATTTTTCAACGGCAAGTGAAAAAGCACATGATTTCTATGTACATTTGGAGTCTTCAACAGAGTCTCCATGGTATTCATTAGACTTCTTCCTTTCTTGGTTCTTTCATGCTACTGCTGCTAATATTATTAGTAGTAATACTACTTCTACAACCTCTGAAGTTACATGTTGCAAATCAGTGGTGAGAAATCACTGGCTCCAAAGATATTTTGAACTACAGCTCTCAGAAGACCCAGCCATTATGGGCAAGAATAAAGGCATCTGAGAGTTATAGTCCAAAACATCTAGAGAGAAAAATGCTTCTTGCTTCTGCTATGAGCAAATGAATAATGAATATGACCTGGCACAAGACAGGCTCTTAGGATCGACTTTCATGAAATCTGAAATAAACACTCTTTCCATTGTATTCATGTAATTCATGAAATCACTAGGGGAAGAGGCCACACTGCTGGATTCACAGCTCTTCCACACTGCAGAAATAAAGCAGTTTGACATCACTTTGAGGATGCAACTAGACTAGTGGCTTAAGCTGGCACCAGTCTGGAACATTATGCCTTGGTCCAGGATCAACCACAATGACCACCACACACATCACTCCAAATCTGGTGTGTCACTGTGTTGTTGTGCAGATGGGCCAGTCGGACTGACATAAGTTCATGACATTACAGTATTGTGAGAAGGTTCCAGACATTAAGTTCATTGGCTCTGCTGGCCTGTCCCCCTCAGTGCCACTGTCACCCCCAGTTCCTTGCATGAAGACTGCCACCATCAGCTTCAGGGTGAGTTTGACATTTTTCCCCCCAATGTGGAAAAGCCTTAACTTCATGGCTCCATCCTATGGAATCCTGGGGTTTGTAGTTTGGTCTGAAAGAGAAGTCTGGTGCTTCACCAAACTACAAACCCCAGGATTCCATAGTACAGAATCAAGGTAGTTAAAGTAGTGTCCAACTGCTTTATTTCTGTAATACCCTTGGTGTTAGCACTAGAGAGACCCCTCCTCTTTTGATGTCAGAGTTGCAATAAAATACAGCTTAAACGGCTCTTCTATGAGCCTGCTGTGGACGCCATTACTATAATCCTTCCATCATATGTAGGTTAGCACTAGGAGTTGCGTCGGCTATGTTTTTCCAGACTCTCTGGAGGAGGTGAAAAATGCCAACAATGGACTGATGCCAAAGAGTGAACAACTCAGGTAGCCCTGCGTGCTTATCACTCTTGCCCACTCTTGCTCAATGTGTGCCCATTGCTTCCATTCACACTTCAATGTTGCCACTTTTGAAAAATGACTTCAAAGTGATCCAAACCCATTTCAAAGAAGGCACCACCATTTGGCCTTTTTCAACACCTTGAATTTTGGTCCAGGGTTGAAATTCACTATAAATATCAGTGCCCTTCTTTGTTCCCTCGGCTTAGTCTAGTAATAGGCAGACATGCTGCCAGTTTTATTCGGCTAGCTTCTTTTTCGCTCACCAATCTTCATTTGCCTTAGGAGCTACTGAGTTCTCTTTTTATCTCTGGACCTGTAACAAGAGGATCAGCTATCCATTCAGGTGTAGTATCTCCATTAATCTGGCCTACTCTGTTCCAACATAGCACCTTTGAATTTCTTAGTCCTTGTGTGTGTGTGATTGTGTGTTTTCGTATGATTGTTGATTTCCCGTATTAAAATAAAACTCATTATTTGTTTTGGACCATGCCTCTGGAATTTTTTGTGCCTCTGGACCTGGTAATACACAGGGATTGGCCAGTAAACATTTCTACCATTCAGTTAATTTTAATTCCCCCAAATCCCAAGGATTACATGGGTGTTGGGCCTACAGATAGCAGGACAGCATTTGACAAGGCCCCTGGCCAAAGGTGTGCCTGATGCTATGGGCAAGGTCAGAAATATAGTCTTGCTCCTGGATTATCACATGGTGACTCATTTGTGTTATTATTTACATGGAAAGTGGGCTTTTAGTATAGAAAACACCAATCTCAACTAAATACTCTCTACCACCTTGTGTAGTTGATGAATGTTATCTTTAGCAGCCCTTACTGGCATGCTACAAAAGTGTTTTTTTTAAAAAAAAAAAAAAATATTGAACTTGGACACACATGCACAGACTGTGTGGAATGCAATGGTCTTGTATGGAGGCAGGTTATAGCCACAGACTTAGAGAATTTGATTTAAAATGTATTTCCACCCAAACATGTCTGTGTTTATGTGTATTCAATATCCCTGACTATGAATCTGCATTCTGAAAGGCAGTTTTACTATGGCAAAGCATACACCAGATTAATAATAATAATGCTTTAATTTATACCCAGCTTTTTGTGGGAACAATTGGCTTACAAAAATAAAATACAAATACAAATATACACCAATTCCCCCCCCCCCCCCCCCCAGGATTTCCATAATTTTAGTTCACCAACATCTACCAAGGAGTTTATAAATCTTAACAGTGACTATGTTCTGTCATTGGGGACAATCCTACCATTAGGCAGAGTGAAAGTGTTGCACACACTGTGCCATGTACTCTGGGAGGTACATCTACACTAATGAAATAATACAGTTCAACACCACTTTATGTGTTGCAGCACCATCATATGGATTCCTGGGATTTGTAGTTTTGCAAGGTCTTTGGTTTTCTCTGTTAAAGAGTGCTGGTGCCTCACAAAACAGCAAATCATAAGATTCTGTAAGATACAACCATGGCAGTTAAAGTGCTGTCAAACTGCTTTATTTCTACAGTGTAGATGCACCCATAGTATCCTGAAAGGGCAGCAAACATCTCAATTATTCCATTTATCATTATAGTATACATATATGCCACTATGTAGTCCAAAAAGAAACTTTTCCATGTCAAAAGAAGTTAAAATACAATATTATTTCCTTCTAATCATAATGGCAAAGTCTGAAGTAATGGGTCAGTCATTACAGTTGGAATTCACAGGGATGGAAGAACCAATGCTAGCACCCCATCTTTGGGTACTTGGGCAGTAAAAACAAAAACAAAAAAGCAAGTTTTTATAAAAGGCATTTTGATATTTGAGGAGTGCAAGATTGCTATTGCTAAATTGAGGGAGGGCCCCAATAGTGCATTTCTCCCCCAGGCCCTGTAATAGCTCTTAGCAACCCTCTTTGTGTATTGATCCTTATTCTGTAATGTTTGCACACATAAGGACTAGAAACCTTTAACCACAGAAACAGATCCAGTTTGTGGTATGCGTCCTGTCTGTTGCTGCTTACTATACACCTCGAGAAGCTCTGTTACTTACCTGGCCAAGTTAAATGAAAATGGAACTGCCAACAATTCATTGCTTTCCCAAGTAAATGTTGCTTCTAAAAATAACAAGGGAGAATAACATCTGTGTTTCTCATAAGCATTACACATCTCCTTTTCTTTGGATGTGATCCAATTTGCTTCTCAGGGATAATACCTCAGAGCCTTGCAGATTATTCCGAAGGATAAAAAGTGTAAGAGGAGCCCTGCTGAATCAGGCCAAAGGACTATCTTGGCAAGTATCCGCTTTCCCACAGTGGCCAACCAGATTCTCATGGGAAATTCACAAACAGGACATAAGGGTAACGGCCCTTTCTCCCTAACACAAGCAAAGCTTGGAAAAGTTCTTTTTTGTGGATTATAATACCCTAGAATCCCCAAGGTAGTATGTACCTTGGATATGCTGGCTGGGGGATACTGGGAGCTGTGATCCAAAAAAGTAACTTATCAAAACTTTTTTGAGAACTCTGTGTGAGTGTGTGTGTGTGCTTGCAGACAATAAACACACACACGCACCAGGAATGAAGTTTTGCACAAATGCAAGCAAGATAGTTGGGTTGGATTTAATGAAGTGGCATGTCCAGTGCTAAAGTGATGGTTGTCCCAGTCTCAATGAGCAGTGAAAAACTGAACAGAAAGATGAAACCTATGCCTCAGTTTGCAAGGCATTTGATCTTCAAGATGACAGGATTATTCTAGTGGTGGTAGTGATGGCGATAATATGCAACCAAGCCTTTAAATCTAATCTTCTGCTTCAGAGCTCTTGTGATGTGCGTTGGTAATATAAAAGAGGGTCTGCAGCTCTTCCATTTTGCTCTAAGATTAATGCTGTGGACCCTTTCATCCTCTGGTATTTTGAACAACTCCAACAATCCTTTCTCCTTGGCCACTCTGGCAAGGGCTCCTGTGTGCTGAAGCCACAACATGGGAAGGCCAAACATTCTCCTCGCCCCCGCTCTAGGACTCCAAGCCAATTTATCTTGCCATAGCTCTCCTTTTTGTTTTGTTTTTAAATCCAGCCAAGGCAAACACCTTGGCAAGCAGCCTCCTTCTGAGGCCAATGGACTGCATACAGTACCACCTTCTTCATCATTGCAGATGGGTGGGACTCTTTTTGACTGTTAAGTCAGGACCCATCAGGATAAGAAGCTGCTTCAGGCTTTATTCATCCTTTGCCTAACGTCTTTGGTGTTCATTCCCAGCCAGGCTACATCACCAGCTTTAGACAGAAATCTTCATAATTTTTTGTTGTTGTTGTGGGAATCTCCTACACATGTCTGTCCAGCTTTTTATAGCAACAGTAAAACCCCTCTTTGGGAACAGTTATGATGAGGTATAGGATTTGTCTCGGACTGGCAATGGGTGTAACTTTTCCTGTTCTTGGATTTCCCTTCCCCGCACACCCTTCCTTTTTGGCAACCTCGTGAGCTAAAGCTTCCCAATTTGAAAATGTTTGTAGGCCCTTCCCCGTAAAATTCCACAACAATAACTGATGGCAAATTAGATAATGTATAGTGAGAACCTGTCCTTCTAAAATAGTCCAACAAGAGGAGCTCTGAGGAGAAATACTTATAGAGATATCAAGTGACTAGCTCTATTATTTGATTGAAAACATATCACTCTTTAACCTTCTTTTTCTGTCCATCAGGGCCGCCAAAGCCATGTACAGCAAAATCACAATAATAAAGGCAAAAGAAACAGAGCATTCTTTAAAAACGGGGCAAAACTAAACTAAACCCCAAAGGCCTGTTGAAATAATATCGTTTTGACAAGTTATCAAAAATGGAGTAAGGATGGAGCCAGCCTGCTTTCTCCTGGGAGGGAGTTCCATAGTCAAAATGATGCTACAGAGAAAGCCTTGTCTCCTGTATTCACCCACCAAATTCTTTGGGGTGGTGGGACATGCCACAGAGCTTTGGCTGAAAATTTCAAATAATGAAGAGGCTCAAACAGAAAGAAGACACTCTGTTGCCACATTGTTTAAACCTTTGTAGATCAAAACCAGCAACTTGAACTGAGCTTTGAAGTCAACTGGGAGCCAGTGCAGTTGGTCCAAGACTGGTGAGATAGGTCTATAACAGTGCACAACGGGCAACAGCCAGGAAGTCTCATTTTGCACTAACAGCAGCTTGCAAACATTTTAGAAGGACAGATCCATGTAAAGCATGTTGAAGCAGCCTAATTAAAATGCAATTCAAGAATGGATTATTACCACACCCATCTATATCTCCCCTTGAAGATGCCTCAGCTAGTATACAAGCAAAGGCATTCCTGGTCACAGTTACCATCTGAGAGCAGTTCTGAACCCCAAAGCACCCCCCAATGCACCTGAGTACAACTCAGAGGGAGTACAACTCCATCCTGAACTTCTAATATAACATTTAATTTTTAAAAAAACTTGAAAAATAAAAAGCTTTCTTAGTGGTGTAAAAAAAAAAAAAAGGTGGAGTGGGAGAACCAGGAAAGTAAATTCAACCAAGTAAAAGGGAAGTATTTTAATTTTTTTTTTAAATTACAACATTTGCAGCCTGCCTTTGCTCCAGAGATTCTCCCTTGATTCTTTTATATCTTCAGAACTATCTGCACATGCCTCCCGCTGTCTACACATGCATCCCACTGGCAGGGGAAAAAATAATAAATGTTCCCAGAGAATGTTTTCCAGAGTTGAGTGGCGACTACCAAAAAGCCCTCCAAGACTAAGGCCCAGGTAGATTTAAAAGGTTTAAAAGAATTCCTTCAGGCATTGAGGTCCCATGGTCTACAAAGCTTTGCTGGTTAAAGCAACACTTTGAATTGCCCTAGAAACAAGTAAGTATTTTTAGGACTGCAGACTTCACTAAAGCTTTGGGCTGAAGTACTATACATAATTATTTGGGAGTGAGACACCACAAAATTGGAACAGTAATTAGGAAGGCTAAAGATGAAAGTGTAAAGCCAGGATTAATGTTGTAGATAAAGAAAAGTAAAATAATGGTCACAGAAGAAATACAGAAATTTAGCCTAGACAACGAGGAAATCAAAATAGTTAGAGAATTCCCATACCTAGGATCAAACATTGACCAAAGTGGTGATTGAGGCTCTGTTCAGACTGGCCATTAAGGCCGGCCTGGGGGCGAAGTCAAGGCATTGCGTCCAGATGATGCATGTCTCAACTTTCCTCCCCCCAGGGTGCCATGACACCACATGCTGCTCCACATGGCGCATGGCATCATGGTGCTCCTCCAGCGCTGCATCCATATGATGCAGTGCCAAAGGAGTGCCATATAGCTGTGGCACCACTTTTTGTGGCTCCTTTTTGCACCCTGGAAAGGCCAGTTTAGGGCCGTGGCATGCGGTTGCCACAGCCCCGACCTGGCTGAAGAAGGGGCGGCTGGAGGCTGTTTGTACAGTCCCTGAGGGCTGTTTGTACAATCCCTGAGTCAGGAAATAAGACGACTAGGGAGTTTATCACATGGGAGGAATTTCTCTCAATTTCGAAAGAAATGGAATTGAGGCTAGTTCAGAATTGAGTAAATTCGCTAGTTCAGCAAATTTACGTGATTGGGTATTGACGCTGCATTGCATTCAGAACTGCCTGAAATTCCCTCCCAGTGCCCAAAATTGTGTGTGATAGTTTCTCATGCAATAACGTGAAACCCCATGATTGCATTCAGAAGGACTTCCCTTTGCCTGAAAATGTGCGTGATCAGCTTTCACGCAATCACGCGAAACCCCATGTTTGCATTCAGATTGCCATTGGGTTATACTTCCAATTTCCTTCGTGTGATAAACTCCTAGGAATGGGTAAGGCAGCTATGAAGGAATTAGAAAAGACCCTGAACAGTAAAGATACACAACTGAGTACTAAAGTCAGAATTGTCCAGGCCATTGTATTCCCCATTTTTATGTATAGATGTGAGAACTGGACAGTAAAAGAAGCGGACAGAAACAAAATCAATGCATTCAAGATGTGGTTCTGGAGAAGAGTGCTTAGGATACTGCAGATAGCCAAAAAGATGAACAAATGGATCCTTGAACAGATCAAACCAGAACTCTCCTTGGAGGCCAAGATGATTAAATTGTGGCTGACGTAATTTGTCCATATAATTAGAAGCCATGTATCACTGGCAAAAACAATAATGCTAGAAAAGGTAGAAGGTAGAAGGAGGAGGGGGAAGACCATGTGCCAGATGAATAGACTCAATCAAGGGAGCCACAGGTATGGGTTTGCATGGTCTAAGCAATGCATTGGAGGATAAGAAGTCTTGGAGTTGTCTCATCTACAGGATCGCCATAAGTTGGAGTCAACTTGAGGGCAGATAACAACAAACAATAAAAATTCAATGGAGCTCAGTCAAACTGACTTCAGAGCACACATGAATAAAATCATGCTGCTAGTTGGTCAATTGTGTAACTGATATTGATCAGCTTAGCCACAAAAGCAAACACGTTAGTCATACAAGTAAACACATTCAAATAAGGAACTTGAACAAAATGAGGAAGTATCAAAGATGCTGAACCCCATTTATAAAACAGGTCAAGCACCCTTGGTCAGTATGAAAGCCAGTGTGGCATAGTGGTTTGAACACTGGATTATTTCTTTGGTGACCAGAGTTTGAATCTCCACTCAGCAATGGAAACTCACTGAGTGGCCTTGGGCAAGTAACAATCTGTCAGTTTCAGGGGCAAGCAAAAGCAAAAACCCCTCTGAATAAATCCTGCCAAGAAAACCCCATGTTAAGTTCCTCTTAGGGACTTAAAGGTACACCACCACAACAAGATTTGGGTAGTTCATTTAAAGTTCAGGCTGAAACCCAGAGTAGATGCACCGTCCCATTGACATGGAAACTGCTAGCGAATAAGATCATATTAACTATGGAAATAAGATCATATTAACTTTGGCTTTGATGCTTGTAAGTCAAGCTGTGCTCGACTTACTCCCAGTTTTTGTGCTCCCAGTTTTGTTGTTGAATTTTCTCAGGTGGAGCATTTCCCTATTGGGAGAATGCACACTCCTAAAAGAAAGGATTTCACAGAGTATTTTGCAAATTCAACAGAGTATTTTGAAGGCAATGATTCTCATGTTTGAAAGCACAGCAGCAGCAAAAGAAAAGATGGATTTATTAAAATGATGTTACGTACTGGGCAGAGTTCTAAAAATTATGCAGAGAATGTTAATCTTGGCCCCTGCTGTGGTGTTATTGGGATTAATTAGGGGCTATGTTGGAGTCAAAAGCCTGGCAAATAGATATAATCTTAATAGCAGCCAAGCTCATAGAATCGGCAGCAGAGGGGAAGGATACCTGCAAATACTTTAAGTATTAAAGACACAGAGAAATTAGCTAGTTATATTTTTTTGAAAACAGGGCAAATCTCAAGTGAAACTCTTCTGGATGACTGACAAACATTGCATTGGTTATTCCTGGAAACATAATAATCATGAAGGACAGACTAATATCATGGAATTGTTGGAGAAATGTCAGGATATACATAATATGTCTCACTTGTGCCCAGGGGTGAGCAAAGTGCATGAGGCTCCCCCAAGGGTATTTTTGAGGTCTTCAATCCATCTAGATTCCCCAGACCCACTTTTTCTCGCCCCCCAAAAGGATGATTTGTTTCTTCTGGAAGCCTCCAGGTGAGGCAATTCACCATTTGAAACAAGTTGCAGCCCTTCCACTGTTTTAACAGTGCTTATCTGTCTTGTTAAAGTATGCAAAGGGGATCTTGTAGCACCTAACTGAAAGAGAGAAGTTGGTAGCATGAGCTTTTGCAAACTTGAGCCTGCTTCCTCAGATGCATGTGAATATCTAGCTGCTTCCACAATTTTAATTGAGTTTTGGATGGGGGTACATTTTTAGAAATGAAGACATTGAAATAGTTCGCTATTTTCCATGTGTTAGCTCAGTCATTAATCAGAATGGAGACTGCAGTCAAGAAATCAGAAGATGTGTTAGACTTGGAAGGGTAGCTACAAAGGAACTAGATAAGAGCCTGAAGTACATAAGATGGCAGAAGAGGACGAGGCCACCATTGCAGCAGTGCCATCTGCCTGATGCCCTAAAAGCCCCCCCCCCCCAGGCAATGTCAGGTAGGGAGAGAGCAGGAGGAGAGGGGTGGAAGAAAGAGAAGTCACAGAAGTCGAGGAGAGGTGCTCGCCGCCTGCCTTCCCCCTTCTGACTGCCTTGCCACCCTTCCCATCTTGGCCAAGTTGCCTGGCATACACACCAGCTGTCCCCCTCCACAACACAGGATACCTCTGCCATCTACCTGCTGCAGCTGCAAGCGGGCATAGGATGCTGCTGCCTCCTAGAAACTCCTTCCAGACCTGGCAGGGAAAGAAAGGGAGGAGAAGGAAAGGAATTTATGGCCATCCCTGCTGATGCCATCAATGGTAACTCCCTTTCCTGGACTTCTGAGTGGCCCTGGATGGTAGAAGTGGATGGTTGGGGGGACCTTGTGAGAAATGGTGAGCAACCACTCCACAGGGTGTTCACCTCCCCTTAGGTGTCCCCCAATGAGGTCTGCACACCCTGCATCTCCTAGTGAAGCCCCGGTCCGTGCTATCTTCTTTCCCATTTCTATGTATGGTTGTGAAATCTGGACAGTGAAGAAAGCAAATAGGAATAGAGTAAGCCCATGTTGAAATGTTCTCTGAATACTATGGACTGCTAAAAAAGACAAATAAATGAGTTCCAGAGCAAATCAAATCTGAACTCTCCCTGGAAGCCAAGATGACTTAACTGAGGCTGTCTAACTTTGGCCTGATCATGAGAAGACATGACTCACTAGAAAGGACAATAATGTTTGGTAAGTAGATGACATTAAGATAAGAGGAAGATAGCACTCAAGACGGAAAGACTCAACCATGCCCCTGAGTCTGCAAGACCTGAGCAGGGCTGTTGATGATAGCATCATTTGGAGGTCTTTCATTCATAGGGTCACCTTAAGGTGAAGTTGATTTGTTAGCAGTCAACAACAACAATTTTTACCAATCCATCCTGTCCTCAGCATGAACCAGGGTAGAAAATCAGGCCTAGCCTGGACCTGCTAGAATTGCCCACCCCTTTTCTAAAGCAGTTGATAAAAAAGAACCCCAAAATATTATTTTGAAAGACAGAAGAACCTTGGTTGCACAGCTGAAAGCATTAAAATGAAAACTCTTCCAAAAGCACACAGCAAACAAGAAACTGCACACTGCCTTGGTGCTGTTACATTTTGCATCATCAAATGCATTTTACCTTTTCCCTCTCTTGTAAATGCTCATCTTGTTTCTATTTCAACCTGTGCAACTATCAGTCATAAACTTGTCTCCAGGACACACACATGCACACACAGAGAGAGGTTTTTGGAGAGGCCCAGGTAAAAGCAAAAGGAAGCATTACAAGGGCTGCTGTACTTGGACTGCCCTCTATTGGGTATTTTGTGACTCCTTTTGCCAAGAATCAGATTCCCGGGATAGTCTGTGGGGGAATGTATGACTTAATAGTAGTGTCACTTGCCAGTTACAAGGGGTGTTGCCTCTGAATATCAAAATTCCTAATCCTTAATCTCCCATGTGGCTAAGTTATTGTAGAACTGGAGCGTCTGTTTTTTGTTATGATAGTACTGCCAAACACTCAGATTGGGGAGGGTGAGGGGGAAGTAACACAATTCAACTTTGGAAAACGTTCTATATTCCATTTGGGAAGGTGAATTAAAGCCACTTATATGCACAGTGTTTATTTTTTTAAAAGTGTGACACTTCTGGGTCAGTTTGGACAATATGAGCAGACTTCAGGCTTGGGGTATCTATTTTGTGTTTTTGCTGGAACTCCACCAGAGAGAAATGCAAAATGGTGGTACAAGGAATAGAAACTGTTACTCCTGCACTCTGCAAACTGTTCACCGGAATACACCATATAAAAGGTAAAAGTTTCCCCTTTGACAAGGTTGTCAAGTTGTGTCTGACTGTAGGGGGTGGTGCTCATCTCCATTACTAAGCTGAGGGAGCCAGCGTTGTCAAAGAAGACTCTGTGATCATATGGCCAGTATGACTGCAGAGAACACTGTTACCTTCCCACTGAAGTGGTACCTATTTATATACTAGCACTTTTACATGCTTTTGAACTGCTAGGCTGGCAGAGGCTGGGACTAGGGTCGGGAGCTCACTCTGTCATGCATGCATGGGTCTCAAACTGCCAACCTTACGATCATCAGAGTCAATGTCTTAACTGCTGAGCCACTGCGTCCCACAGGAATACACTGTACATGAGTACAAATTCAGTTCTGAACTAGTACAGCTCAGAAATCTGAACGTGAAACTCTAAAAATAGCCAGCTGGTCAAAGGCAACCAAGCAATATTCTCATTTTACAGAAGGGGACCACTGAGGCTAAGAAACAAATAGCACTGACCCAGCCATGGCAGAGATTTGTTTATTTGTCACATTTTTCTTCCATTACCAGAGTGAACCCCTTTGAGATCTATTCCAAATCATTCTCAAATTTACCAGGAGATCCCATCCTATCTTCTGAATACCTTGATTCACATGTACATCATTATCCAGTACAGGACCAGCATAAAATGACTATAGAATTTGATCCATAAAATGCTAAGGAATGCAAAAAGAGACCAACTCATAAAAGCATGGTGAGTGTTCCCAGATGGAGCAGGCATACATGGGGGGAATTTTACATTGCCCAATCTTCAAAGGATGTCAGAGGACATGAACAAATTAAGAAAACAGAATTTCATGCGTTGGGAAGTGTAAGAAATTCCCTATTCTCACTGGCAGCTTGTGCACATATTCCAAATTTCACAAGGAGATGGGCTCTATCATATTTACCAGGTATTGTCCAGAGAGGTGCAATGATGTAGAGGCAATAATGTGTAGTGGTCTGAGTGTTGGACTAGCACACTGGGAGGACAGTGTTTGAATTCCTGCTCAGCAATGGAAACCCACTGGGTGACCTTGCACAAGACACACTCTCTCAGCCTCAGAGGAAGGCAAGGGCAAACCCCCTTGGAACAAATTCTGCCAAGAAAAACCTGCGATAGGTTTGCTTTAGGGTTACCATAACTCAGAAATGATGTCAAGGGACACAACAACAACAACAACAACAACAATGTGCATAATAATTAGACAATGTACATATTTTCCTGTGCATGCATACAGGGACAGCACCTTCTCCGTGGCATGGTCTGAAAGTGGAGTTTCCTGTGTTTACGAAACTTGACCCAGTTGCGTATAACACAAACAAAATGCATGTGCTGGAGATCTGTTTCCTTCATATATTTATGCCACAATCCATACCCTCTAGTGTCAAAAAATAACTTTGAATTAAAAAAAGGATAGTGTGCAAAAAGTTAATTGAAACCAGAACAGAAATCCCTGTTTGTCTAGAAAGGGTTTTAAAAAAATCAGTCCCTGGGTTTCTTTCTTATTCTTGGCAGATGCTGGGCTAAATATCTAATCTTCTGCAGAGCACACCCCCATTTCCTGCTTCAGAGTTATGAAATGCTGAAAGCTGCCTAGCTCTTAAACGCCTTTTGCTGCTTGGTTTAACAAAATTGGTTTAGCAAAGCTTTCCTCCAAGAGAAGCAACCAAACAGCACCCTCTTATGGCCATTCTCTCCCCTTGACAACCCTTCCAAATATTAAGGGGGATTTAGGAAATGCAACACTGCTTTGGCATCACAGGCAGGAGCTCAGCATTCAGGGCTCTGCTTTGTGTCACATTGATCTATTCAAGTGATTTAAAATAATGATGGCTTAATGGGCAGGCTGCGAGAAGCGCAATTAATTCCTACTATCCATCACCAAACAAGCAAAAGAAAGATGCAGATGGTCTTCCTCTGGGCAGGTTTGCCAAGGCAAATATTTGGGAATCTAGGTCCTAAAGTCTAGGAAGTGGGGCAATTTACAAATCAATTAAATACATGACTTCGTAGAAGTAAGTACATCAATTGCCCACTTAGATTCATGTCACAAAACCCAATGCCTAGGTGTATGGGAGAGAGAATTCTTGATCTACAGAATAAAATCTGTAGAAGCCAGTGCAGTTGTGGTAAGGAACTGAAGTTTTATATAGGCTGTGTTTGGTCAACTGTATCGTGCATATTAAGCCAAGCGAAGGATGAGCCTTGTGCTCAGATAGGCAGCCACTCTCCTTCTTGGCATTTGGCAATTTATGCACTTATTTTAAAGCAACTCTGAAGCGCTCGACCCCTGTATACTCAACCCTGGCTGAGCTCAATTGAAGTTTGTTTTCTAGGTACAAGCTAAGAAACTATGGTTATCAGTTTTGGAACAAGCCAAGATCGTAAACCATACCCATTGTTTCCTAGTTCAGATAAAATGGGAAACACTGCAAGAGATCTTGGCTTATTGTAGAACACTGAAAAGGGAAGATTGAGGACAGAGTCATAACAAAGCTCTTTGTCTTGAAGATGCTAGAAGAGTCTTTGAGGATTGGGAGGGAGTGGGGTTGACATCCAACAATGTATCCTTGTGTAGTCTGAGCAGTAGATAGCTTGTAAAAATTCTGCCTCTTTCTTCTGAAAGAACCTTTAATTATCTTGGCCCATATCATTATATTTGAAATCAGGAGACAAAATACAGTGTTGCAAATGCTACTTGGATTGTAATAACTCTCAGTCTCTCTCTTTCTCTCCCTCTTTCCCCTCTCTCTCAAGTCAAGACTCTTGCTTTCTTAATTTTCCACTACAAAATCTGCATTTCATAAAGAACTAGCTGTACTGAAATGACAGTTTAAAATGCATGCAGTTGCTCTCATTCTAGGCATAGCTGCTTTTGCTTGCATTCACTGCCTGTGTTGTCATATGAAACCTGTTTATTCTATATTCTGAAATAACAAGGGATGTGTAGTTATTTTCAGTGGCTTGTGGAAAAAGCACTTTGTGCAGTCTTGGCCTTCCACATGAATTTTAAACGATGGAAAGTATGGAACTTAGAGCTTAACATTTTCTGGCCTGCTTGTCAGACAGCTTGGAGCAAATGTGTATGCTTGGTTAAAAAGTTATCCAACTCCTGTGATCGGATTAGCTCCATTGTTTGCTACTCATTTGCTATGACCCATACAGATAGTGAACGATGGCAGTACAATGGTAGAACTTAAGTCTTAAGCTTCAGTAAACAAAAGTCAAGAGTAATGTTGACTGCGAACAGATTGCTCCCCATTTGTTAAACAACAAATGCCAGATTGCAATCTTTGAGGTTAATATAAGTGATCATCATCAGCACACACACACACAGAGACCATACTCACAGCCTGTACAGTGGTTTACAATCTTTTGTTGCTGTGTGCCTTCAAGTTGTTTCTGACTTATGGCAACCCTAAGTCAAACCTATCATGGCACGATTTATCCAGAGGTTTGTCATTGCCTTCCCCTGAGGCTGAAAGCAAGTGATTTGCCTAAGGTCATCCAGTGGGTTTCATGGTTGACCTGGGAATCGAACCCTGGTCTCCAGAGTCATAGTCCAACACTCAAAACACTATGCCATACGGGCACTCTTAGTTCACCTGAAAAAGAGATAATGTACTTTGTTACACAACCGATACCCACCCACACTCATATTGGATGGACCAGGCAGTTAATGTAGGGTTTTGTCTATGTAAAGTAAAGATTAATAGGATAGTATTTTCAGAAGTGGGAAAACCTCCTAGCTAGTATGGCTACTGGTTGTGGCATTTTGGGAGATGTAATGCTCCTTAACATTCCTTATAAATCCCATCCCTCCCCCCATGAATCTTGATGTAATCTTACAGACTTAGTTGAATCTTGGCTTTATCACTGTTGAGCTTATCTGCCGGGCTGAGGGAGAAGCAACAGTTGTCAGAAGAGTTAAGGGATTGTTAGGACCATTAGCTTGAAAATGGCAGGGCTGAGACCTGAAATCTGTTATCAGTGCTAGACCCAGCTGTGAAACATGTTAAACCAGCTATAAAGAAGCACTTTGTGCATGTGCAGAATCCATTTACCTTCTGATAGCACTACTTTAAACTAACCATCCTACCCAGGGAGAGTAGACTGAAAGAAATACTTCTATTTTATTTTGGAGTGATAACCTTGCCATGATAAAAAAAAAAAAAAAAAGAGAGAGAGAGAGAGAGAGAGAGAGAGAGAGAGATTGCTAATGAAAGTTAGCATTACAGTATTTGTTTGTTGAATTATGAAATTTTACCTCACTGGGCATCTGAAAAGAGTCTTGGTGGCTTACAAGACAAACCCTGTTTCATGGGCTTATAATGTTTTTTAAGACACAAAAAGAAAAAGAAATGGAGAGGGAAGAGGTAATGTAAACAAAGGCACCAGTTCTTCATGTTAAAAGTAGGTCTTTTAATAGCAAATTGGAATCTATCATGATCTATCAGATGTAGCTGTGGGTTGGGAGCAAATGAGGGCATTGCTTCTGCAATCTGAATTCTGACACCCAAATGAATATTTCCTTCAGTGCCCAAATTAATTGCCCAAATTTCTACCATTGCAGTAAGCTAAAACTTCAGTTGAACATTTAGAAACACAATACAGGAACCCAAAGAAATGAGCAGATAAAGTTACCAAGGAAATGCAAACTCAGAAAATATAAGCATTCTAGCTATGAATAACATTCAATTCCCACTCTTGACAACGATACAGATTTGGGAACTGAAAGAAAATGTCACTGGGGGAGTTGAATTTGGGGTCATGCTTCTCCCTCAGCTATGCTCCTGGGATATTATTATTATTATTATTATTATTTCTATTCATCTACATAACCAAGAAACCAGTTAGAGGTTCACAAGATATACAAAGCATGCATCATTGTTGATATGGTACATACAACCTTTCCCCAAAAAACATTCTCAGCAAATGGCCATGAAATCAGCCTTGTTGTTAGCCTATTACCAACACTACAATTCTTAGAGCTCTCATTATATCAAGCTGGAACAGAGGAAAATGGGAAGTGAGACCATTCCATCAGCTTCATGAAAACTGGTCTTTCTGTAGAGCTGATAGAATGGCCCTGCTTCCTAACTTTCTTTGCTGCACCTTACACAGGCTTTGGATTCAATAACAGTAGCCCGCTACAAAATACCTGCAGAGTGAGACATGTAACTTACTTTTACATTGGCATGGAAATATATTGATCCAGCCTTGGTTAGTAGTCAGACTTCAATGGAGATGTGGGGAATGAAGAATGGGATGAGTCTTTAATAATAATAATAATAATAATAATAATGTTTTTATTTATACCCTGCTCTTCAGCCAAGACTATCAGAGCGGCTTACAATTTGTTAAACAAACAGCTTCATTTACAATTGTAAGCTATTTGCCCCCAACAATCTGGGTACTCATTTTAGCGACCTCGGAAGGATGCAAGCCTGAGTCAAGCTTCAGCCCTTTGCTGGTCTTGAACTCGCCACCTTCTGGTTTTGAGTGAGTGGCTGCAGTACAGGCATTTAACCACTGCGCCACTTTTATCTGCTTGTTACTAATTTTGTTTTTGCTGCTCTTCACCTTGAATGTATTGGAGAAAGATCTGCCAGTTTATATCATCCATTACTGACCTAAGCATGTGAAATAGCTCTCAGACTTGATGGCAAAGTAGACAGAATGGAGAATTATGTTGTATGTGTATTTTAAAATGAATTGTCTTATTTATTTGAAATATACATTTTTTTAAAATTCTCCCAGCTAAATAACAATCTTACTATTTCCTTTAAGCTTCCTCAACTATACAGCTGGATCATAAATAATAGCATGGATTATCCAAAATAACGGGGGCTTGCTTAGCTGTAATTCCCACCAAAATACAGTTTGAGCCTGGTTTAATTAAATGTTCAATGCTCTTGCACTGAAATATTCAGATATTATTTCCTTTTCCAGTCTACACTCTGCTGCTACACCAATGCAAAAGTACAAATCTGTAGCGTCTCTGGAAAACAAATGTTAGATTTTGCCAAACATAAGGGTTAGACACTGGATACTGAACCCCCCTCTAAATGCCTAACAGCAAGCAGTCCCATCTGACTAAACAGATTTTGTACTCTGACTTTGAACTTAATGGCAGTTAGCAGATGGAAAAGTGTGGGAATATGGTCTGCGAAGGTGAGGCCTACAGCTGTTGTCAGGACCTGATGGGCATGTTTTTGCTCAGCACCTCACCCATCAGTGTTTCCTACATAGAAGTTTCCAGACACATTGCACATGTTTCCCAATGTTCCACTGTTCAGATGACATTTATGCTCATCATGTTATAACTTTCTTTTGACTGTCTGTAGCAATTTAAACCAAAATAACAAACTAAATAAACAGCAGAGACTGTGGTTGATGCTATGGGGGTTGGTGACCCAATGTAAACCTTTCAGAGTAGAACTTTGTTGAAAACTGAGTTAGAGAAAGAGAGACAAAGACAGAAGGATTTGCCCTTTTGAAGAGTGGAATCCATGTGTTGCATAAACATATTCCACAGCAAACAAAATCTGATGGGCAAACTGTAGAGAAGTCCTCCTCACATCAGTCAAAACACTGGGGTAATAAATGGTGGGTAAAGCCGCCAAGATGGCCCTTAAAGCTTGATTTACCAGATCCTTCTTGACCAAAGAATGTCCATAGACCCACCTTATCACCCTGTATCATCACTTCCAGCCCTCTCTTTCCCCATAAAAAGAAACTGTTTCTGAAAGGTTTATAGTAGCTTCTTCTTTTATCCTTTGCCAGAAGACCCTTGTCAATGTTGTTCTGCTTTTCAATTGCATTGGATAGGTTTATGCTTCGCAGATAGGGAAGGAGGCATTTCATCATGTTTCTCAAAGAGCAAGCATTGCCAACTAGTGTGTTGCCTTTTGCTCAGACCTGAAATGGGAAGTCTGTACAGCAATGACACAGTTAAGCATTCGTGGCGATAGGAAACTACTGAGAGTTGTGATAGCTGTTCTTACATTATGCGTTTTCCAACTTACCTTTGTTTCATTACACCCTTGTTCTTAATGCAGCCAGCCCTCTGCCTTTTTTTTTTTTTTAAAAAAGGGAGCCTTCTTGCCTTTTATAATTTTCTTGAGTCTCCTCATGAGCCATGCTTAGCAACATTTTGGACTTGTCCTTACCATTTCTAACCTGTTGATAATCATTCTATCTGGGCATTAATTGTTGTGGGTTTTAAATAACCTCAAGATGGCTTGAAGTACTTATCCTCTAGGCCCTCTGCTTCAATTCCTTGTTTCTCTTCCTCCTATTTTAAAGCAATTTCTTCCATTGAATTATATTCCACAGCCAAGAAGACATCTCATGGATTATTCTGAACACCATTCTTCTCAGATCCAGCAGATAATGCTTAGCTCATGGACTATTCATAATCCCATACCCAATGGGATTTACTTGAAGAAAGTGCCATGCTGCCTGCCACTTTTCTTGCTCTCTCTGATTTTATCTTGGTTTGTTCTCCTTTTCCCTGGAACACTGTATTTTACTAGAGTCAAAGTAGTTAGTGTATTTACCATGTGAGGGTGGTTTTTTGTTTTTGTAGAAGAGCTTCCCCTTTGTGGTGAAAGATGTCTGTTTGTTATAGCATGTGATTCTCTTCATCTACATCTATTTCATTTAGGATGCTTTGTTTTATGATAAACAAATGAAAGGTAGGCAGAGGCTTAATGTGTAAATCTGATTGCTGAGGCATGTATTTCTGAGAAAATCCTGCTGTAGGAAGGATAAATAATTATGAAGTCGAAAGCTTTCATGGCCGGCATCCATAGTTTTTTGTGGGTTTTTCATGGTATGTGGCCATGTTCTAGAAAAGTTTATTCCTGATGTTTCATCAGCATCTGTTGCTGGCATCTTCAGAGAAATCAATTAATTAGTTAAACAGAAAATACAGTGGGCCCTTGGTATTCAATACGGTTTGGTTCTAGGACCTACCCTCCTCCCTGCCACCCACTGGATACCAAAATCTGTGGTACCATTAGCTATAATGGCATAGTAGAATGGTGTTTCTTATATGAAACACAGTGTTTCTTATACGAGGAACGACTTAGGGAGCTGGGGATGTTTAGCCTGGAGAAGAGAAGGTTAAGAGGTGATATGATAGCCCTGTTTAAATATCTGAAGGGATTTCAGATTGTAGAGGGAGCAAGCTTGTTTTCTGCTGCTCCAGAGAACTCTTATTGGAAGGTGCAAAGCTCACAATCTGTCCAGAGATGTCCTGTAAAAAACCGGATGAGGTCAAAAGCTAGGAGCAAAGCAATATAATATTATATTAATTATATTATTGTATCTTTTCATTTTCATTTCATCTTTTGTGCTTCTTTAGAAGCCTGGGAAAGTAGACTATGTTTTGGACTAGAAGTCCCATATTTCCACAGCCAGAATTCTGGGAATTATCATCCAGCAAGCTGAAATCTGTCAAGAGATTCTGAGAGCCGTCCAAATGAATAATTTTTCCAAGCTTTGCTCCTAGCTTTTGACCTCATCCGGTTTTTTACAGGACATCTCTGGACAGATTGTGAGCTTTGCACCTTCCAATAAGAGTTGAAAGTTATTTGGTCCTCCTGAGGTAGCAAGAGGTATCTTGTCATCATTTCCCAACATGTCCAGTGCCACTTGTCTGATGCTGATTATTTTTGCAAACAATGTGGTCTGCATCCTCATTCTAGTGGAATGACAATCTTGACACTTAAACCCAGTAATGAAATTTGACATGTTTGGAGAGATCAGGCAGACCTGGAGTGGTTTCTGATGAATGCCACTGTAATTGAATTGACAGGCTGTTTCATTATTAACAATTAATTTTTGCCCAAGGGAAAATTATTTGGCCATATTACAATTTGTAATAAAAACAGCAGGCAGATTTTGCAGGACAAAGAACTCAGTTTTTTTCCCGAGAAGCAATGAAAGCAAAATCTTGTGCATGCTGGCTTGTTAACAAAATGAGATTGTTTATAGGTCTAGTAGCTCCTTTTAGCTGTATCAGCCAAGTCCTTAAGTGTGGCATGAAACTTCATTTGACTTTAGAAACCTGTTTTCTTAAATAATTGATGGATGCAGTTCTTAAGAGTCTCTGGAAATTCTATCAGAACCTATTCCTCCATAATGTCAGGTGAAGCTATAGTGGATGTATTTCTTATTAATTATATTATTGTATCTTTTCATCCATGTCCTTAGTGTATGTCTCCCCTATCCTTTTAGATTATTTTACCATATTATATAGGGAGGAAAATCTGAAGTGTGCCTGTTATATGCAATTTCATAGCTGCTGCCTAAATTCTTATTTTTACAGATCTCCCAGAAGAGCCAACAATAACACAAGAATTTAGGCCATTTTGTATGTCAGAGCTCATCTATCAAGGACTGTGAAGGGGCAAAGCTCACAATATGCTTTCACTGGCTCAGCTCCAGACCATTTCCATCACTTGCCCAGTCTCCTCACCTTCTGCCAAGCTGGACACACATATTTATTCCAACCAGAAAAGACCTGTTGAATCCATGCATTTTACCTATGTGTTACGTCATCATTCAAACATTGATTCAGTAGACTAACTCTAGCTGGGACAAAGTGATTCCCTACCTCTGGCCCTGCAGATGTTGGGGCCTTTAGTTTTCAAAATCACTGACCATTGCCATTCTCTCTGGGGCTTCTGGAAGTCAAAGGAGCTTATCAGATGAGACTGTTATACCGCAACTGCACTGTATTAGTCTTCTTTGCCCGGAGCTTATCACACAGTGTTGTGGCTTCTTCATGCTGTACTGTGCTGTTGGGGCATTTAGAAATCAAATTTCCCCCATTTAAAAAAAAATCCATCATGATTATTGTTATTGTTATTTTATTCATTTCTCCTGGTAATCAGATTCAAAGTGGCTAACAACATATTTAAAACAATACAAAAGCATTAGAAGTATAACATATAAGTTTTTAAAAGCAATTAAACAATTCATGTTGTTAAAACAGTAAGTATTAAAAATATTCAAATAATTAATTTTTGAACATTTTCAAGCTGTGGATTCTTGACTCTGTGCATAATTAAAAGATTGCATACCAAAGTGGCTTAGTAAAATACTGGTACTTTAAATTTGAATGTCTTGTTATGCTTTGTTGAGATACTGAAAGCAGGAGAGGTGTGATTGTGGTTCCATTGCTCTTCACTTGGGGATCCCCTGGGGATCCCCAGCAGGAAACCAAAGACTAATTCCTGTGGTTAAGATGTGAGAACATCAGGAGTTTCAAGAATTCCCAAGATAATCACTTTACGTTCATTCTCAGTTCTTGTCAGGATCTGCCATGCTTGCTGGTCATAGTATGTATATGGTTTGTATTACTATATGATGGGTTGTGTTACAATAGCAGTGGTGCTGGGTGGAAGGCGTGTTATCTGTTGAGGGTGCCTAATGGGTAGATCTGAATGAAGAAGAATTGGCGTTGAACTGTCAATGTCAAACAATAGAAATATTTGGTATGAAGAGCAAAAAGAGAAGTACCCTGGGAACAGGATTGTTTTGATTCTAAGGCAAATGGAGTTCAGGTGCGTAAAACCATGTGTATTGCTATGTGCTTTTAATATGTTCTGCAACTGAAAATGCTTCAGTCTGGCCAATGCAGTGGGCCCTTGATATCTGCTGGGGTTTGCTTCCAAGACCAACATCCAGAACTTATGGATGTTCAAGTCTTATTAAATACAATGGATAGCAAAATGGCAACCCTTTTATACAATGGCAAAATCAAGGTTTGCTGTTTGGAATATATATTTTTGAATATTTTCAAGCCTTGTGGTTGAATCCATGTATAAAGAATCGGTGGAGACAGAGGGCTACCTGTAATGTCATGCTGTGTACACTTCTACTTTTCTTGAATAACGTTTGCTGTTTTATGGGAGCTGTTGCCTCTGAAATGAAGGAACCCTGTTATAGTTCTCATAGCAGCCTGAAGTATTCTTGGCCCTGACCTGCCCCTTTTACCTAGTGCATCTGCCCACCGACATCCAGTGATAAGCACAAGGCTGGATGCCTTGTTCTGACCTTAGAGTGAACAACTCACAGTGGAGGCAAATGCACTGGGCAGGCAGTTGGATGCCTGTGCTGAGAGCTGCTTTGGCACAGGACAAAAGCGATTCTGTATCTTCCCAGAAGATCCAGGGCAGCCGGTAACTTATTTTAAACTGTTAAGTGCCAGATGTATGTTGTTCAGACTGCTGACACTAGAAATGAGGTTTGGGCTCTGCATTGTCTTTTGTCTGAACAGGACGGCACCAGTGCTCCCCACCCCACCCCGTGCCTTTTGGCCCATGCAGACAAGGCCATAGCTACTTTTCATACCCTTCATTCTACCCTACTATTGTGTATAGAATCCTTTCAGAAACTAGACATGGAAAGATCTACTTTGCATCATGTGAAATGTAATTTTCCCATAAACTGAAGCTGCATGTTATGTCCATTTTAGAATATAATTAGGGGTTGTTGTTGTTGTTGTTGTTGTGTGTTTGTGTTTTTTTTAATCACTGTTTGTTCTCTACCCCCACTCCTGAAAATTCATGTTTATGTCATGCAAATTATGACTCAACCGCTGCCTGGTCGACTGCAGTGTCTTGTTTTCAATCTAGTCTAAATAAACTTAGGATTTTTTTAGCCCAAAAGTTTAACCTACAAACCATTGTTGAAAGTGTACTCCATTGTTTAATGGGGCTGGGAAAAGAATATTTTGCAATTAAAGCTTTTCATCCTTTCTTGAATTTCTCCAAAACAGTTTTAGGGAAAAGAAAATGAAATCCACACAGATCCACACACATGCCTAGCCTGCCCACTGTAAGATTGTCCAGGGATACATACCAGATGGATAATAATGTGCAGCAAGATTGTATAGCATCAATTAAAAGACAAAAACAAAACAGGGCATGCACTGGAGGCCTGTATTAATTCCATTTCTCAAACAATTGGTACTATCAAAACTGACTGGAAAACCTAAGGAGATTATCACACTGCTCTTTTTCGTCAATCCCTCTCGACCTAGGCATGAAATAAAAACTTTTAAGCATGGATTTTATTGCATGCCTCCATGCTCAGGCCAGAGGCATGTCATATCTGATCATGGCATCCCGTACCTGATCTGGCCTTCTCGCATACTTTGCAAAGAACGGGAAAATCCAATATTTTCAAAAAGTGCCAGAGAAGTCCGAATCAGGTATGGGATTCCATAATCGGGTATGGGATGCCTCTGGCTTGCATGCATGGAGGCATGCTATAAAATCTATGCTTAAAAGTTTTCATCCAGCACCTAGGTTGGGAGGAAAGGACAGAAAAGGGTAGTGTGATAATCTCCTATGATTATGGGAGAACTTGTTTAGTCTGAGACACTTCAACTTTGTGTAGTTCCTTCTTAAAAATTGTCTGCTAAAGGCAACAAACCCTCCAACTGTTCTAGTCAGTAGGTTTTTATCTCCCTGTTATTTTAAACTAAAACAGTTTTTTTCTATATGTTATTCTATTTTTATGCTGTGCAAGTTGTTGTTGTTGTTGTTGTTTATTTAATGAACTTGTTGGTTATTGACCATAATAAAATTATTCATTCATTCAATTTGGCAGGGAAAGTCCTGATCAATCCTCTGTCATCCCTCTTTTAAAACCTGCTTTTAAAATGTCCCAGCTTCCCTCTGCTCCTCCCACTTTCTCCTTTTTGTCCTTGACTTATTTCAGCTGTTACAAACTGAGTTCAAAGTGCAAAAGTAATTTGAATCCAATTAACTTAGGAGGAAGAGGAAAAGGGAGCAGTCCTTCCCTGTAGGCTTAGGCAAAAGCATATTTTTCCTACGGTAGCTTGTGTATTCTTCCTCATTAATAATGTATGCCATCTTGACCACACTCTGATGTTGCTCGGTTTTCATGTGTGAAATATTTAATTCAGGTTGGGGCCTCATATTGCCTGTCTTCAAAGTACGTGTACATCACAGGGGGAAACACATCTGTTTTCTGTAATGTGACTGCAGAGTCCTCATCGGCTACAATGACCAGAATCTCTCAGTCAGTATGGTCACTCGTCATGTGAAGGTAGTTGAATTATATTTTATGTCCGTTCGCATATATACATGACTGGGGATATGTCAATACAGGCCAAATGAAGCAGTTTACCCCTGCCCTAACAGTTACCTGTCAACACAGGTCTAAATCCCCAATTCAAGTGTGGACTGTTTTCATAACATAAGGCCAGTGCCGCACCAAATCCATGTCATACCAGCCTTGCACGGATTTAAAATAACTCATTTTTTTCTCCAGATGTTAGAGGAAAACCCAGAGCATTCAGTAGCTGGGTGGCTGTCTAAACACAAAAAAAAGTTTATTTAATTATTCACAAGTACCCGACTTTCCTGGTTAGTCTTTTTCGTTACTCAGTTTAGAGACCTTCTGTGTGTAAGGGTATAATACATTTCTCTTTTTGGATGCCTACACACACATCCTGCTGTGTTGCCCACTGCCACTGCCATTGGGAAAGTCACAATGAAGCACCCAGCCATGTGATCAATGCTGGATGCCTGGTTTCAGACCTCAGAGTGAGTTACCTGCACCAAGGGTGGTAATGGGCAACTCACCAGGTTGCATGTGTAAATGTCTGCCCAGCATAACTATGGAGTGTAGAGGTAATGGAGAAATGAACCCAGGACAACCCCAGGGCCAGAATACTGTGGGAGTAGACTGGTGTATTCTGGCTAGTGTAAATTAAGTTGGTAGATAAGTATTGACTTACTAAGCTCCTGTTCACTTAATGGGTTTAGTACTCTGGTTGGGATTAATGAACAGATTGTGTCTCTTATTTTGTAATACTGTTTTGTTTTTGTTACTGATTTTACCTAACAATTTACTTGTATTTTTTGTGGTGTCTTTACAATGGAAATTTATAAAAGTCCAGTAAAATATCCTTATAAATCTTGTACTGAATAGTGTTATAGAAAAATGCATGGCTTACAAAAGCTACTTTTCAATTGTGATTCCCAGAATCTTCCAACCAACAAAGTGAGTGGCTATGCTTTGTGGAGGATTCTATAGGATTAGTCCCCAAAAGGAACTTTCCTCCATATTCTTTCAAGAGAAAAAATATAGGGCCTGGTGAAGAACAGGATGCTAGAGGCCATTTCGC
This sequence comes from Urosaurus nigricauda, assembly GCA_034509955.1. Classification (NCBI taxonomy): domain Eukaryota; kingdom Metazoa; phylum Chordata; class Lepidosauria; order Squamata; family Phrynosomatidae; genus Urosaurus; species Urosaurus nigricauda. The sequence goes on along the minus strand of JAOEGL010000005.1, from coordinate 131,495,769 downwards.
ACTGCATAATTATAACACTATGATTCTACATTAATTGATATGCTTCCATCCTATGGAACCCTGGGATATGTAGTCAGGTAAAGCACCAGGATCCATGGGATGAAACTATGACAATTAAAGGGGTATCACAGCACTAGCTGTGTACTGTGAAAGGGCCCTGGGAGAGATGGAAAGTTGTTATCCCCTTCTCTTGGCCAAGAGCCAGCACAAAGAGCTACCCCAGAAGGAAGCAGTGTATTTATTGGTTTTTTCTTCCACTAAAACCAGTGGAAGTGGAGAAAACAAAATTTTTACAAAGGAAACATATGTGGGTGTGCGCGCACGTGGGTGTGTGCGTGCCCGCACGTGTATTTGGGGTGGGGTGGTGGAACCTAACAGATCCAGAATTTGGAAAAGCTGTGTATTATTTGGCCACAACTTCCAGAATACCTCAGTCAGGATGGAAAAGCTCTGGGTAGGCCTCAGGAAAGGGAGTTATTTGGATTCTCTCTTACTCACCTGTATAGGAATGCCCTGTGAAAGACAATGTGAGCAGAACATGCAAAAGAGATCTTCGGGTCTTAGTAGATACATTTGTCAAAAAAGGCCAATACAATTCTAGGCTGCATCAACAGGAGCATAATTTCCCAGTCAAAGGATGTAATAATATCACTTTATTCAGCTTTGGTCAGACCTCACCTGAAGCACTGTGTCCAGTTCTGGGCACCACAATTCAAAAGGGATGCTGACAAGCTGGAACATGTTTAGAGGAAGGTGATCAAGGTGGTAAGGGGTCTAGAACCAAGTCCTTAGACATCCAGTACCATTAGAAAAGTGGAAAAACACTTGTGAGGGAACACACACATTTACAGCATCCCAACACTTAAAAGAGAATTTTGTCAAAATCTCAAATAGATGGTATTACACCCCTCAGACGCCAAGCAAGATCTACAATTTAGAGACAGATAAATGTTGCAAATGTCAGAAGGTGACTGGAACTTTAATGCATATGTGGTGGACATGGTACCAATTAAAAAAAAATTAGGTTAACATACAGAAGAACTTAGAAAGCATACGTAAGATATATCTCCCCTTCTCTCCGGAATGATTCCTTTTTAATATGGCCTCAGAACTTAAGAAAGAAGGGGGGGGGGGAGCACACTGGAGAATTATATTTAATTAGGGAAGCTAGACTAATGCTGGCCAAAAAAAAAATGGAAAGTAGAATAAAAGAATGGATTTTAAAATCATAAAATCACAATCCTGGTTACATATACATCTAGTAAAACAGTCCTTCGGTCTTGGTCTAGTTTACAAGCAGGCAGGCACTCTGTCAGTTTGGTTACACTAGGCTCCTCAATATGCTGCCTAACTCCCCTTGCAGCAGTGGCTATTCTCCATTCCAGACTCCCATCGATTGGAATCAAGATCCATGTTGGTAACATATTACCATTAGCAAGGCCTTAAACCTATTCCAATTCTCCCACCTTTGCTTCTTAGCTCTTGTATGTGTGTGTGAGTGTATGTGTGCTTGTGTGTGTTAATTATTCCCTCTAATAAAAATACAAAACCTATTTGGATTTGCATCTGGAGTTGTGTGTGATTCAGACCTGGTATAGTTGGGTTGCGATCCCGAGGTTGCTGTTACCCTGGCCCTACTATATCTCTCATTTGAGCTATCAATTTGCTGGTGTCCTCCCTAGACTCCAGCATTTGGGGTAACACTTTGACAACATGTCCAGTGTGGAAAGAGTTGGACAAGATGGTCCTTGTGCTCCTTGTGGTCCCTTCCAACCTATGATTCTATGAGTCCAGTTCCATGAGTTACACTGTTAGGATGATGATGATGTGTTAACTTCCCTATGAACCTGACCTACTTCTTCATCTCTGAGACACCAATTGATTCTCATAGGGTTTTTGTTTATAACTTCAAACTAACAGCTCCTTAATGGATAGTAAGTGGTTCCAGAAATTCCATTACAAAATGGTAAATAAGTGGAAGATTTGCCAAGGACACAAAAGCCATTGGTGTAAAGCTAACTAGCTTATTATGTCAATTTTTTTTCTTTGAAAAGATATATAAATAAATATATCAACCACAATGGTATGACCATCTGTTCAAAGTGCTAGCTTAACAAAGTACAACATGTGTACCACAAAAGTAAGCTGAAATAAAAGAATAAGAAAGTAAAATAGCACTCCCTGTATTTTATTTCCTCTTTTCAAAAGGGTCTAAAAATAAAAGAAGATTAATTGCTGCTTCTTTTTCAGAGCACAGTGTAATCAGAGATCTTAAGTTCTCAGCCTATGCAACACTGTGTTTCTAGCTCAGAAATGTGGGGTGCATCTACTCTGACAGCTTAATCCAGGGCCAGACAGGACCCAGACTAACCATGATGGCAGCTGCATGTACCAGTCTGAATCTGGTGCAATGCCATGCCATTGGGCATACGAGCCAGCTGGGCTGACACCATATTGGCCTTGCTGATCCGTCCCCATTGGTGCCACTGCTGCTTTGTTGCAGGCAGGAGCTCCTTGTGAGACCCTGCCTGATGTGACAATGCTTATATTAAGGTTAGATTGGGGTGCCCCACCATGTGATCAGCAAGGAAGGGAGCTCTATCCACTCCTCATTGGTCATGTGGGTGCCCTGTTCTGACACCAGCGGAAGTGGCAGCTGCTGCCCACAAGGAAATGGTTGTGGCCTGTTTTCAGAGCTGCCACCATTGCTTCTTCACAGCAGGAGCTCAGACATGTGATGAGCAAGTAGGGGGTCACTCTACCCTGTCCATGATCTCAGCAGAAGCACTGGCACCGGCCAGGTTCTCACAGGGAGCTGCTTGGTGAGCAAGGCAGTGTCGGTAGCAGTGGCTCCAAAAGGATCCATTCCCTTCCCAGTCCTGCTCTGTGAAGGGTAAGGAGATGGAACCACATTTTCTTTCTGGATGATTGAATCAGACTAAATAGAACCTGATCCAGCTGTCCAGACAGCCAAGAAAACTGGAGCCACTCTGGAGTTTCCTGGAAACTCCAGAATAAAACTCAGGTTCTCTTAAAATCGATTAATGTCTTAAAGCAGTGTTTTTGCTGTGGATGTGGCCATATGTCATCTGGACAGATTGCACTGAGACCACAGTGAGTCCAACGTATGTGGAGGAAGCGGGATTTGATCTTTCATAGCACAAGGTTTAGTGGCAAAATCTCTAGGGAGATTTTTTTTTAAATTGAAAACACTGAAAGGAGACATTTGAGAGTGGGAGAAGGGAGGTACTGCAGAAGCAGAAAGATCCTGAAAAACAGAGGGGATGAAGGACTTAAGACACCCATTTTGATAGTCGCAGTCCAGGTAATGTTCAAATTATCAGGGAAGAAACAAAATACACACTGCAGAATAATGAGGAAAACAAGGAAACAGAGACAAATGCCACCACCTCCTGCTACATTTGCCCCATCTAGAGGAGCCCTCAGTTTTTAGATGCCAACTTAATCACTGTGCTACTTAAAGGGGTTATTTTATTGCCAAAACAATCACAATCTTAGATTCATAACAAAAGCTGCAATTATCTCTTATAATAGGTGGCAATATTACACAGAGGTCAGTCTTAATAATGGCCTAGCTGGTCCTTTTGGTTTTGCACTACAACCTTGAGATTATGGCCTTATTTCCACTTACAAATAATTTGGTTTGCAAGCCGAATTGATGGTTTGGTTCAAGAGTGGAGCATCGTTCACACTACATTTGCTCTGATTGAATTCTCCTGTTGCAAATTAACCCACTTCTCATTCACTTTTACCAATGAATAATAATAATAATAATAATAATAATAATAATAATAATAATGTTTTATTTATACCCCGCTCTTCAGCCAAGACTATCAGAGCGGCTTACAATTTGTTAAACAAACAGCTTCATTTACAATTGTAAGCTATTTGCCCCCAACAATCTGGGTACTCATTTTAGCGACCTCGGAAGGATGCAAGCCTGAGTCAAGCTTCAGCCCTTTGCTGGTCTTGAACTCGCCACCTTCTGGTTTTGAGTGAGTGGCTGCAGTACAGGCATTTAACCACTGCGCCACCAGGGCTGAACCAATTTAAAATGGACCCTCTTCCATGGCTCCTTCCCCCTGCCCTCATCAATCCTGGCAATTGCATTAATGTTTCCAGCCAAATTTGGTGACATGCTCTGTAGCATCCGTTGTTGTCCCCCCCCCCCCAAAAAAAAACCCCAAAAATCCGGCTGGCAAATTTAAAGGGCGTTTAAAAGGACAGGTAAACTCAAAGTACTACAAGAATGGGAAAAGTTCCCCAAAAGTTGCAAAAGGTACCAAAAAAACTGGAGGAGTGGCTGTACAGAGGAAGAGCAGAGTGGTAATGAAACCTGCAGCTGCATGGGCAGCCCAAAAATGGTGCATCACCCAGGGAGAAAGAGGTTCAAGAGGTGGGCAAACATAGGTAAGGTTTTTTAAATTTTGGTTTGACCACACTTAAGACACTTCCCTCTGACAATCGATGATCGATTCTGATCCAGATCCGGTTCACACTAGCACTGAATCAATTTATTGCAAAAGACTGGGGGAATTCTGCCAATCTGCTCTAAACAGATCTAGCACCAGGGGCCCTTGACAAACTGCATCAGGGATTTGGCACAAGAGTGAACAAGGACTAAGTTGGCATCTGAAGACTCAAGTGGCTATATAACTCAATAAGTGTGGTAAATGAGGACAAAGCTGGAAGACAGTCAACCCATGAAGAAAATATTCCCTATGGGAATTGCTTTTAAGATCACAGTTCAAAAACACACGGCAGAAATAATCCAGTTTGAGGCCCCTTTAACTGACATAGCTCAGTGCTAGGGAATCCTGAGAATTGTACTTTATTGAGGCATCAGAGCTCTCTGACTGAACAGGCTTTGTCTCACAAAACTACAGTTCTGCTGCCTTCAGGTGTAGCTGAAGATGTTAATTTCTTGCTAAAGTTGTTTTAAGAGTCCAGGCCACTCAGCCTTTAGGTGGACTGGATGAATCACCATTTAACATTCTTGAGTTACCAATGTGCATGTCCCTAATAGTACCATCGGCTGGAATTGTCTTGAATGTTAATAATAAAAGCTTTTTATTTATTTAATTTGAATGCAGAGATTTTAGCACACCTGACACCCCCATGCTGTACATTGACTTATCAAATTTTCATATCTAGAGCCAAGCATGTTCTTAAGAGGTTGTGGAACACGTTGACCCAAAGACACGTTGACCCAAAGATATGTGGAGGACCTAGGTAATACCAAAATAAAGGTTAAATGGGTTTGCTGATAATGCTGTCTCCTCCCCAGATTTTCTGCATATCATCTTGCAGTGGAGACAAAGATGATCCGACTGCATTAAGGATCATAAAACCATTTTTCCTACCTGGCCCTGCCATGTTCCCAGCCCTCCTACATCTAATCATTGTTTTGTTAACACGGGATTGCTCCTTTTGTCAATACTGTGAGAGAGCACCTAAACTCTTTGTACTCCACGTGGGAAGGTTAAGTGTCCCTTGAGGCTAGGAAACCAGATATAAATATCGTCCCAAGCTCCTGTGTGTACAGAGAGCCTCTCATACTTGTGTTTCCATAAGATTCCATCTGAGCCATACCCCACTTTCCATGGATTCCTCTTCAGAGCTGGTAAATATCACCCTCTGTAGATCCCTAAGCCTCCGCTATTCATTTTCTGTACCTCCATTTCAGCTAGCTCTGTATGGTGTTTCTGCTTGAATTTCTATTGTGTGTATGTGTATTTGGCTGCACCCTTGCAGATTTGTAAATAAAAATCTTCTTTATCCAGTAAACCTGAAGTCCCCCCACAGTTAGCACTCGTATATACAGGTGATAATGATCCTCAGATTACCTAGCCTCTTGCAAGCCTCCTTGAGCTAAGAAATTCCCCAGTATTTAGGGAGACACTGACACAGTTGGTTGGGACCCCCAGACTCCTCCACCTTTTTGGATAACAGAGGCAGTTGTGCAGATTGGCAAGGATGTTACAACTAGCAGTAGTTGTATCAATACTATGTTTCTGTTCCAAAGCTAAAGAGCCCTTTTAGCAAAACCTCTGGGATTTTGTACAAAATTGTGCAGCAGTCAGATTTTCTAAAGAACAGATAACCCAGATGATCTCACAGTTCTTTAGCAAATCAATCTAAATGCTGAAGGTCAAATAAAAATCCATTACAAGCTGACCATAGGTTCATGGAAGTCAATGTAATTCTTCTCCCACTGGGCAGGATATAGACAATCAGATGTCGGGTCCCTTTAGGTCAAGCGCATGGCTTTGCACATCCATTTTTCACTCTGTATAGGGCAACCACTTGTAAACATGGGGGCAGAGGATGACATTTAGTGAAATTACTCTTAAAAATGAGAAGCAGCCTTGTAATGAATGTAAAACCAAGAAACCAGGAAACAATAGCTCTCCCTTAAAAAAAAGCTCAAAACATATTTGCTTGCATCTTACTTGAATAAATAAATAAACTGCACTAATATATATTGGGGGGCCCCTCTTTGCTAGTTAAAGAATTTGTATATGATTAAACACTTGCCATTTATCCAGTTAAGTGATTAACTGGTTATATAGATTTGGATATTAGGTAAAACCACAATTTGAGCACACTTTCTGAAGTATTTGAAATATGAAAACTTTCCATTTGATATGTAAATAAATCTACTAACACCTTCTTAGAAAGAAAGGCCAGCTATGAAATTTTCTGTTTCATTTTTATCACACTTTTGAAGCTAGAACCAAAGGTCTTGAAATTTTATTTGGCTTTCATTGATCAAAACTAGTTCCTAGCAATTAATCATTAGTGCTTCAATGGAATAATTTATAGACTGGACTTTACAAGTCTACTGAGAATACACTATAAATACTCCTTTGGGTGACCTGCCATTTTTCTATGCTGAAATATGTTGTGTTGATTTTATATATATACTATAATGTATAGCTGAGATTTCTCATAAGAGCCATGGGGAATTAAGCATCTGAATCCTTCAGATTTTTACAAAGCTCCATTGGTATGTACATTAAATAGCATTACTTTTTAAGACCATCTTGTCCATTTCCTGATAAGACATTATCTCCCCCCGTTCCCTTTCAGACAGTATGGATATGAAAGCACAATTGTGCAATGAAATACATTCCTTTTTTGTAAAACTATGCTAGAGTACGCCAACAGTGATTCTTTATGATCAGTGAGTGGACCAAACCAACGAGCTGGAATCATTGCCTTTTTAGGTCAGATTTTGACCTGCCCAGGTTGCTGAAAATTAAGCAGCCAATGGCTCCTATAGAAGTCAGTGGAATAACCATTTATTTTGGTGCCACTATGTGGAATTCAAAAAGTACACTCTTACCCACAAATACAGAATGGTAGACTCTCCACATTTTCTTTGTTTAAGGATTCAGGACCCCCATGAAACTGGAAAAACTGTAAATTAAAAAAACAAACAAACAACCACTATTTTGTTTTATTAGAGAAAACACCTCTTTAGGAATCTTTAGGTTCGTCAGTGCTAGTTCTGGCAGATGCTGTCTATAGTGTTGCCCTGAAGGAACTAGAGATTCCTAGAGAGAACATATTAATCAAATCTGTGAATAATAACATCCACAAAAATCAAAGCTGCAAATGTGGAGGGCCAACCATACTTGGAAGTAGTGCTCAATAGGTTATCCCTAGAGTTGTATGCCTGCAGCCAGACTCTTGGAAAGAAGCTCTACTAAACATAGTGGGACTTAGGCCCTGTACAGACCGGTGAAAACACTGGCCTGTGGGCTTGGCGAGGGCTGAGCGTCTGCATGCTTGAAGCTCTACCACTGCTGGCAGAGCGTCATTGTGGCGCTCCTGGTCTACGTGGCCTGCACCAGGATGATGCAGGTCTGGCACAGAACCCAAATGGTGCAGCACGGAAGGGTGTCATCGTGGTGCACTGCTGGAGGGCGACTAAAATGGTGAAGGGTCTGGAAACTGTGCCCTATGAGGAACATCTTAGGGAGCTGGGGATGTTTAGCCTGGAGAAGAGAAAGTTAAGAGGTGATATGACAGCCCTGTTTAAATACTTGAAGGGATGTTACATTGAGGAGAGAGCAAGCTTGTTTTCTGCTGTTCCAGAGAACAGGACCCAGAACAATGGATGCAAGCTCCAGGAAAAGAGATTCCACCTCAACATTAGGAAGAACTTCCTGACAGTAAGGGCTGTTCGACGGTGGAACATACTTCCTCGGGGAGTGGTAGAGTCTCCTTCCTTGGAGGCCTTTAAACAGAGGCTGGATGGTTATCTGTCGGGTATGCTTTGATTGGGAGTTCCTGCATGGTAGGGGGTTGGACTGGATGGCCCTTGTGGTCTTTTCCAACTCTGAGATTCTATGATTCTATGATTCTATGATGGCCCTTCCAGGAAGCAAGAAGAAGCCACTTTTTGCGGCTTCTTTTTGCTCCCTCTGGAGGCTGTGGTGTGGGGTTGCTGCAGCCTCTATCCAAGGCAAAATGGGATGGTATCCCGCCACATGTATGTACTGCCCTTACTTACAAAATTGCAGTACTAGGTTCTGAACTAAAATTCTATGGATCTTTACTAAGTAGCAAATTCCATTGAATCCAGCTATCACTAATATGAATAAAAATGGAATGAACCAGGATTTCATTGTGCTTATATTGTGCTACAATCCAGCCAAAGTTGAGCAAGTGTTCAGTTTCCCTCTTATCCTCACGGGTGTTTTACAAATAAATATCCTCAGTACACACATACTTAACTACACCCCATTGTTTGAATTCTAAACGTATTGCATTAGGGAAATATTTTTCTTGGAGCAGCCCTAAATTTATTTCCAAGATTTCTGTGCCTAAAATATCCTTGATAAAGCAGAGGCAATATTTTCTTTGAAAGTTTATGACAGTGAGTGAAATCTTCCTCTTAAAATGTTATTAACAACATAGCTCCAAGCCTAGCAGGGGTGCTTCAATTAGAAAACAGAATTTGGGAAAGCTATTACTATCAATTTACTCAGCACAATGTGAGAATCACCAAGGCAAACATGGCCCACCAACTGCCAGGAAGGATGGCCTGCCAATCACCTGAACTATGCCCTGGCTGTGCTGTTCCAGACCAGCCGCAGTTGTCATATCACTGTGATCCTGTCACTGACGTATTCAGCTTGATAAACTACAATCTGTTCAAGGATGTCCTCAATTTTCACTGATCTGTACTTCAATCTTTCCCAAAATCAGATTTCCCAGTGCAACTATAATGGCCATCATTCCCAACCACTGGCCATGTGAGTACTGGGAGATTCTTAAAGTCCAGGAAATATACTTTAAATTCCATTAGCAAGACAAAAGCTAATGCCTTTAAGATCCAGTTTGTCTTGTATCCCTTGTGAGGAAACGAGCCCCTTTGTGAGAAGGCTAAAAGGAGAAGGAGCCTGCCTGCCTGCTTGCCTGAATACCCTTCTGTACCATCTGAACTGAGGACAACAACTGCAACTTCTTGACAAAATGCAGCCCTATAACTCACATTGTCATCTACCCCTTTTTCCTATGTGATTTTTTTTATACCTTTGCCCGATGAAGGAGCTAGTGGAGCTTCAAAAGCTTGCATTATGTATATTGTGCATTTTGGTCAATCCAATAAAGGTATCACTGTTTGGGAGATTTTATCTCTTTTTATAACCCACGCTTTCGCCAAATAACTCAGGCCAGATTGCATAAGGTTTCCAGGTGGTTTCCACTGATGCATTTAGTGAGGCCAGATTTTCTTAGTTTTATCAAGAACTTTGAGTGTCTTCAAGACTCTTCACTGGAATATCATCACAGTTTCAGAAGGAAAGTACTGAGAATATTAGATATTGGTGATAAGCCATGCTTACACAGCTGCAAGTAGCAGAAAGAGAGCACAGCTTGGCAGACCACCCTTTGCTCTTTGGAATAAAAAAAAAAGTTTACAACCTAGTCAAAATTGACCATGGGTTGCCTTTGCCACAGTCTGACCTCCTGAAGACCCACCTCAGAGCCTTGTATTTACTCTAGCTAAATCTGTGACCCCAAGTTTTATCCCTCTTTGGTTTTGACGTGAAACCTGTTGGGAATTGTTGGCCATGTCTGCCTCACAAATCTTTTCTACTCCAAAGACTGTAGCAGCTCAGTTGATTTGTTGCTGACTTCCACATCTAACTACTAATTCTATTTATTACAACATACCATAAACACCTCTGTTATCATTTTTATTTTTTAACCCTTTCAGACTTAAATACGAGCACTTCTATTTGTGTATACATTTCCATACTATTGGAAGCATAGGGAGATATTCCCCCCCTCCCCCAGGTGATATGTGTTTTAAAAGTTCAACATTCTGAAATTATTCATTTCAGACTTTGTCATTTCTGGTAATATTCTTAGATTAGTAGGGAATATATATGAAAATATATGATCCCAAATTGCTATATGGCTTTGCAAGTAAGGTTTCAGTGAGGAATGCCATTAAAGGTATTCAAAATAAAAGTTAAATAATTGAAATAGGCTTTCTTCCAAAGTGGGACTTGCAACAGCCTGCATTGTGGAGGTCTCTGGTTTAGGTTTTCCATTTCATTCTCCCTTCTGCATGGTCTTCTTCTTCCACCTCTACTCATTCCAGGTCATTATTCTTTAGCCTTTGAGCATGCTCAGTCCTCACTGGGCTACTTCGAGCTCCCCTCCCTTAGCCCAGAGAATGCTCCCTCTTGAGTGTTGTTGTTGTTGTTGTGTACCTTCACATTGTTTCCGATTTATCACAATCCTAATCCGAACGTATCATGGGGTTTTCTTGGCAAGTTTCTTCAGAGGGGGTTTCCCATTGCCCTCCTCTGAGGCTGAGAGAATGTGACTTGCCCAAGGTCACCTAATGGTTTTTTATGCTCGAGGGAGGAATCAAACCCTGATCACCAGAGTCGTAGTTCAACACTCAAACCACTACACCATGCCACCACTCCTTTCTTGAGTGGATTCTGCCATTTTTTTTTTTTTGTTTCCAATGCAAGTATCCACATTTCCCCCTAAACTTCAGAAATAGGTGGAATCACTAAAATGCACGCATGCTACTATGATTTTTAAAAACATGTCACACATCTGGGTCATTTAGGCAGAATCAGTTTCTTGTGAAACAGCTCAGGTAATAAATGTGCTCTAGGTGTATTTAGAAAAGGGAATTTCTTACCAACTATTATGCAGTGATATTTCAAAAGCTAAAGGCACAACAACAACAACACCCTTTATTGCTGAGGATGAGTACATGAAGATGAATGCTTAATGTACAGAGGAATTTCTTGAGGATTAATACTTAATGTACTGAGGAATGGAGACTGTATAAGGCCTCCAGTGATGCTTATAGTAGACTCTGGTTAACAGCATAGTGTGTGTTTAAGGCTATATGCATGTACATTCATGTAACCAACTCCTGCCATTTGAGATGGTTTGCAGCTCCTACAAATCACATTTGCACAAAGACCACACCACATTTTAATACTGTAAGCTCCAAGAAACAGATTCACTCATTATACTCCATTCAAAAAATAAAAGGTTGGGAATCTTTGGCCTTCCAGATATTTTGAACTACAACTCCCATGATGTCTGAGGTTTCTGAGATTTGTTCCAAAACATCTGGAGGGCCAAAGTTTCTCAATCTCTTCTATAAACAGAATGAGTTTTTACATGGCATCTAGATGTATCCTCTTTTTTTCCTGTCAACATCCAAAGTGAGATTCTGTTATCAGACAAAACACAACTACAGGCACGTCTGAGAAAGTGATCTGAGTAAAGACCATTCTTCCAGGGCAAAGGGAAACATTATATTTTCTTCACTATCTTCAAGAAGGCACTGCTGTAGCAATGTTGATACAATATAAAATTATATCAATGTAGCCAGTTTTTAATTGATTCAATGGTAATCAGCCAAACTACCTTTAGTGAGGTGACAGCCCTAATTTAAGTAGATAGAGTCTAAAGCTGGTGTTGTTCTACCAAGGCAAATTTAAGCTTAAGAAAACTGGCTGATGTGAAAACCTTATACTCAATAGGATTGTGTTTCATTTGTAACTCCAAAAACAGACGCAGCCAGTTAAATTGATTAAGGTCTGCCAGGGGGGTGGGAATTCTCTTAACACATCCAGACAGAGCTCCCCGAGGGCTCATCAGTTGCCTTAGAACAATCCTGTGTGCCTTCTCTTCTTGAGTATCTAATATACTTACTAAACCACTTGTCTTTTCTTTCCCTGCATCTTTGTTTCTTAATGATTATTTCAAAATTGGCTTGGGCAGATTGGGACTTAAGTTATGCTAATTTAATATATCAACACAGCTTTAAGGAGACTATTTCCTAGAAGAAGGAAGAGGAGGAGAAGGAACCAGTCCCCAACTTTACATCCTCTTCTTCTCTCTGGAAAGAAAAGCCATTGGGCTGCAGCACAATAAGACAACAGCACAGCAAACATATAGTGAACTAGGGGTGGTTGTGTGGGTTAAAAGGGTGCTGGAAAATACTTTGCCTCCTAAAGGACACCTTTGCCTTCTCTCTAAGAAACTGGTGGACATTCAAGGCAGTCTTTCCAGTGGCAACAAGAGAACTGATAATTCTTCCTTGTGCCTGAATTTTTTTTTAAGTACCATTAAGATGAGTTATGTTGCAGGAAGGAGGATGGAAGTCAGAGGAGAAGTCTGCATAATCCAGTGAGTCAATGCATCATGCAGGGGAATTGTGCCTCTCCAGCCCTGAAGATTTCAGACAAAGCTAAAGGAAAGTAAACTATCTTTGAAGGAGAGACTATTCAAGCTACGGAACTGGTTGAGAAAAGTTCTGAAACCTTAGTTCCCAACATTGACTCTCTAGATGTTGTTGGGCTTCAGATCCTCGAAGCCTCAGCTAGTGTACCTCTTTCTGGGTTTTATGGGGCCAAACATAAATACATATGGCAAGCAAATCACAATTTTAAGTTCAAATTTTTTTTTGAAAAAAGCCCAACAACAATATAACAAACAAGTTCTATGAAATGCCAGTGTAGAGCTATTCTATATCTGCTGCAAAAAACTTCAAAGGCTTCTGTAAGGTTTCTGGCTACAAAATAAATAAATAAATAGGAACAAAATAGATAGAAATTCACAATAGAAATTCCATTATGAGGAATTTACCATTTTGTCTCCTCCTTAATGAAAACTCTACTATTGTCTCCTCTTTAATATAAATTCTACTATCCTATTATCTTATTCAGGAGGGAAAGGGCCCAATTTTAATCCCTTCTCCAGCTCTCTCTCTCTCTTTCTGAACTAGTAGGAACAGCACACTTGTTTAGGCTTTCCTCACCCATTGTGCTAAACCATCATTCATAGGCATAGTTAATGATTGGTGTTCCTAGGAGTTGTAGTCCAACAACATCTGGGCACTGAAGGTTGGGGACCACTGTTCTAGTTCTGTTCTAGTTCAATTCTTGCAAACAAACAAGAGGGCCACAAAGTCCCTTACTCTGTGGCCCTTTTGTATGTCTGCAAGAACTAATTCAATCCTCTGCATGGCAAGAGTGTTCACCACATATGTATATCCTAGTAGTTGCAAGAGTATGGTGTGAAATCAAATGAAAGAGTTGGAAACATACATGGGCTTATGTTTTCTGGCATATGGCTACTACTGGCACATGGCTACTACTACTACTACGATCTAACACCCAAAGTCACTATCCAAGTAGTTCTGTTCTAAGACACAGCTCCACTAATCATTCACTGAGGCAATCAGTGCCCATGATCAAATCAGTCATAATTTCTTGAATATTATTATTACTCATATAAATGATGGGCAAACATTGTAATGGGTGAGTAGCTAACTCTCATGAGCTCCTTATTTCCCTACCATGAGTAGTGGCAGGCAGACATTTGCAGACTTAACTTTTAGTCACTGAACTCAGAATGAAAAGAGGTAAAGAAATAGGAGAAAGCTATGAAGAAGAAACAAAAGTGGATGTTTGCAGCAGTAGGTGAAGGTCACCCCATCCAGCACATAAACTCTGTTATAAAGGCCAAGATTAAGGTGACAAGTGTGTTTCCTACTCATTCATTTCTAGGACGTCAAACCTTCCTCTGTTCCTATCAAAGCCAATAGAATATATCTGCAACAAATTCCAGAAGAGTAGCTGTGTGAGGCCCCTGTACACATCGGCCATTAAGGCTGGCATGGGGGCAGAGTCAGAGCGTAGTGGGCATGCCTGACTATGCCCCCCAGGGTGCCCTGATGCCATGCACCACTCCACATGGCACGCAGCATCATGGTGTTCCTCCAGCACTGCATCCATACAATGCAGTTTTGAAGGAGTGCCACATAGGTGTGGCAACACAGCTATGGCACCCTTTCAAGGATGCAAAAAGGAGCCACTTTTTGTAGCTCCTTTTTGTGCCTTCAAAAGGCTGGACAGGACCACAGCATGAGGTTGTTGTGGCCCCAATCTGGCTAGGAAAGGGGTGGCATCCCACTACCCCTTAGGGGCTGTATGTAAAGCCCCTCAGTCTGTTAAAGCATATACAAAAAGAGGACCTTGTGACACCTTAATGACTAACAGATTTATTTTGACTAAATTCTTGTGGACTGCAACCCACTTCATCATCAGTTGATGAAGGAGACTCAGGTCCATGAAAACCATGTTCCTCTATAAATCTTTTAATTATTAAGATATAACAACGTTTTTTCTTTCCTGCCCCCTGTAATTGTGACAGTTTTGTGTCTTATATTTAGTGTGTAAAAATACCAATAACATTTAAATAAAAACAGTATGGTCTTTTTAAAAAATGTGACTCCTGATCCCCCCCCCCTTTTTTAAATGAAATTATCTTTTGCATGCATTTCATTTGGAGTGAGTTCCAGTCAATAACCAGAGAGTGTAGAGATTTTTTGGGGGGGAGGCCAATGCTAAGCCTAAACACTTCCATGCAAATTCTGTGGGATTCACTTTTATTTATTTAATTCACTGCCTCAGCGTTGATTGACCATGCAAAATCATGCAGATCATAACACTGACCTGTGTGTTCAAATGAAAGTAATGGTGTGTCACCCTGACAAGGAGCAAGCCCACCTTGAGAGCACTGACACAGCAGCCACCCCACTAATTCACTCCTGGACAAGGGAAGATGTGGTTTATATTAGTGACCTGTAGAGGGTTCATGCCCTCTGTTCCATGGAATGGCATTGTGATTAATGGTTTATTTACAGCACTGACATGCAGGCTGTCAGAAGCCTTCATCAGCCTTTGATGTAAAACACGCTAAAAGGCTCTCAGTCATCCTTATCAGCTTCACAGGAGAAGGACAGCAAGGAAAAGATGGGTTGCTTTGGTTAACATACTGGCACTGACACTCTTTGTCTCTTCAAAATGTTGTGTAAAAAAGCTATCCAGTCACTTACTTATGCCTAATTTCAGTGGTAAAAATGCATGGATGAAAGGGCCTTCACTATAGTTGTACTACTGAAAAAGCATGTGATGTTGATGCCATGCCTTTGGAATTGGATTCTGAGTTCTTTACATTAAAACAATCCTGGAGTACATAACATTCCCCAGTCTCCTGTTCCCATGTACCATCTCAGATATGATCAAATGATCTTTTGCTGAAGACCCAGACAGGATGAACTGCCCATCACTGGACTCATTTGTTTCATGTATTGTACCCCTAAAGACACCAGTTCCTGTCTGATCATAGAAGCTAAGCAGGGTCAGCACTTGTTAGTACTTGGATGGAAGACCACTAATGAATATCTGAGGAAGGAACTGGCAAAACCACCTCTGAGTATTCCTTGCCTAAGAAAACCCTATGAAATTAATGTGGTTGCTATAAGTTGACAAGCAACTTGAAGGCAGGCACAGAAAGAGAGAGAGAAACACACAAATATATTGTCCCCAGTTTTACCAACTGTAAGGCTGCAACAACAGGCCTTCAGTAGCTCTATCCTGCAGCAGAATGTGATCAAAAAGG
Organism: Urosaurus nigricauda; assembly: GCA_034509955.1. NCBI lineage: Eukaryota > Metazoa > Chordata > Lepidosauria > Squamata > Phrynosomatidae > Urosaurus > Urosaurus nigricauda. The sequence continues at coordinate 131,479,782 of JAOEGL010000005.1, read as the reverse complement.
GAATAGAAGAGAATTTTGCTTGGAATCAGTTATTAAATATGAGACTTAAAAGAAAAACCCAAGGTTTGCATACAAACTTGCATACAACATACTAATAGTATTACATGTTCTGAAATTAACCTCTGAAAAAAAAGTTTTTTTAAAAAAAAAAATACCACCACCACTCCTTTTCTACCAGTCCTGTTCTGATGCATAAGTGAAGGCTGAGGAAGGTTGCACAACGATAGGGCACAGGGACCATTTCACAGACTACAGACAGACAGGCAAGGTTGGGCTTCCAATACTGGAAACTAAGTGTGCACTGAGAAGAAGCAGGAAGGGCGAAGGCAGAGGCCTGATGAGATTAGATCCTATAGTGATCCATTGCTATATATGACTCTGGTTGTGCTAAGAGACACCTAAGTTTTAACTCTGTGGAGAACCAGAGAGGATGGGAAGGGAATGCTGCAAAGAGATACACGTCATTTCATTGAGGAAAAAGTTTCATAGAAGATTTGATGCAAAAACGTATGTCTCCATACCTGCAGGTCACAAGGACAGATAAGAAGAGAGGTGGCAGAATCACTGGATGCACAAGAAGATTTTAGAATGGTTGAGGTTAGAAGAAAATTAATTCACAGCACAATCCTACATACAGTATATTTACTCAGAAGTAGAGCTACTGAATTCTGGGGGCTACTTCTAGGTAGGACCGAGGACCAAGATCTGATTGAGGTCCCAACTGGACTTCTCACTTTTCCCAGTGAGGTCAATACATTGTGTTGGGGCATGGGAGAGGGTCTTTCAGCCGTGGCATCCTAACTGTGGCATCCCCCACACAGAGGACTGATTGTTACCAATGCTCATTTCTTTAGGCACCAAATGAAAGCTTGGTTGTTCATCAAGGCTTTGAGCCTCATCCCAAATACCATTGTACATAGTTTCAAAAACTTTTCAGTCTTTTTCTCATTATGCTTTTCAATACATTTTCAGCTTATTTACATTATTTTTATTGTTTTAACATGTTTACTTGTTTTAAAGTTATTTGTAACCTGGCTTGAAATTTTTTGTATATATAGGGTGAGGTTTAAATACATACATACATACAGTACATACATACATACATACATGGATTGTCATCATGCTCTCCTTTAAGATAATCTCTTCTGCTCTTTTGAAACAGTTACTGCCAAATAAATTAAAGTTGCTAAAGTTAGAAATAGTTCACAAGAAACACTCCTGCAGTGGTGTTTTTTTGTTTTTTTTTTAAGATTTGGGTCTACTTTTGTATTAAGTCTGTTTAAAAAGTAATTACTAGAAGAAATTCCCATCTCTGCCACCAAACGTTGAATGAAATAATCAGGTAAGGTTAAATTTCCAAGTGTAAAATTCTAAATGCTTAGGGTGGGTTAATGTTTCAGACTGAGGTTCAGCTACAGTGGTTATTCTCAGGAACATAAAAATGTCTTTCATGAGTCAGACCGATGGCCCACAGAGGTTACAAGCTTCATCCAGATGCAGCTGAGGAGACACACAGAAGCAGCCAAAGCAACAAGGGGGAGTTGCATCCCTTTTGAAAAGGTGAACTGAAGGGTTGCACAAAGCACACAACAGGATTGAAATTAATCAGTGTGCGTCCCATGCATATATAGCTGAAAACAACAGAGATGAAGTGTGTGTGTGTGTGGGGGGGGGGGGAGCTGCAGGTCTCCCTCCTTTTCCCACTAACAGATGAGGAAATGTAGTGTGGAGAGTGAGTCATGTTCCGCAATGTCTGTTGCTGTATGTGGTTTCTGAATGATCTCCCTTGGAGAGCAATGGTTGGGGTTTAGCTTAAAATAATAAAAATCTTTCCCAAACGATCCAGTGGTTAAGTGCAGTGATTTCTCTATGGAGATTCAAACATTCATGTTCATTGTGGAGTCGAAGACTTTCATGGCCGGCATCCATAGTTTTTTGTGGAGCTTTCGGGCTATGTGGCCATGTTCTAGAAGAGTTCCTTTCTGATGTTTTGCCAGCATCTGTGGCTGGCATCTGAAGATGCCAGCCACAGATGCTGGCAAAACGTCAGAAAGGAACTCTTCTAGAACATGGCCACATAGCCCGAAAGCTCCACAAAAAACTATTCATGTTCATTGTTTGATGACTGCAGCAGCAAATGGTGTCCTACCTGGACTATCCTTTTATGTGTTCTGACATCAACTGATCTTCCTTCCAATTCTAGACTGAGATATTTAGGTCGGATGATTTCCCCTCCTTCTCCTGCAGAGTCGGAACCTCTCTGGTTGGAGGGAAGCCATTTGCTTCTATCCTAGAAGTTGGGGGGGGGGGGGGGGTCAAGGAAGGTTCCTTACATTTTCTCCTTACTATGGATTCTACACTTCTATCCTAACACACTACATTTCCTACAATGAATAGGCTTTTTTAAAAATTTATTTTGGCATACAAAAAAATGTAGTTAAGCTCAAAGAGATCAAATTTCAGAGTTTCTCTAAAACACAAAACATAAACATATGCAAAGAGATCTGGTAGCACAAATGCAAAGGGATCTTGTAGCACATTTGACAATAATTGAGAGAAAGATATTAGTAGCACAGAATTACCTCTACAAAAGTTTATGCTACTTCCAGCTTTGATGGTGCTACAAAATCTCTTTGTATGCTGATCCAGACTAACATAACAATGGCTTTGAATTCTAAAAGGACAGAGAGAGAGAGATGCATATTACATGCGTATACACTTTCATTATTTGGTATGAAAATTCTCTGCAACAAACATAATACCTTTACATTATTTCTGTGCAGAAAAGTGTGTCTATTCCCTTCAATAAAACACTTCATTGACAGAGTACTGCATTAGGTTGATTTTTCCATTTACATACCACCACAATGAGAGGAAGATGTATCACCAAAATAATGAATATACTAACTTTTATAAATTTATACTTGGAAATCACATATATAATTCAAACAGAAATATAGTTCTCTCAACATAGTGGAGAATACTCTGGCTGGGTGACCTGTGTGTATCTGCCTGGTCCACTATCCAGGCGATGTCAAGGCTCCTGGTCTCCCTCCTGATGGTTCTTGATATTAAGCCATACTTGGACTTCACAGAGGTCTATTTTCTGTAAAATATGAAGGATCTGCAGCTACCCTATCATTTCATCCTGTGAAGAGTTCCCATTTGTTCTAATGAGGCTGATGCAGGAAATGTCCCACTGGACCATGCGTAAATATTTTAATTTGCAGCAGCTGGTCTTGCATTCCTTCTAAAATGGATTTTCCCTCCTTTCCAAGTACTGGAACTGACTAATCCTCCTTTTCCTGGCTTGAGGTGGAATTCTGTTGTGACTGCTCCCCAAAATGGTTCATTATGCTTCAGGTCACTTATGAAACTGGCAGCCTTTTATTACAGCTTCTTTGCTAGATGTTTTTGTTGGGTTGACATTTCCCCCTTTTTAGTTGAGAATAGCTGCTCTGGCTATTTGTTGCTTTCATAGAACAACAGTGATTCAATTCTGATTTTTCTTAAGGAGATTTGGCTAAGATATTCTCAGCGTCATTCCAGACAACACTCCATTCTACTATTTCCAGTTAATCCTCATACTTGAACAGTCTTCTTCACCAACCTGACAACTTCCAAATGTGTTGGACTGGAACTGCCACTATGCCCACCCATAGCAGGGGGAATGATGGGGAAGGTGGTCCAATGCATGCAGAAGGTACCAGGTTCAGGAAGGCCGTACTAGAACCTAGAATTACTCAATTAAACTAGTTGGCAATACTGTAGATTCAGATTGGACAAAAAGGGAAGCACCTCTTCACATAGGACAAGCGCCTATGTAGATGAAATAATAGAATCATAGAATCATAGAAATTTAGAGTTGGAAGAGACCACAAGGGCCATCCAGTCCAACCCCCTGCCGTGCAGGAACTCCCAATCAAATGTATTGGGAACTCCCAATACATTTTGTTGAAATGGACATTAATTCAGGAAACCCAACTATGTGCATATATACAGTACATTATGAAAGTTTTGCATTAGTGTTAGTTAATTTGTAAACTTTGTTTCACAAAATGTATTTTATACTCACTTTTGAATAAAAGCTTGTTTGCTTGCTTTTTAAATGGGCAACTCACTATGAGAAGAGATGGTGATGATTACTAGCTCAGATATTCTTTTTAAAAAGAGATTTGGGGACCAGCTCTAGAAAGGGCTAAGTTTGCCATTTTCTTTGGCCACAAGATTGCCAAAGGCCTTACAGCCCCAAGCTTGTCGCCTTTCTTATTTTGCCCAAACCCCAAAATATCAGAGGAAATGTGTTTAGTTTGCATGCTCAGTGTCTTCTAGCTAATGGCGGTCTTGTCCATGAGCCCCCAATATTCTTTTTCATTTTTCTTTCCATTTTATTACACACAACACATTGCCACTCTGGCTCCAGACTTCCAATCCAAACAAAGTCCCCAGACTGAGATATGTCACCAAAAATCTTCTTTGCTTGTTCTTGGCCCACAAGGATACCTCTAATGCTAGGTTTAGAGAACGGTGTTTAAATTTATCTGAAAGAGAGCACCAGTGCCTCTTCAAACTCCAAACCCCATGGGATACAGATGAGGCAGTCAAATTGGAGTCATAGGACTCTTTCAAACGGGGAGGAATTTCTCCCAACTCCGAATGGAGCCAATGCGGATTTATGTAAATTCGCTTGTTTAGCGAATTTACATGAACCCCTGCTCCATTCGGAATTACTTCCCATTACCCGAATACAACCCCCTCCTGCCCGAATTTGCATGCGAAGCTTTAATTCGCAATAATGTAAAACCCATGATTGCATTCGAATTGGCTTCCCTCTTGCCCGAATTTGCATGTGAAGAGTTAATTTGCAATAACATAAAACCCATGATTGCATTCGAATTGACTTTAAATTATACTTCCAATTTAGCCTTGTATGAAAGAGTCCATAGTACTAACCCAGTATTTGTGTTAATGTGAAAGGGCCTCCGTATATATGATCTGTCCCTGTGAACGGAAACAAAATTCTCACCCATTCCGACTCTTGACACATTCAGCAAGTCAGCTGGCTGTGAGTCAAAGTACAGGATGCTCCTTTCAATCAGACATCCTTATGTTTACATTAGAACTAATATGCAGAGAATAAACATTTATAGTTAGTACCAGTGTGGTGTAGTGGTTTGAGAATGGACTATAACTGTGGAGACCAGGGTTCAAATCCACACCCAGCCATGGAAACCCACTAGGTGGCCTTACAGAAAACACTTATAGCATCAGAGGAAGGCTCCTCTGAACAAATTCTGCTAAGAAAACCTTGTGATAGGTTCAATAAATCAGAAATAACTCAGAGGTACACAACAACACCTTTCTAGTATAGGCCAAGTCAGATGCTGATCATACTGGAAACCCACCTATACTTGTGGCTGCAGCGTCTGAAATCTTCTTACTCCTGAATCTGTGACCACAAGCTATCTCCCAAAATGTGTATTTATTTAAAGGACTTTGATCTTCAGGAAAGTGTTGAAATTTGGCAGTGTTTATTGGTGAATGGGAGAGCTGATGGATGTCTGAAAAGTGTCTGCCACATGTCTTCTGTATCTCAGGCAAATGGATAAACATCCATTGCTTTCTTTAAAAAGAAGACTATGCAGGAGCAATTCGCATGAGGGCCCCTACGTGGATCAAAAGGTCTTTCCCCTTCACTGATAATCTCCCAGCCTTAAAGAGCAATAAATGTTCTGATTCAGTTAACAGCACATGCTCCATTTTCAGCCTTAATTCACACACAAACACACTTCTATATTCTGTTATAGTATCAAGTTATATGCAATATATAAAAAAGAACAGTTCTGTATTGTCTTATAATGTCAAAGTTTTACACGCTTCCCTGCCTCTGCCAATACTTGCGATGGAATCCTGAGATTTGTGATTTAGGGAGGGGAACTTGAATAATCACATTAACACAAATGTGTTTCTAGTGCAGTAGTTCTCAAACTTTGGTCCGCTAAGTCTTTCGGACTGCAACTTCCAGAAGCCACAGCCAATTTGACAAGTCAGGTGTTTGGGGAGCTGGAGTCCAAAACATCTGGAGGACCAAAAATTGAAAACCAATGCTGGAGTCTGCTCTCTGAACTACAGTATTAGGCTATCTGGCAAAGAATTATTATTGTCTCCCTGAATTACAAATCCTAGGATTCCATAGGATAGGATCAAAATGCTCTAAATATATAGTGTGGAAACATTCATTTTCTCCAATTCAGGCACTTATCAGGCCTTGCACAATTTGTTTCTTTGTTTGAGCTTTTTGGTTAGAGCTGCATTTTTCTTGACAGTTTAATTATTTTCCAAGAGCATATGTAGTCATTATATTACATTAATTGAAATACCCTCTGTTTTACGAGTAGCATATTTATGTTCTTGTAAGGCTAGCTCACATGTTCATCACTTGCTCATTGCTAATTTTTACTATATTGTACTATATTTTATTGCATTATAGTATTTTTATTTTTGCATTTTAAAAATTGTTATTCTAATATCGTATCACTGTATTTTCTTTTTTTTATTGTTGTCTCCCCCTCCCCAGCCAATTTGCAGTTTGACCAAAAATGGTTTTTTAAAATATTTAAATGATTAACTGATGATGACTTCAAGTGGTTGAAAAGGAAAAAAGGGAAAGCAATCTAGTGGCACCCTTAACACTAACTGATATATTTTTTTTTCAGAAGTAGGTTGAAATAAACAAAATGAATCATAAAATTAGTCTTAAATTCCTTTCTTCACATTTTCCTTTTATATTGAAACAGACTAATATGACTAGCTCTTTGAAAATATCAACCAATTTGTGTAAGTTAATAAATGAATACACACATGAACTCTCACACTAGATTTTCTACTCCATCCCCACAAACACAATACTTCTCAGGCTTTATATATTTAGCTATCCATCATTCAAAGGTGAAAACTTAAACAACAGTAAAACATGAACTGGTCATTACTTCAAAATGACCCCTTGCCATTGTTTCTTGGCTTCTGTTGATATTTGGGGTTTTTTCCCCCCCTCTCTTTTTTTGCAATAAACATAACAACCATCACTACTGCACAGCTTGAAAAAGTTACTTTAAATTCCAGAACTCCTCCCCAGCCAATATGGTTGGATGGAGGATTCCAGGAGCTCCAAAAAAAAAAAAGTAACTTTCCCAAGCTCATCTATTTCCAGATGTGCAATACAGCTTGGCCACTTCTCTCTCTCAAAGTTCATTGCTCACAGCAGCCAGGAACGCTCACTCAGAACATATGGGGAAAGGCACCACATGTCTGGCCTTCTGCTAAGAGAAAGGAGTCCTTGAAGATCTCTGCAGTGTATATTTTACATAGAGACCAGGGCTGAGTATACAAACTGAAATCACATTGTTTGGCTGAGCTCAGGGAGGCTGTAACCCATGGCAGTCCAGAAGACAGAGAGAATAAAAAAATGAATAAATAAATAAATAACAGCCAAGAGGGAAATGCCACATATCTTTTGCATAACAGTTTTTAATTATTTGTCAAAAGCCAGACCTTTTACAGAAAGCCAAAAGAGAGAGAAGAAGAGGGAGGAAGAGAGAGGGGGACTTTCAATAGCAAAATACTTCAAAATACCATATATACTTGACTATAAGTCAACCTCATGTATAAGTCGAGGGCAAGTTTTGGAGCCAAAATTATGGATTTTGCTATGACCCATGGATAAGTCGAGGGTAAAATGTAGGGGCATATAGGAATGGATCTAAAGGATGAAGCAAAGCAAAACAATGTCAAATAACTTCCAAAAGTCCATCAGACATAACTCTTTGTGCTTATTCTTAAGACTGGATGGATGAGAGAGTAAAGGGAGTCAGTGCTTCCAGGACAGATTATACTCTTGCTTTTCATCAGGGGATGGTTCCTTCTTTTAAATAGGAGTTAAGATGTAGTACTTACACTGACCCGTGGATAAGTTGACTCAAGTTTTTTGGGTCAATTTTTTGAACTAATTTTCTAGACTTATACATGAGTATATACACTACATACTAAGTCCTTCTTCTTCTATCAGTTCCAGTGACATGCCATGTTTTTAGCCCTTCCCATTGTCATTCTAACACACACACACTGAAAATTTACATTAAGAAGACTGGAAGCCCCCAAATAGCAATGCAAGAAAAAAAAAACTATACAACAGGTTTGTGAGGAGAGATTCGAGTTTTACTGCTTTTCTTGCAAGGTTGAAGATGGAGGAATGAACATGCAAGGAGAATCATATGAGCTGGTCTACTTGACACTTGACTTGACACTGTCATTCATTGAATCCGTCATCATATATAAGAATGATTCATGGTGATGCTGTTAATGCCCATCTCATAAAGCTTGTCACTACCATATGCAACAATGGCGGAGGTAGCACTGGCGAAGTACTGGCAGACAAATCTAGCCATGTGACAAGAATATAGGATACAGTGAGTTATGGTTGCAGGGAAGGGGGCAGCATTATTACTGGCCCAGTGTTTGCCCAGTAACTTCAGCAAAAGTTTAAGAAGATGCTGAGGCACACTAAAATGAGGGGGAAACCACAACACTCTGTGAGAACCTCAGATTGTGATGTAATAAGAAGCTAATTCCCATGTGGAAAATGTAGTGCATTTTCCAAATGCAGTAAAATTAAGACCATTATTAAACACAACCAACCAAGGAAGCTGCAGATGTTGCTGGATACGAGTTTTCCAGAATTCTTCATTATTTGCCAGGCTGACTAGGGGTTCTGGGATCTGAAGTTCTACAACATTTGGTGCCTCCCTCCCTCCCAATTAAGAACTACAAACCACAGAGATAATATGGAGTAATAGATGAATGATTTCTTCAAAGTATGTGTGTATGCGTGTATTGGAGGCCAGGTCCCTGGCTGTATATAGACATGCATGTGCTATAAAGATTCATATTTGTGACGTAGGACTTTATCACATGAGCTTCGGTTGGTATCACATCAGTCTTGCTGCAATCACATTACTGTGAAAGAGAAGGAAAACATACCTGTTTTGGAGATATTATTATTATTATTATTCCTCTCTTCAATAGTGTTACAGGGTTTTCTGTGCCATCAATGGTCCCCCTGAGCTCTCTTTCTTTATTCCCCCTTAACTCTGCCTCCCTGCCCTCTGCCCCGCCTGATATAAATTTCTTTTTTCACTTTGATTTGTATTTGTAATGCAATTCTGTCTGTCAAAGAAGAAATAAATGTTTTTCCTTGTGAGAAAAGTGTAATTTCTTCTTTTGCATAAGGGCAGACGGGTGGAGAAGAAGGATACCTTGGAAACTGTAATTCGGGGAGGTGGACTACACTTCTCTAGCAGAGAATTTTAAGTACCTGACCACAAATCCTAAGGTTCCATAGGAGGGGGTCAAGACAGATGATATGGTATCAAACTGCCTATCACTGTGAGGTAAAGATGCATCTCTGCTCTGGAAAAATCCCTCTGTATTAGCTTGACCATTTGAAATGATACAGAAGAAACTTCCCATTAACAGTTGCAGGCGTACGAGTTCCAGATGTTCAACAAGCATGGGACAATCTCACCAACAAGAAGGCTGGTTTCTGATTCATAAGACCTGAAACTAAATACGCTTGCTCCTTGTTGGTCTTGGGTTTTCTGAGGTTTCAGTCATATACCGCAAACATGATTTTACATCACCAAAGTTAGTCAGTGCAGATTATACAAGCCTGATGCAGACTGTATGTGTGCGTGTTTAAAAACTCTCTCACTACTCAATAGAACACCATAGTATTGTCTTCCCATGTCATTATTTGCATCAGCACTGTGTGTCTGTCTATCTGTCTATCTATCATCTGTCTGTCTGTCTGTCTGTCTGTCTGTCTGTCAGTGACCCCATGAATTTCATAGGGTTTTCGTAGGCAAAGAATACTCAGAGGTGTTTTTGCCAATTCCTTCCTCTGAAATATAGCCTTCAACATCTGGTAATTGCTGGCAGTCTTCCCTCCAAGTACTAACTAGAGCTGACCTGGCTTAGCTTCCATGATCAGATGGGATCTGGTGCCTTTGGCTTATTTAGGCCACCAGCACCATAGCTGGGTAATTTAGCTGATAATTTTAGAATTTGGAGTAGACAGTATTACAAGGCATCTCCTCTGTAGGTAGAAAGAAGTGTAGCTTTTTAATTATTCCAGAATGTGGTGCATAGGATGAGGGGAGGGGGTTGCTTATTCTGCTGAGAAGGGCCCTGGACTTTTGCCTTGAAAGTCCTGCCCTGATGGCACCACTGACCTGCCCAGTGTGTTTGTCTTTTAAGCGATAAACCTTCAGAAACATTGTTTATCACTTAAAATGCAAGCAAAGCAAAGTAGCCATAACTTCTCCCACTGGGCAGGTCAGTGGTGCCATCAGGGCAGGACTTTCAAGCCAGGACTTTCATATGCAAGTTGTATGTAAATCTGTTTCTTCTTTCTGTGCAACGCCTTTTGCCTGGGGTGGGAATGCATAAGTGGCCACTCTAGAGTAGGGAATGAGCTGTGCCAGGAAACCCATGTGGTGGTTGGTGGCTCTGACATCAGTGGGGTCATGCATCCACCTCAGATTATAGTTCAAACTTTGAAAGAGTTATCCAACATGCTGAAACTAATGAGGATAGGGTTCAGTCCACTGAATACTTCCCTTAAAGTTTAGCCTAGAAGTTTAGACTTCCATGTCCCACCCAGAAATTGGGCTAGAACTTGAACCAATCTTGTAAATGTAAAGGGTTGGATTACAGTAGGATCTTGCTTGTTATTTTGTCTTCCTTCCTTCCTTCCTTCCTTCCTTCCTTCCTTTTTTTTTTTTTTTTTTTTTTGAAAATTAGATTAATAAATGTAAGGCTGTTGTTAGTGGGAGCAACAAGTACAGAATCAAGGTGTGAAGGTCCAGTGGGTTTCCTGAAGATGCCTGAGCTCGTCATGGTGACACATGCCCTGGTTACATCCCATTTGGATTACTGTAAAGTCCTCTACATGGGGCTGCCTATGGAGAGTGTTTAGAAACTTTGATTGGTACAGAGAGCTGCAGCTAGAGTGTAGAGTGGGAAGGGTTACAGAGATTGTACAACTCAGCTGCTCCAACCACTCCACGGATTACCACTCTGCAACCAAGCAGTGGCATCACTGGGGGGGGGATGCAGTGGTGCAGACTGCACCAGGTGACACCCCAGAGGTGAGTGTTTCCCAGTGGGGTAATACAGATTGAAGAGAGTGGGTGGCTGCCTTCCAGATCTTGCACAGCCATGGCCACATGGGACTCGAAAGGTCAGGCACTGAGAGGGCTGAGCATACCCTGACCTTGCTGCCATGGCACAATTCTGCATGCCATGGCAGCGAGGTGGGGGGGAGCGTCCTTTTGGTCCCAGCCCTAGATGTCCTATCCCAGAAGCCCTGCCTCTCTACATGGGGTGACACCTTGGGCAGGGACGTCACTGCTGGTTCTGCAGTATAAAACCTTGTACTGTTATAGATCCAGGCTGACAGACCATATTTGAGCCTGCTGGCCCCTGAGATTCACAAGAGGGGCCCTTCTCTCAATCCCACTGTCTTCGGAGGTGCAACTGGTGGGAACACAAGTGAGGGCCTTCTCAATGACTGCCCATACACTTTGGAACCTGCTTCCTTGTGTATGCTAGATGGCCCTCTCCTTGCTGTTCTCCCATCAGCATCTGAAGACTGTTTGTTTGTTTGTTTAGAATTGAAGGATTTTAACAGAGTTATAAGTATTGTTTTAAATAATATTATGTTACTTTTTATAGTATATATTTAAATATAGTCAATTAATAGTTTGATTTGATTTTAATTTTAATTCTTTGTAATTTTTAATTTTTAATTGTAATTTTTAAAAATGTATAAGCCATCTTGAGTCCCAGTCTTGGGAAAAAGTCTGGATGATGAGGATGAGGATATCAGAAAGGCAATTTTAGTGGCAGGAATGGACACATTAATGGGACAAATATAGTCATGAAATGAAAATGGGATTTCTAATGAATAGTTACAGAGATGGATTCTGATCACTATATTCATAAATAACCATTTTTAAAATGAGAGGTTTGTTTTGGGTGTAGTTGCTGTTGGGGGATTATGCTGTTGGAAAACAAGTTGAAATGGAATGAAATGGGAAGAAAATTTAGATATATTTGCAACAAAGATCATAACAGTGAGATTTTATAACAGCATGAGTATAAACAAACTTGTTGTTGTTGTTCTTGTTTGAGATTCAAGTTAAAAACAGAAAAAGCTAAAAGTACACCTCATACAAAAATATTATATAATTAAGCTATTAACAGAATTGAAAGGGATTAAAAGCATGGTCATTAAAAAGAAAAACAAGAAATACCACAACATAAGAAGTTCCAGATCCTTGGAATAACCACCAAAAAGGCCTTCTCCCATGTTCCCAGCACCTGTGAAGAAACTTTCCTTCGTCACAGTGAGGAGCTTTCAGAAATGAGAAGCTTTTAAAGCATTCAAGGGAGCCTGGGAATTGCAATATTTGAGAGGTATCAGTTCTGGCATCCCAAGTTTGATGAAACAGCAGAAGTAGATAGTTCAGTAACAAAGTTACAAAGCAGATTTAAAGACGAGATAACTATTGGACAGTAGGTAAGAACTTTACAGGGAACAGAAAGTGAGCAAAGCATACGCAGTGCTAAATTTTTATTTCACTGAACAGCATTTTATGAAACATCTGTATAGCTGCAAAATTTGCACTTAATGAAGCTTTTAACAGTTGTCAATTGGAGGGAAATCTGTTGTTTTCTGCAGGATACTGGGTCTTTAAAAAGTATTGAAACAAAACAATCGGTGGGTGCATCCATACTGTAGACATAATGCAGTTTGACACCACTTTAACTGCCATGCCTCCATCCTGCAGAATCCTGGGATTTGTAGTTTTGTGAGGCACCAGCACTCTTTGGCAGGGAAGGTTAAAGACCCTGTAAAACTACAAGTCCCAGGATTGCACAGGATGGAGCTACAGCACTTCAAGTGCTGTGTAGTTTGTTAAGTTGGTGAATGCTAATATTACCATTGATGCTTCCAGATGAAACTTTTGTTGTTTTACACTAAATACATAGATTTTTTTTTGGGGGGGGGGGAATTTCAGATTATGTTTGTCTCTAGTCTTTAATCCCATTGCATTTCCCCTCATAACTTCCTGCAGTTTTCACCCACTCATTTGTGCCACAGAATAGGGGTTTTCAGGAGGCAAGAGGCAACACTGTCAAAAGTGCATACCGAATTATGCCCCCACCCCTATTTTATTACAGCGCCCTTGTCTTGTTTCCTAAAGTCTAGAAAGCCATAAATAACTAGAATAAAATATCTGGATATTTCTCAAAACAGAATGAATAGCAAACCTGGCTGTATTTGTATATTGGAGGGGGGGGGGCATAATAAATTTGATTATTTTCTTCTAAGCTCTGTTACAATTCTGGTTCGAGGTTACGACTTAACCTTCTGGCTATTTATGTAACCTTCCTCCAAAATGCTACGACTGTGGAAAAAAGGACTCATAGAAAGCCATTTATGGAACCATGTGGTTCCTTTTCTAACAATGTGTAAGTCAAACGTGTCAAGCATTGCAACATTTGTGACCCCTTTTTAATCTGATCTCTTCATTGTCGTGCAAAGTTTTGAACTGGAAAAAATTTAAAAAGTAGGAGGGAAATCGGACACTGCCAACCATTAACTCAATCCACATTTTTATGCAAATGGAAAGAACATTCATAATAAAATCCACCCATCCGAAATCCAGAGTAGCACTATCCCAGAATTAGTCTCCTATGATATTTCTGAACATGAGCTTTAGCTCCATGCAGCAGATTCCTACCTGGCCAAGGGACAGGTAAACTGACAGGAGACCAGCTGGAGCTGTATTGAATTCAATCCCCTCCTAGTTAAGAAAATTATTTAGGACTATTCTTGCCCTGGCCTAACTCTGTCGCAACATTATAGATGTGCTCCTGGGTTGGAGGAGGCTTGCAGTGGGAGTAATGTGGCTTTTCCATCACTCTTAAGCCCCAGTTCACTAGTTCAGAGCAAGCTAGTCTGGCCAGCAGAGACTTTCATTGGGAGGTCTACAAGGGCATTTATTTCAGGTAGGATTACATATTAACTGTGTAGATATAGCAGAGCCAAAATATCTTAAAGGCAAATATCTTAAAGATCCCACCTGATTTTGGAAGCTAAGCAGGCTCACTCCTGGTTATTACTTGGATGAGAGATTGCCAACAAATACCAGGAGGAAATGGAAAGAACAATCATAATAAAATCCACCCATCTGAAATCCAAAGTAGTATACAAGTATATAGAAATACAGTATGCTATATTTCAGAGTAAGGAACTGGCAAAAACACCTCTGAGTATTCCTTGCCTAAGAAAACACGGAACAATCCCTGGCCACATAAAGCCCCCCCCCCCCCATATTTCTCTGGGTCAGCATAGCTCTGGTTGTGACAACCTTGCACACTGTTAATTTTAATTATATAATTGTGTTAATAGGAGTTTTAATTAATGTTTGACATTTTAATATTATAATTATTTAATTCTGTTTTAAGGGGGGATATGGTATATGTATATATATTTTATCTATTGATTGTTCATACAAAAAGTGGGATAGAAATAAAAGTTTTACTTTATTATTTATTTTAAGAAAACCAAATGAAATTCTTAGGATTGTCATAAGTTGACAGGCAATTTGAAAGTGCACACACACACACACACACACGTCCTGCAGTTCTGCTGCTGAGCTATAAGCAGACGTGAAGATAACAGGCGATCTGGCATCTTGCAGCATTATCTCAGAGGGCTTTTTAAAACAAATGTTCTTTTGCATTTGGACTTCCACTTCCACCTATAACTGAGCAGAACATTCAGCAGGACTATTTAGTCATTATGAAAATGGGCTACGTTCCAAATTGCACAGTAAATTCAACACACACATACACACACAGCTGCAGTCGGTTGGAATGCCTGGTCAGTGTCTAGCTCGCTTTGCAGAGTCTGTATGTGGCGTCTTCATTGCAGTGTGTGATAACAAGATAACCACAAGAGCTGAGGTCACTCACATCTGCCTTTTGGACTGTCAAATACTGTGATTGATTAAACAAGGGAATTTATAAAGGTGAATGGTAAGAAACAGCCACATTAGGTCTAGAGGACTGCAGTTGCCCTGTTCTATTAATTTTTCAAATATTCTTGACCAGATTCAAAATAGGGAGCATGGTATCTGTACGGATTGTGGAGAACTCGTCTTGAAGTCATTAACATTTCACTGGAATAAGCAGATAATGATTAGTATTTGAGTATTGCTGTACATGGCTAAGTGCGCAGGACCTATGGAAATGTTGTCACATTTTGTAGCAAACTAAAGGTATACTTCAGTTAACAAAGTCTAAATGTGCTCTGGGCATTACTTATGTAAAAGAAAATTTGGTACCAGAGCCATAAATAACATGGAAATAACAAGGATGGGTTCCCACACTGCAAAAAAGAAGAGTAGTTCAACATGTCTGCAAACCTTTCATTCAAAACTAACACTATGAACCTTGGAAATGAAACAACCAGGTCACCATAAGTAAACAAAAATGTTTTGAACCTTGTGGACAATACCTTAAGACTTCTTCCAAAATGCATCCAAGGATAACTTTTTCTTTCACCACACTCAATATTGTTATGATTTCTATTTGGGTGGACACATTTAGACATTTATGTATTTTTAATATGCTGGGGTAATCTTATTTGCTGTCCTTTCTCTCTCTCTCTCTCTTTTGCTGTTCACATAATGCTCAGTAAGGGATTCCAGAGGCAGAGGCTGTTTATCTTGCCTATTATAGGCAGGCGCCCAGAGCTATAGTAGGATCAGCTAGAATCCCACTCTTTCCCAACTTAAGCTTTGTCCATTGCATTTACTGGAGACATGTTGCTGCAACCCAACACTGGAGGACTGTCGCTCTCCCAGTGTCAATGCTGGCTTTATCTTTTTCTTTTAACCTTCTAGGAGAGGAGGGAACAATTCATCATAAAAAGGAACTTTACTATCATAAGCTTTATTACCTGAGATAATGCATTTTTAATTCCTACATCTCCCTGCATGTTTAACACATTATTCCAGTAATGTATGAAAGTACTTTGATTAGGGTCCAATAAGATAAAGCCATATCCTAGCTTTTCCCCTTCCCTTTGCTCAATTCTTCAGGCACCCAACTCTTTCTTATGGCATGCCATTCTTTCTGGAAGCTTAAAAGTACTATATCCTATGCCTATGCAAATTCCAAAAGCATACTTGAAAAACTAGGTATAACAATATTGGGATGAATAAGCACAGTCAACACCACATAGCTCTGTGTTAACACCAAGTCAAATCTGTCTAGGTATAGACATTTTGGTATGTAAAGCATTGGACATCAGCCAGGAGCCGAAACAGTACAGTCCTTAAGTTTTTGCTGAACTGCAAATCTCAGCAGCTCTATCCAGCCAATGGGAATGAATGCTGGGAGTTGTAGTCCAACATCTGGAAGACTACATCATTGAAACTGCTGACAAATGGCATGATCAGCAAAAAGTGGAGGAATTGTCTGGTTACTCAAGTAAAACAACTAGAACACAACAAGATTTTATGAAACCGAGAAGCTATCGCTTGGTCACAGCTAACCCATTAGTAGAAAACATCTGAGAAAGTAGGCTCAAGTCTGTGAAAGCTCATGCTACCAACTTCTATCTTTCAGTTAGTCTGAAAGGTGCTGCAAGATCCCTTTACATACTAGTAATAGAAAGGTGAGTGCTGATGGCTCTTGTCACTTTTTGTTTTCTTTTTGTAAAGCAAGTCTCAAGTGGTGCTCCATCAATGCAACCCTGATTTGAAAACCTTACTAACTGTAAACCTGGATCCATTTAGGGCCAACCAAAGGCATATGGGTGTCTGAGACAAGACAGTGTTCTTCTCTCTGTTCTATGCACAGGAGCTGAGCGGCCTGGCAATTGAATCTTACTTCAGCACTGGCAACTGGGTAGGGTCATCTGACATAGTTGGGACACCAGGCAAATTTAAGGGGTCACAGACAGACTTTGAGGTATACAAAACTCTGTCCTTTGAGAGAGGTTAATGGTTGGAAGCTGCTGGTGGGGAGCAGCTGGAGGTCTACCATTACTGCTCCCAATATTTGCTCCCTGGAGTATTTTTTTTTCCCTCTCACTCTGCCTAATGGTAAGGCCAGGCCTAGATTCATGTCTTGACATAATTCCTTTCTTTCCTCCATAGCAGAGTACTGGCACAGAAGAACTAATTTACTTAAGGGGGGGAAGTAAGTACAGTAGCAGCAGCAGTAGTGATTTTTATTCTTAAAGCACACAAAATGAAAAATTATTCTGTGTTGAAATAAGATATCTCTAAAGTGGATATCCTATTCCTCCACCCCCATATATTTATGTTAGGCCAGTCCACACAGAGGAGGCTTTCAAAAAGGCATAAAGCCATATTTCTTAGTAAAGAGGAAATAATAGCTTTGTATTCACTGTCTCGTTTATTATAAACAAAAAGATACAGAGGACGTAGAAGAGGCACAGCTATGATTCTGCAGCATCTTAGACTTCTCTAAAATGGTGGTGAAAATGTTCTCTTGGAGTACCTAGAGTAGCTCCCATAAATATTTGACTTATACTGATACCACTAATAAATCTGTTTGGAATGCTGCTGTACTGTTTATACAGAAGAGAGTGATGGGACTTTGCTTGTCCAAATAGTTTTAAGGAAAAGGGATCCTGCTTTTAGCACCTTACATAAATATTTGCAGTACCTTTATACATTCAACATAATCTTGACTGCGTTTAAAAAGATATTTACGATTTCCTAAAATCTCCATACCCAAATGTCCTCTCTATTATTTCTCTCAGGCTACAGAGCAATTTGAATGATGATTGGGACACCTCTTTTGATGCCTCTGTGGTCCTGTGCTACCGTCATTTGATTTCCTGTCATTCCATCCTCACTTGAATTGAAACTAAGCAGCCACACTCATCTGATGGATGAATATAAAATATATTTCACATAGGAATCCCAGTGTTTTTCCCAAGGCTAGCAAGTCATAGAACAAATGGTATGCATCTGGTCATTCTAGGAGTTATTGCTGTAGAATCCCATGAAGAGAGTACACCAATAAAAAGTTGATTTGATGTCCATCTTTGGAGATGGATGGAAACTCCATATCCCCTGTGGTGGGGCTATATAGAGCCCTGGTACAGCACATAAATTGATTGCAGAAGGTTTCAGACTAAATCCCAAAGTCTCCAGACAGATCTGGCAAAGACTGTGGTCTGAAATCTTGGAGGCTGCTGACCTTGTCCTCCAGATGTTGGACTTCAATTCTTAGAAGCCCCACCAGCATGACCAATTGTCAGAGATTTGGGAAGCTGAGGTTGAAAACATTTAGAAGTTGTATCCTCCAGCATTGCACAGATGAAAACTGACACCTGTGCCCAAGCAACATCATGACCAACATGGCAAAAGTTATTAATGGAGAACACACAAGCTAGGAAAGGCTGCAGCAGTTTGCTTTTGCCTGAGTCTACATGCAGGATACTGCCCCCTCCTGTTCTCTCACCCTGCTGAGTTGAGAACAAAGTAATTTTTGCATTTGAGTTGAAAATTTGCCACAATCAAATCTATTGTGGCATTTTATCCCTATTGCCATTCCCTCCCCCCAGTGTGAATAGCAATTGGGATAAAATGCCATGGAGAGATCTGATCATGGTAAACATAGTGGGAACTTCAATCTAATATGGGATCCCTGAGGAGACCCAGATCCCCTCACTACAAAAAAGTCAGGGCAAATGCCCCCTTAATAAATTTCAAGGCTTCCCTGTTTTGTTCAACATTAAATACTACCTGTTTCTGAGAATAAAAAGTGGACTTCCATCCCCATTAGGAGGTTTTATGGTAATCCATGCAGCCCTCAGGGGGTCCAGGAGCATAAAAGTGGCCCCTGGACCTACCACAGTTGCTTCCCCTTGTCATAATGGGGAAAATACATTGTGTAAGGCGCGCGTGTATGTGTGTGTGTGAGAGAGAGAGAGAATGCTAAGTGTGTGGGTTGGACTCAAAAAGTCCCAGCTAGCATGGGTCCCATGGATTCTGGTCTAAACATTTTGCAGGTACAAAAGTTGAGAACTGCTAATGTCCATCCCTTGCACTACTTGCCCCCCCCCTTCATTTTATTCATCTTGATCTAGTTCACTCTCATTTCAAAGGGGAGAGGGGAGGAAATAGGGTAGTTTCAGATAGACAAACAGATTGTTGCTTATTTTTGAACTGCTGGAAAAGATGATAGAATTGGAGGTGGGATTTGTTATGTTGATTCTAAGCCCAAAATGAATTAGTGTAGGGGTGGGACTCAGGTGGACCTCCAGATATTGCTGAAGTGCAACTCCCAGCAGCCCCAGCAAGCATAGCCAATGGTGAGCAATGCTGAGAGTTGTAACACAACATAATTTCCAAGGGCCACATTATTCCCACCTCTGATGTAGTGGGTAAAGGGCTGAGTCAGGGTTAGAGGAATCCACATTTAAATCCTCACTAGTGTAGTGGTTTGGGTGTCTGAGTAGGACTCCAGGATATCAAAGTTTAAATACCTGCTCAGCCATAGATGTCCAGTGGCTGACCTTGGACAAGTCACACCCGGGAGTTTATCATACGACGGAATTTGTGGGTATTCTCCAATGGCAATCCAAATGCAATCATGGGGTTTCCCGTAATTGCATATGAGTGTATCTCACGCAATTTCGGGCAATGGGAACTCATTCCAAATGCAATCATGGGATTTCATGTAATTGCATATTAGAGTATCTCACACAATTTCGGGCAATGGGGGGGTCATTTTCGGGAAATGGGAAGTCATTCTGAACGCATTCTGAGCGCAATTAGATTTCACATAAATTCGCTAAACTAGTGAATTTACGTGAATTCGAATTGGCTCCATTCGAAATTGAGAGAAATTCCTTCCATGTGATAAATTCCTCTGTCAGCCTCAGGGGAAGGTAGTGGCAAACCTCTTCTGAAGAAATCTTGCCAATGATGATAGATCACCACAAGTGACTTGAAAGCACATAATATAAGAACAGATATGAAATGTTCTCTTTCTCCGTCAGCCTAGCTGACCTCAAAAAGATTGTTGTGAAAACAAATGAGGGAAACCATGAGCATCGCACCCTGAGCTTCTTGGAGAAAGGATGGTATAAAAGAATACATAATAAATGTTATTACAAACGGTTTTTTTTTTTAAAAAAAGTTTCATCATTGCATTAATCAAAAAGTAATAGAAACATTTCAACAGCAGGCTAGATCCTAAGACACAAGACTGATAAGAAAGTGTTGTTTTATCTTTTGGGAGTCTTGTTTTTTGATCTTCTGGGAATTATTAGTGAAGAAGAGCATATTTTGGACATGCTCAGAGGCACTTTAATTTTTTTAAAAAATTACTGCAATATTCCATATGGAATTCAGCCATGTTTTCAAAACTGAGACATTGTTCTTAGCTGTTGTTAAGCAGTGCTTTGACCTCTATTGTCAATTCTAACATTACACAGCTGGAATCAAGCTAAACTGTGATTCTCATGAGGTAGCCTCTTATCTTATTTCTGTCTGCACCAAGAATAGAACCTCTATTCCTTAAAACCTGTCAAACCCTCTGAGAGAAAATGAAAGTAGAAGAGAGAAGGGGGAAGGAGAAGAAGGAGACTTTATGAGACCTTATGCATTTGTGTTGACTGGATCTTCCAGCAGGAATATATTTTCTTTTTTTAAAATAGCATCTCATCTGGATACAGACCACTTCTTCTCCACCTGATTGATGATTTCCTGAATCTTATGTTGCAAAGGTTGCAAAGCAATCTGGGGAGCAGTGGTTCCTCTGGGGACACGGCCAAAATGTTTCATTATTCTTATACGGGGTGATGTAAGAATCTTTCTCTGAAACTGCAGTCTGTTGCCCAGTGGGTTAACGTTTTTACGGCTGTTTTTCTTAGATCATTTTCCCACAATCTGTGCATCACAAGTTATCCAGGTGCGGAGATTTCTTTCTGTTGTTGCTGTGGTTGTCCCTCTGGACAAATGGTCTTGTTAGAACTGTTTACCCACTGGGGATGTTATTGACTGAATCTTTTGTATATAGTGCAGCCTCTTCCCTATGGAGAAGGCACCACAGAGAAGAAACCGTAGGCTAAACAAGCATTCATTTCCATTGTTAATTTGGCTGATTTCCATGGTCGCATCTGTTCTCCTCTGCACTTTATGGCTGTGATACAGTTTCCAGCCCACATGTTTGATAGTGATCTGGATGAACTCATTCTATCAGGCTTTCATCTAGGACAAACTGTAGAGCTCATCGAACTCCTCTGCGTGACCCAACACTTAGAAATGCGTCACTGGCTTGCAGCTATATTTGAATACATTTTAAAAAAAATAATAATAATGTGAATCTTCTTTAAACCAGTAAATCAGAGGTGGGAAACATGTAGCCCTCCGGACGTTACTGGACTTCAGCATCTCAGAGCCACAGCCAGCATAGGACTCTTTCATACGAGGCTAAATTGGAAGTATAATTTAAGGTCAATTCAAATGCAATCATGGGTTTTACGTTATTGCGAATTAACTCTTCGCATGCAAATTCGGGCAAGAGGGAAGCCAATTCGAATGCAATCATGGGTTTTACGTTATTGCGAATTAAAGCTTTGCACGCAAATTCAGGCGGGAGGGGGTTATTTTCGGGTAATGGGAAGTAATTCCGAACGGAGCAGGGGTTCATGTAAATTCGCTAAACTAGTGAATTTACATGAATCCGCATTGGCTCCATTCGAAGTTGGGAGAAATTCCTCCCGTGTGAAAGAGTCCATAGTCAATGATGAGGGATGCTGGGAGCTATAGTTTAATAACATTTGGAGGGCCATATAATTCCCATCCCTCCAGGAGATCAGATGCTTTGGGCTGCCAACTCCCAGGAGCCTCAGACAGCATAGGCAATGGGAAAGAATTATGGGATCTGGAGTCTAAAACCACTGGAGAACCAGTGGTTCTTCACCCCGCAATAGATTTTGGTGAAGCTGGCATATATAGGCTCGCTTTTCAGAACATCTGCCTTTTGAAGAGAAAAATCTGTGTGAAAGACAAGTCCCTAACCTCTATGAGAGAAATTGTTTAAAACTCAGCCACATAATTCTATACATTTTCACTTGAAAATAACCCCTAATGTTTTGGGTGAGTGTGTACAGGATTGTGGTCTCACATGCTTCTCAGAATCCTACATTGCCAGGAGATGCCCTACATTTTCAGGTGACATCCTTAATTTCCAGGTAATGTCCCAGATTTACAAAGTAGAGTAGAATGAATTATTGTGTTCCAGCCACACAATTTCCTGATAGATCTTGGATGCATGTGGAGGATGCTTTCTTAGGAGGACTAAATTTCTAGGGTTTGCTCTCCTGAGGACATTTTTCAGACATTCCTGAATCCTCCACATTCAGGGATGTCCAAAAAATGTCCTCAGGAGAGCAAGCCCTAGAAATTTAGTCCTCCTAAGAAAGCATCCTCCACATGCATCCAAGATCTATCAGGTAATCCTGGGTAGGTGATTTGGAAATTCGTAGGATGGTCCTACATTGGAGGCTGGTCCTACATAGGACAAACTAGATTTGTAGGACAGTCCTACATGTGGAGGACAGTCCTATGTAGGACAATCCAGATTTATTGGACAGTCCTACATGTGGAGGATGGTCCTACATAGGACAATCTGGATTTGTAGGACACTCCAAGATGTGGGGGACGGTCCTACAAATGACAATCCTAGTTTCGTAGGAAAGCCCTAAAAGTCGAGATCAGCAGGGCAATCCAGATTTGGAGGACAGCCGTGCGGAGGACACATCCTACAGGTGGAGGCCACCATCAATTTGTTTGGCTCCTCTCCCACATTACCAGGAACCAACCTAAATTTCCACAATACATCCAACATTGCAACAGTAGAGTATAATTCATTATTGTGTTCCTCTACATAGATCTTTCCTTGGTTCTCCAGGTATTTTTGACCTAACTAGCTGAGCTAAGAGTCAGGAGTTTTCGGGAGCTGACATCCCAAACATCTGGAGGTCCAAAGTTTGGGCATGGCTGACTTCTAAGTCATAGAGTGGCCCAAGTCCTATTTGTTACTCAGAACCAGAATGAGCATAGGGGCTCAAAGGCCAACACATTCTCTGGATATGTCCTACAAGTGCAGAAAAGTAGTGCTGTCTAGATTTGTAGGATAGCCATGTGGATGACGCATTCTATAGGTGGAGGATGCCCAGCATTTGTAGTGCATCCATCGTACATTTCCAGGACCTGACCTAAATTTCCAGGAAATGTCCCACCTTGCCACAGTAAAGTATAATTCATTATTGTGTTCCTCTCCATAGTTCTTCCTTTAGTCCTCCAACTTTTTTTGACTTCAACTCTCACTAGCCCCTGTTAGCTTGGCCAAGAGGCTGGTCCTATGTAGGACAGTTGAGATTTGTAGGACAGTCCTCCATGGGGAGGATGGTCCTATATAGGACAGTTGAGATTTGTAGAACAGTCCTACATGGGGAGGATTGTCCTATGTAGGACAATTGAGATTTGTAGGACAGTCCTACATGTGGAGGGTGGTACTATGTAGGACAATTGAGATTTTTAGGACAGACCTACATGTGGAGGGTGGTCCTATGTAGGACAGTAGATTTGTAGGACAGTCCTACATGTGGAGGACGGTCCTATGTAAGATGGCCTATGTTTGTAGGACAGTACTATATGTGGACGATGGCCCTACTTAGGACAATCCTAGTTTTGTAGGAAAGTCCTAAAAGTCGAGAATAGTAGGGCAATCCAGATTTGGAGGACAGCCATATGGAGGACACATCCTATAGGTGGAGGCCTCCATCAATTTGTATGACTCCTTACCCACGTTACCAGGACCCAACTTGAATTCCTGGACATGTCCCATGTTGTCACAATACAGCATAATTCTTGATTCTGTTCTTCTACATAGATTTTTACCTTAGTTCTCCAGGTATTTTTGACCCAGTGCCCCAGCTACCTTGGCCAAGAGTCAGATGTTCTGGGAGCTGAAATCTAAAACATCTGAAGGTCCAAAGTTTGGCAATAGCTGACTTAGTCATAGAGTGGTCAATAGTTTGAAATTGTATGTTTTGTAGATTGGAAAATAAGAAGGGAAAGAACACCCTATGTTAAATATTTCAGTATAATATAATGGAAAGGATTATGCACAGGAGTGAATATATTGATATTTACTGGTTAAAAAAAGAAAAAAAAGGTCCTGCAAGAAAAGAAAGCTTTATTTTAGCACCCTAAGTCCAGGAACAGGAAGGTTTTGTAGGGTGGAAGATGTATGTTAGGTTATATTTATTGTAGTTTTCTTTTTACTACCCTTTGTCTTTTCCCCCCCTTGTTATGTCAACCCATTTTGCATTTGAGATTTGAATAATATGATAAGAATCTTTTTTGTATGACGAAAGATGTAATTTTATTTTTTTAAACAATAAACATTGGGAAAAAAGTCATAGAGTGGTCCAAGTCTCATTGGTTAGTCGGAACCAGAATGGGCCTCTAGACTGAAGGGCCAACACATTTCCTGGACATGTCTTATAAGTGGAGAATAGTAAGGCTATAGAGGTTTGGAGGACCGCCGTGTGGAGGACACATCCTACAGGTGGAGGCCGCACTAAATTTGTACAGCTCCCATCCCACATTTAGCAGGACCCATCCTAAATTTTCAGGACATGTCCCACATTGCCATAGTAGAATATAATTCATAATTGTTTTTCCAGGACTTAAATCCCATTTCTGCGTGTGATTTGGGCCCTTTGCCTCCTGTGTGATAAACTCCCTAGTCTTCTTCTGATTTCTTCACAACAGAATTTGGCCTTTACCTATCTTCTTTCAGTGTATGAGATGGAAGGTTATCTAGAGGTCACATCATCTGCAGACAGGGAATGGAATTAAGATTAATTTGGATATTCCTGCAAGAATCCTCACACACTCCCCCTTTCTATTTCCATATCACTGGGACTTGTGTTTACGATGAGCAAAAACAGAGTCATCGCAAGCTTAATAGATTTTTATCTCTCTTTACGATAAATAGTCTTGTGGGTAAAGATTTTGATATTCCAGAAACATTCATATTCAAGCACTGGGAAAAGGATGTTTAAAAATTAAATGTGACACAATCTTTGCTAATCAGACCTAGGTTAACAAGATCTTTGGTGTAAGCTGAGTTGACATTATTTGTTTAAATAGAATAAAAATCTGTCTGCAAGTGATTATAGACCTGCAAGGCGAGAAAGGGTGTATTAGTTTTGATTGCTACAAATAATAATCCAAATTGCAGTAATTTGAAGATCAGTAAGACAAAGGTCTTTATTAAATTATTGTGCAGCTGGTTTATATTGTGCATTTGGCCAAGTTTCTTGATGGGCCTCTTTCACTTTATAATCTGTTTTCCTGTTTGTGAGTCACATCGTAGCAAGAAAGTAAAAATGCTCTCTCAGTCATGCATTAATAAAATTTCTAGAAACTTGAAATGGGGTGGAGGAAGTGAGATAGTTACTTGGTATTTTAGGTTTAAAGGCTTTTCTAATTATGTCACATTTAAGGTATTCTGTTTTTTAAGGGTTAAATATGTAGTACAGTGTGTCAGTTAATTCAAAACACAATTCATCTGGCTTGGTTGCTTCTTATTGTATGATCAGTGAAGAGCAGATTTCATATTTGAAACCATTTATATAATGTATTTTGAATCATCCTTCCACTTCATGAATGCCTGAGGCATACTGGATAAATTGCAAAAATTGTTTACTTACTAAAATGCCCTAATATGAGAGCCAGCATGGTCTAGTGCCTTGAGCATTGGACTACAACTCTGGACATCAGAGTTCAATTCACCACTTGGCCATGGAAGGCTACTGGCGACCTGAAGCAAGTCACACACTCTCAGTCACATAAAACCCCATGATAAGGTTACCATAAATCAGAAACAACTAGAAGACACACAACAACAGCAGCAACAACAACAACAACATTTGTTCAGTGTATGTGGTTAAACATTATGGAATTCTCTATTTAACATGTCAGAAGCATTTAATCATGGTTGAAGACTTAGAGGATGGGATGGGAAGGACATGGGGGCCCTTTCACACTATACCATTACAGTACTGTACTATGATTCCACCTTAAATGCTATAACAACATTTCATGGAATTCTGGGGCTTGTAGTTTGATGAAGTACTAGACCTCTCTGTCTGAGAATTCCAAATTACCCTCCATGAACAATTCTGCGTCCACAATCCTGTTGACCAGCATAACTACGCAATTGTAGGTGGCAATAGCATGGTGAATGACCACGGGAATAAAATGGCTATGTGTACTATAAGAATATTTCCAAGCTTTGGAGTGGAGTGTCATCTTGTCCTTTGCCTCAGGCAGCAAAATATCTTGGGCTAGCTATGCTTCCTTGTTAGGAAAATCTATATGCCTGAGGGAAAGGAGAATGATTGAAAAGAACCATAAGCAGACTGAACTGTTATGAATATGTTATGAACTGTCATGAATATGTACCTTTGGGTTACTCACAATTACTTGCTCACTGTAAATGAAGAACATTGCCTGGGCTTAAAAGTCAAAGCAATCAAAGCAATCCCCAAATACTCATCTCACCAGCATGGTAGATTCTGGGGATCTGGTCCAAAAAGGTAATTTT
This sequence comes from Urosaurus nigricauda, assembly GCA_034509955.1. Taxonomy (NCBI): domain Eukaryota; kingdom Metazoa; phylum Chordata; class Lepidosauria; order Squamata; family Phrynosomatidae; genus Urosaurus; species Urosaurus nigricauda. Next base: position 131,452,977 of record JAOEGL010000005.1, on the reverse strand, counting down.
TCTGAAAAGGGTCAGCAACCCTTTTCTGTAGCTTCAGAGGCAATAATAGGAAGTCTCGAGCATAATTAAATGATGGAAGAGTATGATACACTCTTGTGACCAATATTGTCACAATCCCAGTTTTTCAGTTCCCGCTGAAGTCTTATTTTTTACTAGACAGTTGGAACATGAAGCAAAAGCAAGACTAATATTTTGAAAGGTTCTGCTTCACAAGTCGAAACATGGTACTTCTCAAGGTGTCTTTAATTATAAGCCCTGACATTGGAGATTCTGGACATTTCACACTAGATATGACTGTCAACAGAAAAGAGGTATATGCCGGCTGAAAACGCCTGAGGGTATTTCCCTTTTGGCCTGAAGCTGTCAATCTTTTTCTCCAAGGCTAGGCTTAGTAACACCTGTAAGGCTGACAGGGATGAAATTAAGCATCATATGGGAGAACCAGCTGGTCTCTAGCCAGGCTGCTACGCAGATGGCATCCCGACCTTTACCGTCAATGTGTATATATATTTCAGCCAATCAGTTAAGCAAAAGGTTTGAAATTTATCCTTAGGTTCTCTGATTTTTTCTTCTTCTCCTGCTGTTTGTTCAGAAGACTCAAACATATTGTAACAATTTACTGTGTTAAAGAAAAAGGAAAAAAAAAAAAAGATAAGGCTTGATTGTAAGGGTAGAGGCCAATGCTGAATGATGCTAAACTGGAACATTTGTTGTTCACAATTGTACGTGTTCTTCACTAACCAGAGCTAGAAAGATGAGAAGGTGTGTTGGGAATCAGGATTTCCTCTGGCCTAATGCAAGGGGAGGGTTGGCTCAAAAAACATTTGCTGCTGTCAGAAAAAGAACTTTTCCATTTAAAGCAGAGAAACTAAAGGAACTTGCAGTTGAATCTTGAATTGCTGTCCTCATGTATGGTGTGCTAACATTCTGCATCATACATGAGGACAGCAGTCTAGTTTGGAGAGAGCATGATGGGCTGTGTAGCACACATAGCTCTGTCCTCCAAGAGAAGGAATGGTTGGGGGCTTAGGAGAAATGGCTGTGGGGCTGCCCTTCCCTGGTACTGGCTGGTGGCTTCCATGACAATCGGGTGGTGAATTCATTCTGAGTTTTAATCTGAACTTCAAAGGAGCCATCCAAAGTGCTGATAGCTCCTTGGCTATCTCCTTTAAATCTCAGAGCAAAGTCTCATTGGAGTTTATCACACAGCCAATTTTTTACTAAAAAACCGAATGCAATCATGGGGTTTCGCGCGAAATTCCGAATTGACTATGCAAATTACTATTGTGAAATTGAGAGAAATTCCTCACATGTGATAAACTCCATTGACATGGAATCTGCCAGCCCACCCTCCTAGATGTGATATCTAAAATTATTGTTTCTAATGTTAGGTACAGCCCTGGGCAAGAGAATTTCAGCTTTGCAGAAAGGAAAGTTAACAGCTTTTCAGCTTTTCAGCATCTGTTGAATTGGTCAAGACATTCTCCTGTTCTTTAATGACTACAATATGCCTGAGTACAGAGATGTAAAGTGAAGTACCCTGTAACATCGCAGAAGACATTCGTGTACAATCTTCAGGTTATCCATGATAGAAACGTGTACTGAAGCAAAGAGTGAAAGATTGACCATAAGAACAGAGTAAGACCATGCTAGTAGAGAGCCAGTATGGTGTAGTGGTTTGAGTGCTGGTCTAGGATTTTGGGGAGCAGAGTTTAAATCCCTGTTTGTCCATAGAAACCTACTACAGCCGGCTCTCCTTATCCATGGATTTTTTTATCCACGGACTCGAGCATCCACGGGTTGAAAATATTAAAAGAAAGTATAATTTTCAAATATCCAAGCTTGATTTTGCTATTTTATGTAAGGGACACCATTTTGCTATGCCATTGTACTTAATGGGACTTGAGCAGCCACAGATTTTGTTATCCATGGGGGTTCCTGGAACTAAATCCTAGTGGATAACAAAGACCCACTGTACATGACCTTGGGCAAATCACACTTTCTCAGCCTCAGAGGAAGGCAAAGGCAAATCACCTTTGAAGAAATCTTACCAAGAAACTAAACCAAGAATGACTTGGAGGCACACAAGAACAATGACACAAGAAAAAGTATTCAAAGGGGCTTTCTAGATTGGCAAAAAGAAGTGTGTTCATGGCTGCATGAAACTCTAGCCTTTAGATGAGAAAAAGGGAAAGTGTGCCATGAAAATGCTTTTTTTGCATTTTAGGGGAGAAGAAGCGCCTTTAAAAAGGTGCTGGTTTTCCCAGCTTCTTTTTTAAAAACTGCTGAACAGCGCAGCTGCATCTAAAGGCTTTGGTGCAGCTGCTAAGCATTAAGGAAAAGGCAACTTCATGTCACACTTTCCTGCCAATCTAGAAAGCCCCAAAATCATGCAAAGTATTTAAGCTTTTTGGGATCTCAAGGAAAAGCAAATTAAAAGTTACCAGGACATTCTAACCCTATCATTGACTAATTGACACTTTTTACTAGTAACAATAACAGTAACAATCTCAAATGTAAGGGAAAAGTTCAACATGAATAATTTTCCCTTGGTGCTTGGTATTTTACTTAGTAATTTTTCATTATGGTTTAAAGACTGCTGTTTCATGATTGGCTAAATTATCTTCAGTATCCTCTTATGATTTCCTGTAAGTTTTTGCATGCTTTTCCTAGGAAATTTTCCAAAACAGCTCTATATGGTAAGGTTTTGTTCTGATGCAAATTGCTAAGATTGAATGCTGGACATCTGAAGATAGACCTTCTGTCTTCAGTTCAACCTGTCTCCATTCTTGAACATGACAATGGGCAAGATTCTCATGCCGTATTCCATCCCAGTATCTCTTCATCTTCTGCAAGGCGTTCTGAAATGCCCATTTCCAAAAACAGTGTTTCCTTTGCAAGGTCAACCATGAAGTGATACTGCTTATGCCAGAAAGTTCAGAGTCGACACATCAACTGATATTCACTGTGTGTAACTTCTGCTTATTCCAGCAACGCAACCTACACTTCCCCTAACATTTCATATTAATCACCAGCCATTCCTGATAGCTACAGAAAAGAAATTGGGATTGTCATCCTGCTAATTTGGTACAAATTAATCCCACTGACCATACTGGTCCTTCTGGATTACAGAGGAGATGCAAGTGGTTTGATGTTCTTCAACTCAAATTGATTGTTCTGTAGCCCATATGGAAGGACAAAAACTGTGAGTTTTCTCAGTTCATCAAGGCACACCAGGTGGAAAATGCAGTCCCCAAAGACTTGCAATAACAGCTATGTCCAGACAAATTTCCTATAGAGGCAATAGGCCAATGAATATTTAACTTTACTTCAGTTACTTTACTTTAGATTTCACTTTAGCATCAATTTAGTTGAACAAGCTGATGGGGGCTGATCTAATGCAATATGAAAATACTTCATGCTCAATATGTGTAGCAGACCTCTGTCCTGATCCTAGCAATAACTCAACAAGTTTTCAGAGTGAATCCCAGGGCTTCATTTAGAAACCCATCTGTGTAAATTAAAGGAGAACTGTAATGTTTTCTGCAGAAGCAGTCAAATTTGGCCAAATTTAAACAGCAGAATTGAGCCATAGATAGGATAGACATGGGCAAGGCATTGCATGTGAAAATTATCTTTTGGGTGGATAGTTACTAATGTTTCATGGATTTCTATGATCTCCGAGATACTCATCAAAGTTTAGATGTAACATATTACAAGCAATGATATTACCAGCAAGGGCATAACTGTGGCCTTGTCTGCACTGTAAAATTAACAGTAACATCAACATTAACATATTATTTCAAAAAATCTCATAGGGCTTCTTTTTTAAAAAAAAAAAAATTAAAAATGGAATGTTAATAAGCAATTTACTAAATGCAGTGATGTAGACTCAAGTCAATTGACACAGACTCAAGTTGACTTGGATTTCACTTGGCAATAAATGATACACCAATTCAACTTGAATCATGACTTGTATATTTTTAGTGACCAACTTGCTGGTATCATTCACTTTGAGCAGTAGACAAGACCTGCTCCCAGAATTCAGGATATGTTTCCCAGAGTGAAACACCAAATCCATTAAACAATGGACTTGAGGCAGAAAGCCTCTTTTCAAAATCTTTAGAAACCTTCTCTAAACCTTGCCCCAAACCCATTTCCTAACATGTTTGCTGTTCCCCTTTGAGATACACACTCCACCTCCTTTTTTTTTTTTTTTTTTTTTTTTGTGGTTAAAGTTGGCTTCTAGAAGACTTCACTTGAAAATATCTTGCAAGGACTTGAGACTTGAAGGTAGAGACTTGAGACTTGACTTGAGACTTGAAGTAAAAGACTTGAATACATCCCTGCTAACATGTTATGCCTAGAACTGTTTAATAATAAAGTTGGCTTGTAATAAATTTAAAATGTCATGACTAAGCTTCATATTTTAGTTATTTTCAGTGGCCTAAATCCAACTGCTAGTCCCATTTGCTACACCCATTGCATCAAAAGCTGAATAGTACGTCAACACTTACATGAATCCAGTTCCTTCAATGGTTCTACTTTAGTTGGGACTAACAACTGCATTTAGACCACTGTTTGCAAGCTCTAGTTCTCAGCTTATGCAATTTGATGTATATCAGTTCACTTCAGTGGAGCTTCATTGATTTATGCCAGTTAATGTGATTCAGCCTTTTGTTCTTTGACATAACAGTTGCACTGCATGTTTTGTTTTGTATTATTGTAGAAAGGGTTCAGCTGCAGTGGGTTATTCCAGGTCTCAGAAAACTAGCTCTTGAACATTAAAGATAGGGGTGTTAAAATCATTCTATATTTCCCAGGGCTTGTGTATTTATGCTTAACCCATCCATGGAAACGAATGGAACTTTGAAGAGCTGGACATTATTGCATTACAGTGGTCCCCCGGGTTGCGAAAGTAATCCATTCCGGGATTACTTTCGTAACCCGGAAGTGTTTCGCAACCCGGGGGACCGCATTTTCGGATGCACAGCACGCCGGAGCGCGCTGTTTTAAAGGGCCCGGGTTGCTTTTTTTTCCCACAACCCAGGGATTTTTTCGGCCCCGGCCATTTCGGATCCCGGGGATTTCGTATCCCGAGGGATTCGTATCCCGGGGGACCACTGTATTCCACTACAGTTTACGGTGAAATCCTATGCATTTCTACTCAGACCTGAATGCAATGAGGTCTACTCCTGAGTAAATATGTATAGAAATTGCACCCTTTAATTTGTAAGTAAAGCAAAGGGTCATCATCTCTCTACTAAGTTCTCAAAGATCTGAAAAAAAGTTTTTAGAAACACCAGCCATCATCCTGTTGGTTAGTTGCAAATAACTATCATGCAAGATTCAGTGAAACATTCCAATGAAGTGCTTACTGGAATGGAGACTCTCTGGCTTCTGGGTGTTGTTAGACTCCGATCAGCCAGTATGACCATTAGGTCCAACAGCATCCAGAGGGGCCTGGTTCTCAAAGATCTACCACACAGAAATACATGACTGAAGAGCTACATAAAGCATCTTTCACACCCCTCAACCTTTCTTAATTGCCACATCTGCTGAAGCTCTTCTCAACAAAGCCATTGTTTGAAGGTGGCACTTCAAACATTTGGGAAGCAGGGAGGATAACACAACTTTAAGCAGCTGTTTGCAGAATAAGGAGGATATGATTATTACTTTTCAAGCAGCAATTTTTGCTCGGGTATAGATACCGAGGTAGTAGGCTGTGCCAGATTTCTTACCTCTCTCTTCAGAGTATAATCACAAGCATCTGTCTTTCCTTTCATTCAGAAATAAATGGTCCAACTGGCAAAGCAACAGAGATGTTGGCTATTCAGGGAAATAGGTTGGTTACAGAGCTAAGGAGTACTCTGTGCTTCTTTGTATGAATCAAGAAGACAAAGCCAGATACCTTAATATAAAATGCATGTTCCCTGAAATGGAGAAAGCATATCTGAAACATATGGTAACATTTGGCCTAACCTTAAAAACACTGCAGTACATGTATACACCTTGCTTGGCGTGGCCCTCTGCTTGAAAGGGAGACTATAGTTCTGCTTACACAGGATATCATACAGGAAGAACTCAATGAGAACGTGGTGCATTTGTCAGAACATCTGTACAGAGCCTCAAAATATATTAGGATGTCTGGGGATATAAATGGACCTTTGCTTATATCTTACTTCTGCCTATAGCAAACATGGGGGTTCCCACCCTTTATATAAGGGGTTCACCTTTTATCCCACCACTTCATACAAGTTTTCAACTCAAGCATTCACACCAGTGCCATTCCAATGAGGATTTATTTATATTACCTTTATCCCTGACAGGATACCACCCTTCCACCTTCAATGCAGCTATCACAGACACCTTGTCTGAATCCAGTCTTTTAGAATAATAACAATTTTAGAGGTCAAAAGTGTATAAAAAACAAAGACAAAATTTTATTTATAGAAGTTAAAACATAAATTAGCAAATTATTTATATATGCATTTTGAAACACCGTACTCTCTCAATAGAAATCAGACCCTTAACAATTACACAACTCAAACTTATTTTTCTTACTCCAACCCTTTTCAAACACATTTCTCCCTGCACTTTCCTCAGATCTCAAGCTCTGCTGATCCAGATAAACCATTCCCTGCCCTGTGCAAATCTCCTCAAACATCCCACCCATAAGTAGCCATTGTCTCCCCCTTCCCAAACAGCTACTTACTTCATACTCACACAATAAAACCCAACATTTTGATATACAAACTCATGACATCACTGGCACACCTACGGCTTCTTTCTTCATTGAGGTGGATGTTGCAAGGAGAAGCATGTTGGAGTTGGCAGACAACCACTAGAAATTATTCACCACTATGGCCAAGTCATCAAGAGGGGAGGTTGGAAGCTATCTGGTTAGTTTAAAGTCACCTACAAGTGAAAAAGTCAATATTCCCAGTCACACACACCCCACTTACTGAAGGAGAAAAAGATGATAAGGTCTTCCTCCTCTCAAGTGTACTTATTGTGTCTGTACCCCTTCTTTAATTTCTGAACCACAACTTGACATGGTCTGAAGTTATAATTTCCAGGTCAGTCTGAGCCTTTCTCAAGATTGGCCCAAAATATTGCTGAAGAGGAAGGATGGTAACACTTTCCCACTCCATGCACAGAACTGAGCGGACTGGTATTTCAGCACTGGCAATGGGATGGCATCCTCCATTCGAGTTGATGCGGTGTAGCAGTTAAGGGGTACAAGTTGTGTATGTGTGTGTGGCATGTACAGCTCCCTCTTCAGTGGAAAACAGCTGGAAATCTGTCATCACTGTTCTCCCAACGCCTGCTGCATGAGCCACCCCATAACTATAGGTTTGGCCCTGTTGTGTGAAAGCAAAAGAAAAGTGGGAAGGAAGGAGAAAGAAACCAGAGAACATGGCTGGAGGAGCAGGATTTCCCCTGCCATTTGTACTTTTGATTCCACCTCCTTCCCCACCTGTTCCTACATTTTGCAAAACAACCATTACTTTTCACCTTGAAATGGGCTACGTAAGCAGACATCCAAATGGCTGCGACAGACCCTAAGGCCTAAGCCAAGCATAGTACAATTCAAAGCTTGTTGAAACGTCATGACCTCCCTAAAACAAAGTACTGTACAGTGAAATCCTCTGCATTGCCATTCCTTCAAAAATGTGCTCTCTCTCGGCTCCAGATTTCTTTCCCACTTCATGAAATTGCCAAAGTACTTTGGGCTAGATTGGAAAACATGCATTATGTATTCTATCACAATGATGCTTGGCTGGCGAGAACAGACTGTATGCAGTAGTTGTTTTGTGACTTGGACATCTGGTAACACAGCTTCAGGTAGAAGGCTGTGCCAAGTTTCTTCTTACATCTCCACAGTCTCATCCTTTTACAGAGAGCCTAATCAGAAACATCTGTCTTCCCTTTCATTCAGAAATAAATGGTCCAACTGGCAAAGCAGCAGCAGAGAGGTAACAAAAAGATCAACGGAGAGAAATAGGCTGGGGGTTACGGAGCCAGGAGGTGCTTCAGGCATCAGTAAATTTGTCAAGAAGACAAAGCACTTACCATTTATTTACTAGCAACAAGTATAAACATTTTGCTATATGAGAGTGTACCTCAACAGGAATCACGGCTGTTTGTATTGCACCCCTGTGATACAGCACATAAAAGTTAACTTCCTATTTGCACGCAGTGCTTACCACATTGAACATTTAGGGATAGCCACGGGCTTTTCAAATTCCTTCATATGATCGAATACAAACAATATGACTATTTGGAGAAAGACTACCATGGTCTGGGATGGGGAATAAATACGTATGGTAATGATCATGGGAAAAGGAGGCAGCCACAATCAGGAGAAATGGCCAGCTTCTCCTGTGCACTATGCTAATCTTCCACGTGGATGTATCCATACTACATAAATAAAGTAGTTTGACACCTCTTTAACTGTCATGGCTCCATCCTGTAGAGTCTTGGGATTTGTAGTTTCACGAGGTGTTCAGCCTGGTCTGTGAGAGAGCTCTGGTGCTTCACCAAACGAATTCCAGGATTCTGTAGGACAGAGTCACAGTAGTTAAAATGGTGTCAAAATGGCTCAATTCTGCAGTGTGATTACACCTTGTGTCGTCCTGCACCTATGTATATGGAATGACCTGCCGGATGAGATGCGTCTTATTACATCTCTTGATTGCTTTTAAAAAGCCATAAAGACACATCTCTTCCAGCAGGCCTTCCAAGAACGTTCTTAACTCCCGGCTCTGTTAGTGGGTCAAGCTCCCCCCTCAATTTTTAACATCTCAACCCCTGATGCCCATGCAATTGATTGCTCTGTTATGTTGTGGGAATTTTAATTATGTTGTTTTAAACTTTGATGTCAGTTTAATCTAATTTTTAAGGGGTGGGTGGTTGGGTATGGGTCATTGTAAATTTTGCCTTTTACCTTGTATTTTTGATTGTTGTAACCTGCTCCGGTTGGTTGACCGAAGAGCGGGCTATAAATAATAATAATAATAATAATAATAGAGGAATCAGCAGAGCCTTGTAAATTAGCAGGAATCAATGTGTATGCCAGCATTTCTAGCCCAGTGTCATTGAAGTGTCTTGGGTGACACATTACATTGTGGCTGATGTAAAATACATTCCATTGCATCTGGAAGACTGTGGGTTGGAGAGACTGCTACATGCATGTCACATCCCTTTGATTCACACACACATCTATTAGGACAACTTTGTAATTTTTAAAATATGAAACTAAGATACTTCATGCTATCATATCAGAATTGTGCCTTCTTATTAGGATATCTTTTGATACAAGATACAGTTCAGGTAACTTGGAAATTAGGTTTGTAGTAGCACTTTAAATCCAATGCTTGGAAAAGCTACCATTTAAACTATAACTCCCAGAATCTACAGCCATCCTGGCCACTGGTTGGGAGATTCTAGCAATTATGGCCCAAGAAAGTATCTTCTTCCTCAAGCTCTGCTCAAAAGCAAGTGCTCTGATTTAATTGGTTCCTTAAGTGCAGTGGTTTTTTCCAGAGCTGTATGTACTCTGATTGTCAAGAGGTTTGCCTAAGAATCTGATCTTGGAATGTAAATTATTAGGAATGTAGTCTTAGTGCCAGCAGGGGTTTGATAGGCAGTTCTAGGCAGTGGCATTCATGATGCTGCCAATGCATTGTTGGTTTGAACTGCAAACTAATACAGCATACAAAACACAGGAACCCAAGCAATTTGTAGAAAGCAAGATTTTGCACTGATCTGCCTCTCCCCCCCCAACCTGCCAGGAGTTCAAACAACACTAATGTGCAAATATAATAAATTCATAGTTAAAACAAAATTTCAGCAAAATCTAAACCTAGGATACCACCTGATCATGAATCCCTGAAATATCTGACAAAATGGCTTTTTTAAAAGCTGTAACATAAAAAATCTCAAAATGTTGAAATTATGAAATGGTCTTCCTTATGGAAGGGATTGTTCCACAGTTCTTGTAGCACCACCACCATCGCTCAAAATATCCAGATGGCTGCAAAACAAGAACATCCTGGTATCATTAGAGATGAACATGTTTTGAACTTCTTAATGTAGAACTGATTTATCATCTTACATCCAATAAATTTACTTAAATGCATTTATATCTGGATCTCTTTAAGGTGGGTAGTTATCCTGGTATTCTCAACATGATGCGTAAACATGATGATGATGATGATGATGATGAATGATGTTTATTTCTTATCTGCCCCTCTGTAAAACAATCGAGGCGGGTTACAACAAGGTTAAAAAACAGATTACAGATTAAAATAATTCAAGAATTCCATCCCAACCTCCCCCCCCCCCCAAAAATAGGATTAAACTATTTAAGTTTAAAATTAAATTACTAACAATAGAAGTACAATACAACATAATACACAAATAAAAACCTCAATGCTGGCCACAGCATGGGTAGCAACAAAATACAGAGGGAGGGATAGGGAGTTGGGAATTGGCTGAAAGATTTTAGGAGCCGGGTAGATTATATGGTTTCAGGGAAGGCCTGCCGGAAGAGATGCGTCTTTAAGGCTGTTTTGAAACAGTCTAGCGATGTAATGAGACACATCTCATCCGGCAGGCCATTCCATAGCCTGGGAGCAGAAGCAGAAAAGGCCCTCTGGGAGCTCTGTGCTAACCTAGTCTTCATGGGCTGAAACAGATTCCTCCCAGAGGACCAAAGTGTGCGGGGGGGGGGGGTGGTTCATATGGGGAGAGGCAGTCCCTGAGATAAGATGGACCGAAGCCATGTAGGGCTTTAAAGGTTAAAACCAACACCTTGTACTGCACCCGGAAACTAATCAGCAGCCAGTGGAGAAGCCCGCCCCATCTACATATCTGAAAGAAAGCAAACCTTCGTCAGCATTTAGACTTGGCTTTCTATCAAATTTCAACTGGGTGATTAAAAAAGAGGTGTGTGATTAAAGATTGCCAAAGGGATGAAAGTCAGAGGATATAACACAGGTACAGACTGAGCAGATTTTTCTTTGTTAAATCAAATCCATGCCAGCCAAAATTATATACTAGGTCTCTTCAGTTTCAATTAGAGAAATTTAAGTATATGCTTAAGAGAGCAATTGGGATTAAGTCCCAATGAATTCATTTGTGGAAGTATGCATTGGGCAGAGTTATATGAAAAAAAGCTTATGGCTGTCTACTTAGATGTAAGCCTCATTGAAGACAGTGGGACTTACTTCCAGGTAAACATACATGACCACTCACCATGCTATATGTACTTTAAATTCTCCAGAGTAAATAAAGAAGGAAGAGTGACCTTGGATGACTTCTCTAGTGAACATATATTTCCAAGAGATCCCTAAACAAAGTGCCTGTAAGGGGGACCAACAATTTTTTCTTCTAATCTGCCAGGTACTAAAATTATATATCTATTCATTGGCTATACCTTTTTTTTCTTTCCTGGAACTTCACTGCAAGTTGGCAACCTATGGTCCAGGGACCACCAAAGTCAGTAACATGGTTTTACAATATGTAGGTTCAAGCAGGAATTCAGTCAGTGAACTGTATTTAACATGCAAAAAAGAGGCAATTTTGGGTTGCATTTGGGTGGGCATTAAATAGTATTCTACTTAACATGAAGAGCTATATTTGCATTAATTAAACAGATCAATAGATGCATATCTGATGAATCAATGGATAATAATATAAAATACTAGAGTGAATGGTTCTCAGTCATATCCTGTATCTTAAAGTGGAAAAAATGGAGTCTGTAAACTGCTCAAGTAACATTGTTGTGCTTTGGGCTATTAGATTTTGACATAAACATGAAATCCCTGAGGATTTTTTGGGTTAAATTTCTTGTCCAAATTTTAGAATTCAAAACGTTGCTGTTTCTGCTCCCTTCTGCTCCTTTTCCTCCTCCTCCACAATCCACACACTTTCAGGGAATTATGAGTCATGAGCCATTAAAGTGTGATGACAGAGTGTTAAAAAGTGTGTAAAATGTTCAGAAACTCTAGGTGGCTAATAAACATCCCTAGATTTAGTACATTTTCAAATTTTAGCCATTCACAAGTATAGTGTTCAGAGAGTTCCAGTTCTGAAGAGAGATTGGAAAAAACTTATCTTTTAGACAATGTGTCCTAGAATACCCCAACTAGTATGGAGAATCCTGAAGTTGTAACATTTTCTTATTAATCTTAGTGGAAATTTTAAATGATGCTGACTTATAAATGATGAATATTATTTTCACGTTATAATTCCAGCTTTTGGCTGAGATCCTGTGCTGGCGAGATGTAGCATAAATTTACACCCATGGAGTAATACCCCAGTTGCACTCATCACCTTCTTGTTGAACTGCAGTGCTGCACAATCAAAACTGCATTGCACATTGATGTGCAACTATGCACAGGTGCATCATGTAATGTCCAACAGGTCCAATGTCACCCCATGTGTATTTTTGTAACCTACAACTGAGTGCATCAGCCAAAAGATTACCCAACTGCATGTGTAAGTTCACTCATGCAAGTATAAACAGGAGGCCACATTTCATGTTATAAATTCATTATTTATTTAATCTCATTTCATTTCTATGTTGCCTTTCTCCCAGAATGGGACCCAAAGTAGCTTCCAAAGAGAATAAGTTAAAATGCCTTAACAGAAATTTAAAAGCCATTAAAATTTCTCCTGTTATATAATACATTATTTACAAGCTATACAAAAGAAAACAACAACAACACAGATCTCAAGAAAAACTTCCCTTGCTAACTTCTTAAACAGAAATGTATTTGCCTGCCGGTGAAAGGAAAGCAGGGAGGAGACCAGCCTAGCCTTCCACAGAAGAAAGCTCAGATGGTGGGAGCAGCCACTGAGAAGGCTCTCTCTCTCTCTAATGAGAGAGAGAGATATCATGTTCGCACCAAATGAGACTATGATAGTGGCTGGATCAAGAGAAAGCCTTTCCTTGTAGATCTTAGAACTCTGGCAGGTTTGTATGGGGATATTGTTTAAGACTATCAGAGACATTTTCTTTTTGGTTAATATTTTCCACAAATTAACAAAAGTTCAGTTTACAAATACGATATAATGGCTCCTCATTACAGTCAAGAGTCTTCTGCAAAAAGGTAGTTTTCAACATTCCCTGAAAGGTCACAATAAAAGAGTCTAAATGAAACTCTCTCACTAAAAAGTCCCAGAAAGCTCAGGTAATCACAGAACTATCAAGATGTGTTTCCATGGGATGGGCCATGCTATTTGGAGATGGTAGACATTTGGAGGGTAACAGGTGGGAATCACTGTGACAAATTGGCACACTCACAACTCTCCCCTTTTGCATTGTTAGGCTTGCTTTTTCCATTATCAAGATCCAGTCTTGATCTCCAAAGATGCCTTGATCTTCCAGACAGCAAGGCTCCTGGTCGATGCTCAGTGCACAGCTGCTTCATTAGGTGGGGCAGGACAAGGAACGTTGTCCTCTGTGCATCCGTTATTTTTCAAATTGGTTTTGTGTGACCCAGATCATAATCTATCGCAGCTGCAGAACATGGTTTGGAGACACAGTTCATGATTGGGTGGGGTCACTTGGTGGCTGGCCAAGAGGCATGAATACAAGTGGGTGGATGCAATAATATTTACACTTCAAGCAACCCTTTAAAAATGTACTACATTTGCCTAATTCCCTCAGGTTCAGATGGAAAATCCAAATGGTTCCCATTGCCAAGAGCTTCTCGCTCTACTTTTTCAGTTACTCCTTCCTGTTAAACATCACTGCTGCAGCCGAAAAAAAATTCCATCGCACTTATTCATGTTGAGCTGTAACAGACAGGAAAACATCCTACTGATTTCAGATGGGTCACTTAAGGAACTGTTGCACAACATGAATATGGGGGAGGGAGAAAGGACACAGCCTTTACCGATAATAGACCAAAGAGATGAAGATGCCAAAGAAGTGTTCAGCTTGTCTTCTGAAATCAATGGCTATTATCCATGATTTAATCATCTTTGAAGTGATGAGGATGTTAAGGCATCTGTATGTTTAACCTAAGACCTTTTGTAAGGCAATGCCTCTTCTCTATTTCTTATTCGGAAACTGGCAAGAGGTCCATCAGTCTCAGATTTCAAAAATGTCAAAACTGGGATACTGTCCCCCATCACACCTGAGGCAGCACACTAGTTCAACAGGTTTAGAACAGGCTGTTGAAATACACAGTTCTGTCCTCCAGGAGAACTTGCTGAAGAAGTCCATCAGGAACAGCAGTTGCTTCTCCCTAACAATTGCTGACTTAGGCAATGGCATACCCCTGTCTAGTAGTAGGACCAGCTCTAAGCTTACCTGTCTTCCTGACAGAAGGGTTTCTAAAGTCATTCGAAGGAGCCTCTTACTGTTCTCAAGGATTACCAACTGCAATTCAAAAAGCTTTTGCCTACTATTGACTGAACTGGTCAAAAAAGAGACACAGACGAAAAAAGGGAAAAAAAAGTCCTAGGAAAGGATTGGAGCAGTAGAACAAAGCAGGAAATTGGAGGTTATCACACTGGGACTAATTTCAGCATTAAAGAGCGAGTAATTGCACAAATGATTATCACATACAGTTGCGCAAGTAAAGTGATATCAGAAATGCATTGTTGCCGGAATGCCAAAAGTAAAAAAGATGCTTGTTAGTGCTTCTTTGTGACCACTTTAATGGTGGGTTTTGTGCAACATCGTATGTTTCTGGAATATACACGAGATAAATTCCCAATTTCCATCATGTGATAAACTCCAAAGAAAGGCTATATGAGGAGTTAACAGAGGGGAGAAAAATGGATTATGGAGAGAGGCACTGTGATTTGGCAAAGCAGAAATGATACTCCTTGGCCCCATTTTGTCTCCTCAATTGGAACAATGGAAGTCTCAGTGTGGAAAGGAAATACAAGAATTGCATTTCCAGTTTTGGCTGTGGCTTCCATGTCAATAGGATGTGGACTCTGTTCTTGATTTTAGTATGGTAATAACTAAGGTAAAGAGGACCTCTCCAAGGTGTTTAATCCTGTTTCTAAATTAAGGTTTCCTTTTAAAGTTTGAACAAAAACCCAAAGCAGTGTACTTCCCCTAACCCTGACTCCTCAATAGGCTAGAAATCTTGTCAGGGTCAAAAAAATACCCCACAACTCATTCAATGTATTTTTTTAATGCAAGTGCATGAGAATTAATACAATTTGGTGGCAGTTGAAACTTTGTACAGTATTGCATTCCAGATCTCAAGCTATTCTTACAATTCCATTGGCATGTAGTTCTTGAAGACTGACACCACTACTGATGAAGGAAGCTAGATAAAATTACTGTCCCCTGCTCATTATGGGTACTTCATGGAGGAGGTATGGATTTTATGATCTAGCTATACCTTACCATAAATAGTCATCTCTGAATTGTTTTGTCTGTCCATGATCCCGATCAGCTGCTCCTATCACTATGAAAATACATGAATGAAGAAGAGAAACAAGGCAATCAGATGTTATCATTGTTTAGCTTTTAAAAATTCTTCTGTAGTTTTTTTAAAAATAATATGCTATTTGCCATTTTAAAGTAGGACACTCATGAATGTGTTCCATGTATTTACCTATAAGAGCCATAGCTCAGAGATTCAAATAAATATAAAGACTCAATTTTTACATTTAAAATCAGCATATCTTTTAATGCATGGAATAGACGCTTCAAACTTGGCACTATTAAAGTTAAAGTGAAATCATAGCAAAAGCAATAGCAAGTACTTTTCTATATTGCTTATCAGTGCACTTAAGCACTCCTGAAGTGGTTTACAATGGACCTTATCAGACATTGGAAATTGGAAGTATAATCCAATGGCAATCTGAACGCAATCATGGGTTTTACGTTATTGCGAATTAAAGCATCTCACACAATTTCGGGCAATGAGGGTCATTTTCGGGTAATGGGAAGTCATTCTGAATGCATTCCGAATGCAATTAGAATTCACATAAATTCGCTAAACTAGCGAATTCACGTGAATTCGAATTGGCTCCAATTGGCTCCATTTGCAATAAAGAGAAATTCCTCCCAGCAGATAAGGTCCAATGTGTAAGCTAATTGCCCCCAACAAGCTGGGTACTCATTTTAGCAACCTTGGAAGGATGCAAGCTTGAATTGAGCCTGAGCCCCTGGCTGGTGTTGAACTCACAACCTTGTGAGTGAGTAGCTGCCGCTGAGAAACTACATCCCAGATCCCAGCTACTCTTAGCCTGCCACTTTTCAAAGACAGCCAGGATGGGACCCAGGATGCAATCATAAGTGCCAGAGGCTGCATTTTTGAGTGCGATAATTCCCAATAGCAACCCGTAACATGACTGTGTCCTTGCAGGGGTAAGTTGCTTTTTTTTAGAGTGCGATAATCTCCTAAATTCAAGATGCAAAAATTACTTTGTATTCATTTCTCTCAGAGAGAGGAGAGAACAGGGGGTGGAATATTGCCATACCAGTAAGCAAGCTCTCATTAATAACTTTTGCTATCGTGACCATATTCTGATATTATTCAGACAGATGTGTTCCAGTTTGAATATGGGAAATGTTTGAGGGTATATGAATGTGCTCCTTTACCATATCAACCACATGTCGTCCATTCTGGTCTCTCCTCTGATGCTGCATCTGAGTTGCAGAATTAATGGGGTTTGGCACCACTTTAAATGCCATATAATAATTATTATTATATTATATTATTACTTTAAATGCCATGGCTCAATGCTATGGAAGCCTGGGATTTGTAGCTTGTCATGGTCCCCGTGCTCTCTAAGACAGAAGGCAAAGTATTTTGCAAAACTACAAATCCCAGAATTCCATCGCATTGAGCCATGGCAGTTAAAGTGGTTTCAAACTGTATTATTTCTGCAGTACAGATTTGCCCTGAGTCAGACATTCCTTCCAGCATATTTTTGGAGAGCAGTGGCAACACACAGTGGTATGTTCTGCCACTGTCTCAAAAGTCTCCCAACTGTGTATCTGTCATGAAGAAGTAGGTCTGACGTTCTGCTCAGGTAACAGGGTTTCCACCCACCCATATTTATAGCCTTTTGAACTGACAAATTTTAAGGACAGGATTATGTCCTTAATCTCAGTTTACACCTTTGTCTTTTTGTTCTGTTTAATATTAAAGGGCTGTGTCTGTGTGTATTTGCTCCTTTCTTATTTTTGTACATCCAGCATTGCCTTCCCTTTTTTTTTCCTTTTTCTGTTCCTACATGTGTATTTTACTTAGCTCCCTGTGAAACTTCACTCACTAGAAAATTCCCGTTGTTCACCAATAAAAATATTTTTTTAAAAAAAAGAAATAAAATTCCCATTGGCTGTTAGAAATGTTTGCCCATGCGTAATTGGAGCACAAATGACTTTTTAATGACCTGTTTTGCTACCCATGTGCTAGGTCAGCTGAATTTTTGTTCTCTTCTCCCCCTCCTATACTTCTACATGTCTTTTTGAGTTAAGAGTCCACATGCTAATAGTGATGTTGAAATAAAAAAACAAGTTGCAAGATACAGAGCTTTGGTTAAGCTGGCTAAAACCAAGGAAATTTGATTCCCATTAGCAAGTTTACAATAGTGTTTACTCCAATCTATGGAAGCCCAGAATTTGTAGTTTTGAAAGGTTTTTAGCCTTCTCTGCTAAAGTGCTGGTGCCTCACAAAACTACAAATCCCAGGTTTCTGTAGGATGGAGCCATAGCAGTTAAAGTGGTATTAAACGGCATTATTTTTACAGTTTAGATGCACATACAGTCACAATTGTGTCCCCAGAAGTGAAAGAAGGCTAGCTGATGGATTGGCCAGCTCACAACACATTTTTCTTGGTTGCTTTGTAGCCACACACAAAGAGAAAAATTACACAACTAAGCCCATTTATTATTTCAAAGCTCTCTCACACAATACTATTGTGAATACAAATTAATTGTAGGAAAATTATGAAGTCACTAATAATAATACTAATACTGACACTGATACTAGTGATGATGACAATAACAATATTGATTTCTTACCCGCCTCTCCCCACGGATGGTGGTGGGGAACAACAGACCAACAAATATACATCAGTTAAGAACACAACATCAGTTAAAACATACATCAGTTAAAAGAACAAACAAGACACATAGATATTAAAATAATCTACATTTAAAATTCATTTAAAATTTACAGTTTAAAAAATCCCCAGGATAGGCTTGTCTGAAGAGGTGATGCAACAACAGCAATGCTCAGATACCATTTTTGGGTCACATAAAGGTACAAAGAGAAAGAGATTAGGTAGTTTTGTTCATGGCTTTACTTTTAAATACTTTTTAAAGGCTACAATTCCCAGAATCCTCCTGCTAGCCTGGTCACCATGAAAGTACTATTTCTAAGCTCTTATTTTGTATGAGCACCACAGGTTTGAATGAATGGACATAGTTACTGGCCTACCCTTATGGATATCTGAGGTCTGTGCTTATTTAGAAGAAATGCACTAAATGCAATAGAGTGTATTGTTGCCACATCAAGACTATCTCAGACCGTGAGATTTCAGCGTCATGGTAATGTTACAGTACTAATTATATTAAGCATGATACTATAAGCACCAATCACATTTGCACATAATGTACCATTCAAATTTTAAAAACCCCCAAATCTAACAACTGAAGAAAACACATGCACGCACACACATGCGCACACTTTTCAAGATAGTGTTCTTACTCTGAGATTCCTCCTCTTGTCCTGAGGACCAGAGAAGATGTTCCAGACCCTGAAATTTGGGAATCTGGGTGTACTCCCATTAAGTGTGCATAATCACTGGTAAGGTGTGATCTAATGTGTGCTTATTTACTCTGCTTCATTCCCCTTATGTTGGACTTACTCTCTAATCAGTGTTGTCACTGGGGGGTGCGGTGGTGTGGACAGCATCGGGTGACACCTCAGAGAGGAGTAGTAAACCCTGTGGGGAGCAGGTGGCTGCCTTTCGGGTCCCATACAACCATGTATGACTTCATGTATGACTCAGAAGGCTGGGGGGGGGGTGCTGAGAGGGCCAAGAACAACCCTTATCTTGCTGTTGAAATGCCATTCTATGCACAGTGGCGCCATTCTATGTGCCGCAGCAGTGAAGTGGGGGAAGCGCCCTTTTGGCCCTGCCCCATGAAGCCCCGCCTCCTCATACTGGGTGACACCCCAGACACTGATGCTACTGTCCCTAATAGCTATGCTTAATGATATAAGCAGAGCCTGGAAAGTGACTTTTTAAAGTAATTAATTGTATTTCCAAGCCACTAAATAGTTGGTTTCATTACTTTTTTAAAAAATATTCAATGCTACAAGTCACTGACCTGTGGTACAAAACATTTCACTCCCATCAACCACACCAACTTAGCACCCACAAAAGAGCATGTTCACACAGCTACAGTTAAAGTTACAGTTCTAACACCGTGCAGTTACGCTGTTGATACTAGGAAACCAATTAATTACATCCAGTTATTTTTAACAAACTACTATCAGGGTTTGATTTTTTCATGCCCTCTCCTTCTGTGAAAATAGCTGGGGAAGTCAAAGAGTATACTCAATAATTTTTGGCACTTCAGATGTTGTTGGACTTCAATTCTCATAGCCCCTTACTATCAGCCATGCTTGCTGAGTCTTCTGGGACTTGAAGTGCAAAAGATTAAGAAGGGCAGTGGTTCTCTACCACTACTATAACCCTGATATATGTTTAAAGCTGTTGCACGGATGGACTCATTATTGTGAAAGAAACCCACTCCCCAAGAATTCTTCATTGAACATGCCTTTTATTACTTGTCACTAGGAAGCTCTACAGACAGAATTTTGCAAAATTTAGCCATTCCAAATTGTTAATGCAGGAAATTATGGGAATATTTTATTTAATCATTCTGTTTCCCAGTGGCAGCAAGTTCAATTCATTCCACCCAAGGCTGTTTTTTTCCCCCTACTGGAAACTACAATGGAGTCATATAGTTGTGATATGAAATTTTGTTTTTATTTCCAGAGGCACAAACAAGGATTCAAGAAAGGGGACAGAAATAAAGGATGAAGTTTGCCTTTAACAGTGTAAAGGGGAAATTTTGGCAGAAGCTCCTTGTCAGGAAGAGGTGAGAAAGGCTGCATCTGCTGAAATTTCCTTTCACCACAGTGCTAAATATATAGGAATCCTGTCCTCTTTTTCTTTTCTTTTTAAAATGTGGGTGCCCTCAAGGGAACAGGAAGAAGCAATCAGCTTCTGCTGACTCAGTGCCTCGGTATCCATCAAGCTGAGTTCCTTTGCCTTCCCTGGACCAATCTTGGCATCCCACACATAAGACAGCTGCAACCACATTGCATAGTTGTCCCCACAGAGAGCATCTTATTACTGGATCTCAGCATCATAACCAGACATGATAGTAACTTGGCCCATGTTCTAGGTCACAGATTGCAGAGAATTAGGTAAAAAGTGAGAGATGGGGGAGGGCAGTTGCATGCAGATAAGGCAAGGAAAGACATTAAATGAGGCTTCTCCAGGTGTTGTTGGACTATCATTGCCATCAGTCCTAGCCAATGAAGCCAACATCTAGAGGAATGTGCATTCCCCATCCCTCCACTAAACCCTTTTCCCACCCATTCTGCCTTCCTTTCCCCAGCCACAACAAACTGCGAGGAATTATCCAGGACTTAACCCATGAAGATCCAGGAAAGATCTAGTAACAAACCATTGACGGGGAAGTTCCATGAATGGTTTGTTGCTGGAGCATTCATGACTCTTCCTGGGTTAAGTCCTGGATAAGCGCAACTTCATCTGAAAATTGATCGACTTTGCTGGGAGTATGCTTTTTTCTTCCCCTATTTTCCCCCGACTGATAATCTCTATCATTTCAGCCTAAGGAATCCTAGGATTTGTAGTTTAGAGAAGAGTATTACATAATCTGAGCCAGCCACCTGCAATGTCTCCTCAAACTACAAACCCCAAGATTACTTAGGATGCAGTTAAAAAGGTATTATAGTACTATAGCTGTATAATGTGAAAGGACCACCCAGGTTTTTTGAGTTCTTTTTGTTTTGTTTGATTTTGGCCAAGCTTGGGGTTAGATGATCTGTGCATTTCCTTTCCAAAACTTCCAACACATAGCATGGAAATCCAAAACGGTAATGTCCGGAATTCATAAAGACAGAGATGAATGTGTAACCACCTTAGTTATGTAGCTATGTAGTGTCTTCTATACCAGCCTTTTGCTATCCCCACTTACTGGGCAGCAGCTGCAACAGGGGTCTGTTCATTTGTTGATTTGGAAGCAGCTAACTTATGTTGCCACCAACTCTCATGAGTGATCTCCTGAGCAGCAGCCCAAGCCCTGTTGCAATTTCCCCTTGTCCTGGAGACTGCTTATGCGAGGTTTGGATGGTTGGATGGGAACATCAGTCATCTGCTTCCTGGTTCACCAGGGAATAAGCACCCATTGATCCCAACTGCTGCTGCCCAGTAAGTGGGAATTTGGGGACTTTCATGCTCCGTACATAAACTGGGGAACATGTAGGGATTGTAAATGTAAACCAGTCATGAATATGTGACTTTACATTATGGATTCATAACTGCCTTAGTGATTCACTTAGTGAATTTTGACCCAACTTGCCAAGCAGTGGGTTATACACATTACGAATTTCATTTCTGAAAAGCCCTATACATTCCATGCACCCAAACAGCCAAACAGGTTCAGAAACATCTTTTTATCTTTAGAGTACTTATCCCTGGCCTGAGTTGGAGAAAAAAAAAAAAACAACTTAACAATTCCATTAACAAGATGATGATTCCTTTATAAAAATGGGAAAAATATTCTTGTTTCAACATTGTGAAAATTTGGTTTAATTTGCCTTATTTGCACCCCCTTGACTTTCCTGTGAAGCTTAGAGAAACATATAAAACTGATTTAAGGAGAATAGGAAACATCAGGTAAACCACACATTCTACTTATTATCACTTCAGGAGAGAGTGAATGCATGAAAAGGTGGTCAGGTCTCATGTTTCCTCAGTAGTTGTGCAGAAAAGGAAATTTTAGAAAGCCTCCGCTTTTTGTCCTCACCATTGCATGGCTGATCGCACCTTGCCAAAATTCAGTGTCTTTTTCTATTCATCTGTTATAAGCACAAAGGAGAGAAAAGTCTTATTCTTTGCTTCTGATCCTTTTATCCAGGAAATTATAGTTCGACTTCTCTGATCTTTTACTTGTTTAGGACAGAGGCTTTGTTGCAGAAAGGTAACTTTGGCAGGACTGGAAGTCAAATTTAGAGCCCCCAGATCTTCCATGGGCCAAACCAGGCCTAGAATTTTTAAATGAAACCCAAAACCAAAGCAGCATCAACACTTGTTGGAAGTGATTAGTGGGAGAGGGGAGCCTAAATAATGCCTGCCCTTTGTTTTCATCTTTCTGTATCTTTCTTTGGTGTACAGTATGTGCTTCGTTACCTGTTATGCAAAAGGCATCACTCTTCTTCAAGAAGTTAGTTACTCTGAGAAAGAAACAGCCAAGGGCTCCAACTCAATATGGCAAGTAGTTTATCCCATGCTTGATAGTCAGCCCTTTCAGGGCTCTTGTAATCAAGCATAGGTCTACTTCTTTTAGTTGTCTTCTTTGCTATCCCAAGATGGATTTCCTGAAATAAACATTATTTTCTTTCTTTTTTTACCTTACCAATTGCTCCTATTTCTACCACAAGCTTATATTGCAATATCCCTAACACACTTTGCTTAATACAGATATCTAATATTCCTAAATAATAATAATAATAATAATAATAATAATAATTATTTGTATACCGCCTCTCCCTATATTGGATTGAGGCGGATAACAACAGTTAAAAACTAAAAATCAGACATATTAAAACATTAAAACATAACAAAATGTAATCGTTTCCGATTCCACATCTCCCTCCCACCCTATAACAGCATTAAAATAACAATTCCCAGTAAAGTTCCCAATATTATCCATCATAGCCAGTGATATATGATTCCTATATCTAATATTCCTAATAATCCAGATATCCACCCCCCATTCTTTATTTTTAAAATTTAAAAGTTGGGTCCTTGTAAACCACCCAAAGCAAAAATCACTGTTCCAGGAGGCCTCCAGGAGGAAGGAAGGCAATTTGAGGTGGATATTGATTTTGGTTTTTTACCATAGTGGGGTCAGTTGGGGAGGACATGGTTGCATGCACTCCAACTGACTCAGTCAAACAATGAGAAGGAGCTCTCCAGCAGCAGATGGACTACAGATCAGCTACTGGACAGATCCAGCATCATGTGATAAACTACAGCCCCAGAACCTACTATCCTGCACTAATTTCAAGAATGTGACTTGCCCAAGTTCACACAGTGTGTTTCCACGGCTGAGCAAAGATTCGAACCCTGGTTTCCAGAGGTGTAATCCAATGCTCAAATCATTACATCATGCTGGCTCTCGCCCTTCCCAGTAGACTCGGCCAAAAGCAAATTGCTGCAGGGGCTCCTAGCTTGTCTCTTCTTCCACATTAATAACTTTCCCCATCTTGATCACATTCTGATGTTACTTGGCCACATGTGTCCTGGTTTTCATCTGTGAAATGTTGGATGTATGTGAGTGCTTGCAGACCTGCATGCAGTACACAGTTTGCACTTTGCCCTCTCCCGCTGCAACAACTGTGATAGATGGGCAGTAAATTGGCTCTTTATAGAGTACAGGTGGGCATCATACCTCACCTCCAAATGTGGCATGACTTTTTCAGAGTCAAGATGTGAGTCTCACTTCATTAAAACATAAATGATGGGGGAAAGTAAAGTGAAACACTTCTTCATCCAAAACCAGCCAGTATCTTCCAACATTTTCTGCATTTTAAGACAAATGAGCTAAAAAGAAAATACAATCCATCAAAAGCCTTGCATTTAACAATGTGTGTTACATTATAACTCATACATTTAAAAAAATTCACAAGTACATGGAACCAGAGCTTGGAAAAATTACTATACTTCAGCCAGCATGGTCAGATAAATTTTCCAGGCTCTGCAAGCAACCTAAGATAAAGCAGCCAGGTAGTCATAAAATACCCCCCCCCCTTTTTCCAGGTAATGCTCTAAAACCGTTCTGTACTAGAATAGGGGTTGCTGATAAAATGTCTGTAAGAGGCTATAGACAAGACATATGCTTAGACCATATCTTTGCTGTATTAAATTATGCACCGTTTCCTGTTGTGCATGTCTTGGAGATCAGCATCACATGATTGTTGTTGTTGTTGTTTAAAAAAAACATTAATAGTCTCTCACATCTTCATCCCATTTATTTAGCAGCTCGAAAAGCACCATGAGAGTAATAAAACAAGAATGTAGTTGAAATACAAAAGATGAAAACCAACGTTCTCCATTTAGTATTGGTGGACTGTTTTATAGGGGAGCATATGATATGTTCTTAACTGGGCAAGATCTGATTAAATCATTTATTATAATTACTAATTGATGGATTGATGGATTGACCAATTAATAAATACAGGCCCCTCATAAACACATGTTCCTCGGGCGGCTCATAAGAAAAACCCATAATATTAAAATGTGGTCATTAATATATAATCATGGAAATACAACACATCAAAGACATTAATCTTACTGCCTTGGCTTGAGGATGGTGCCTTTTAGAAAAATAATAGATTTAATAGATTTAAATAGGTCCTCCAAATATAAAACAGGAATGGAAGCCATATGGCCCTCCAGATGTTGTTGTACTGTGCATCCCAGCAGTCCTATCCAGCAGTCCAACCATATTCTTTGTTGGATCCTATGCATAAAATCCTTCTTCTCCTTGCTGTCTCCAACATCAAGGTAATTTAATCATATGTTGGAAGAGGCTGGAATGAAACTGAGAAACTTTTGGAAGCATTCAAGCCATATGGACTATTTGTCCTTTCAACATTCACTCTGTTGTTTAGATACTTCTGGTACTGGCATGAGGAGAAGACGAACCACATATAGTAAGGGGTCCCTGTCTCATGTTGAGTTGTGTCCCCCCTCATGAAAAAGTGGGGTGATGCACCCTATGAACAGAATTCTCCTAAATAAATAAATGCTTCGACTGTTGCTGCAATCCTCAATGTAAGGTTGATCCTTCTGTTGCCCACATTCCCCCTCCATGAGTCATTCAATACAGATGAGAGAAATATACAAATCTCAGTAGCTAAAACCTATTGGAGAACTATAATGTATTTCTTAAGTCTAAATATAAACCTGCAAATTGCAAACTAACAGGTTCACCCTGTTCTGCTATTTGTAATTCTCAAAGTGAGCATTTAAGTACTGCAGTATTTTAATATCCCAACAGCATAATCTGCTTTTAAAGTTCCCTGAATCTGAAAAAGAATGAGCTCTTTTGCATTGGTGGTGTCTGCTTTCTCCACTCTAGACAGAGAGCTGAAAGGAACTAATTCTCAGCTAACACAAGAAACTCATATTGGACATCCTGGCCCAGGATTTTTTTCTATTTTCTATTACTAGCTGCTACTGTATTAATTTTACAAGCAGCTGTAGCAATGCCAAACAAAATATCCTTTCGTCACCCTGTTGACCTTTGATATCAGTTTAATATTGAAAGGGATATCTGGTCATGTAGCCACTGAGGGCATGTCAATGGGAGGACAATAGCCTGCCCAAATATGGAAATTTGGTAGGTTTTGCCTCGAAGCACTAGAGCACTTAGACAGAATAGGTCCCTTGAGGCTGGAATCTGCATAATGTGTGATGGAGGGTGATGTATCAAGTATTTGCAGAAAGTTAGAAATCAAAGGACACTGCCATTTGGAGATGACACCTTTTTGTTTAAGATGTTTTCATTTATTGTCTGGTCATTTCCATACATCTTTGGCCATTTCTCTTCCTGGAAAAATCTACTCAAACTCTTGAGAAATGATATCAGGACACATTTCCTCCCATAAATATTCCCATTTGGGGCAGTGCCAGTTTGATTTCAGTTGACTTTGGACAATTACCTTGTCTGTTTCTCCCTCAGCACATGCAGGCCCACCCAGCTCCCAAGACTTATTCACTGTGTCCCTCAGTTGGAGCTTTGTGCCTCTGCTAAACCCTCTGAAATTGCTACCAGCTACCACCTTTACATCGTGAGTTCTTTTATGAATGTGTGAGAGTGTCTTTTGAGTAAAAGGTGATTTCCCTTTGCTGTTATAAAGAAAACTAACTGATTTGGAACTTGTAGTCTGGAATTATTTGGTTTGAAACCATTATACATAGGCTAGACCAGCAATGGCAAATCTTTTTTATAATAATAATGTAATTATTATTATAAATTAAAATTTATTATATTATTATTATTGTTGTTGTTGTTATTGTTATTATTATTAGGAGACTGAGTGCCCAGACTCAGTGGTATTCCCGCACCGGGTATCATCGGGTACCAGGGGTGGGACTTCCAGGGGTGGGACCACAGCTGAAGTCAGAGGACTCTTTCAAACGGGAGGAATTTCTCCCAATTCCGAATGGAGCCAATGCGGATTCATGTAAATTCGCTTGTTTAGCGAATTTACCTGAACCCCTGCTCCGTTCGGAAGGCATTCGGAATCACTTCCCATTACCCGAATATAACCCCCCCCTTGCCCGAAATTGCGTGAGAAGCTTAAATTCGCAATAACGTGAAACCCATGATTGCATTCGGAGTGACTTCCCTTTTGCCCGAATTTGCGTGAGAAGAATTAATTCGCAATAACGTGAAACCCCAGGATTGCGTTTGGATTGCCCTTGGATTATACTTCCAATTTCCCACGTCTGAAAGAGTCCTGACATCCAAAACACCCTGTAGAAATAATCCAGTCTGAGACCACTTTAACTGCCCTGGCTGAGTGCTAAGGAATCCTGGGAATTGTAATTTATTGTGGCACCAGAGCTCCCTGGCTAAATATCTCACCAAACTACAAATCCCTGGATCCCACAGCAGTTAGCCCTGTTAGTTAAAGAGTCCCCAATCTGGATTATTTCTGTAGTGAGGATGCAGCCCTAATGCCAAATGAGCATTATAAAATGAGCATTATGGTCACTTATGGTCAACAAGCGGTATTAAGCAGAAAAAGAAAGTTCCATGTTCTACAAACTGCAAACCTCAATTTCTCTAGGATGCAGATGGTAGTTAAAATGAAAATACAGTGGGCCCTTTTTATCTGTTGGGGTTTGGTTCCAGGATACCCTGTGGGTAACAAAATCCATGGATGCTCAAGTCCCATTAAATACAATGGAAAAGGAAAATGGTGCCTCTTATGAAAAATGAAAAATCAAAGTTTGCTATGTGGAATTCATACTTTTAAAAATATTTTCAAGCCATGGATGCTCGAATCTGTGGATAAATAATCCCTGGATAAGAAGGGCTGGCTGTATAGTGCTATAATTTTATATTGGATAAGAAATCAAGTGAATCAAGTGCTATACTGAAAGTACAGATGAGTAAGCCACCATCCAAAAATGTGCAGTTATACATGTGGCAAATGAATATGTCTATTAACACACACAAAAAAGTATATCTGCATGCCTAAGGGAACTTTAGGCATCAATAAAACATCGGTGGGATACCAGTCCTTGCTCTAGATTGCTTTTAGGTTTCTATCTATAGATACTGGAAGTATAGAGATCATGAATGGCAAGTTCTAGTGCTCTTCTTTGACCTTAAATAAGACTGCCTGGATGAACCTCATTGGATTTAATCTTGTTTAGAACTAGATGCAGTAGTGTTCATGGGAATGGAGATTTTCTAAACTACTGTTCTTTTAATGAAATGGTCAGTCAAGCATCTGGATCCTAAAGAGTCAAGGAAGTCTCACAATCTTGTTTCAGACTTTCTTTGGGGACCCTTAAACCTACTGATTAATTTTTATTTTAGTGTGATTGATGAGGTGGGAAGAATTATATTTATAGCATAAATGACATAACCTCACTTGATGTCTGGATGGGACTTACATTTCTGCATTGGTTAAGTACAGCATTTATACAGCAACACTATTTTCTCATCCTTTTTATTGTGACAGCAAAGCAAGCAAAGCTTGAGCAGTTCAATATCTCATTTTATTTGTTTGAGAATGATGTATAGACAGAATATAAAGTGTCCCAAATGATTTGTCTTGTGAACAACAATTTTGTACTTTTTATAAAAGCCTGACACATAGGTCATTTGTGGTCTCCCTATGATCATTTTTTAAAATATATTGTGGCATGTGGTAGTGCACGTGAGAACAGTAAACAATGGTGACATGATTTTGATGACCTACCAAACAGGGGCCACTATTTACATTGCGATGATCCTGGAAAAAGCAAAGAGGGAAGAGCAACCTGATGTGGGTTCAGCTGAGGCCAGGTGTCACCCCTTGACTACCTCTTTAGCCTTCCATCAGGCGAAACCCCTAACTCCAAGGGCAATCCAATATCTGGGTTGCCCCCCAGATGGCCTTTTACTGGAAGGCAAACTCAGCATGCTCCCATCTGAGCTGTAGGGCTTTACAAGTGAAAGCAAAACCTCCAAGTACACCTCAAGGGTAGACTCCTTTCCTACACCTAGGCTACAGGATCTTGGAGAGGCAGTTCTAGAGCCCTACTCTATTCCAAAAGGGTGCCAAGGTGTACACCAAAACTATTACAGTGACCCCCTGCTGAAGCCTATTTACTGACACCACCCATAGCCAATTGTCCAAGTTCCCCAGATACAGCGTGGGCGGGTTAAAAAAAAACCAGGTAACAGGGGAAAAATTTCTTTCTGGCCCTGAAATAACCAGCCAGGCTCACACTGCACTGGGTGGGATGGTGGGCCATGAACTGCACTGAGTGGGACAGCCAGCTAGACCTAGAAAGAAGTATGGGATGGAGATCTTTTATCACTTCAAATTTTTCCCCCACCTGCATCCTCAGCATATTACGCCCTATGCAAAGGTGTCGGGTCTCCATCCCTGGAGGCCATCAATGATGGCACCTCCACCACAGCAGCATGTGCTTTATGGGTCCAGGACCTCATTCACTGATATAAGAATTATGACATTCGAAGAGAAACATTATTTCAGTTGACATAGTGAGACATGTCATATTTATGGCAATGATCCTTTGGAGTTGTTCCACTGCCAGAACAGCTTCTGTCAGTAAACCTGGGAGGAGGTAATTTCACCTCCTCCTGTAGGCCCTTGTGAATTCTCAAATGCAGGGGACTGGGAAGCAAACTGTAGTAGACTCACCCCCCCCCCATGGTTTTTCATACAGGAAGAGAGTCAGGAGATGACCAAAGTCTTGGGAATTCACCCCAAGCTACTGAGCTGTTGGCAAACTCTTTGATTCAAACACCCATGAGTAATTTTTCTTAAGGATGTTTTTATATGCACACTTACTTTGGAATAAACCAACACTGTAGTAGTTAAGTGTTGGCTGGCATCCTTAGTTTTTGTAGGGCTTTCGGACTATGTGGCCATGTTCTAGAAGAGTTCCTTTCTGACATTTTGCCAGCATCTGTGGCTGGCATCTTCAGCCACAGATGCTGGCAAAACGTCAGAAAGGAACTCTTCTAGAACATGGCCACATAGCCCGAAAGCCCTACAAAAAACTGTAGTAGTTACTTTTGTCAAATAACCATGAACGGGATTGGGCTATTTATATGCTCTTTATTCTATATTGTAATTAATTGCCTTTTAGAAGGCTTCCAATGAAATGATATAGTAACCTTCAAAATATGTGAATCATGCTCAGAGTACCTAGTCCAGTCACTAAGGCAATATGTTCATCCTGCTGTGGAAATGCTAATTGGGACTACATGAGTCATGTGAGAATAATGGTGAAATAACCTCAATTTAAATGTTAACAATTTAACTCAGCAATTTACATTTTAAGGTTCCTAATGACCAAGAAGCCACCTGCATGCAAAGGGAGAGATCTTTGTTTCTGCTTTTTGGTCAGTGAACACTCATTAAGAAATGACCTGCTCCCAGTTTCTATGACACCCCTGAGGCAATTTCAAAGAAATCATGCTATAAAATGCAGGGCTGTTCTGAAAAACTGCCTAGGGATAGAAACGTGCATTTCTCTGGGGAGCTCATGAATGGCCTGCATTGAGTTTAGTGTTAAACAGTGTGTTTAGTGTTTACTGTGCCTTTTCCATTAGTTACGGTACTGCCTTTTCTTCTTCTCTTGATGTTGAGATTTGGTTTTTCATAGTGTTGCTTCCATGGCTTTCTCTCTCCTGCCTGCTTTTTAATGAATGGAAATAAGCAAATAGCTATTTGAGGCTATTGTGGAGATAAGAGCCTGTGTGGCATAGTGATCTGAGTGTGACCAGAGTTTGAAACTCTACTCAGTCATGGAAAGCTACATAGTGATAATGGACAGTCCCAGAGGAAGACAAGTGGCAAATGTTCTCAGAATAATAAATTTTACCCCCCCCCCAAAAAAAACTCTTTAGGATGGGGTCACCATGCCTTGAAGTTGACTGGAAGACACATAACAACAGTTAAAACGATACAGAGATCATGCACTTCTAAAATTTCAGCCTCCAGATGGAGAGGACAGCATTTTTAAAAATTCTAACCCAGTTTTGTTTATGAAAATACAAAATTCTCCTTAACCTGTTTTAACAAGAAAATTGCACTATTTCCATCTTCCCTTACAGTATTTGACAACTGGGTTCCACTCTTGCTCCACCTTTTCTGGAGATTTTCTATTTACTGCATTGGCTAATTTATCAATTTGTCATGTCTAGAGCTTTAACAGCCATTCGTCTGTAGCTGAAATATGTTCCGTTTTCCACTTTTGCACAATAAGCATTCTTGCTGCAGAAACCAAGTTTTTCTCCAGTATGTTCTTGCATCTGCATACATTATTTTATTCATCATACTGAGTAGATAGATTTCTGGTATCATGTCAAATTTTATCTTCATTATTGTTTGAATGTTAGAATGAATGCTTTTCCAGAACTTCCCTATATGTGGGCAATTCCACCATACATGGTACCAAGTTCCAATGATTCGAGTGGTTTTTAGAGACATGGTCCAATGTTCAAACCACTACACCACATTGGCTCTCTTCTTTTATACCCTGCCTTTTTCTCAGACTGGAACACAAGGTGTAGCAAAGATGACAAGGTCTTGGGCCTGTGGTGGATCTTTAATGACTGCCAATGTGAAACCTTGGCATCTTCATTGACGATTAAAACCTCATGAGATATAAAACATTATATCTAGGGATGCCAGTGAAATCAGCCACAAAATTGGCTGGCTCTTTTTTTTTTCCTGGTATGAAAGAGCCAGGGGACTGAAAAGAGCATTCTGAGGACAACAGATTGGATGAGAACACCTGACTTGCCAAAACACATGCAGGGCAGTTTATTTTTGATCCCTCCAGTACTAATCATATCTAATAAGATGCCGACAATAGAAGCTATAACAGGCTCAAAAAGAAAGTGAAAATTTAATATTGTTGGAACGCTTGGAAGCATGTGCTGAAAATATGTGCTGATCTGTCATGCATCAAAATGATTTGTGCAAAAACTGTGTCAAGGTAGGATCTGTTTTATTTCTCTCTAGATAAGCCTTGCATAAATTCATTCAGGTGATGATATTGATGTAAAAATTGGAAAGGAAGGAATCTGTTCCTGCTTCAATATTTTATACAGCAACTGCTTCTCCTCACTACTATTTCTCTGCAATATATTTAACTATTTTTTCCCATTTCTTATTTTCCAGGTACGACTTAACTGGAAACTACGGATGGAATGAATATTGGGGGTGGGGATTAAATGTTGTGGGGGCGGGGAATGGACTGATGAAATTTTTGGCAGTTTGGGGCTTATTCTGCACAAAATTTGTGCATAGTTGTTTCGTACAGAAAATTGCATTTTCTGCGCAGAAATATTATTTCCTGTGCAGAAAAAGCTGTTTCTTAAGCAGAAAATGTAATTTGGGATTTATTCAGTGCAGAATTTGGACATGGTTTATTTGCAATGAAAATATTTTTTTTCTGAGTATGAAACAACTTTTTCTATGCAGAAACTATCTGTACAGAAATATTATTTTCTGTGGAAGAAATGCTGTTTCCTACACAGAAAACGATGATTTCTGTGCAAAACAACCATGTGTGAATTTTGCATAGAATAAGTCCCACCCTGGAAACAAGCTTCAAAAGCAGCATGGTCTTAGAAGATTTTCTTGCAGCTGGGAGAAAAATGCTAAAAGGACTTGTGACTTTCTTGAGGAAGAAAATATGTGATGAATTATTCTCTACTGGAGACATATTGAACCTTTGCCCTACCACACTGGCTGGCTCTTATGGAGATAAAAGGACCTGAGAAAAGATTTATGAAATAATTCCTAAATATTGTAATCTGTGCTTTGGAGTGGCAGATAGGATTTTTCCCTATCACAGTAGAATTGCTTAAAACTACCCAGGAATCTAGGATATTTATTTATCAAAACACATTTCCCTCACCCTTTTCCTGGTATTTCAAGGCAGCCTACAACCAATACACTCCCAAATTAAAACCATAAATAATTATAAAAAGAGAAAAGCATATTAAATAAAACAACAAAACCACTTTAAAAGCTACAACAATTGAAAGCCATGTACAGGTCAAGTCTCCATATTCAAAATGCTTGAAACTTGAAAAACTGCTCAAAATCTAACCAACCAATCCTAAATTCCACCAATGTTGTGTGTTTGTATGTGTGCATGCGTATACATAATCTGAATCCTATGTATTTTTCTTTGAAACAATAATGGGAATTAATGAATGATTGATTGATAGAATTTGTATCCCATATTACTGATGGAACGGCTCTAATGGAAACTATGGCAAAAAGGTAATATATGCTTTTATTACCTCTATTATTTTGAAGTACATACACATAATATTGTTAGGCTATTAGGCTTCCCATCCAAATCAGGCAGATGTTCTTCGTTGATGTCTCTTGAAGCAATTGTTCAGTTTTGCGTGCTATTTTATTAAAACCAACATTTACATATGGGCCTCTTTTCCCTCTTGGCTGCCAAAGAGGGGAAACTGTCTTAACAATATCCTTCGCCCTTAGAGCACATTTCTCTATCAAATCTGTCCTTATAAAGCATCTTGTTTTGAAACATTTGTGTTGTGCTAATTACAGTAAATAGGCCCTGAAGTGGAAAGCTTGAATGATTTTTAATTGTTGTTGAGCTGTTTTTCATGATTCCCCCCCCCCACTTAAATGCATCCACATTAACTAAAATTTTCCTTTCCACCTTTACTTTTTCGCTTCACTTTTTTGTCTAGAATGCATACTTTTTTGAAACCAATCTCCCTCCATGCTTCTGTTTGTCTCCGCTGGTACTAGTGGTTCTTCTCTCCCTCTGAGGCCTGGACCAAGATCGAGGGAGGGCTCGGCTTCACGACTATGTCTCTGAATTTTACCCCTACCTCAGTGATATTTATTTCTATGTAGACATGTGCTTTATTGATCTCCTTTAAAATATTTGAAGTTCAAAGATTTTTGGCTAGTGGCAACATTTATAAATACCTGCACATGCGAGATAGCACATAGATACACATTTCATATGCTACATTTTTAGGCTGTTGTTTTTAGTAAGAATCTATACAGTAATTGGCTTTATTGACTAGTTTCATTGAACCAATGCAGGTTTTTTAGACTGAATGTATGACTTCACAAAGAATGAAATTCATGATATTCTTGGATCAGTATTTGTCATCTTTTGGACTACTATTTCGGTCCTTCTACCTTTAATCCTAACTCCAATTTTAAATAACCCAATCCATTTTTATAGAAAATTAAGCTACGGGAGACTATATTAGAGGTGGAATTAAAGAGGAAAAATGACTTTGTCATGATTATAGCAAATCTTCTAAATCAGTTGAACTTGACTCACCAAGTTTCCATTGATTCAGTGAGTCTTCTCCAATTAGGTCTACTTATAGGATTTTGGACATAGTCAACCTAAATTAAAGGCTGACCCCATTTATGCCATCGTTTCCATCCTCTTCAACAGCAACAACAACATTGTTTACTTCAATTTTGACTTTTTGTATGTATGTATATGTGTGTCATTTGCAAGTTAACGTGTGTATGGATATATCTGTGTGTGCTGCATGGTGATTATGTGTCTGTTTGTTAAAAAGGGGTGTTTCAGCCAGTCTATATATGTTTTAAATGGTCTGGTGGGGGTGTATGTTACTAAAGTGAGGATGGAAAAACCAAAAAGATCAATTGGTCAAACTACAAAGCCCAGAATTCCTTAGGATGGAGCCATGTAAGTTAAAGCAGCGTCAAACCGTATTATTTCTGAAATGCAGATGAGCTTCTACAGTGTAGATGCAGCCTTAGCCTAAGGGACAACACTTCCTCAGTTATAATGAGGACAGTACCAGCATTTCTCCCTTATTGTAGCTGAGAGAAGGAATTACTAGACTTACTATATCAAAGCAGTATATAGCAATAAAAATACAAGCAAAAGAGGGAGACAGTATAAAAATGTATCCCCTATTCTTTCCATTAAATTTCTGCCTCTGGTACCAAATTTTCTCTTAAAGAAATAATTCCCAGGAACACATCTACTTTGTTAAGTGACATACACCTGTATACCAAATGCAAAGATGTAACCTTGCAACAAAGTCTGTGGTTTAACTCAGTAGCTTTTTTATTATTATTATTATTATTATTATTATTATTACTATAGCAAGGACTGGATTTCTAGACAGTATTTTGGCAGCCTCATGGAATGTTAATTATTGCTTTGTTATTTCACTAATATGTGCTGACGAAGACTTAATTGGCCAAAATAAATCCATGATACAACAGCGTTACTATTAACGTATCTATGCAATGTAGTGATTGTTTGTATTTTAACTTTTGTCACCAATTCTCCCAAATAAATAAAGAGAGAATGAGTTGTGGTGTGTGTTTGTATAAGTATTTCTGATTATATTTATTTGTTCCCTATTTTTCTTGTATTGTTCTATTGAGAGAATCACAGTAGTTTGAATTGTTTTTGTTTCTGAAAAGTGCAATAGAATAAAAATGATGCATCGTCCTTCATATGGTGGAAAACCAGGAGACAATAAAACCATGAATCTACAGTCAGCAAAGAAAACATACATAAACATACATACCTGGCAATTAAGAAGAACCTGGCACCAAAAGAACCGTAATGCTGACACATTCTTTTATGAGGGTGTTTAAGGGTTTGGATACTGCTGCATAAAAGACTCTGCTCATCCTTTCTACTGACATAACATACACCACCAGTTGATGGTCCCTAGCAAAGGGGCTCATTCAAAGATATGAGCATAATACTATATAAGTGCTCTGGGATAAGGTTCTAGGCATAACATACTGGGGGGTGAGGGGTCAGAAAATGGGTAGAACTGTTGAAGATTTTGGATGGCTGAGAGTGGTACAACTGGGAAAGGTAAAGTCACCATGTGAGACCCAGTGTGGTATAGTGGTTTGAGCATTGGATTACAAACCTAGAGATAAGGGTTTGATTCCTCACTCAGCCCACTGGGTGACACACTGTCCACCTCAGAAAACTCCAAGATAGGCTTGCCATAAGTTGGAAACAACTTGAAGGGACACAACAAAAAACAACAAGGCCACTATGTGGGCATATAACAGGAAATGCAGCTAAAAGTGTTAAAATGAACGGAACAGGGAAGGAGAGAGACTTGCGTACTTCATGGAAGGGAATTTTCAGGTTAATAATCCAGTCAGATAAGGAGTAAAGAGGGAGTAGGTGAATGAACAACTGTGAATGCTTGGAAGTATGGCAACTGGAAAGGTTAACAAGACAAGATGGATAAAGGGATAATTTATCCTTTATGGAGAAATATAAAATTCGAAATCCAAGGTCTTAAATTTTACAGCAGAATGCCTGCTGTTGCATAGCTTCTTGAATTTCTTCTGGTCACTTCAGGAGAAGCACTGCTGAAGGACATAGGAGGAAGTTTCAGCCATCTGTCTTCCACTGGAGAAATAATCACTGTGACCTAGGAAGTCCAAGGACTTAGGGGAATCAAGAGCCAACACTAAAAGACTCCTGAGGGGCTCAGGCTGTTGACAGCTCTTGATAACAGTAAAGAAAATGTCATTATGCTGGAACATCCTAATGACTTTTACAGTCAAATCCCAAGCAACCTTGAAATTTTATCCAAACAGTACAAAAGCGTAACTACAGCAGCTTTTCGGGAATGCTGTAAATAAGATGACTATAATACTGGACTGAAATGCAGTACTGTCAGAGACAGTGGAAGCATGGGGCCTGAAATAAAATTTCAGGAAACATGTTCTCCTCAGTTCCTAACAAGGCATCAATTAGATTAGACATTTTTTTTAACTGCAAGAGTTATTAATTTTTTTAACTGCAAACAACACCATCAAAAAGCAAGGGCTGTGCCTACCATCTGGCAGCATGAGGATGCCTATACCCTCCAACATTTCAGACGAAGACTGGGAGATGTGGGGCCAAGCATGGTCAAAATAGCAAGAGTTATTAATGAGGAAGATTACACAAGGGAGAGAGGCTGCAGCCATTTGCTTTGCCAAAGCCTACTGGAAAGGTTAAGATTCTATCCCTTCCTCTCCGTTACAATGACCCTTCTACTGAGCAGCAGCATCTTCCCTGGTTAGTCTCAAAAATCTCTTTACATACTGATTCTATAGACTAACATGACTGTATCTTTGAATTCTACCAATATTACAAAGGCAGTGTATAGTATCAGTATCATAAAGACACCAAAAAACTCTCATCCAAGTGAAGTAAAATCATAGCATCTAACCACGAGAGCTTCTCACTGCTAGTTAGGAAATGGAGAACGTATCACCATATGACAGTATTCTTCCTGTTTTGCTTAGGAGTTATGCCTTTGGGGCATTTGCTAGAAAAAGAAGCCACTGCCTCACTCAGGAGCTTATTCCTCTGAAAGAGCCCAATGTGTAAAGCCTGGCATGTTAACTGCCTCCTCATTTACTCATATATTTTAATTAGTTTGGCAAACTATGGGATATCCAGAATTCCACTAAGTCATTCTTTAGCGTGACTCACTTCGGTCAGAACTTGCAAAATATAAATGGGGAAAAAATATGAGACACTCAAATGGCATGGCATCTTGAAGAAAGCAGAGGAAAACAAATAAACAGGAAACTATTATTTATATAAGTGTTTGATCTTTCTAGGCACACACAGGCCGTGCCATCTAAGAGACCAAGCCTCAGGTCTTTATTAGCCAGAATTTTCATGAGTAACAGATCTGGTTCTTGAACTGACTCACCATGAAGCCTTGGGCAAATCATACCTTTTGTGACTGTTTGTCCAGTCCATGAAAGCATGTGTCCTCATCTCCAGTAATACAAAGTGAGTGAAATACTGCCATCCGCAGCTGGTTTCCTAAGATATAACAGACCAAGTGATTAGAGGCATCTGCACACTGCACAGTCTGAGCACTGTGATCCCACCTGAATTGCTACGGAATACTGGAATTTATAGTTTGGTAAGGTACCGAATTCTCTTTCAATGAGCAGTTCGGGGAGTGGACTATAGAATCCCAAGCCCTTCCCCAAACTACAAAGCCATTCTATTTAATGTGGTATCAAATGTCTATAAATGCACACTATGGATTTTTGTTTTGTTGTTAACCACCTCATGAGTTCCAACTCATGGCGATGCTGTGAATGAGACATCTCAAAGATTCCCTATCCTCCAGTGCTCTGCTTAGGTCCTGTAGATTCACACCCACGACTTCACTAATATCCATCTAGCACACAGTCTTGCTCTTTTTCTGCTGGCTTCTACCTTCCCTAGCATTATTATCTTTTCTAACAGGCCATACCTTCCCATGATGTGGCCAAAGTACAATAGCTTCAACTTGATTATCTTGGCTTCCAGGGAGATTTCAGGACTGATCTGTTCCCATTTGTCTTTTTGGCTGTCCTCAGCACTCTTCCCCAACACTGCATCTTGAACTGATTTTCTTACCTGCATTCTTCACTGTCCAGCTTTCGCATCTGTACAAGGTAATGAGCAATACAATGGCTTGTATTTTAACTTTAATATGCAGTTGTATTTGTTTACTCTTTAGGATCTTTAGTTCTTTCATAGCTGCCCTTCCCATTCCTAGTCTTAATTCTTAACTGAAAGTCCTTATGAAAAGTCACCATTTTCTTGACTCCAAAAGCATTGTAAAAAATGCGCACGGACATCAACAGCCGTGGTATTAAAGATTGCTAGGCATCCCTTATTATAAGGGATACTTGAGGGATCCTTACTTGAAGGACAGAAAACTGGTCCTTTATAGGACTGGCAGGTGTCCTTTATTATAACAGCTGCCCCCTGATGGAGGTTTGGAAAGTTCATCCTTTTACATAGACTAAACAAGATGAAAAACAAAACAAAACATCTTGTACTTTTTTTGGTGTGGGCCTTTCATAAAGACATAAATGTAATTTATGAATGTGGACAGAATGTTAATTATTAATAGCATCACTAGGGGAGTGGAGGAAGTGTGGACTTGTTCTGGAATTGGAGGAGGAAGGAGAAGAGGAGACACTGACACCATGTGACCATGCAATCCCAGAACTGCCACGGGATAATTCACCACACCTGTGGACTAGCAATATACTAGTGTGATCAGTATCTTATTGATGGGTTTTCCCCATCTATGGCAAGGTGTGGGCTAACCATATTACAAGACAAGGCAGGGATGAGAGGGAGATGGCATTAT
Source organism: Urosaurus nigricauda (assembly GCA_034509955.1). Taxonomy (NCBI): domain Eukaryota; kingdom Metazoa; phylum Chordata; class Lepidosauria; order Squamata; family Phrynosomatidae; genus Urosaurus; species Urosaurus nigricauda. The sequence goes on along the minus strand of JAOEGL010000005.1, from coordinate 131,414,252 downwards.
GTAATTGGTGCTATTATCCAGCCTTTCTGGCAGTTGAAAAGCCACATGTTATAAAGTCCTTGGTGGTTTCAATCAATCTGGCAAGGATCAAAATGTAGCAGTAAGAACTATTGTCATCCATGATGTGCTTAGTTAATTAGTGGCTGGGTAATTTTGAGCCCTGGACTTAAATTGTCTTCCAGGCTCCCCATTCTTTGGTTGAAAATATTAACTGAAAATATTGGGGATCTACTTGCTCAGTTTCCTGAATGTAAGCCTGGACCACTGCCCTAAAGTCCTCCCCTGATGTTAAACAGAAAATCTTTTGCTCAGACTTCATCTGTGCCACACTTGGCTAATGGCGTGATTTAATTTGATTCGATTTATATCTTGTTTTTCACTCCGAGCAGTATGGAAGGTAATTTACAAAAAGTTAAAACAAAGTACACTAAGTTCTTAGTAACACAAACTTTTAAAAGTCAATTAAATTAAAATAATCTATTAAGAACTGTTAAAACCATTTAAATCATAGCAGAACAATTAAAAGCGCAGCATATCTGATTAAAAGACCATTCTGTCACAATGAGTTAAGAGCCAAAGGCTTACCTAAATGGAAAGGTCTTTGCCTTCCAGTGGAAAGAGACCAGAGAAGGGGCCAGTTGAACCTCTCATGGGTGGAAGTTCCATAGCTCAGGAGCAGCCACTGAGAAGGCTGTCTTCCATATCCTCAGCGAATGTGTTCTGTGATAGTGATGGAACTGAGAGAAAGCCACCCTTTCCCAAAGGCCATCACACTCAGACAGACTCATAAAGGAAGCTACAAGGAGCCCTCTTTGGCTGCATCCACACTGCAGAAAAAATTAGTTTGATACTACTTTAACTGCCATGGCGCAGTGCCATGAAATCTGGGGAATTGTATTTTGTTGTGGCACCAGAGCTCTCTGACAGAGAAGGCTAAATGTCTTACAAAACTAGAATTCACAAAATTCCATAGCATTGCACCATGGCAATTAAACTGGATTAATTCTTCAGTTTGGATGCAGCCTGTAGCTCAGGGTCTATTTGGTATCAAGCATCGCTCTTTTAACTTCCCCAGGAATTTGAATCATATTTTAAAACAAACAAACAATGTTTTAGCACTGTCACCTTTATTCTCTATTTGATTTTATTTTAGCTGTTTTTGAGTTTAATCTGATTGTACATTAATTAATGCTTCATTTTATCTCGTGGCATCCTTAGTGCTTTGCTCTTGCTTTTTTGCTTGTTACAGTAATGTTTTAGACACATCCTTTTTAAAAACTAGGTTGGCTTATAAATAACCACTGGCATCTTGTTGGGGCTTTACATCTTCATAACTGGACTTACGTCTGTGGGAATTAGAATTGGGCAGTTGCATAATGTCTGTATTTAGTAGAGGGCTGCTGTTACGTTACTATGTAACAAAGCCAGGAAAGTGCCCAGTGTGCATTAGTTTGAAATGTGCAACAGTGTCAAATGTGTGTCAGTGCACATTTATTCATTTATTTCATTTTCATGCTTCCATTCTCCCAAAAAGGAAGTTCACAAGATAAAAACAGTTTAAAACAATTTAAAACCATTGTCCACAGTAGTATGGACTGTACATTTGTGCGGATTGCATATTGGGCACTCTTCCCAGGTCATATAGGATTCCAGTGCTCATAAACAGTAGAGTCTAAAGCCATCACTCTGTATTTATAATGTTACTGTTGTCGTTGTGTGTCTTCAAGTTGTTTCCTACTTATGGCAACCCTATCACAAGGTTTTCATTGCAAGATTTGTTCAGAGGTTTGACATTGCCTTCCTCTGTGATTTTGCCCAAGGTGGGTTGCACAGCCAAGTGGGTTTCATGGCCAAGCAGGATGTAACCTCCTGGTATCCAGTGTTGTAGTCTAGTACTGAAACCACTACACCACATTGGCTTTCACATTTATATTAGGCTTAGATAAAGTCACTGGGTAAGCCTGGGTCAGTTACTTTCTCCTCCAGTTACACCTATCTCACAGGCTTGTTATGAGGATACAGCTGAGGACAAGGAGAACTCATTGAAGAAAAAGTGAGATAACAATGGAATAAATAAATATTATTGTATCTGTCTTCTATTTGTCTGTTTGGAGTATAGAAAGCCTTATTATCAACAGAGCATGAGGGCATGATGTCTAAGAGCTGCAATAGTGAAAAGCCAACCTAGGCTGACATGTTGAAAACAACATGGAAAAAACCACATTCTGACCTCTTCCAAATATGTCACAAGATCTGGATGGTGTCGTCTGAAAGTCTGAGACAGAAACTTGTTTTGGCGTGTGTGGCTGCATCTTAAACCATTTGAGTTAATTGATTTTATTCCCACTGCTACAACCAAGCTTGCCTGTTCTGAATTACTTCACAGTTACTATCCAGCATTTCATATATGGACTAAAAATAAGAAAATGAACTCTTTGCCTCATGCTTTTTCTCATTATTTCAAGCTGCATCATAAAATAAGTATATTTCAGAGCTGGAATTCCACACTCCAATCTGCACTGGATATAATATAAACATACAAAATGCTTAGAATATATCAAGCACACTAAGGGCCAAAGCACACTGCAGAAATAATCCAGTCTGAGATCACTTCAACTGCCCTGGCTCAGTGCTAGGGAAACCTGGGAACTGTAGTTTGTGATGGCCAGAGCTCTCTGACAGAGAAGGCTAAATGTCTTACAAATCTGCAGCTCCCAGAATTCCTTAGCATTGAACTAGAGCAGTTAAAGCGGTCTCAAACTGGATTATTTCTGCAATGTGTTTTGGCCCTTACATTGCTTAACTAGTATTAGGGCAGTATTAGTGAAAAAGTGTACACCTATGTCAGTGTAGAACTCAATTTAGCAATTTGGCTGCTGCCCCAGTTTGGCCCACCATGGACCTGATCTGGGGCCCAAATGTGAACTAAATTCAGAAATTCAGCCCTTCTATTGACATGCCCTGGGAACTAAAGCCACATTGCATTTTATTTAAATTGCCATGTTGGGGACAGACTGCCTGATTTTCTCCTGCTTGTTTTTGATATCCAGATCTCCAATTTTGGGCTGCACTGTTTCACTCTGGAAGTGAGCTGAGTCAATTTGATCCGCTCTGCACCTGATAGAAACTGGTCCACACTGGCTCAATCTGGTTCAGGATTTGGCTGAATCAGTTGCAGAACCTGATTAGGAAATACACCCATTCATCTGCTAAATGTGGGCTTTAGCTTGCAAAAGCCAGTGGTGTAACTACTGTATTTGATACACGGCGTGGATCATTTTTAATATCTCCTCTCTTCAACAGCCCTTTCCATGTCTGGCGGAGCTACTGACCTGGCAGGAAATGTAGGTGACTCGGTTTACCACACAGCCACCAGACCCAGAAGGCAGCCCATTCCCTCCAGCACACCAAATAACATTTCTCCTCTGTAGTGTAGTCCACGCACCCCACAACCCTAGTGACACCTCTGGTTTTCATATGATTCTGTGGATTTCAGCCACTTCCCATTTAAAGTAGGTTTAACTGGTCTTTTTAATTTGCATATTGTGGAAGGCATTTGCAGTTTGTAGATATCTTTCTTTTTGAAGCGATGGTTTTGATGATAGAATTGTAAGGGCACAGCAAAACTTATAAGAGCTGAGAGGTAAAGGGACTATATGGAACAGTTGATGATAAAGACGAATCAATCTCTTTTCTCCCTCATTCACTGAGCAAGGTCTGCACTTATATTTGGCCATGGTTTTGTTGTTTTTTTTCTGCAGGCTCCAGAATATTTTTACAAAAGCAAGAAGACCCTCAGTATTGCATCAGAATGTAAAAATCAATTTCCTGCAAAGTATCACTTGCCTGATAACTTTGGAAGTGCATATTCTTATACTAATTCCCAACAAAATATTTTGTATTAACTCTTTAACCCTCACAACAATCCTGGTCTATACATGGTAGGGCAGCATCATACCTGAATTATAAAATATATGGTAGAAATGTGGTCATGTGATGGTTGATGTGATAGCTTGCTTAAGGTCACATTACACTTGAATTATGAAACTGAATTATCGAATTTCCAGGTTGAACACAACATGCTGTTTTACTCCTAGTCAGTTGACAGCAATTTTTTCATACAGAGTAAAAGGTCAATTATACAATGGCGTGGTTTACATTCATTTTGCCTTACTGTGATCTCTGCTCAGAGACATTTCGCAAAGATAAATAAAGCCACTGCAAAAATTTACCAAACCTATGCAACTCAAGATAATAATGGGGTAACACCTTCAGATTTCTCCCTGGCCTTGTTGGGAGTTATTTCGATTGCAGAGCTCCATTTCTTACCTTGATGAGTAACATTCTCCCTGCTTCCTGACTTCTTTCTATATTTCCTTTCGCTCCGCAGGAGAATTCAGAAGCCACCTTCCCACCTATCCTGCAGAGCACTACATCTTCTATCGCTACTAACAACTAAACCAAGTACAAAACCAAAGCCTATTGTGATCAGCCTCCTGCAAAGTATGTCTTATGCTGCTTTCCCATTTCCCAATCTTCAATGTCTCAGGACTCAATTATATGCTATAATTAAATCAAACATGAAGCGTTCCCTTTGTGGATTTTTAAGAAATCACAACTCCAAAAGCAACTCAATCTGTGATAGTAAAATAGAGATAGCAAAAGAGAGGTGTTTAACTTCTTTCTGACTGCCTAGTTTTCTTGAAAATACTCCCCACCATTACCACCATCATAGTGGCAAAAAATAAGTTTGTATCCTTATCACTCTTTCTGGACAGAGAAAAATAGCTGAGCCAGATCAGGTGTGAGTAGGAAAACAACCAACAGGCACCTCAAGTCCCTCCCCTACTCTTCTACTTCAAACCGCAGCTTCCTAAGCTTTTTCACATCTTTTTTCCTGTGTTACTCTAGTGAACTGGTGAGCCTGGAAACGGTAGTGTCTTGGCCTAGCATAATGGCAAATGACCATTTCAGAGGGAGATGACTAAACATTCAGGCAAACTTCTTGCAGTCAGTTAATTCATATCCGAGTATGAGAGAAAATGCCCCCAGATTTTTCACTCATTCTGGCTGGAGCAAGGGGGGGGGGTCTTGGAATTGTAATTACACAAAATATCTTCCGGGCTCTGATTAATGATTCTATGATTCTGTGATTCTAATATGCCCAGTGGCCCCAACATGTGGTCTGGGAGCTCAAAACTCATGCTGGGATTATACCAAGGGCCGATTACAGGAACCACAACCTCATATCTTGATGCAGCTTCTGCAGTTAGAACTCAAGGAAAGCACTTCCCAATGGTCTTAGGAAAGTTCTGAGTCTGCTGGCAGCTATCAGCAGTTTCTATCACATAATGGTTCCAAAAGATAATCGTCTGAGCACTGCCATTTGTTTGAATTCAGACTTCACCAACTTCTTTCTCCAGCATAACATCTATATAATATTCACGGGATTTTGCTATTTATGATTTTGTGGCAGCAATTGGCATTTGTCCCATGCTCAGCTTTGAAGCTTGGGATCAAAGCATTATCTCTTTTCTCTGTAGGTACCTAGATTTAATGGGTCTGTTGCTCACATAGATTTGCCATCTTTTCAAAAATGGGATGAAGATGCTCATGCTTCTAGAAGCAAGTTTTTGTAGTTGTTTTTTAAGCCTGCGCTAGGTTGGGTCACTGAGTTCTGCACGATCCCACACACATTGGAATGATGACGATCCAGTTCAAGTTCTGGAGTTGAAACTTCCTCTTTTGGGTGTAGGCACAAAAATAAAGTCCCAAGTCTTCCTTTCCCCCTTTGATCTTTCTTATTTGGGTGTTCACGTAACCGAAAATGTCTTTCTTAAGAGAATGCAAAGATATGTTGAGTCAGACCAAAATAACTTGATTTCTGTCAGGGGTGTTAAGTATTTGTTCCCAGTTACCAGGAAAGGTGAATTAAGGAAATATGTCCAACCCAAATCCCCACCTTCTATAATTACCTGTATTTTGTTTTTCAGTTTCTCTCAGTTTTCAACATTGCTGATCCTATAATGTTGTTGCCAATCTTCTGATTGACACACTGGAATTACCAAAGGCCTCTTGTGACATCATTATGTCAAATGAGAGGCTGCTTTGCGAAGCTTTTCTTGCTAATATCGTAGCAAATCACTTCGTTTCCCAGTCATTAACTCTCTAGCATTGTGTAGCAAAATACCTATGTATCACAAAAAGAGTTGCGAACAACAAAATTGTTGTGTATCATTAAAAAAACAAAACACAGATAAATTCATACCTGGTATGAAAACTCTTACTGTAGGTGGCTTTCAGCAGCAATAGGCAAAAGGTATGTCTGGATCTGTTGGTAGATCTTTGAGAGTGATTGGCCTATTATATTTTAAAAAGCTCTTCCAATTCATGGTACTAGCAACAAAACATTTCTGTCTATTCTCCCTGAGTAAACAAAATGGGACATTTGCAGGCAACTGTAGGGATAGGCAGCTGGTGTAGGTCTGGGAGCCACTTTTCAGGTACTTTGGTTATGGTTCTAAGGGTTTTTCTTTAGTTAAAAATACTTAAAATCAGAAACACACGCATCATCCTTCTACACCACATTTGACCTAACTTTCCAATCCAACTATACTCGTTGCTTATTTGAAATAAGAATGTTTGTACTGTTCTGTGCTGGCCAAATGGCTGTAATAAAGTTTGATTGATTGTTTGTACTGTTCTTCTTTCTCCAATAGTAACTCAACCAATCCTATCTTTAATAAAATGATTAATCAATTTCCACAAATCCTAAAGAAGTATATACATAATCTTTATTATCAGTAATCAAAAAAATCCAATAACTGACAATTCACCTCACATATACTATGATTTGTTCCCAAACTTTTGCAAAACTATTTATTTTTTCCATCATTCAAAAGACATGTTAATTTATCTCATCCAGCCACCTCTAAAAGTGTTAATAGCCAATCCTGTATTGGGGGAATTATATCCCCTTTCCAATTCTGTGCTATTAGGAGCCTTCCTGCTGTTGTCTTGTATTGTAGGATTTTACCTTATTTTTATCAATGCCTTCATCTGTCATTCCTCATAAATACAGTTCCAGTTTCATTTTGAAATTTACATTTAGATTTTTTTTCCATTGTTTGATGTATGGAGTTCCAAAATTTCTTAATCTTTGTGCAAGTCCACCACTGTTGACATAGAGGTCCTTTTTTCTTTCTGACACCTCCAACATTCATTTTTTATTATAATTTTACTGGAGTAAGATACCACCTGTAATGCATTTTTTTAAAATAAATTCTCTTTACTATTCTGACAATATGAAAATGTCATTGTTGTTTTCCAGACTTTTACTTACTTTGACAGTTCTGTGTTAAGACCTATATTTTCACCTCATTTTACTATAACATTTTTACAACTTCTTCCTCTGTATCTCATTTAAGAAGAATTTTATAAATTTTGAAAATACTTTTTGATCCTCAGATACTAATTTTCCCAAGTTTTGCCATTTTCTCTTCTATTCCATAATTTCTTCTGAATTAATCATATACAGTTTCCTTTGAAAAGAGATAATCTCTCAATTAGAAATCCATCTATCAAACATTATATTCTCTCTCTTATAGAACACCTCATGTGGGGAGATCCAAAGTGGTGTATGAGGTGCACATCACTGTTTTTATATTTTCCATACTTTAAATAACGGTCTCCTTAAAAAATTGTTATTAATGTCTTTATTTCTTCTTTATTAAACCAGAGATAAGCATGCTAGCCAAACTTTAATTCTTTCACCTCTAGTTGCAATAAACTGTTATTTTTTTAAAAGTTACCCTGTCTTTTAGCCACCATAGACAATTTCAAGTCTTAATCTTCACTCTTGGTTTTTTACCTTTCCACAAAAAAATGGACATTTTTTTTTTGCCACCTTTGGAAAACTATTTCATTATGTGTTATTGGGGTAGTTTGAAATAAAAATAAAAATTTCAGATGAATGTTCATTTTAATAGCACTAATTTTCCCTAATTTTCCTTTTTAATTTGCTGAGTTTTTGAGGGAAATTTCAATGTAAAACACTTTTAAAGTAAAAATTTCAGGGGGAGGGCATTTTGAGTGTACACTCTTTTGTACACTTTGTCTTTTGCATGAATTTTCTCCAGCGATTCTTAGCGTTCTAAAAAGGAAGGAAGGAAGGAAGGAAGGAAGGAAGGATTGCACAAATTTTAAATCTGCCACTGTAGGTTAACAAAATTCATTGCTATGAGAAATAATGATGCCTGAATTAATACTAGCTTGACAAACTAAATGAAGATAATAACACTCATTAACTTCTATGGTGAGAACAATGTGTTTGTTCATATGCATGATTCTTTTTTCCACCTCTATTTTATCCTTGTACTGACCTTGTGAAGTAGATTAGGTTAAGGAATTATGACTGGCCCAGGGTCACACAGTGGAAAGTTGAATCTGACTTTACCTAGGAAAGGTGGAGGGAGGTGGCAACATGACAACCATCTTTAAATATCTGAAGACAATCATCTCATAGAAGATGGAGCAAAATTATTCTTGACTGCACCACAGGGAAGAATCCAAGCTTCATAGGTTAGAATTCAAATTCAAATTAAAACTGCAGCAGCACATTTCCTGCATTAACAGAATGTTGCACTAGATGACATTTTGAGATCTGTCCCTACTATAATTCTTAATCCAATACGCCTACCAATGTGCAGTAAACCATGCTGGCTTCCATATCAGTGAGGCAACCACTCAACTGAATTGTAGTCCAGCTCTAAAGGTCTTTGATAAATTGGTCTTCTTAATTTTTTAATTAATTATTAATCATGTTTATCCTCTCTGTGGTCATTTCTGATATTCTGACACTTCTTCACCTGAAACTGTGAGGACACATATTCGATAATATTTTAGATCCAACTGGAGTAAATCCATTAAAATGAATGTGACTTGTTAGTCACCATGTTAACTAAGTCCTATTGATTTCAAGGGGTACAGCAGGGGTAAAAATCATACAGACCTCCAGATGTTTGCTGCTCCTAGCATTCCTCACTACTGGCTAGGACTGCTGGGAACTGCAATCCAACAACATCTGGAGGCCTGCACGAGTCTCGCCTCTGGAATAAAGCATGAGGTAGGAGAAACTGCAGGCAGTAAGGGGGAGCAAATGCATGCCTGTGTATTTTGCTGATTTACTATTGGGATCTACAGTGGAGCATAAAGACTAAAGGTTTAAGCCAAGAAAAGAGGTGCCTGGGATCTAAAGAAGGAGAATTAACGAGGAGGATATAATATGTAATGCAATATGTGCTACCTATGGCCTATGGCTTTGCAGTGCCATAAAACATTAAGCTTGAACTGTGAACTGGCACATGGAGATGCAGACCCAGGTCCTTCACCAAGTACTAAACTCTACCATGATCAACATAGTCCACTTTCTCAATATGCCTACCAACTGGAAGCTTGTAGGGCAATGTTGTAACATTGCTCTTAAGAAAGTAAACCTGCACAAAGTGACATGTGGCCACCTATATTTTTCCAACTTAATTGCAATCTAATTTAGCGCATTTTCAGGAAGTACGGCCATTGCCCTAACCTGTGGTGGTGTTTTTAATGAGTTGTTTGAAGAGTCTATGGTTTTATTAGAAATATACTCCAGGGCAAGAAACCTGGGCTATAGATAGCATTGTTTCTTTCTGAGAAATGGATAAGCCAGGGTGATGAGATGTCATAACTACAAAGGAAAACAAGGCCTTTCAAAATGTAGGACATTCAAGAAAAATGTAGGATATTACTAATAAAAGCGAGAAACACTAATTTAAAGATAAATTCATGCTTCTTAGTCATGTTCAAAATGGAGACCATTTTGAAATTCCTCCTGGATAGGAAGTTGAAATGTACAACATGTCCTGGATAAGAAGGATGTCTGGTAACCTGGGCGGTTGTGAAATCACATGAAGATTCCATATATTCTGCATGTGCTGCTTTTTTAAAAAAGAAAGAAACCTTTACTGCCAGCTGTTTTCCTTTTTTCCACATAAAATATGAATAGGGATTATCAAAACTGTCTACTGCCAGCCTCTGTTGCCTCAAAATTCCCTTGTGAGTTAACCAGACCTCATAGTTCCAACTACCGTGTGAGTGGAATGTGAAGAAATGTCATCTCCCTTTTTGATTCTATACTAAAAAATTCACAGAATCGTGGAGTTGGAAGAGACCACAAGATCATTCTAACCTTCTGCGATGTAGGAAGGCACAACTAGAGCACTCCCAACAGATGGCCATCCAGCCTGTTTTTAAAAATCTCAGAAGAAGGAGACTCTTTCATAGTCTGAGGGATCATATTCCACCGTAGAACTGCTCTTACCATATGGAAGCATTTCCTAGGAATCTTTTTTTCGTGTAGTTTAGCTTATTCCGTATTCAATACAACATCTTTTCAAATATTTAAACATGGCTATCATCTCACCTTTTAACTTTCTTTTCTCCAGGCTAAATATACCCAGCTCCCTAAGTCTCTCCTCATAATGGCATAGTTTCCAGTCCTTTAACCGTTTTGATTGCTGTCCATTTTGACATATTCCAGCTTGTCAACAACCTTCTTGAATTGTGGGGCCCAGAATTGGACACAGAATTCCAGCTGAGGTCTGATTGATGTAGAATAGAGTGGGATTATAACTTCCCTTGATCTATATTCCTGTTGAAGCAGCCTGGAATCACATTCCCTTTTTTAGCTGCCACATCACACTGCTGACTCATGTTCAGCTAGCGCTTTACGAAAGGACTTTTATTACATGACCCCCCATTCTCATTGTGATCATGTTAATGAAAGCCTGCCCTATGCCCTATCCAGCGTGCCTTTCATTTGAGTGTGGTGGGGGCTTAAAATGCAATTCTGGAGTTAGGCAAATGCGATTTAACTTTTTTTAAAAAAAAGGGGGGGGGACCAGGAAGAAAACAAAGATTGTTTCTGAATAGTGAAGGGAAGAAAAGATGAAGGAGATGAGGAGACACTGGCACCACATGGCTGAACAATCCCAGAACTGCCACAGGAGTGACATACCACATCTGAGGACTAGTGCTACACCAATGCTGTTGGGAGCCTATTGCTGGGTTTTTACATCATTGGCAAGGTGCTGGCCAACCAAACGTAGAATACAAAGCAGCACCGAGAGAGAGGCAGCATTGTGCGATATGTATGGGCAAAGGTACTATTATTGAACTTTTATGGCAGTTTAAAAGCCACATGTGATAACATCCTAAGACTCCTAGATCTATTTCACATGAACTGTTGTCAAGCCAGGATTCACCCATCCTGTATCTGTACATTAATTTCCCACCCCTAAAAAACAGATGTATCCTGTACCTTGCATGTAGTACCTTACATTTCTCCCTGTTGAAATTCATTTTGTTAGTTTTGGACAAGCTTTCTAATCTATTAAATTCACTTTGAATTCTTATCTTGTCCTCTGGATTATTAGCTATCCCTCCTAATTTGATGTCATTGGTAAATTTGATAAGCATGTCCTCTATTCCATAATCCAGATCATTAATAAAGATGTTGAATAATCCTGGGTCCAGGACTGAACTCTGTGGCACTCTGCTAGTCTCGTCCAGGATGAAGAGGAGACATTGGTGATTGATGACCTTTGGGTTTGACCGTCAACCAAGTACAGATCCACCTAATTATTATTGTCTAGAGCATATTTTACTAGCTTGTTTGCAAGAATATCATGGGAACTTTGTAAAAGGCCTTACTGAAATCGAGATATGCTACATCCATATCACTCCCTTCATCTACCAAGCATGTAACTATAAAAAAAGAGATAAGATTAGTCTCACATGACTTGTTTTTGAGAAACCCATGTTGACTTTTAGTGATCATGACATTCCTTTCTAAACACTTATAGTGTTTAATGATCTATTCTATAATCGTTCCTGGTATTGATGTCAGGCTGACTAGGCAGTAACTGTTTCAGTCCTCTTTCCCCCCCTTTTTTGAAAATGGGAAAAACACCTGTCCTCTTCCAGTCTGCTGGGACTTCTCCAGTTCTCCAGGAATTATCAAAGATTATTGCTTCTGCCATTTCTTTTAATGCTCCTGGATGAAGTTCATCTGGTACTAAAGACTTCATTTAGAATAGCTAGGTATTCCTGTACTACCTCTTTATGTATTCTGTGCTGCATTTTCCCTACTGCATCATCTGATCCATTTGCCCCAGGCTGAGCACTGTTTTCCTTTTGGATGAAGACTAAAGCAAAAAAGGTGTTCAGTGGTTCTTCCTTTTCTCTGTCTCTGTTAGCATTTTTCCATCTCCTCCATACAATGGCCCTGCCATTTCCTTCTTCTTTCTTTTGCTATGGACATAACCAAAGAAGCCCTTTTTATTGTTTTAATCTCTTTAGCAAGCCTGAGCTCATTCTGTGATTCCTCTTTGGTGATTCTGCCGCCGCTTTCTATATTTAGTACATGTTTTGTACATGTTGCTTAGCTCATTGAAAGTTCTTTAGACCTCAGTCCTGGTTTCTTTAGTCACCTCCCATTTTTCCTTCTTGTTGAAATTGTTTGAAATTGTGCTTTCAGTATCTCACGTTGATAAATCTCCCATTCATCATAAATTCATTTGTTTTTTAGTATTCCTAACCAAGGGATCATACCCAGTATTTCCTTACGTTTACTGAAATCAGTTTCATAAAGTCTAGAATGTATGTCTGATTATGCTTGGCTCCCCCTTTCCACTTTAATAAACTCCAGGAGAACATGATCATTCCCATCTAAAGATCCCACCATTTCCACCCCATTAAGCAGGTCATCACTGTTGGTTAGGATTGGATCCAAAATTACCAATCCCCTTGTTGCCTCTTCCAACTCCTAGAAAAAGAAATTGAATGCAAAGTAAGTGAGGAGTTTATTAGCTATTATATTTTTGGCAGAATTTGAGTTCCAATAAACAAGAGGATAGTTGAAACTTCCCATTACTACTATAGCTATCTTTTCTGCATGTTTGGTCACATGTTCCAGGAAGCATCATCCAAGTTCTCAGTTTGGCTTGGGGTTCTGCAGTAGATTTCCATAATGACACCCCTGTTATTCCACTCCCCCTTATATTTTTTATCTGATCCATGGCTTAAAACCTGGCTTCCAGGATTTAAGTCATGGATCTCTTCACAGGGTAAACATTCTTGACATATAATGCTGCTGCTCCTCTCCAGTTTCTCTGAAATAGGTTATACTCCCTCCATTATTACATTCCAGTCATGAGACTCATCCCACCAGTGATGCCTATTATATCATATTTGCTTTACTATATTAAGAGTTCAGGTACATCTTTTTTATTTCCAATGTTCTGTGCATTAGTGTAGAGACATCATTTCCTTAGATGCTTATTTAAGTTTTGTCACGGTTGGGTTCTTTAGGTTATTATCTCGAGCACTTGATGAACTTCTGCCCTCAAAAATGTTGTCTCCCTCCATCACATAACTCAGTTTAAAATCCTCCTGATCAGGTTTGTGAAACTCTTAGTAAAACATTCGTACCAGCTACTGTGAGGTGCCACCTCTCACTTTCCAGAGGTCTATCTTCATGAAGTTGCAGACCATGGCCCAAGAAGACAAATCATTCCCAGTGACACCACCTCTAGAGTCAGTGCTTTAGTAGATCTAGATAAATCTAAATCCAAGTTACTCACAAGTAACATTCCAAGAACAATATACAGCTGGCTTCATTATTATAATATACCCACCAACAATTCACAGATGAAACCCAGAATGTGCATGGCCACACAACCACAGAATGAAGTCAAGATGATAAAAGCTATTAGTGCAAAAGAATAGACAAGCTAGGAGACGCTACGGCAGTTTCATTTTCCCAATCTACTGGAAAAGAAAAGAGTTTGTCAATTCATGTCCTGTTAAAGGCAAACTAGTTTTGCAATCTGAACTAATTTGCAATAATTGACATAACAGGAAGAGAAATGGGGAAAATGGGATGAGGACAGAGAAACTTGAACAATTTGAAGCAGCCAAAAAAAATTAGAACTGTCCCTGCCAAATCATGATAGTTGGAAGTCATGCTATGATGCATTTAGGATCAATGGAGGAGGGTAGCATGTGTTCTGGGAAGCAGATGAGATATTAAAATTCATTTATTTCTCTAGCTCATTATCATTTACCTTGACTAGATGCACTACTCTAGGGTTTCAGGCAGGAGACCTTCTCAAAACCTCCTAGAAACAGGACCAACCCAACCATTTGGCAAAATGAGACAGTCAACTCAGGCTGCAGAATCATGGCAGAATCACCACTCCCGTCCCCATGAATTCTGGCTGTTCTTCTCTGTTGGAGACAATGTTGAGTATGCCACACATTCTATCCTAAGTCCTCTATACTAATCTGCTACTTTAGTTATGAAATGAAGTAAGCATCAATTGCCACTCTAGTTGGTTTCTGTATTAGGAAGGAGGTGCCATCTTGTCCTTTGCCTCAGGTATCAACAATTTTTAGTCTGATTCTGTATCCAAATGCTGGGACTGAGCTTGGGTATTAGTGAATGTGATGTCTGTACTGTACTACCGTGCTGCACGCCTTTCAAAAAGCATTGGGCATCAGGAGTTAACACTGACCTATGCTGCAGTCTGGATCGTTCATTTATGCATGCATGCATTTCCCTAGGCACCAGCAGTTTCAGGCCCTCTTTACATACCCTGAAAATACAAAGCTGTCTTGTATTTAGACTTGTTGGTTTACCTAGCTTAGTACTTAGATTGTACTGATTATGGTGATTTACCTAAGTTATCTCAAGCAGATGGCTTCTCCAGCCCTACTATCCAACATCTTTTTCACTAGAAAGGGCCTGGGGCACTTCCTACATGCAAAACCCTCTAACCAGATGGTAAATGAAACAATGCCAAAATAAAATAAAATAAAATCCTGACACAACATGGAGTGCTTTCTTTTTTTTAAGAGAGATGTTATTATCAGAGAGATTTTGTGTATTTTCAAGCCTTGTTTTGTGCCTTTCTGAAAAAATGAAACATTTCAAATTGCAATAAATGTCTTGTTGCATGGACTATTAAAATATAGTAGATTTGATGGGTTGTTCACATCTTTTTACTAATCCTTTTGTGCTCAGCTATAGAAGGGAAAAACATAATAATTCTGAAGATATTTTTTGTGTAAATGGCAGAAAACACAACTCCATGAGGTAAAACACAACTACAAGGCACTTTCTGTTTTGCTTTCTTGGTTGACTTGAAGACTACTCAACACACTTTCATGCTGAGAAGGCCTATCTCTACAAATTCTCACCATGAGCATTTTTTCACATCTCTGTAACTACTTTGATGTCCCATGAATATTAGCAAGCACACTAATATTTTGCAACTATGCTTCCATTCCGTTAACTGCTTTCATTTTAGTTTAGTCTGCTGTCAAAATGTGAGAAACCCGAGAAAACTGCTTTATGATTTACTTGTTTGTGTATTTATTTAGTCTCACTATCTCACACCCATAGCAATGTCCATAAATACTGTGAGTTTTAGGTGTTTTTAATCTCAAAAAGATGTTTCACTTGCTTGTAATTGGTAAAAAGACTGTAGTATAATTCTTCAGACTGCCACATGAAAGAAAACACATTCCTTCTCCCATACAAACAACTAAAGATTTACCAAGAAATGTCAGACATTTCCTTGCTTCCACATTTGCACTAAAGATTCTGCAGACTGGGCACTGTGAGGAGGTGAGCTTGAAATGTTATTTTTTGGGATGTTCCCACAAAATGAAAATGAGAAAATCAAGTTTGTTTAATCTTTTATATAGTTTTCTTTTCATTAGTGTTTGACCATTGTTTTGGTCATAAAGGGATCTCAAATGGTTGGGTTTTGTAAAAAATTCAGATCTACATTTTGTTGGAGTTTAAGATACACAAATCTTTTTTTGGGGGGGGGGGGTCACGCTATGCTTCCTCCAGTGATGTAGTGGCAGCAGGGATCAAAGGGTGAAAGTGTCAGGATGTTCTGATCAGCAAGAATGTTAATGTCATCTGCCAGCTTCTCAAGCTCCCTTGGTTTCCTGAGTCTGCCTGCAAACATCACAGTAGCTAGTGTGTATGCTTGTGTTGAATAGATCGTTCTTGTTACAGCAATAAATTGTTATGGTCTAGCTTGCTGTTGTGTGCTTTCAAGTCATTTCCAACTCATGGCAACCCTAAGGCAAGCCTATCACAGGGCTTTCTTGGCAGCATTTGTCCTTTGGCTTGGAGAGAGTACTGCTTGCCCAAGGTTACCCAGTAGGTTTCCATGGGCCAGCAGGGTTTCAAACCCTTATCTCTAGAGTCATAATCCAATGTTCAAACCACTTCACCATGCAGGCTGTTTTGTATGATCTAATTAGGGAGATGAAAACTCTCGACAGTTTAATATTTTCCTGGGAGGTATGGCTATGAAGGCTCTTTTTATAAACATATCTCTGTATATCCAAGAATTCTATAGGCGTTTGGAGCAAAACTCTGAGCAGATGCACCCCCTACTAACATGGAAGCTACTAGCCATCACTGGTCATCTGGGGAAAAATACTCATGCTTCTTCTTCTTCTTCTTATTCTTATTCTTATTATTATTATTATTATCCTTTATTTATATAGCGCTGTAAATTTACACAGTGCTGTACATACAATCGTATAAATTAGACAGTTCCCTGCCCTTAGGCTTACAATCTAAGAGAGACAACAACAAAGAGAAGGGAGAGGTGCCTGGACCAAGGCAGATGACTGCAGGGAGGGCTAGGGTTCTTAATACATAGTTAGAAGGAGGCATCCTGGGGCAGACGGCACAATTCTGGGAACGCTTCCCTAAACAATATAGTCTTTAACTCAGTTTTGAAACTGGTTAGAGAAGTGATGAGGTGCATGTGTGGGGAAAGAAGGTTCCAGGAGTGCGGGGCAGCAAGTGAGAAGGGACGAATCCAGGACAGGGCAGTGGAAATCCTTGGCTGGGACAGGAGACCTTGACTACCAGAGCGGAGGGTACGAGAAGGAGTGTGAGGAGAAAGAAGTTCAGACAAGTAAGGAGAGGCCAGTCTGTGGAGGGCTTTGAAAGTCAACAACAAAAGCTTGTACTGGATGCAGAAGGGGAAGGGGAGCCAGTGAAGGGAGGATAAAAGAGTAGAAACATGATCAAAGCGGCAAGTGGATGTGATAATACGTGCAGCTGAGTTCTGGACAGAGATTAAAGGATGGAGGTGAGAGAGAGGAAGCCCTGTCAGAAGAAGGTTACAATAATCTAGTCGTGAAACCACTAGGACATGGACCAGAGTCTTGGCAGTGGAGGTTGAGAGGAAAGGACGGATTTTAGTAATGTTGTAAAGAGAGAATCTACAGGCCTTGGTGGTGACCTGAATCTGGGGAGTAAACGACAGAGAGGAATCAAAGATGAAACCGAGACTGCGGGCTTGCTGAACCGGTTGAATAGAAGTGTGCCATCAACAGAAACAGAAAAGGAGTATTGAAGGGTGGGCTTAGGTGGGAAGACGAGAAGCTCTGTCTTAGACATGTTGAGCTTCAAGTGCCAATGTTGCATCCACTGAGAGATGGCAGCCAGACAAGATGAAACTTGCTGTTCAAGCTCCGGCGAAAGGTCAGGGGTGGAAAGATACAGCTGGGTGTCATCGGTATACAGATGATAGGAGAAACCAAAAGAACTGATGAGTTTACCAAGGGATAGTATAGAGAGAACATAAGGGGACCCAGGACAGAGCCCTGAGGAACTCCTACATACAAGGGAACAGAGGAGGAAGTCTGACCACGGCAAAAGATCGGTTTCACAAATAAGATCTAAACCACTTGAGAACAGAGTTGGAGAACCTGAGGTCAGAAAGTAAGTCAAGCAAAAGACAGTGGTCCACGGTGTCGAAGGCCGCAGACAGATCTGGACTTTCCACCCCACCCCATGCATCTGAGGAAGTAGTAGACTTAAGCTTATAAAAGCTTACAATACCAACTTTCAGTTAGACTCCAAGATGCTACAGGTCCTTTTGCATACTGATCTTCTAGATTAACACAGCCATGTCTTTGTGAAATACTTCCAAATTAGGTCTCACTGAAATCAGTTGGAGCTTCTGGAGAGATATGCACAGTTATGTGCTAGTCTTTGTACTGAACAACTTGTCTTTAGAATTGGGAGGGGGGGGAACTATATTCTTTTAAGATGGCATTTTGGAAAAACATGTGTTGTTCTTTTTGTCTGCAAAATAACAATCTCTCCATAAGTCACTCTTTTTAAAAGAACTGCCCTGTTTTCTTTTTCTTTTTAACTTACTCCCTTAGGGATAACCATTTCTGCTATAAAAGAAGGATGCTTTTTGTCTAAATGGTCACCTCTAGCACTGAATGAATAAGCAGAATCAATAGGCTCTTTCATGCATTTTATCTCTTAAAGACCAAGGCAACCTCTTACAACCTCTCTTATTGCTGTTGTCTTTTGTACTGCCTGTCTTCATATACGTGACAAATGATTCTTTGCTATACATAACTAGTCTTGTCACAACAGATGAAATCTTTACTCAGAATGATCTTTCCAGAAATGTCACTAGAGGCAATGGCTATTCTGGGGGGGGGGGGGGGGGGGGCTTTCACTTTTTTGGGGGGGGGTCTTTTAAACCAAGATTTTGAAACACAACTTCTGTAACAATTCCATATGCATTTGAAGGCAGCAGAGACCATAGTATGCTAGCATTGCAAATGTTTTGCCTCAAAGGGAGCGTACAGTATTTGCCAGGGGGCAATTCTTACCAAGCCAGTGACTGTTTACAAGGCTGAGATATACTTCAGAATGTCCTCTAAAAGCTACTGTACAGTATTAGTGTAATCCAGAGTAATCTCCTTACCTAGTAGAACAGTCAGGTTTGACAGAGTATTGCAGTGCATGCTTGAACTGCAAGATAAGAAGGGGGGGGGCTCATTTTGGACTCAGTGGTATGGAATATACACCCTGGACATACTCAGTGATATTATTTGGACAGCCTAAAGCCAAAACAGCAGAAGCAACAACAGAGGTTGTGGTAGCGGTCATAGCTGCCCAGTTTAACATAAGACATTATACCTAGAACTATGAGCCAGTTTCATTTGTCCTTGTCTCATTTGTTCTTGAGAAGTTAAGAGTGATTTATGGGAATGTAATTCAAATTACATTAGAAGACAATTATGGTGTACTATTAGTATTTATTGGTAAAAACTGAGGTCTATAATAGTGTCAAGTTTATTTAAAGGACCCTATTCATGTACAAGCCACCCTGTGTTTTGAGTTCTTCTGGGGAGACAGTTTTGTCTGTCTCACCACCCTCACAGATATATCTGGTGGGAAGACAGGAGACAGCCTTCTTGGTAGCTGTTCTCAGGCTCTGCAACTCCAGTTTAGAGTGGTACTGTCCTTGCTATCTTTCTATAGGCAAGTGAAGACCTTTTTCTTTCGACTGAGCTTTGAGGGCTGAATGCTCAGGAGGAAAGGGCTTTTCATGTGCTGTGCTGTATATATTATTTGTTCTTCTTTTTAATGGTTTCCGTTTAACTGATTTTAATTTGACTATATTTTTAAAATAAACATATACAAAGCTGTATCTGTTTTAAATTTTGTAAGCCACCTTGAGTCCCCAACTGGGAAAAAAGGTAGAATGATGACAATATAAACATCTTAAACATCCAATCAATAAGTTTAATGTGCCATCAGTAAATATCATCCACATAGTAGTCACTTTCGGTGATAATTTCACCATTAACACAGTGAATAAGATTATAGTGGGCCCTTGATATCTACAGAGGTTTGGCTCCAGGACCCTTTGTGGATATCAAAATCCAGAGTTTTACAGATGAAACCTGGGACATGAGTGGCCAAGCAACACCAGAGTGTAGTCAAGATGGCAAAAAGAAAACACAAACTAGGAGAAGCTGCAGCAGTTTGCTTTTGCCAAGGCCTACTGGGAAGAGTAAAATTCTGTCCCACCTTTTCTCTTCTGCTAAATTAACTGAGTGTAAACTAAACTTGCACTTTGAACTCAGTGTGAATCAGTGGAAGTAAGCATGAGTCAAAGTGGGAGAGCAGGAGAAGAGGAGAAATTGGAACATTTTAAAAGTAGCTGAAAAGATGAGATGACAGAGGATTAGTCAGGACTGTTGCTGCCAAACTGGGGCAGTTGGAAGGTATGTGCTAACCCTCCCACCCCCCCCCCCCCCAGCTTGCAGATCCAGGTCTAAATCAAATCCCTAATCCCAACTAGAATAGACCCAAGAAACCAGCAGATTTAAATAAGCATGGATGTGCCAATTTCCCACTGGTTCATTGGGTCTACTTTAACAATCGGAGCAATTGGATTTAAGTCCACTTCTTATTTCCATTTGTTAAAATACTAATGCATTTCCCAAGCAGTCCAATATATTTAAAACTCTTTTTATTATAGCTAATTATGTACATAGAAAGCAATAGTACAGATATTAGATCAACAAAGGACTGTGAACTTATCAAAAACATTTTGTTAATGTTTTTAACAAAACATATTGTTAATGTCTATTTGTTTGGGTATAAATTTTTGGTGCTTTTAATTTGAACATTTTGTATCAAATAGGGCATATGGCTTCTCTTCAAAAGCTTTTCTTCATTGTATTTTACTTGAGAATTCAACATCATATTACTTTGGCACCAGTCTCATGCTCCAGACCCTCCATTTTCCCCTCTTCTTCTTGGTGTTTGGCTGTAGTTTTATTATATTTTGGTTTAGGAGTCATATGGAAAACAGAGAGCATTTAATTAGTCTCATTGCTTTACCATTGATGTATTTTGGATGAGCTCCGAGAAACTGAGACCCCCAACCTCAAGTGAAGCCATGCACAGGGTTTCCCCAATTTTCCCATGTTAAGTACATCCACATGTACATCTAAAGATCTTTTTGAATGCCAATCACAAGAGTGTATCCTTACATTTAATCCAAAGAAGTGTCATATTATGTTTCAGTCCTGCATGTTTCATGTGATCAGACAGCACTGGAATGGTGCCATCCTCCATGGCTATTGTAGCCTGTGGTTTTTTAAACGTTGGCTGCTTTCTTTTCTCCATCCACCCCGATCTCCTTCCCAATCAGGGAACTTTGGGTACCACCCCTTAATTCATATCTGATGCCAAGATGAGAATAGTTATTTTCCCTTTCTCTCCATTCCTCTCCATAAGGAATACTATAAATAAATACTGTACTGTACATTTCCCCTCAACAGTACCTCTCCTCCACTGCTGAGGCCACTATCATGTCTTCCTCTGATTTTCTTCTGGAAGTTGACTGAAATCAATCTCCTATATTTTACAGATTTGTTTTTGTTTAAATCACTTATGATTTAACTTAATGACAACCCCAGGCATCTCCAGTTAATTGTTCCATTGACAGTCTATTTATTTATATGGTGGGATTTACAATTTGATGGTAAGATGTTTCTACTTACTGCTGAAGAAACTAACCAAAACTAGTAAGAGTCTCTTAGGAAGAGGGCTCACCCAACACAACACATTTTGTTGCTAAAATGAAGAACCAATAGCTTTTGTGGAGGGCAGTACTTCTGAGCAACAGAGCAAACAATAGTAAAGAGGCAGCACAGCAGGGACATGAGCCTTGTTCATACAACCATCATGGCATTTAAAAGGAAATGGATGGTAACCAGTTTGGAAGTTTTTCCCAGTGAGGGGAGCTGTTTCTGCCATTGATAATTCCTTGTATTCTTTCCCCCTCCTCCCTGTCCTATGCCCTACCATTCTTTTTTAAAATTTGTTTTTGTATTTGGAGTGCAGTTTAACAATTATCGCAATGCAATTTAGTGAAACAAAGATGAAAGAAAAGAAAAGAAAGTGTGTGTGTGTGTGTGTGTGTGTGTGTGTGTGTGGAATCCCAGCCTGTTTGGGATTAGCAAGTGGGAAGAGGAGAGGGGGAGAATTGACCCCATGTGACTGCCCAATTTTGGAAATGCCTTGGGACGAGTTTGTCATACCTGAGCACTAATGGCAAAGCAGTTTGACTGGGACTTTATAGATGGGGTTTCCCTGCAAATGAAAAAGGTACATTCTATCCACTCTTTGGAGACACAACAGTGATGGGCTGTAGGGGACATTGTGGAATAAGTATGATATTTTCTGCATACAAGGTAGGATGATAGAATGCAGTCTTGCCTGATCCCCTTGCCACTTAGGTCTCATTCTGTTTCTCTGTATTCTGTTCTAGTAGCCCCTTGTCCTAAGTACAGATTCTCATCAGGCCTATCAAACGTAGTCCCATGTCTTTAAGAGCATTCTATAGCTTTTCATAATCGATGGTGTCAAAGGCTTTGCTATAATCTATAAGGTGCATGCTGATTTTCATCTGGAATTCCTTGGTGTGCTCAATTAACTATTGTATGTTTCCAATGTGGTTCCTAGTGCCTCTTCCTTTTCTGAACTCTGCTTGCACCTCTGGGCTTTCTCTGCCCATATATGATTGGTGTCTGTGTTGCATAATTTTGAGCATAATGTTGCTTGCATGAGAAATTATAGTAGCTGCAGTCTTGTGTGTCTTCTGTTTTGTGGATTGGGATGTATATTAATCATTTCCAGTCCCCCCTTTTTTCCATATTTGTTGGGATATTTTAGTTAGCAAATGGACTGTAGCAATTCTGCTGGACTATCATCTGTTCCTAACATTTTTTTCCTTCTCATTATTGCAGCTCCCACCTTGCTGCCTATGATTTGGGTTTCATCTTCATATGGTTCTTCATACCATGCATCATTCATTTTTTCTTCTTTTATACAGCTCTTCTATGTATTGCTTCCATTATTTTTTAAAATTTCTTCTTGATCTTGTAGTATGTTCCCCTTCTGATCATAGAGCATTCCCGCACTTGGTCTGAACTTTCCTTTGAGCTCCCTGATCATAAGGAAGAGATCACTCATTCTTCCTTTTCTGTTGTTTTCTATTTCTCTGTATTGGTCGTTATAATAATTTTCTATATCCTTGTGCACTAGTCATTGTACACTTGCATTCATAGTTCTGGTTTTGTTACTGTCTCCCTTTTCTTTTGTTTCTCTTCTTTCCTTTACTGCTTGAAGCATTTCCTCATCCACTGTGTCTTCTCTTTCTTTTTGGCCATTGTTAGTGTCTTTCTGCATTCTTCCTTGACTATGGGGTGAAGCAGATAGGTGGTTAAAAGTGGCATCTGGCCACTCCAGCTGCAATTGTTCTACAATCAGCCTGGGACTGTGGCAATGACACAGCCTGCTTTGAAAACAAGCCACCACTGCAGTCCCATACAGACTGCCAGCAGGTGTGGGTTTTTGCCATTCCTTTTTCCGGTGGCTTTTTCTGGTCTCTGAGCTGCTTCTGGCAGCTTCAGGGGTGTGGGTTATCTAAACGCTATGCCCATGAAGTGGTCACAAGCCTATGTCCTTGGCTTCTGACCATAGATCATCTGGTTCCAAGTTAATTATTATTAATAGCACAAATCTATTTCTTACATTATACGTAAATTCTATTGGTATATTGTTCAGATCATATTTTAGTATGATGGCTGTTTTTGTTTTCTTCTTCAGGTTTATTTTTAAAAATTATATAAGTACAGTCAGCCCTCCCCATAGGCGGGCTTGCCTTCTGCGGCTTTGAGCTTACATGGAAGACAAGCCCTGGCAGAAATAATGGGTGTGTACCCGTCCCACGTGCCACTACACACCACTGTGAGCACGCGCCCCATTATTTTCTATGGGGCTTAAGCATATGCTGTTTTCCCCATACACAGGGAGGTCCAGAACGGATCCCCCACATATGAGGAGGGCAGACTGTAGTTCATGGTCTGTTCCACAGTCAATGCCTGGTCTAGTTTTGGCCTATCTATATAAATAAATATCTATCTATCTAAATAAATAAATAAATACTGATTTTTGTACTGACCACCTGGTGATGTTCATGTGTATGTTCATGTGTATCTCCTCTTTGAAGAAAGCATTTGCAGTTAATAATCAGCGGCCTCACAAAATTCTGTCAATAGCTCTCCTGCTTCATTTCTTGTTGTTACCAACTTCAGCATTCCAGTTGCCTATGCTTGTAATCCTGTGTTGGTGTGTTGTCTGTTTCTTCCTGGACTCCTTCATGGAATCTCTAAATCCTTTCTTCCTCAGCCTCTGTCATTGGTGTATATACTTAGATTATGGTGATGTTTATAGGTTTTCCCTGAAGCCTTATTGATATGGTTTGGTCTGACTTTGCATTGCATCTTCTGACAGCTTTTGCTTTATCTCTCCATAGTGTGAAGGCCAGCCCATTTCTTTGTGCTTTTTCATTTCCTGAGCAGAACACTGTGTAGTTTGTCTGAGTCAAAACGACCCATTCCTGTTCAGTAAGGTCACTCATTCCTAGTATTTCTATGTTTATGTGTTCCATTTCATTGTTTAATATTTCTAGCTTTCTCTGGGCCATGCTTCTCACATTCCCCTTCCTATAATATGCTTTGGACAATGTTTGCATTGCTGAGCATCTCGGCTGTTTGTCTTCCCATCTTTTGAGGTTTTTTGTGCCCTTGATCATCTATCTATTGCGATTTCCCACTGCTATTCCTCCCTATCTCTCAGTCTGTGATATAGTCCCACCTTTTGTTTCTTTTAGGGCTATCTCATCACAGTTTAGGGATATATAACTATGCCTGGATCCAATTCTATGTACAATTGCATCACTATGGTGACAGAGGGAGAACATCCAAACCACCTATTTGGGGGTTCTGTTTACTAACTCTTTGCACAGCTGTTGTTCATTTCAGTAGGGCAATATGGAGATAATAATAGCCTACTTTACAAGATTTCAGAGCAATTACTGAGACGATGTACATGAAATGCTTTGAACGTTTAAAATGTCCTATATAAATATTGAGTGCTAAATGCTTTTAGGTCCTTCCAAGCTGGGGTTCTGAACAGAATTCATTTATTAGGACTAGTGTTAGTACTCCAGGAAATAACATAAGGAGAAAGAAGAATATCTTTCCAAAAATGTCAAAGAGTTCTAGCACACACAGGTTATGATCTTGGTAGTTGGGTATGGATGGATGTGTGGATGGATAGATGAATTTACTTTTGAGATTTATATCTCCATCGCTTGGCTTCAAACGTATTCTCAGAAATGCTCAGAGAGTGGAGGAAAAGTGTTTTATTTATAGATGCTCTATATTATATATTAATAAAGAACACTTACAAAACATTTGAGATAAAGCTGGTAAAGTATGCATTAACTAGGCTTAGGACATTTTAAGGTAAAATTCTGTTCATACACATTATACATCTCTCTCATCTGCATGCTGCTGTGTTTGAAGATATTTTTTCTTGAGTTTTCTGAGTTATTTTTTGTTTACACTTTGACATTCTCTCCCTCATCCCCTTCTCTTGTTTTTCTTAACTGTATCCTGTTGTAATAGTCCCTTTGGAAGGTCTTTTATAGAGTATTTTTACACAGATTTTGAAAACTTCCTTCCTGGCCCTTGCATCCTCTCTTCAGATGTCAACATTAGAGATAATGCTCTTTTGCTAAACTTCAGTGGGAGTTGAGGGGGAGAAGCATAGGGCTTTACAGCTTCTATACATTTCAAAGCCAAGTTTTATCTCTGGTGTATATAAAACCTTGTGAGTGTCACAGACAATACCTTACTGTCAGACACTAAACTGACATTTTCAGACAGTTAAATTAGTATCAAACTGCATTTATTCTGCAGTGTAGTGAGATCACTTTAAAACATGTTCATCCACCTTCTCTTAATATCACAAATGAATCAAGCCAATACTAGCTAAACTTGACAGTTTCATGTGACAGTATGTAAGAAACAATGGTATCTCTGATGCACTCTTTTTTGGGGCACGCAAAAAATGTTTGTATTAGTATGAGTCAAATTAGCCTACAGAAGACAGGGCATTTGACCATCTATAAAGTGTGACTAATATCTGTTTAAAAAGTAGTGAAAAAAAATCCACAGTATCCTTACTCATTCATGTATATTCTTCTGCAAGCTGTTCATAAAGGCTGCCTTCAGGTTTCAGGTTTTGGCCCAGAAATCTCTGGGAATGGGAAGCTGCTGACCTGGTAACCGTATGCCCAATGGAAAATGCAAAATAAGAAAAATGAAAGCTCATGGTACAGAAATCTCTGTCTTTTCTTGGAGGTGTAACATAACATTCCCTTCTCAAAAATGGAGCTTAGAGAGAGACTTTTATTATCCTGCGATCAGAGTGGCCCACTTGTGGCTCTCCAGGTGTTGCTGAATTGCAGCTCCTATCATCCCCACCACCACCACCATCATAGGCTGTATTCATTGGGCTTTGTGAGAACTGCAGTGCAACAACAATAGGAGGCCCACAGATTTATACCCCCTGCTTTAAGCATTGAACAATTTGAAGAAACTTTAGCAAATGTTCAGTTTCCATCCAAATTATTCATTGGGCTGAAAATAAAGAAATTGCTTTTGTTGGTTCAATTCTTCTTTGAAGGGTTGTTATTTTCTCCCCCTTCTTCCTCAGCTACCTCATGGAGTTTGAAAACCCATCAGTACTCCAGCTGTGTGATTGTATTTTATCATATTTGAATCTCCTAGTGGTATTTATGGATTACCCTAGCTAATCTCCAGAAATACTCTCCCTTTTCAAGTGCTCTGTTCATATTTAATATGTTGGAGTTTTTCTTACAGAAGAGCAGACCACTTGGAGGCTGATATCTCTCTGTCTTAATTCATATCCATCTCCTTCTCATGATCTAGTTGTAATTGGCTAAATGGCCTTGGAACCAGGCTTGGCTAGATGCCATAAATTCTTACCCTAGGCCTTCAGTTTGCCTCCCTGGAAGGACATATTTGGCCTACATCTAAGAAGACTGTAGCTGATAACAGAGAACTCACTATATTTTGATCAGACACAATCTGAAACATATTTAGGACTGTTATTGTTGTGTGCCTTCAAGTCCTTTCTGACTTACATAACCCAAAGGCAAATCTACCCTGGGATTTTCTTGGCAAGATTTGTTCAGAGAGAGTTTGCCCTTGTCTGGCTCTGAGGCTGAGAGAAGTGCAAATTGCCCATGGCCAACAAGTGCATTTCCATGGAAAGGGGGGGATTTGAACTCTGGTCTCTAGAGTCATCACCCAATGCTCAAACCACTATACACACTGGCTCTCATATCTAGGTAGCTATAGGTAAGGAGGTCCACCAGTTTGCTGAGGATTCCATCCAGCAAGGTACTCAACACATTGGCTCATCCAACATTGTTTCACTACATAATAATCATATATTGGCTGCAGTTTCAATGCGTGTACCACAGAATTGTATGGATGTACAGCTCAGTAAAGCATGCAAAGGCTCACACTGCAGGATTTCTCTGAGGGAGATACAGCACCAAATCCTGGCTTGACTTCAGACTGTGCAGGAGTTGAATATGGTACACTCCTGTTTTGTGAGAATATAATTGCATATTTCACATGGGAGTTGCCCTCTTAGAAAGCACCCTATTTTAGCTTACGACCCAAGGAAGCACTGGTTCAGATGATAAATTGTAACATTAGGAGTGGTATAGTCACATCCTTCTGCATATCTGGAAGCTGCCCTTATCTATGGATTGTTGCTTATGCCTTCAAGTTGTTTTCTGACGTATGGTGACCCTAAGGCCAACCTATCATGCGGTTTTCTTGGTGAGTTTCTTTGGGGGGGGGGGCAGTTGCTATTGCCATCCTCTGAGTCATAAGAATGTCACTTGCCCAAAGTCATCCAGTGGGTCTCCATGGCCAAGCCAATATTTGAACCCTGTTCAATGCTCAAAACCACTATGCTGTCTCCTATCTATGGATGTCCCTACTAAAAGGCAAGGAAAGGCAACTACCTCAGCCTGCAGATGCTGTTTCAGTCATCCAAGTCCTCTGCTGGAGGACAAACCTATTAATGTCACTGTGCCTCAGGTACTGAAATACGATTCACCTACTTGTCCAGTTGGTTTCTGTTTGTAGAATGAATGGGGAGGCACTGTCTTGTTCTTTGATATTGGCAGCAAAAGGTCTTGGGCTATCAAACTCACTGCTTTGGTAGAAGAAACAAAGCCCAACACAGGAGGCATTCCAAGCTAACAATCCTGCCTGCTCCAGCCCTCTGATACAACTGGATACAGGTATACTTCAGTTGATAAAGTAGATGTGTCCCTGGGCTTTACTTGGTTAACACAAAATGTGGTACTAGAGAGAGAAATAACATGGAAAGAACAAGGATATGTTCCTACACTGCAAAAGAGAAGATCAGCTCAACATGTTTCAGCAAACTTTTTATTCAAATGGAACATTATGCGCATGTGAAATGAAACAACCAGATCAAGCGCACCTTGCATAAGTAAACAATTAAAAAAAATATTCTAGAAACCACTGTTCTTTTAATATGTCCACATTTTTATGATTTCCATTTTGGTGGCAAAATTTATAGACATGCCCGGTTAGTTGGTGAGGCAAGTTAACCTGCTTCCCATCCACCCCCACTTCCTTTTTTTTACTGTTTTGCTCTTCACACATGCTCAGGAAGTTGCCTGTCTTACATAAGCACACACAGCGTGCACACACATAGAGTACATACACAGAATAGGATCACCTAGAGTAGAATCCCATTTTTTATTTTTTTTATTTTTTGCAGGTCACGTTTTATTGCATTGTTTGCTGGAAACAGGTTGCGGGAGCCCAACAACAACAGTCTGTCTTTCTCCAGCCTTCCTTCACCATCCTCCCAGTGCCAATGCTGCAAAAATTCTTCTACCTAAACAAAAAACAAGAAAAAGTAGGCTGGGGAGTCGCACAAAACGAATTTGTAAAAAGGAGTTTCTTTGTCAGAGGTTGTTTAACTGATGTATGCCTGTACTTTAGAGGCTGCATCCGCACTGCAGAAATAATCCTGTTTGAAACCACTTTAACTGCCATGGCTTAATACTATGGAATTTTGGGAACTGTAGTTCTGTGAGACACTTAGCCTTCTCTGTCAAGAGAGCTGTAGTGCCACAACAAACTACAGTCCCCCAGATTCCATAGCATTGAGCCAGGACAGTTAAGTAGTGTCACATTGGATTATTTCTGCAGTGCGTATTCAGTCGGAGAATATCACCAGCAACAAAAAAAATCTGCAGTCCCTTATCTGCATCAGACCCCTTTGGAACTATTATTATGATGTTCAGCCCTCGCTCACTCCCTCTGTTGAGTCTAGCCATCATTCTGTTGATGATATGTCCACGAGTGACAAAAATATTTGAGCCAGCCTGGTGTAATGGTCTGAGTATTGAACTAGGTTCAAATCCTAGTTCGGCCATGAAACTACTGGGTGACTTTGGACAAGTCACATGCCCTCGACCTCAGGGGAGGGCAATGGCAAACCTCCTCTGAAGAAATCATGCCAGGAAAACTCCATGATAGGTTCACCTTAGGTTCACAATAAGTTGGAAACAACTTGAAGGCACACAACAACAACAACAACAACAACAACAGGATGCAGACATACTGCACTGCAAGTAAGTTCTGCAATTTTAAAGTGTATGCCTTTCTTCATCAGTAGCACTCTCATTAAAATCAGATGGGACATTTAAGCATTTCTTGTGGTAGTCAGCCATTCTGAAGCAAACCACACGAGGATGTGTTAAAATTAAAGAGCCACACAAATATGACGGCTGAGTTTTCCGTGGAGGCAATACACTTCTAAATCAATTGCTAGAGTCAAATTTCAGTAACTAGACCCTTACCCATTTTGAGACATACATTATGCTCTTCTTTCAGTGAAACAGGGTGGGTTCTCATATGGGGATAAAACAGAGTAAGTATAATACCAGAAGTAGCTTTTTAAAAAAGAACTGATAAGTATTTTAAAATTCTAGTGCAGCAACACAGTATGTCTTTTAGTAAGTAACATAGTGTCAGACTCTTAGATCTCAGTAAGCAAACTGGGTGGCTATATAGTCAGACTTCTTGGAAAACATAGGAAAAGATGGCATACCACAGGCTCAGTGGCTGCTGTTGAACATACCAATCTGTTCTTAGTTAACTCCACATTACTGGAATTCATGAGATTTCATGTTTGCTATATTTGACTGGAAGTAAAACAGTCTCTTCAAGTTCAGCGGTGTTTCTGGGTTCTTTTAGCAATGTCAACCAATTCTAAGTTTGGGAAAGGGATGAACCCATGAACTATGTTCCCGAGAAATCATGCTAATGTACCTCATTCTGCTTGTTTATATGACATATACATGGCAGATAGAATGTGACTACATAAGCCAAAATACAAAACACAACAGTCAGCTAGACAAAAATGTTCAGTATTTTTATCAATGAAGAAAAGACCAACAACAGGAAATGAATGCATTCACTAAATGCAGCTACATCTGATGATTAAACTATGCAATACAGTAACACTATCCACACAATCTATGTAGTTTCTTAATACAAGTGTTGACTGGAAAGGGAAGTCCTGATATCATGGGAAGTCCTGTGGATTGGTAGTTCTTGGGACCAGGAATAGGGTAAGCTACATGTCCTGGGTGGGGCTGCACCACCACTGAAGGAACAGGTGTGTCTCTTAGGAGCACTTTTAGATCCAACTTTGTCATTGGAGGCAAAACTCCAATGATGATGATGATGATGATCATGATGATTGAAATTCTAGGCTGCATCAATAGAAGTATAGTGTCTAGAATGAGGGAAGTAATAGTACTACTCTATTCTGCTTTGGTCAGACCTCACCTAGAATACAATGTCCAATTCTGGGCATCACAATTCCAAAAGGATGTTGAGAAGTTGGAGCGTGTCCAGAGGAAGTCCCACATATGTATTGGAAGTTAGGACTGATGGCTGTATATATGAGTTTGACTGGCTTCAATGGAACACAAAATGAGCCTCTCTATGTAAGATAAAGCTCAGAAATAATTACATTATTGGTATGCTATCTATCAATTCCCCCTCGCCACTAATGGACATTGTCATTTTGTGTTCCATTAAAGCCAGTAGAACTCATACATACAGCCATCAGCCATAAGCTGCAATATATGTGTGAGAACCATATCATCTAGCTTTGCTGAGTCACCAGAATCCAAACTTCTCTTCCTACTGTGGCCAATTAGATGTCCATGGGAGTAGTAGTCATAGCCTTATTGAGCTACCTAAATACCCTAAAGGCACCAGATCTCATCTGATCTCTGAAGCTAAGCAGGATCAGCCCTGACTACTAGATCTGCTACAGTGACACAAGTCTTGATTACATCTTGTTTGGACTACTGTAATGCACTCTACATGGGGCTGCCTTTGGAAGCTATTTGGAAACTCCAGCAGGTTCAAAATGCCACAGCTAGAATACTGACTGAGGCCAGTTAGAGGGAGCATATAATTCCCTTGTTGAAACAGCTCTACTGGCTACTGTTTCATTTCTGGGTATAATTCAAAGCACTGGACATGACCTTTAAAACCCGGTATGACTTAGGTGAAGACTAGTTGAGAGACCATATCTCCCCATACCAACCTGCTAGAACCCTAAGATCTGCAGGAGAAGGCTTTCTTTCCATTACAAGCTTGTTTGGTGAGGACACAAGAGAGCCTTTTTGGTGGCTGCTCCCATCCTCTGGAATGCCTTTTCATGGGAGGCTGGGTGGGCCCCTCCTTTTGCCACCAGGCAAAAATGTATTTATTCAGGCAGGCATTTTAAAATGAATGACAGGGTGGCTTTTATATGGGGTGTGGGGTTTAGTCATGTTTTTAACTTTTGTATGTTTTTATATTAATTTTATACTGTTTTAACTGGACAATTTTAATTGTTTTTTAGTTTTTTGTTTCCTCCATCCTTAATCCCATTCCCAAGCATTTACATCTGAGGAATGTTATCTGCCAGTGGCACTCAATAAGATGTAGGTCATTCTACAAAAGGCTCCAGATCCCGTCTGATCTTGGAAGCTAAGCAGGATCAGCTCTGGTTAGTACTTGGATGGGAGACAGTCAGTGAACAGCAGGTGCTGTAGGCTAAATATTTCAGAGGAAAGAAATGGCAAAACCACCTCAGAGTATTCCTTGCCTAAGAATACCCAATGAAATTCATGGGGCTGCCATAAGTTAACAGGCACACATGTACACGCACACACGCACAGTCTTATCAACAAAAAAACTGAGCACATGACCATGAACATAGACCCAGAACTGGCTTATGTGATTGTCTTAGTGTAATTTATTATCTGAACATATGTACACTTTATCTCTCTAAATAAATAAATAATCGAAAACCTTCATATATGCCATGCTTTTGTCTATTTGTCTATACACACAGAGGACTCTTTCAGACGTGGGAAATTGGAAGTATAATCCAAGGGCAATCCAAACGCAATCATGGGGTTTCACATTATTGCGAATTAGAGCTTCTCATGCAATTTCGGGCAAAAGGGAAGTCACTCCGAATGCAATCATAGGTTTCACGTTATTGCGAATTAAAGCTTCTCACGCAATTTCAGGCAAGGAGGGGTCATTTTCAGGTAATGGGAAGTCATTCCGAAGGCCTTCCGAATGCAATGGGGATTCACGTAAATTTGCTAAACAAGCGAATTCATGTGAATTCGCATTGGCTGCATTCGAAGTTGGGAGAAATTCCTCCCGTGTGAAAGAGTCTAGAGAGATGCACACGTCTTGCCACATGAGAAATTATGTCACACATGCCCAGATGCAATTATAGCACTAATTAGCAAAATGAGTGGTTACGCTCTCAGGAGGTCATGACATTGTACAGCTAGGCTTTCTTACAATTCCATGTGAAACAGTAAGAGAGAATCCCACAACACTTAAAAATTAACAAATGCATTATGGAGTAATATTTAATGGGCCAGCATTGTAAAATTGAGGAAGTGGTCACCTAAGTTGTTAGGGATATGCCCTCGGAGTAGGGGAAAAAAAGGAAGTTGC
Organism: Urosaurus nigricauda; assembly: GCA_034509955.1. Taxonomy (NCBI): domain Eukaryota; kingdom Metazoa; phylum Chordata; class Lepidosauria; order Squamata; family Phrynosomatidae; genus Urosaurus; species Urosaurus nigricauda. Next base: position 131,381,303 of record JAOEGL010000005.1, on the reverse strand, counting down.
TGTTGATGCTGTTGCAAGCTGAGGCTAAAAGGCCCAGCTATTAAAGAGCACTTGGTATGTCAGTAGCTCAGTGCTATACAGAATCTGACACCATTAATAGAAAAGAAAATCCAGTCAGCATGGGTGTGACTCAGTTCTGCAGCAACTGGTGATGATTGTAAGATCAGTAATATACATCCGTAATAAACACACACACAAAAAAAGGGACAATTACTTTATGTAGTAAGGAAGTCACTCCCAGGACTTGCTGAGTCCAAGTTCCACACCATGTGGAATTAATTGTACTTTCCATAGTACTGTTACACACTCTCTGCTCTCCCTTAGGTTGCTTGACCTTTTGGCCTGACTTTGCAGAAAACCCTCTCTCCCCACTTCCCTGAATCCAATGATGTGTGTGTCTATGTACAGAGAGAAAGAGAGAGAGAGAGACCTGCCTACCTAGATGACTGCTGCATACGTTGACTTTTTATATAGTTTTTAATACACAACAAGCTTTATTGTTATTTTTCCTAACCCAGCTGTTCTCTCTAGAATTCTTCAAACAGGGCTTCCTTTGCTTTGGAAAGGCACCGTGCTTCTCTTTCAGGTAGCTGTGGCGATCAGTAAGGTCACTGCAATTATTGTTTTGCTTGTGACTCATATAGTTGGTGGACCAGTTTTTCTTCCAGAACAAGCAATCTTTCAGAACAAAAGAGAGATTTTTGTTTCAGTAAGGTGCCAGTTGGGTGTCACTTGCTTAAAAATTGTTCTATTTAATAGACAACTTAGCTCCTCTGGCACATTCACCTTTGGCACCTGTCTGTAACAGAGCTGCTATTCTCCATGTTGATTCAAATTGCATGTTGGCACCTACCTTTTTCCAAACAGCAGTAGTCTTTTAGGCCTCTAGCTAAGGCTCTTGTTTGATAATAGTCAGGAATGATTGACTAATCTTTCTTTAGCAGGAGCAACTTTCTGAAGATGGTTTCTTGAATAACTTGCAGACTGAGGAGTTATTCAGATGGTGAAAATAATACTGGTAGAATGTGGGTTGAATCTTTGAAGTTTATTGCTCAGCCATTTTTGCCCGATCTGGTCATGGGCTGGGATTGGGCGGGAACAGGGGGACATGGGTGTTATCACACATGAAATTGTTGCTGCGCTGTCAGTTGACCACCACCCATCCCTATGCTGGCTGATTTTGAAGGACTGAAAGCTTCCATACTACCAAAAGCAGTGGGATAAGCATAACTCGGGGATGGTTGGTGGTCATCTGGCAGCACAGCAGCAGTTTCATGATATAACACCCATGTTGCAGCCCAATCTCGTACTATGCCCGGATCAGGCAAAAAAATGTGTATCCATTAATCTTCATTATTGTTCATACGCATTTCAAATACATCCGATTAAGGCTTTGGGGGGGGGGTTGCCAAAAAAGCAACTTAACCTGGGTATTTTCCCAAGTTTTTTCTAAAAGATTCACATTGTCAGCTGTGTGAATAACCAATGCGGGCAGACCTCAGCATGCCTTGAACATGCTCCAAATACATTTGCATCATCGACTCCATGTTCATTTGAATGCTGCCATGTTTGAGCAACCAAACTTGCAGAGATCCACATAGATGCAGTTCCATAATGTAAACAACAAAACTGGAATGCATTAGTGAGATTATTCAGATAGTCGTACTAAAAAAAAATGTCTGAACAGAGCCAGAGATGCAAAGCCAGCTAATGTTCTGCCAGCGACTGAGTGCGACACAAAAAGTATGTACAGGCATGCCTTACATTACAAAACATCTGACAGTAAAGCTCTTTTTACAATGTCTTTTTACACCCACCAGTCCCTGTTTTGCTTCCCTATCCTCTGTTTAGCTGAAAGGTGGGGGTGTTTTTTAGCAACTGACATTTGGAGGACAGTAGGATAGCAGGAAAAACACAGACTTTTTGATGTTGGATTGCAGCAGTGTGTCTGTAGTAAACAATGCAATAGAACATGAGCTGGGGGAAAAAAGAATTCTGTATCAGCCTAAAACAGGCAAGGTAAACTGTCTCCAACATCCCATACAGTGAACAACAAAATAGAACAGGGAAAGGGAAAACAGATAAGCCTGCCTCACTAGCTACCTCCAGCATGTTTAAAAAAGACATACTGTAGATATGTGTGGCCACCAAAATGGAAATCATATGAAAAGTGGAGGCAAGTGAAAGAAAGGAAAAAAAAAAACATTCCAGGATGACTTTTGGAAGAAGTTTATAAGTGGTCTCATGCAAAGCTTACTCAGCCTGATTGTTTCATTTCACATGTGTTAGTTTTTAATAAGAAGTTTGCTGAAACACGTTGAACTACTCTTCTTCTTTTTGTAGTATAGGAACCCAACCTTATCCTTTCCATTTTATTTCTGCTATTGATACCAAATTTTCATCTTGTTAGTTTTGGGGATAATGTTTGCTGAGACATGATGAACCTCTTTCCCTCTCTTTGTATGTAACAGCCTGCCCCTGTTATTTCCATGTTATTTCTGACTTCCAGTACCAAATTTTCTGTCAAACAAAATAATGCCCAGGAACACATCTTGGTTAAGTGGGTATATTTTGAATTTGGACACAGAAGCCAACTGAAAAACCACAGCTGATCACTTAATAAACAAGACTAGGTGAACCATGGGCTTCCAATCCTACCACATCTCCACCAGTGTAACTGCATTGAGAAAATCAGATATTTTCTTCTTCTTTAACTATATTTAGCATTGTCTCCAAACCAAGTCAAATGGGTCAGTTTTAAATATGTCTTTCTTAAGTCAGCCTCAAACCCAGAGCCTGGAAAAGGGAAAGTTGCTTTCTGGATTACCCCTCTCATAATCCTTCAGGTAGTATAGCCAATATCTATGCTGTCTGGGGATTATGAGTGATCTAGTCCAAAACAGCAACTTTTCCAAGCTTGTACTCAGATCTTGGTTCCTGAAGATGTCTTATTTCAGTAACCACAGATGGAAGTAACTACAGTTTGGAGTGACAACATAAAGTTAAAATACAATTAATATGGGTGTGAAAGTTTCTGATTATCTCTTTGTAATCATGCTAAAGGAGGTGAGGTTAACAGGAACATCAGCTTGAGACTTGTTCTTGTAACGACAGTTTATTGTTATGTTTGAAAGCTGTCAGAAAGATTGATAGATAAGCTGCCTTTTTTGCTGGAGTTAGTTAAAATTAAACAGAAGTGGGGATACAACACAAAAACACTCCAGTATTTTCTCTCATTCATCTGTAAGAAACTCAGTTTTGTCGTGCTTGTCTTGGATTTCTCAGCATTCACAGAAGTGCATGAGAGCAGCTTGTTTCCATTAAATACTTCCTTTTTGCCCTGTCTACAATGACCAGCTGGATCATAGTTTCTGTGATCCCATCTTCTGTAGACAAGAGACCTACCTTTTCTCAGATTACACTGCTTACCTCAGTTCCTTCTTGATGTTGTATGCCTTCCAGTCATTTCCAACTTACTCTGACTCTAAGGTGTATCATGGGGTTTTCTTGGCAAGTTTCTTCAGAGGGAGAAGAAATGCCATCATCTGAAGCTGAGAGTATGTGACTTGCCTAAGGTCACCCAGTGGTTTTTTATGCTCGAGCAGGGAATTGAACCCTGATCGCTGAAGTTGTAGTCCATTGCTCATACCACGACACCGTGCTGACTCCATTCTACTTTCTTCACTAGAAAAGCTTTAAAAAGTTACTTCTGGGGGCTACTATCTCCAGAACTTCCCAGCAGACATGGGTAATTGAAATGGACTGAATTTGTTCTGGGGTATGCTAGCCGAAGCATTATAGGAGTTATAGTCCAAAAAGTGATTTTTTTCTAAGCTCTGTGACTGGGTCCTAAACTCTAGAGGAATAATATGGAGAATCAATTAGGGACTGATGATCAGCCAATATCTAGCCTGTGAGGCAGATGGAACAATATTTCTCCTCACCATGGTCATTCAGACATTGGTTTGTTTTTCTTTAGTCTAACAATAAGAATAATCTCACTCATGCATTCTGGCTTTGTCGTTTGAACTATGGAACCGCATCAATGCACATCTCTGCAAGTTCAATTGCTTATGCATGTAAGCATTTGAATAAAGATGGAGTCAATGATGGGAATGCATTTAGAACATGTTCAAGGCATGCCGTGTTTTATCCCAGGCCTATTCGAGTCTGTTCACATCAGTTATTCACGATTAGCGATGTGGATTTTTTAAAAAATATTTGCAGAAACCCCTGATATTGAATATCCTGGATTAAGTGGGGGGATGCCACCTTAATTTGCTTCCTTTTAGGATGCATGTGAACAATGGAGATTCAACCTATATTCAACCTAAGATACTTTAGGTTCGAACCTGGCTCTTTGGCTGGCTAATAGCCTTTCCCTGGCTTTGCATATGTGGCTTTGCAGTCTGAATCAGGGCAAGAAAGCAAAAGCAGTCCCCATTTTAGATCTAATGAATTTTATTAGCATCCTGTGCTACCTTTGCAGAATATCCACTGTTGGAGAATGGTTTTGTAACTGTACTAGGGACAAGGGACATTAGCTGATCCTGTTTCTCTACCCCTGCACTGAAAATAATGCTAAAGCAAATTTGAAAGTGACTTCCAGTTTTGTTTTAGCTTTAATTTCAGCTGTTTTTGGTCATAATAAGAGTTAGGGGGATTTTCTTTTTTAAATTACACATTATAGATGATTTGGGGTGAGAGACCCATAAAGGGATTGGGGTTAATATCTGGGTTGGAGCCATAGACTGATGGATATGATGTGTTGCACAGAAACATCAGAAGTTTCAGCTTTCTTTCTGTTCTTTGTAAAATTCTATTTACATCCATGTTACTTATGGCTGTTAAAAGGAAAATCTGAAAGTAGTACTCTGTCCAGTAATAAATAAACTGTTATTACTTTTCTGCATTCATTATATGTTAGTTTATTTCATTTGTATGCTGCCTTTCTCCCAGAAGGGACCCAAGGTGACTCACAGATAAAAACATTAAAAAAAATTACATTAAATGTAAATGTAAAATTACGATAAATGTAAAATAAACGTTAAAATTAAATAAAAATTACAATAAATTTGTTAATGAGTGCACAGGTGTTGGGATGCCTGTCAAGCATATGACAATGATTTTTAAATTGATTTAATTTTTTTAAAAAAATGTATTCCTACACCATCAACTCTTGTAATGGACAAAAGAAATTGCATACTCTTATTGAGTATGGAGATGATCACACAGGAAAAAGGACGTCCTTTTCCCGTGATGGTGTGAAAGATTTTCTGTTGTGCTTATCTGGTCATTATCCCATCAGTGAATTGAAATTGTGAGCAATCTATCGAAAGACTTTCAGATGACATCACATTTATCCCATTGTTATCCTGTCAGTGAAGCGGAACTGTCCTGTCATTTTTCATAAGAACCCATTATTCAAAAGTGACAAGACAATTCCACTTCATTGACAGGATAATGATGGAATAAACACAACTTGTGTGATAGTCTTTCATGTGATTGTGTGATAAGGATGGGATAGGATGGGAGTGATCCACTTTGCTCCCATCCTTTGTCCCCCTGTCAATAATCTCTTATGTTACCGCTACCTCACATTTGCCCAGACTGCTATCAGGAGCAGATGAATTATGGAGAGGCACTTTCAGTTTGAACCCAGTCCAGTCATGAAAAGCTCCTAAAGGCTGCATCCACACTGCATAAATAACCCAGATTGACATCACTTTAGCTGCCATGGCTCATTGCTATGGAATCCTGGGATTTGTAGTTTGTTGTGGCACCAGAGCTCTCTGACAGAGAAGGCTAAACTACAATCCCCAGCATACCATAACACTGAGCCAATGGCAGTTAAAATGGTGTCAACTGGATTATTTCTGTTGTGATTTCTGGCAACCTTATCCTAGGATTTTCTTGACAAGATTTCTCTAGAGGAGGTTTGCCATTGCCTTCTTTTGAGGCTGAGAAGGTGTGACTTGTCCAAGGTTACCCAATGTGTTTCTATGGCTTTGAAGGGATTCAAATCCTGGTCTTCCAGAGTCCTAGGCCATCATTCAAACCATTACATCTCTAGCAAGATCCTTTTTTAAAAAATGGGGGAAAGGACCCATTATAATCAAGTGTATTTCCTATGATCCTGGTGGATGATAAATCTCTTCTGTCATGTCTCCAGACGTCTTCTAATCAATGTTTTGAGAAAAGCCTTGCTCTTAAAAATCTGATGTATCTTCAGGATCGCATAGTAAAACCAGATAAAAAAATAAAAATGGAAGAGAGGTGTGTTGGTCAAAAGGAATAGTAATGAGAACTATACACAGCAAATAATTATGGAGTTATCAGACAGGAGGAATTTCTCTTTATTTCAAATGGAGCCAATTGGAGTCAATTCGAATTCACGTGAATTCGCTAGTTTAGCGAATGTACGTGAATTTCAATTGCGTTCAGAATGCATTCAGAATGACTTCCCATTACCCGAAAATGACCCCCCGTGGCCCGAAATTGTGTGAGATGCTTTAATACGAAATAATGTAAAACTCATGATTGCGTTCGGAATGACTTCCCTTTTGCCCGAAATTGCATGAGATACTTTAATACGCAATAATGTGAAACCCCATGATTGTGTTCAGATTGCCATTAGATTATACTTCCAATTTCTATCGTCTGATAAACTTCGCAAGAAAAAGAAGGTATTTAAGATATAACATATAAACTAAAAGATGATTGGCAGAATGGTATTCTGGCACTTAATACTGAAATAGGTAGAAAGAAATAGATTGAAGAGTATAATGAAAAATTATAAATTCATACACAGTTGTTATAAAAAAAAACAAGTGAATGTAAGACTAAAGTGGGATTTGACACACAGGGTTTCAAACACAGAAGAAAAAGATATAATATAGCTCAGTTTGGAAAAATGTACCAACAAGAATGTATTATGGATTGCAGTGGCGGGGCGGGGGGTTAGGGAATTATAAATATTGTAAAATACTTAATGATTGAGTGATACAGGATGATAACACTTGTGAAGTTTGCATTTTAGAAAAAATGGAATTATAATTTAAAAAGTGAAAGCACTCTCCCAGGCATGCCATGGCTTTTATATGAACAATGTACACAGTCAGGAATAGACAGCATACTTGCCTGGGAGATACCTGACTGTCGGGTGCGGCTGCTTTAAATCACTCAGGTGTTTGCAGCAAAGTTTGTCTTTCCAGCCATGTGTGATGTCATGTATTTCCTTGTGTGGACCAGCCAATTAAAGTTTTCTTCCTGCAGGTATGAGATTCAGAGTTCAACCGTCCTGTTGTCAGGCCGAACATCTGTTAAAGAAGACTTATTTCTTTTCATTTGCCCCCCTGCGTACCAGGTTGGATACACTGGATGACCCTGTAAAAGAATGAATTCAAGAACTAGCAGCTTACACTGACAACAAAGGTGAGTTTGTTCCACCTTTCACTCTCCCCCCACTAGTTTCAGGCTAGTAGCAAGAAGTTAATCTTAACCTGAGCAGAATGGCAGCAAACAAGTGTTCGTATGTTTTTAGAAAGAGAAGGATAATGGACTAGCTTTTATAGTTTTGAAGGGAAACTGTGGTCCAGCTGGAGTAAACTTTGGTTACTTCGTACTTTTGCACTTAGGTCTCTCACTGTGCATTTTAGTGTGGGGAAAGGCTGCAATAGGCTGTTTCCAATATTTGAGTGAAAGATTTAATTTATTGTGGGTGGAATCCTATGTTCACTGACTTCCAATGTTCACTGACTTCCAAGTAAAAATGCAAAGCTCATACACTTTATGAAGATGGCAGCTTTGCCCTGATTGTTCTGCACAAGTCCTGGCAAGACTGTGAAAAGTGACTGATTTAAAGCTGGGACAACAGAGACAGTTTCTGTACAAATTAGTTTATATCCTTGTTTTTTAAATTAAGCAGCATTTTTTAGAACACTGGTGCTAACTGCTTTGTTTTCTCTTGGCTGGCCAAACCTTTGCATAAATTATACAGTGAGACCTCATCAATACCTGTCACACAAAATTCCTTGCTGTAAAATTATCCCCGCCTCCCCTCATTATTTCAAATCTGTTAATAAAACAAGAACAAGACTTGACCTGTGATAAGCAGTTTACATTTCTTTGCACAGGTTTTGCCTTGATTGTACAGATCCTGTGTTCAATACACACACACACACACACACACACTTCAGAACAATGCTATGAGTTTTTTCCCTAGTAGTCAGTCCCACTGGATTTAATGAGGTTTAGGAGGTTTAAGATTGCACCCTGAGGCTATTTGCTCATTGGTTTTAGTGCTTGATCATATGGTTTTATGCCATGCAGTGGCTGACATAAATGGTGTGTGCAGGTGTGATTAAATCATTTCTATAACTCTTAGCTGCAAAAGGAACAGACCAACCTGTATAACTTCTGACCCAGAAAGTTGAATGAATCTCACCATCACATCATACACTCCAACTGTTCTGATTTGGCAGGGGCAGTTCCAATAAATCCTCTGTTGCCCTGGTTTTCCAGCTGCTTTTGAAATGTCCCAGTTTCTCTCTCTTCCTCCCACTTTCCCCCTTTGTCCTCAGTTTACTTCAGTTGTTTGCAAACTGTGTTCAAAGTGCAAAAGTAGTTTGCATTCAGTTAACTCAGCAGAAGGGAGAGGAGGAGAGGCAGAATCTTGCTCAGGCAAAAGCAAATTGTTGCAGCCTTTCCCAGCTTGTATGTTCCTCATTAATCTTTTTTGCCATTTTCTTGATACCACTTGGCGACCCATGTCCTGGTTTTCACGCGTTAAATGTTGGAGGGTATGCCATATAAAATACCCAACAAAGGTGACAATTCAACACCAGTTTTGATGGTTTCCTGGGACTGCAAGGACTGTGTGGAGATGGGGTCAAGTGCTTTACAAGCATCAGTACATGGCCAATGGATTGGTTTTGTTTGCTGGGTCATGCGATATGCAGTAAACTAGATCTGTAATGCTAAAGCTTCATGATGGAATTGTCTAAAACATTTGTAGACATATAGGACATTTTGTGCAAAAAGGAGTATTTTTTTCTTGGCATGTGAATTAGGACCGTTGCTTTATTTACCTATGCTTGTGAACAGTACATTACTAATTTGATAAGTAGAATTCAAAAACGTAGCCGTATTAGTTCAGATCTGTATGCAAAGGGATCTTGTAACACCTTTGAGACTAACTAGGAGAAAGAAGTTAATAGCCAAAGCTTTTGTAGACTGGTATACAAGAACAGTATTTCATATCCTCTAACTGTCCAGATTTGGGAGGGACAGTTACAATTAATTCTTTATAATCCCACTTTTTCAGCTGCCACTTTCTCTCTCCCTCCCACTTTTTCCCTTCATCCCCAGTTTACTTCAGTTGATGCAAACTGAGTTCAAACAGCAAAAGTAGTTTTTACTTGCTTAACTCCATGGAGGCAGAGTAGAGGTGGGGGCAGAGAACTGCCCTTCCCATTAGGCTTAGGCAGTGGCATCACTAGGGTTGGCATTACCCAGTGCAGTAACTCATGGTGTCCTTAGTAATATTTTTTGTACTAATGTTACTCATAAATCATAATTCCCATATATCACTGAGCGTAATGGCAATAGTTGTGACACAAACAACTGGCAAAACTAAAATCATACGTTTAAATTACAATGCCATATGTACAGCCCAAATGCATTACATGTACATAATTTCATGTAGTTAAAGTTAAAATTTGTTAAGATGTGATATTTTTAAAAGAAAATTTAAAAAGAATTTTTAAAATTTAAAATTCAAATTTTTAAAAACCCAGAGGCCTTTCCTTTCTCCTCCTACTGAGCCTTCCTCCAGTCTCACCATTTCTTCTGCTGAGCTCTAGCATAAACCCCTTTGGTGTTAGGATCATAATGTATAGAAGAGTTAAGTATGTGATCTTTTAATTATTCACTATTTTATTGATCCACCAGTAGATTCTCAGATTTATTTTATTTTTTTGGTTAACTTTCCAAAAGTATACATAGGAGTGAAGATGCATATCTGTGAGATAATATTCTCTTGTATGTAAGACTATTGCTCTTACAATCCCTTGTGCCAGTTCATTTTATTCCTAGGTCTTCCTTTGTTCACTCTTCGCCTTTCATTGGTACTTTATTTTTTGGAGAGCTTTTCTGGACTTCATGCATCTGGGCGTTAACTGCTGCAGAAGAGCTTTATTAGTTATATAGCACTGAGTTGAGAAAAGGAATGTTCCTGGCCAAATCTGTGTGTTTATCATGAAAGTAAATGAATATACTAAGTGAGAACTCTCCAGTACTCCCCATAGGATAATATTTTCTTTTTGTGAGAGATTCAGATAAAATGCACAGACAGGATAAGAGATTAGATTCATTATATTGGATTGGAAAATGTATTATTGAACAGAACATAATATCACCTAATAAATCAAAAGTCTTTTTCTAGACAAGAAATAAAATTTTAAAAAGCTTCCAAAACTATGCATGGTGTCCAGACTATCAGCTCTCATGGCTGGCCTTTTGACCCTAGCTTTAGGCATGACTCTTTATCATTTTAAATAAATCCAATTTGAGCCAAGTTCTCCAAAGTGGAGATATATATTGACATCCACTCCATTAATAAACTATATTAAAAACTAAAGTACAACTTTGGATGCGAAAGAGAACTAAAGCAGAACTGGTATAAGATTTCTTTTCAGTATTTCTATAAAGATATAAGGTCATAAAGAAGATGAAAAACAGCTGTTTTTACAAGATCTTTAAGGGAAGGATGGGAACTGGTGCAAAAACAGATTTAGGAAAGTGATTTTAAATAGTAAGGAGATTCCAGAAAAGAAATCCCTTTTGCTGGGAGGCTATGGAATGGACTGAGAACACATATTTTATTTGTCCTCAGTCTGTTCCATGAATATCCAAATGCAAATACAGTATGTGTGAACCTCAACAAGTGGGAGAAGGGCATTGACAAGCATTTGGAAGACAAACTATAAAGTTCGTTTAAGCTGGTTAACTATCTAATCCCCCAGCCCCATTTTTAAAACATATAACATGAGTTACACAGGCATTCATTGTTCCTGTTGGAAAGGGTATGGGCTTTATGTTTGGATAATTGTACCTAAGGATGAAAAGAATATTCAAAATTATTCAGAAAGTGGTTGAAAAATGTGTTTCTGAAATGTTGGAAAACTCATGGACTGGTTGGAATCTTTGCATTTCAGGACTGATGCTGTGCAAAATTAACACATTTTTTCACAGAAAACAACATTTTTCTGCCCAGAAAATATTTTTGCAGAGAAAAATTATTTTCTAGGCAGAAATTGCTGTTTTCTGCACAAGAAATGTGTGAACTTTGCACAGACTAATTCCCCAATTTGAACTTTTTCTGCAGAGAAAACAGAATATTTCTTTTTTCTGCACAAGCAAAGAAACAAGGATACAAATTTTGCACAGAACATGTCAAAAACTGCACATAGGACCAGAATAGATGGCCGTAGAGGGGCGGTTTGATGCTGCCCCTTTGATTGCCAGACTGGAGCCGTAGCAACCACATGCTGTGGCCTCTATCCCATGTGGGGGAGGCTTTTCCACTGCAGCACTAGCTTTTTGGCACTCCCGCAGCATACAGCATATAAACACTGTGCCACTGGACTGCCACAATTCTGCCTGCTACATGGTCAGGCAGTGGTGTGATGCCAACTTGGGGGCGGTGTCGGAGTATACGTCATCTAAACAGCACACCCCTATTGTGCTGATCTGTTTTGTCAGACAGTCTTCAAAAACTACACTTTTAAAAGACTTTCTTGCAATGGAAAGAAAATTGATACAATTACTTGCTGGTTCTTTTGCAAAATAAATAAGTAAAGAATTACATCCCTATATGTACCCCAAAGCAAAAATGAGACCTGAGAATTGTGACTGAGAAGGATACAGCTTGACTGCAAACAATTTTTTTCTTTGTCTCTAATAATAATAATAAAATTTATTTATATTTCCCGCCTCTCCCTACGGATTAAGGCAGGATTATAGCATATTAAAAACACAGTGCAGTTCAATCAACATCATAATTACATCAAATTAAAATCAGTGTCTACATCAGTAATACATCCATGGGGCATTCAGTGGGGCATTAAATAAGATCAGATGGACATGCCCGCCGGAAGAGATACGTCTTCAGCGCTTTTTTGAACGCTTCCAGTGTAGATATCTGACGGATCTCTTCCGGCAGGTCATTCGATAACAGAGAATGTTGTGCGAGATGTCAATGTTAATCTCGTATGTACATGATTTAATAATTTTTTATTGCTCATTCTTAGGGTGCGGGGCGGATTATGTTGGGAGAGGCGTTCCCTCAAGTAACCTGGGCCCGAGCCATATAGGGCTTTAAAAGTAACTACCAACATTTTGTATTGCGCCCGGAAGCGAATTGGCAGCCAGTGGAGAGATTTTAGGATGGGGGTGATGTGTTCCATCCTTGACGCCCCTGTTACCAATCTGGCCGCTGTATTTTGAATCATTTGAAGCTTCCGAACTTGGTACAAAGGTAGCCCCATGTAGAGCGCATTACAGAAATCTAAATGAGAGGTTATCAGTGCATGTACTACAGTTTCTAGGTCCCCCTTGCCCAAGTAGAGACGTAGCTGGCATATCAGCCGAAGCTGATACCAGGTGCTCCTAGCAATCGTCTCCACCTGTGATGTCAGTTGTAGAGACAAGTCCAGGAGCACCCCCAGACTAAGAACCTCATCCTTTAGGGGAAGTGTGACCCCGTCCAGGACTGGTTGATGAATCTTCATCCCCGCACTCGTGCAACCTTTTACGAGCACCTCCATTTTCTCTGGATTCAATCTGAGCTTGTTTTTCCTCATCCAGCCCATTACCGAGTCAAGGCAGGCATTCAGAGGAGAGATGCCATCCTCAGTCACTGCAACAGTCGGAGACATAGAGAAATATATTTGAGTGTCATCAGCGTACTGATAACACCGCGCCCCATGTCTCCGGATGACCTCTCCCAGCGGCTTCATGTAAATGTTCAATAGTGTGGGAGACAGAATGGTGCCTTGAGGAATGCCAGATGTCAACTCTCTACTGCCTCTGAAGAGGGAACTCAAAATTATATTGCAATGTAGTGAGGGAATTTCATATTTTTCTTCCCTGATAGGATCCTAGGGGGAATTTTCTGATTATTATTTTTATGGGGTGTATCCCTACTGGTACAAAGAGGTGGATATCTCTTCAAAGCATTTTGCTTTCTGATGAAGAATTTGCCTCAGGATCACAGCAGGGAAGGGTTAAATTCTACCCTAGTGTGCAGTTTTTGAAAAACCTGAATTTCTGATGAAAAAAAAACAGGTTTAAAGAAGCATGCAGTGCTTAGGCCAAGTACAGCGTTTGATTTCAAATTCAGCACATGCATATTCTCACTTTATGATGGTCCTACTCAGACATTGTGATTGAATAGGGTATATATACAGGAGTAAGAGGGTCACATTCATATATATCACAATGTCCCAAGCCTGCTCTGTTTAGCTGTGAAGTCTGAAAGGCATTTCCATTAGTATTTGTTTGAAATGAAAAAGAAGTCCACATATAACTGAGAGCCCTACTTTTCAATGGTTCTGGTTTCTTAAAGAGTTCCAGTTGCTTTCAAGCAAACATCAGTTAGCAAAGTGCACATCACTGCACTGAACACAGGGAGGTTGGAGATTTTAGAAAGTAAAGCAAAAGGACATTGAGACTGGAGGAAATGAATTACATGGCTCTGATGCTAGATATATTAATCTGCCTGCTATATCATAGCTTTCTTTGAGAGCATGTGAGAGAGATAGAGAGAGAACACAGCAGAAAAACAAAAATAATTGTGTTTATGGGGCTGGGGAGCAATTGTATAAGAAAACAGTGTGTCCTTTTTCAGAATGGAATGTGTTCAGGGGAGTAATTTTTAAAATAATAATGATAATAAAAGGCCCTCAAGCAGCCTGGGCGCCTTCAGTATGATAGGCCCCTTTAGTTCTGAAAGGCTAGATTGGTGTGTGAGGGGTTTTTTGGAGTCTTCCATGAGGACTGCCCTCAGTTCTCCTACTGATTATATTCTGATTTCTACTACATATTATTATATAAAATGTGATATTGAATATTATTATTTGGGCTGAACTGCAGTGCACATTTTGGTACTCTTTTCGTGTGTTTATTATTGCTTACATAGTGCTATAAAAAGGTAAAGGTATTCCCCGTTGACAAGGTTGTCAAGCCGTGTCTGGCCATAAGGGGAAGTGCTCAGAGACTACTGTGTGATCATGTGGCCAGCATGATTGCACAGAATGCTGTTTACCTTCCCATCGGAAGCATTTACATGCTTTCGAACTGCTAGGCTGGCAGAAGCTGGGACTAATGATGGGAGCTCATCCCATCATGTAGTTTTCAGGCTTTAAACTGCCAACCTGCTGATCAGTGTCTTAGCTACTTGAGCCAGCAGTCGGATAATTAAATTGAAAGCTTTTTTTGCATATACTTCACATATACATCCAATGTCCTTACTGGTATCTCTATACTACTATGTCTGTCTGTCTGTCTGTCTGTCTGTCCTCACATACTTCTGCTATCCACCCAATTCTTGCTTCAACAGGTCAGGGTTTAGTTGAATTATTACCATTTTTCTTAGGTGACAAAGGGGAGGAAATGAGTTTTTAGGGCTTGGCCACAGAAGACCAACAAGACCAGGCAGTCTAAGTTGATGCTTTATGTTGTTTTCTCTATCAAGTATATCAGTCCCTGAACATCTCTGATTCCCTACTGAACCTTTGCTGCAAACATTTCATATGTGTCGTCTGAAAGACAGACAAGCAATAACATTAATAAGTACAAAAATCACTTTATTCCATTAATATTGAAGTATAATGTTAAGAGATTTAAACTAAAAAGTCTTAAGGTAAAGATGCCTGCAGTGGATTTTAGATACCTGATTTTTTAAAGTGGTTTCTGACTCCAGTTCTTGGGAAATCATTGGTCATTCAGATGTTTGTGCTACCTAGGGCCTCTAGGAGTTGAAGTCCAAAGTATCTGAAGGGCAAAAATATAGCACTCTGTAAAATATAGCTTTATTAGGTACGTTTATGTCTTTCCTTTCCTCCAATGCACTTAAGGCAGTGGACATGACTCTTTTTGTTCTCAGTTTGTTTTTTCCACTTTATACTGCTATGCTGTGGCAAAGTGACTCACCAAAATCACCTGGCCGGGTTCTGTGGTTCAGTGGGGAATTTCATGTTTCCAAGTCCCAGTGTTAACACTGTGGCCACTGCATCGCAGTGGCTTTTGATATCTGAGAACCTCAAAAATGTTATGTAAATAAACTGTGCCATGAGTGTGGATTGGTCTCATTGTTTAGATAGTCTTCCCAATGCCATTTCAGAACATTCATCATCAGCAGCTGACTGTGGTGTGGAAAGGAAGCTTTTTACATAATGGAACTGGTCCATTATGGTTGCTCTCCATGAGCTGTTGTCACCCAGAGGCTGTTTGAAATGAAATGTGTCATTCCTGTATAATCCTTTAGATTTCAGAATCAGATTTCTGTATTCTCTGAGCTTTGTGGCATTTTGTTGTGTTATTATTATGTACCTTCAAATCATTGCTGACTTACGGTGCCCCTAAGGTGAACCTATCATGGAATTTTCTTGGTCAGATTTGTTCAGAGGAGGTTTGCCATTGCCTTCCTCTGAGGCTGAGACCATGTACCTTGTCTAAGGAATACTCCTTCAGTTACCTGGTCACGCAGCATTCCCCCATGTATCTTCATATTACAAAGGTCTCACATCCTTTTGAAAGAGAAAACATAGGCTTGGCTAGATAAGTGAACAAAGAAAATTGTACTCCACACTGACAGCAATATAAATTAAATATAGCTCAGTCTATCCAAACTTTTGCCTTCCTTCCCCACCAAGATTTTTGCATACTCTAATATTCTAGAACTTTGTCATCTTGAATTATAGCTGTACTGTGTCGGGGGGGGGGGAATGCAATATAACATTTTCCATATCCAGCTAGTGCCACCACCATCTTGGATGTCCTCCCATGTGACCTATGTGATAGCATATTCAAGAGGATGAGGATACACTGGTTCCAGATATGAGGTATGAGAACACACTGCTTCCAGATATGAAATATGAAAATATGGAAACCCCACATACAATGCGGGGTTTGAAGAGAGTGCTACCAATCCCCTTCCTAAAAGCAGGGAAATCAATAAATGATTGCAACTCTGAGAGGCAACAGAAGAGAATGGCCAGAGCAACCCTTTCCTCAGTGCCCATACAGTGGGCATCAGCAGATTATGATATTAATACCCAATATACTTATTAAATACAATTAATAATCATTATACATATGACAATTTTACAAAATCTGGCTTGCTGAAAGCCAGCTGAGATACCAAAGTTAGATGATCCTTGCATGGTTCAAGTACAGAAACAAACTTTTTCTAGATGAAATAAAGGATTGTAGCTCAGTGGTAGAGTGCATGCTTTGCATGCCAAAGGTTTCTGTATCAGTTTCCAGGTGGGCTACAGAAGATCTCTGTCAAAAAACCTGAAGAGCTGCTTCCAGTGACTGGTGATAATAAGGAACCAGATGAGTACATGGTATGACTTACTGTAGGGAAACTTCCTTTGATCCTGGATTTGTCTTAGATAGGTCTCATTTCTGTTGTAGACTCATCTAGGAATATGTGATTATGGATAAATCATCCACATGCACAACATGCCTACTGACCATTGAGGTCAGTTCATGTGTGACAGCATGAGGCTTATTTTACTATCTAAATACTTGGAACCCCATAAATTAAAGGAGTCACACAAACCTACCTCACAATTAAGGCACAACATGCTAAATGTTATAGAGTTAATACACTTAGTTAACAATCACATGTACAAAATGATGTAACTGAACTATTGAATAATATCTCATTATCATGTTGTGCTTACAACGGCCTACAGCTTCTTTGTTGATAACAAATCTGATAGCTCCTCACTAAACTTGTTGGACAAGAGTCCGCCTTACCGCTAAGTATTAACTGCAGGAAAATGCTTAGAAAGTGAACTCTGATTCCTCTCCTTGTACTGCCCTGGGGATACTCTGTTTGAAGGTGGCAGATGAATTTCTGAAATAAAATAAACTACCATATATACTCAAGTTGATAACTATAAGTCGATCTCATGTATAAATTGAGGGCATAAATTTGGGGCATAAATTATGGATTTTCATGTAACCCATGTATAAGTCAAGGGTAAAACTCAGAGTTATGTAATATAGGATGTAAAAATGAGGGAAAGGAAAATGATGTCAAAACACACTGCTTTTTTCCACTTAGACATTCAAAAAGGCCACAGCCATGGAGAGAATAAAGGGGGTTGGTGCTTCTTGTAGGTTCTCCTAGAATAAACTAGTTTCTTGCCTTTTGCCACTCTGCTTAGAGAAGGGGATGGTAAGATACAGTGCATACATTGATGAGTTGGCTCAGGATTTTTGGGTTGATTGTTTGACTAAATTTTCTAGACCTATACATGAATAATCCACATACAGTAATCCACATACTTGTAGAATAAATGCTCTTTCGAACAAATAGGAAAACATACATTCAGATGCACACTTGCACAGGAATAAGTATAACTTGTTTTTGAACATAGGATCAGGCTATTCAAATCAACATTATATAGTTTTTAAAAAGTTTTTTAAAAGGTAGGTAAAATTAACAGACTAGGATGGCAAGACAGTAGAGTTTGAATACCTGCTCAGCTGTGAGAATTGGTTGGTCTTGGCCAAGTCACACTCTTTGCAGCCTAAGAAGAAGTCAATGGCAAGCTTCTAAACAAAGTTTGCCAAGAAAACTCTGTGACAGGTTCCCCTTCAAGTTGCCCGAAGTTGGAAGCAACTTGAAAATATACAACAGCAAACACAAGTAACAGCTTCTGAAATGTATTAAACCTTCTGAATATAAGAAACAACATTATATCTCTTCAGTATCAATCATTTAATAAAATTATACAGCACAGAAGTAACAGCCAACATTTTTTAAAAATTAAACTTAATTGAATATACCCAAGATTTTCCACCTTCTGTCCTAAACTAAAAGATGCTTGGCTTGCTAGCACTGAGGACTTCTGAGTCTGCCTCAGATTTTGTGATGTAAATTACACTGAAAGCCTAAATACTAAATATAAAGGAACCAGATCCTGTCTGATCTTTAATGCTAAGCAGGGCCAGCCTTGGTTAGTACTTGAATGGGATACCTCCAATGAATATCAGATGCACAAGGCTTTATTTCAGAGGAAGGAGCAGGCAAAATTACCTCTGAGTATTTCTTACCTAAGGACCTTATGGCACACACTTTTGCCCTCAATATGGGCATGGGCAGGGGATGCACATGGCTGAGAGAAAATGTATTTTATCGCATGCTGAACTGTCCTCAGGGCAGCCCCTTGCCATCGCCCAGTGCTAAGCCATCCCTGATCAGGGTTCAGGTGCATGAAGTTTGAAAGATCGAAGCTTTTGGCAGAGCAAAATCACATGGCTGAGCCCTGATCAGCGACAGCTTATCGCTCGGCAATGGCATAGGTCCACCTGGAGGACAACGTGGCTTGCGATAAAAAATGTTTTCACTTGGTCACACACATCCCCTGCCCATCTCTAGCAGGGAAGTCTAAGGGGCAAAAAGTCCTCCTCCATGCTATCAAACCTCTAGCATCATGGAGAGCATGTGTATTCTGGCAAGCTGGAGGCATCACCAGACTATGAGGCTTAGCCAAGTAGCTGCATCACTTGGACCTAGAACAATTTCTCATGAAGTATCAGCCATTGTTTGGCTTCAGAGTGAGATCTCAGACCTGAGATTACAGTGGTACAGCTGAGTAGAGCAAAGAACTGATGAAGCCTGGCCTCAATCTGGAATTCAAATTATTTTTTTAGACATCTAGGTCACCTCCAGGAAATTAATTAATTTGCTCCAAGTTATTAATTCCAGTCAGGGTGAACCAGGGCAAGCTGATCAATCAGGCATTGACTCAGCTTCGGTTGTTAGGTTCTTAAAACACATGCATGCACACATATGTGTGTCTACATATACATAATCTAGTATTGACACTACCATATATGCTGGGATGTTAACACTCTTCCCCCTGACCCCCAAAGCATAATGGTCTCTTTTCCTAGCTGTCCTACTCAAAATAACTGAAAGGTTAGAATTATCAATTAAATGATTAGGAAGAAACTACATTTTATTGACCTTGAGTTCTGGGATTTTTAAGCACTCTGCATAGGAAGCCAAGTGGCTTCTCTATACACTCAGCCAAATGAAGATGAAGATAAAACTACTTTGGGGTTTTTTGTTTTGTTTTGTTTTTGCTTTTTTACCAAATACATTTTCCCAAACAAACAAAACCAAATAAGCAACAGTTTCATGTGTAATTATACTGTATCTAGAACAGCACTCCAGATGTCATTGGGTTACAGGTCCCACCATTCCTCACCATTGCCTATGCTGGCCAGGACTTCTGGGACTTACAGTCCAACAATATCTAGTGTGTTGCATGATTCCCACTTCTGATCTAGAAAGAGGCTCTAATGTTTGAACAATGATTCTGTCACTTATGCTGAATCTTTCCGGCTGACATTACTGCTCTTTTACATTTTAAAATTTTAAAAAGTGTAAAGATATAGTGATGTAGAATTACCGTTGGTGTGAATCTTGAGTTGACTGCTTACATAGCTGTTAAGTCATATAGCAGACCTTTCTTCAAAAGAGCCAATGCTGTTATTGTGCTCTATTTGTGAGATAATCTGTTTTTATGATTAAGGTTTTTTCTTCTTTAACTTTTTATTACTGTAGTTATTGAGTGCCATAATCTTACTTCAGTCTGGTAAGCAGTATTAGTAGTGTGCAAATATAGAAGCTCTCTGCTCTAGAAAGAAAGAATACCCACTACGTTGTTGACCCATCAATCGTGGTCCCTCAAGGATGAAGTTCAAGAGTTTTGTCCGTCTGAAGCAGGGGAGGCCATAAGCAGTTCTTAATTATAAAACAAACAGTTGGGTTTATAAAAGGGAATATGTAAGATACTATAAGATATATAATTTTGTAACTATGCAAACAAAATGTGAGTAACCCAGCATAAAAACATGTGGGATGGGTAAAACTATTGAGGAAACTGGAGTTCACTGTGGAGACAAATACATGCATGTTTGAAAAGTAAAGGCAGAAGAAAGTTCAGTTTACCCCACAGACAAAAATTGCAAGCTGGCTCTATTCTTATGGACATCTGTATTCTGTTGGCTCTGCCAAACTGCTGGAATTTTTCTTCTTCTTCCAAGACTTTTAAAAAAACTGGATTTGTTTCAATGGGAAGTAACAAAAATAACTTGTAGAACACAATGAACTTAGTTTAAAGAAAGGATGTTCCTGATTTTCATGCCTGTCAACAGATTTTGCTGTACAGGCTTGGAAATTTAGTACAGCATTTGGTTGCTTACATAGTTAGGCTTCCACTTTAAATCTTGCATGGAGCCATAAAAGTATCAGGCTCCCAGAAGGGCATTTGTGGAGGCCTCTGCAGTCAGGAGAAGGGTTTCTCTCTCTCTCTCTCTCTCTCTCTCTCTTTCTCCTCCTGTTCCTCATCTGGCCCCAACTTACTTGTGATTCTTTCTTTTAACTTGCACCACTCTTTTTAAATATATTCAGTACTACACTTGATCTTAGCCAAAAGGCTGAGAAGATGGGCTACCTCTCTGTTCAAGAGTTTGCCCTTGTGGTTCACAGAAGGTTGAAACTATGTCACACATTGTATTATCTTGCATTATTTATAGCTAAGGTTGCAAACGGTTGATCTCTCTTCTATTAAGTCATCTACCTGGCATCAGATAAGTTGTATGTTAAAGTTCTCTTAGAGGACAGGTTTTTTTTTAAGATTTGCACTCTTTTAATGTACAAAAGTGACAACTGTGTCTCCTTTTAAAACCAAGGAGCTTATACCATGGTGTTTTAATTCAGCTTACCTATATCCCTTAATTCAGACACCATCCTGATTTTATCACACAGTTTTTGCCACCTAATCTGCCACCTGAATGCATCCCGCGTCCATCCCCGCTTCCAGAGGCACTCCTCTTGTTTTTTTCCGGATCCAGGAGTTTTCTGGCTTGACAAAATGGTTGGCAGAGCACTCCTGGAAGTGGCAATGGATCTGGGCTGTATTCGGGCGGAAAATTAGGTGGCAAAAATTGTCTGATAAAATCAGAATGCCACCCGAATTAAGGTTTAAACCTGATAGAGGTAAGCTGAATTAAAACACTATGGGATAAGCTCCCACCTTTGGTACACTGGTCTAAAAATGGGAGGGGGGGAAGAAGGTCTCACTTGCATTACCTCAAATCACAAGAGCACATATTTATGCACACCTCCCGGCATAAATATGTGACCATAAACATACAAATTTCAGCTTTGTGTCTTCTGCCTTGAGATAGGCAAAAAGGCAGTGTTTTCCCCCAACTATGCTCTTAATGGCACATGTGGCTATTGGGCTTGTACACAGCTCCCTTTTAAGATAGGAAACATTTTGAAAATCTCTTAGACCATACAAAGAAAATGCAAGCTTGTGGAGAACAGGTTATGGAATTGAGATCATCAGCACTCTCATAATGAAAACCTTATTTTTTAAAAACAAAACTATTTGTTTTAAAAATGCCAGAAGGAAGTGGTGCCCTGAAACTCTTGAATCTGAACTTACTCACTGAGGAGTCAAGGCGAGTACAAGATGGATAGAGGATAGATGTTCTAATGTCACCCTGTTGGCTGCCAAGTTCCTGTCTTTAGTAATTAAGATTAGAGAGTAGGGAGCGTCTGAAATTGGCCAGAGTATCTAAAAAGCTTTTATTGAGTATGTCGATTTCATTGTGTTTATAGAATATCAAACTGCATCCCATCTGATACTGTACAATTTTTGTCTGTTTGTATTGATAGATACAATTGCTTTTTTAAGCAGTTTGTATTGATATTATGGAGGCAATAATAAATATTGTATTACATATTCAGTTTTCTACAGTTTCTATCCTAAATTACTGTGAAAATCATGGGAAATCTTCTTCTGGTATTTTTGTTTGTTCCTAATTTGACTAAATTATGGTCTTGCTTCTCCTACTCTTAATCTGCTGTTTGAGATGTTGAAATAAATAATTCTGAGTGATTTTTTTCCCTTTTGAGAAAACACATGGTCCAGGAGAATTTTAAACAACAACAGCTAATTACTAGGATGTTAACTTACAGTTCTGGGAAGTGCTGTTAGTTATCAAAGATCCACTTTTAGAGTGTTATCTTCAAAGAATTTTAGAAAATGATAAAGACAAGTTTGTGTATTAACTTGCCATGTCAGGAGAATATAAATAGCTGAGCTCTAAATTCAGATGTTTTCTATTATCCACCAGTGATAATATGGATGAAAGAAATATGGTCTGTATTTTGGAAAATATAGTAACCCTTTCTAGAAATGACTGGAACAGGTCATTTCTTGAAGAGTTAAAACCAGTGAACTGAGTAAAGATAAGAACTGTGGAGCAGGAGCAAAGACTAGCTTGCAATGCTTGGAATAAAAGATCTGGGCAGATAAAAGGTAGCATGTCTTCACCCGGCCCATGGATAAACTGTACCAAAATTTTGTACCAAAGGTAATGGGCAAGGCCTCCACCTTTGGTAAATTTGAAAGGGAGCTAGTTAAATTCATGGAGGAGATCATCAGTGTTGAATATGACTAATATGTATTCCTTCCATTTCCAGAGCAGTACTCCTTTGTGTATCGGTTGCTGGGGTACTTGAGAAGGAGAAGGTAACTGCATTCATCTCCTGCTTGTGGGCTTCCCGCAGCAACTGATTACTCTCTATATAAACGAAATGCTAGTCTATACCAGATCTTA
Source organism: Urosaurus nigricauda (assembly GCA_034509955.1). Lineage (NCBI taxonomy): Eukaryota > Metazoa > Chordata > Lepidosauria > Squamata > Phrynosomatidae > Urosaurus > Urosaurus nigricauda. The sequence goes on along the minus strand of JAOEGL010000005.1, from coordinate 131,358,359 downwards.
GGAAAGTTCTTTTTTGGGAGTGCACTTCTTGGTATCCCCCAGCTATGTTGGGAGGGGAATTCTGGATGTTTTAGTTCAAAAACATTTTTTTCCATGTTCTAGTCTAGATAGCTGTTTGGTCTGATGCATCACGCCTCTTCTTATGTTCTTAATATACAGTATATGTAATATGTACTGCTCATGCAATGTGTAATTTCTACTCCAAGCATTACAGATTTATTTATTTTTTTCAATTTTTGATTGATGGGCTCCCTGTTCTGCATCTACATATTGGAACAGATCTCTAATTACATCGTCTCAGGCAGACAGTAGTCTCAGTGGTCTGTCAAGTCCCCAGTGTTCAATTAGTAGTATGTTAATCATAGTGGAAAGCTTATATGTATAATAATTTAGTTTAGGCTCATACAGTTTATGTAGGTTAATGCCAAGGAAGCCACCCTTCCTCAACCTTGTCATTGTATGAAGAACAAGTGCAATGTTATCTGAAAGACAAGTAAAGCACAATTGTAATATTGAAAGTGTGTTTCAAAAACACTTTTGAGTTTGGTTTGTAGAGTGGATTTCTTTAAAAAGGAAAAGTTGTCCTAATCTTAAATAACATTTACATTACATTTGTTTCCTTTCCCTATGTTTTCTTCCTTTTTGTGTGCACTCAGAAGTCTCAATGAGGTCAGTGGAAAGTGTAAGATTACGTTTGTGTATATTTGGAATTGTCCTAGTATTTTCAGTGCTAACTGCAAATGCACTCACGGTCTTCATCCTGCAACTATTGTTGTTCTTGTGGAGTAGGTTATTTCTAGACATGGTGAGTATTCCAAAACCAGTATAACCATGTCCTGCAGCTGAATAAGGGTATGAACCATTTACTTTTTTGACTATCTCTCTTAGAATTTCCTGCACAGCATAGTTATACTGGCTTGGGGATTCTGGGAGTAGTAGTTCAAGAAAGTAACTTTTCTGAGCACTGATGTGAACCTGGCTTCCTAGATCCAAACTGTGACACGTGCTGGCTTTCCAAGCCTTCTGCGTACAAAGGGATTGTTATTAATCACCCCAGGGTTATGGTGAGAGATCAATACGGATGTGTCATTTGATGTTTAATACATGATCAGTCTTGCCTGTAAAAGGCTGTACATTCGGAGGAACAGCTTAAGCAGCAGTCAGGCAGTTAGCATTCTATAGCCCTACATTAGCATAATAAGATTTATTACACAGAGTGCGGTTGCATTTATGAGGGCAATTAGGAGTAGCACATATTTCAAGAGTAGTTCAGGAGAGTTTGGGCACCTGACTTGGTTTTACACCACATGACTGCCTCCTGATGTCTAGGAGAGAAGCATGCTGGTGAAGCAGTTAACTGCTGTCTCTTGGTGTCTCCGGAACTGAACCTTTTGCCCATGGATAGGTGAAGGAAATATATGTCAAAGACTAACTTTGCTGGATTACCCAAGAAGTCAGAAAACTAGAATAGTATTCTTTGAGGAAGGTGAACTACTTTGGAGTCACTGAGCCTTTTCAACATGTGAAATGTCACAAATCATCACTGTGCATTGCACCTAGATCCAAGGTAAGTTTCTCCATGTATGAAACATAGATAGTTCCAGTCTAGAATGCATAGCCCTAGTTGCTTAATTGAGTATGTAACATTCCTTTGCCTATTTTTATTTATTTCTTTATTTGTTGGATTTATATCCTGCCTTTCTCCCAAAATGGGATTCAAGGCAGATTGCCATCCAGCTAAGATTTTGCACATGGAGACCTCCTTCCAAATCCTTCCATGCATATATATTAAGTGTTTAACTGCTTTGAAATGGGTGCATTTCCATATATATGACATTGGCTGAAATAAAATGTTGAGAGGTGTATTATATACAATCAGAGCAGTGGCATTTGGGAGCAGTATATGCTTCAGTTTTCAATAGCTGCATTTTGATTTTTTTTTCAGATCCTGTTCCCATGTTGTCTGTAAGTGTGATTTGAGTTTTTGTAGTACAAAAAAGGATTTGCATTGTGTGGTGTTGGTGTTGTTGTTTTGAAGGATTTCCAAATCTCTTCCTTTTTGCAGGGGGGAAGGTGTAGCCGGCTTGTATCAAATGTAGACTAGTTATGGGGTGTGTCGAACATTGTAAAACATTTTGCAAAGTTCATAATGTTTATATGGAAATTGTTTTGTGGGTTTCTCAGGCTATGAGGCCATGTTCCAGAAGAGTTTATTCCTGACGTTTGCCAGCAGCTGTGGCTGGCATCTTTATGTGGAAACTTGTACTCTCTTCTTTTTTAACTGACAAGACATAAGGTGTTTTGGGGTTTTTTCATATGAGAGCTGATGGCATACAGATGCAGTGAGTGTTGCAGTGAGTATGGTAGAACTGGAGAATAGATGGTACTGCTTTCTGCACTGGCAACTGGTTGCTCCCATGTCACTGGGTTGGTGAATCTGCTCTTGGATTTACTCGGAAATTTGAAATAGCTATCCCAGGTTTTGAGGCTATTTTGGAGGGAGTTCATATGTTCCAACTAGGTTCAGAAGCGTGGATAGCGCCTTTAAAGTATTGATTAAAACATGGTGTAGGTTCACTGTCCCACTAAATGAAAGGCATCACTGCTACACACTTTATGTTACAAATTTTCACCTGAAATTGTCTAATGTATCTTTCCCTGGAAGGGTAATTCCACAGGATAGGCATCGTTATATTTAACAAGGTCCTACATTTCAACTAAGAGAAGAACTTAGAAGCATCATGAATATCATGTTTAGAGCTGAAATTGTCTTGGAGGTATCTCCAAGATATCTCATTGTGCATGTGCAAATATTCTAACATCTGAAAAATGCCAATGGAGTTGCAAACACTTCTGATCCCAACCATTTTGGATAAGGAATACTCAGCCTGTAATAGATCTATCCAAATTGAGACAAGCAATTGGATTTAGACCAGAGTAAGGCTGTATTCTGTATCTCTCCAGTCCAAAAAGTAATAAAGGGTATGATGTTTTTCTTAATATCCCCTGGGGGAGAGGGGGTAATTTTCTGAAGGGATTTGATAGTAGAAAGATGTTATAAAAGTGTATGTTTAAGTAAATAAATAAACCCAACGTGTCCCTGAATTGGACCTTGGAGCTATTTTCTAGCTGCTATAATGTAATATTGATTGCAAAGACGCCAATTCTGATGATTGTAAGGTTGGAAGGTTGGCAGTTTGAGGCCCAAGCACCACAAGATGGAGTGAGTTCCCATCACTAGTCCCAGCTTCTGCCAGCCTAGAAGTTTTAAAGCATGTAAAAGTGCAAATAGATGAACAGGTACCACTTTGGAGGGAAGGTAATAGCATTCCATGCAGTCATGCTGGCCATATGACCACCAGACTCGTCTTTGACAATGCTGGCTCCCTCCACTTAGCAACCAAAATGAGCACTGCCCCTACAGTCAGCTATGACTAGACATTCATGTCAAGGGGAAATCTTTACCTTTAATATAGCAAAACTGCTTGGCTTTATTTTAGATTTTTGTAAACATCATGCTCTGAGACTTTTTTATATAGAATAATGACTTAGGCTGTAATCTTAGGGTGGGAATCATGTTGTTTCCCCAGATGTTGCTGGATGGCAGCTCCCAGCATCCCTCACCATTAATTATGCTGACTAGTACTGCTGAGACTTGCAGTTAAACATCATCTGGAGGCTTGCATAATTCCCATCTCTGTTGTAATCATTGGCACACTTAAGTTAGAGTATGTCGTGTCTCAGCTTCTATACAACCTTTCTTAGAATTAGATATGTAATACATTTGAACTGCTATTATGTCTCTGCTTACCTGGCAGTATGTCTTTTTGCCTATGGAAATTACTCCTTCACAGGTTTTGTAACTGGTTGACTGGCTGCACCCAAAGGGTGCTCAACAATGGTTCCTTTTCAGCCTGGAGAGAAGTGACCAGTGGGGTCCCACAGGGTTCTGTCCCAGGCCCAGTGCTATTCAATATCTTTATTAATGACTTGGATGACAGTATTGAGAGCCTAGTTATCAAATTTGCAGATGACACCCAATTAGGAGGAGTAGCTGATACCCCAGAGGACAGGATCAAAATTCAAAATGACGAGGACAGGATCAAAATTCAAAATGACCTGAATAGACTAGAAATATGGGCCAAAGCTAACAAAATGAAAATCAATACAGAGAAGTGTAAGGTTCTGCACTTAGGGAGGAAAAATGAAATGCACAGATATAGGATGGGAGACACCTGGCTGAATGAGACCGCATGTGAAAGGGATCTAGGAGTAGACCACAAGTTGAACATGAGTCAACAGTGCAATGCAGCAGCTAAAAAGGCCAATGCAATTTTAGGCTGCATCAATAGAAGTATAGTGTAGATAAAGGGAAGTAATAGTGCCACTCTATACTGCTTTGGTCAGGCCCCACCTGGAATACTGTGTCCAGTTCTGGGACCACAATTCAAAAAGGATGTGGAGAAACTGGAGCGTGTCCAAAGGAGGGCGACTAAAATGGTGAAGGGTCTGGAAACCATGCCCTATGAAGAACGCCTTAGGGAGCTGGGGATGTTTAGCGTGGAGAAGAGAAGGTTAAGAGGTGATATGATAGCCTTGTTTATATATTTGAAGGGATGTCATATGGAGGAGGGAGCAAGCTTGTTTTCTGCTGCTCCAGAGACTAGGACCTGGAACAATGGATGAAAGCTGCAGGAAAAGAGATTCCACCTCAACATTAGGAAGAACTTGCTGACAGTAAGGGCTGTTCGACAGTGGAACACACTCCCTCGGAGGGTGGTGGAGTCTCCTTCCTTGGAGGTCTTTAAGCAGAGGCTGGATCCATCTGTCGGGGATGCTTTGACTGGGAGTTCCTGCATGGCAGGGGGTTGGACTGGATGGCCCTTGTGGTCTCGTCCAACTCTGTGATTCTATGATTCTAGGTATAGGATTTACCATAAATTAATAATAACAATAGTAGTAACAATACCACTTGTAGCCTAGTTGGCTCTCTTGTAGAAATAATGAGGAAATTTTAAGAGCTGCAGGCTAGGCTCTATGTCAGGTTTCATTGTTTGATATTCACTTTCAAAAATGTGTCAGAACATGTTTCTGGTATTTAGGAGATTACCATACAAAACTCTAGAGAAAGAATTGAAGTGGAATTACAACAACTGGTTCCACCATTTTTTGCTTGATGTCAGCACTCATCCATTGCTGACACATTGCTCTACCTATTTGTACTGATGTATATATTTTATTTAAATTTAGCAGCATGCCATTTTGAGGTTATGATAAAATGCTGCAATATTTCCTGTTTCCATGTAAGTGGTTGTGTAGGTTTTCAAGATACATAGTGTGCATTTCAAGCGACACCTATGTAGGACAGCATAAGGTTTCCCAAAGCAGACTTCAGTCTCACTGGATCCACTGATGCAAGCGATGAAAGTGTGTGGCTATCTGCAGAATCACTGATCCTAAAGCAACCACATGCAAGTCCGAAATCACCAATCATCAGAAATCAGAGGAGACAATGGAATCTTGCAATTGTGGGTCTAATCACATTGTTACGAGATTTGGGGTTAAAAAGGCACATGGATAAAAGAGGAAAAAGAAGGGGTGGAGGCTGTGGATAGTGCAGAGGATACCGAAAACAGATAACACAAAACAAGGACTACCTTAAGTGGTAATGCAGAAAGAAGCATTTTAATAACATTATTGATACCATTGTAATCCTGTTAAAGAAACTGTGCAAACAGAGTGCAAAAGCCCCCTTGTGCAATAATCTCCTTAAACATTAGGATGTCTTGAATTTTCCTTATGTGCCTGCTGATTTCACCAGAATGTGCTCCTGGAATCATTATTTCTGTTGTGCATTTCAGTTGTTTTGTACTTGAACTATCAGTGTTATTAAGGAGTAGGGGGAAAGGAGTATGTTTTGACCTCTGTACTTTTATTGAACTGGGTGACTTTAGTCTGATACAAGAAAGCCCCAAACTCCTATCCTGTATCTGAAAAGCTAGCATGTATGGAAGAAAGGAGCTTAAACTTTTATTCCATAAAATGCTAGCTACCCATGTGGAGGGATTCCACACACACATCCCTAACATGGGGAAGCATTTATCACATACTATTTTTTAAGTGTATTTGAGAGCATGGAGAGGGAGAGAAAGGCAGAAATCCAGATGACAAGAAAGGAGCATCTGCAGCAGAGGCACAATGTATTAGGGCTACATCCACAGTGCACAAATAATCCAGTTTGACACCACTTTTAACTGCCAGGTCTTAATGCGATAGAATTCTGAGAATTGTAGTTTTGTGAGACATTTAGCCTTTTTTGACTCTAGTGCCACCACAAATTACAGTTCCCAGAATTCTGTAGCATTGAGCTATGGCAGTTAAAGTGGTGTGAAACTGGATTATTTCTACAATGCAGATGCAACCCAAGAGATGCATAAACTTACAGCTTTATATGCAGAACCCAAAGACTTAAATGCATATTACATGGAAAGCGAGTCAGAAATGTGCATTTGTTTACAGCTGTGGGACTCTGTTTAGAGTCCAGAAAAATGCAAGCTGTGTATAAATGGAGATCCATTTATATGCAGCTTTAAAAATGTCACAATTACAAAAACATTGTGCAATCAACAAAAACCAAGAATTTATTAAGCATAACAGCAGCTTAGATCATTTCCATAATAGAGAATATGTTTAATTCTTCCAACGACAAAGTAAAAAGTGCCATCTTCTAACAGTTTAAAAGATCCGATCAGAGGACACATGTGAACCCTGTTCCTATGATGGAAACACACAGATTATATATATAAGAACTCTGGTAATAAGCAATGATGTTTTCAATCCTATATACATTACATATCTGGAAGACTGGCTAAATTCTGTAAGATTTCTGTGTAGTCATGCATCAGAAAGCACTGCAGGACTGCAATTCTTTTCACACTTAGCAGCAAGCCTCATTGACAAAAGGTGAAAATTCTTCTGAATAACAAATAGACTTAAAACTGTGTTATATTTGCTTTATTTTCTCTTACGTATCATACATGAGTGTAATTTCCTCCGTCCCCATCTCTTTTTATATTTATTTGCCACTTAACATTGTTCTATAAGTGACAACCCTCCTTTTATTCCACTCAGTCTGAAACAAATAGTCTGTATTATACAGTAAATCTCACTCCAGGTATGACTGTAGAGTTGTAGATTGCCCCAGAGGTGTACATAGTATCTCTGTGTGTTGTGTTGTGTTGTGTTGAACATACCCTGGAATTCTATATGGTGTGCTACAGAGTGCATGTTATGACATGCAATGTCAGAGTTAGTCTAATAAAGCTCAAGGGAATTCATGCAAGTCGTTCTTCTTGCCAGATTGTGCTTCAGGAGCAAACAGCTTGTGGCAGGCAAGTGCCCTAAATTTCAAAACCACGTATTTGTGTCATCTTTTGATTGTAGTATGAGGGCTTCATCCACAAGGTCTAGTACGTCTCTGAAATGACCACTTCTTTCTCTTGCTCTTGAACGGAAACAGGCAGTGAAGCCCTGTCAACTCCAGCATGCCATCCCATGCCACCCCATCCAAGAGCTGGATATGCCATAGAACTGCTACTAGTACTTCTCCATTCCTTTCACACTACACAGTTGTGGTGCTATATTTCACTATAACTTCAGTGGCTAAATTCTGTGGAATCCTGAGGTCAGTAGTTTTGAGTGGGACTATAGCAATCTACCAAAGAATTCTGAATGTCTCTCCATAAACTGCAAGTCCCAGGATTCCATATGCTCATCCCATGGCAGTAAAGGTAAAATCATACAGCTATAACTATGGAGTTTATCATACGGGAGGAATTTCTCCCAATTTCGAATGGAGCCAATTCGAATTCACGTAAATTCGCTAGTTTAGTGAATTTACATGAATTCTAATTGTGTTTGGAATGCATTCAGAATGACTTCCCATTTCCAAAAATGACCCCCCCATTGCCCAAAATTGCGTGAGATACTCTAATACACAATTACGTGAAACCCCATGATTGCGTTCGGAATGACTTCCCTTTTGCCCGAAATTGCATGAGATACACTCATATGCAATAACATGAAACCCTATGATTGTGTTCGGATTGCCATTGCATTATACCCCCAAATTCTGTCGTATGATAAATTCCTATGAAAGATTCCCTGTTATGTCGGCTGTCAGTTACTGAGGAATGCCAATAGCAGTATATCTTGTTTTTTCAGGTGTGCTAGGATAACCAGGACTCACTCTGTGTTAGAGAAGGGGGCTGCACTAACATTTGTGCATAGAACAACTTCTTTAAACTGGGCTCTTTGCCAAAACACACACACATACAAAACATCCATCCTATCCCTGAGTGTATTGCGACTTAATGGTATGTGTTTGTAGTGGGCCTTTTTGATTTATTTATTTTTTACAACAGCAAAATGTGACCCAAAAGAAGCAATGTATCTCTCTTGGCCTGTTTTTATTGTGAATTTAACTGTATCAGTGCAGTGTGAAAGAGTACACTGCATTCCAGCTCAGCCTGATTTCCACTGGATAAACTACTCTTTAATACAAAGAGAGAGACAAAGGAATAAAATTTTTGTCTGATGGTCTGAATGTGGTTCACACCACAGGCATTGACTCACTGGGTGACTTTTTGATTAAATATAAACTTTGCATGTCAGTCATCCTTTTTTCCTTTCTTTTTTGCAAAATCGTAGCAATTTTTTTGTGCCTATAATAAAGGGTGATTTTTGGACATTATTTTGGAATCCTCTAAAGCTTCAGGTATTGGTTCCGCCATTTGTTTGGAATTGTTTGTCACTGTAGGCTGCAGTCATATACCGGTAACCCTTTCCTGGGAATAAGAACTATTGGAAATAACCTCTCAGTAGTTGCTTTCTTTCACTAGTGGCTGTCGGGTGTCTGGCCACGGCAGGAAATACGCTAAGGAGGTCACACCACTGACCCCCAAACATCTGCCTTTTGGCAGAAATGGGCTGTGGCATTCACCTGCATCCTTTTAAAATGCCAGAGTTTAGTGGAAGAGATGAGGTGAGTGAGTCAAGGACCAGCAGAAGGAGAAAGGAGAGGCCCCAGGTTTTGTTTTTTAAAAAAACAATTTATTTATTTATTTATTTATTTATGTTCTTTTTAAATTTTGTTTTGAAAAACATAACATCTTACCAAATTTTCAGTTTAACCACATGAAACTAAATACATGTAAATACATTTATTGTATTTTGTAATTGTAAGTTAAAGGTATAATTTTAATTTTGCTGGTTGTTTATATGTCACAATTATTGCCTTTATATTCAGTGACACATAGTAATTATAGTTTATGAGTAAAATCAGTGCAAAAAACACTACTAAAGGTTCTGTGTGGTGTGGTATGGGGGAGGTCAATGGGGGGGGGGTGATACCCTGAGTTTCCACACTAGGGGATGCCAACCCTAGTGAGCCCACTGCCTCAGTCCTCTTTATTTAACATTTGACAACCCTGGGTCTTCTTTTTCTAAGCACTCTTTCTTGGTCAGACTACAGAGAAAACAAAGTGAGAAGTGTAAGGGCAAATAATTTAATACAAATGCTTAGGCTGCTACCCCAAATATGCATTCTACAATATCATTACTTGCTTTTGTGCAAAAAAATAAATAAATACTAATCTGATGTTATACATTGATGCAAGCTTTTTCTCTTCTTTTTTATTTTTGATTCCAACAAGCTTTAAATAATCTGTATGCTGCTAAAACCACTAGAATGTGATGACAGAATAAAGAAACAGCACACAGCAGCTACTTCCATTATAAACATAGGCTGCGGTTAACATAAATATTACATTTTGACCCTAATCCCTCCCGCCTTTGCCACAAATGGTATATGAAGAGGGAATCCCCCCCCCTTCCTGGTTTAATGAAATTGTCATATAATCTTTATAGTACTTCTTCATAATTCTGGGTTTTTTTTTCCAAATGTAATCCCGGAGGCTTAAAAAACAGTGTTCCCCTACAGAATGGAGTGCATGGTGAAGCAGACAGCTGAATGATGCTTTCAGTGAGAAAGGAAAAGATACTGAGGGATTCTGTGAGTTTCATGGGAAAGAGATCCTTGAATTATCTCTAGGCACATCTAAAGGCTTTAGGAGGGGAGATTATTTTTCACATCTTGAGAGAAAAGGTTTACTGTACTAGAAATTGTAGAAGCTGCTGCAATAGTATTCAGAAAGGTACAACTTAAATGGGACTTCAACTATCTCTTTGCCACCCTGGTGAGTTCTTCTTAGATTGAAAGGATAAACTGCCAAGGATACATTTTTAAAGCTGTTGCTTTAAAAATCTCTCTGCTTTCGAGAATCCTCAGGCATGAACTTCATGCCAATTCTAGAAATGTATCCTGTAAGACATTATTTTTTAGGCTAGCGACCAAGTAACAAGGTTGAAGTAAAAGGATACTATGAAGTGATTTATTATTAGGATGTAAAACATCCTTGTCTCAACAGGGCTCTGTCCACACTGCAGAATTATAGAGCTATGATCCCACTTTAACTGCCATGGCTGCATCCTATGGAGTACTGGCCTTGGGAGTTTAGGAAGGACATTATTCCTTGGGGATTTTAGATGATGATCACATCAAGAAAGAAACAGATTTGGCAATATTTATTGCACAATGATGCCTCTGATATATTGCTTTGTCCTCAACCCATCCCTTTTCACTGATGGGGGAAACCCGTCCATGGTTTGGTGTCCCCTCCTCCCCCTTCCCCCCTTAAAACTTCAGTCATTGTACCAAAGCTCTGGAATTAAAAACAACAACTAAACACTTGCTGGGTAGGGCATAACGCATGAGGGCAGGGTTAAAGGAGATTCGGGTAGGATGATGAGGGAAAGCAACCCCAGTCATAGATTGAGAAGAATTGTGGTGACGGCTTGTCTACAAGTGATGTCTCTCCCCTTCCCATTTTAAAACTAGTGTGAGTGCTGTGAGAATGGGACTTGTGCAGTAAAGTCCTCCGTCAGAGTTCTCTATGCCTCCCCAAATTACAAAACCCAGGATTGCATCAGATGGAACCATGGTAATCAAAGTTGAATAATAGTGCTGTCATTGTATGGTGTGAATGGGTTCCAGGACTTTAAAATTCATCCTTATTTCATGTAGATATTGACACTATCTAGGCCCTAGGGGATTGTCCATGGTAGGAAAGCATCCAGGATGAAAATAGCTTTTATTCTTTTAACAACTGCATGAAGATTAGGACCTCAATAAGATAGACTTTTTAGATGGCAGATATGTACTTGGGATGAAACTTTAATTCATAGAGCCACAGAGTTGGAAGAGACCTCATGGGCCATCCAGTCCAACCCCCTGCCATGCAGAAATACACAACCTAAGCACTCTTGACAGATGACCATCTGTTTAAAAATCTCCAAAGGAAAAAAAAAAAACAGTACTTTTTGCTGAGTCTCAATCTGGGAAACCAGAAGAAGCTCCTGAAGGCTGAGAGGAGTTATCAACCCAACATCTTTAGGGTGCCTGCTTTTTATCACATCCTTTACGAGTGTTGTGGGATTGCAGGAGTTGGTGGCAGTTGGTGGCTTCCATGTTATTGGGTAAGTGAATCCAATCAGGGTTTTAGTATAAAATTATGAACTAAAAGGAGGAACGGATTCACTGCCCCACAGACATGAAAGCTGTGGGATGCAACTGTGAAGGAATTGTTTAAATAGAGCACAGCTAGTAGTTTCTATAATGGAAAGGCTAACTTTATGCAACAGCAAAAACGAGTATAGGTTTCTTGTCACACTGTGTTCCTCAGCTACTGTGTAACAAGTAAACACAGCAGTTACACAGCACATTTTTAGCACCCAAATGCCCTGTAGATTTTGTCTCAGATCAACCTTGTAAGACAGGTCATAAAACCCAGTTTGATGTAGGCATTAGATGAAGCGGACCACCTTCAAGTCTCAGTTTAGCCATGAAATGTGCTAAATGACTTCCTGTTTTCATTCTTAATGTAATTTACTTTGCAGGGTTGTTGTGGATGTGAACTAATAACAGTAACAATAACATGGCACCCTTACGGTGTACATGGACAGGATGATCTCTGAAACTGAAAAAAGAGTGGCTACGACAGCTTAGTATATTGACTGTACTGTGATAGCAGTTCTCATGGTAGCCAGGCAGTATTCTCCAATATAGCCCAGCTGCTCTTGTTAAACACTGAATTAGAAAATAGGAGGGAGGAGAGGAAGGAGAAGATCATTCTTGCATCCATGAGAAATTTTTACAATAAGACTGTAATTTTGAGGATACAGGCTATTAATGGATGGGTAGCAGTTGAGGATCTGCATCTTATTACAGAATCAGAGACTTTACTGTGTGATCTACTGAGAGAGAAGTTGTTAGTGTCTTTCTCTTAGGCTAGTTTTCCATCAAAAAGAATGTATCATTTGAACGTGTTTGCATCTGGATTTAGAAAATGTTTGGTCAGAGAGAATTCAGTCGGCAATAGAGGAGATAGGTCGAATGGCCTTGTCTCTTTGAAGCTTTTCAGACATCTAAAAAACCCAGCTTACCTTTTCCTGTTTGAATCCTCTTCCAAGATGCAGCCAGGTATTATCGCTCGCATTTTGCCACCTATGCCACCTCTCGACTAAAACTCAGTTCCCAGCCATGTCAGCCAGCCGATTTTCAAAGCCAGGAAGCTCCTGACTGCGAATCAGACAGCTGAGCATGGTTGGGAGCCGAGATTTAGTTAGGTTTTAGGCAGAAGGCAAAATGGGCAGCAAACAGTGAGTGATTATACCCAGCTGTATCCCAGGAAAGGTAAGCTGGGTTTTTTAGCTGTGCAAAAATTCTGTTCTCTTCTGTTGCTGATCCATTTTTTAAATAAGCCTTGTAATTTGGGTCTTTATCTTGAGTTCTTGTTAAACTTGCAATGTGTGATAGGCTATTAGCTTGTATAGTAAAGTTTGATCGATCCTTGTGTGCCATAATCAATCATAATTACAGTTGTTGCTTCAATGCCATTTCATTTGATTTGTTCTAATGCCTCTCTAACAGATCGGAAGAACTGCAGAAACGACAGACAGTATTTTCGACTGTGAATGAAATTTGAATAGAAATCAACATTTCTTTGCTGTTTGTGTGATGCAACAGTGTCCAGCTATGAATCAAAAAGATGCATTAGAAGAAGCTGAAGGAAGCTCTGTTCCCTTATGCTTGGTCTGTGGCCAGCCACATCTACCAGAAGAGAACCATGTGTACAGCTACACTGAAGATGTGGATGATGATCTCATTTGCCACATTTGCTTGCAACCTTTGCTTGAACCACTGGACACTCCTTGCGGGCACACCTATTGCACAGTTTGCCTTACAGATTTCTTAGTGGAACAAGACTTCTGTCCCATGGACCGTAAAACTCTGATACTACAGACTTGCAGAAAATCGAGCCTACTGGTGAATAAACTCCTGGATAAGCTCTTGGTTAGCTGTCCTTTCACAGAATCCTGTTCAGACGTTGTGCAGCGCTCTAACCTTGAACAGCATTTTCAAAATGGGTAAGACCTTTTACATGTCTTTTCCATAAAAGCCGAGAATTTCTTCAGGGCCAGCAAAAGAACCTGATGTTTTCAGCAAGTTCAGTATTTTTATTGTTCTGTTCTAGGGTAAATAAGTTGTCTGTTACATCTTATGTGTTCTGAGTGGGCCTGAGCAGAAGTGTCACTGTTTAGTACTAGCACTTTCATAGTCTCTTAACATGGTTGATGCTGCTGGGAGTTTCTGGAAATTGAAGTCCAAAACATCTGGAGGACCAAAGGTTCAACAGCCTTGCTTTAAACAAAAAGAAAAGGCCTTGTCTTGTAGCATATGATGTGTCCCTGTCACAATACTCCTACCTGATAGTTCCAAGTGAAGTATCCATGGGGATGAACAGGTTCCATGTGGATGAAACCTGTTTCTCACCAGATAGTGGCATCAAGCAAAGTTATAAATGTGCTGGGTTGCACTGTAAAATAAAACGGTTAATAACAAACAGACAACACTGGATACTGGTCTAAAAATGAACAACTGCCACTAAACTCCTAAAGTTAAAATGTTTACATTCAAGCAGTCATTGTTGTTCCAGTAAGAAAGTTAGAAAATAGTAATAATAGCCAAACTTTTTAAAAAATGAATAATAATATTTTTTTAAAAACAGGAGTGGTTTTTTTTAAGTCATTTGGATTAAACTGTGGTTTAAACCAGCCAAACCTGGTAATTTGTACTCAATTTCTGTGTCTCAGGGTGTCTCATCTGTGAAATTATGTGTGCTTATCTGTCTAGTTGGCTGAACCGGTCTCAGGCTAAGTTTAAGATTTATGCAGCACTTTGAAGGAATTTCTGATACACGAAGTACTACTTTTACTGTGCTAATTTGTTGTGTGCCTAGGGCTTAAATACATCTTTTGGCTTTTCTCAGATACCCAAGAAACATAAGTTGACCTCATGTAGCATGGTGTAACTGGTTTAACAGCTTCAACAGTTTTCTGTCTCCTACTCAATCTCAACACACCAAAAGCCTTTTTATTGCTGGTTTAGAGAGCAGACCCAAGACAACATACAGACTGGTCTCAATACCCTTCACCTTTTCTTGCCCAAGGCCTTTGAGTCAACCCCTTTGCAAGCTAATTGTAAATTTTGCCAGTACCTTTTTTGCAACGTTGCATCTGCTGTGTTGAAATCATTGGAAGAACTCAACTTTCACCCTGAGGTTATGGGACTTGTTTGAATAATACTTCCCTGTAAGCCAGGTGTGCTGATCACAGCTAATATTTCTTTCCTGCTCTAACTTGCAATACAAGAGATGGAGTTGATTTTTAGTATATTATTTCATTAGATTTTTTAAAAAATATTGTCTCAGCCAGTTGAAATCAGCCAATAAATAAAATAAACCAATAGCATGCAGAAGCAACTACACAAGGTGGACTTTCTGTTTGACATCTGGGTTTGACAGCTGTCATTTCGGAGACGGGTGTCTTGTTTCAGCACTTCAGTCCTTTCTGTCCTACCATGTGAAAGACCCAACCATTAGGTACATCAAAAATGTTTACATAGGTCAGGCAGACCTATCCATCCCAACACTGGCCAGTCTGAGACCAACTTCACTTTAACATCATACCAAATTATCTGAAAGCATTTATTAGCACATTTTAGTCCCCTGCACTCCACTGATCACATTGCAGACATTCTGCATGGCTGAGGTCTGTGACAGTGAAAAGCAGGGATGGAAATTATTATTATTATTATTATTTCTCAAAATGCTGAAGAACATTTTTTTCAAGCGTTGGGAAAATCCAAAAAGAAGAATTTTGAATTAATGAGAATTCAAAGTTCACCATTTATTTTGTGCAAAATTGACATGTGGTATTTTTGTGCAGAAAAATTTTTCTCTGCACAGGAAATAACATTAACATGTGCAAATAAAATAAAATAAAATAAATATGCTGTTTTCTATGCTAAAATACCATATGTAAATTTTGCAAATCATAAGTTTGAACTGCGAATGGTCTTTGAAAACTTGAAAGTTTTGAAGACTTTCTCACAGCAAGAAGATTGCTAAAATAACTGGTACTCACTGTATCCTTCAAGAAGACTGCTAGTAAAAAATAATATCCTTAGAAGTTTATCACATGTGACTTTAAAACTTCAATTATAGTTGTAAAACAACAGCTTAATGGAAACACTTATCACACAACATCACCTCCGACCCATAGCTGCTGTGTCTGCAATACATGGTTAGGGTGTCCCTTTTCATTGATGGGGGAAAGCCATCATAACCTACCAATAGTACAGCAGTCCCAGTATGCCTCACATGTGAAACCTCATTGCCACTGTGGTTGCAATATTGGCAAACATGAGGTTTCACATTCTCCTTCTATCCCCCTGACCCCCCTCCACATCACTATTCCCAAGCAGACTATTTATTTTTTTCTATTTCTTTTCTTTTTTATTTTGAAATATAAATCATATTAACAGAACTCTGTAATTGTGGTTAAAAAGTGAAACTAAAATTAAAATAAAACAAAAAGCAGGCTTGGTAGGGCATAGGGCAGGGAGGCAGGGTTAAGGGGGAGTCTGGAAGAGAGCATAATGGAGGAAGCAACCTCAGTTAAATGACTGAAAACACTGCAATATTGGCTGTTGAGAAACCTGTATGTTTCCATATTCTTTGAGATTGTGGCAAGAGTAGGTCTTGCGTGATAATATCCCTAATGTCAGACAGCTGGGTAGACTACTCAGGAGTATTCCACTGAAACCTACAGGACTGTTCCGGGGAGAACAACAGAGTTCCTCATGACACGTCCCATATTCCCAGTTGACTGTTCATTTGGAAATTCTAGGCTTTTGCAGGTAAGAGGAACAATAGAGAAATCATGGTTTCTGGCCAGGTAGATCTGGACAGAGCAGCATTGGGAGCCCAAGTTTGATTTTCTTTTCTAGAACAAGCCACATAGTTATGTTCCCTTTTCGAAGAAGGGGAGATAATGAGGATTCATGGCAAAGATAGTTTTTTCAAACCTTCACTTGACAAGAAGTCAGGCATATTTGCTATTAAAACAGCATCCTGATTGTTTAACAGATGGCTAAATGAATCCAAGCACAATATCACAAAGTGTAACTCCTAATTGCATGTGTTATAATTTTAAATCTGCCTGTGTTAGCTTGTTTGTCTGGACAGATGTGCCTGCTTCCAGTTTGCCAAAAATCCAATCTAGATCTGATAACCAGCAGTCTGACTGATTCATAGATTCTCTCTCCCTCCGTCTGCTTGAATCCGTGATCAGATGGCATCACAACTGAGGACGTTTGAGATATACGTACATGACACTGCCTGCGTAGTTTTCCCCTTTTTTGCCACCTTCAGTTCCTTTCCTATTCCCTTTCTCCTATACAGCACAGCTCATAACCCATCTGCCTCTCTGGCCAGTGATGTAAATGTACCAGCTGCTTCTGAAGAACCACTCTGAAGAGTGCAGGAGGAGGCAGATATTTTTTCCTATGTGCCTGAACAGCCTGGGTGGGTTTTTTGCAGCAGTAAGTCAACCACACCAACATGCTCTGTCTGCTCTCTCTTAAACCTTCATATCTAACCTCCATCTGAGAATCAGATCAAATAATCCTCTTACAGGTCAATATTTTTTTTTACAGCACAGCTTCATTTAAGGGATTTGCATTAATTCATAATGTGCTTTCTTGATTGCAATGAAATGGGAAGGCAATGAAAAAAGAAAGGGGTGCTGATATTGGTTGATGTTTATAAAGCTTGAAGTTCTGTGTCCCACCAGAGAGAAACAGTGACAGAGGAAAAGGGGGCAAAGAGGAATCCTGGCAGCAGTTTTAAAATCTTGCACTTGAAAAAAAAATGAAAGCTCTCCTGTTGTTGGTCCTACCTTGGCTAAGTCCTGCAAACTACATAGACAGTGTGGGGAATCTGCATTTCCTGTACTCAGAGCTGTGAGTACTCACAGTTGTGATGTTGTGGTGATGTCTCTGTGTCTTGTCTCTGTGTTGTCTTTTTAAAAGAAAATGAGGTGGTATTGGAAACTTCTTCACTGATTTTGTGGAGTCTTCGTTGATTCTCTTTAATACATGTCTCTGGATGGATAGATGGATGATAGATAGATTGATTGATAGATAGATAGATAGATAGATAGAGGAACAGGCTTGGTGATAGCCCCATGCCTTGTCTCAGAGATTTGGAACAAAAATGCCTCTTTGTATTTTCCTTTTCTTTCAAGGTGCTGGAAACAGCTGAGACAAACCAATTAGTACTGAGTTCACAACTGGGATTGGGATCTTTTCCTTTAGAATAGATTAAAGCAGATGAATAGAACACCTTGTACATAAATAGGTCTCTAGTCAGCACACACTCACAGTTGCTTTTCACAATGCATAATTTGTGTAGGAGCATGAAAATATACCTCATATCTATTAATCCGGAGGTTCCCGGTAACACTGTTTCATCTGAAAAAGAATCACGGGATCATCATCTCAGTTGGTGTGTATGTGTGTGTATAAACACAATATGATTGCTGTTTTCCACTGTTCAAAATAAATATATTATTTTAATAGTAATGCTTGTAAATGATTCTCATTGATTTAGCTTATAAATATCATGATGAACAGAATGCTGATGATTCTTACCAGGGTTTATCAGTGGCAATGCATAATCTGTCAAATGTGTTCCAAAAAGAAATGGATTAGTATGTATGGAGCAATATGTTACATGAATTTACTCGATGTATGCACACTTCATATTTAAAATGCACTAAATGATGGTAATGTGCTTTCAAAGTAGGTGTTAAAGTAATGCTCATTCTATGTTATGTGTATCTGCTGATTTGCCTGGAATGTTGCTACCAGAATGAGTAGCATTTTTAGAAAACAATGTATGGCAGCTATTAATATTTTAATCGCCTCTTTAAAAAATGAGAATCCAATTCTGTGTTTCTTTGAGGCTGATGTAGTCACTTTCAAAAAGAAACTGATTTGAAATGTGTGATGGAAAGATGATGATATCAGCTAAAGAGGATAATTAGGAAGACAGCAGTTAATTCTAAGCAGCAAGATTAAACCAGACCAGATGAACTTTCATCATAAAGACAATGGCATCTGGACATCCAGTTTCCAGGAAAACAAACTGATGAGATTAATCAGAGCATATGCACAGAAAACTCCTCCTTGTTGCTGTTTCCTAGGGAATTCTGATTCATTTCTGTCACACACAGAGAGAGCTACTATATACAGTAGCTATTCCATTTGATCCTTTTTTTTTTACTCTCTAACCTACAAACTCTTAACTACGGTTTGATTGATATTCTTCTTGACACACT
Source organism: Urosaurus nigricauda (assembly GCA_034509955.1). Classification (NCBI taxonomy): domain Eukaryota; kingdom Metazoa; phylum Chordata; class Lepidosauria; order Squamata; family Phrynosomatidae; genus Urosaurus; species Urosaurus nigricauda. The sequence goes on along the minus strand of JAOEGL010000005.1, from coordinate 131,339,498 downwards.
GTTTACCCAATTGGTTTACTGTTGGATGTGATTCGCCAGTTATCAGCAATGCACAAATCTGTTTAGTGGTATGCTACTTTTCTGGGGTGGAGAAAGGAGGAGGAAGCAAGAACAAAACACCACACAGAACTGTATGTGAATTGGGTCAGAGCAACAAAATTAGGGTATGAAATCAGCACATGTGCACACCACAGCCATTGCTCTTGTTGAAAAGGAGTCAGTACATCAAAGCTTGAATAGGAGACTTCCTTCTTCATGTGGGTTTGGTGCTTCTGCATGCTACATGATGTAGCATAATGGGGCTCAATGAGATAAATCCAGAGTGCTATGGCAGGCTGAATTTGATTTCTCTGTTTGGTGAATGCGGGGGGGGGGGGAGGACTCCACAATGTTTATTTTTTCCTAAAAGTGTTTTTTTTTTTTAATTCTTGATTTGTTTTGGACTTTGTCTGGGCCATATATAGAAGGGTCATCTAGTCCAACCCCATGGCATGCAGGAATACACAACTAAAGCATTCCTGACAGATGTCCATCCCACATCTGTTTAAAGACTTCCCTCTGAAGTTTTTATGTACCACCCTCTGAGGCAATCCATTCCATTGATGAACAGCTATTTTGGTAAAGAGAGAGAGAGAGAGAGTTCTTCCTAATGTTTAGATGAAATCTCTGGTAATTTGAATCTATTGGCTCATATTTTAGTCTCTGCAGCAGCAGAAAACAAGCTCTTCTACATGACATCTATTCAGATATTTAAATATAGCTATTATGTTATTTCTTAGTCAAGTCTTCTCAAACTAAACATACCCAGCCCCCTGAGTTTGCAGACCTTTAATTATCTTGGTCATCCTTCTCTGGATATGTTCCAGCTTGTTGATATCCTACTTGAACTTGATGCTCAGAACTGGACACAGATTCCAGCATTTTGATTCTAATCAAAACGTAATAGACGACACTACTATTTCCCTAAGTCACTGTTTCACTCAGTCACTCCCGAGTCACTCCCTAGTCACCGTGATCCTTATTGATACAACCCAGAATTGAATTGGCTTTTTTTGGATGCTGCATCACACTGTTGATTCATGAATACTAAAACTACTTTTCACATATGCTACTTTCAAGCCAAGTATTATCTATCCTAGATTTGTGCATTTCATTTTCCCACCTAGGTTTAGTACATTACATATGTCCTGGCTGAAAATCATTTTGTTTGTTTTCACCTAACTCTCCAATTTGTCAAGGTCATTTTGAATTCTGTTCCTGCTGTCAGTAATATGAGACAATCATTTCATCATTAGATATTTGGAACAGCCAGAATCTGGAGATATGCCTACCTGGTGGGAGCTATCCATGGACTAATGTAGACAGCCCTTCCCAATTTGCAGAGGATGTTGGTGCTGGAAATTCCAAGGCTTGAACTTGGCAACTTCAGTACAGGTTGAGTCTCCCTTATCGGGAATTCTGAATTCCAAAATATTCCAATACTCAAAAGTTTTTTCATGAGTGGTTAAGATAGTGACACCTTGCTTTCTGAGGCTTTAGTGTTCCTAAACTTTGTTTTATGCACAACATTATTTTAAAATATTGCATAAAATTACCTTTAGGTTATGTGTATAAGGTGTATATGGACCTTATCACACTAGCGAAATCCTGCTGAGAAATGGGATTTGAAGTAGATTTAAATTAGAAAAAAACCCTGCAAATGTGGGAAGTTGATCAAACGACGTTCCTGCAAACGTGAAATAACGCAAAGTTAAAGCAAAGGCAAAAGGGACAAAAATGGCAGTTTTTGTCCTTTTTGCCTTTGCTTTAACTTTGCATTATTTCACGTTTGCAAGAATGTGATGATATAAACTTCCCGCATTTGCGGGTTTTTGTTTAATTTAAATCTACTTCAAATCCCATTTTTCAGCAGGATTTCACTAGTATGATAAGGTCCTATAAAACATAAATGAATTTTATGCTTAGAATTGGGTCCTTCTCTCATTATATACATGCATGTCTATTCAGGTATTCCACAATTGTATATATCCAAAATCCAAAGCACTTTTGGTCCCAAGCATTTCAGATTAGAGAGATGCAACCTGTCAACACTCAACTCCTAATGGAAGTTCCCTTCCCTTCCCTTCCCTTCCCTTCCCTTCCGTATTATGTGTTTCCATAATATAGGACCAAGCCTAGGTAACACAAGCAGGTTCTGGGGCTTAGCCTGATGAGTAGTTCTTTTAATGAAACCCTGCCTGAACATTGCTTAACATTCCTGAATGTCAGTCACTAATTATATTGTGCATTTGTAGAAATTCCAGGGTTCGCCCAAGACTTTTTGCTACCTCAGTTGTCTCTCCTGTGTGAGCCAAAAGGTGCAATGCAGCATCTCTTCAAATGTCTCAAGGGGCTGTTATGGTAAAGCCAACCCTGGGAATTCTGTCCTGTGAGCAAATAGGGCTCTATGTAAAAAAGACGGTATATGGGGAAAATTGCTCAGGAGCAGTAGACAGGACCCAGCAACTGGCAGAACATTGTGCAGGACTTAGTAGAGGGGGGGGGGGGAGTGGTGGTCTACCAGGCTTCAAGAGAGTTATTCTCTTCCCACAAGCAAGGCCTAATACAGTGCACCCTTGCCTTATGCGGGGACCCGTTCCAGACCCTGCTGTGTAAGGCAAGTTCCATGTGTTCTTCAAACTAATGGGGCTCGTGCATGCCGTGCTGCACCATGCACACACTATTTCCTCATAAGCTGAAAGCCGCGTAAAGCGCACCCGCGTATGACGCGAGAACACTCTAGGTGCCAAAACAGACTTCAAAGGAAGTTGTGAAGAATGTGTTGCTTGCTTTTATATCCTGCCTTTCTACAAAAACACAAAACCAAAATCAAAACAACATACATGTATATCTCCGTTAATGAAGTAGATGTATTCCTGGGTTTTGTTTCTTCAAGAGAAACTTTGGTATCAGAGGTAGAAATAACATGGAAAGAATAGGGTTAGTTTTCTACACCACAGACAGAAGAAGAGCAGTTCAGCATGTTTCAGCAAACATTTTCTTCAAAACTAATGATGGGCACATGAGAAATGAAACAACTAGGTCAGGTTAATATTGTATAAGTAAACAACAACATTTTGAATCTTCTCAAGGCCACTTGAAAGCTTCTTTCCTAGGGTAATTCTTTTCTTTCAACAGTTTCCACTTTTTATTATGATTTCCATTTTAGTGGTGAAGCTTATAGATCTGTGTTTTGTCAACATGCCTGGATAACTGGTGAGGTAGGCTAATTTGCTTTTCCCTTTTCTTTGTGTTTTGTTATTCTCACATGCTCTGACAGTAGTTCTGCAGACAGCAGTTTACCTTGCTTGTTGTACAGAAGCACACACAGGTACAGTAGGATCACCCAAAGAGGAATCCCGTTCTTTACCTGGTCAAACTTTTTTGACTTGTTTACTACAGACATGCTGCTGCAACCCAGCACTAAAACTTTTCTTCAGCCTCCTTCACCATCCTCCCACTGCAATACTGCCAGAAAAAAATTATAACTAAACAGGAGTCAAGCAAAGGGAGTCTGGGCTAGGCTCCTGTAAAATGGCTTTGTAAAAAGGAGCTTCTTTTTATGGGCTTTAACTTAACTGAGATTTCCCTGTACTCAATGTGGTGAATAGTAGTGAAATTCATATTTGAAAGGCAATGTTTTTTCTGGTTTTGACTAGAATTTGGATGTCAAAGTAACTTACTTTATGTCTTCTCCCATATGCATTCAGCAGAGTAAATTGTCAATTTCTATCCTTAATAGTTCAAGCAGTCTTGGAGGGTGGTAGACTGGGTTACTTGGTAATATTTGACCTTTCACCTCTAAATTTGGTGTCTAGCAAACACCTCCCAGATGATTTTGGGCAAATCCTACAAAGATTCTGTAACTAGACAAGGAATGGGTAACATACGACCCTGCAGATACTGTTAACACTGCAATTCCCATCAGTCCTAGCCATCATATCAATATATAGAGCACCACAAATTGTCCACCCCTGATCTAGAACATTCCGAGGCTATGCAGTCTCCTGGCAGATGATTCCGGCTTGAAGTAATGATGGCAGAGATTGCTATAGGAAGAAATGAGGCAGAGTCATACCAACCATCAGCATCATTGTTGCCAAACAAACCAGAGTGTTCTCCCATTTTCAGTCAGGAATGTTTGTTAATTTAAAATGTCATCAGTGGGATTGAGAAAACATTTCTGAGTAACCAAATCAAACTTGGAAGCTAGTTATAAATAACTAGGTCACTTGTAGTTTATCCCATGAGAAGCCCTGGTGGTGCAGTGGTTAAATGCATGTGCTGCAGCCACTCACTCAAAACCATAAGATTGCGAGTTGAATACCAGCAAAAAGGACTCAAGCGTGACTCAGGCTTGCATCCTTCCGAGGTCATGAAAATGAGTACCCAGATTTTGGGGGGCAAGTAGCTTGCAGTTGTACACCGTTTAGACACCACTTAGGCAGTATGAAGTGGCATATAAATGAAGCTGTTTGTTTGTTTTTAGTTTTTGTAAAGATAAAGGTAGAGGTTGTGAAGTTATGTCAGACTATAGGAGTCAGTGCACATCTCCATTATGAAGCCAAAGAGCCAGCACTGTCAAAGACAACTTTGTGATCTTGTGGCCACCATGACTGCACAGAACTCTGTTACCTTCCCACCAAAGTAGTACTTATTTATCTACTTGCACTTTTACATGCTTCAAATAATTGAATTACTTTACAGTTGTAACATAAAAAGAGATCATAGAATCATAGAGTTGTAAAAGACCACAAGGGCCATCCAGTACAAGTTCCAACCCCCTGCCACACAGGAACTCTCAATAGGCATGTTGTTGCTGTTATCCTCCCTTCTTCCTCCCATTGAAATCATTCTGTGAGACAGAGGGCCTGGCAAACTCTTCTCTATCTTTCTGGTATATTGAGAGAGTTGCCAGAAGTATACTTGCTGATCAGTTCAGATATTATGTATACCATTGCGAATCCCAATTTTGGAAGAAAGGCAGCATACTACTACAGCTACTACTACTACTACTACTCATGATAATAATATTAACAACAACAACAGTCATGTAGCTGCTATCCATTCAGTGATGTGCCATGGTCTACAAGGTAAAGGGCTCAGGTACTGAGACTGTTGATTTTGCTTGCTTCCTTCTGTGGTCTCAACAGAAACATCATGAGCCAAGAAGGAAGAGGGCTAGCCCAGGTGATTGTGCACACATTGAGCAGTGGCATGTGAAGAGAAGTCAATTTGATTCCTTAAAAGGGGGGGGGAGGAGGGTGGTTCTGGAACTCAGGTGTATTGCAACTTGCAGCTAAAATTAGGATTGATTGAGCAATATGTGGCCCTCCAGATGTTTTTGGACTAGAAGTCCCATGTTCCTAAATTATTGGCTGTGCTGGCTAGAACTGCTGGGAATAACAGTCCAGTATCATCTGGAAGACAATTGCTGTCCATCCTTGCTCAACAGCAATAGGAAAACCTGTGAATACACCTCATACTACTGCTTCACAAAATACAAGAACTAGAAGCAAACATCAAGGCTGAACTGAGAGAAATTATTATTATTATTATTATTATTATTATTATTATTTATATCCCGCCCCTCTGGGTGAGCAATCGGAGCAAGGTACAACATATAAAATACAGATACTATTAAAATATAGCAACCCAATCCTTCCTCCCACCCCTTAAGACAGAATTAAACTGTGATAAGATTAAAAACAGTAGATAAAACCATAGAACATTAATATGGGTCTCATTAAAATGATAGGCGGCCTCGAAGTGACTAATGTCTCTGAGGGTGGGTCTATAGATTTAATCTATAGAATAGATATAATCATTGTTGGGGAAGGCCTACCAGAAGAGATGCGTCTTGACGGATCTCTTGAGACTGTCCAAAGTTGTAATAAGGCGCATCTCATCCGGCAGGCCATACCACAGCCTGGGAGTGACAGCGGAAAAGGCCCTCTGGGAGGTCTGGGCCATCCTAGTTTTCTTAGGCTGTAGCAGATTCCTCCCAGAGGATCAGAGTGTGCAAGGGGGCTCGTATGGGAAGAGGCGGTCCCTTAGATAGGATGGACCTGAGCCATGTAGGGCTTTAAAGGTCAAAACCAGCACCTTGTACTGTGCCCAGAAACTAATCGGCAGCCAGTGGAGAGATTTTAGCACAGGTGTTATGTGCTCTCTCCTAGATGCCCCAGTGACTAATCTGGCTGCCATATTTTGAACCAATTGGAGTTTCCGGGTTAAGCACAAGGAACCTTAATCCATAGTGAGTCTTCAATATAAATCCTAAATGTGGGAACCCTGTGCCCATTTTGATTCATATAAATTTTTAGTGTAGATTGAGCTTTCTTTATTCCAGGATCAAATGGAACACTGCAATTCAGCACTTATTCTCATTTGTGTCTTACTGCTGATTATGTTAAAAACAAAGGAAATTTTATTTGTAATATTTACTGTTGCACTGTTATCCCACCCTTTGATGGTGAGTAGAGAGTGATGCATTTTATCCTCACAGCATCCGCAGAGTGTACTAGGCTGTGAAATGGTTGTGGCTCAGGGTCATCCAATGAGGCTCATGGCTGAACAGATCTCCCAGTGCAAGCCTAATATTCAATCCAGTATATCTCATCCTAATTTTCATTGCCAAATTGATACATTGCATATCTGTAGTCCAAACTAATCATAAGGACCATCCTCTTTGACATTTGTGACACCTTTTCTAGTAATGTTGATTGTATTATATCAGGGTTCATCTTATATTGTCTTCTTCCACCTCCCACTAGAGAACTTTCCTACAATGTGCTGTGACAAATCTCTGTTGCTGTCATAGATTATAAACAAGGATGAATGGTGTAACTAATGCAATTTAAATGAAAGTACTAACATATTTTACCCTCCAGTGCATTTGAAAAGCTCTCGTATATTTCCTGGGCAGAATTTGGATCCAGATGATGTCATGTGGCATGTTTCATTTGCTCTTGGCTTCTTTATGACAGTTTTCAGAAATTGTAACATCAGGCAAAGTCAATTGGGGACAGGATTTCTGTAGCAAACCATCAGAACTGAATTGGATGATAAAGTTAAACTACAAGTAACAGGTAATACTGCTGTTAAGGCTGATGCAAAGGTCCTACCTCATGAATAAGCAATGCCTCAGTCATGGTTGAGTTTTGTATAAATTGTGTAAAGAAAACTGCCTTACATGCTTTCTCTTATATCACATGCCAACATTGAGTAAGAGACACCAAAATGGAAGGTATAATTCTATCTGCTGCATGACGCCATGGCTAGAATTTTTGATTTGGAACATGAAGCTTGCCTTCTTGCAGCCTCTGCAGCTGACCCTCTTGCAGTCTCTGTGGCATTACAACCAGACTGTGAAAGAGACTACAACTCTCTCCACCCATGCTGGCAGGGGGATCCTGGGAGCTGTAGGTCTCCTTCTCACTATATAATAATAGCACTTTGATACCTCTTTATGTAATATGGCTGCATTCTGTGGAATCCTGGGATTTGCAGTTTGGTGGCCAAAAATTTTAAATACCTCATGAAACTGAAAAAAAAAACCAGGATTCTATAAAGTGGAACAATTATAAAGTGGTATCATTGGACTATGATTCTGGAGACCAGGGTTTGATTCTCCACTCAGCCATGAAACCAACTGGGTGAACTTGGGCATGTCACATGCTCTCAGCCTTGGGGGAAATCAATGTCATACATTCTCTGAATTAATTAATTAATTGATATTGTCAGGAAAACCCCATAATAGGGTCACCATAAGTCAGAAATTACTAGAAGGCACACAACAACAACCAAAATTGTGTAGCATGCAAAAGACTATTGTTTATAAATGTAACTTTTCCGAGCTCTGGTTTTGAGGCTGGAAGAAGATAGTTTTGTCTATCTGACTCAGTTCTTCTTGGAAAAGGGATATAATACAGATGTGCTAAACAATTTGCATTAGGCTGTGAAAGCAGTTGTAGAATATACTGAAAAAGGGAATGTAGAGAAGGTGGGATGTGCTCATGGTGACCATTCCAGTAACCTATTCATCACAAGCATGGATGAAAACCAAGGTCTAATGAATAGCCATGTGAATGACAGCAGTTCCTCCTAGCCATTTCCCTCTGATGGAGGAAACACTACATAGCCTGCCTTGAGGCTATGAATCAGAAGCATGAGGTGAATATTGACAATAAAAGCCTTTCTAGAATGAAACTGAGTGACTGCAGTGCATCAGCAGGCCTAGTTCACCCAGTCCTGCTATATAACAATTAAGCTAGCTTGGCTGAGTTTTGGCAGTATGACAAGAGACAGTCATGGATCATGAGCTGTTTATCAGTGCTGATTAAAAGATGCTAATACTGGAAATAATTTCCTTTGCTTTCTCTCCATATGCCCTTCCCAAACTGATCTATAATAGACAAAAAGAGAAGTCTATTCTCAGATGACCCCTGTAAGCCTATCTCTACTATCCTGAAGCACATCCTATGGAGTGTGTGTGAGAGAAAAAGTGTGTGTGTGTGTGTGTGTTTTGTGATTATTAAACATCCTTGACCTTTGTGCTGAATCTGCCTCAAAGCTTCTAGGAATAGAGCAGCTGGTGAGTGTTTAGTGACCTTCTCCCTCAGCCATTCTGTCTTTTGGGGCTTCAGATTTATTTTGTCCATCTTGGCATGCGGCTGAATATCCAAAATATCCCCTGTGGGCTGAATGTGTGTGTATATATATATATATATCACATACGCGCACACACACGTACACATATGAGAGGCGGAGAGGAATGAACAGAGTCATAACACTGCTGATGTCAACAAAAGCTTTTAAGGATCACAGTGAGCTGTGTACCATTATTCTTAACACAAGGGAAAAGATACAATTCAAGGTGCTGCTGTTGTCGTTGGTTAGTCCTTTGACACCCTTGTTGTCAGCCTTATCTTGCACTATAACACAGCATGTGTTATCTGTCTCTGTGCCACCAATGGCAATGTGAATGGGTTGCCATAGGGTAACAATTCCATTTCAATCATTGTTTCATTTACTTCAATGTTTATAAGAATTGACCCCAAATCACAAATGTCTCCATGTTTGGAAAGGAAAGAACTTTAAATGTCAAATGCGGAAGAAACCAAAATTGACAGATTTGTGGAAGCATAATCTCAACTGTAATACAGAAGGGAGGTAGCAGCGCTTAGAAATTATATTGTGGACTACTGGCTGTGGGATTCTGGGATTTGTAGTCCAAACATGAATTTTTCCAAACTCTGCTCCTAATTGTCTGTAAAGGAGGGTATAGCAGGTTCAGGGTGAGCTGGGAAAAAGGAAGGCTTAGTAGGCACTGGTACAGTCCTTTGTACTGAGACAAGTTACTCACTCTGAGGCAAGAATACGGATATAATATTCAAACTCATATAGTATTCAAACTGCTGAGCCAGCTAGATGATGTCAAGTAGAAGGCTGCCATGCTTCCTTCTAGGCTTTTTCAATGCCTTGCAAGAGCAGTTTTGGGGTGCTTCAAAATTAAGCTTTTATCATGACATCTTCCAGCTTGTTCATGAAATTCTTTTGGAGAGGGATTTCCAAATGACAGTGGCCAGTATTCTATATCAGCTACCTATCTTAGGACTTTACCACACAAGGCTAAAAAGCAGAATTTTAACAAGATTAATGTGCCTCTTACCAGTATTTATCACATTACATCATGCCCGTCTTGCTGCTGATTTGCATTCAATTTGTTACTGTAGTGCACCTTTTCACTGATGGGCAAAACGTGCCAATAGCGTCTAAATCTCATTGCTACTCCATTACTGCCTTTGTGCATAGGTCCCTTCCGCTGCAGTTCTGCTTCTCAGGCAGTGATGTGTTGTGATTCTGCTCCTCTCTCCCACCCCTTGGGGTGATCACAGCTCCTTCCCGAAGCCAGCTGTTTGTATGCACATTCACCCAGTAGCTGGTTTTGAGGCCGTTGGCAGCTGGAATGGCTTAACCTCCACTTTCTCCAGAAGTGCAGGGCCACTGTGTGGACATGCAGCCCTGCGTTTCAAGAGGGGAAAGGAGTGGGCATCCATACAGGTGGTATTTGGCAGTGTGGAAAACAGATCACACAAAGTGCTACTGTTGGCAAAAGCGTGATAAGAAATGATGCCAAACGGGTATGCTTCCATTCTTAAAGTAGCATGATTGTGGCAGGACAGCAGGGTGGTGTGATAAAGTCCTTAGTATTCTTAACTAAATAACCTCTCCTGGCCTGACTAAGTAGCAATTGTGAATATGGAACAATTACTTAGCTCCCTGTTCTGTATTCATGATCACTAGTTCATCACCATTTTGACACCTTGTAACTCCCCTCTGCTGGGCACCAGCTGCATGTGGAGAAGGTCAAATCTACTGGCAATCACAACACAGGTGAATAATATTTCCATCAGATTTGGAGGGGTATATTTAACTAAGTAGTTGATGCAGAATATGGCCAATAACTTTGTCTTAATAATCTTTCCAAATTTTCCACCATCACTCCCCCCCCCCCCAAGAAATAACTCATTCAAGGAAAAAAGAATAGAATGGCAGCACTAAACTGGTAGGACTAGAAGTCCTCTGTCTGGAAACATCTGAAAGCAGCAACAATTTTCCTGTACCAGCAAGACGTTACAGGGCATAGGGCTCCAGCTGTCAAACACCATACCAAAAATACCTGATGACCAGTCTTTTCCACTGAAAAGGGATTGAACCAAAACACTCTGCCACTTTGTACTTGTAAGACTCAATTAGTTACAAATAGTTTGGAGGTTCTTAATGTGCTTGTTCAGATGTATCCCAATGCAAGTTACTTAAAAGCAATATCCTTCTGTTAGTGTGTTAAACAAGGTGTATCCTATAGATGCTAGGAATATGCAAGGACATTGCAGAATCATGTGCTATCCCACATCTTTCTGCCATTATATAGTTAAGTAGTAGGTCTGGCATTTGCTCCTCCTAGGCCCAAAAGTGTTTAGAGGAACCTTTCATTATTTTTAAACATTTAGATTTAATTCCTGAGGAGAGTACTTACTGTGCTTGCATGGGGGAAGGCATAAGATTGCCCACTGTCTTCACAATGCGTCAATTGACATATGAGTACTGCTTTTATAACAACTGATGATTTATATATGTGTGTATGTATGTATCTATATGTCTATCACAACATAACAGCCTGAATGGCATGCAGAGCAAATTTCAACTATTTTTTCCACTACCGTAAACATTTGAAAATACACTTTTAAACTTGAATCCTATTGGTTGGTTCTAACTGGAATATACCCATTGACTCACGTGGTAACTGATGAATCAAGATGCAGGTAAAAAGCCCATTGCTTCATTGGGTCTACTCCCGTTGAGATAAGAAATAGGAGTCCTGTGTCTCCTGTTTTGAGGGATGACATAAGTTACATAGCAATATGGGTATTTTGCTCTGTGATTGATTGATTGATTGATTGTGTATATGTGTGTGTGTGACAGAGAGATGCCAATTCCTGCTTCCTACCCAATTTGGGATGGAATATGGGATAGAGTAAGATAGATGTCTAGTCAATTTGAGCTCTTAGATTAGTCAGAGAACTGTAAAACTCCTCTTTGCCAAAAACCAGTTTATTTTGGATTAGCCATGTGACAAAGTTCTTGACCCTCTGGCTCATCAGGAAGTACCCTAACAATTTTGATCCTCCCTTGAGTCAGTGAGGCATAGGCATTTGTCTGCAATGCTGCCATGCTTAGAGGAAACAATTAGTACAATGACTTTGACCATTCCACATAAATGAATAATTTCTAAATTATCCTTGTCTGCAAACACTATTTAAATCTCTACCACATTATCAACTAAACTAACCAGGAAACAGTTATATATTTGCTAGGAGAAGATAAACATTTGCTCTCCTTGTTCAAGATGTAAGTATATATCTTTCAGTATAGAGGATTTCCTCACTCAAACCCCAAGAAACAGACTTGTTAATATGAAGGATCATCAGGTCTACTCCCTCTTGTTTCAGTTCTCATAACCCTGTAAGATTCCCTTGTTATGGCAAATTAGAATTACAAGAGAAGATTTCAGCAGAAAGAAAATAATGATGTCTGTTCGTGTGTATTTTTGTGTGCTTGCAGAAGCTTTTGGATCTTCCCTTTGCATTGAACTTAAGAGACTCTGTGCAATATTCAAGGAATGCGATGTTAATTTATCTCTTTCCGGGACCAAAATTTATTTTTGTATTAGCCTTGATACAGTACATAAGGAAAACATTAAGTTGGCCTCTGCTTTTTCTTGGACAGTGCTTGAAACAAGCTGAATAATGTGCAAGTTATTTTGACAACTGATCCAAAACACTAGAGAAGACAAGTTTGTTGACACATTGTTGGTGTGGTTTGAGATTAAGCAGGAAACTTTACAAATGGTGCATCATATCACAGTCATGAATGATAACTTTATTATATTTGTTTTTAACAGAATAAAGCAAGAGACTATAAGCTAATGCACCTTCAAACTACACTCATCCTTCCACATTCGCTGGGGTTAGGGGCACAGGACCCCCACGAATGTGGAAAAACTGCAAATAACAAAAACACTATGTTTTTACCTGAAAATACACCTCTCAAGGAGTATCTAGGTTCTCCAATGCAACTCTGTGTTCAGCATCTGCTAGACACTGACCATAGAATTGTGCTGGAGGAGCTACAAATGCCTAGTTCAGTGTTCTCTCTAAGTCCTTCAGTGTGACTTTTGGTCCTTCAGTGCAACGTTTGGTTAAAGTTGACCATAGAGTTGCAGTGGATGATTTACATATTCCTAGAGAGAACATATTAATAAAATCTGTGAATAATCAAATCCGCAAAATTTGAAGCTGCAAATATGGAGGACGAGTGTATAGCACTTAAAACCTTTTAAATAATTACCTTTTTGGCAAAACTGAACCTGCCCTTTGGAACCATGTCATGGGCTTTTTTGGTGCTGTTTCCAGGGCTTGCTTTTTAAAGTGTTCCATGTAAAAGTTTGCTATCATAGGGCTCAGAGGGCTTCCTATGGTTACTTCCCATGGCCACAAGCTACTTCCAGTGGGACAGTGGATTCTATAAGCAGAGAGATTGGGTAGCCATTGGAAGCCCTCTGAGCCCTGTGATAGCAAATTTTTACATGGAACACTTTGGAAAGCAAACCCTGGAAACAGCATCGAAAAAGCCCACAACATGGTTCTTATATGTGGCGATGTGGATGACACTTTCACCATTTGGAGCCACATATACACCTCATCACTTCTCTAACCAGGTTCAAAAGTAAGTTAAAGACTATATTGTTTAGGGAAGCGTTCCCAGGATTGTGCCGTCTGCCCCAGGATCCCTCCTCTTAACTATGTATTAAGAACCCATGCCCTCCCTCCAGTCCATCTGCCTTGGTCCAGGCCCCAGAGGGAGAGAAGAACCACTGGATCTCATCCCCTTCCCCACCACCTTCCCCTTTTCCTTTTGTATTGTCTTTTAGACTGTAAGGCCTGAGGGCAGGGATTGTCTAACTATAAGATTGTATGTACAGCACTGTGTAAACTTACAGTGCTATATTATTATTATTATTATTATTATTATTATTATTGGTTATTCCATATCAGAAAAACCCAGAGGTGTGAAGACAAACAACCACCCAAAGGGAAGTTATTTTATCATATATCAGAGGAGTCACAGACAGGATAGGGAAACTGGTGAGGAAACACAACCTTCAAATGGTTCACAAACCGACCAAGAAAATCTAGCAAATGCTGTGCTCAGCAAAAAACAGGAGAGACCTTCTCAACAGCCTCAGGAGTTTATTGCATACCATGCAGCTGCGGACAAGTCTACATACAGACCACCATAGGCAGCGTTCAAACACAAATCAAGAAACACAAGAGACACTGCAGATTGGGTCAGCCAGCAAAATCAGCAGTAGCCGAATGCATTATAAATCATTCTGTGCATAAAATGCTGTTTGAAAACACTGAAATTCTGGACCATGCCAACAATTATCAGGTCAGAATGCACAGGGAAGCCATTGAAATCCAAAAGCACCTGGACAATTTCAACAGGGAAGAAAAAAGTTAGGCAAGTTTGGCTACCAGTCCTGAAAAACACTAAAATCAAGACCCAACAAATGCAAATGAAAACCACCCAGGGTCAGGGGTTTTTCTTTCTGTTGCCTTTTTTTTTAAACTGTTCATCTCTCACATCTAGACGTTGTGAAATTAAAAGATGAAAAGCATACATTTTTGTGTTCTTGTACACATGGGAGCAGTATGTTTTTTGAGAGATGAATAAACAGGTTTGGCGGCCAATATGTAATATGATATGTGCAAAACCTTATACAGTACCACAGTTAGAAAAGGGTAATATTTGAAGAAAACCTATCATAATAAAGTGGCCACTTTCCCTCATAGGGATTGTTTGAGTAATGTGCAGACAGTCTTTATGTGGTGGAAAAGTAGATAAGTAAACATCCTCCAATCATGCCCACAGTGGACCTTCATATCTGCAGGGGATCTCTTCCACACACACACACACCCCATGAAAAATGCAGGACCTCAAGTCCCATTGTCCCTAATGGTGGTGCAATGTGTATGTGGCTGCGTGCATGCACCACCATTTGGGACAGTGGGGCTTTCTGTCTGCAGATGCTCACATCCACAGATGACAAGCCCACAGATAGTGAGGTCCAACTGTAAATTCTCACACAAATGTGGTCATGAATCAAACTGGCATATGCATTAGCCATTGCATGGAATTCAAGCCTCAGATGAAGCCTTTTGCTTTCTCAGTAGAATGGGAGAGACAGACTAATTAAATTTAACGCATCAGAACATTTGCATGTCATTCAGACATCAGGTCTAGCACATCTAGCAGTTTTGTTTGTTCAACAAATATGTTGGAGAACATTCTTCGTAAAGAATAGAGGACTTCCAGGGACATTTTGCTTCCCTAAATGCTAGACTGTACAATCCAAGGCTGATAAACCAGAATCCTTTTTGATATCAGAAGAGATGATGGAACACATCCCCCAGATAGAATGTTGCTTTAGTTATTCTTTTAAAGTGCTAGAGCTCCACCTGACCCTTTGAATTGTTTAGATGGGCTAACTATTCATTAGAGAGGATTTTGTATCTGAATTTTGACTAATTTTAGTGCTAGTAACTTTGTTTTTGATATGTTTGTGCATCACTCATTCCCTTTAGATGTCCTCAAGTGCAGCTGTTTCTAGCAGCTGTAGGACTGAAGAGATATGGCTACATGTCCTGGCCATGTCAAGTGCACGTAAAGCTGGTGTCTTAACTTTAGTTTTCACACCTGGGAGGTTCTCTTCCACCAGTTGCTTTCAAGTACATGAAGCCAAGAATCTAGCTCAGACCTTCCCCTCAAATGAAAATGTTTGTCCTTTGATATAGTATTGTATTTAGAAGGCTCATCTTTTCCACTTTATATAACCAATGTGTATAGTTTGGAAGATTGCTTGGTCTCTAAAGAGTTGTAATCATACCACCATTGCCAGTAAGACTTTTTCTCTTCCAGTTTTCTTCTCCCAGATGAGCTTAAATTGCAGCACATTCTTGTTTTATCCAGCCAAATCATGAGGATAATAAAACTGAACAGTAATGGTTGCTACATTTCCTAGTATATGCATGTGTTTGTGTGTACTGTGTCTCCAGTGGTCCAAGCATCTCTATTTTTTAGTCACTTACCATCACAGTTTTTTTTTTAAATGGAATAAACCAGAGTAAAACAGAATAAAAGAAAGAGTGAGTATGACCAGTGGTGCCTGGTGGTTTCCATGTAAGTGGAGAGATAAATCCATTCTGGCTTTTAGGTTGACTTTTAAAGAAGCTGTCCAAGACGTTGTAGTTATTTTGCAGCATACCTGGGATAGCTTCTTTACAGTTCAGACTAAAATAGAGAATGGAGTGACTGCCCACGTGACTTGGAAGCCACTAAGATATGTATAAATCAGAAATGGGCAACTTGGATGGCTTTAGCAGCCAATGTTGCTTCCCAGGAAGCACTCTCGAAATTGCAGTATTTTTGCTTTTCTTCTAGAACAGTAGTGATGATTTATTCATTTATTTCTCATCCTTTCCCCAAAACTGGGACTCAGGAAGGTTCACAACATTTAAAAAGTACAATTAAAAACATACACAAAGAGTACATTAAAGTAGAATTAAACTATTTCAATATTAAAACAAGTTACATATTAAAAGAGTAAAACATAATTAAAGATAAAAATGTTAAAAAATACTTTAAAACTATATAAAAGCCTGTCTAAACAGGTAGGTCTTACTCTGCAGGCAGAAGGATAACAAGGACGGGGCCATTCTGGCCTCCTTGGGCAGAGAGTTCCACAGTCTAGGGCCAGCCATGGAAAAGGCCCTCTCTCGTGTCCCCATCAACCATGCTTGTGGAAGGGCCTCCCTGAGTATCTCAGAGCCCAGGCCAGTTCCTACAGGTAGATATGGTCTGTCAAATAGCCTGAACATGAGCCATATAGGGCTTTATAGGTCGTAACCAGCACTTTGAATTGTGGTTGGAAGTATGCAGTTTGGGAGAAAAGAACAGTCCTCCTTCCCCGCATACACACATTTTCAAAGCAAGGCCATGTACCTTACTCTAGAAAAGCAATACAGTATGACTCCCGGAGGTCTTTGGTGGTGGTGGTGGTGGGGATAAAGAGTCCAGACTCACAAAAATACCCTCAGGAACTTTCTGAAGCTCATGGGACACATCATTCCCATCTCTGACGTAAAGTTTCATTGGTTATACGGAGGAAGCATGCCAGATAAGTGCTGACCCTTGCCCACCTGATGCTTGTTCAGGCATAATCTTTGAAAGGGTACTTCCAATTACTTTCACATTGGGCACCAGACCAGATTTGAAAGAGGCTGCCCTCATTAAAGAAGTACTTCCTGTCTTCATAGTTTTGAACCATGAAATCATGATTTTATTTTGCATAGAGAGGGAGGGCCATCTATTAATGCCCACACCAAGCTTGTTCGTCCTGGCTGCTAAGAGCAAATGAAAATGAGGTACTTAGTTTTCTTTTTCAGAAAGATGTAGCCAGTGGTTGATTGTCACTTGAAATCAGCATGCTGCTTACCTATCAAACCTTACAAACTGTTCTTGGAAGAACTTTTTTATTTGGCAAGAGATCATCTGAAAATTGGAAAGGAGATTATAGAAGGAGGTCTACATTGTGACATTATTAGAGAGTGATGAACCATAATTTAAACCAGACACATACTCCAGGAATGCATCCCCCCCCCCCCGCTTCTCTTCCAAGGAAACAGCGTCATCAGGTTTCATCCCTTACATTCTGTCCACCTCTTTATCAGAATCATTAATGCATCAGATAACTCTTTGCAATAGTGGCAATGTCTCTTGGTGGTCTTTTGGTTTGCAGTTAATGATAGTATATTGTTACCCAGAGTTTATCTTCCTCTACTTCATACCTCTTCAGCAGTTTCAGATGCTCAGTAAATACATGGTGACAAGCAATTAAAAATCCATTGCTGGGTTTATTCTCTCTCTGCCATGTAATGCCACTGAGCACCAGGGGAGGTTTGCAGCAACAATGAGAATTACTGCTTAATGGAAAGAGCCTGTTTTGTGTGTCTCTGCCACAGAAGACCAGGATAACAAAAATAGCATTTGGCAAGCACACAGGGTTTTACCATTTTCAGAGTGGTATGTAAAAAAACAATTATGCTTCATACCTCCTCTTTTATTCAAGTAACTGTGGAAGTAAAGTTTGTCTAGTTTTTGACTGAAAGCAAAACAAAATTTCTCTTCTGTTACCTTTGATAGCTACCTTACAAATTTGCTCACAGATGAGTCATTAAGCTTTGGGCATATCCACAGACTTTAAATGGTTTGACTGTCATTAGATTTCCCGATAATGTTGGGAACTTCAGTGCTTTGAAGGAGTAAATAGGATCTCTCGTAAGAGTAGCCTAAGTTTTGGGAAGCCACTTGTAGTACTGGGTAGTGTAGATATGGAGACTCCCTTCCTATGGCCCATCCACTCCTTCAAACTCCACATGCTAGTGGCTAATGTGGAGAGGAATCTCTTGTTATTTCTGATCAGGGATTGGTAATAACAGTAGGAATTTCCCTTAGTGTGTCACCTGTCCACACAACTGGAGTGACATGCTAAATGTTCTTCCCGTCCTGTATCTTCTGCAGAGGTAGAAGGTATGAATGACTGAAATTGTACAGAACAAAGTAGTGCTTTCTCCTGCCACTGTCTCAGTTGGGGCAACTTTATTATGTTCTAAGTTTCCACATCTGGTGAAAGCTGATGTACAGTGAAGTCTGGCCCAGCAAAAGAGCCAGCTTCACATCATTATCGTTGTCTCTCTGCTACCAGCTATTCTCCTTAGCCTTCTGAGCAGTAATATTTTGAAGGAAGGAAGGAAGAAATGAAGGAGGGAGGGACAGGTATGTAGAATCTCGACTTCTGTCTTTTTGTAATGCCTTTGCCCTTCTTCCTTAATTGCTTACTTTGTTTATTATTATTATTAAGCTTTATTTATAGAGCACTGTAAATTTACACAACACTGTACATAAATCTTTTATTTAGATGGTTCCCTGCCCTCAGGCTTACAATCTCAAAAGACATGACATAAAAGGAGAAGGGAATGGTGGTGGGAAAGGGGATGAGGTCCAGTGGTTCTTCTCTCCCTCTGGGGCCTGGACCAAGGCAGATAGACTGGAGGGAGGGCTCAGCTTCTTAATGTATAGTTAAAACAAGGCATCCTGGAGCAGACAAGGGCACAATCCTGGGAATGCTTCCCTAAACAATATAGTCTTTAACTCAATTTTGAAACTGGTATGGGAGAGAGCCAGGGATGAGGCCTAGACATAGAGGAAGACATGCGTACAGATACGGGGCAAAGCTGTCAATTGCTGAAGAAAGTTGCATGAAGACATTGCTGAGTCAGCAGAGTCCCCACGATTTAGAGAAGAGAGAGAATCCAAGGTCTGACTGACATGATCAGAACTGACAGACTGAAGATTACAAAAAGTGTTTTATTGCATTCTAAGTTTTTATTGTATTCTAATTAGTATTATTTTAGAGATATTTTAATCATGTAATGTTGTTGTTTTAGATTGTATACCGCTTGGCAGGTTTTTGTTCTTTTATTCTTTTTCTTTTTTTTTTTCTTTTTGACCCTTACTATGTAAAGCTCTGTGCAAATTTTACAGCACTCTATAAATAAATGTTAATAATAATAATAACAATAATAACAATAATAATAATGTTAACAATTAATTTAAAAAATGAAAATTGGGGGAAATTAAGGATGTTTCATGAAAAACCAAATAAGCAGTTCAGAAAATGTTAGAATAAGATCTGAGAATAAGAAGTAATTTTCGTGACAAAAATAAAACTTCTATAACAAGATAGAATTAAATGGAATGGCAAATAATTTCACTGTATAAAATTACGGAAGTTATACATAGAGAATAAGTGTCTGTATTGCTTTTATGTCTGGAAATGGTAAAACATGCTACTTACTTGTAGAAGCATTGCTATCCATCTTGAATAGTACTTTAAAGCAAGCCAACAACTTGCCAGGAAGAATATTTCAAGCATTAGATGGTGCACTTGCTGAAGTAAGTACGTACTCAGATCAACTTCCAGAGGAGAAAAAAAATAGGCCAGCCTTTGAGAAGTTTACAACCATGAGGGCTAGATACTTACCTTTTCAAAAGGGAAAGCTATGTTTCTGTGGGTTAAACCATTCGTAGTTCCCCTTTCTCAGATACTACAAAAAATAGCATCTCCTACTGTAGATGTAAGAGCATTAGATTTAAAAGCTGGTCATTTGGTGAGGATTAACTTAACACTCCGTATTAACAGGCTGTTAAAGCTATGCTTACAGAACACAAGCTGGGTTTGTTTTAAGTATGCCTGCACCCGTTGTGTCCACATACCTAACGCCTGATACAATATGATATGCAGAGCACAGGAGCAAAAATCATAGTAAAAACCATGATCAGTCACTGGCAATTATGACCTTGGAATGCACACATATTTCTAACCCATTGGGGACTTGGACCAGGGCTGATCCCACCATTAGCGCATCAGGCAGTCATTGGAAGCAGAAGAACTTGGGGAAATAGTCAGCTGCAGTGAAGCCCTGGCCGGTTGCAGGGGGAGAGTTACATATGAAACATGTACACATCAGACAGGTGACAATTTTTGGATGATCAGGCTAATAAGTTGAGAGAGGCATAAATCCTTGACCACGTATCTCATCTCATATATTTTCACTCCCTTGTTCCCCCCCCCCCTGGCCTGTCTTAGTGCACTATGAAAACTGGGGGATTATGATTACATAGGAAATAAGCACAGTTTAAATACTACAGTTTAACTTGGTCCTTATGCACAGCGACAAGATTTGTTCATTTCTAGGCTAACTAAACGAAGCTATGATTGTCTAAACACAGGCACTGAGTTATGATAGACTCAGATGAAAGATGATGTGGAAAGTGATTTCAAAAAATGCTCAGCTTCAGAAACAACAAAATTCTACCACCTTTATAGATGGTGTTGCTTTACCCTTGACATTTCTTCGATGAAGATTAAATCATCTCATAAAATCAAACCTCTAATCATTAACATATGGCCCTAAAATGTTACATACACTTCTTCAGACAGTTTCCAAATAAAAATGCTAAGTAGTATAATCAATGGCAGGCAAAACTCTTCTGATATATTAAGTAGATTATATATTGATTTATAGAATAAATCAGTATGTCTAGTGTTCCTGACATTTATTTATGTACTTAACTATAGCCTACACCATTCTATAAACTCAAGGAGAGTAACAAAAGCAAAATGAAGAAGGGAAAAAACACTATCAAACTATGGCACTTTGTTAAACATTTGGAAATTTCCTACCCTTTTCCATCCTGGGGTCTTGCCCCAAAATCTAACCAAACTAATGCGTCATAATGCTTTCAAAAAGTGCCCAGGTTTGGATTTGATGGACTCTCACAACTGATAAGTAATTACTTAGGAACACTGTTCATCATGTATATCCAATGTTATGTGCAAGTGATGTTTCAAACATGTGTAAGGCATTCTGAGCCTTCTCCCTAAACATCTGGATATATTCTGTTGATAAGCACGCCAGCTAGAACACCAGTATGAAATTGCTAGCACTGCACATTTTTTAGAAGAATTCTATATAACGAGTTTATCATACGATGGAATTTGGGGGTCTAATGCAATGGCAATCCGAACACAACCATGGGGTTTCATGTTATTGCGTATGGGTGTCTCTCACGCAATTTCGGGCAATGGGAAGTCATTCCGAATGCAATCATGGGGTTTCATGTAATTGCGTATTAGAATATCTCACGCAATTTCGGGCAATGGGGGGTCATTTTCAGGAAATGGGAAGTCATTCTGAATGCATTCCGAATGCTATCAGATTTCAAGTAAATTCGCTGAACTAGTGAATTCACGTACTTGTGAATTGGCTCCATTCGCAATTGAAAGAAATTCCTCCCATGTGATAAACTCCTAAGTTTGGTTTAATTGCTTCCTTGGGATGGACCTTGGGCTTCCAAGCAGAGACCATCTGGTGCTGCATCTTTTAATAAACTCCTCTGTTCATTCTATGAACAAACTCTATTTATGAATATGTAAGTGTTAATTTCCTCCTACACCATCAGTCTTAGCCATTTGTGAAGGATGGTGGAAGTTAAAAACCTAGATCCTCCTGTTAATCCCAAATAAAATAAGTCTACTATGGGCATGGGGAGCTTGGAGAGATCTCATCCATAGGGTCCCCATGAGTCAGGAACAACTCAAGGGCAGTTAATAACAACAACAGAATCTATAAGATTTCCCTGGTTTCCTGGCTGACTCACCAAAAAACAATTCAAAAAACAATTCAAAAACAATCAAGACTAGTGAGGACTAACCGATAAGAATCAGGCTATTGTCCAGCAACAGTATCGCAAGCTCCATACTTTATCCATTATAGATTATGTTTAGTTCTTTTACCATGCTTTGTAGTATAGTCATACTCAAGATGCCATATTTGATAACTCTGATAAGGTGAGAGTATATCCTCAATGTAAGAAAGAGATTCAATGTAAGAAAGAGGCTAAACGCTTCTGTGGCTTATATTTGAAGGTTATTGGGCCACGATACAGGGGATTTTTTTTTTTTAACAGAAAAGTCTAGAGACAAAACCAAAAGGAAGACAAGAGATGATTATTCAAATATGATTGAAGGTATGACTCTGAACATACTTTAGGATTCCCACTTCCAGGTTAAGTGGCTTGGACTTTTTTGAGTATCCAGAATCACTTAGGGGAGGGACAGAAAAAGATTTGATTAAAAGAAGAAATGAAAAAGACACAAAGGAAAAAAGGGACATTTCTGTTCTCTTCACCAAGGAAATCCTGATGTGGTAGGGTCGTAGACAGATCCTGTCTTTCATTCTTGTTCTAAATAGTCCTTTGCAAGTAACTAAAGGTCAAATTGTGAATTTAACAGGTCAAGAGAATCACTGTCTGCCTTTCTTTTCTTTCACTTTTTTTTTTTAATTAGAAAGCTTTATTTGCAATATTTCCTCTCCATCCATCTAGCATCCTTCACACCAGAAAGTGGGCAACTGATTTACATCTTTACACTTTGCTGGCCTATTAATGGCACGATTTGATGTGCTTTCTTTAGATAAAGTGGGTTATTTACTACTAGTGCCTATTGGGACATGCTGTCTGTTGAAATGTCCATACCTAAAAGAGCCAGTGGGAGATTAAGGTCTGAGGCATTGAGGTCACAAAGGTCAGAGGTAAATGTCACTAAATCTAGACTTCTGGGAGTCTATTAACACCATGTTCCATCAACTACAGAGGTGTAAAGACACTGTTCAATTGTTTGCAGTGATCTGCCTGGGGGTTTCTCTCAGCATCTTCAAGTAACTGGAATGAGTAGGCCAATGTAATCTTGAGTCTAATCGCTAAAAGATGCTCTGAATCAAGCCAATATGTTTTCTAATAACTTCTTGCTTCAGCTCAGCATTGCTGCCCTATCATATCATCAACATAATATTCATTAATTGGTATTATTTTGAGATGTATGCTAAAACCCAAAGCTTTTAGAATTGCTGTATGCTAAAAAAAAAAAAAACCCTCTGAAGAAAGTTGCCAAGAAAATCCCATGATAGTTTTGACTTATTGTCGCCATAAATCAGAAATGATTTGAAGGCACACAATAATGACAACAAATTGTGAAAAGAAAATGGAAATATAGAAATAAAGAGGATACTGTACAAGTGTGCAGAGTTGTCCACTAGTGTTCTGGGTATTGTATTTAATATTTCCAAATATCAGTGCTGGAAAGGCACAAGCTTCCAGTAGCACTACCTTTCCATGGTGGTGGAAGTCCCTACAACCAAAGAACCCAGAATGTATAACCAAAACACCAACCAAAAGGATTCTGCCAAAGATAATAAATAAACAGGATAACTGTGGTCCCACTTCCCAATATAAACAACTTTATAAAGAATAAACAAATAACTAATCTAGGGAGCAGAAAAAACAGTGTAATTTCTAAAAGGATAACTGCCCCACTGAGAATTGTGCAAAAAAATCAACAGCAAATGGTATTATAATAATAATAATAAAATATCCAAACTTCAGGCCAGACACGTTTCGACTGAAAGTCTTCCTCAGTGGCCTGACTATGAAGTATTAACTGTATATAAAAAAAATTTAAAATCAATTCTTCAACTCACACACTGTGACTCTGCTAAATCAAGAGATAATAATGTTCTTCCTCTGCTCTCAGAGTCTCTTATATAACCAGCTGAACTAGTTGTGGGAATGATCCTGCCAAGACTCAGGGAAAAAAAACTTAGGGAAAACTAAGGGTGTGGAAGGGCAATGAAAAACTCAAGCTAGCCAATTTACATATTCCTTTAAGCCCACCAGGGATTCAGATAATATGACTCCGTTCAATTCCAGGATAATAATATTCTTCTCCTGTTTCCAGAGTCTCTTAAATATCCAACTGACTCAGTAATAGGAACGATCCTGCCAAGACTTGGAAGGACAAAGAAAAGCACAAACTAATCAGTTCATGTTTTCATTTAAGCCCACCGGGGATTCAGATTTCAAACGATGAATCTATTTGAGTTCCAATATTTGTAATTGTTTTATGTTCTTAATATTAGATATCCCATCTATGCACCAGAATTTGAATGAATCAAAAGGATGATGTTCAACTAGAAAATGTTTCACCAATGGGGCCTCTATTTTTTGGTTTTCGATACAACTTCTGTGTTCCATCATTCAAGTTCTTATTGCTCTACTGGTCATACCCACATAAATTAGTTTGCAAGGGCATTCAATTATGTATATGACATTTTTACTCACACATGTAAAAAGTTTGTATATTTCATAACTTCTACCATCTGCAGTATTCACAAAACATTTGAAATTACTGCTGTGTCTGCATACTGAACAATGTCCACAGATGTAATGTCCCTTTACAATCAAAGTGTTTTGTATAATAGGAAAATCAAAGTCTGCCCGTACTGTACTAATATATTCTTGGTGTTTTGAGTACATTTATAGGCAAACATCGGGTTGTTTTTATAAACAGGTATATCCTCTAGCAGATGCCAATGTTTCATAATGCTTTCTTTGACCCTCTGTGAATGTGTATTAAAAGTCAGTGGTATAACCACTCTATCAGGCTCTTTCCTGGGTCTGGAATCCAACAGAAGTTTCTTTCGGTCTAACTTACAAGCTTTGTCTTGTGCCTCTTTTATAACATTTAAGGGATATCCTTTCTCCAATTGGAAATACCACAGTTATCCTGTTTATTTATTATCTTTGGCAGAACCCTTTTGGTTGGTCAAGCTCGTAGGATGGCAATGGCAAGCCTTTTAGAACAACCCTTAACAAGAAACCCTGGAACAGGTTAGCCTTGGGAGTCACACTCTCTCAGCCATATAATAATATAATATAATCTCTCAACAATATAATATGTGTGTGAGAGCTTTAGTTTACACCAGCTTGGGAGTAGAGTCTGCTGTGGTTTTATTTCCTGGGAAGGAGGAAAAAACAACCCCTAACATGCAGCCCCACTGATAAGTTTTTTTTAACTGTCAAGCAAATCATGTGCACCTTTGTCATACTGATGACGCATGCATTTAATGGTGAAGTCTCCTGTGGCCATGCAATAACAAATATGTCATAATGGCATAAGCTGTCATATGGCATAAGCTGTCAAATTTTATTTTAAAAAAAATACATCGTCTAATGATGGTCCCAGGAGAACCCTATACCTGGCTTTGGTGAGCTCTGGGAGTCAGACATTGGTACAGATAAGGGGACTAAATCACTGGCAAAAGAGAAAAAAGCCAGGCTGTGTTTAAAGAGACCACTTTCCAAAGTGGGAGAAGTTTAAATAGACTGCATTTCTGGAGCTGCTTTTTTCACTCCTGCAACTAAGTGCCAAGAGGGAAAAACAATGGTGCTTGGCTGGCAGGCAGAAAGCAATGGGGTGGGCATGATCTGCCCCTACACATTAACCCCTCCCTCCTGGATGCCAGTGTCACAGATGGGATTTAGGGCAAGTTCCCACTGGCAGCACCCCAATAAACCCTGATGTTTTGGAAATGAAACAGGGAAAAACTCGATCTTGGAAAAACTGGGTTAAGGGAGATTTGCACTTGGGAAAAACTGGGGCAAGTGTGAACAAAATCCTTTGAACACAATAACATAGTGTGAACAGCCCCCAAAATGAAATGAGTGAGCTACTGGGATACAAAGAAGACAATTCCAAATAATGCTGTGGTTAATGCCACAACTGGACTCAAGCCAAAACTCTTCAAGCAGTTTATAGATGAGAAGCAAAAGATGGCGATCACAGAGTCAGAACCTGAATGCAACTGTTCAGTGACTTATGTGCAGGGATAAGGAAAACTACTATAATAATCAATGCAGAGAAAAGGAAGATGACAACAAGGAAGTAAGAAGAAGATAATTCTTCTACAGGATCTGAGCAATCAAAGGAGAATTTGAATCAAGAATGGGGATGTTCTGCGCCCAGCAGGGGAACACATTACATGACCAAGCAGAACTAAAAAGACAATGGAAACAATACACTGAAGATCTGTATATACAAGAGATGAAAGAATGGCAGATTCATTGAAGGAATAACCATTTGAAGATGAACTTACAATTTTAAAAAAAGTGAAGTGGAAGCTACACTCAGGGCATGAAATGGGTAGAGCAGTTTCTGGCCACTTTGGGGGCATGGCGTAGAGATGACATGGCTGGAAGCCGCTCTGAGGCTACCTAAGGTGGTCCTTGCCAGTGGCCCATTTGGGACAAGGCAGCACCTGGAGCAGCCAGAAGCCACTCCAAGCCACCTGTGTGCTTTGTCCCAGTGTTTGTCCTGATGCATAACCTGAACTCATGACAAGAGGTTATCTTCAGGACAGAATACAGTGAAACAAAATAGTTTCCAACTGGCAAGGGGATCAGGCAAGGCTGTATTTTATCACCCTACCTGTTTAACTTGTGTGCTGAACACATATTTAAAGCAGGATTAGACTTGGAGGAAGGATGTGTGAAAACTAGAGGAAAGAACATCAATAATTTAAAATATGCAGATGACACTATACTACTAGCAGAAGATGACAAAGACTTGGAATGATTACTGAAACAAGTCAAGGAGTAAAGTGCAAAGACAGGTTTACAGCTGAGCATTAAGAAAACAAAAAGAATGACTATAGATCATTTATATAACTTTAAAACAGAAAGACATTGAAATAGTTCAAGTTTTCCCATATGTTGGCTCAGTCATTGGTCACAGTGGAGACTGCAATCAAGAAATCAGAAGAAGGCTAGGACTTGGAAGGGGAGCTATGAAGGAAATAGACAAGATGCTGAAGTGTAAACATATGTCATTGAAAACTGAAGTTAGGATGGTCCATGCCATCATATTTCCCATTTCTATGTGTGGTTGTAAAAGCTGAACTGTGAAGAAAGCTAATAGGAAGAGAATCAACTCATTTGAAAAGAGGTGCTGGAGAAGAAGTCTGTGGATACTATGGACTGCTAAAAATACTGTCTTCCAACACCATCCAATAAGTAGATACCTAATTATTTGGGAAATAATTGGTTTACATATTATGGCTCTTTCATTACTTGATGTCTTAACCTTGCTTCTTCTAGTCTAGGGGCAGGCTTTTCGTCACACATTTTCAGCCAATAATGAGGAATGTTTGAAGCTGTAATCCAACAACATCTAGTGATTTGAATTGTGCTTACCTTTGAACCAGACCTTCACACATTGATTTGTTGTTGTTGCCTTGTCTCCTAAGTATTAAAATGAGGATTGTTTTAACTCCCACAGGACTTATTTTACTTTTATTAAGCACTGTGTTAATTCTTCTTGATGATTATGTGTATATGTATCACATACAGAATGCATATCCCTATTGCTGTAATTATTGTTGTGTGCTTGACATATTGGCACTATTATAGGATTTTTTGGCAAGATTTTATGAGAGTAGATTTGCCTTTGCCTTTCTCCAAGGCTGAGCGAGTGTGACTTGTCCAATACCATCCAGTCGGTGCGACTGTCATGCACACGTCACAACTGCAATACACATTGCTCACCCTGGTGGTGCAGTGGTTAAATGCCTGTATTGCAGCCATTCACTCAAAACCATAAGGTTGTGAGTTCAAGACCAGCAAAAGGGCTCAAGCTCAACTCAGGCTTGCATCCTTCCGAGGTCGCTAAAATGAGTACCCAGATTGTTGGGGGCAAGTATCTTACAGTTGTAAACCACTTAGACACTCCATAGGCGGTATGAAGCGGTATATAAATGAAGCTGTTTGTTTTGTTTGTATGCACAACTTCACTTCTACAACTGTCAGCAGAATCATTTGTGGCAGTATCTGTTCTGGTGTAGCAGAACATTTGTCCCACATGTGTAGTATGCCATGTGCATGCATATGTCACTAACAATGCTGGGTTATAAGAGAAACCTGTAAAACATGCTTCATGTTCTCCCTATACCTTACACTGTTGCTTGAAATATGTTGTCTGAAATAAGAAGTACTTCCTCATTCAGCTTACATTGCTGGCTGGATATGTAAGTTGGATCACACCCTATATGCAGAGTGTTGGTGGAAGTGTGGACCTAGTTGCACAATGTCTCTTAATTTGGGGTTAAATCATGAAGATTTAAGGTTTGACTTTTTCACCCATGAAATGTTTCAGTTCTCCACCCCACCCCTGGGATTGTAGAATAACACCAATTCATGCCCAAATAAGCAATAGCCTTCAAACTGTATTTGAATTGTACTGGCAATGTATTGTGAAAGAGCCGTTTATTTGTTGAGAATGTATTCCAGCTTCCTCTTTGTTATAGTTCATAATAATTATAGTAATAGTATCCCCTCAAGTCAAACAGGCACACCCTATTTTATTTTATTTTATTTTAGTCCTCGCTGAAGTAAATATGGTTGTGACTTAGTACACCAGCAGACTTATAGAAATAACCACTTGGTCTCTGGGCTGGCCCTGTCTTTAGGCAGAATGGGTAGTTGTCTTGGGGAGCGGATTTGGGGTGTAATGAATGGATAGCTAATTGTTGGCTATTTACTTTGTTATTGCTGTTTTATTGCCAGGGACTGGGACTGGCATTTGTGAGCAATTTTGTCGCATGGCATGTCAAAACAACTTCCCTGTATGGACACATAGTGCTGTAATTGTGTAATCTGAATAAGCCTCTGATTTGCATATGGCTGCCTTTAATTCCAGCCTGGAGCTAGAAACAGAATTACTGAGTGTTGTTATCAACTGACTGTGCCAAGCATTGAGGACATCTACCAATTTCAAACTCTATATACTTTTTTCCATGCTTTTACATTGTTAATGTTTTCTAGATGTCTCTGTGTATATAATACATTATATACATTATATAGTAAACCATCTTCTCTCTTATCAGTTCATTTTGGTTGACAAAACTATTGCTGTCTTTCATTGCTGTAGCAGAAAAGTAAATAACTGGAACTGATGGGTATGTGTTTCGTATTGTGTTGCTAATCTCAAAAACTTTAAATGTACACAGCAAAAGTTTAAGGCAAATAAAAACAAACAGATTTTGGTGTTATGGGCTCGTCCTGATTATACTGTATATCCCTGCAATTAGCAATTTTACTTAAATGTATAATTATGTCTGTACATTGTGATCAGACTATATCCGATAATTACTCAACTAGCTTCTGCTCTTCTGCCTGTATCTTTCTTTTGTGTAGCTGCTAAGAACATGTCTGGTCTCATCATCTGTGGGATCAGGACTGGTCCAATGTTAGCCAGTGTTAGATCTAGACAGCTGAATCCATGGTGTGGATTTTTGTTGTCCTTAACAGGGATTACAGTGGCTACCAATTTGTTTCAAAGCACAGTTCAGAGTGATGGTGATGTACCTTAAAGCCCTAGATGGCTTAGGCCCATGATACTTTTCCCTGTACCAGATTTCTTGTGCCCCAAAATGGCTGTCTTCTATGGCTTGACAATGACTAACACTCCATTGACCGGGACAGGTAAAGCGGCTTTCGCTGTAGCTGGACCTAAACTAAACAAATAATATTTTGTCCCAAGGCCTTTGTCCCAAGGTACAGATTTCCCTCTGTCTGGTTGGCATAAAGAGCTTTCCTTGTGGTCATGACTATATCATCTCCCATTTTTTACAGAGCTGGTTGTCATGGGGCACACTGAATGTAACACACAATGAATTCTTGTGTGATATCTTTGGAATTCTGTGCTATTCTAGATTTAAAACCTGTTGAATAACCAAGTCCCAATAAGTAGTGTTTCTTCTCCATGTGGAAATATCTGATATTACCAAATATTATCAGAGGAGCCCTTCTTTGCATCCCATGAGAGGGGGCAATAATGAAGTGGAAGCACAGGGGAGAAGGCCTTCTCAGCTGTGGCTCCCTGTTTGTGGAATGCCCTCTCCTTGGAGTTCCAACTGGTGCCAATGTTGCTTTCTTTCTGGCACCAAGCCAAAACATGCTTTTTTAAAGAAAATTAAAAGTTTTGGGGGACTAATTTATTACGATATACACATACATGGTGTTATATATTTCAAAGAGTTTGTATGTTTAATCTGTTTTTGTTTTGCTATGTATAATCTGTTTTTATCTTGTTTACATGGTGGCACACTTTCCAACTGTCCTGATTTGGTAGTGTTTAATGAAATAAAATAAATAAATAGCTAAATAATATGACAGTGACAGCCCCTTCTACGGCCATTCAGCAGAAGCACGGGGCCTTTCATACCATTGGGAGTTCCCATTGTTCATAAAGATAGGAAACACTTTACAAGTGGGCTAGCCACTCGAAGCAAAGGGAGAAATGGCTGCAGAAACACAGAAATACAATTTAGATGAGGGACTGCACAGCAGAAGGCACTCCTCACTGGCATTCCACTATATGCATGCTGTACAAACAACTTTGGCTTGTTAAAAGCTACCCAGCTAACATATTTTCTTCCCAGAGGGCATGTGTATGAAAGTCATCGGGCTAGCCTTAGTCATGAGCAAAAGAGAACAGCAATGGAAAGTAGGGCAACTCCATTAGAGATTGATTTAAAAGCAGCATTCATTACGAGTAACAACATGTCTTAAACCACTGCAGTGGCAGAGTAGGGTTCAGCCTGGAGATCAGTATCAGGCATTTTCCTCATACTCAAGACTGGCCCATTTTATGGTCAGTCTGTGAGTCTCATTAAATTAATCTTTAATGTTCCTTGCAATGTGGCAATTGGGCATTTCTTGGAGTGTGAAAACTGTGTATGTGCATGTTTGCACTGTGTATGAAGAAGCCATTCCATCATGCAGGACTCATTGCTACTTTGTTATATACAGTAAATTACTTTTTGTTGTAGATTTTGTTGCTCCTTGTGGCTTTGCGTATTTTGTTAAATGGGAAGTAACAAATAAGTAATGGATTAGTTCATCTCATGCAACAATAAGCAATGGTAATGACTACAGTTGAGCACACTTTAATTCAAATTTGAGTTGAATTAAAGTTGAATCATAGCACTATTTTATTGCAGTCCTTTCCAAAGCTTTGCTTTTTGTAGAAATTGTAAAATTGGTGGCATAGGAATAAATATAAGGCCAACCCACAGACGTAGTTGCTCTTCGGAACTTTTTATTTCCCCTGAATTTCAGGCTTGTGGGGAAATTGTATTACTGCCAATTTTAATCTTTTTTAAAAAATCATTTATGTTATTGTGGTTTGCTTATTGTTTTAACTTTTACCATGTTAACCATCCTGCAGAATGTTTATATTAAAGACAGCATACACATTGAATAGATGAATGTGGAGTAAATTGTAATTATGTTTGCAGGACCCAATGCAGCTCAGGCAGCAGGAAAAGTAGAATTCCAGGGTAAGAAGCTCAGTTCACAGCAAATATCCTGTATTTTGGTATATTTGACTTTAAGTTGCAAAAAAATCAAAAGTATGGCCGAGGTCTCCTCCTCTGGGCCTTCGCTGGCCAGCTTGAAGGGCCCAGCACAGCTTGAAGCTGCCTGAGGAGGCCTGGTGAGGCCTTCTTCTCTGGGGCTTCTCCAGCAGTGGAGCCCCTGCCCCTTCTTATCCATTCCTTGGATAATCGGGAATGTCGGATGACCGAAGGATGGATAAGGATAGACAATGGATAATCGGGACTCTACTGTATATCCAGAAAGCAAACCTTGATTTTGACATTTTATATCAGGAAAACCATTTTACTATGCCACTGTGTATAATGGGACTTGAGCATCCAAGATTCTGGTATTCTGGGTCATGGAACCAAACGCCAGTGGATACCAAGGCCCACTGCCATATGGAATTAGGTGACTATGGAAATGTTTGTATCTTCTTACATGAACCTGCCAAAGGCTTAAAATCCTTGGAAGAGGGTTATCTTTTGGCCCCATCACCATCAGAGGCCTGTCTGGTTAGGGCACAGGAGAGAGCCTTCTCAGTGGCTGCTCTCAGCCTATGCAAGTCCTTTCTATCTGCTTTATCACACTAGGGGGCAAACAGGATTTAAACGAGAATTAAACAAGAGCTAAACAGAAAATGTCCTGTGATAAACATAGGGCATCTCCTGTTTAACTCTTGAGGTCTTTTTATTCAAAGAGGATTTTATTGATTTAATTGGTGTGCACTAAGTTTTTTTAAAAACTTTATTATGTTTTCAAAACAATTTTATACTTTCCCAAAATTAATTATATTTTACTGCAATGTTTGTCTAATTGTTTTTAAACTTTTCATTATCAAGGGTTTTTAAAAAGCTAATTTTGTTTCTAGCCTTTGCAAGCCACCTTGGGTCTCATGTACGGTGGCACCTAAATTAAATTAAATTAACAGTGTTTGCAGGCAAGAAGCACTGGGAGAAAAGAAACATGCTGACCTTGCTCCCGTCAATCCCAATTCTAATTCAGGGGATACAGCATGTAAATCAAAGGTAAAGAAAAATCCAGGTTATTTTTAAAACCTGAGATTAAAAATAGAGTTACTGTTATTATCCTGAGTTACTGGCAACAAAAAGACCTGGGGCCACTCCAGGAGGAAATGAATGCTGCATGCCAGATGATAGAATTGGGACTGCAATTTGTATTTTTAGCCCCATGTTGACTAGATCTGGTCACAAAACCAGGGGGTTATGAAGATTAGTGTCTGCACAGACGGGGTGTGTGGGGTGTGTGCTGTATGGAAGGGGCCTTTGTTTGCTGGCCTAAAACCTGTGACTGTCTGAAGCATCCCAGCTCGGCCGAACAAACTGGTGGGGCAACAAGGGAGTCCTATGTCAGATTGCTTTTAGAAAAGCTGCTTGCAAAGGTGGTGGGAATCCTGAATCTGGAAGGCAGCTGCAACACCACTTGTGAAGCAACGACTGCTCTGACAGGCTCCAGGCCCCTATATATGTGGCTTTTTCTTCCCCCAAACTAAGCTGATGCAAACAAGCTTTTGTGCATCACACTGCCCTCTTTCAGTAGACAAAGACAAAGAACTGATTATAGACTCCTTTGTTTTGATCAGTCACCTGCTATGCTTGTCTC
Source organism: Urosaurus nigricauda (assembly GCA_034509955.1). NCBI lineage: Eukaryota > Metazoa > Chordata > Lepidosauria > Squamata > Phrynosomatidae > Urosaurus > Urosaurus nigricauda. Next base: position 131,306,318 of record JAOEGL010000005.1, on the reverse strand, counting down.
TCTGTTTCCTACGTAGTGGAACTCCAGCTACAAACAAGCATGTGGTACTACAATGGGTTTCCTCTCCCAAAGTAGGCTTTTCACGTGAATTAATAATTTAATCAATCACTATTGGGTGTTGTCTTCCCTTCCCCTTTCTTTAGTTCTGAGAAAAACATGACATGCCTGGCATCTTTGCATCATGTTCACTGCCTAGGATAATTCCTCCTTTAGTCAAATTGACTTAGTGTTGAATACTGGACCTCTTATTGTTACTTAGTCAATGGACAGAGATTAGTTTGTTCATAGAGTTAAAGGTGGCAAAATAGAGCTATCATTGCATTTTTTGGTTTGTATACCCTTCCATTTCCCCCCACCCTCCTTGGTCCATGTTTTGTCTCCAGTCAATGTTTTTATTTCAGATTCTGATACTCTGTTATCTGTCTTCCATTTTTTATTAATTTATTTGTTTGTTTATTTATTTTTTGCATAGATCTGAACAGTTTTCACAATATGACCTCTTCTTTCTTCCTTCCTTAGGTGTAAAGGAGCATCTCATTATGGCCTTACCAAGGAGCGAAAGCGGCGTTCACAGGATGGCTCTCCCGATTTGAACGCTGCCTTGACTGTAGCTGCTTTTGGACCAGAGCTTTCTGCTGCCTCCACTATAGCCTTAATGACTGATGAGCCAGGCCTAATTAATCCAGCCTTCAGCACCACCTCAGAAGACAGCCAGCCAGGAGCTAGTTCTGCAGATCTTAACAGAAACAGCCAAACTAGAAGTAAGAACTCAAAAAGCAAAAACCCCTTCAAATTACACTGGCCTCTTTTCAAACCTAGGGTGTGTCCACATGCTGTGATTAGGGCAGTTTCATGTTGTTTCAGCTATATTGGCTCTATCTTGTGGAAACATGGGATTTGTAGCATTCTGAGCTACTTTAAAATTATCTGCCAGAGAGCTGTAGCACTATAGTTCAGGAAGAGGAATTGTTGTGTGCCTTCAAGTCATTTCTGACTTACAGCGACCCTAAGGCAAACCTATAATGGGATTTTCTTGGCAAGATTTATTCAGGGTGTGTGTGCGCCTTCCTTTGAGATGGTGTTTTAGATATCTTAGTCCCAAATCATTTACGCCTTTGTAGGTCAACAGTAGAACCATGAATTGAGCTAAGAAGCAAACTGGAAGCTAGTGTACAGTAGTTCTTGCAGGACTTGTGCTATATAGCAAAATGCACACTTGACATCAATTTGGCTGCTGTATTTTGTGCTAGCTGCAGCTTCTGAATCCTTTTCATGTTAGATTATTTTCTTTATTCAAGCTTGCACATCACTTCATAACACTATCCAGTGCTCTATGTGGAATCTGATCTTACATTTCTTGTGAGATTTACTGATACCACATGATGCCTTTGAATAGAATGGAATGGGAATCACTGTGGTAGCAGGGGGGATGCCAAAAAGTTTAGAAGCAAACATCAGTTGTTCAAAAAATATTGTTACCAATTCAGCAAGATGATGTGCCCCTATAGCAGTTTCATAAAAAGGTCTAAAAATTCAGATTAGCGAGAGTAGTAGCAGCAGCAGCAGCACTACAATTACACAATTACAACCAGTATGTTTCTTACCAGCCCTAAACAAAAGAAAGGACATATTAAATTAATTCAGTAGATGACTTACATGATAACAGCAAATGTGTGGATTTTAATATTCTTTCTGAACTGTGGAGATTATCACACAGATTATCACACCAGGGCCAATTCACCAACAGTTGTGGTACTGGAAAATAATGCAACAGTAGCACTATAGCAATCAGTATTTCCTCACAGTCACGCAATCACACAATAATGTCAACAGAAAAACCAAATAATATTGTGATTGTGTTTTGCAAACATTCATTAATATATCGCTATTCCATTATGATTTATCATTTTACACATGCACAGTTTCAGTGCTACGGTGTATGTCTGACAATTTTCTATCCCACACAGAATAAAATAAAATAAATTTTATTACTTCACCACATTATTTTTATCCAATGCAAACAAAATCATGCTCCATACCTCAAAATAAGACTGAATTCCATGGCAAAACCAATCCTAGCGATGAGAACGAATTGCCTTTACCGAAATGCAGTTTTTTACCATGAGAACTAGATTGCAAAATCTGAACAAATGCAAAATCCAAAGGGTATGTTCTAATCCAGACATTAGCCCTGGAGGTGCAGACCAAATGAAATCCTCAAGCATTCTTAATGATAGCATGTACTGTCTGAAGGATAATACTGTATGATGCATTACACCTTACTATCACCATTTTGAAACAAAAGTGTGAAGGTTTATTTTGATGAAATGGGGGAAGGAACAAAAGCTTCTTTTAAAGCACCATCTATTCTTTCAGTATACTTCTCCTGGAGAGGGTGTAATCCAGACTTTTGAGTTATGGTATTAAAATTAAGACAGATGTTAAAGTCACACTCCTAATTAATTATATTGGTCCAAATGACATTCGACAACATCAGTTCAAAAGATTATTTTCAGAAATTATGTATGTATGTATGTAAATATTTATATTTCACTCCTTATCCAAAGAGCTCAAAGTGGTTTAGAATAAAGTCAACTTTAAAAAAATAATAATTGCACAACTTTAAAAGATTTAAAATATTTTAAATTATCATACATTCATACCTGCAACTACATTTAGGACAAATAGGCCATATATAATGATGGCTATATAATATAGCAGGACACATAAGAGGCTATATATAATACTGAAGTAAACGCTAAAGTACAAAGATCTTATTACAGTAACTTGTTTAGCAGTTCTCAGAATAATTAGGTCTTTTGGGTTGTGTGTGTGTATGTATGTGTCTCCAATTTACCTGTCGACCCCATGAATTTCATAGAGTTTTCTTATGCAAGGAATACCCTGAGGTGGTTTTGTCAGTCTTGGTGGTCTCCCAAATACTTGCTGGGTCTGACCCTGCTTAGCTTCCAAGATCACATGGGATCTGGTACCTTTAGAGTATTTAATGGTGCAGCCAAAATGTAATGTTACTTCTCTTTCTCTCTCTTTTTAGTCACCAAAATCTAATATTATCTCTTTTTCCCTCTTTTTATTCAGCTGCAGCTCGACATTTTGAACGTTCCACTATAAGAAACAGATCCTTTAAAAAGATAAACAGAGCTTTCAGTGTTCTTCGAAGGACAAAAAGTGGCAGTGCTGTTGCTAACCGCTCTGAACGGGAACGAGAGAATGTTGAAAATTTAATTGCCTCCGAAGAAGGTAATATTCTTTAAAGGCTTCTTTACTTAGACCACAGTTTCTTTAGTAATTAAAAACAAATCTTACAATTTTTCACACTTTTAGATAATTGATTAGTTTTGACCTATAAAAGATAGACCCAAGCAAAAGGCTTGTTTTGAAGAAAATTGTATGAGAATCTAAACAAGTTCAGTATTAAAATGTTAGTGCTGTTCCTCCTTCACAGTGCTGTCTGTTGGGATGTTCTTCTTGTGCCAAGCTACACAGAAATTAATACAGCTTTGCCAATAAAATCTTCTAGTAGATTGTGCCCTCTTAGTCAAACCACTTTGTCTTCTGCTTGATAGACCTTAGTGTGTGGCAAAATTTACTAGTCTGGCTCAGGCACCAAAATATCTTGAGTTTTTGTGGTTTGCCCCCATGGATAGAAGAAAAATGGAAGGCTACAAAAATTCAGAGAAATGGGCAGCCTTCTACAGACAAAGAGAACTTAAGCCATTTTCCACATATGTATGTTTATTTGTGGGAACTACTTACAGCCTGAACCTGAAGTTTGTCTAGCAACTATATGACAAGATCATGGGCTGATATTATTCATACACATTGAGCAATGAAAGAGTGTTCTTCTACTGTGTGTCACCAGGATGGAGCGTAGACTTTCAGTGGAACTGTCTAACTTGAACAACTATCGAATGGGAAATCACAGCTAAACCTGGGGGCCACAAAAATATCCTAGAAGCTGAGGCTTCATTTATCTCCACCCAATTTGACAAATGGATACAGTAGTGATGGGCAATGTTCAGCCCCTAGGATATTTTTGTGGCCCTCAGGGCATCTTCAGAAACAATATATATATATATATATATATATGGCAACTTTTTAGGCCCCTTGAGAACCAGCATGGTATAGTGGTTGGAGCATTCAACTATGACTCTGGAACCCAGGGTCCAATTCCCCATTCTGCATGACTTTGGGAGAATCACACACACTCAGTTCTAGAAAACCTTGTTACAGGTTCATCTTATGGTTGCCATAAGTCGGAAGGGACTTGAAGACACAACAACAACAACAAGAAGAAGACCATTTTACCCTAAAGGCACCAGTTCCCATCTGATATTAGAAGTTAAGCAGGGTTTGCTCTGGTTAGTACTTGGATTGTAGACCACCAAGGACTGCCATGTGCTTTAAGCTGTATTTCAGAGGAAGGAACTGGCAAAACCACTGCTGAGCATTCCTTGCCTAAGAAAACTCTATGAAATTCATGAGGTTGCCATAATTCGACAGGTGATTTGAAGATGTATACACATACATGTTTATTTGCAGGAACTACTCATCTCTTTCTCCAGAACCTGAACCTAATGCTTACATAGCAACTATATGAGAAGATCATGGGCTGATATTAATGCAAACACATAGGGAAATAATGGGTTGTATATTTTGATATCAGTCTTCCACTATTCCAGGCACTCTGTGGCTTTGCTCAGGTGTATGTAAAGCAGAACTCAGGGGAATTATCTTGCATGAAGAACAAATGTCAGATCAAAATGGGGCCTCATTACATCTCCAGTGCAGGCAAAGACTGTGGATTTACAATGATAACTCCTGGAGAGTTTGGCATTTGAAGAAAACAATTTTTAAGCAAAGCTCAAATGCCTGTTGGCTGTCAGCTGCTACCATCTAGTTTCTAGAATTGTCTGTATCTATCAAATTTGGTATTCATTTAATCTCATCAAGGTTCAAGAGCTGGCTGTTTCTAAAATTATATTTCCTATTTCATGCTTCCACTGAGTTCAGCTGCAGTTCAGATGGTTTAACTGCCAATATTATTTTAGCTTTCCTTTTGTTAACTGTCAACATAGCTTCATTTTAGGTCTAAATGTATGTCCCCTGACAATAAACATTTAGTCACTGGAGTGATTTTAAAAGATCCAGGTTTGTCCCTTCATCATAGTCTATAGAGAAAGACAGAAGGGAAGGGCCACCAGGAAAAAATTAACCATTTTGGGTTTCTAATTGTTTTAAATGTAATTCACAATAATGGAAAACCCATGACTGCGTTCAGAATGACTTCCCTTTTGCCCAAAATTGTGTGCGAAGCTTTAATTCACAATAACGTCAAACCCCATGATTGCGTTCGGATTGCCATTAAATTATACTTCCAATTTCCGATGTCTGAAAGAGTCCATTGTGTACTAAGAATCAGAAATACCAAGCAGCAAAAGCATGAGTGTTAAAGATGATCACTGCAGTCACCTATTAGTCATATACTTGCTATGATTCTCTAGAATTTCCGGCATAAATAGGTTTGATGGAAAGATTGTATTTCTGTGAAATATGTATGCCATTGCAAAGGTTATTAATGACCCTTTCACCTTAAAACAAACAATTACTGGCTGAGAATTGTAGGTTCATGTCAATAAGACTTAACAGGATGACTGATGCAGTCAAAGAAGGTACATGAAGTATAAGAAGCAAGGATATAACAAGCCAGATAGTTTATGCTACAGATTGGTCAAAATCTGAACCAGACAAGGCTGTGGAGGCAATCTGGATTCTTAGCTAGAGTTTGCAGCCCAAATATGGCAAAACAGGCCCAGTGGAGCAGACAGATGACTTGGTGATAAACAGAGCATAATAAATAGCTAGATAACGAAAGAAATCTGGTAGGATTGTTTAAGACAAGACATTGATTTAGTTTGCCTCCACAATGCAGAAAGAGAAACAATGAAATAGGGTGTGTGATTAGGGATCCAGTTAAACAGTATTTTACTCAAATTAATAAGACACTTTCATACAAGTCCATTTAAGCAAATCCTCTATCCTCAATATTTTAGGGAGGGGGGAGTCCTCTACTGGAGAAGATTTTTTTAAAAAGTGACCGTCACCAAACCTCCAGAATCCTCTTCCCTACAGAATATGCAAATAAACACATTGATTTTTCCAGCAATATAGTTTTAAAACTATGGACAAATACACAAGCAAACCATCTTACACGTGTGCAAGGGACAAAAAAAAAATTATTGCAGGTACTAATTTAGCACAAGCTTGGATAAAGGTTCTGGATTAGCCTTTTTTATTTATGTTTCTGTCCCTGCCCGTCCAGCATTCCCTTGGTCTGGACATCTCCCCGTGACCAGTTAAGAGAATAAGTATGTAAAGTGTTAGGATCATGAAATTATCATATAAGTTTAGAAAACCTATATTAATTATTGGGAGAAATGATTGAAGTTGCTGGAAATTTGCACAGAAAAGTCCTTTGAGTGTCTCACCCACCCCACAAGTCTTAAATGGCAAAATAACATAAGAACAGAGGTCTCACAGGGGCAGACTCAAATAGATTGAGGAATGCACAATCTCCCTTTTGTGCTGGAGACTCCCTAAAAAACCTGTAATGGAGGGCCTGTGTTTGATGGTAGAGTAAGCCCTTGGCTGATGTGTGCATTGTGCTACTTTTAAGCTACAGTATGCAAAGGTGAATAGATTATTGTTACTTTATTTGCCATTGTAAATGTATCAGCGCACTGTCAATTAAATGTCAGTACCAATAATAAGAAAGTAAGCAGTAATAATTACTCAGGAAGCAAAGTAGCAGGTACTTCTGCACTCAGGTGATTATTTATTATTATTGATAGATCCAGTGTCCACATGTACAAATCACAAACATATGTAGACAAAACACAAAGTGTAACTCAGAACACACCTTAATTAGCTAGTAAAGAGTATTGGAGACCGGAAGGCAAGATTGTTCTGAATGGCATTTAGTATGTAGTTCGCTCATGACTTTAGATAAAAAATGAGTGTGCTTGATATGGCCATTTTTATCAGCCTATTTTTGCACAGAAATATCTGAATTAGTTAATGTTGGTAATAGTTTGTGCTGAACTAGGAATGGAAGCATATTCTGGACAAGCTTTCTTTTTAATAAAGAACTTGGAAAACTTGTTAAACAACTCCAGAATTGTCTCTAGTCAATTTTAGACAATTTCAGTCAGTACTGGTCATGCAAGCTGATGAATTCTGGGAATTGTGGTTGGAAAAGTAACTTTCCTCTGTTTTAATCTTAAGAATGGATTCATATATTCAGGCCACCAACAGGTGGCATCTTTGGGCAGCTGTCAGGGCCTCTCACAGCGGGCATACTTCTGTATCCTATTACATTCTTTCCTACTCCCACAACTGTGCAACTGTGTTTAAAATCCTAGGGCTTTAATGTCACTCTATTGATGCATCTGAGGAAATGGATTAATATCCACAAAAGCTCATGCTAAAATAAAAATCAGTAAGTCTTTGAAATGCTTCTAGATTCCTCTTCCCTCCTCCCAATCCATTTTTTCTTGTTGTAGTGCCCCAGACTAGATAATGAGGAAGTCAAAATAGTTAAAGATTTCCCATACCTTGGATCAAATATTGATCTGGGGGGGAAAAAACATAGTCAAGAAATAAGAAGATGACTAGGAATGGGAAGGGCAGCCATGAAACAAACAGATGAAATCCTAAAGTGAAAAGATATGCAACACAGCACTAAAGTTGGACTCATACAAGCCATTATATTTCCCATCATCATGTACGGATGTGAGACCTGGACAGTGAAGAAAGTCGACAGAACGAAAATAAACTAATTTGAGATTGGTGCTGGAGAAGAGTGTTAAGGATACCATGGATGCCCAGAAAAACAAATAAATGGATCCTAGAATATATCATGCCCAAATTCTCCCTGGAAGCCAAGATGACAAAGTGAGGCTGTCATATTTTGGCCACATCTTAAGAAAGCATGACTCATAAGAAAAGACATCAGTGAAGGTAGAGAATAGCAGAAAAATAGGAAGATAGCACATCATATTGCTAGAATCAATCAGGGATGTCTGGGGAATTTCTCCCAATTCCGAATGGAGCCAATGCGGATTCATGTAAATTCGCTTGTTTAGCGAATTTACCTGAACCTCTGCTCCGTTCGGAAGGCATTCGGAATTACTTCCCATTACCCGAAAATAACCCCCCCCCTTGCCCGAAATCGCGTGAGAAGCTTAAATTCGCAATAACGTTAAACCCATGTTTGCATTCGGAGTGACTTCCCTTTTGTCCGAATTTGCGTGAGAAGAATTAATTCGCAATAACGTGAAACCCCAGGATTGCGTTTGGATTGCCCTTGGATTATACTTCCAATTTCCCACGTCTGAAAGAGTCCACAGCCTAAATCTGCAGGATCTAAGAAAAGCAGTGGAGGAGAGGGGATCTTGGCAATGTCTCATCCAAAGGGTTGCCATGAATCAGGGCCATCTCAAAGGTAGTTAACAAGAAAGTGTCCCAGCAAGGCTCACTGCAGATGGGTGGCCTAAGAAATCCCATCAGCATAGAACAGTGAGTTGCCATTTAAATTCCTTGCAGTATTCCGCCAAAGTATTTTCATAAATTACATTGTCATCTTATCTTAGTAGCTGGTGCTAATCGGAGTGCTGTTGCTGCCAACCAACTAAGGTATCTGTGAGGAAGCACAGGGTGTCTATAGCTGCCCACCAATCTCTTACCACCAAGTGAGCTGCCAGCACCACCAGAGGATATTTAGCCAACAGCTCCCTCAAACCTAGAACTGACTTTACACCTATTTATAAATTTAAAGCATAAATTAGACAAGCTTGTTTTTGCCAACATGTACTTATTAGAGGGCAAAAGCTGAGGGACGATATCTTTCTGCTGTTATGCGTTCCCCTCTTGAGTGCACAATTTTGAAATGGCACACAGTCACACATAATATGAATACAAAATCTGCATTTTTATTAAGACACATAGTGACATGGGAGTAGGGTTTTGCTCCTGTGTTAACAGTATGGTTGTCAGGCCATATCTGGGTTATCTGGGCCAAATCCTGAGGCCAGGGACAGTCTAGTGCTGCCATTAAGCATTATGCATTAAGTACTAACTACAGTTGCTCACAGCTTGGCATTCAGATACACACATATGCACACACAGTGACTATTTACCTGTTTGCAAATTAAGATTTAGCTAAAAGGATTGTTTTCAGAGCAAGGTTAAATGAGGAGATTATTAGGGAATGAAGGAGATTTACTAATTAAAGGAAACTTTAATCCAGCCTACTTGCTTTTAGCTAGAAGGTGAATTTTGAGCAGAGTTGAGGGTAAGCCCTAGTGACACAATGACCGGGAGAGGAGAACATTAATAAATAAACTTTCCCTCGTGAATCCTTTGTGAGTTGTAGCAGCAAATCAATTAAGCCTTGGAAATTGTAGCAAGTGGACTTCTGGCAGGGAAAATGGCAATCAGCTATTTTTTAAAGTGTTGTTGCTGAATCAGGCTTCTCCTGAATGTACAGAGCTCAGAACAGTTGAAAATGTGTGCAACAGTCCAAAGCAGAAGGATCTTGGAAGTTCTAGTCAAAAATGTAATTTTTCCAAGATGTATAAAGTGGTTAGAAGTCTAGATCTCTGAGATACTAGGCTATTTAAGGCATTCTGCTTAGTTTTTATTTAAATCTGTGCCTTTGCTGGTTACTGTAGTGCTGTATACAAAGGAATCATTTGTTTGTTAGAGGAAATTGTTTTATGTGAAAAAGAAATGTGTCAGGAGAAAGATTATTTTGATTATTTTTTTAAACAAAATTAACTAAGATTAATTAAGATGAGTATGATCTTTTACCCTTTTTAATATACAGTATAGCAGATCATTTAAAAGCCTAGTTGGCTCTGTAGTGAAAAATCCTGAAATGTGTTGCAGTTAGATTTTTTTTAAAAAAATAAAAATCTGCAATCCAAATAAATGTTTTTGCTGTGTTTGTTTCAGTTTTCCCAAGGTTATATCACCTTATCCCAGATGGCGAAATTACCAGCATTAAGATCAGCCGTAGTGATCCCAATGAATGCCTTGCTATTAGGATTGTGGGAGGCAGTGAAACACCATTGGTTCACATAATAATACAGCACATCTATCAAGATGGCATCATCGCCAGAGATGGAAGGTTACTGCCGGGGGACATGATACTGAAGGTACACTCTTTCAGAGGAGGATGCAAATATGAAGAGACTGTAATAATATTAGTAGAGGCATAGCTTTTTAAAACAGTTTCTCATTTGGTTGCAGGGGATGGCAAACAACATTCTGAGGCTACATAGAATAAGAGGAAATGATGGATGTGATATAAAGAAAAAATAGGAGTAAGTGATAGGAAATGATTTTTTAAAAAAAAAAAGGTGAAGGAGGACAGCATATTCTTTTTGTTGCTCATTCATGTGTGAGGATTCATTTAGAGGTTAAACAGATAAGGTTTGTTTCATTGCTCCAAACTCACTGGAGAAATAATCCAATTTAAGACCACTTTAACTGCCTTGGCTTAATGCTAGGGAATTCACGGAACTGTAGTTTTTTGAAACATTTAGCCTTCTCTGTCAGAGAGATCTGGTGCCACAATAAACTACAATCCCCAGGATTCCCTAGGGCAGTTAAAGCAGTCTCAAACTGGATTATTTCTGCAGTGTGTTTTGGACCATTGTCTGTTATTCAGTTAAGCCTAAATATTTGGATTAAAGATTTTTCCCCACACACACTCACATGTACCATGGGCAAGGCTAAATTCAATTCCTCATATTTCTACACATTTAATAACAGTTGGGTGGACATCCTACAGAATGGAGGCTTGTGGAACATGTAGACAAGAGGTGGACAGGGCACATCCCTTGCTACAGGATAGAATCAGGCCTTCCTCCTTTGTATCTAAGGACTTTTTCACATGTGGACCTATGTGCTTCCATCCCAAGAATGGTTAAAGTGCTGGCATCCCAGAAAAGCAAGCCAGTTTGTTAATGGTTATCACATGGAGAGCACAACAAGGGATTAAAAACACATTGCTTAGTGCCCAATGCAAATTTGGCTATCAAAAGGAGACAAACAAATCCCCATTACTAGCATAGAAATACCTTTTCTGTGCATGCTCCAAACTGTCATTTCCACAAGTGCATGCTCCAGGGAGGGGGGGAAACCAGGGGGGAATCCTTTTTGCCCCAGAAGATGTGTCAGAAGAAGGCTGGATGAGGCTTCCCTATGCAAACTCTGTAAAACCACACACACACACACACACATATATGAGAGAGGGGGGGAAGGAGGGGTCTGGGTCCATATACCTGCCTGATTCCAACCAGGGCTGATATTCCCAGTTGCCCTCCTTTTCCAGGACATGTCCTCCGTTTCTCTCTCCTCTTCAAGAGGAATTACAAAACTTCCTCTCCCTCTGCCTTCTCCACCAGTTGATCCCTAATTAGAGGCTGGAGGAGGAAGGAGAGCAGCCAGCATTTCAAGAAGGGAGTCGATTTGCAAGCAAAATGAAAATGTAAATCCGGTGGTTTTGCAAATTTGCTTATTTCCTGATTCATCTCACGTTCCCTCTGGACTCTGTTCTGATTGCATGCAGCGTCATGTGATAAGAAGCTGTGTCTAAGCCCTGGATGACCCTGCATTGCCACTACTTTAACTCTCCAATTTTCCTCGTGTGAAAAAGTCCTTGGTGAATGCACCTCAGCAAAAGGGCTCCCCATATGTCTAGTGATAGGGATCTGATCCGATTTCTGGTCAAAGGGATAGATCAGGGTAGAATTTGTTTGGGAGTCCAATTCTATCATTGACTGTGAAGGGATGCTGTAAAAGAGTAGGGATATCCTGCTGTGTATTGTCCCCTGCATTATCTACCACCAATAAAGCTTATGCTATATAAGTAACATGTGTCAGTGTCTGGCACCAAAAAAACCCTTGAAGAGGTCTGGAATTACATACAGTTCCAGAGCAAGGCAGGCTCCCTACTCTGCACCTTGCATTGCAGAATGGTGAATCCAGCTTACCTCTAAGAGTATAACGGAAAAAGAAGAGTTATTTTTCTTTGAAAAGACTGGAGAATGAATGCCTCTTCCACAGTTTAGTTCAACTGCTGCACTGTAAAACTTAATTTTTAAATGATAATTTTGCATCAGAGTAATGGGCTGGAAGTATTATCTGATACAGAATGAACTGTTCCAGCAAAATAATACAAAAATACAGAAAAAACCCCAAATAAAAACATTGGCATAAAATGTATGATTGGAAGCCATTTCAAATATACAGGATTCCTCAAAAAACTAAAATTTGGATCATCTGCAACTAAATATCCCTCTATCAGCTGCATCAGTTTTCCTGTCTAAATATCAAGTGAAAATATGGCCAGTGAATTGATTCCATTCCATTTAGGAGGCTGAGGATGTAGAAACTGCATGTTCCGATTTTAATCAAAGTAGTTTAGCGTTGACAGATAATAAATGCAAAAGAAAAAAGTGGTGAAGGTTCACATGAAACTGAGCTTGAAACCAGTGGACTCAAGCTAAAATAGACAAGGGGATATTGGAGCCTGAAGAACAGACTCAATAAAAATGAAAAAAAGCCATTGTGTCTGGAGAGGAAGAAAACAGTACAGTGTGTGCTGTTCTGTGGGAGGGAATATTATATAATGAAAACTTGGCTTCTTCTGATGCAGGCCAATGCTACATGTCACTTTAGCAGGAAGCCATCTGTGTAAATAGGTCCCCTGTCTGTAGTGCCAGTTCCGATTAGATGGCCTTTTACCTTCCTGATGTATGGTTCTGTCTCCCAGGTGAATGGCATCGACATCAGAAATGTGCCACACAACTATGCCTTGTCTGTCCTGAAGCAGCCCTGTCAGATCCTCCGCCTCACTGTCCTCAGAGAGCAGAGGTACCGGTGCCAAAACAGTAGGCTCTCTCTCGAACTTCCCTGCAATAGGGATGACAGCTTTCATGTTGTTCTGAACAAAAGCAGCCCTGACGAGCAGTTGGGGATCAAGCTGGTCCGCAGGGCCAATGAAACTGGGGTCTTTGTCTTCAACCTGCTGGAAGGTGGCCTTGCTGCCCGGGATGGGCAGCTCCAAGAGAATGACAGAGTTCTGGCAATTAATGGTCACGATCTACGATATGGAGGTCCAGAAAGTGCAGCCCATCTGATACAGGTTTGTTGCCACAGCTTCCTTCTAGGTTTTGAGTGTATCTGATAAAAGGTGATGAGATACCATTGGGGTGGAAGTGCTTTATGCACATATTAGCAAGGGAAAAATCTACTCCGTTGCCAAGTTAGCTGTACTTCCTAATTTCACACTGGTTGCCAAAGCTCCTAAGAAACTGCAAATGGCTTCTGGCAGAAACATAGAAACCACCCCTGAAGTGTCTTCAGAGTATTGTAAATAATATTTTGTTAGACTGGGAGTTAAACCTCATGATACTGTATGTTAAATACACCATGTATGGCTTAAAAAACTGCACTGTTTTTTGCTCACAAGGAAATGTCTACAGTTGTAATCTGAATCAGGGCCCTTAAACTTCAACTGTCGACATTCTTTTACATCCTCTTACCTGAATGGGGGCTTTAAAAGGGGGGGGGGAGCATGGGGCCTCCATTGGTGCCACCTGAGTGTTTTAAAACCCTGTTTATGCCCCACATTACACTGTGGGGAGGGGGAGAATTCTGCCCATAAAAACTATTTTAATCATAAGTGTTTGTGTTCTTTTGGCCACATGCGTTTTTATCTGCAAACCTCTTCATTTTATAAGTGGCCTTGATTTTATAAGTGACATTCACTTTATAAGTGTCTCTGGAGGAAATATAGCTAAAGGAATAGGATATGACTGTAATGTAAATTGCTAAGTGGGGCATGAACATCTAAACAAGGAGCTTTGCAACTTAGAAGGACGAAGCTGCCTTATGCCAAGTCTGACCATTAGTCCATTTTGACTAGGAATGGGCAACCATTGAGTGTTAGAGGGCTGCATTGGTCCCGTGGGAGAACTTGGAGGGCCACACCATCACTTTTGGTTCAAAAAAGGCATCTCTTTGGCATAAAACACCACAGGAAGCCCCAAGAAACATGACAAAATTGTCTTTGAATGGAGTTGGGTTTTTACCCTGGGCAGCTTGGGGGCTACAAAGTTCAGCTTGGGGTGCATGCAGTCAGTAGGCCACACTTTTCCCACCCCTGATTTGTCTATTCTGGCAGTGGATCTCCAGAATTTCTGCCAGAAGTTTACCCTATTTATTCACAGTATTACATACTTTACACCAGAGATGCCAGGAGGGTAACCAAGAATTATCTGGGTACAAAACCTACTCTTACCCAAAGTTTGGAAAAGTTATTTTGTACGAGGACTACAACTACAAAATTGCAAAACAATACCTTTTGGACTGGAATTAACAGCCATGTTAGTTTTTAGAGGGATAGTCCAAAAGTTAACATTTTCATGTTCACTTCTTTCTAATGAGCTACAACCTCTCTCTGTTTTTAATTCAGTTAATCTCATCCACACTTTAGAACACATAATTGTGCTATAGACCTAAATACAACCTTGTTGTTTGTTATTGTTACGTGATTAGAAGTCTCCTCTGATTTCGAGTGACCAATTTTAGGCTTCTCTTGGTAAAATTTCTTCAAAGGAGGTTTGTCATTGCCTTCTAAGGCTGAGAGAGTGGGACTTGCCCAAGGTCACCAATGGGTTTCCAAGGCTGAGCAGAGATTAAACTCCGGCTTTCCAGAGTCATAGTCTGACACTTAAACCACTATGCCACACTCACTCAAATATAGCCTACTACATACATAGGTGCTGCTGAAATCAATGAAGTTAGTCTGGGGCCATTCTTGTTGCATAAGTGATTCAAAAGATTGACTTCTGGTTTTTAATAATTGTTTCCAAAATATGATAATCTCTTTGAAGCTTGACCTGAATACATGTTAATTAAGATTCCAGCCTTGATGTACACAATTGGTTCTTCAGTAAAAATTACAGAAGCAGGCAGACAAAGTTCTTTGGTGTGCGCTGAATCGTTGTGATTTGAGTGTTGGATGAGGACTCTGGCCATGGAAACCCACTGGGTGGCCTTGATCAAGTCATACTCTCTCAGCCTCAAGGTGTGACAGTGTGAACCCCCTCTGAACAAATCTTGCCAAGAAAATATTAAAATTCACCTTAGGCCCGCCACACGTTGAAGACAGTTTGAAGGCACTCCACAACACCAATAACAACAAAAGGGATGTGCAAATGCCCCATTCCCCATGGTGAGCCCACAATTATTTATTCAGATCTTCCTGTAGCCTTGTAACCACGTCAGCGTTATGCCTTGAGGCACCAAATGGCAAATTTTTAACCTGTCTATCCATGCATATTCTCTAGACAGTCCATTGGGGGAGAGTGAATTACCTCACCTGGAAGCTTACACGACAGACAATTCATCTTTCAAAAAGATTGCAACCCTTCCCCATGCATTGGTTAAATTCTGACGACTTTCAGATTTTTTTGGGAGGGGGGTGCCAATTTTGGCAGTCCATGAAGCCCCCAGAGGGTCTGAAGGATAGAAAATTCATTCCCAGGTCTTCTGCAATTGCATATGTCTGCTTTATCCATTAAACCCATTAAAGTAACCCATTAAAATAGCCTTCATGGGCTAACAATTTTGTCTGCACATTCCTTGCTTGTCATTCTTTGTGCAAGTTCCTCGTGAGGTATAGGATATATATTCTGTTAGAAAACAAGTTCAGCATTCAGAATATCCTCCCAGTGGGTGATATTCAGAATAATTGCTTATCACAGCTGCATGCCCACTTAATATATTAATCTTCAAAAAGAGGATGTATGCATAAAACTTGCATACTATGCAGCTAGACATTTGAAAATAATTTAAAATAAAAACCTCTCACAATAGAGGGGGAGACTATAGACAGATGACCTCTATAACTGAGCCAGTCCTCAACCTTGATAAACTAGTTAAAGGCCCCTCTTCTTTACTCTGGTGGTTAATGATCTTTAAACAGGGCTTGGATTCAAGAGCTCTGCAAACAGAAGACACCTCCTCATGGACGATTGTCCTCTTATAGACTTTCATATAAAGGACTATCAGCAGTAAAGTCCTTTACATATGGCCATCCTAGTTACAGGTATTGCAGAAAGCAAGTTTCATGAAGGAATGCACACAAATGCATATGATGAATGTGACACCATTCTCTCAAATGTTTAATAATGCAAAGGAAGCCCTTATTTCATTTCCAAGAGAGGACATAATTTATGTAGATATTTGAAACACACATATCTTTTTGGATTTAAGCAACATGACCAACTGGGAATTTACTTCTAAGATTTTACCTTCGTGAATCAAACTAGCCATGCTTAATACTTGAATTTCCTTCCAGTGTTACCTCATTGCCATTATTATATATGTGCTCTTCCTTTATTTTCCCTCATGCAGTTCTAGGAGGAGACAGATGTAATGAATTGTCTTGTGTGTGTGTTATTACTACCAGTTGAAGAAACTAAATGAGTAGCAGTCAATTAAATCAACCAACCAGCTATAGGTTATATTATTGTAGATTATAACAAAGTCATACTATTATCAGTTGAAGAAACTAGATGAGCTTTAGTCAGCTTATCACTCAGTCAACTAATTATATCAGCATATAATTGCAAATCCAAATCGTTTCAATGATAGTAGCAAAAATGTTCATACAGTACTTGAAAAGAAAAGACACAGAAAGATGTTTTGGTCAGTATGGAAAACTGTGTAAATTAGATAAATATTGAAAAATAAATGCATGAATTGTGCATATTTCAGTGCAGGAAGATAACTGTCTTTCAACCTAATACACAACTAAACTGAGTGGGTGGGATTCAGAGACTGAGTGTTTTTCACATCCCTAACTTAAACGTAAATAAAGTCCTCTGGATTTGAGCCATTTTGAGCCATCCTTTTACCTGAAAATGGGAGTCATAACCACTTATCTCATCTTTTTCTCAAGTTAAACTGTGAGAATCTTCTGAACTCAAATGACATGAGAAGAAAAAAAATCATGAGATTTCAAATAAACACTTTATTTGAACTCCTGGGATTACAACTTCTGACCCATCATTAATCACATTTACAACTTTCCTGTAAATAACCAGTTTGGAGATAAACCATAGGGAAGAAAATCAACCTTTAAATGACCTTATCATATGTTTTGTATAGAACAGACTTGTATAGTAACTAGTCTTAGTATCACTGGCTGCTTTCATATCACACCAACGGCTTGAATCTAAAACCTTTTCAGACTACCTTTACCTATTAAAGCAACTGTGTGATTTAAAGTACAGATACTGATGTTCCTTTATGAAAGGTTGCCATTTAAAATAAAAACAAAAAAGAACATCAGGCTTATTTTAGAAAAAACAATATTGTGAAATGCATGTCGATAATAATAATAATAATTATTATTATTATTATTATTATTATTTATAACCCTCCCCTCAGACCAGGCAATCAGGGCGGGGTACAACATAGTTTAAAACAGTCACAGTTAAAAATTAATACAGCCCAATCCCAACCTCGCACCCATTAAAATTAAATTAAACTAACGTGGGTTAAAACAAAGCAAACAAATGCACAACAATAAAATATAGTAAAAATCAGTTGTTCTTTGGGAAATTTAGGTCGTGATGTAGTTGCATGTATAATGTATAAACATGTACATTTATTCATACACTACTTTTATATAGGGTTGCCAATTCAGAATCTGGGGTTAATTGATCACAGCTTGAGATCTAGCAATGACCCTAGATGGATGTCATTAACTGTTATGCATTAAGTACCAACCACAGTTGCTCACAGGTTGTCATTCAAGCATAGACACACACACACACATAGACACACACACACACAAAGAGATAGAAAGATTTCCCTGCTTAGAAATTAAGACAGACATTATAACTAAACAAGCTGTTGCCAGGTCAAGGTGAAATGAAAGGATTGTTACTTTTTGGCTCCTTAGGGAGATAATATAAGGAACATTTAATCTAGTTTACCTGTTTCTGGATACAAGGTAGATGCAGAGCAGAAGGTAAACCCTGGTATCTCAATGGCTGTGAGGGAAGGAAAGGCTAACAATGTTAAATAAATTCATAATCTTTACAAATTGCACCAGCAGATAGCCTTGGAATTGCAGCAAGCAACTGATCCACTAGCTCCAACACAGGCTCAAACCCCATTCTAAGTCCCTCCGTCTGCCCCTCACAAGTAAGTGAGAAACACAGATCCAAAGTCCACACAAATGGATTATTTCACACACAACATAATCTTTTAGAAATGTAACATCTCAGTTTCATCTGTATTGTATTAAGCAGGGCCTGCAGTTGTTACATATAGCAATATGCTTATGGTGATCGTATGGAAAAGAGGACAGGTGTCTTGCACCTTTGATAGGGCCCCTGCACTTGCTGAAGGTAACTATTAAAGGTCCACAAGTTCAGCTCTCTTTTAAGTTGGTTCAGTTGCTATTCATTATTTTCTCCATGCATCCCCCAGGAGTTTTGTTCTCTCCTGGCACCTTGAGAGACCTTTGTTAGAAATATATCAATAAAATCATGACCTGATTAGTCAAAAATACACCAATCCAGAAAGGATTTTAAAAGTTAAATAGATTGATGGCTACTTAATTTACTTAAAAACTGTTATTACTATTTTAGTATTGGTTTGCCAGACATTCATACATGGATCTCTCTTCTATGTAATATCTATATGGTAGAGGGAAAATGCAGTTGCAGAGGCATATATGGGATAACATCTGATTTTCTCCAAAGCAGTTTTTGTAGCCCTCATTGTTCCAGACTGTTTAGACTACGGTTTTTTATAACCATCTTTTTAACAAGTGAAGATCCATTTTCCCCCCCCAAAAACTCACAATTTTTCAAAACTAGAAGTGAACTTCCAGCCATTTTGGGTAGGGGGGTATCCCTGGAGGCTGCCTGAGGCAGAAAATTGCCACCCTAACCAGTTGCCCACCCCTGATATATACATGCCAAGCACTTAGGCTATGATAGGATATAGAATAATTAATAATAATAAATAAATAAATAATAAAAAGAAGAATAAATTCTTATTATTCTGATCCTAGGAAAGATATTTTTGCCACTGATTAACAAGCATGGTTTTTATCTTTGCCCTGCCTTACAGGCCAGCGAGAAACGGGTTCATTTCACAGTGTCTCGGCAAACCAGGCCACAGACTCCTGATATCTTGCAGGAGGCTGGATGGGATTACAGTGGAAGCCATCCACCCTTTCCTGGTCTGAGGAACAATCCTAACAAGGTGAGGCCTAGTACTCCTTACTCCATTCATTATGGTTTCCTCTATGAAGGGAAAAAAAGGGGGGGGCAGTGATCTGGTGCATTGACTAATGTGTTAATGTTTAAGGATCATATCTGGAGACTATCACCAAATGGAGCACCATTTAACTGTTGCAGTGTAAACACAGAATCTGTTTATATACACTGGGAAGTGCTGCTGTCTTGTGAATAGGTGATGGAAAAGAACTCACAGGAAGTGTGGTGGGGAGAATGTGAAGAGAAGAAAACTATAGAACAAATGTGTGTTGCAGTCAGGCACATCCAGTATTCTATATTCCTAACCATACTCCCCAGCAAAACGTAATGCACTTTAATAACAATATATATAAAAAATAAGAAGCTTATCCGCACTTTCTCCATCTGGCAGAAAACATGAAGGCAAGGCTATTGCTGGGATTGGCTTCAGAGTTTCCTGCCATCTGGTAGAAGATTAATAGAATATTATCCTGTCAATCGGTTTGAGGTTAATAGTTATCAAGAGAGGGATGTGAAGGTAGTGCTTCAACAGGCTGCCAGTTTCTTGCATCTTTGGGAGCAAAGTATGTATGTACGAGGGCTGCCAGTTTCTTGTTTCTTTGGGAGTATCCAAAGGAGACCATTGCTCTGATTTACTAAACTCATCAAAAGAAAGCATGAGGGACTATAATTCTTCAGCAGGGTTTTATACTCTGCTCTAACTGTAAATTATGCCATTGGCTGAAGGATAATAAAGGCAGGCCACAAAAGACAGCAGTCTCCACTCAAGCTGTTTTTCTGCCTGAGGCAAAGTAGCAAATAGTGTCCCCCTTCACCTAGTCATCTGTATGGAGTTTATCACACGGAAGGAATTTCTCTCAATTTCGAATGGTGCCAATTCGAATTCATGTAAATTCTCTAGTTTAGCGAATTTATGTGAATTCTAATTGTGTTCGGAATGTGTTCAGAATGACTTCCCATTGCCCGAAAATGACCCCCCATTGCCCGAAATTGCATGAGATACTCTAATACCCAATAATGTTAAAACACATGATTGCATTTGGAATGACTTCCCTTTTGCCTGAAATTGCGTGAGATACTCTAATACGCAATAACGTGAAACCCCAATATTGCATTCAGAATGACTTCCCATTGCCCGAAATTGCATGAGATACACTCATACGCAATAACGTGAAACTCCATGATTGCATTCAGATTGCCATTGCATTATACTTCCAATTTCCAGCATATAATAAACTCCTATGTGTGTATGTGCCTTCAGCTTGCTTGTTTTATGACAATCCCATGAATTTCATAGGGTTTTTGTAGGCAATGACTACTCAAAGGCTGATTGCCAGTTCCATCCTCTAGAATACAACCTACAGCACCTGGTATTTGTTGGTGGGCTCCCATCCAAGTACTAACCAGGGCTGACCCTATTTAGCTTCCAAGATCAGACAGGATGTGGTGCCTTTGGGGTATTTAGGCAAGCTACCTGTATTAAGGCATGTAGGGCCAAAAGCCAACCTTATTGTTTTGCGTGGGAGGCAGAAAATCCCTCATACATGCATACATACAGATACATACCTCTAACATACAAGTAGAAAAACATAAACAATAAATAAATTACTGCCCTTACACCTCAATTGTCACTCTGCCTCATGGTAAGGCTGGCTATGTAAGGCAGCAGAGCATGAGAAAAAGAAATTGGCATCTTAACCAAACCCTTAAAAACATGGCAGCAGGTAGGGGTAATAACAGACCTGATGGAAACAATCGTCTGTGGTTTCTTCTCATTCCTTTGATCAAGATGACAAAACTGAGGCTGTTGTACCTTGTCCACACCATGAGATGGCATAACCTATTGGAGAAAACAATAATGCTAGGAAAGGTGGAGGGAAGTACAAAGAGAAGGCGGCCACATGCTAGACAAATGGACTCTATTAGTATGAGTTTGCAGGAAGAAAGCAGAGTAGTGGAAGACAGGAGGTCTTGGAGATGTCTCATCCACAAGGTCACCATGGGTTGAGATTTAATCGAGGGCAGTTAACAACAACAACAAAACCCATGGAAACAAGTCCTTTAGTGATCTTTGCTTCTAATAAAAAGTTCAGACTTGATTTGCTCTAGGGCCCATTCATTTGTGTGTGTTTTTTAGCAGTCCATAGAACTCTTCTACAGCAATACAGTTCAAATGAGTGGATTTTCTTCCTGTTAACTTTCTTCACTCTCCTGCATTTGCACCCATATATAGAAACTGGAGGGGCGGAATACATACTGAACAAAACGAATAGGTTGTAGTCTAGCCTGTCTCAATTTAAATTATTTTTTAAAGAAGTTTCTCCTCTTTCTTCTCATCTTCCTCAAATAAAAACCTCCAAGAACAGCTAAACTAATAATACATTTCTAAACGACAGCATAAAAGAGACAAAAAGTGACCACTACCCCTATACAGTCTTCCAGATTAAAATACTGTATCTTGCATTTCAAAAGCTTGGGCAACTGAAAAAGTTTTCAATGGCACTTAAATTACTTCCAACCTGGTGACAGAATACCTATGTTAGGAAGTGCTCCCCCAAATATGGGCACTTTAATGGAGAAGGCACTGTTATTGGTTACTGTTGTGGTGTGAATTACTCAGGGATGCGTGGTCAAGTCTTTTGAGTTTAGGAGTTTTATGTAGGTACATGGAATAGCTTTTGTTCCTTTATTTGCTCCATGTGCTAGCGATGTTATCTCATTGGCCAAAAAATGACAAGCTGATAGCTTGTGCTCATGCCCTTTTGATCCCACCAGCTGAGGTCTCAACATCTGCAGAACATCAGCTCATCCCTTTCAGTTGCCACCTTCTTGAGTTTGCCAGAAAGGAAACCCTCATGCTCTGCACAATACCTGGTTCCTTCCCAGTGTTCTTGAGTTCATCTCTTTGTGTGTCAGAGATTTTGGGCCATGGAGTTTTCTTGTTTTTTCATTGTTCAACAGAAAAAGAGTGTCAACATTTTCACAACTCTGAAGCATGGGTGGGCACTTTTGAGAGTTGTAGCCCAAAACACATGGAAAGCTGAAGGGAGCCACTCCTCCTTAAACAGCATTCATCTAAAGTGAACTCAGAAGAGCTGATTGTTTATTTAAAAATCTAACTTTGACAATTTGCAAGGAAGGCAGTCTAATGCCTGTAATTATGTTAACTTCTCCTAGTACATCATATTCTGTGTTCATACTGCTGTGCATCAAAGGCCTAGGCTGGCCTGACCACATTTCTAGATTAACTGATACTGAAGTAAATTAAGCAGTGTATTTCTCACACCATTTATTTTCTGTTGATCTAAGGAAGGCTCATTTAGATTTCCTCTGATATAAGGAGTGGGTGCCCCATTTGCCCACAGCTGGAACTACTCAAGGAAATCACTACACTTATGGACAAAGATTTTCTTCATAGTCATGCAGAGCATTTCAGCCCTGGCCCATACCCATTCTAAGATGTGAGATTCCCAGTTTTCTGCCTGACATTAAAATTTCAGCCTCTGTAAAGAATACTGTAAATCTGATCTTCAGTCAAGATATAATTTTCATTTAATTTTATTGGGTCTAGGGAAGATTTCTGTTTTCTGCCTCAAAATATCAGAAACCTACAGAATTGTATCTAATATATTTGTGTCATTGTGGTAGGGGAAAAAACTGCACATGAAAATCTCACTACCTTCAACCCATTTTATATTTTGTGGACACATTTTAAAATTTGTTTCTAGGATAATTTGGTCCAAACATCCCCGTCCCCTCTCGTTATTTTTTCTTCGAGAGCCAACTTCTTCTTAGACGTTTCTAGGACGCAGATGTAAATGTGGGGTTGAGATTGCTTTCAAGTTTCTAATATCCAGCGCCAAGAATAAGCTGCAGCCTTAACATCATTTGTTGTTATAAAATGGTTCAGCCGTCCCTTTTGGCAAAGAAAACCCGTGACATCCTGCCTTCATGTGGAAAGAGGCTGGCTCTGAAGCCCGTGCCAATTGTAAACAGTGAGTTGTCCAGCTTCAAATGTCAGGGGGAAGTTGTGAGGCACTCTGACAAAAGCAACCAGAGACATTAATAATGGAATTTTGAAGAGTGTTTTGCATACTTAGGATGGTAATGCACTCCTGTATTGTGTGTGGAACAAGAAAACATAAGATCTTCATTCTTATACGTTAGGAAAAAGAACCTTAATAATCATTGTGCCTTGAGCATGTGTTTATGTTTCCCAAATCACTTCCATCAGTGGGTTTTTTAAAAATTGTTTCTAAATATCAAATGCAACTCTCCCTTCTGCATTTTAAACTGTTGCTGTTTTGTTGATCCTCAGCAGTAGGCCATCCTAAATTTGGATCCAGACAGTTATTGGTATTTAACAGTGTCTAATGTACTTTTGTCCAGGGACCTCTAGGATCCCTGGTCTGAATGTGAGGGAGAAGAGTTTGCCCAATTTTGTTGGGTAGATCTGAAATGAGTCAGCTTCCCTCCCTTGCTCTTTTAAGTAACATTAAAGGCAGGGCTCTCTCTGAAAATAAGGCTCCCTCAGAATTTGTTTTAGGGAAAAACTGATGAGATCAGAGCAAAATGGAACAGAGCAAGAATTTAGGATAGATGTGGTCTTCAGTGCCAGTTTAAGACATATGTCCCTTCCCTACCAGACATAGGGAGCGGCCCTATAGCTGAATTGATTGTGTCCTGCCATGTAACCAGAATTTCAGTGGGAGAGGAGAGAGAGTAGAAGGTTATTAAGGGGCTTTACAGACCACCTAAAAAGTGCAGTCTGGTGCCACCTTTTTTTACTGTGCACCTTTGCTGCAGCAGCTAGAGCGGCGAAGGTGCACAGTTAAAAAAAAGAGTGCACAAACCCAGCTCCTTTTTTGCATCACAGTTGCGATGCAAAAAAGGGGAAAAGCGCCATAGAGCACCTCTAGTATGTTGCAGCTGAGCAGGTCTATATAGAAGCTGTGCAGCTTAAATGACGCTATGTAGCAACGCCAACCCTGTCACATGCTAGGGTTGTGGGGTGTGTATACGCTCCGCCCTGAGGTAACCCTATCACATGGCAGGGGCACCTCAATGGGCTGGTCTGTACCGGCCCACAGTGAGATTTGGAAAGTAGCTCAAGAAATTGATGTGAAACTCAGCATTTTAAGTGCAGGAACTTTGAGGATGCTACATGCCAATTTTTCCCTTTTAAATTATTAACAGGAAGGTTCAGCAAATTTACAGGTTTTAAAATTTGAAGGGTGACCATCAGCAACTTGACAGATATTATTTGAGGTGTGTTTTCTCTGTCTCTCTAGATCATAGGCTTTGTTGTGATTAAACTTCATTGGGACATTTCTCTGTTTGTCCAGCATCTTTTTTTTGAAGTGATTTGTTAGGTTAGGGGTGTAAAGTGTATTTTGTACTGAGCATACTAAACCTTGAGCACAATACAATTTTGAAAAGGGGGAGCCCTGAAGGCTGAAGAGAACTGGTTGTGTGGGGCTAGCCTGTGGGTTAGGACATCTGCAATGCTGGCATACCTCTTTTGGACTGTTCTGCTTTCTGCTTAGATTGGCAAATCTCAACAAGCATTAGCTCATGTTTATGAGATTCAGCTAATTGCTTTCTCCTCTTTTTGGACAGGCATTGGTTGGTCCATTGAATTCTCCCCCATCCTCCCATTGGTTTAGAAGTATTTTGGTTCTTGATAATACATTTTAATAAAGTTGTAGCCATGTTGGAACTCATAAATTCTTTTGCCTGGCACGCTCTTTTGACTTATGTGGCAGTGGCCAGAATGGAAGTAAGTGTGGCAAGTCAGTAGAGAATTCAGGGAATGAGTGAGTCAAAGTGGAGTGAGAATTAAGTCAAGAAGGTGATGTAAGCTGCAGCATTAATTCTAAGCAGATAATTTATTTATCTGGTTGTTTTTATACTGGTAGGGAGGACATGTTATTAGCTGCACCGTTACCCAAATTTTATGACTTTAGAACTACAAGGGGGAGGGGGCAAGGATTCTTGAATAGTGCCATGTGTGAACTGTGCTAGCCACTTTTGGGCTTGACAGCTTCAGTGGCATAAATTCCACCAGTCTACACCAGTAAATAGATAAATCTGAGATTTAGAACCACTCTTCCACTATGTGATCCCTTCTCAAGGTAGTGTTGAGGCTGGAACTTCATTTAAGGAACTAAGCCATATCCGTGTTACCTAAATAACATGTCTGTTGAGGCCATTACCCTTAACAGCTGCAATTTCCTGGCCTTTTGGAGATTGAGTGGACAAGGAAAGCCCTTAACACAACATTTTAAACTGAAAAGGGTTTGGTTAATTGAGTATGTAAATACATTATCATCCAGTCTTCAAAGGCTAGGCCATTTGCCACTGTTATTGAAGGACATAAAACTCTGTAGCTGAAGGAACAGGTAATTAAAGTGGTACATGCAGCTGTGGCCATTGCTTGTGAGACAACCATCGGGACACTGAGTTAATTGGCTGTAAATATTTATTTTACAGTAAATGTTTAAAAGGGGACAAGCTGTTATGTTTTTTCCTCTCAGTAGAGCCCACAAGTAATGTCACAATCATGGAGGGAAAATACTTTTTTAGAAAATAACATACTGAAGTACTATCATTGATAAACATTGCTTTTTTTACTGGTTGATTTGGTTATCTCTAATAAAGCCACATATGTATGTAAAGCCACAAATGTATGATAAGGAGATGCTTTTGGTTGTGACCTAGGAAGCAATTAGCTATTTCCATATCCTTATAATGAAATATAGAGGGTGATCACAATTCATTTCTGATCATCACCTTTAAACCTTGGTGAAGCCTATATTGTTTTCTTCATAAAAGAGTTTATGTATATCTTCCATTGTAATCCTCCATTAGCTGAAACATTACTGAAATATGAGACAGAAGACGCATATCATTTTCATACATCCTAACAAAGTCAAAAGCTGCTTTGTCATATGCACTAGACATTTCATTTCAAAAATGAATACTTGCCAGTAAGAAAAATCTCTTCTCACAAAAAATGGAAATAAGAGTCACTTTTTCTTTTTCTTTTTTTCACAATAAAGTAACATTAAGTCAACGAGGGAGGGAGGGCTGCCTTTCATTTATAACGAGAGATTTACTCAAAATGCAATCCAGTATTCTGAGGGAAACAGAATTATTCTACAAGCAACCTCTTCCATTCTTGGAGGGAGAGTCTTGTTTGCATAGATCTTTTAAGATATCTAGCACTTTAAGATTCCATCAATTTAGATTTCACAAAAAATGCAATAATGAATGTTTAGTTCTGCTTGGGGAGGAACTACAGTTAATCTGGGAACATGCCAGAATTGATCAGAAAACTCATGTATGAATTGTGAAAAGATGACTGTAATTGAATTGTCAAAAGGTTCTGCTCAAGCTCTAAGCTTGTTTTTACTCTCTTCCCTCACAGGCTGCTCTCCATGCCATCACTTGTCATGAAAAGGTGGTTGTTGTTCGTAAAGATCATACAGAATCCCTGGGGATGACTGTAGCAGGTGGTGCCTCATCCCATCGGGAATGGGATTTACCCATTTATGTAATAAGTGTTGAACCTGGTGGAGTCATCAGCAAAGATGGTAGAATCAAAACAGGTGAGAACATTTGTGGAATTCAATGCATATTCTCAGTTGCCAATCAAAAGCATGGTTTATTTAAATAACCTTTTTTAAATGTTCTGGATCGGCAGGGATACTGTAACCTCCTTATTTAAAGCAAGGGTGGGATGCAGGTCTTTTGACCCTCTAGATATTTCTGCCTTCAATCTCTATCATCCCTAATCAACATAAGCAAAGTAAAGCATTATGGAAGTTGTGATTCCAAACATCTGGAGGGCCAACACTCCCTCAGTTGTCCTTTAGAAGATAATGTTGCAAAAGACTGGGTTGGATCCAGCAAGTGTTTGCCATGAACAGAAGGGCTCTGTTAATTAAAAATGTGTGTAGCTGATTTGGGGTCTGTCTGCCCGTCTGCACATGTCACTTCATTGCATTCCACCAAAACTGCCAACTCTATGTGCAGCATTGTTAGGAAGTTTGAAGTCAGAAAAATATATTTCTGTAAATCCAGTCCTAAACAGGGATCCAACCCAAACTCTCTGATTTCCTTAAGACAAAGTGGTTTGTTTATCTTTAGTTATCCTCCACCTTTCCTCCAAAGAGTCATTCATCAAGAGATGGAATTGTGCAGCTTTTCAGATGCTGCCGGACTGAATTTTCTTTCATCTTTAGTCAGCATAGCCATAGTGAAGGATCATGTGAATTGTAAATCCATTAACATTTTGGGAGAACGTATACTGTTCCCATCTGCTGTCACTCATGGCGTGAGCTAAGTGGAGACACGGTAACATGTTGAAGGCCAGTCAGTGAGTTTCTTGGTAGAGTGAAGATTTTAATCGAGATTTCCTCAGTCTAACATGAGTAAGCAGTATGTGGTCCTCCAGATGTCATTGGATGGCTGTGTTTGTTGAGTCCCAAGACAGGTGACAAGACATGTGCTCAGTGTAAGAGGTGACAGACTATGAGCCCACTTTCTGGGTGCTATCAGTCCTATATTTTTAGCAAAGCTTGGCCACTGTATTCTGGTAGTTGTGATTTTAAAGTAAAACAAACCAAAATAATTACAAACAGAGTTGAAGCTAAAGATGCCATGAACCACATTTGCGAAAAAAAGTATAGTTTGAGCCATAACAGTTCAGAGAAACCCAAGGGACAAGAGGCATCACTTGAAAGGTGTGGAAAGTTCAGACCACACCAGGTAACATCCAAAGGAGTGTGTGACACCATTGCTTCCCAAACATCTAGTTTTTGGTAGAAGCAGACTGTTGTGTTCACCTGAGTACCTTTATAATGATGGAGCTCAGTAGAAGAGATGGTGTGAGTGGGATGAGGCTCAGTAGAAAGAGAGTAGAAAGGAGATGCTTTTTAAAATATATATATACTATATTAATTTTTTATTTATAAAGATCACATCTTACTAAATTTTCACTTTAACCACATGAAACTATGTACCTGTAAATACGTTGAGGCTATGGATATGATTCAAATTCAACCTAGACAATGAAGAAATAGAAGCAGTAAAAGACTTCTTCTACCTAGGATTAAACATTGATAGAAACAGGGGCTGCAGTCAGGAAATCAGAAGAAGATTAAGAATGGGAAGAGTTGCTATGAAAGAGCTAGAAAATATTCTAAAATGCAAAGATATACAACTGAACAAATCAGAATTATACAAGCCATTGTTTTCCCTATTACTACGTATGGATGTGAGAGCTGGACAATTAAGAAAGAAAATAGAAAGAAAACCAATTCATCTGAGATGTGATGTAAAGGAGAGTGCTGAGGATACCCTGGAGAGCTAAAAAGACAAATCCTAGAGTAGATGAAGCCAGATATTTCTCTGGAAGCCAAGATGACAAAACTAAGGCTGTCATACTTTGGCCACATCTTGAAAAGGCATGACTCATTGGAAGAAAAAAAATAATGCTAGGAATGGTGGAAGGAAGCAGAAAGAGAGGAAGGCCCCATGCTATATGGATGGACTCTGTTAGGGAGGTCATGAGTATGGGTTTGTAGGAACTACCATAAGCAGAGAAGTGGAGGACAGAGTCCTGGAGATGTCACATCCACAGTGGTCACCATGGGTTGAGATCAACTCAAGGGCAGTTAACATAAACAACAAAAATGGATGTGATATTGTAATTTAAAAGTATAATTTCAATGTTGCTACTTGTTTATGTCAGAACTATTGCCATTATTACATTAAGTGTTATATAGGGGAATTATGATTTACGAGTAATATACAGTACAAAAAAATTACTAAGGATTCTGTATGATGTGGTGTGAGAGGAGGTCAATGTGGGGTGACACCATGATTTACTGCACTGGATGACACCAACTCTAGTGATGTCACTGCAGGGGACCTCTATCCAAAATAGTGTAAAATGCCACTATAGCTTGAAAATAGAATTATTTATTAAATGAAAGTGTGGCATTCTCAGTGATTTGGCAGTGTCATGGCTATGTTTTGGACCTGTTCTAAAGAAAGCCTAACACCTACTCTTTGTATTCAAATGTTCAAGTTATACTTTAGCCACTCACAGATTAAATCAGATTTTAGATTTAAATCATAATTGAACACTGCTGATTTGGTCCATAGGCAATGCCAAACTGGCAATTTTAAGAAAATGATTTCTGGTTTTATGATATCTGAAATCATTACTTCTGTTAAGGAGAAGCTTGAAGAACTGTTTTATGGCACATAATTTAATGTGGTTGCTTGAAAGACATTATAAGATTATTCAAAGAGTTAATAAGCAAATATGTTAATTATTGTAAAAATTCTGCAGAATCCTGATTCTGACTCATATCCTGGCATTACTAACATAGCAGACAGTGATCAGATGTGCCTTAGAGGAAATTAATTTTTCTCTGAATTACTGGAATAAGTATTATGAAAATTTATTTTCATGGCATCAGGAATGTTCTCTATGCATAAAAAGCACTGAGCCCACCTAGAATCATGTAAACAGTCGATTCATATTGATCTCCTTACACTTCCATCCTTCTAGAGCCAGGCCCAAACTCTGGTTCACAGCATTTTTCTTAAAGGAAATCTTCCCCTACCAGATGGAAAAAGAAAAAAAGGGAAGGCTGGAAAAATTGGACCAAGTAATGTAATGATTAGAATTTCAAACTGGATCTGGGATGACCCAGGTTAAGTCTCCAAGTGAAGTGTATAACTAATTGAGTACCTTTGGTCCAGTCACTGTGTTTTAGCTCAATCAAGTGGCTCTCAGCTTTTTGTTCCCCAGATGTTGTGGGATTCATCTCTCAGAATCTCTGAACATTTGTCATGATGTCTATACCTGTAGGGCAATTCAAGTTTCCTAAGGCATCAGCCTTTGTTTAGACAACAAAAATATTTAAATATCAAACATATCAAAGCCAAGCCTGTTAGGGTGTAGCTTTAAATCAGCAGAAACTTGTCATTGTCTAACTACTTATGCTTCTCTAAGCAATGAGACTGACTACACAAGTAGCTTGCAGTTTAAACAAACATTTACTAATGGCTTTAATCTACACAGAGGCTGTATCCTAATCTAGCAAAGGAATACAGATATAGCTGTGTTAGTCTGTAGAATCAGTATGTAGAGAGATCTTGTAGCATCTTTGAGACTAACTGAAAGAAAGAAGTTGGCAGCATGAGCCTTTGTAGACTACAGTGTACTTCCTCAGATACATTTAGTGGAGTGGAAACACTCCACTAAATGTGTCTGAGGAAGTAGACTGTAGTCTATGAAGGCTCATGTTTACAAAATCCAGGCGATTAAAATGCAATAGTCCTCTCTTTCTTTCAGTATAGGGGCTGGATAAGTGTTATCATAATTGTATATATATCCTTATGCATTTTAAATTTTGGATTAACTGTTTGATGCATTTTATAATAATTAAAACATTTGAACCACAACTGCAAACTCCAGAAACTCCAGGCATTCTGTCAAAAAGTTGGCCAAAAATTTCTTGTCACTCTGAATTCATCAACAAATTATGGTGGTGATACAGTACTGAACAATTTCTGGCTCCCCAAATGCTGTTGGACTGTAACTCCCATTATCCCTCACCACTGGCTGTGCTAGCTAGGCGGGAATCATAAAACATCAACATCTGTTCACATTTGCCTCACCCCTGCGATTATTATTATTATTAAACTTTATTTCTAAAGCGCTGTAAATATACTCAGCGCTGTACAAAATTGGTAAAACTTAAGAAATATATAAAAGCCTGCCAAAGGCGTACACTCTAAAATAATAGCAGATAGATAAAATTACAAAGGGGGAAGACAAGTTAAAACATCGAACATAAAAGCAAATCACAACAAGCAATATCAGACAGCCAGATGGTAATCACAAGTTCCCTGAGAACGCTTCCCTAAACAATAAGGTTTTCAGCTCAACCTTAAAGCTAGTTAGGGAAGTGATGAGCCGAGCATGCAGAGGGAGAAGGGGTGAGGCAAATGTGAACAGATGTTGATATTTTATGATTATATGATATATATATATATAGTTAAAGTCTATTCAGAAGTCAGGCCACAAGTTTCAATGAGGCTTACTTCTAGTGTAAGTGACTGTAGCAGGGGTAGGCAACTTATAGTCTTCCAAATATTGTTGGGCTGCTTTTCCTATCAGCCCCCACTAGCACAACCAATGGCAAAGTATAACGGGATCTGCAACATCTGGATGGTCACAGATTGGTCGCTCTTGGGTTCTAGGATTGCAAATTTAGTTCTAAATCCCAACTAGAATAAACTCATTTAATCTTTGCTAATAGTTCATAAATTCGGTTGATCCAATGGGTCTACTGTAGTTGGCAATTGGATTTAGGCTTTAGACTCCATTTTGATTTAGCTTAGAGAGCAGTAACATACCTTCCAAATGTCCCAATTTAGCAGGGACAGTCCCACTTAATTGTCTGTCACTCCATTTTTTCAGATGCTTTTAATATGTCCCAGTTTCTTTCTCCTCCCTTCACTTCCTTTCCCCCTTTGTCCTTAGCTTTCTTCAATTTCTGCACAGTTCAAAATACAAAAGCAGTGAGGGGAGAGTGAAGATAACTCTGAACAAATCTTGCCAAGAAAAACCCATGATAGATTTGTCTTAGAGTCGCTGTATGTCAGAAGCAACCTGAAGGCACAGTACAACAAAACATATTTGAAAAATGTTGGAAATTGTTTCCATTGAACCCTATTAACTTAGTCATATTTTCCTTACAGTGTTTACTCAACTGTATTCACACACACACACACACAGACTATTACATTTGTTTGTAATCTTCACAGGGACACTAATTGTCCATGTCCACAGTTTTGTACTACAGGTACAACTGCCTTTCTGTCAAATATTATTTTCTCATTTTATAGATGGCTAGGGGTGGGTTGGAGGCTGAAGCTGAAAGTTAATAGCATACTTAAAATTAACTGTTGCTGGCTGAGATGGAATTTAAATACAGACCACAGCCATATGCAAGCCATCCTCAGTCCTGCCAACATTTTTGAGCCAGTGTGGTGTAGTGGACTGGTTTATGTGAAATCAGGGTTTGATTCCCACTTCACCATGGAAACCCATGGGGTGACCTTGTGTGAGTCACACTCTCTCAGCCCCAGAAAACTCCATCATAGGCTCACCTAAGGGTCACCATACGTCAGAAGCAACTTGAAGGCACATAAAAGCAACCAAAAGATTTCCAACACCTTATTTTTGTAATGGATTTGGGAGTAGAACATTATGTAATATGAACATATTGGATTCCTTATATCTTACAACCTGTTTTCCATAGTAACTGGTGGCTACTGTCTAAGTGAGGCACTGAATCTTCTTTGGATTTTAATTCAGATTTTAAGGATGTTATCGGGGAGGGAGGGGGCTTAACCCTATCCTACAAACAGCACTTGCATCTTAAAATCTGGAGTCAAATTGTGGCTGCTTGAGACTGTTTTTGTCAGGAGGCAGAAGAATATTTCACATATCAAGGTGCCAGTTGGACATTCCTAGGCTTAGCAGTACTGCTTTGAAAGAACAACTGTGTTCTATTTTTCTTTTTCTGCTCCCTCCCCAGGAGACATTCTGCTCAATGTGAATGGAATTGATTTGACAGGTGTCAGCCGTGGGGAGGCTGTAGCGCTTTTGAAAAACATTTCCTCCTCGGTTGTCCTCAGAGCACTAGAACTGAAAGAGTGCAAGGCCTCCCTGGATGGGAGTGAGGGTTCGTCCTGTGATGCTAGTATGAACACACCCAATGGTGGCAGCGAATGGTCCCCTTCCTGGGCCATGTGGCTAGAACTACCCCGGTAAGTCTAAGGAGCCCCTGAAAAGGGGAGTGGAAGGGGCAGTAGGTGGGGGTTGACCAGCTCTTTCTTTTTGCTTGATGTGTTGCACTGATACCTTAATTGAATCCAGACTCTATCCAAGAACTGTGTTTCAGGCACCTCTACTTTCCTCAGCCCTGTTGTAATCAGACATTTCACTCCCTGGCCCACCTCCCAAATTCTATATATAAAATGACATTTGCGTCTGCTTTTAAGACAGCAAACTCTCCTGAACAGGGTCAATGTGGGACAAGGTGCCTGACCACGAAAGATGCAAGGAAGAACCAACATGGAAGCAAAGCTTTTGGAACACAGGTCTGGGCTCCTGGACCACCCTGCATCCTCTCAAAATGACCCTTGCCAAATGAACACACAGGGACACTCTTTTAGCAATAGGCTATTTTAAATTGTTTGATTTTGCCCAGATGTTTGAGAGCTGTGTGCACATACGAAGGGAGGTTGGAGTTGGTGAAATTGTCCAAACTGTCTTCTCCCTCACCCTCACCCTGCCCTAAAAAAGAAAATGTTCCTCTCTAATGGGCCGGAAGCAGCTGTGTTGTAACTTTTAGTAAAAATAACAAAAACCGCAGAGTGCGTAGTCTGTCACCCACTCACACAGTGCGTTTTAATGCCTCCCTGGAACATAAATCTGGCCTCATCGCAACATTCATCTGAACCTGAATTTTTAAAGGATGAAAATGAATTAAATTCACCATCAGGCTAAAACCCAGCCACCCATAAATAAGGAAAACTCACTGTCCCAAAAGGGCCTTGAGAATCTCTTGAAAAGCTTTCCATACTTGCCTTTCATTTTATCTAGTCTCTGTTTATTCAGATACTTGAGAATCTGAAATTTAGATACTATGAAGTTCAGCCACATTGGTTGGAGTGTATGTGTGTTCTCTCTCTCTCTTTCCTTCCCCGTCCTCTCTCACACACGGTATATTCTCAAAAATATTAGTCAGGCTTTGAAGTCCAAGTTTTGGGACTGAATGCAAATTAATCATACTGTATTAGAGTTACCTCAAAAAGGAGCTGGGTACATAATCAAATTTCATTTTCTTGAAAGAATGTTTGTCTATCACCCTTAAAGAAATCTGCAAAGTAATGAATGGTGTGTGTGTGTGTGTTTGTGTCTGGCTTTGGTGGGCCAAATGTATGCATTTTTTCAAAACCCTGTCTTCCACACTGAAAGAAAATTAACATAAAAGTGATCATTGCATGTACTGTATGTGGGTGTTTGTGTATGTGTGTTCTGGTCCTGTTCCATTACAGTCATTATTGTTCCCCCTACAAATAGCATTTCATTCTGTTTCATTAAAAAAATAATATACACTGTCTAATTGACAATCAAAGTAGTGTAATAGACATTTAGAGGGAGAAAAAAGAATTAAAGAAGAGAAACAGAAAATGTGTTCTAGTCTCTTTCATTTCTTTAAAGGATAGCTTAGTTCTAAAACAGGCCAGGCTATCTGAAATAGCCTTTAAATTGCCAGTTGCCTCCCCTAGAGGCTTGGGGTATGAGTTGTCATTTTTATGCTGGGTATTTGGGGTGGGTATCACCACAGCTGGGCAGTGAAGAAGGCGAATAAGAGGAAAATCAACTCTCTTGAGATGTGGTGCTGGAGAAGAGTGCTGAGGATACCGTGGACAGCCCAAAAGACAAATGAGTTCTTCAGCAGACAAAACCAGAAATTTCCTTGGAAGCCAAGATTATCAAATTAAGACTGTTGTACTTTGGCCACATCATGTGAAGGCACGAATCATTAGAAAAGACAATAATGCTAGAAAAGGTGGAGGGCAGTACAAAGAAAGAAAGACTCCAGGCCAGATGGATAGACTCAATTAGGGAGATCACGGGCATGAATCTACAATATTTAAGCAGAGCAGTGGAGGACAGGTAGTATTGGAGATTTCTCATCCACAGGGTCACCATGAGTTGTGGATAAGTCAATGACAGTTAAAAACAACAACAATGGGATCCTTGGGCCGGATTTTGCTCACTCCCATTTAAGGTGCACATTTAATTTGGATGGCTATAAAATGAATTGGACAGATTAATGGAAGCTATGGCTGTCAGTGACTGCTTGATTCCTTCCGTGTGCTTCTGAATACCTGTTTGTTGGTAAAGATGCTATACTTGTGGGCACAGATGTCATAAGCATCTGGCCAGCCACTGTGGAAACAGAATGGAGTTCCCTTGTTTAAAAGTAAATGAATGAACTTCAAAGGCCGATTCTAATGTGATGCAGTTGAAGGACGATTCATAAAGCAGTTCAGCTGCATCTCTTATAAGATAATGCAAGGGTGTTTTTAATCACACCACAGCTGAGATTCTGCATAAATCTCTGCAGGTGGAGTTAGGTACTTATTGTGCTACACAGTATATGTGTTGAATAGCATGTTGTACACCTGAATAGATATTTGAATGCACAACCAAATGCACATCTTATAAACATGCCCATCATGCCCCCCCCCCCCACATCTACGTGCACAATTGCCTTGTGTGCACGGCTCTGCTTATACAACTTTGAATTGGATGTGGACATTGTACATGGGACAAAAAAACACTTATGCAAGAAAATTTGCTAATACAGCAAGGGGATTCTGGCCAGCAGATATGTTGATCTATGCAAAGAAACTTGAGTTATCAGCAAAGCTTGTGTTATCACCCAACTGGAGGTAATTATCACCTTTTGATATCACCTTTTCCTTCCGGTTCCCTCTTGAGTCCCCTCATTAGAATCCTTACCTCTGATCCCACTGGATATAATTCTTCCCTCCCTCCCTCCCTCCCTCCCATAGACACACACACACAATATCCAAGAACTGAAAGCAGAATATCATGCATGTGATAAAGCGGGTTGTAATCTGCAAAACAGAAGTGTTGAGTTTGTGGCCCTTCAGCTGTTGGACAGCATTTCCCATCAGCCATAGCCTCCATAGCTAGTAGTGATGGATGATAGGAGTTATAGTCCTGCAACATCTGGAGAGCTTCAAGGTGCCCACCCCACCATAAAAACTCATGCCAAAATTAAATTTGTTATCTTTAGGACTTCTGTTGTTTCTGCTGCAGCAGATTCAGAGCTCATCTCCCCAGAGATTTCTATCACACACACCTCTAAATGTGTATCTGCTGCCTGTTGATAAGACATGTGTTGTAAAAATCCCATGCTTACTAGATTTTGTAGAAAACAAAGCGGCCAATTTATTGGGGGGTTTTCCAAAAATAATTCAGAGGAAAGGATTTGATCTCTTGAAGCCATCAGTAAATTGTCCTGGGCTTCCTTCTTCCTATTCCAAATCTATGCCTACACTCCTGTCTTTCCCTCTCCTTGTGGACTCTTTGACTAAAATAAAATTACCCACCATGTCAGCAGGTCTGAAACAGGAAATTCATTGTAATCATATCTCCAGCTGCAGCACCACTGACAGAAAAGGGCCACAGTGTATGCATGAACACCAAGGGGAATTAGTATGCTGAACTGGTATCTTGGACTTTGTAAATTCAGATTTTGGGGAGGATGGGGAGGAGAATCTGATTAGAACTGATGGGAACAGAGATGTCTTTCTTATTAGTATTTGCTTGTTTGTCCAGGCACTAAGGGAATCAATATATGGATTTAGTTGCTTAACAGCGTAAGCAATCAGATACCTTAATCTCACCTAGTGAGTTCAACTAACATTCTTTGTACCCAGGGTTTGTTTTGTTCCACTTTGTTTTGTTCTCTGGATTTTGCATAACACATCTGGAAGCCCTTTAGCAGTCGCTTCATCAGAACTTGCATCATCATAATACGCATTAACTCATTTCCCCCCTTGTCTGAAAATGTAACCTTTCAGGACCTGAGATCCCATTTGGTGCTGGTCAGGACAACTGCTCACCAGATCTGAAAGAGCAGCCAGATGGATCTCAAGCATCTCTCCTCCCCACTTGCCCCAGTATTCCTGAAATTGGAAAACTGTCTTGGGAAAACAGGGATCCTAATCAGTCTTCTCAAGCAGGAAATCTTTTACAAATATATGTGATCATTTTCTTAAAATGTATTAACCAATGCAAAAATAGCGAATGTAATAGAGAAGCATAAGTTAAAAGATGTGAGTGAGGGAGAGTAGCAAGTGGGAAAGACAGGAAGCAGCTGAAAGAAGGTGAGAAAGAAAAAAGGGGCATTACTAATATATTTATTTGTATCCAGTTTTTTCCAGTTTTAGGAAAGTATCACTCAAAGTCATAAAACTCTTCTCTACCCCTCTCCTTCTCCTAACCTTTGTTTGTATGATTTCTAGAATTAAAAGCATCAAATGTTTTGAGATGAAATGGGAAGTAGGATTGTTACTGGAACCTTAAGCAGATTAAGTGAATAAGGAGTAGGGTTGCCAAATACTATTCTTTACAACCATTGCTTCACTAGGCAGTATTCTCACAGTGATGCCTGAAGAATGGTGAAGGATCTCACAATACAACCATATTTCACAGTTAAATTCTACTATGATTTGCTCTTTTCCTGCATCAGTGTGTGTGTGGCCACGCAACTTCAAGTTGTATGTCTAGTTGTGACAACTCTATGAATTTCATAGAATAGTCTTAGACAAAAAATATGCAGGTGGTTTGCCAATTCCTTCCTTGTAAAAGAGCTTACATTTACAAATACCTACCCTACCTTTGCTTGTAAGAAGCTATTCCCCCCCCCCCCATCTGTCTTTCCCCTCCCATCATCTTATATTCTACTTCCTAGCTTCCCAAGATAAAAATAAAAATTCTTAGTTCTGGTAGACAAATGTGAGCAAGTCTGTTTCATAATAGCACTTATTTTACCTGCACAAAAGGGAAGACAAGCAGTTCTACCAGAGCATCTAAACAATGAGTCACCAGAGTCTAGTTTAGAACTCCTATCTAAATGAAATGGCTGTTCTTTCATCATGAAGCCATGCAAACATGTAACTTCATGCTTTTCTGAAGCTTAAAAGCCCAATTTATGGCTTCTTCTTGCACCCACTGTGACAAGTGGAGTGGACAGTCATGTCCGCTGTTTGACAGTGAATCATTTTGCAGAATACGTGAGGCCTTTTGGAAAAGACAATGCTTCCGGTACAAGTGTGGAGTTGAAGGCTTTCATGGCCGGCACCCATGGTTTTTTGTGGAGCTTTCGGGCTATGTGGCCATGTTCTAGAAGAGTTCTTTTCTGACATTTTGCCAGCATCTGTGGCTGGCATCTTCAGAGAATGGATTAATGTCTGCTAATTGGCGCTCATTGGTGCTCATCTAGTACAAGTGTTTATGTACTGTTCAGTGTGGCACCAATAGCTGTCATGCAAACCCATATTAAGCACTAATGGTCACTCTGTTTTGACATAGTTTTGAAAGTACGCTGGTAGTCAGTTTGTCATGTGGCCACCTCTTTCAGCAGCTTTAGCCTTCCAGTAAGGTCAAGGATAGGCCACAGTCCAACTAATTCTAAGCTCAAAAGGTTTTAAATCACCCATGTCCTCAAGACCATGCTGGGAAGTTAATTAAAGACAATGAAGCTTGTAATTAGAGACTAGGCAAACTAATTCAGGCTCATATAATTGAATTAAATTTGAATTTGGAATATAGCCAGTTTTATTTGGAGCCTAATTCAAGGCCCATTGGACCTTGCCTGTGATACAACTGCTTCTGATCCTAACTAGCAGGCAACAAGGAGTGGAAAGACCTCTCTCTCTCCTGTCTTGCCTTGCTGATGCCGATACTGAATTAAAAGCCAAGTGGGGAAGAACATTTAGGACTCAAGGTCTTGCCAAGATTCCTAATACTAAGTCAAATACAGTTGGTCCTCCACATTTGCAGATTTGACTTTTGTGGATTTGATTATTTGCGGTTTTGATTAATATGTTCTCTCTAGTAATCTCAAACTTCTGCTAGAACCTAGAAGTTCCTAGAGGAAACACTTCTCTAGGTGTTTGTACATGATTTTATGATCAACATCTGGCAGATGTTGACCACAGGGTTGCACTGGAGGACCTGGAGATTCCTAGAGAGGTGTTCTCTTAGGTAAAAAGAATGGTGTTTTTTTATTTGCATTTCCCCCCTACATTCATGGGGGTCCTGTGCCCCCAACCCCAGCAAATGTGGATGGACCACTGTAATGTGACATTGACATCCTTAACTCCAGCATGTTTTGAGTTAATCTGTCATTCATCAGGAGACAGAAGAGAACTTTTTTATTGGTCCATCATTTTTGTTGCTCATTGTCAGTTTCACTAGCTCATATTAGTCTACCATATCCTGTTAATTAGATATATATCTGACTCTCTGCCATGGATCCAGGCCAGTTTACAAGCTAAGTAATTGAATTGGTTGAGGGATAAAGAGAATTAGATAAAATATAAGCAACATTTTATAGTTCTTTTTTTTAAAAAAGAAAGAAAAAAGTGCACAGTCCCAGGTGACATCTTCAATACTATTTCATCCCTAGGAGGGCATCCCAGAGTGATAGGATATGTTAACAATCCTTCTCCAAGGACTGAGAAATGTATGCACCAAGGAAGGGAGGAGGGGAGAGAGAGAGATCCAATTTGCAATCCTTCTCTTCAACTGTAGCAGAAGTCACTGAGGTTGATCCCTCCCTCAAATCAAGGAAGGGAGAGGGAAGCATATGGGAGTGTGGCAAAGGATACATCAGGAGAGGGAGTGGATCCATAGCCTTTCCTGGCCGCTGCCCAGTCATGTCCATAAACAGCCCCGGATCTATGCCAGCCCCGGAGTTGGCACTGATAAATTCCCTTCTACTAGTGTGAAAGGATTTGAAGAGGAAAAACATTGAAAAGGCTGCTTCTCCTTCACTCCCACCCTGCCAGCAAAGATCCCGTGGGAACATCCTCGGTTGGGAGTGTTGCCACTCTGCAACTACCTATAGGACTGGTGTTCTGAGCAAACACAACTCTTATCTGTAATTAAAAACAACAACATCACCCCCACCTCAACTTTTGAGATAGCTTCTGTTTGTAAGTGGTTAACCTGGGGTACCATTTTCTTTTTATGAGGAGCCAAGAAAAGTAGTACTGAGCCTAAGTCCCTGCCTGTTTCCCCTGTAATCACAGTTTGGTCAAGCCACCCACCTTCATCACATTGATGTCAAATTACAAAGTGGATTTCTAGGTGCAATTACTCCAACCAGAAGGAATTGCTGTCTTAACCTCCCATGCTCCTTAAATACGCAGACACACATGCTGTAGAACCATCACAGCTGTCTCCTTGGATGTCTTTGATCAAACATTTCATTTATGTTTTACCCCTTATCATACCCTGTTTCCCTGAAAATAAGACATCCCCAGAAAATAAGACCTAGTAGAGGTTTTGCTGAATTGCTAAATAGAAGGCCTCCCCCGAAAGTAACATTTATTATATACTGTATTATATATATAGTATATAATAAATGTTCTTTTTTTTTCTTTCTTTCTTTCTTTTTTTTTTGTTCAACAATAAATGTGAATTCTTCATGGAAAAATAAGACATCCCCTGAAAATAAGACCTAGCACATCTTTGGGAGCAAAAAATAATGTATTTTCGGGGAAACTGTATTTTCAGGGAAACACGGTAGAATGCCAAGTGCAGCTTACCAAAGAACAAATCGGGGTAATATTTTAGAAAATACAGTAATTGGGACAGTAAGATTTGGAAAACAACTGTACAGTACTTCTAAGTGGTCTAGCTACATTTGTTAGCATACTATGTCATCATCATCTCAGTCACATCATCTCAAATGCCCCCAACAATTTATTCACATTTTTACCCTCTGTGGAACATTGTAATATTCTCCAACTATCCCAGTTTGGTAGAGACATGTCCAATGAATCATCTGTTACCCTACTTTTCAGCTACCTTTAAAATGTCAGTTTCTTTTTCCTTCTCCCATTTTCCTTACTTTCCTCCAGCTGCTGAGTTCAAAGTGTGAAAGCAGTTTGCATTCAATAAATTCTGTGCTTTATGGATACCTTGTCCCCCTCCCCTGGATCATTTTGGGTAAAAAAATAGCTCCTTACTGTGATACACTTTCCCGATTTCTGAACAAGTGTCTAGATAATATTTTT
Organism: Urosaurus nigricauda; assembly: GCA_034509955.1. NCBI lineage: Eukaryota > Metazoa > Chordata > Lepidosauria > Squamata > Phrynosomatidae > Urosaurus > Urosaurus nigricauda. The sequence goes on along the minus strand of JAOEGL010000005.1, from coordinate 131,264,973 downwards.
GAACATATGAAAGGCTGGTGGAACCCACAGAGGGTTATAGAAATGAAAATTGGCTCTGGATCCTGTGACGTTAACCAGCCATAATGTAGCATTGGGTAAGAAACTTGCAGTCTTCCAGAGGTTGCTGGGTTCCAACTCCTACTATGTAGGAAAGGGCTGATGGGAGCTGCAATCCAATAAGTATATGGAGGGCTGGGCCTTATGTGTTCTAAGCTATTATCATCTATATTTCCTGGCACTACTTGTTCTCTAGAGTTCCATAAAGGAGTCCTCACCTAGAGAGCACAAGGATTGAATCCGGAACCTTTCTACTTGCAAAAATGTACTCTAGCACAGAACTACATCTCCTCCCTACTCTATTTTGTGATAAGAAAAGAAAGCTGGTCTTTTCAGAGTCACTCAAATTTACTTTAGAAAACTGTAGGCTGAGTAGATCTAGAATTGTTTTAGATCTCGTTTTAAAAACTGACAAATAGGGATTGTTCAAAATAAAAACAGCACCAGCACTCCACATGTACAGTGGTGTGCTAAGAACATGAATCGCCAGCTCAAAAGCATGTGCTTCAGATGTCAGTTAAGGCAAGTATAATCCTTATGCAACACACTTTATAAATGCTATGTAATAGTATTAGGAACTTCCCCCCTCCCATTTATTTATTTTTTTTAAAATTCAGAATGAATGTTGTAAAATGGTGCTGATACAATCTGCCTGCCTGACTTATCAATAACAGTTATTTGCAATAGCCACAATAGCAAAATTTGACCATGACCATGGTAAGCACTGTTAAATCCTGTAGTGAGTTTACATCTTTATGAAAAATGGTATTCAGAATGCTACAAGCTTGAGGCAGATGGCAAAGCAATAGAAGGGCCAGGAGGCGCCTGCTTTTGCCATTAGAGCCAGCTAACATTTGCACGCACAACACACCCTGTATCTTGCCAGCAGGTGAATATTTGTGGTTCCCAAGGGCCTCATCTAAAACCACTATAAAAACCCTGATGAAATAGAGCAAAAACCTGCTCCCTTAATTCTTTATAAAACAGAGACACCTGATTATTTTTAAATTACTCTTCTAATTTAAATCCCTATCTCCGTGTGATGCCAGTAACAGAGATACTAGAAATATGCTTGCAGCATTATTATAAAATTAAAGTCTGAATGACTGGGAAATGGTCCAAAACACACTGCAAAAATAATCCAGTTTGAAACCACTTTAACTGCCCTAGCTCAATGCTAAGGAATTTTGGGAAATGTAATTTTGTGAAACAGTTAGCCTTCTCTGTCAGACAGCTCTGGTGCCACAAGAAGCTACAATTCCCAGGATTCCCTAGCACTCAGCCAGGGCAGTTAAATTGGTTTCAAACTGGATTATTTCTTCAGTGCGTTTTCGATTAATGTTTATTGGCCCAACTGTGTGGAGGCAACATTGTACCACAAATTTCCAAGTGGCAAAGAGCCCATATTCAGTTAGGGAAAAGTGTTCTGTGAAATACTAGTGTCACTGCTGTAGGACTATAAAAAAATTATTGTTTTAGGACTGTAATCTGAATTATTCTTTTTAAATAATCACACTTAAAAACTGAACTATCCTATTTAGATTAGTTTGCTATGACAGCTTTTGGGAAACGTGTGATGTATAACTTTTGGCAACATGATTTCAGTAAGAATTACCATTCTGGTTACAATATAAAGTTTTGAAGTATCCCAAATAACCCATCCATTCCTATTTCCAAAGGAGCTTAAAATAATTTCAATTTTCAGATAATCTTATAACCACAACTACTAAGCAACATTCTAGGCACACAGGAACGTTTGTTTCTGTATTTTCTTGGCTGCACCTGTACAACGGGAACTCCCACTTTATTTGTTTATTGCACTTGTATCTCACCTTTCTCCCAAAATGGGATCCAAGGTGGCTTACAAAGTCTTTTGCACAGAGTTTACTCTACTTTATGCAACATTCCTAAATCTGTGGAAACACTGGGTCAACAGAAATGGGCAGTCTGAATATACAATGTAGATCAAGCGTATAGGTTAATTTTACAGGCTGATACAGCTAAGAAAATAGTAAGTGTGCAGTGATTCTGAGTTAATTGCACAACTGATATTTAAACTGAATGTTTTCCCTTCCCCAGGTATTTGTACAGTTGCAAAGAAATTGTATTACGAAGAAATACAGCAGGAAGTCTTGGATTCAGTATTGTGGGAGGTTACGAAGAAAACAGTGGGAACAGGCCATTTTTTATCAAATCAATTGTTGCAGGGACTCCAGCATATAATGATGGAAGAATCAGGTAATTAAATCTCATGGCTTGTAAATTTATCCTTTCCAGTCAACACAAAAAGATGCCTTGACAGTGATCCATCAAGCAGGCTATTTTCTCCACGATTTTGGATAAGAATCTGTTCTAGTCATAACTTGAATTCTAGGAGTATAAACCTGGAACATTTTTTCACACAAAGTATTGTGTTGGTGTAATTTGCTTTATGCTCTGGAAGTCAACCAGATGTGGACTCCACTCTCCTTGGTCAATATTGGCTTGGCTGAACACCTGAGACTCAGAATGACCTGATGACATGTAATTTCTATGTAGAGAAGATTGCATTCCAACCAAGATAGTAGGATGGAAGCCTTGCTCAAGCATGAGTGGGATGAAGCCTCCCCCTTAATGGTGAATGTGTACTTTTATGGACAGACTGTCTGTTCTTGAGAACTACATGCCCCTGAAACAAACAATAGAATGCCCAATCTGACATCATCTGGTTTCTACCTGCCCTAGGCTAAGTTTGGCCTGCAGTGGTGCCACAGTCATATGGACTGGTGTCTGTCATTACATGAACTCATCTCCCTGTGGAGACTTCCCTGAAGCTTCAGATGTGGGTACTCTTATCCTGAACTTTGTTGATTTATGACTGGTGAGGGACAAGGAAACACTGAAGCGGTCTGGAAAGGATGCAATGCCGTATACAGTAAAAATGAAAAGTTCTTGAAGATGTGCCAGGCATAAGGTGTTCACTTGTAGCGGGGACACCACAGCAGTGATGGTGTCTCTGATGACCTGAATGCTTTTTAGAAGGGGACACACACTGTCTGACTTCTTGTTAATGACAGGACCAAACTGTTCAATCAGTCAAGACGGAATAAGGTGGCTCTTCCCAAGACTGACCTGAAAATCTTAGAGAAGGGAGTGGATGACCTCCTGAAATGTCTATTTTCCCATTGGGAGGGAATAGAGAAAATAAATAGTAGATGGCCACTGGATCCTTTGGCAGGAACTTTGCTGAGTAAGGAAGATGGCAGGTGCAACAACTTTTCCATACCAGCTTCTTGTGAAATAAGGGTCCTCAGCCATGCAGCAAACTCCAGATGAAGCAACTGTCCCCCCGCCCCCATGACAAGCTGGGTACTAACCGTTGCCCCCAGATACTCTGCCACCTCTTTTCTGGGATTGTATTTCAGGCCACATATCCTGGGATGCGGTGGCTCAGCGTTTATGATGCTGATTCTGTCAACTGCAAGACTGGCAGGTTGACAATTCAAGAACCACGTGCCATGTGATGGGATGAGTTCCCATGACTAGTCCTAGCCCTTGCCAACCTAGCAGTTCAAAAGCATGTAAAAGTGCAAGTAGATAAATAGGTAGCACTTTGGTGGGAAGGTAACAGCATTGTGTGCTGTCATGCTGTTCTTTGGCTTAGTAATGGAGATGAGCACTGGCCCCTACAGTCAGACACGACTTGACAACCTTGTCAAAGGTGAAACCTTTACTTTTACCATTTATTAACAGTGCAAGGAAGCAGCAATATAGAGGGATCTACCTGATCCTTTGTTGATTCCACTCTAGACTAGCTTAATTTTGCTGGGGTGCAGAGGGACTGGAGAGGAGAGCGAGTCAGTCTGGGATGAACGAGACATCCCCAGCCAAACATGGCTCCACGGTTGGGAGAGACACCACCGTACCTTGTAAATACTGTCTCGTTTTCAGTAGAAGAAGAAGAAGAGAGAGGATAAGAAAGACTTTTTTAAAAATGAAAGAAAAAAGAGCAGCAGAAAGGAAACGTAATGGAGCAGAAGGTTAGGGTTGCTCGAGGAAGGTCTGTACCATTCATGCCTATCAGTGCAAATATGAAAAGTAACCCAGCTGAGTGTATTCTGTCCTTGACTGCTGGGGAAATTAGGTTTTACCTTTTAAATCCTAACAATTTACTATCTGGCTAAGGTGTACATATCTCACTATGAACTTGTCAATTTCTTACAATCTAGAGAAGCTCTCCTGTTAAAACTAAAGCTAGCTTGACAGGCATATGAAAAGGGGAGACAATATTGTTCTGGAACTATGGAATACACTTTCTTTGGAAATACAACAGGCCTGCTTCTGTTGCTTTGAAGACATAAAATATATTTTTAAGATTTTGATCTTCTACATGTTTTAGTGTATCAGCATTTATGCCAGTGTAAATCATTAAAAGGATTTTGCATACACAGTCATTTTTGTGTGTGTAATGGATTAATTCCAGACAGCACATATACACAGAGTTGTACATGTATATGCACATGATCACACAATGCATTTTACAACATGGTGAATATTATGTCTCAAACCCAATCACCCACTCCACAATCTTTTATTATTCTAGCTGGTTATATATTCTGAAGTCCAATTATATACTTGTAATCCTTGTGCTGAAACAAGAATTTCCAATTACCTCTGCAAGGGAACCCCTTACGACCCTAACTGAAATCAGACTTACTGGTTTCTCCTTCTAATAATAGGGCATGTAGACAGCTGTGTTGCAGTGGTCCTGGTTACATTTTTAACAGCTAAATCAGGAAACAACATACTTATCTTATTTTGCCTTGCCTTCAGAATGCTGAAGGCAGGGAGGAAGCAAAAAGTTAGGTTCCAGTTTTAAACCAGTGCAATAAAACTTGTCACAGAACTTTTACCCACAACACATAGCAAAATCCTAAATACTTCAGATTTAGAATTCCTGGGTAAAGAAAAAAATGACAATTTGAGAATGACCAGTTTAACTTCTGAGTCTAAATCAAAAATCAGATGGGTTGCAAATTATGGCAAAATTCCATTATGGAATTTCCTTAATAAATATTTGAGAACTCTGTAAATAGAAGTCTTTTAATTTTTGCACATCAAACTGATATTAATATGAAATTAGAAAAAAATACATGGGTACATTTTCTACAAAGATTATACCAGAGGCATGTCCGATACATGGTCTGGTTCTTAAAACAGGTATTGCAAACATAACCATCACATTAATGAATTTCCTACTTGCTTCTAAAGGTGTTTGTTTTTTAACTTAAAATATGAAGAAACTACAGAAAGGTTTATTCTGGATTCTGTAGGACAATACTGAAGATTAACAAGAGAATTGTTTTGCTTTGTTTTAAGGAAAATTCCTGTCTTGGAGTTGTGGAACCACCAGTAACATGTATATTCTTTTATTCTTCTAGGTGTGGTGACATCCTTCTTGCAGTTAATGGCAGAAACATCTCAGGAATGATGCATGCCTGTTTGGCAAGGATGCTAAAAGAACTAAAGGGGAAAATTACTCTTACTATTGTATCCTGGCCTGGTACTTTTTTATGAAGATGCATTTCAACTAGTGAACAAGAAATCACTTCACACAAAATCTGACACCTAATAAGGATGTCCGTTTACTTCACTTTCTGTTCAGCCATTTGCTTGTTAAAGAAAAAAGTGTAAAGTATAAATGTGCATAACATAAACAGAATGCTTATGGAAAAAGTAATCTTTGGTATGTTAGAGAAAAACATGCACTTTTTAAATATGGAAATCTACTGAGATCTTAAGTCAGGGTACACATGCTGCTCTTTGTCTCATGTTTGTATTTTTATATATTCTATCAAAGCAGGAGCAGTAGTATGTTCCACCTAGTATTTGGTTTTTTTTTAAAAAGGAAACAACTTTAATACCCAATCTGAAGTTGTCTCTCAAAACTCTTCAATAACTATTGTAATACTTTTCAAACTATAATGTTGACAGCACTTATTCACAACATAGAAAGAAGTTTGATGATTACATGAAATCCCCTTTTTGTGGTCAGTATGAAGCAAGTATTTTTTAAATATCTTATTTGCTAGTGTGTAATAACTGTGAATGAAATTTCATTTCTACTGTCAAAATACTGTAATTGTAATTTGTAATGCCAGGTTATTTTCATTAAAAAAGCACAAAAATACACATTTCCCCCACATGCTTCTAACTAATGGTATGATCCATTTCATGAGTTCTGCCTACTTTACTCAGTTTTGCTCATCTTTTTCTTTATTGGGGCAGTTTTGAACTAGCATGCTAATGTCAGGAAGCCTGAGCTGTAGTGAATTGCAGGTGGAGGTAGAAAAAGGAAGATAAAAGGAACAGGTTTCTGTGCTGAGATCTGAGTAGCCAAGCAGGGTATATACTACAAGGCTAGATGCCTTCCTCAGATCCATGTAAGCAGAGAAGCATAAAAGACAGACACCCATATCTGCACAGGCAACTGCAGCATCACATGCCCCAAACTTATAAACCCAAATGTACAGAAAGAAGGAAACAGGCTTAGATTATATAAGTTTTGTTTTTGTTCTACTGAATGAGAAACTACATGAAAAGTATGTACCTGAAGAACCAGACAAAATGCTGGTCCTATTTTTTCCACAATCTGTATTTTGATCATATTGAATTCGTCCAGTTCATGGTGTAATCAGTTTCCTTATTATATAGAAAGATTCTGCACACTGTACACTGATGAAGCCTGAAACTGTGCATAGGATCTCAACCAAGCACAATCTCCATGTATACCTTTCACACTATACAATATTTCATGTATGAATATAGTCCGTTCTCCACATGTACCTTTACATTTCTAGATGTATAAGCAAGACAAAATAATGTGCTTTAACATGAAAAATTCACTCTTTTTATTTTCAAAAATCCAAATTAAACTTATGTTTTTGTACTAACAGAACAAGATTAAGAGCAATGTTTTAAGACCCAGAAAAATAATTAGATTTAGAGCAATCTATTTCTGGCACTAATATAAGCAAGTAGGCAAAGATCACATGCCTATTCTGCTGGGGCAGCTTCAGTGTTTTCCTGTTCAGGGGCAGGTTCACCACCACCTGTTTCTTTTCCTTCTTTGCTCTTTTTTGATTTTTTATGTTTGTGCCTCCTGTGGCTGTCTCCCTCTTCACTGTCGTGGCGACGCCTGCTGTTACTGCGAAAGCAAAAAACAACCACAAAAAGCTATTAAAATCTAGTGCCAGCCTGCTATGTCTCAAACTTCTGATGTCACAAAGCTAATTATTTAAAATGTGAGCAGTGTCATCACACGAATTAAAACCAGAAGACTGAAGAAAAACACTTTCTGTATTAAATTTCATTACAATTCCATCTGCTAATATTTACTTTAGCACAGGGATTCATAGCTTGTTTAGCACCCAGAATTGGTCTCAAAATATATACCATCATGACATCAAATTAATTTCTACAAAGATGAAAGAGAGTTATTCTACCAATGAAAGCTGACATTCTTAACAAAATTCTATCCTGGCTTATGGAGGAACCTTTAAATAGAGTTAGTGAGTGCTTTTCAAACTTTTCAGCACAGAAGGCTAGTTCTTATTTTATCATATCCATTTGTTCCAAGAGGAAAAATAGCTGTCTTGGTTGATCTACAATGATCAAGACCAACCAGTAATTTAATTCTGGTTTCTAGTTTCCTTTTTCACATGTGAAAAGAAACAGGACTCACCAACTCATTTGGTTGAACCAGTGTTAAGGACTGGCATTATCAGGCAGCTGCTTAGGCCCTGGCACCTTAGAAGGACCCACCAACTGTAGAAGAGTAGCTGCTGCAACTGTTAACAGGACAGACCTCTTCCTCCTCAACATCTAAGATGGCAGCAACACTACCCACCATCTAAAATAGTCAGGAAGAAGCCACTGCCTTACATACTCAGTGGATCCTTCTGACAGCATGGACGACTGGGCCCCGTTCCTTGGAGCCATAAGCACTGCTTTCTCTGATTAGATAAGTGAGCATGGGGGCAGCTGTGAAGAGGAAGAAGCTACGACACCTACACACCTTCCTATATCTGCTTATACTCTTCCTCTGAGCAGCACAGTAGGTCCAATCTCAACATCCAAAGAAAGGTTATAGGCTTTCAATAATTTTCAGAGGCTTGATTAAAAATTTAACTGGTGGAAAAAGCCATTTCAATTTGCCTTTGATTAAAACTCTGTTTATATATTGATCATATGAAGGAAGGGATAATGCTATGCTACTCTACCCGGTGTTCAGTTGTTAAATACCAGCAACTCAGAAGACATTACTTCAATTAAACCTCGTCTGCCCCATAAACATAAAATTAAGAAGCCGACCTTCGTGATGACTTGTGTCTTGTCTCTTCCTTTTCTCGATGTCTCCTTTCTCGGTGCCGCTCTTCTTTCTCTCTGCTTGTTCTATGCCGCTCATAGCCTCTATCTGCATATTCTCTGTACCTATATCGCTCTTCATCACTGACCAAAACAAAATCAAACGCTTCCAGTAAGCAAGCAAATGGTAAAGCACCAGTAACCACCCCTGGGCAATCCATACAAATTAAAAATATGGCGAGATGATCAGAGGCAGAACCCTATGACCTTCTAGATCTATGAAAATATAATTCTGAGGGATTACTCTTTAAGTCCTACTTCAGTGGGAATATGTAATATAAAGTATGAAGTTATCACTGTATGCAGTCACAACAATGGGTAGTATCTTCAGTCACAAGACACAAATCAGAACAACATTAGAATTAGAGATAATTAAAAGGAATACTATGGTGTTGTCACTGATGGTTATACAACCAAAGAGTAAATCAAGCAGCTCTTGTGTGTCTGGATGTGCCTTTAATTGCCTGTCGACGTACGGTAGCCACATGGATTTCATAAGGTTTTCTTAGGCAAGAAATAATTCAGGAGTGGTGAAACAAAGTCATAGAATCATAGAGTTGGAAGAGACCACAAGGGCCATCCAGTCCAACCCCCTTGCCATGCAGGAACTCCCAATCAAATCATCCCAGACAGATGGCCATCCAGCCTCTGCTTAAAGACCTTTAAGTAAGGTCACTCCACCACACTCTGAGGGAGTGTGTTCCACTGTCAACAGAACGAAGACAGACAGAACGAAGGGGGAAAGGGGGACCTCTTGGTTGGGGGAGGACCTCTCTGTCCCTGATTAGAAAATATACCCATTTCTATTTCTGAGAACTTTTCCTTAGCCTTACTTAGTCCTCAGACAAGCAGTTCTCTTTCTAGACAAGATGGGGAATTAACTGCCTTTTGAGACATAGCCTACTGGTAATACTTCCTGTGTTATCTGTGTGGAGCTTGGCTGCCCTTTCCATCCCTGAAGAGGTGAAAGGGCTGGTATCATTAATCCATTATGCACTTTTGCAAATCTATCAAGTGATTTTCTCAGAGATCCCAAAATGTTTGTAAACACTGCAGATCAACTGAGTCACAACTGGAGGCAGCAATATTTCCCTCCTTGCTAAGTGTAACCTGAGTTTCCTTGCTCAAACACCTTAAAGAAGTTTGTGTTACTGTGGCCTATACACTAACCCTGCCACTGAGCAGGGTGGGGGTGTAGCCATGCACTGTGGTCATAAACTAGTTCCATGTTTCTTCACATCTTTGCTTTTATTTCCATACCAAGTAGACTGTAAGTACAGTAACCAATTTTCTGTGTACATACAGTCTATAGAACTGGATATAAAAATCTACAGGTTTGCAGGACAAATATGGAAAAGTATGCCATTAAACCAGGAACACGTGGTGCTATCGATGTGGGACTACAACAACTATAAATCCTTACCATGCGCTGTGCTGCTAAGACTGCTGACACTTGCAGTACAACTACCTCTGGAAAGGCAACACATTCCCAATCTTGTATTAAACCTCAAAGATACCGCCATACTACAGTATACCTCCTCTATTTTATAGGCAAAATCACTTCCCAGGGATGCATGTATATTCTGGCATGTGTGCTCATTAGTTCCCAAACTAACTAGGATAGTAAGAATCTTATCTACAGTTTTTTCTGAGAAAAACCATTTCTAAAGAGGATGCATAGTTACAGTCCTAGCTGTACAGTTAACTTGAAAAGCTTACGCTGCCAAGTGTTAAACACTATTTTCTATTAAAGGAAGAGATAAGCCAATTACAAATCACCCTTAAGTTACATGAGATCAGGCTGACCAACTAGCTAGTTTTATTTGAACTAAAAATGGTTCTGAGCTATTGCAATGAAGTACAGTAACCAATTTAGTACATATGATGGCAAATCCATGTTAGGCATTAGTATATCTGTGGCTCTAAAAAGCACAGAAAATACAAATCCCACTGGCCACTTTGAAATATGGCACCATTTTGAGTACTGCATCAGAAATGTGAAAAACAGATGCTATATTTCATGCTTTAGACTTTAACCATGAATGTTAACGCTGCAAAAGCAAACAGTCTCTTGGTATCCCGTTGTTATGGTACCCACAAAAGAGTCTCTGCATGAAGTTACATTTTTTTAAAACTTGATTTATCAAAAATGTGTTTTCATAAGCCACTGGACAATTATTAAAACTAAAACTATTAAATGGTGAAACAATATTTGTTCTAGAATGTCATATCTGAATGATATGTAATTCACAAACCTCCCACTTTCTATGTTACTCTCCTAATCAAGTTTTTATTAGGCTAAGGACCTCCTGGTTTCTCACACAGCCATGTGGCAGCAGCTTTACTGCAGATGTCAGATAATTCAGTCACATAACCCTCATTCCTCCCCCACCCTCACTGATAAGTCTGGCAGAAACACAGAGACTTTTTTAGGCCTGGAAATCATTAAGGATCATTTCAAGCACCCTTGAATGGCCAGTCTTTTTCTGGCCTTCAATCAAGCTCCCTAAGAAACAGATGTTAAATTGATCCTAACATCTAAGATACTGACCCTACAATCTGTAACCCAAAACATACATTATCTATAGAATATCACCACAAAAAACAGTGTAAGAACAAAAAGAAGAACTATACTACCTTAATGTCTAAATTTAACTCTATGCTACAATTATGCTTGTAAAGCTATTAACACCCACCCACCCTCAAACATGATTAACCAAGGTAACAGTGATTTTGTTATGACCTTCCTGAACTATGTGAAAAGAAAATACAGTATTTAAACTCTGTTTAACAGCTAATGAATATAACATGTTGAAGCTGGAGATTGAAAGAAAATGATTACCAGCCGTGTTAAGATATTTGCAAGTTAGAAACATACATCGGTCTCTGAGAAAAATAAATAGAAAGCTTATCTGCATATGCAAGGGAGAATGTTAAAATTTAACACAAGAAAGCATTCCTCAGTCCTGCTTAACAGGATAAAGACTGGAATGTGAATCTACTAGCAAGAATTTAACAGCAACCAGCCTGCACAGGAAAACCAACTGCATGTTTGAAAACTCACCTTGGAAGATAATGTCTAAAGTCTAGACCAATGGTCTCCAAACTTTTTTGGGCTACTGCCCCCTTCCTTTTGGGTGGTAACCCTAGCGCCCCTTGTGTATATTTTTTTCGATATTAGGTCTACTGTTCTCTGTGTAGTCATGCTGACCACAGAACCATGGAATTATCTCTGACAATACTGGCTCTCTCGGCTTAGTAATGGAGATGAGTTCCACCCCCAAAGACGGACATGATTAGACAATCCCATCAAGGGATAATCTTTTCCTTTACCTTTTCTACTGCAAATTCAAAACAACCAATCTTGGTTGCTGCTCCCTTTGCACACAGTCACCATGGGAGCAGCAACCAAGCATCTGGCTGAGCAGCGACCAAGAAGCTCCTTGCTTGTGACAGGTAAGGGGCTTCTTGGTTGCTGTTTCACTGATTGCTCAGTTGTGCCATGTCACTGTGGGAGCAGCAACTGAGCAACTGGCTGAGCAAAGACTGAGAAGCCTCTCACTCATGCCAGACTTGCAGCAAAGGCAAGTGAGGATGAGGGGCCTACTGATCAGGCAGCTACTCAGTTGCTGCTCCCAGGGTGTCTAGGTGCAAGGAAGAAATTTCTCCCTAGAGAAGAGGGACTCTCAATCAAGCAGAGATTCTCTCTCCCCACAGACATGTCTTCCCCACACATCTTCAAGTGTCCACTCTCCCACAAAAAAAATTATTTCTTCTGCAACCCCTTCTCTCAGCCTGCCTGATGAAAGAAAGCAGGAACAGCAGTGCAACTCCAACCTGCTAGTCAGGCCCCAGCACAGCTCACAAAGCTTAAGAAAGGTCCCAAATCTGAAAGCTCCTTTTTGCTGCCACTTCACCACCACCACGTGCTCTAACTCTTTTTTCCAGTCTGTCCCAAAATGGTGCTGCTCTGAGCCACTGAAGTGATGCCCTGCGTGCAAGCTTTGCAGAAGTTTCCCAACTGCCACTACTAGTTCAAGGCATTGGTAAAGGAGTGAACTCACATTGGCAGGCAAAGAGTAGGAGACACTTCCATACAAAATGATCAGCAAGGCTGTGTGGTGATTTTCTGAGGACCCTGAGAAGAGGTTTAATGTAATCCTCATCCCCACCATGGTCCTAAAGACCGCTGTTTCCCCTTGTTTTTCCTGCACACCAGGACTTTGACTGATGACCCCTACTGCCCCCTTTCTACCTCACCACCCCCGGGGTGGGGGGGGTACTGCCTACTTTGGGAATCACTGGTCTAGACTAATCAAGATTTTGTGGAGAGGCTTTGCAAGGAAGCAGTAAAGAACACTGCATACACACACCTCAATAAATAAGTGCTCCATACTGCACTACATACTCCTATCGAAGCTACCGAGTTACAAATATGGCTCAACAAGCAGCACAGTTTAAATCCAGACAATGGAGAATAAGCAGTAAAAAAAAACTTCCCAGGCACACAGATGGAGTAACATAACCCTCTACATCATGCTCAGGCACTAAATGAGTAGTCAACCAATACAGTGTTCAGCATGATACCGAACAAAGAGTTTTTCACTATGACATTAACTTAAGAAACTAGCAGAGGCTAAGCTCCATTATAAATTATAACATAAATATGGCTTTCTGGTTCACTTTAACTTAAATAGTAAAGGTATTGCCTTGCTGGTGCAAAAACTAAATAACTTTAATTATAACATGAGAGCAAATACAGATATAATCACCATGTTATTCTGAAATCTTTTTTTAGAAGACAAATTTTAAAACTACTTACTCTCAAACAAATTATAACATAAAAGCAGTAGGAACTGCAACAATTTTAGACTGGGCAGGGCCTCAAGCCCACCAGGCCCATCTATGCATATTCGGAAAAGCAACTAGTATGGAGCAATCTCTTCCTATCAATTAACAAAGAAAACTATTGTCTTAGCAGAAGTCTCCTTTGGTATGTTTTATACATATTATTTATTTTTGCACTTTTAGTTTGCATTTGAAAAACTGTTTATACCTCCAGCAAAAGAAAAAAAAATGGACCCAACCCTGTCCCTTAAGAATATTCAGCTGCACAACAAGTCTTAAGTGTGCTTCTAGTATAGGTACTGAACAAACACAGTGCAGCATTAGAATCAGCCCTTCATACTCACCTGTTGAACACACTAGGAGTTGGGCTGTGATCACGCTCTCGATCCCTTTCTCGAGTACGCTCACGCTCCCTGTCACGATCACGGTCCCTTTCTCTATCTCGATCTCTGTCCCGTTCTCGATCTTTATCTCTTCTTGAATAATAATCCCACTGTTTGCTTGTATCCATGAGACTGGACCATGATGGGGCAGAACCTGTAAGGTGCGGAAAGGTGACTAAAGAAAAAAATGCTAGCATTAGAAAGCAAAAAAAGCTAGAAACAATTGAAAAGTGTAGCTTGAATCACACTTGAAATCAATGAAATCCCATTTTACAAGATCAGAGGAAACCTAAAGTGCAACATGAACAATTCTTGGTACTTTGTCTGTATATTACTTTCCAGTTATTAAATCTGAAGTTAGTTTCAAGTAAATCAGGTAGTCTGAATAATGAAATTTCAAGAATCAAATATTTAACTTACTCATTTAGCAGTACTTCTACTGATGGTGATAAATACAAATGTATTATCAAAATAATCAGTTGAAGTACATGAGCTTATGTTTTATTTACAAGATGAATTCTTGTACTAGTTTTTGCTTTATGGAGTTTTTAAGAATATGTATTTTCAAGTCGTGGATTGTTGAATCTGTGAGTATGGAAAACTGACTATATTAATTCTGGGGAAATCTCAGCATTATCTCTATAAGGCCCATCCTCCTCAAAGCTAGAGTAACAATTTTATAATAACCGAGAAGGGATAGCAACAGCGATAGCAAGTACATTTCTATACCACTTATCAGTGCACTTAAGCACTCCCCAAGCGGTTTACAATGTGTAAGCTAATTGCCCCCAACAAGCTGGGTACTCATTTTAGCAATCTTGGAAGGATGCAAGCCTAAACTGAGCCTAAGCCCCTGGCTAGTATTAAACTCACAACATTATGGTTTGTGAGTGAGTGGCTGCAGTACAGCCATTTAACCCTGTGCCACCAGATAAGGAGCTACAGCTTGCCAGCCCATCTTCCCAGGGATATAAATTTCTGAACATAAGGATTAATTTATACTTTATACTGCAGAAGTTCACAACAGCTGACATTGTGAGGGGCAAGGAGGGGAGCAAATATAAAATATACTAGAAGAAGACTGTTTAAAAGGGGTGGAGCAGAGAAGAAAGAAAAAAGAATACACATAAAAAAATTGGTGTAAAAACAAACAATCAAAAAGACAAATTGGTAGGGTGGGAAAAGACTGTTACTGAAATACTATTACTGGGGATTCCTCAAATAACTGATAATATAAACATTTTTATTTTTTTGATACTGCAGACTTAATATATTTGACCACAAGAAGTAAAAACAAAGACTTTGAAAATAAGTAAATAGCCTCAGAGTTGGCTATTTATAAAAACAGTGGGGGAAAAAACTATTTTTATTTTTAATTCTGATGGAGAGGAGACAGAAAGCAAGATGTTAAGCCTCATCTCAAGAAACTGGCTATTGAGTATTTCTTCAGCACATAATATTGTCAATAATATATCCATTCATAGAAAAATACACTGCAAATCTTAGTACTAAATTGTTAAATCCAACCCTTCATAGTCTGTTGGAAAGTTTACTTTGTTGTTGTTATGCGCCTTTAAGTCATTTCCGTCTTGTGGCAACCCCAACGTATGGCAAACCTATCATGGGGTTTTCCTGGCATGCTTTTTCAGAGGGGGTTTGCCACTGCCATCCTCTGAGGCTGGGAGAGAGTGACTTGCCCAGATTCATCCAGTGGGTTCTATGGCTGAGCAGGGATTCAAACCCTGTTCTCCAGAGTCATAATCCAACACTGAAACCACTACACCACAATGGTTCTTACAATGGATGAAATTCAATAAATATGAAAAGGAGAGTACTGTACTATATCTGAAACACATGTAATATCTTATCATGGGACTGACAACAACATGTTTCTATCCATCTGAAACGAGAACTAGATTGTATTCAAGCTTTTTACTCCAAGTCCCAAGTCAAATTTCAAGTCTACCTTCAAGTCTCAAGTCCTTGCAATATACTTTCAAGTCAAGTCTCATGTCGAGTCTCAAGTCTGGGAGCCAACATTTAACAGAAAAAAGGAGGTGGGGTGTGTTTCTCAGAGGAGAACAGCAAATGCATTAAGCAACAGCCTCAGGGGTTCAGGTTTGCTCTGCAGCCTGCCTCCACTGCCATTAGAGAAGTCTCTTCTAAAGCTTCTGAAAAGCTTTAGAAAGATCTTTCTACCTCAATTCCATTGCCTGATGCATTTGCTGTTCCCACAGTACAACTGGCCCTCCATATCCATGTATTGAACCATCTATGACTTGAGAATATTCAACAAATATATAAATTCCAGAAAGTAAGTATTGCTTTTGCCCTTTTATGTAATGGACACCATTTTACTATGCCACTGTATTTAATGCGACTTAGGCATCTACAGATTTTTATATCTACAGGGAGTCCCGGAACCAAATCTCAGAACATACCAAGGGCCCACTGTATTAATTGCATTCTATGATTCTAAAATAGTGACTGTAATACTGGACTGCAGTCAATATTAGTATCTTCTGTTCTCTGTAAACAACTAATCAACAAATGTGTGAATAGGAGAGTTTGCACATGTCCTTATTTAAAGCCAACCAAAACAAAAGAGAAGGGTCTCAGCTACAACTTTGTATGAGTTCTCATTTAAACCCATCTCCAGCAAGAACTTAATGGCAGAAACTGTTGGTAGGGAAACCATTTGTACATTCACAGTGTTTGAAAGACACCTCAAAAGAAAATTTGTGGTATGCACATCTGAAACAATACTCGCAACGTGATTTAAAATGTCCTCTTTAGAATAGCTTATTCTGCTTTCTTCACAAATATTCCTTTGCATTTCTGTGGATGACCTATTCTGAAACAATGACATCCATATGTACACTTCCAGTGGGGTTATTACAGGAACTTTTGCACTGAAAGAAAGGAAAATATTGCAACCAGCCCCTGTGTGTGCCTCATATTACAATCAAGATAACAAGGAGAACTACATCACTTTCTAGCAGACTCACTGAACAACACTCACAGATTTTGGAGAAAGCCTTCCCAGACTGCTTTTAATTGAAGAAAGACTGAACATAATGTGTTGTTTGAGGACAGAAAGAACAAATAAGGAAGAACTTCTGAAACAGGCAAGACTGGGAAGACAGAACATTTGTGCTCACACACATTAATCGAGACATCTGGTTCCTATTAATAAGAGTCATTTTGATCATCATCTGCTCTTTGTTATGTGAGCAAAACTCTGGTTTGTTCATTCACAACCACATACCCACCCATTTTACTGTAGATTCATTCTTGCTGTTTGGATACCACACCCCCAGTATACTTTTAATCTTCTTATGAGATCGAGAAAGGACATAAGGAGCACTAAGCTAAGGTAACACAAGTGTACACCAATTGCAAAGGAATGCTGCCAATAAAAAACAAATTTAAGAGAAAGGTCTCCACATTTGGAATTAATTATTGCTTGTCCGCTTCTGAAGGACAAATAAAAAGCAGACTAAAATATGTTTGGTTGAGGATACTTTTTTCTCCCCCCCCCCCCTCCCCATAACTACAAATCTTGACTATCCAACTGAAAAAAGGGAAGGTAGAACAAACTGCATTTCAAATTGATTTTGTGCACCATAGTCCATAAGCTATTTATTTGCTTACCAGGAAACTTCCAACAATTTATTTTCAAACAATCAATACCTCTTCAACAGTGCCTTTTTTTTTTTTTTTTTTTGGTATGCAATGTATTCTGGACAAGAAAACAACACTAGATATTAAAATAAAGTTTAAATATACCAAGACGAAAACCAAGTTGTCTATTCCAAAGAACAAATATAAGTTATACAGTACAACACAAAAGGTTATCGCAGTCAAAGACCAGCAATGTAAGCATAGAAAAACTATACCTGCAACCCCAAAGCAAATGATCAAATAGTGTTCTGAAGACACTTACCACCACCATATGGAAATGCACGAGCTGAGCGGCTATCATAACCAGAGGAATGTCCACTGTTGGAAGAGAAAAATCTTCATATTATGAAATCTTCTATTCAGAAAATCCAACTTTTTTACAGCTCTTCAAGTTTGGTTGTTGAAATGTTTATTTGTTATAGATCAGTCACTCCCATGTCAAATCAACATGTGATACTCACTGTTAAATGGTCTAAGGCATGTTATGCTCTAAGAAAACTTTTGATATTTTCCAAGTGACATTTTGGAGTGACAGTAATCTTTATCTGCTCGTACATGCTGCACTTTCAGATCTGGTACCATAAAGGAGGGCAATTTTATCACCTGGATCATCTTGCTACACAGCTTTATTCAGCACTCTCTCTAACCCTAGACTACTGGAATATATAAGGGAAAGAATGGGATCAACAAACTGACCACCACAGCACAGCACCATTACCATTCCTGGAGATGCAACATGGTGGGATTTCAGCTTATTCCTCAGGGAGTAGGCTCTCTGCCTGATGGACAGTCTTAATTATCAATTATATACTTTTCTATATAGAAAAGATTCTTTACCAAAGATTTTCAGTGTAAGGCTGCAGGGCCAGCAATGGGGCTGTGTGGGAGACAGAGGACAAAGGGGCTATCCCTAAGTGCCCTTCTCATGCAGTGGTATTTAGGAGGAGGGAGGGTGCAAATATGCAAATGACTCATGAACAAGGTAAATCCGGCTTTTTTCAAGATAGATAGAAATGCTTATTTCACAGTTCTTAATTTCCCTGCAACACTTCCTGGCATGTAGAGAATGAACCAACTTTGTACACTGCTTATCAGTGCCACCCACAGAATGCTTATTTTGCTGACTAGTGATGGCAAGTAATGAGTAGCAATGTCTGCAAGGGAGACTACATGGGTTATTTTGCTCCATAATGCCTTTAAACCAGAAGTTAGGATCACATTGTCTTTGAGAGTTATAACTCCCAGTACTCCTCACTATTGGATAACAACACCTGGAGGTCCACAAGATGCCCAGCTCTGCTTTAAACAATCTGTTTTAAACATATCGGTCTAATAACTATTACATTCACACAAATTTATTTGCCACAACGAAGTGAATTAATATGATTTAGACTGTAACTGTGCAAAACAATAAATAGATAAGTCATGACAGGCAGCATAGTCATGCATGGTGTCTGATGGCTTCCAGTTCAAGCAGGAGTAATTCAACTAACAAGTCTTTTGTGCAGATGTGTACTGTGACACCAGAACAGAGTTACCTGACTTGTTCCCTTTCCGAAGAGGTATATTTGGGATTATTTTAATATACCATAACACATGGTATATTTGGGGTTATTTTACCCCCTTGTCAGAAGGTGAGAGAAAGCAGATTGTCACATTTTGGATTTAATACAGCACACAGTATCTCTGAGAAGATGAATGTCAGGAATCTTGGACATGAACACTTCTGCTAGGTGAATATATACTGTGTCTAACTTCTATCCTATTAATCCTCGTATATTTCTAACCCTATCTCTTTCAGTTACAATGGTAAAATACAGGTAGAAAAACAGCTGGTCATTACCTTTTCTAGCACTTCTATAATAAATAACAATTTCACTGCTAAGATAGAAAGAAAACAAATAGCTATCCAGTTTGACTAATACTACAATTCGGCCAACTCTGTGTTCTCATAAAACCTTCTTTTACTCCACCCAGTTCTACAACTTCTCTTTCCTAGCCCATGCAATGGCAACAATAAGCTTTCTTCTCAACTTCTAGTCAGAGATTATTGGTATAGGCAAAGCAAAAGACACAACTAGGTCTACAGTTTTTTGTGGGTTTTTTGGGTTATGTGGCCATGTTCTGGAAGTGTTTATTCCTGAACATGGCCACATAACCCGAAAGACCCACAAAAAACTATGGATGCCAGCTGTGAAAGACTTTGACTTAACAACTAGGTCTGTTTACAGACCCAATTTTGCTTCAAGCTCAAAGAAGTGACCATCCTGCCCAAGATGTAAGAAAGCTATACTTACTTGATACACGCATCCTTCCTTTTCTGCCCACTGCCATGTATGGAATGCAATACATCAGAAAAGCAGTGAAGAGAGATACAGCTTTCCTCATGCAGATAAATGGCTAAGCATGTAAACAACTAGAAGGAGTGCTCAGTCTAACCAGGTCACAAATGTTGTTCTTTTAGATGTCACTTTGGTACAATGTGGTTAGGAAAGAAAAAATATTCTTTTCTTTCCTAACCACATTGTACCAAAGTGACATCTAAAAGAACAACATTTGTGACCTGGTTAGACTGAGCACTCGTTCTTTTGAAAAATGGTTGGAAAAAAATGTTTTTCAAGTGTTGAAAAACCTTGATGAGAAGAATTATGGACTCACAAGAATCTTGGCAGCTCAGGACTTATTGTGTGCAAAATTTGCATGTAGTTGTTTTGTGCAGAAAACAGCATTTTCTGAGTAGAAAATAGTATTTCAACAAAGAAATATCAGTTCTTGCATAGATGTTCTTTGCTGTGCATAGAATGCTATAATTGGGGATTTATTCCATGTAAAATTAGCACACAGATGATAGCATTTTCTGTGTAGAAAACTACATTTTTCCAGTAATTAATATTTCTGCATTTAAAATTTATTTTTCATGCAGAAATTGCTGTTTTCTGCACAAAACAACCACATGCAAATTTTACACAGAATAAGTCCCAAACTGCAAATAGCCTTTGAAAGCTTCATAGTTTTCAAAGACTTTCTCACAACAGGAAGAACATTACTGAAATTACTTGTTGCTACGTTTAAGAAGATACATTTTAGAATTACATCACAAACCTGGGGTGAAACAGACCACCGTCTGCACAGTTTCAGAACTTGCCATTTTGACGCCACACACTCTGAAGCTGCCTGAAGCCAGCTTCTAGCTGCCTGGCTGCCCACATGTGGGATGGCTTCCAGGTGACTTGGAGGCATGGTGGTTACATGCTGCAAGCCTCCAACATGCCAGGAAACAGCTAAGAGTTGCGGAAATGCCACTAAAGGCAGCTTTTCCACAGCTGAAAAATGAGAAGTTCAAAACTGCTCCTTTTTTAGCTGTTGCTGCCATGGATTGGGGCTGCGGTGTGCGGCTGCCACAGCCCCAATCTGTTTTTGGGTGGAATGGCTTCATGCCGCCCCAATCTGGGCCTTCTTTTTCGGCCCCTACTAAATTCCTCTGTAACTGTAAATAATATCTGAAGAAGTCTTTTAGAAGAGAAGGAGATATTGTGTCAAGAAGTTTGTTTAGATCATCATTGCAAATTAGTTGGTAGAAGGTACAAGGAGAAAATCTAGTATACACATAAAAGCCCAGATATGTATCTGAAGAAGTTGTCTGGAACACTTCCTGAAGCCATAGGAGTTTCTTCTTCTCTTTTGTTTTTACTATTAAATATAGTGAATTAGAGATGATAGACAATTACAATTTTAAAAAGATGAGAGGCTTCAAACAACTAGAAGAAAGATTTTAAGAGGAGCAACATAATTGATGTACATTTATGTGATATAAGATTATTTTACAAACAAGAATTTACCTTTCTATTGTTGGTATGAGAGAAGGCGGTGGTCCTCCAGGTGGGGGAGGAAAGCCTGGAATTAAGAAATCAGTAAGTTGGTTTAGATCATCATTGCAATTTAATTTCCAAAGAAAATACATGCATAAGTGTACTCTGTGTCCAGAGTAAGAGATATTTTAAGCCAAGTCTAGGCAACAATGAATCCCAAGTGTGTTATACTGTGCTCAAAAATCAGACTATTTCTGCAGCACAGCCATTCAATTCTCAGAGTTAATATATTTATTTGATGGCATTCTTGAATTACTTATAGAACTTTTACATATAGGCAATAAAATACCATTCTAAACATTAATGACTTTCCCCAAGAAATCTGAGTGTGTTGTTCTTGAAAAAGACGTAAGTGACAGACTGTCCCCTGAACCAAAAAAGGAAATAACATTATGTTTCATGTTACTACAAAATACTTTTAGAACAAATAAATATACCTGGAGGTGGCACAGTTATTGGTATACCTAAAAATAAAAAAAATGCATATTCACTTCAGTAATGGGCTTATATTGTTACTCTCATTTCCACATTTTCAGAATAGCCTTCATGGCATTCATGCCAATAACATATTTGAAAACAGTCAATAAGAGCTGGCAGTAAACTAATTTCAGCTAGTATTACTCCACAGTAGCTTTGATTCAGTGATGTTTTAATGGAAGACTGCACAAGCAGCAGGAATTCATGCCAACTACAATGTGGCATTTGTATCCACAAATCCTTGGAAATTGCGGGGGGGGGGGGGGGGGGTCCACAGCATGCACCCATGCTGATGTGTATGCACTTGAAAGGATTCTCTGGAGTGGGTTCACAGCTTAAAAATAATGATAAATTTGGAGTCTTCATATCAAATATGAAGGATGTTTTCTAAAATTCACTTATTTTCACTGAACTACAATTCTTCGTCTGGAACATAAAACTAAACACACTGTAATTTAAAGAACACCTAAAAATTAATTCCCATTTGTTCTGTAAACATGTCTTTTGATATGCATGCACAATCCAATGCAAAAACCCACCTGTGCCTTTATATCCTCAATGTTAACATACAAGACAGCAAATTAAAAATGTAAAATGACAGGTTAATGTTAACTGGGTTATACAGATATATATACAAAAAGCACTTAATCGACAGCAATAATAATCTTAAGATTCTGTAATAAAGATGCATGACACACAATATTAACTCTGACCACTGCACAAAAATAAATTTCAGCAGTTAGATATGAATTAAAAAGAGAGGACTACAGTCTAGTTCAGTCAGAAAAGGCTGCAGGTAGGTTATACAGAGATGCACTTTCATTCTTCACAAGCTATAAATATACACAAAAAAAGAGACAACACGTAATAATCAATTATAAACAGTAAAATTCCAAATGCAGACTTGCAAACATTTACTAAGTTTTGTTGAAAAAATATATTAGCAAACTGACACAAAATTAGTAAGTATATTAGAAAGGAGTGTCAGAAGAAAAGCAAGTTTTTAAAATTACTTCGGCAACATAAAAACAACATGTTAGATAACAACCTTCAAAAGAAGAATGAAGCAATCATCCTCCCTCCAAAAATGGAAACAACCCGAATACTGAACATTACTGACCAGAAACTTTACAAAGGGATTCAATCACAGTGTCAATAATCTGAAATATTTTTATATTTCTAACATTTTAGCAGTTGCATCTTATAGAGCACTGTACTCCTTTATAAATGTGGTTTACTTGTTCAGTCGTGCAGAGACACAGCATGAAAAACCTTGAAGAGCTGTCATTTTATCCACTTTGTTTTTCAAATGCTGTTGCTTGTTGTCTCTTTATATTTTATTTATACCTATGAAGGACAGCTCACCTCCAACATGATCCAGTATTATTACTTTTCTAAAAACTTAAATCCAATTGTTACTTCCAACAAGATCAGTACCACTAAATGACTGGGATTTACATAAGTGCTGATTGATCATTTAGCAACTAATTCAATTGTTTTGTCTACATGGGCCTAATAGTTGGATTTAGTCCTCTGAAAGTATTCAACTGGGGCCCTTTCTTTTTTCTAAATGTACCAAGTATTGTCACCTATGTTGAGTAACATAATGGGTTGCCTCTTCTTTTACTCATGAAAATGGGGATGGCAGTATTAGACCACAATTATATAGTGGGCCTTTAATATCTGCAAGGATTTGGCTCCAGAATTCCCTGTAGATATCAAAATCCATGGATGCTCAAATCTCATTACATACAATAAGGCAATAAAATGGCGTCCCTTATATAAAATGGCAATATCAAATTGTACTTTTTGGATTTTTTTTTGGGGGGGGGGGGGATATTTTCAAGCCATGGATGGTTGAATCTGTGAATACTGAGGGCCAATTGTAATTACAGCCTGTCAACTGTCACACGTTGGGGATTATAAGGTGTTAATATTGTAATACTGGAGTGACAACACAACTATATTCAACCAGTTTCCCAAGTCACTATAGAAGATTCAATAAAATTTAATTCATAATTCTTGAAACACTTAGACCTGCCATATTTCTAACAATAGCCAGCTACACTGAGTTATTTCAGTAGCAATCATACAGATTTCTAGGATTATGTTTCCAAACAATGATACTTCTTTTTGTCTCAAAAGGTATTTGCATCGCAGCAGTTAAGTGAACACAGTAGAAGAGACCAGAACTTCAAAGCAAGATCCTTTTTCAAAGGATCTTCTGAAGGATGTTTTATATTTGAATGCTTAAACTTTTTGGCCAGTAGTTCCAGTTAATATTAGGTAACGAGAAACTAACAAGAAACTTCCCCCTATTCTAAATCAAGGACGAATGAGAAGATTCTATTTTTGTAAAACCTTTGAAGATAGAATGCTGGCAGCAACACAATTAAAACAAGCCCGAAGGAGCCAAAGCCACTGCTCTTAATGGTTACTTCCAAATGCACTGAAAATACAAGAGATAGCAAAGGAAATATACTGGACAGGCTCATGTCATAAACCTGTGTAAATGTTACCATTCTTCTTTTGCTTTCACCAATGTGTTTGACTGAATTATAACACATGCACATTTTATTTAACTTTGAACTTCAGCAGATGAAAGCTTCTGTGAAAAGTTAACCATATGTTTTTAACAATGCCTCTCACTAAAGTGGCTTGGGATAGTGGAAGGAAGCTGTGGAACTGCGCCATCATCCCCTTCCATTATGGAATAGTTCTTGCCCAAAAAGGTCTCTAGTAGGAGCAAGTCAATTAAAAATACCCAATTTTTCCAAATTCAGAAGTGGACTTCTAACCACTTCTAATTTTTTTCTTGCTTCTTTTGACAGTCTATGTGGTAAACTCTGAGGATTCAGAGGACAGAAATCAGCCCCCAAGACTCACTGAAATCCCCCCCACCTTAAATTAGTCTAGTTTTCAATCTTGTTTCCTAAATGAATTAAAACACTTACCTTATGATTACTTATTATTTCTATTCAATACATTGAAATGAGAGCTGTCAACTACCCCCAATACAAGCTAGCTTTAGAAGTTTATGAAAATGCAGCTGCACAGGCAAAAAAATGACCCATTTGAGTACAATGGACCCCCTTACATGCGAATGCGCTTCGGACACCCCCCCCCCCCCAATGTAGGGGGAATTCAACATATGCCATGGTGGCGCGCCCACCATTGCTCCTTCTGGATGCGCCGAGGCTTCTTCCGGCACAGGCTTCCAGTGTATGCTGGAGGCTGCGTAAGGCATGCCCGTGTATAACAGGGGTGCAATGTATTAAGCTGCATCTGCACTGCAGAAATAATGCAGTTTGACACTGCTTTAACTGCCATGGCTCAGTGCTATGGAATTCTGGGATCTTTAGTTTGTTGCCACAGCAGAGCTCTCTGACAAAGAAAGCTAAATAGCTCACAGAATTATATATCCCAGAATTTCATAGAACTGAGCCATGGCAGACAAAGTGGTGCTAAATTGCATTATTTCTGCAGTGCAGATGCAGCCACAGAGAACATGAGGAAGAATTAGATTTTTGTTTTTACGGTAGAATCAAACCAGGAGCGATTAAATTAACTACTTATACAACATAATATTTTTGTTTTCGCTGCTCTGTTGCCCACCGGTAGGAGTGATATATCACACAGGGATATGCAGGCCTTCTCTGCTGTGGTGCCCACTTTAGGGATTGTCTTCCCCCTTTGGAGGCTCAGCTGGCATCAACACTGGTTTCTTTTAGACAGCAAGTTAAAATAGAGCTTTTTATTCAAAATTTTGGGGATTAATGTAATAATTCACAGAGTATCAAAAGTGAAATTTCATGTTGGAACAAAACCACTAAAATAAAACCACCACAAACGTAAGGTATTATTCCCCCCCCCTTTTTTTTTTACCTGGTGGAGGAATCAGAGGGGGAGCAGTACTGACAGATGGTGGTGGTGGAAGAAAAGGAGGCGGTGGAAGATGAGTAGGAGGAGCTCCTGGAGGAAAAAATGGAGGGGGCTTGGAAAAATTGCTGTCCACATCAGCACTGGAGCGATCAGAAAGAACCTAAAAAACAGAACCAGTGATAAATCTGTCCTTTAGAAAAAGTAAGAACAATGCATTTTCCTTCGTGAAATAAAAAATAAAGGCTTTTTAAACCTAAGAAACAGAAGCATTTATCCTCTAATACTAAATGTTAAAAGATAAGCTTCTTGGCCTAATTTAAGCAAAGTACATCAATATAAGATGACATCACTGGAGAATTCTCTTTGAGAAGATTTTCAAATATTACCACTTGAGATGACAAAAAAAATCTTAAGCTAAACCTCATGAAGTCCAAAGCACCTTTTTTATGTTGCAAATTTCATTCTACACACACAGTATGGGTAGCTAAAGATTATATACACTAATAGCAGAAGTCACATAGCAAACCTTCATGAAAAATCTTGTTACTTGAGGCAAAGTAACTTTTTAAGGTGGAATTTTCTGACTTTATTTATATTGTCAACAAATGTCATGATCTTAAGCTATATTTGCTCTTTCTTTTTATTAAGCATCAAGAGTAAAATATAGATTAAGTATTCATGCTAGTAATTGACAGAAAAACAAAATTCACACTTGGACACTACTTATTATTGACAACAAGCAAAGTGTCACAAGTAAGCATATAAGTATTCTCCAGAACATATAAAAAGGAGGAAGGAAGGAGAAGGGGAATAAAGAAAGGGGGAAAACACATACAATATTGGTTCTTACATGTGAGACATTCATTTTCAGCAGTTAAGAGATGAACATCCTATAGCTTGAGTTGTGCTCCTCCCATTCACTCCAGATAGGCAGGGAAAATAAAAGACCTTTCAATGTCTACATGTGTGTGTGATGTGTGTGTGGGGGGGGGGGGGGGGGTAGACCCTACATTAGTCAGACTCTAATCCATTTGAAGAGATGAATACTCAAGAATGAATATTTTGCAGAACATACAGAAATAGCCAGAAAGGAATCACACAGTGTGAGATCTAAACTGCTCCCCATAGGAGAGAACTATGTACATTCTGACACATCTTAGGCTGGTCAGATGTTCATTTCTTATCTGCTGAAAATGAACATCTCATAGGTAAAAACAATATTCATTGTTCTAGCAGTTAAGGCACTGAACATCCTATAGCTTGGGACTCAGCAGAGCATCCCTAATTAGGATAGGTGGAGCTGGCCTCCCAATGACCTAGGTTTTTAACCAATTGTTATAAGACTCTGCTACCAAAGGCAGCTTGCATAGTCTAAGGTGTCAAGCCTACAATGATTAATGAACATGTAAGGTGACTGTCAAATGGCTGTTGTGGTGGGGGAGCATTGATGGCCGAAGCTCCTGTACTAGCTGAACTTCTGGTGAGGGACACAACTATATCTCTAGGAGTGGTACCCCCGGAGGCTACTAGCAGGCCGCAATGGGAGGCTGATCTACCTGCTCAGACCTCCTTGGACCTTGAGTATGGCAGGGGACCACCTCCTGGATCTGTAGAAGGAGATGCTTGCCATGGGCCCAATCAAAGCACAATGGGGTCAGGTCTGATGTGGCAGCATTCCTTATGTTCTCTCAGGGCCCCTAGCCCAGATGCCTGACAAGCTGAGGTGATGGCAGGTCCTCCGTAGAGACTCACAGGCTGGGACCATCAGTGCCTTTAGGACTATATGTAGGTCCCAGAGGAGAAAATGGTACATTGTGGGCAGTGCAGGCAATGATAGTCCCTAGAGGAGTCTCCATTTATGTGGTTAGGATGCCATCCTGGTCATTCACACTTGTGGCAACAGTGAGATAGTGGCTATGATTTGCCCAAGTGCTGCTGTAAAGCCCAGGTCAATGCCCTCTTTGATGAAATCACCCTCTGAACAAACCCTGCCAAGGAAGACCTAGTTGGAATAGACAACAACACATATACACCCGTTTCACAAATGCCTAATCTTATAACACTACAGAAAGTTTAGCTATTGTGATTGAGGCTTATGGTGGAATCCATTGTGCTGGGGTGCAAGCACCAGGGATTCTTGGATAAGTACTTGCTTTCAGAAAAACTGGATGATCAAGTCCTCCTGAATTTACCCAGAGCATTGGACGCACCAAGCTAAGGACAGGAAGAGTACTAGCCTAGTCTGAGAAGATCCTTCTTTTAACGTGTGGCATGTACTAGTTAGTAGGTAGATTCCTTCAATGTTTCTCAGGGTATATATATCAGGGGGGAGCATGGTGATTCCTTAACAGAATCATACAATTAGAAGAGACCTCAAGGGCCACCAGTCCAACTTCTTGTTATGCCCTGTTCTTATTACTTTCATGAGTCATAGAATCATAGAGTTGGAAGAGACCATCCAGTCCAACCCCCTGCCATGCAGGAACTCCCAATCAAAGCAACCCAGACAGATGGCCATCCAGCCTCTGCTTAAAGACCTTTAAGAAAGGTCACTCCACCACAATCCAAGGGAGTGTGTTCCACTGTCGACGGAACGAAGACAGACAGAACGAAGGGGGAAAGGGGGACCTCCTGGTTGGGGGAAGACCTCTCTGTCCCTTATTAGAAAATTCATACCCACTTCTATTTCTGAGAACTTTTCCTTAGCCTTACTTAGTCTGCAGACAAGCAATTCTCTTTCCAGGCAGGATGGGGAATTAACTGCCTTTTAAGATGTAGCCTACTGGTAATACTTCCTGTGTTATCTCTGTGGAGCTTGGTTACCCTTTCCATCCCTGAAGAGGTGAAGGGGCTGGTATTATTAATCCATTATGCACTTATGCAAATCTATCAAGTGATTTTCTCAGAGATCCCAAAATGTTTGTAAACACTGCAGATGAACTGAGTCACAATTGGAGGCGGCAATATTTCCTTCCTTGTTAGTCTAACCTGAGTTTCCTTGCTCATACACCTTAAAGAAGTTTGTGTTACTGTGGCCTATGCACTAACCCTGCCACTGAGCAGGGTGGGGGCGTAGCCATGTGTTGATCCTATGCCTTAGACTAGTACTGCTGTTGGTGGTCTCCTTTGGCAACTTCTGAAGCCTGGGGAAAAGAGGTTCTGACTACAACTGAGACAACAATGGAAGCCCCACTCCACACCCCACCCCAAGAGAGGGGAAGAGGCTTTGTGTAGCTTTTAAGGCTAGCCTCCACTCTGTTAAGTTAGTTTCCAAGCATCTCCTCAGCTCTGGTATGAGCCATGGAGGAGGCAAGGAGAGACAAGCACTCATGAGAAAGAAGTGAATTACAGATTCAAATTGTGGACTAACAATGATAATTATTAAAACATGTGCTGGAAATCATGCATGGGGAAATCATTAATGGGCATTTAGTAAATTCAAACAAAACTACACTAACCAGTGATACCTTTATTGGCCAACTGAAATGCACAATATACTTGTTGCAAGCTTTTGAAGCGCCATTGGCTTCTTCATCAGGCAAGATGTTGCATACCAAACAGGAGAAAATTAAGAGATGTTAGTAAGGACCCTGCATTTTGTTGCTTATGTCCTTAGCTAAGATGGTGTTGGGAGGGTATCTTTAGCAGGCTGGCCCCTCCTCCTCTGGCCATGTGGCAATTTGGCAAAGTCCAGGAAATTTAAAGTTGATTAATGAAGAAGCCAGTGGAGCTTCGAAAGCTTGCAACAAGAATGTTGTGCATGCTCCTCTCCCCCTATGCTTTGGCCAGCTGAGGCAAATTCCATGAATGTTAAACCTGCGAAAGTGTACTGTACTTACATTAGCCCATTGATAGGTCAACCCAGGCTTTTTGGGCCATTATTTGAATAAATTTTCTAGACTTATACACAAGTATATATAGTAGTCTTAAAGGTGCTGCCACACTTCTTTTCTTTTTTCCCTTCCCCTTTCCTCCTTCTTTTTATGCTGGAAGAAATAAACATGGCTATTTAAAGAAAATATACTTGCTCCAACAAGTAGAGGCTAGGGGAAAAAATTGAAAATTCCCTCCTCACCAAAAAATAAAATAAAATAAAATAAATCACCAGTTGTTATATGCTTTGTTATTAAATCTAGTTTCAGAATGGAAATTGCAGACTCAGTGAATCACTCCTAGGTGTGTATATAATGAATGGCACTTAGCAAGACACACTGGGCTGAAAAAAGCAATGGTTGGTCTCTATTTCTTAAACATGAAGTCTGACTGTAATTCAGGGCAGCAGAAACACAGAGAAGCATAACTGCATTCATATGGAAATTAAGATTAAATTTTAGTTGGAGCCCTAGGTTACAAAAAAAGTGTAACTGAAACCAAATTCTAAATATAACCTCATGCTAGGGTCAAAGTGACTACTACTAAGCATGTAAAAAAGGAAACATGAAACCTGTATGTTGCTGTCTTCATTGGCACGCCTTCTTCCTTCTACTCGACTGATTGTGATGGTCTGTCCAATTACATCTATAGTGCCAGAAAGCCTTCTGAAAAAGAAATATGTGTATTTCTGAGAAAAATAGTATATATTGGTACTTTACACATGAACAGGAAAATAACCAGGAAGAATACTCAAAAATATTTTTCAATATAAGGCATTTAAGTATTAATAGGATTCAGAATGGTTTTAATTAAGAAAAATAAAGGAAAAGGTAATAAAATTTTCCTCCAACAGTTGATATGTGGAACACTCTGAACTTAAGATGCCAACCTAACAGTTCAAAAGCATGCAAATGCAAGTAGATAAATAGGTACCACTCAGGTGGGAAGGTAAACAGCGTTCTATGCAATCATGCTGGCCACATGATCACAGAGTAGTTTCTGATAACGCTGGCTCTTCGGCTTAGTAATGGAGATGAGCACTGCCCCTTATGTTCGGACATGACTTGACAACCTTGTCAAGGGGGAACACCTTTACCACGACCTTTTTACCATACCTAAAATGTCTTCAACTAAGAATATTAATAACATGCATAAAGAAAAAGTGTTTAAGACCTATTCAGATCTAAGATGTATTTGGGATTTTACAGAAAAGCAAACCCTTGAAATGGAGGTGGTGGAGGTAGAAGTAGTAACAACTACACCTGCTAATATTAAGTAATGAAGAAAGAACAAAGAGACTAAAAGGGTAGTTTTATACACCACCATGCCAGTTTATACGCAACCAATCTCCTCTGATTTCAAAAGCTAAGTAGGCCTAACCTTGATTAACACCTCAATAGTAGACTATCAGACTATACTACCATCTTCAGGTAAGGTTATGGAAGAATCCTGCCTCTTACCCCACAGACAGTCAGAGTTTAAAATACTAATCTACATTGACCAAAGGTTTTTATTAGTTTATGGCAGCTTCCTATGTAGTGATGAAACCATTTACCCATTCTACAGCATGTAGTGTGTTACCACAAGCTCAACAACTAACATTGTTAAGTACCTAATTCCACTGGTGTTCCACTGGAAGAAATGGTACAGACTAGATTACTGAACTACACTCTTATAACTCTGTTATTCCACTTTTAACTGCTCCGGCTGCCTCCTGTTGAATTCTGGGATTTGCAGTTTAAGGAGGGGCATTTAGACTCCTCAGCCAGAGAGCTCTTAGGCCTCATTGAACTACAAGCCTCAGAATGCAACAGGAGGCAGCCAGAGTAGTAAAAGTGGAATAGCAGCACTATAAGAGTGTAGTGCGGTAATATGGAAAGAGGTGAGCTAGTCACACATTCTTTGCAGCCAATGGGGTGCCATACATCACACTATCTCTGCTCCCAATGTTTCTCTGGAAAAATTCAGTTTTTAACTGCTGCTTACACATATTCTCATATTAGGATGCAACAAAGGTGCGCTTCATATAAAGACAGGACAAGAAGCTGAAAAGAACCATTTTTAAACTGGAAGTTATCTCTCAACTGCAAATGATTTTGATGTACTGAGAGCAGGAGGCTTTCCAAATCAGTTGAAAGAAACTCCCTGAGGGAACACACAGGAGGAAAACAAACTCATGACCTCATTTGTTAGGTAGCTTCTAAACAAATGGTTACAGTTCACATCCCACTGGAGTAAGTTGCACAAGTCACATACATTTTAATAGGGCTGGACATCATCCAAAGAAAGTAAATTAAGAAAAAACCAAAGTTCTCTCTCCAGACGTGAAACAAAGCCATTACACCAAAACCTTTTCTCTCTGAAGAATTATGTTTACCTCCCAGTTTTCAGATGGGTATGCAGTGGAGGCTTGTGGGAAGACTCCATATAAAGGATTATCAGGTTTATATGTGACTGTAATGTACACACATAGGGCTGATCTAGACTGGCAAAAAGGGGTGTGTTCATGCCTGCATGAAAGTGTAGCCTTTAGATGACCCACACTGAAAGTTTGGCATGAACGCACTTCTTTTGCATTTTAGTGGGGGAAAAGCAGCTTTAAAAAGGACATGCTTTTCCCAGCTTCTTTTTAAAAAGGGTGTAACTGTGCAGCTGCATCTAAATGCTGTGGTACAACTGTGCAGTTTTTTAAAGCTCCCAAACCCTAGCTCCAGCCCTAATCCGAACCCTAGACATGTTCAGTAGGGACTCTGGAATGCTGTAACTGTTATGCAACTGCGCATAAAATGTCCATTCATTCATAAAATAAAGAAGTTTATTCATAAACCTAAATTGTAATGGATTTAATATCTTTTAAAGGGGGGAGGGATGCAGTTTGTTTTATTGATGTAATAGTATTTTAATGTGTAAGCCGCCTCGACTGATCTCAAAGGGGTGGGGTATTAATAATAATATAATAATAATAAGGTTCTTTCATGGTGCACCAATGCAACTGAGCACTTTAAAAAGGGAAGCAAAACCACAATGGTAATTTGACAGATCTTCATAACTGCAAAGTTCATGTGTGATGTACTGGTGCAACTGCGCAGTTCGCAACCGGCAACAACAACAACAAAATATTAAAGGTTCAGTGCGGCCAAAAACCCCATTCATTGCCACCCGTGCAGCTGCTCCGCCTGTGTTTCTAGCATCCTGACAGCTTCCAATGTAGTTGCTGAGCAACAGAAAAGACTTCAGATAAGTCATCCCCACACCTCCTCAGTGTAGCTGCCCTATGCCTTTTTATTACACACCTGGGACTTGCAGTGCAGCTACTAAGTACTGTATTAAGGAAAAGGCAACAACATGTTGCCCTTTCCTGCCAATCTAGAAAGGTCCATATTGTATTTTACAAACATAATTTCTAATCTAACATTTAAGGAAGGGAAAATACCATTTGGCATTTAAGAATCAACATTTTTATATTTCTACATAATGTCTTAGACAAACTAGTAAAATATTTTGACTACAACTATCTTTCATGTAACCCTCCCCCCATCTTTATAACAACGAAATCAAAACATTAACCACCAGATGTAATAATTATATATGAATAAAATGATAGTTTAAAAGAAGCCAAAAACTATATGAGCTAAAGGAAGCATAGTTGAAGACATAACCCAAAATACAAAGCCCTTAAAACTTTCTACACAATTTCAAGTAAGCATGCAAAGTAAAAGCAACAGAAGAACACAATCAAGTAAAAAAAAGGTAACCATTTTAGATGGGGTGCATAAACCCTAGTCTGCAGAGCAAAAAGCACAAAATTGCAGCAAGCATGAAAAGCATACTGCAAAATGTTCAAGCCTATAGTGACAACCGCACCATTGCTGATTTTCCACAAATGTCATTCTATATTAAGCTGACAAAAAAGCCAACATCTATATAATGACAACAATAATTCAGGGATCCACAATTTAATTCAACATGCTAATTATGGTAGCTGATCTTCTGATCTTTGGCAAGCACAACCCAGTTCTAGCTTTGCTTCTGACCTGGGAAACTAGGAAAAATCTAGGGGATCAAACTGTGCATGGGCTTGGTAGGCAACACCTACCATATGTACTCAACTATAAGTCAACCTCATATACAAGTTGAGGGCAGGTTCCAGGGCTAAAATTACGTATTTTGATATGACCTGTGGAAAAATTGAGGGTTAAAGCTTAGGGGTATGTAATGAAGGCTGTAAATGACGAAGCAAAGGAAAACAATACCAAAGAACTTACAAAATTCCAGCAGGCACAACTATTTGTGCTCATACTAAAGGCTGGACAGATGAAAGTAGAAGGGGGTCAGTGCTTTCAGGGCAGATTAAACTCTTGCCTTTCACCAGGGGATGGTTTTATATATGTGTGTGTGTGTGTGTGTGTGTGTGAGAGAGAGAGAGAGAGAGAGAGAGAGAGAGTTAAAGTATGGTACTTGCATTTGGTTTTATATAAGTGTGTGTATGTGTGAGAGAGTTAAAGTATGATATTTACATTGACCCGTGAATAAATCAACTCAGGTTTTTGGGGTCAATTTTTAAACCTACATTTCTAGACTTATACATGAGTACATACAGGATTTCTAAAAGGGATATAGTAAAACTGGCCGAAAACACACAGATCGTCTTCCCCAGAAGCAAATGAACATCCTGATAGTCCTACTGATGAATTATCAAATAAATAATAAAGATTTATTTATGTATTTAATGCTCTGCCTTTCCCCCAACATAGGACTCAATGCTGGTTTACAGAACAAAAAAGAAAACAAAACAAAAACACGTAAAACTGATGGCATTAGCCTATAAGTCAGAACCGGAGAATGTGTGGCTCTCCAGATACTATTGAGCTCCATTTCCCATCAAGCAATGGTGAGGGATTGTGGGAGCAGTCATTCTTCAATATCCAGAGAGCCATTAAGCCCGGAAAATGCTTAATACTTCCTGGCTCCAAACTTTGGTCGTAGTTTTTCCAGCCTCTGCCCACCCATATAGCTCAAGGACTTTTAGCTTGATACTGCTGATACTGTTTGTCT
The DNA here is from genome assembly GCA_034509955.1 of Urosaurus nigricauda. Classification (NCBI taxonomy): domain Eukaryota; kingdom Metazoa; phylum Chordata; class Lepidosauria; order Squamata; family Phrynosomatidae; genus Urosaurus; species Urosaurus nigricauda. The sequence continues at coordinate 131,230,439 of JAOEGL010000005.1, read as the reverse complement.
TATACTATGTTTTCACTCGTTGCTTGATTTAATTCTTTTTAGGGGGGAGGTGGGGCAGGGATTGGATATTTTAGCTGTTGTTGTTTTAACTTTTTTCTGTACCCCGCCCCGATTGCTCACTCAGAGGGGCGAGCTAGAACAGCATTACCATCATCACCCACAATCATTTGCCTCTTGAGGATTCTTATGTACTGGGATGGAAAACATCCTTTTCCCTAGTGTATCAAAAATGCTTCTGCAGATGATAGAAATCTCCATGACACCACAAATGGAGCCAGCATTAACCCCAGATCCTATGCTGAGTTGGGAGCTGGACAGAGGATGGGAAATAATTCTAGCAGAGGTACCTTTCACAGGTACTTTGTGGCCACAGAAGCCTAGCATTACTGCTGCAATTGATCATACACCTAGCTACAAGTTTGAGAAGGAGGCTAGAGTTTCTTTTTCTTCTGACCTTGGATGGACTTTACAACTGAAGCAATTATCTCTTCCCACCATTTCAATGAGATCTGATATGAAGGGATTGTTCTGAAACTTCACATTGCATTCTGAAATGCAACATGCAGGAAAAATGAGCTGGAATACAAGGGGTCAGAGTTATCTATCTCCTTTTTTTCCAAGGACAATTTTTCTATTATTTCAGTACAAAAATTGAAAAATTTGCAGAAAGTATAAAAAAAACTTTACATGAAATGTTTTATATTTTAGAATGGGCAAAATGCCTTAAAGATGTTTTACTCATGAACAAACTGCATAATGGAAAAACTTTTATTTAAGATAGTCAATAGATTTAGAATTTCTGTGCATATTGTAGACATAAAAGAACACTAAACACCAAGATGTATTTCTGCATCCAATGTATGCTATAATGTTCATGAGGGCCTTTCTTTTCTTGTGATATTAGCTATTGAAGAGTGCTGTATTTTCAGTACTGAATTAACGCTATACCCAAATATGCTGCTAGATAGCTCTTTAAAACTGTGATTACACAAAATTATTTTTATCCAAGTAAGACACTTTACCATTTATGGTTTGTATTTTCAATTCTTTCTTACTTCTTAGGAGAAAAAAAAGCAGCACAAGGTTTACCACTTTGCACAATTTTGCTTGCACAAATTTAGAGTTTTGTATTTTTAAAATGTTATATGTAACCATACATTTTTTCTACATGAGATAATTTATGAATTAAGGATTTTATGATGCTAAATCTTGGGTTTGATATGAAAATATGTATATACAGTTGTCACTTCTGATTCACAGGGGATCCGCTCTGGATCCCCCCCGCAAATCAGAAAAATCACCAATTTAGGGGTTCCATTGATTTCAATGGCTGCACACTCTATAGGCGTGCCCGCCATGTTGTTCCTCCCTGCTTGCCATCCATGAGTAATCAAGACCGCAGAGCCCAAGTATACAAACAGGAAGGGACAACTGTATTTACATTTTCCCCTAAAATAGTTTTTTCACAATCCCCATCACCAGTCTCTTTCCATGGCTTCAACACTTCTGGAAAGATTCTATTTAAAGGTGAAGACATGAACAAGACGTTGTCTCTTAGAAGGGGCTATTAAGATCAGGCAAGTTTGTGGAGCCATTTATAAATATTCTCTGCTATATGTATTTAAAAAGCAGGACAGTAAACAGGTAGACCAAGCAGCCAAAGTGTATAGACATCCAGTATCACAAACTGGAGACAGATGAAATGATACAGAAGCATTTACTACAGAGGTTGTAGCTATTAACACCTAGGAGAGTATTCATTACAATTCCTACCCCATTCCCACCTCGCCAAAAAACTTTCAAACTACATAAAGTTTACAAACAAATGTATCCCAATGTGAAATATCTAACTAAACTAACCAAATTATAGAAGAGGAATAAACCTACTTAGAAGCATAATATTTTCAGATGTTGTGAAGCTGTGGGAGTGAGGGAATTGCTCCCCCCCCCCCCAATTTGGGGGCAGAAAGCCATGACAACTAAAAATCATTATTTTTCTTCAGGAACATAAAATGCATTATGTATATTTTGGTTTTGAAATGTGGTCCTAGATGAGATTCTATGGATACCACAGACCTCCAAAGAGACAAATAATGGGTCTGAGAGCAAATCAAGCCTGAACTAAAGGCCAAAGTGATTAAACTGAGGCTATCATCCTTTGGACACATCACAAAAAATGTGAGCTATTGAAAAATAAAATAATTGCCTAGTTAAGTGGAAAGCTGAAGGAAAACTGGAAAACAGGAAGACTGAATTACAGGTGGACTGATTCAACAAAGGCAGCCAAGGCCCTTAATGTGTAAGAGTGTGCATAGCCCAGAGCAGAGTTGTCACTGATGGTGGTTCTTAAAGAGGGCTTTCCTTCATAGAGTTGCTATAAGACAAAATTGGTTAGATGGCAAATAATGATTTGAGGTACTAAAATACAGTTTATTTAGAAATTACAAATTGAACTCACTTTATAAAATGTTAATGTTTTTGTTGCAAAGAGAGTTACATTTTCAATAAAAAATCCTGAACTGTAAGGAACACCTGAAACACAAGGAGTCTCTTTGGTTCTGCCAATTATGAGAAGCAGGCAAAACAAATACAAATACAAACACACACACCATAAACATTAGTTAAAATAAAGCAATTTGTCTCCTTTAGTCCTCCAAAGTGTCAAACAAACATGAAGCACACACTTTCTCAGAAAAAATGAAAAGAGGAAACAAAGATCAAGAATTGTAATGATGTGAAACAGTGTATAGCCTTCCTTCCCCAGCATATCTCCCCACTACATTTTGGTGTTGTTGAAAATAATGTGAGGGAAGTAAATATAAGGTCATCTTGTATTAAATATTTTATTAATCATTTGAAAAGAGAATATTCCAAATCCAATTCTGCTGTAAAAATCTTTTTTAAAATGGGGATGGAAATACTTTTCTCCAGGTTTTTCATTTTCTTCCCAGGAGTTCACATAAACTAAACATACTTGACCTTGTTAAAATTAATCAATATTTTTGTACTACATTTAAAGTGTGCTTCATTTATTTTGAACTATATTTATGCTTAAAAATTAGAGATGGGTTGTGTGTCACAAATCTGGGTATTTCCATTAGTTAAGAATGCTATTCTTTATTATAGTCTTGTGTAAGCATACCCAGTTGATGGGGGGGGGGGGAAGAAATATAATTCAAAAAAATTTTAAGTCCATTAAAACTTTTCTTACCTTAGCTCAGGCGACTCAGCCCTCCCATATCGGTCCTGCCACTTCCCGATGCCTGAACTGGCTTTTCTGGCTGCAGTGCTCGTCTGCGACTGAGAAGAGGCGCTGTTTCTGGTGAGATAAATTTTCTAGGTCTTTCTTTTCTTATGTTTCTATCTTTCCCTATTCTTGAGATTCTTTTCCTTCCCCTTAGATTTGCCCCACCCATCACATCTCAGGATACTAACTGGTAGCATCAGTTCTACTGAGATTAAACACAGTATCAATATATTTACAACCTGAACATATTCAATCTCCTTTAGCAATCTCATTTTTATTTTAATCTATTTACCTGTATCTTGAATCTATAGACTAAATATACAGAATTGTTTGAGATGTAAGCCTAAATACAGTCCAACCCCCATATCTATGGGGGATATGATTCCAGACTTACTGCAGAAAGCAAGGACCATGAGTAATGGTGAACCTTATATTTCTGATGGCAGTTGACCACAGAATTGCCCTGAAGGAACCCCAGATGGCTAGAGGTATATTTCCTCCCAGATGTAAGTGAAAATGTGATTACCGATCCCGTAGATACTGAAGTCGGACTGCATCTATATTTTATGTAACAGTGTCCATCTAAGCACTTCTGCTTGCAAATTGGGCAATAAAACTAACAGCAAACTTTTTATTCTTTCAGAAAAGAATGAAGAAACCAACAGAGGAGTATTACAACACAAACACTAAAATATTTCTGTGTAAGTACATTTACCAACTGTTTCTTAGGCGTGAAGCCAACGGCCCAAAGGGACTATGGCGGGACAACCTTTTTGGCCCGGTTCTTCAAAGTTAGGGCAGCCATGGTGTGGCTTCTGGCTGCACTTGGGGGTGTCTAAACACCATACCCCCAACACGGTCCGACAGCAGCCCTTTTGGCCTGTCTGTTTGTGGCCTAAGTAAGGAGTGTAGCCATCATTTATAAAGTGATTTTACTTTTAAAGGTTTAGTCAAAATCATACTTGATTACAACAATGTAAGTTTTTTTCAGCCTAGTTATTCTAAATGGCAGCTATACAGTCTGAGACAGTATGCATGAAAATATTAATGAAGCAAACAAAAATATACTGCATAAATCTATTCCAAAGGTTTAGTCTTTTATCTCTTGAATCATTTCATAGAAAGGCAGAAGTGATTAAAGAGTGGACTTACCACTGGTAACTCTGTAACTCTTTTAACTACACTATACAAGCACACAACAGTCCAACCTCACTTAAACAGATATTCCCTATTACTGCCATAAGATACACTTCCAGCCATTTCTTGTGAAAAGTCATGGTATATCTTTTCCTTGTCTCTACAAATACTGATCCCAAAGAATCTGACAAGGTGTAAAGTACAGTGGGATCTTGGTATTCGCGGACTTGTGATTTGTGGATTTAAGCACATGAGGATGGCAAGCCCCTGCTGTCCCCAACAGAGGCACATGTATGTAGCTGCGCTTCCATTAAGGATAGCCACCACTGTCCCCAGTGGCAGCATGTGCACCCAGCCATGCCACCATTGTCCCACTGGTCCCACTGTACTGGCCAATACTTTCTGTAATGGCAAAACACAACCACTGTCAGTCTCTCTCCTTATATTTCTTGAGACAAGCAAACATAAGGTTGGAATCCAACACACACTTGCTTAGCATTGAATTTAGCAAGCCAAACAGACATTCACAAGACTGGACTATCTGTTCTTCAAAATTCAAACTAGCAGTCAAACTCTGCTAAATGGCTGATTCAAATGACAGCAAAATTAGGAACACCATCAATAAACCTGCTTTAAAGAAAAGGAAACAGGACATTCAAACACAAAAGAGGATAGAAGCCTTAACATAGTTATTTTCTCTGACCTAGTTACAAAACATCTTCCTTTACTGAAGGCCCTATTTAAATGGAAGCACTTGTAACACATCATATTAAGTGTAAATTTACTAAACAAACCTAGTATGTACTAACCTTATAAAGATGAACCTGACAGGATATTTCATAATTTTTATACAATATATGAGGCGGTATCCAAAAGTTTTAATGATCACCTTTAAAAAATTTTGACAGAAAGTTTGTTTTGATTTGTAGTTGTTAACTTATCTCTATGTAGCCATCATTCAGATTTACACATTTTCCCCGGCGTTTCTTGACCCTCCAAATACCATTATTGTAGAAGTCTGCAGATTGCATCTGACAAGGATTTTACACTTCTGACTATCACTTCTGTCAGAACCAGTCACAAAAATAAAGGACACAATGAATTGATTTTCTCAGCAACATGCATTTAGGAACCAATGATGACAATGACAAAATTTCATCAATATTCCATAATAACCTCTGGGTGATAATTATTACTTTACGATACCCCCTTGTAAGGCGCAATCTGCAGACTTCTACAATATCAGGTAATCGAAGGGTCAAGATATGCTGGGAAGAATGTGTAAATCTAGATAGTGACTACATAGAGATAAGTTAACAACTACAAATCAAAACAAACTTTCTGTCGATTTTTTAAAAAAGGTGATCATTAAAACTTTTGGATAACCCCTCGTACATAATACCTTATTTGTTTTCTCACCATGTATGTAAAGATATGTGTTCTAATGTTCTTTTAAATATAGTAAAGAAGTTCTTCCTAATATTTAGGTGAAATGAATTTTTTCTAACTTCTCTTGTAACATGAAGCCATTGGAGCAGCAAAAAACAAGCTTATTCCATCTTCTACATAATATTCCTTCAGATATTTAAAAATGGCTATCATGTCACCTCTCAGTCTTCTCCAAGCTAAACACATGCAACATCCTAAAAAGGAGGAAAGAAGGAGAAAAGGGGGGGGGGGGAGAAAAATGGCAGCACCTTTAAGACTGTTTTTTATTTATTTTTCAAAAATTTAATTTAAATAAAAAATAAAAATAAATCTGAAAGGTGCTGCCACATTTCCCCCCTCCTTCTTTTTATGCTACAAGAGACTAACATGGCTACTTCTTTGTCAACTTCCTAAGTCGTTCCTCATAAGGCTTGGTTTCCAGACCTTTGATCATGTTGGTTACCCTCCTCTTGACATGTTCCAGCTTGCTGATGTCCTCCTTGCATTGTGACACCCAAAACTGCCCATAGTATTCCAGGTTAGGTCAAACCAAAGCAGAACAAAGTGGCACTACTACTTCTCTTAATCTGAACATCATACTGTTGATACAGCCTAGAACTGCACTGGCTTTTTCGGCCACCACATCACACTGCTGACTCAACCTATGGTCTTCTATGACCCCAGCTCTTTTTCACATGTACTGCTTTCAAATGGGTGTCACATATTCTGCATTTCATTTTTCATTTGTACGTTTTATTTTTATGTAGTATCTTATAATTATATCTGTTGAACTTCATTTTGCTATTTGTGGCCTAGCTCTCTGTCAAGGTCATTTGCTATCGTCACCTTAATTCGGTATCATCTGCATATTTGATAAAGTGTGCCTTCTACTCCATTTATAAACATGTTGAACACCAGGCCCAGCACCCCACTAGTCACTTCTCTCCAGGACGGACGAACATTGATGACCAGTCTCTGTATTCCGTTGGTTAACCAGTTATAATTCTACCTAACAGCAGCACTGTCTAGCCAACAGTTCACCAGCTTGCCTGAAAGAGTATCAGGGAGAACCCTGTCAAAAACCTTACTGAAATCAAGATATGCTATATCCACAGTGCTCCCTTGATCTATCAAGCTTTTAACTATCAAAAGAGACAAGATTAGTTTGGCATGACTGGTTTTTGAGAAACCAATGCAAGCTCTTAATAATCACTGCATTCCTTTCTAAGTGTGTACAGACTGACTATTTAATTATCTCTTCTAGAATCTTCCCTGCTACTAATGTCCAGCTGACTGGTTGGCAGTTGCTAGGTCCTCTTTTTTCCCTTTTCTGAAGATAAGGACAGCATTTGCCCTCCTACTATCTGCCTGAAACTCTCCTGTCTATGGTCCAAATATTTCATGACAGCATAATCTGTAGAACCAGTTGTTCACTTCCAGTATTGTTCTCCCAGTTCCTGGGACAGGTCCTTCAATGAGAAGGAGGGATGAAACAACAACCTGTGCCAAAAAATTTTTAGCTCGCTCCCCAGTCCCTTGCAATATGTTGAAGGCTGTCCCTCCTCTTATGCCTTATAATAACTGATTAAGGGGGGAGCTTGGAATCAATTCTTTAGCTCTAAACTTGCAACATGGTTCTTGACAATTCTGTTTTTGTATGTCGCATTCTTCCAAGTATCAGCCTCCTGTATTTTGGAATCCCTCCACCCCACAACAAAGCATCTCCTTCCAAGTGAGTATACTCCACTCTTTCCAAAAAAGGTACATCCTCTCTGATAAGTCAATGTAGATACATGGGCCTCATGCTGCTGCATGTTCTCTTCCAACAAGGCAACTGCTTTGCAAGAATAGCTTTGCAGGTCCTCTGGCAAGAAAACAGACATAGCACAGATGTTGCAAGTCACTGCAACAACTCTGTCACTATCCATGCTTATCATCCTGTATAGGCAGAAGCACAGCCTTCCAGGCCTCTCCCTCAAAGTCCTCCACAAATACCCAGAAAAACAAAGAGAGAGTCTGTTTTGTTCCTCTTTGTTGCTGAGCTCCGAAGACTGAGGCAGCTGCTATATAGAGCTAGTGGTTGCTAGCTCTACACCCTACTCCTTTAGAAACCCTACAAACCCAAAAAACACAACTTCTCCTTTCTCCTCAAACACTATTGTTCCTCACCTTCCTTCTCATCAATGCTAACAACTTCCTGTTTGACAGACAGAAAACCAGGTAATAGTACTGTAGATGTTATTAAGCAGGCAATAATATCTACTGCTGTCTACATGAGAGTGAGATGTAGATGAGCAAGGAGCATGAGAAACACATCCAAGGGGCTCATGTTAGTAGGACCCAGCAAATTGGTGGGCCCTTAGAAGGTAACTGACCAAGCTTTGGTGCCAATTATTGCTGCTACTGTTTCTTATAATTTAATACTGTCTTGGACACAAAAAGCATTAAAAACTAACTTGTTTCTGAAGTTTCAAGCAAAACTTTTGAAATGTATGAGATGCAACCAGTGTACGAACCCATCCAATTCAGCTACAATATATAATTAGGTTTTTTTACAAACAAACAATTAAACAAACAAAAAGTAAGGTTATACTAGTAGACAAGATTTCTTACACAGAGCTGTATCTGCTGCCTATCAGTTCAAGTAATAGTTCAGATCCCCCCTAAGGATGCCAAATATAGCTGAACATCTTGTCCTATTACACTCTATGCATGCCCTGCCATTGAGGATAATGGGCAGGAACAAATGTGGATGCTCTTATCGATGGATGGCTAGCCTGCTGATATGGAGGGCCAACTGTACATAATAGTTTAAGAGGAATATAAATAATCTTCTGCTTTAGCTAACACATGCAAATGAAATCATGTTGCTTCCCCTTCTGAACATATTTAAATTACCTATCTTCAGTAATATGTTGGGTCATGGGCCTAATGATTTTCTGTCATGTTACTGCCTTCTCCCATTCTCCATCTGACTACTATGGTAACTTCCTGGATTTTTGTAAAACCACGCTTCAGCACTAAATCTCAATGAGCAGACTTTGGGATCAAATCTTGGTTTAATCTTAGTCTGAAAGAACTGTGCAAATCACAGCTTCCTGGTTCTGATGCTACAGCAAACAATAGTTTTCCAAATATTAGAAAATTACTCATCCACTGAAACATTTGCTGATATCTGGTCCTGGCATAAGCAACAACCCACTTTGGTAATTTGGGTGTCCCAGTAAATTATGTCCCCCTGTTTTTGACTACAGCCTTTATTTATTTACATTATTTATTTTGGTGGAAACATGTCACAGTGACCTAACACATCACCCTCAAGCTTGAGAACCCTAACCAGTAACATATTTACAACACTTTGATTTAAAAAGCCAACTTCAAGGCCCATTATTTGCATTCGGTTTGTTTCAAATAAACAACCATTAAGATCATCCACAGTTTGTTAGCTTAATGACAACATGAGGTTAATAAAAACAGATGTGAAAGCTTCTGATCTCATGCCTGAACCAAAGAAAGAGTCTAAGACTCATGGCAGCCTTATTTGTGCCTAACTAGACAAGATGCATTGAACTCAATCTTATAAACGTCCATATTACTTTCACTGACAATTCAAAACTATGATAAACTCTCTTTCATTTTTTCTGATAACATTATTTTATATACATCTGCACTTCAGTTATGTATAGCTTTCTAGTCTGAACTACAGAAAAGGCAGCATTTGAGAGGAAGGTGGCAAGCACTTATGCGGCTCAATTTTTTATAAAGGACGCTGGCAACGCAGTGTCCTTTTTTCTGTACAGCAGTATGAAAATATGAAAGTCCAACTGACCTGTTTGATGGGATTCCTGTCTTGAATAAGGGTGGGGGAGATGTAAAGTCAGGTTTGGTTGGTGGAAGTGATATTTCTTTTTCCATGTTTCCAGTTCTGCCCTGCTGGACCTTCAGAATAAAGTTTTTTCATTAGCATTATCTCATCTAGAATAAAGAGCCTCTCTCAAGAAAGTATTGGGGGGGGGGGAAGAAAAATAAAATCTACAATTTCTAAAAGAGTATTCCTACACAGGAATATTGGTTCCTGATTCCAAAGTTTATGACATCAAATAATCCACTAGGTGTACCCAGCACAAGAACACCCAGTAGCTCTCTGAATCCTAAAAAAGGTAGTGTGGAAGATGAACAAAAGCTAAAAATTATAATACAGTGAACTTTTAAAGAGTTCAAATAATGAGGAAAGAACAAGGCATATCATTTCTATTTTTGAAAAGCTTCACTGTGATATCAGAGACAAAGTGGAACTGCCAAAATGATCATTATTAAATCTGACCACCATCTTTTCAGATTATGATGGTAGTCAGCCTCATAAGAGAGGCCATAACATGTCATAGTTAAGCAAAGATGGACAAATCCTGATGTCTTCATGAAATTGTCTTGTATGTTGAATCCTAAACATTTTTTTTTAAAATCAACTTTTCATTTGCTAAGAAAATTCCTCCTCATGTGAAACAAAGGAATAGCTTACTATTCTTTGATAAACCACTGATAAAACCCTTCATATATAACATACAAGGTTACATTTAGGAAATTTCCTGAGGCAAGAAAAAGTACCACCAAGGAAGTGATGCAGGGGAAACACTTCCAATGCTGTACGACTACATACAACTGTTTACACTGCCATTTAAGGCAGGAAGAGGCAGAATTCAGCGGTATATCTTCTCAGGATAAGACTTTCACAGCTAAAGTATATGTAGTCTTCACAATCTCACCAGTTAACAGTGATGACAAACAACACTGGTTTAGATTATTGCACCATGGAATTGGTTCAGGGATCCCTTATATCTGTTCATATACACTCTAGTGGTCAGAGTTCTGTGCCGGAATACAGGGAAGTATTTCTGAATTATGGAATTTGTTAGGTGGCCTTGAGAAAGGGAACATCTCTAAGAATGATTTTAAGGTTTAAATGCAATCTCAAGCACTCAATAAAAGTGTATGGTTTTAAAAAACATATTATAGGGATCGAGTTAAGAGAAGCAAACTTCAAATTATCATCATCATTACAACAGTTTAGCCTGCATTTTTGCTCCAAACAGTTCTCATGTATCCAACACTGGATATTCAGTGTACATTAGAAAAGTTAGCTGATGGCTTCCTATCCAAAATTTCTGCATCTACAAGTGTATGTTATGCACAATTAACATGGAGACTATACATTGATTGAGTCACTACATTTACATCTCTCCATAAGCTTAATTATACAAGACTAATATAGCATCATTCACTACAAAAGAGTAAAAGAAAAAAATTAAGCCAATTCAAATGTCAGTGCATGATTCAGATCAAGTCTACAAAATAAACCAATAAGTCACCTGACCATGAAGTAAAATAAATCCATAATGTTTCAAGTTTCACTAGAAGTCCTGCCTACTGGAGTGAGGAGGAAGGACAACGTACTTCCAGATGCTTTCCTTCTATCACTGGAAAAGCAATGAACTTCTATGTACCTTTCATGCGAAGTTTTACCACACCGCTCTTGCATGTTTTAAAAAGAAAAGAACTAAGACTAAGGAAGGGAATTCATATTTGGTTGGCAAGGCAGGAGAATAAAAACTGGATAGGAAGGGATGCAGTTTCAATGGTCACAATGGAAAGAACTCGAAACCTTTCCTCATCAGATGGTGTGGAATAATCCATAAGTGAGTGGATTATTCCTTCATGCCATTTTGGGAATATACTGATTCCTCAGCAAGTCTCTACCCATCTCCTTTCACCATATAAATAAGAGCATATATTCTCTTAATGCAAAGTTAAGAGATATTAAATTAATATTCTCTTGGTTCACCCAGCATGAACCAAGTGATTCTTCCCCTTCCCACCGTATACCAGAGATGAGAAGATTCTTTCACTTCATGCAAATAAAGAATTAAACATCTTCACTGTCCTTTGGCATTCTGCTTCTAGTACCTCTAAAGCCCAGTAGAAAGCCAAAGTTCATGTTTCCCTGGCTTTCTAAATGTTTCTATTCCTCTGTCCATCATGCATATCAAAAAAGAAAGGTCACTGACAATCAGAGATGGCTGTCCAACCATGGCCATGATCTGGGGCTGCTTTGTCAATTTTGTGATGCAAATGAGGGGACAGATTGTTCTAGCCATCAGACAATTGCCTAGAAAGAAAATGGACTTTCAAGTATATAAAAATCAGCCATTCATGATTTGGATTCTAATTATATTCTGATGTATTTTGTTACTTGAATACTACACCGAGAGAGAAAAAAAAGATACATTGAACATCAACATTTTGTCAAGTTGCAATTCATCTTAAAGGATGCAGCATACAAGAAGGTAAACAACTGCCAGAGCAATCATTAGTACATTAGGCCATCAAGTCACAGGCTTTTAGCAGCAAAGGTAAAACACAAAATTCTGCATGCACAAAATGTGAAGAATACATTTTTAAACTTGGAAAAATAGCTATGTCCACTTGTGTTTACACTTAAATCTTGGAAGTGGTATGGCAAACAGTAATTAGAGTGACTAAGGAAAGTTTACCAACATTCACCTTAAAAAGATTGTATGTGCCATCTGGAATCTCTGTCCCTGGTGTTACTTCCATAGCAATGTCTTCGGCCTAAGTTAAATAACACATTGCCCATTAAAACACCACATTATGGACTGATGGGCTACATTACAACTAACAACAGGTTACAAGCTGATTGTAGCTTGGTGGTTCCACACTATAAACACAAAGGCCAACAAAGAAATGGAGTGCAGTTGCTGGATGAAAGGAACAGGAAGGAAGGGTATGAACTTTTGAACCACACAAAGGCTTCTAACACTCACTTTGGATACAACACTATTTCAACTTCAGAAGGAAATGTATTTCTGTAATCTGGTAACCAGTGATTACATTCATTACCGTAATTTTATTTGTAGTTGAGGTAACAGGTAAAATTTCAAGTCCCATTCGTATCCTCTTTTGTTTTTCACAGTATGCTTTCCAGGTGTCTTCATTAAATCCATAATTGAAATAATCTGAGAGATCAGCACCTTAAGAGGAGGAACCAAACATTCTACAAGTTAAATGCAACTGGGATAGGAGAAGGGAAAAGAATCCAGTCCACCACCAAGTATCCAAGTGAAAAACTGCTGAAGAACTATTCTAAAAAGTATAGGACATTCTACTGCTTTAGTTCCTATAGTAACAATTAGTTGGTCGTGTTCAAAAGGAAAATCCACTTGGCCAAGTACTACCTGTTAAGCAAAAATTGCAATAAACCAGAATTTTTCCAATAGTAATTCAAAAAGGACTTTTAACTTCTTTGGGTGTTGTACTTTTTATTGCTGTATTTTTAATCATCATTAATTCAACTCTGTTTTAATAATATGATTTCAGTGGGGTGAAGCAAACAGGTGGCAAGGAGCAGCCTCTGGCCCCTCCGGCCATTATCAGCCCAGGACCATGGTTACCACACAGCATGACTTAAACCTGCTCTTGGAAAGGCCAGCTCTTGCAAATCCTTGCCATGGCTTCTGACCACTTTGGGGCTGTGCATCATCTAAATGCCACACCCCCAAAGTGGCTGGAAGCTGCTTTATTTGGCCCATCAGTCTTGGGCCTTTGTTTCAATATTATAACGTATGGCCAGAATTCAGAATCACACGGTTGACTAAGCTGGAGTTATGCAACAATAAATGATCTGTATTCATTGTCCATACATAGTCACGATGATGGCACTAACACATTGATCTAAACTATTTCCCTCCTCCCCCTTTACTGGACATCAGCTGAAAGAGGTCTGTTTTGCTGGTGATCAGGGCACAGCTGGATGAAGTTGTGACAATCAGAAGGACCTTTGTCACACTTTTATATTGTTGCCTCGCTGACTGGCAAGAAAAGGGTAGAAATGTCACCCATTTGCATCCAAATGTCACCCATTTGTTAGGAGGACAGAGCAACTTCCACAAGTGCAGCTGAAGCCCAGTACAGTAGATTTGGGTGGTTTGGGTAAGGTATCACTACTTAGTTATACATATATAATTAAGTTACATATATGTACATGTAACTAGTTGTGCACGCTAAGTTAGCAACGTAGAATTCCGGCCCATATTTTAATATGGCATTAAAAAAAAACTTTTAAATAACAAACAAACAAAACAAACAAACAGATTCATTTATATACCCGCTTCATACCCTTAAGGAGTGTCTAAGTGGTTTACAATTGTAAGCTATTTGCCCCCCAACAATCTGGGTACTCATTTTAGCGACCTCGGAAGGATGCAAGCCTGAGTTGAGCTTCAGCCCTTTGCTGGTCTTGAACTCGCCACCTTATGGTTTTGAGTGAGTGGCTGCAGTACAGGCATTTAACCACTGCGCCACCAGGGCTGATAACAGTTTTAATCCTGATACATACAATAATTCTTTCTTCCTATACAGATATACTTGTGCCATTTTAGTTACTCTTTTTGTGTACCATTTTTAGTACCACTTTTGGGAGACTAGCAGGATATTGTGTGTGTGGGCGCACATGTGTATGTGTGTAATCAAAGCTGTTAGAAAGTTAATCAGCTGTTGGAGAATTGTAAAAAGTGTAATGGCACACTGCCAAAGCAAAATCAAACTATCTCATTAATATTTAACATTCATTTATTTACGGGGACTAGTGATCCAGCTTCTCAACCATATGTTTGAGTTCATATTATTCTCTGCAGTAATGAACACTGAACCAGTCAAATAAGGGCTTGTTTTCTCATTTGCTACACAGAAAGATTACATTTTTGATTAATTATTCAATTTTCTACAGTGACATAAAATTCAGTGCAAAATGCTTTACCTGGTTTTCTCCAAGGTTTATCCTCAAAGGAATCCAAATCAACTTCTAATAGTGGAACACCATTAATGCTTCCTGGTGCATCAAGATCAACACCTTTGACTTTTGCCCCTAAGAGGAAGTGATAATATTTTAATAATATACTGATTTCGAGTGTATCCAAGAAGATATATCATTAAGAATTCTAAAGTTAAGTGTCTGTACTAAAGCAGTGCACTAGTATTTATAAGCCTGTGTATACAGTCGGCCCTCGGTATCCACAGGGGATCCATTCTAGCCCCCTCCCCACAGATACCAAAATCTGAAGATGCTCAAGTCCCATTTTCCCTAATTGTGGAGCAGCCACATGGCTGTGCCACCATTAGGGACAACTGTACTGAAGTCCTCCCTCCCTCCCTCCCTTCTGGGTGACAGAACTCCACCCTCTGCCTCCAAACTGTCCCCGAAGCCAAGCTTGGGGCAGAAGCCTCAGAAGGGGAGGAAGGAAGGAAGATAGGAAGGAAAAGGGAGGGATGGAGGAAGGAAGGAAGGAAGAGGAAGGATTTCAGTGCAGTTGTCCCCAATGACAGCACGGCTGCATGCATGCGCTGCTATTGGGGACAACACAGGCTTGCCAGCCGCAGATGCTCAAATCCTCAGATGGCAAGTCCATGGATACCGAGGTCCCATTGTATAAGAAACAGTGAACTATCCAGCTACCAAAAAGGAAAAAGAAAAACATTAACAGTAACATGCAATAACTTGCATATAATTTTAACTGATGTTTAATATTAAAGATTTAGATTGCTGAAGTGGATGAGTAGAGATCTCAGATATGACTTTCAGTAGGGCACTAGCTGCACCTCTCAAAATAGCTTATTTGTTGCAAGACTCATTCCTGTGAGGGTAGAGTTGCAATTTGCCTCAATGAGACTCAAAAGGATAAAATGAGCATTTTCAGTATCAGAAATAAAAACAGAAATCATGGGCAAACATATGGTCATTTTTCCAATCCCTTCTTTGTTGCACTGCCATGTATGGGATATTCAGTACAAACTGCTGCATGTGGGTTTTTGGTTTTGTTGTTGTTTTTGTTGATGGGACCACAGAAGATGCTTACCAGAAGATCCATAAGATCGCCCTCCTGCCTTAATATTGAGATTCACTGGTGCTGCTCCATACCTAAAAATTAACACTCATACATTAAACAGAGAAAAAGACATTGACTTCAATTTCTTACTACTGTACTTTCTTGCTTCTTGTGCACACAGGAAATAAAATCTGAAATCTTAAAAATGGCATTATGTATTTCAAAATAAGAAAACACAGCATTTGAGGAACTCAATGCCATCAGAGTCCCTTCTCAAGACTACTTTTAACAATTATTACTGGTCGAGATATTACCTTTGAAAGTTTTATTGTGTTAATTATTTAAATTTTTAAATACTATTAACTTGGGAAAATGTGATACCTACAAAGAAGATTCCATTTGGCTTTTTATATGTCTCCTCTTATAACAGGTTGATAAAAAGGCACACATAAGTGTGGTTAGTCTAGCCCTTCCCAATGTTGGGTCCCCATGTTCTGTTGGACTACAGAACATGAGGACCCAACATTGGGAACAGCATCCCTGTTCATCAATCCAACTGGCAGGGATGACAGAAGTTAGTCTGACATAATCTGAGGCCAGAGGATGGGAAAGTCTGGAGTCCATTAAAAATGTTACTGGTCTCCTTCTCCTAGATACATCTATACTGATCACCAGAAAGATGAAAACAGAGAAATTGCACCCACTACCTCACAACCAACTTCCAACACACAGTTTTCCTTGCCTGAAAGCAACTATTGCCTCAACGTTAGTTTGAATCATTACCATTGTACTCTGAAACTCAAATGTTTCAACAGCAGGCAACTTACCCATATTGTGGAGCACCTGTTTTAATATCTCCTATAGTGACTTGAACATCATCCTCATCATCATCACTATCACTGTCACTATCATCTTCAGCCTCTGTCACTTTCTACAAAGCAAAAATAATGATTAGGAATTGAACGGAAATATGTGAGTAGGAAGATCAAATTAATATTCACTAGCAAGATCAAATATGAGGAAAAAAGCTATTTTTGTAATTTTATGTTTTGCTTTTAAGATTGTGGGTAGCATATATAGCTCTTAAGACAATTAAAATATTAAAAATTAAGCAGAATTAATCATTTGAGATAAAATGTGAATATTTCAAAAACAAAGAAAAAAATACATGTGGCTAGCTTGACCATGCTAGGTTTTCTCTATAATACATACAGATCAGGGGTGGGAATTAACTCTCAGCATTCCTTACCACTGAGGCTAGGATTGTTGGGAAATGCAGTCCAACAATATCTATAAGGTCAAATTATTCTTCTCACTGACACAGAATCTATATGAACCATATTGTTGTACCACTTAAGTCAACAGGGACTTTGCCACAGACTTACAATAGGCATGGAAAGAAACCTTCATTGTACAACACCCTCACTTCTAACATTAGTACTATTTATCCATTATGTTGCCTAAGTAAATACATAAAGAGTGAAGGGCTCTTCTTTATGTGTGAGGGTGCACTCCCTTCATCTCATATCAAGATATGACCATAATATCCCATGAATAAATTAGAAGGAATCAACAAAATATGCTACATAATTCCATTAGAACATTTCTAGCCATGTAGTTTATAAAATCATTACACAAGTTATTCATAGGAAATCACTAACTGAAAAGATTCCTACTTTCAATTTTATTTTTTCCTTTGTTTTAGTTAGGTATAATACTTCGCAGAACAAGTATGGTACAATCACAAAGCACAAAAGAACCTCAAATTATTATTTATTTATTAAAAGTATTTATCATTTCTCTTGTCTTTCTTCACAAGGCAATTCAAAACATATAAAAAATTATTTATTAACATATGAAAACACTTCTAAAATGAAACTTTCAAAAACCAATATGCATTAAGAACAAATTAAAACAATCCCTAAAACAATCCCAAAAGTCAATCCTAAAACTGATTTTTAAGGACCAAAGTCCACACGGAACAATACACAGCAGAATTTTTTTGTGGGGGAGGGGAAGTTTTAGGAGAGACCCATTCTGAACACAGTACGGGTACAGAAAAGTAGTTCTTTGCCCCCTACAAAACCATGTCCCTGTTTTTAACTGCATCCTAACACATTGCTTTCCCGATTTTAAGCATTTTAAACATGAGTGTTTAGAACATGATGCAGAAGGGAAGAGAGAAAAGCAACAGAGGAAGGAATGTAAATGGACCAGAAACATAGGGCTCAGGCAGATAAATGGCTTGGAGCAGCCTCTGGCCGTTCCAGTCACAAGCAAGCATTGATCAGCATGGGACTGCAGCAACCAGACGCCAACGGCCCTGAGGCCGGCTGCTGCCATGTTCTGGAACGTACCACCTGCAAGGAGTGTTTTTTCCCTGTTCCTTTTGCAGCTGGGTTTGGGACACATTAGCTGGCCTCAGTGCGGCTTCCAGCCAATTTGGGGGCTTGTGTTATCTGTACACCACGCCCCGGATGGGCCTGAAGGGAGCACTTTTTTGTCCGTCTGTGTCAGGCCATAGTTGCTGGGGGGAAAGCTACATGTTACCTTTGAGCACACCTGTTACCGACTCTAACCTGATCTCTTATCTTACTGCTCTTCTTCAGAACAAACAGGTATAGGTGTTTTGTTATATACATTGCTATGCAATATGCAGCTTTACCCTTTCAGAGGTTTTGTTTTGTTGGGTTTTTAAAAATTATACAACATTCTGCAGCAGAACACAAATTGGACAGTGAAACCAAATTTATATAACTGGGCAAGACTAAAGAACTTTTAAGTTGACTAAAAAATTTTTTCCTCTCATTAAATTTATTACTAATTATTATTTTAAATCTATTATAATATTATCTTTATCTGTTTTAAAATGATGTATGAATCATTTATGAATTGAATGCCAGAATTGAATGCTTCTCTCTGAAATTCAGAACCATAGTAGAGAGGAGAAAAATGGAGGAGGAAAGCACAGCTGCCTGAGTCTATAAGCTTTGAAGACTAAATTTCAAATTCACAAAACAATCTTTAAAGATCATTTATCAAGTTGCTTAACTGAATGCAGACAATAAAGATTATCACTTGTGAAGAGGGGCACTGACTAAAGCCCATTAGTTATCACAAAAAGTTTGCTGAGAACTGAAGAATATGAAATCATTTTGTGAAATGTTTGTTTTTATTACCACTACCATTTTCACTACGCCATTCTCAGCAGCTGCTTCTTCTTCATTTCCAGAAGCGGGTTGAGCACTTAAAAATTAAAAAAAAAAACCAACATATTAAATCATTACTGGGTGATGTCTGTTTCACATATTGTATCATGTACAAGTCTAGAAATTTTAATCAAAAACTTGACCCAAAAAGCTGGGTCAACTTATCAACAAGACAATGTAAGTACTGTATTTTAACTCTTCCCCTTTACATCCTTTGTTACATGCCCCTAAGTTTTTCCTTGACTTATCAATGAGACACTTAAAAATCTCAAAACCTGCCCTCAACTTATTTTGGTCCCAAAACCTGCCCTCAACGTATATATGAGGTCAACATACAGTTGAGTATACATGGTAGACTGGATTAAATTAAAACTACATATGTCTTATGTATAGATTATTACATTTTTGTTGAACAAAACATAATTTCAGCAGAACTGCCCTTTATGGAAACTAAGGCAATAATTGAGTAATTAGAATTGTGGCATGTTTGTACCATTTTGGCTTGTACCTCAGCAAAAGCAAAGCTACCTTATGTTTTTATCAATTAGATGAGACATTCAGCTATAAACATTACATCTGTTCCATATCAATATAACACTTCAAAGTTATAAATGGAAACTTAGTACAATAATTCTCTGGCTTTCAGCATAAACCAAGTCAGTAGTAAATATGTGAATTTTTTATCAACACATTTCACAGATTGGCAAGTATAAGAATACCAACCTGGCAGATGTTTCCTCTGGCCTCTCCTCTTCATTCTCATCTATTAAAAACAACAATATCATCTCCAAATTATTTCTGATTGCAATGGCATTTGAAGGAATCCCTCATAAACTTTAGGCTTGTGTTTTGTACAAAACAAATGCATACATTCTCCCATTTTCAGGTCGATTTTTCAGTCTATGATAATGCACCACATTAGGGGAGCTTGGGATAACTACTGTTTTTATTGGCCCTCCTCCCATACTAACACAGATATTATGCAAGATTGCAGGAAAACTGACAGTGCTTTATAAATAAAGTTAATAATAATAATTAATAATAACAATAATAATAAATTATTAGTGTTTCTGTTTCAGTCATTAGAATACTGAACACCACTATCCACAACTGGGACATATTAATTACTTTTAAAACATAAAATTTGATTTATACTGGATTTATACAGTATTAATTATTTGTGCAAAATAATGATTAGGCTAATTCTAGCTATTTTCCAGTACACATCTGGAGGATTCCACTAACACATCACTAGGATCATCCTGGAGACAAGTGACCAGTGTGGTGCCACAGGGTTCTGTCCTGGGCCCAGTGCTATTCAACATCTTTATCAATTACTTGGATGACAGAATTGGGGGCACACTTGTCAAATTTGCAGATGACACCAAATTAGGAGGAGTAGCTAATACCCCAGAGGACAGGATCAAAATTCAAAATGACCTGAATAGACTAGAAAGCTGGGCCAAAGCAAACAAAATGAAATTCAACACAAAGGAATGTAAGGTACTGGACTTAGGGCGGAAAAATGAAATGCACAGATATAGGATGGGAGACACCTGGCTGAATGAGACCACATGTGAAAGGGATCTAGGAGTAGACCACAAGTTGAACATGAGTCAACAGTGACATGCAACAGCTAAAAAGGCCAATGCAATTTTAGGTTGCATCAACAGAAGTATAGTGTCTAGATCAAGGGAAGTAATAGTGCCACTCTATTCTGCTTTGGTCAGGCCCCACCTGGAATACTGTGTCCAATTCTGGGCATCACAGTTCAAAAAGGATGTGGAGAAACTGGGACATGTCCAAAGGAGGGTGACTAAAATGGTGAAGGGTCTGGAAACCATGCCCTATGAGAAACAACTTAGGGAACTGCGGATATTTAGCGTGAAGAAGAGAAGGTTAAGAGGTGACATGATAGCCCTGTTTATATACTTGAAGAGATGTGACATTGAGGAGGGAGTATGCTTGTTTTCTGCTGCTCCAGAGACTAGGACCCTGAACAATGGATGCTCGCTCTCTCTCTCTCTCTCTCTCTCTCTGGCTTTTCTTCGCTAACAAAGATTCAGGAAGGACTCATCCCATGCTTTCTACAAGCGCGTTGATGACTAAAAAGGCCAATCCAAGATAAACAAGTCCGATTACAGAAAGCACAGCAGAAAGTCTCATGCTACAGGGAAAGAGATTCCACCTCAATATTAGGAGGAACTTCCTGACAGTAAGGGCTGTTCAAAAGTGGAACACAATCCCTCGGAGTGTGGTGGAGTCTCCTTCCTTGGAGGTATTTGAACAGAGGCTTAATGGCCATATGTTGGGGATGCTTTGATTGCGAGTTCCTGCATGGCGGAGGGGTTGGACTGGATGGCCCTTGTGGTCTCTTCCAACTCTACGATTCTATAATTCTATGATTTGATGCATTTATATTTATATTTTAAAGCTGTCTGACCAGTTTCTAAGAATTACATTTAAAAAAGGAAGACGCCCCTCACATGTCATGAGGTTTCATACCAAAGTTACACTTATATACCATATTCATAAATTAGCCTTGTAACCAAATATTGTTATGACTTTTGGGGACTAGACTAGACATATGCCTTCACCTTAATTTTGTTTCAATTTTCACTGAAGATCACAGATGTCCACATATCCCTAAACTATATTCTTCTGTTTTGGGAGCATTCTAACAGCTAGTGAAAATTAATCTCACAAGTCAGCATAGTTGCCAAAAAGGTGTATACTCCAAATATGGAAAGACAAAACCTAGTGTCAGTATTTCAGTGGATAGCAAACTTATTATCCTTTATAAATTTGCATACGGAGGTACTACCTGTAACAGCGTCAACATTTTTGGTCACTGGAGGGATTATATACTAGTTCAGACGAGTCCTACCTGAATCTTCGTTAGCAAGAAAAGCCAGAGAGAGATGCCTAGTTCCATTCCTCAAATGCTGGTTCAACGTTGATGAACCTATATTCTTATTCTGTTCAGATCAATTTCTTTACCATGTTGCCTTTGTATCTTAACTTCCAGCACAATTTCCAACATGCGCACATTTTATATTTGTATTCGTAACACAAGCATGCAAATGAAGTATTTTTTAAAAACCTTGGGGTTACTCTCAGTCATGCAGAGGATCAGAATAGTTGGCCCCACTCATGCACATCGTAGTTTGTTTCAGCAAGGAGGAATAACTACACTTGTCCCTCCATATTCGATAAGTTGGGGCACAAGACCCCCGTGAATATGGAAAAACCGCAAATAACACAAACATGTTTATCGGAGAGGACACCTCTCTAGGAATCTCTAAGTCCTCCAGTGCAACTCTGTGGTCAACATCCAACAGACACTGACCATAGAACTGCACTGGAGGAGCTAAAAATGGCTAGTAGAGTATTCTCTCTAAGAATCTCTAGGTCTTTCAGTGCAACTTTTAGTTAAAGTTGACCATAGAATTGCACTGGAGAACTCAGATATTCCTAGAGAGAACATAAAAATCAAATTCGTGAATCCGCAAATATCAAAGCTGCAAATATGGAGGGATGAGTGTATACAGAAATCATTCCCAGTTCAAAGATCTTCGTAGCTAATCTAGACTAACAGGAAGTATAGCAATATGGTGGCTGAAGTGTAGAGACACGAGACAGATGTGGGAGGAAGAGGAAATTAAGAGTGACTTGATTTGCATCCTCACTGCAGAAACAATCTGCTTTGATACCACTTTAACTGCCATGGTTCCATGCTATGGAATTCTGGGAATCGTATATTGTCATGGCAGAAAAATCCGGTTTGACAGCTCTTTAACTGCCATGGCTCAGTGCTATGGAACCCTGGGGATCGTAGTTTGTTGTGCTACCAGGATCTGGTCTGACACCACTTTTAACTGCCACGGCTCCATGCTCTGGCATCCTGGGATTTGTAGTTTTATTGTGCCACCAGAGCTCTCTTTCTCTCTCTGACAGAGAAGGCTAAATGTCTCACAAAACTACAAATCCCAGAGTCCAATAAGGTTGAACTAGGACATTTAAAAGGCCCAAAACCCAGCGCAGAAATAATCCACTCTGAGACCGCTTTAACCGCCCTGGCTCAGTGCTAGAGAAACATGGGAACTGTAGTTTATTGGGACACCAGAGCTCTCTTTCCTTCTCTCTGTCTCTGACAGAGAAGTCTAAATGTCTCCAAAAACTACCAATCCCAGAGTACATTGAGGCTGAACCTGGACACTTTAAAAAGGTGCAAAACACACACCACAGAAATAATAAATCCAGTTTGAAACCACTCTAACTGCCAGCTATGGACTCCTGGGATTTGTAGTGGTGGTGGCCCCACAGAGAAGTTGTGTGAGGGAATCCTGGGAAACGTAGTTTATTCTGGCACCAGAGCTCAGTCTCTTTCTTTCTTTCTTTAATAATAATAATAATAATAATAATAAATATTTAGAGAAAACTAAACATCTCACCACAAAACTACAGTTCCTAGGAAACCCCCCCCCCCACTAAGCATGGAGCCAGGGCAGTTAAAGCTGTCTTAAGATGGATGATTTCTGCAGTGTGGATGAAACCTAATAATAATAATAATAATCCCCATGATGATGATGATGATGACACCCTTTTTACTGAGGCTGCATCCATATTGGGGATAATAACCCGTTTTGGCCTCGCTTTAACTCTTTTTCTGGCTCAGGGCTATGGAATTCTGGGAGTTGGAGTTTGTTGTGGGGCCCAGAGCGGAGCGGAGCTCCGCTCTGGGCCCCACAACAAACTCCAACTCCCAGAATTCCATAGCAATTGAGTCAGACAAAGAGTTAAAGCGAGGCCAAAACGGGTTATTACCCCCAATATGGATGCCTCTTTAGCAGCACCAACCACCTGAGGCCTAGTCACTAGGCCTGAGGCCTAGTCACTCCAACCAGGCCTCGCCACAGTCTCTGAGGGAGAGAGAGGCCTGTGTTTCTGTGGAGAATTTTCTCGCCCCGTACCGCCATAGAGCCACTCTTCCTCCTCATCCCCGGCCCCGCTGAGGCCCGACGACAGCCGCTCCACCTCGCCGGCCGCCGACATGGCTGCCTTGCCTTTCCCCCTTTATTTTTCCTCAGAGGAGGAGAGAGGCCTAGCTCAATAAGCGCCTCCTGCAACACGGGGGTCAATTTCCTCCTCCTCCCCCGCCTCCAAGGCGAGGAGGACTCAGTCTCTTCTCTCCGCCCCTATTGCCACTCCAGCCCGCCTCCCTCCCTCGTAGTAGGGCCGATGGGTGGAGGAGGAAGAGGGCCTGTTCCACACTGCAGGGTTAATAACCCGCGTTGACACCGCTTTAACTGCCACAGGGCCTCTCATGTTATGTTATGGAGGCTTAGGAACTGTTGTTGTGGTGGCACCAGAGAGAAGGCTAAACATTAACGCCCCAGAGTCATTTCAAGGCCTGGTGGTGGAGACACATTTATGTTTGCAATTTGGCATCCACACTGAGGAAATAAGCCACTTTGACACCGCTTTAAATGTCAAGGCTCTATGCTCTGGAGTCCTGGGATTTGTAGTTTGTTCTGGCACCAGAGCTCTCTCTGACAGAGAAGGTTCAACAACACATTTCAAGGCCTTGTGGAGACACATTTATGTTTGCAATTTGGCATCCACACTGCAGAAATATAAGCCACTTTGACACCGTTTTAACTGTCAGCAGGGCTCTATGTAACTTGAGTCCCCTGGGATTTGTAGTTTGTTGTGGCACTAGAGCTCTCTCTGACAGAAAAAGTTAAATATAACTCATTTCATGGCCTAGTGGTGGGCACACATGTTTGCAATTTGGCATCTACACTGCAGAAATATAAGCCTTTTTGACACCACTTTAACTGCCAGGGCTCTATGCTCTGGAGTCTTGAGATTTGTGGTTTGTTGTGGCACCAGACAGAGAAGGTTAAACAACACATTTCAAGGCCTTGTGGAAACACATTTATGTTTGCAGTTTGGCATCCACACACTGCAGAAATATAAGCCACTTTGACACCGCTTTAATTGCCAACAGGGCTCTATGCAACTTATGGAGTCCTGGGATTTGTAGTTTGTTGTGGCACTAGAGCTCTCTCTGGCAGAGAAAGTTAAATATAACTCATTTCAAGGCCTAGTGGTGGGCACACATTTATGTTTGCAATTTGGCATCCACACTGCAGAAATATAAGCCATCTTGACACTGCTTTATGTAACTTATGGAGTCCTGGGATTTGTAGTTGGTCGTGGAACACCAGAGCTCTCTCTAACAGAGAAGGTTAAATATAACTCATTTCGAGGCCTTGTGGAGACACATTTATGTTTGCAATTTGGCATCCAAACTGCAAAAATAAGCCACTTTGACACCACTTTAACTTTCAGCAGGGCTCTATAGTTATCACACTAAGGGACAAACAGGATCCAAACGAGAGTCAATCCAGAGAAAACCAGGAAATGCCTGATGTTTATCACATGACATTTCCTGGTTTTCTCTGGATTGACTCTGATTTGCCCCCTAGTGTGATAACGGGTAACTTATGGGGTACTGGGATTTGTGGTTGGTTATAGCACCAGAGCTCTCTCTGACAAAAAAGGCTCATCAAATACCTCATTTCGAGGCCTGGTGTTTGTGGGAAAAGGCTCAGCCCGGCATATTTGTATCCATACTGTGGAAATAATCCGGTTTGGCGCTGCTTTAACTGCCAGGGCTCAAGCCTATGGAATTCTGACAAAAGTAGTTTAACTAGACTGTGGGAAATATCGGTCCAAAACACACTGCCAGTTTGAGACCGCTTTAACTGCCCTGGCTCAGTGTTAGGGAATACTGGGAATTGTAGTTTATTGTGGCCACCAGAGCTCTCTCACACAGAGAAGGCTAAATGTCTCCCAAAACTAGTTCCCAGAATTACCTAGCAATAAGCCAGGGCAATTAAAGCAGTCTCAGATTGGATTATTTCTGCAGTGCGTTTTGGACCATAGTCAAAACATTTCGTGGTCTTGTGTTTGGGGAAACAGGTCAACCTGGTGGGGCACATTTCTGTTTACATCCACAGTGTAGCAATAATGTGGTTTGACACTACTTTAACTGCCAGCAAAGCTCTGGTGCCACAACAAGCTGCAATCTCCCTCCAATCCATCTTCCTTGGTCCAGGCCCCAGAGGGAGAGAAGAAGAACCACTGGACCTCATCTCCTTTCCCACCACCTTTCCTTTCTCCTCTTTCTGTTGTGTCTTTTAGATTGTAAGCCTGAGGGCAGGAACTGTCTAATTTTAAGATTGTATGTACAGCACTGTGTAAATTTACAGCTCTAGATAAATAAAGGTTAATAATAATAATAATAAATCCCAGAATTCCATAGCATTGAGCCATGGCATTTAAAGAGGTGCCAAACTGGATTATTTCTGCAGTGTAGATGCAGCCCTAGTCTCCTCATCCCTTGACCATGTGGTAATTTGAAGTGCTGCCCAAAGCAAATCCCAAATTCAGTGGGGCTTATTTGCTAGTCACTGTGCAATAACATCTCAAATCCACAAAACAAAATGTAGGCCAGGGACTCTACCATTGTCATTTTTTTCTTCCCTTTTCCCTGCATGATTTTTAACACCTTTGCAGTGCCTGAAGACGCCAATAGAGCTCCTACATTCTGTATTTTGTGCATTTTGTGTTGCCCCAGTGTTTTGTGGATTTTGAAGGGTACAGTGGGTCCTTGGTATCCACTGGGGTTTGGTCCTAGGATCCACAGTGGATATCAAAATCCATGGATGCTCAAGTCTCATTGAATACAATGATGTCCCTTATATAAGATGGTAAAATAAACTGGGGTTTTTTTTTTTAGCTTGGGGTTGTGTTTTTTTGGTGGTTTTTTTTTTTTTTTTTGAATTTATATATTTTTAAAATGTTTTCAAGCCATGAATTCCATGGATAAAAAGTTCAGTGGCGGGCTGACTGTATTTGTACTTTGTTGTATGGCCAACAGTATACATTTTCTAGTAAATGTGTTTACCAGACGCTGGGAGTCTTTCTCAGAGGACCCAGAAAGTACTCCTAGGACCACTACCAATGGCCATAATATGCCACATTTAAACTGGGCAGGTTGTGCTGCTGCTGCTGCTGCTGCTGATAGTGTGTGCCTTCAAGTGGTTTCAAATTTATGGTGACCCCAAGGCAAATCTATCACAGGATTTTCTTGGCAAGATTTGTTCAGTGGGTATGCCATTTCAACCATCTGAGAATGAGAGCATGTGACTTTCTCAAGGTCATCCAGTGGGTTTCCATGGCCGAGTAGGGATCTGATTGAACACTGGTCTCAGAGTCATAGTCCAACACTCAAACCACTACAGCACACTGGCTTTCACTAGGCAGGACTAGAATTCAAAGTTATCGCCACATTAGTCTCTAAAATCAGTATGTAAAGAGAATTTGTAGCACCTTTGAGACTAACTGAACATAGGTGTGTCCTTGGCTTTCCACTCCTCCAACTGCATCTGAGGAAGCAGACCTAATTCTACAACAGCTCATACTGTCAACTTCTTTCTTTCAGTTAGTCTCAAAGATGCTACAAGATCTCTTTACATAAGCAGAACTAGTTAATTGAACAAGCAAGGGAAAAAAATCAAGGTTTTATTCATTTGTTTCCTCTACCACACAATGCTTGCCTCATTTCAGTAAAGCCAATGACCATGGAACGGTCTCAAACACAACTTGTGCATGAAACAAAATCCATTTTAAACCATTCTTCCCTACCCAAAGATACGGAGAAAATGAGTGTTTGGGAGTCATATGTGAACATGAGCATGAGCTGTGGATTTACTATATCAAAGTAGTTTTCAGTCTAGATTTACTTAAAAGTGCAAAGCCCATCTTTCTTCTCACTAGCAGATTGCAATGGACTAGTCAATTAACTAGTCCTGCCTATGTAAAGAGATCACTTAAATGCGACATTACACCGATCAACAGCCCTTTTATATAGCACAGTGGAAGCCTACTTGAGTATATTGTGTATATACACACACACACTCTTTCCAATTACATACTCTACACAGACATCCACTCTTAGTGAAACACCTCCCCACCTTTCCATTTCCTTTAAAATATTTACCTTCACAACCTCCCATAATGAAAGTGTCTTCCTTGTACTGCTATCTTCTGGTTCTTAATTCCTCAAGGTCTTCAGTTTCACACACTGCTTAGAGGAGTTAGAGCAGAAAGGAAAAGTCTTTTTTTTTCTCATAAATTAAACTTGCAAAATCAGTGATGCTAAAATTCAATCTTGTTTAGAAGTCACACCCTTGATTTTTCAAGGCTTTCAGGTGCTTATGTGCTGCTTGTGAGGAAAGCACTCTGCATATACTTACATTCTCTTTATTATCACTTCACATAGTAATGTTCCAAGGCTGAACCATGATAATAAACAAATATCAGTCTTGTCAAGTGGTTCTTGGTTCACATACATCTACCTATTGTATAACGGTTATACCACTTTTGTTCTTGCTCAGTCCTGAGAAATTTCTCAGTCTTTCTATATGTTTCTTTTCAGGCCTCTTAAACAAACAGTTTCATTTATATACCCCGCTTCATACCACCTAAGCAGTTTCTAAGCGGTTTACAACTGTAAGCTATTTGCCCCCAACAATCTGGGTACTCATACTCATTTTAGCGACCTCGGAAGGATGCAAGCCTGAGTCAAGCTTGAGCCCTTCTGTTGGTATTGAACTCGCAGCCTTATGGTTTTGAGTGGCTGCAGTACAAGCATTTAACCACTGCGCCATCAGGGCTCAAGCAGCAACAGAAGGTCAGTCACTAAGGCAAGAGTTGCTCAGAGGGGTTTGCCTTTTCCTTCTTGGAGTTTATCACATGAAGGGAATTGGAAGTATAATCCAATGGCAATCTGAATGCAATCATGGGGTTTTGCGTGAAAGCTGATCATACACATTTTCGGGCAAAGGGAAGTCCTTCCGAACGCAATCGTGGGGCTTCGTGTGATTGCGTGAGAAACTATCACACACAATTTTGGGCACTGGGAAGCAATTTCGGGCAGTTCTGAATGTAATGCAGTGTCAATACGCAATCACGAAAATTCGCTGAACTAGCAAATTTACTCAATTCCGAATTGGCCTCACTTCCATTTCTTTCAAAATTGAGAGAAATTCCTCCCGTGTGATAAACTCCCTTGGTCTGATTGTGCCTTGTCGAATCTCACCCAGCGGGTTTTTATATAGTGGGCAGAGTGGGGGGATTCAAACCCTTGTCTCCAATCATAGTCCAATGCTCAAATCACTACACCATGCTTATCCCAGAATAAACATGCAACATATTTGCCACACAACAAACTGCAGGTCCACAACATACTGTAGAAATAATCCAGTTTGAGAGCACTTTAACTGCTCAGTGCTAGGGAATCCTGGGAACTGTAGTTTATTGTGGACCCATAGCTCTCTGACAGAGAAGGCTAAATGTTGCACAAAACTATAGTTTGTATAGTTTGTACGTAGGTGTTTATACCTACTCATATGAGAGTAAAGTTCAGTTTCCTAAGCAGGACTTAACTAAATCGCCAAATATGCTGAAAGGTACTATAATACTAAATAATAATTATTAGTATTAGTATTATTGGCAACACCATGAATTTTATAAGGTTTTCTTAGGCAGATACAGTATTTTGCCATCTCTGGGACAAAATCACCAGGGTTTTGCCCCCGTTTTCGAGGGTTTTCTTGGCAAGATTTGTTTTGTGGGGCTTAGCCTTTGCTTTTTTCTGAGGCTGAGGGAGTGGGACTTATTCTGGGTCACCCAGTAGGTTTCCTGATCTCCAATGTCATAGTCCAGTGCTCAACCCACTACACCACATTGGCTTTCAGAACATTGGGTACAACACTGTAAAAACGACAAACTGGAAATTAATACATCTCTGACCATCAGGAAGTTGTGAAGTCGAAGGCTATCAGGTAGTTCTTTCTAATGTCTAGATGGAATATCAGGAGAGCACCAGGTTGGGAAACTGTGCTAGAGACCAGCTGATGTGCGGAAGGGGGTTTCTAATAAGACTCACTGGGTGGTTTGTTAATACTCATGGTTTGGTCAGGTATCGTATTCAGATGTAATGAGATTTCACTATTAGAATATATTGTGTATGTTGGTTAGAATACATAGATTAATTTAGCTGAGTGATTTGGAACAATAGCCAATTTCCTTGTTCTGTTATTTCAACTTTTTTGTAGCACGTTGTAGTTTGGATTGTACAAACTGATACGAAGGGCTGATGAAGAACTATCTAAAAATGTTGAACTCTTTCATAGTTTGCTGAAGTTGTTTGTAACACTACTAGTCATTTAAAGATTTCCATGCTCATTTGAATTTTGGCTGACTTTCATATGTTCCACTGAACTCTACCAGTGGTTTATATCACGTAATTGCGTATTAGAGTACCTCACGCAATTTTGGGCAAGGGGGGGGATCATTTTCGGGAAATGGGAAGTCATTCTGAATGCATTCCGAACACAATCAGATTTCACGTAAATTTGCTAAACTAGCGAATTCACGTAATTGTGAATTGGCTCCATTCACAATTGAAATTCCTCCCGTGTGATAAACTCCTGAGTTAAGGTGACCCTATCGCAGGGTTTCTTGGCAGGTTTTGCTTAGAGGGTTTTTTTTTTGACAGGGTGACCAGACATCCTCCTTTCCCAGGACACATCCTCCATTTCAACCAGTCCAGGAGGAATTTTACGACGTCCTCCAATCTGAGCGTGACTGCGAAGTATGAATTTTTATCTTTTTATCAGTGTTTCTACTCTAGCTTTTATTTGGTAACGCCCACTGTTCCACGGTGCCTTGTCCTCCTTTGCGGTTATGACCCCTGGTTTTTGCCTCTTGCCTCTCTCCGAGGCTGAGAGAGTGTGACATGCCCCAGGGTTTTCATGGACATGAGTGAGGATTCGAACCCTGCTTTCCAGAACCGTCCTCTAACGCTCAGGCCACGTGTTGTCGATGTTGTTTTTGTGCCTATTGTCGGATTTTCTTGGCAGGATTTGTTCAGAGGGTTTTTTGCCACTGCCTTCCCCTGAGGCTGAGAGAGTGTGACTTACAGCACTCTTAGGGTACGTCCACATTGGAGAAATACCCCAGTTTGGCACCGCTTTAACTGCCCTGTCTGAATGCTATGGAGTTCTGGGAGTTGGGGTTTGTTGTGGGGCCCAGAGCGGAGCTTTGCTCCGCTCTGGGCCCCACAACAAACCCCAACTCCCAGAACTCCATAGCATTCAGACAGGGCAGTTAAAGCGGTGCCAAACTGGGGTATTTCTCCAGTGTGGATGCAGCCTTTAACAAGGGAAAACACCATGCCAAAAAAACTGAACCAGAGAACTGAAAATGATGTGAAAAGTAAACAACAGTGGCAGAAGAGGTCAAAGGCTCAAAGCAGAGGAGAAGGAGGAGGAGGACCTTGGCCCTGTTCTGCCTGCTTCCTGTGATTCCAATCCAAACAGCAGTGGAATGGAATGAATGAGTGAGTGACACACAAACAACAGCTGATGCTTGCTTCCGCCTTCTGGTTGCTCCCAATCAACCAATCACAGGGCCGAGAGCTG
The DNA here is from genome assembly GCA_034509955.1 of Urosaurus nigricauda. NCBI lineage: Eukaryota > Metazoa > Chordata > Lepidosauria > Squamata > Phrynosomatidae > Urosaurus > Urosaurus nigricauda. The sequence continues at coordinate 131,198,962 of JAOEGL010000005.1, read as the reverse complement.
GGAGACTAGTACTGCGTCATTTTCCCGCGCCAGCTGGGGGCAGGAGGCATGCCTGAGTGTGTGTGAGTTGGTGATCATGATGATGATGATGCTGTCAAGGTGTCTCCCTTCCATCCCTTCCTGAGTGTGTGTCCTGCTGTGTATGCATGTGTGTCTTTTATGGGGGGCTTTTGAGTTTCTTTTTTTCCCCGCCCAGCTTCTTCTTGTCTGCTGAAGAGCTGCTGTGTTTGAATTCTGCCCCTGCCTTGTCTCTCTCTCTCTCTCTCTCTCATAACATAAAATATTCAGAATAAAAAGGCTCCCTCCTAGTGCTGTGCCCTCCTCCTGCTCTCATCCCTCCCGGGGTCCCTCTTCTTCCTACCCTTTGAGGAAGGCAAGGGGGAGGCACTGAGCTCTTGTTCTTTCTCTCTTCTTCCTTCCCTTCCTCCTCCTCTCCTTCCTCTTTCTCCTTCTCTACCTCTTCTTCTTCCTCCTCCCCTTCTTTCTTTTCTTCCGCCACCTTCCTTCTTCTCCTCTCCTTTCTTTTCCTCTTCCTCCTCCTCTTCCTACTTCCTCCTTCCCCTTCTTCCTTCTCCTGCTCTTTTTCCATTTCTTTCGCCTCCTCCTTTTCTTCCTCCCCCTCTTCCTTTTCTTCCTCCTCCCCTTCCTCCTCTTCCTCTTTCTCCTTCTTCCTTCTCCCTCTCTCCTTCCTCTTTCTCCTCCTCCCCTTCTTCCTCTTCTACCTTTCCTTCCTCTTCCTCCTTATTCCTTCTTCTCCTTGCCTTCCTCGTCCTCTTCTTCCTTCCTCTTCTTCCTCTTTTCCTTATTCCTTCTCCTGCTGTTCCTCCACTTCTTCCACCTCCTCCTTTTCTTCCTTCTCTTCTTTCTCCTTCCCATCCTCCTCTTCTTCCTTTCTCCTTCTTCATTCTTCTCCTCTCCTTCGTTTTTCCTCCTTCACTTCTTCCTCTTCCTCTTCCCTTTTGCACTTCCTCTTTCCGCTTTCTCCATCTTCTTTCTTTTCTTCCTCTTCCTCCTCTCCTTCCTCTTCCTTTTCCTCCTTCACCACCACTTCTTCTTCTTCCTCTTCCTTCCACTTGCACTTCCTCCTTCCTTTCCCCCCTCTTTCTCCTTCTTCCTTCTCCTCCTGCTCTTCTTCCATTTCTTCCACCTCCTCCACTTCTTCCTCTTCCTCCTTATTCCTTCTTCTCCTCACCTTCCTTTTCCTCATCCACCACCTCCTCCTTCCTTTTGTACTTCTTCATTCCTCTTCTTCCTCTCCCTCCTTATTCCTTCTCTTCCTCCACTTATTCCGCCTCCTTCTCTTCCTCCTCCTCTTCCTCTTCATTTTCATCTTCCTCCTGGGATGTCTGCATCCTCCTCCTCCCCTGCAGGGATGTTGTCCTTCTGCCAGCATGCCTGGGAACAGGTCTTTGCCAAGGTGAAGCGGGCCGTGGTGTTCATGGACTCCCCTTGCACCGAGAGCCTCCACTGGGCCTGGGGAGGAGCAGGAAAGCTCTTCCAGGCCGGGGCCCTCAATGTCAAGGAGTTTTCCAGCTTTGAATCTGGGCGGCCTGAGCAACCCAAGGCGGTTTTTGTGGTGAGCACCTTGCTGAAAGGCAGGACTGTGGACATCATCCACGACATTGTGAGTCTCAGCAACTTCCAGTACTGTGTGGTTTTCACAGCTGTCAGCCACGCGGTGCACTTGCAGGCCCATGGCGCTTTCAGTGGTGCTGAGGCTGAAGGCTGCAGCCAGGTGGTCTTTGAACAGTTTGAAGAGAAGCTCTGCCAATGGATGGGCAACATGAACTACACCGCAGAGGTGCAGGAAGCGCCTTTATTTTTGGCACCCATTGGGCCTCACCTCTTTGTGACCCCTGCCTTTTCGTCCCTTTTCCCCTTAATGGCTGAAGACTTGTCGCGGATCAATAGTGCTAGGCCAGAGAAGAAAAAATTTGCTAGCTTGGCCGATGTTGACTTCACATCCCTGTCTTCAGAGCTGCAACTTGAGATCAGGTCATTGGTGTCTGATTTAAACAGCTTATTTGAGGCCCTCAGTGTCCGGGAGGAATGTTTTGCAGTTGGAGGTCTGAGCAGGATCATTGCAGGGGATCTGGCAAATTACCCCCAGGCTAAGACCAGAAGGAAAATGGCACAAAATAGAGCTTCTATCATCTTTCTGGACAGGACTTTAGATTTGACAGGTAAGAATTGTGCTCTTTGGGGATTAATAATTTGCTGTTTGATATTATTCTCAGCCGATACAAAAAATACGCAGTATTGTAAGTGACTGCCTCCTGTGAGATGCCATACTCATAGATCTCTCTAAACGGAACCATTTCTTAAATACAAGTGTCAACACAATTCCTTCTCCTCCTCCATAAGCCAGTTGCTATTGCCAACTCAGAGTTGGGAATAGTTAAAGACTCAAGAGCTAAACCCTGGTCATGCTAATGAAAAAGACATATCCAAAGATCTCATTAGAACAAAGGTCATGTATTCTAGCCTTGCTGAGTACAGATGAACCATAAGTGCTTGGATAGTGGTTGCCTTGTTGTGTGTTTTGGAACTGTACTGCTCTTATAGTGGATGCTTCAGGGCTAAAGTTACTGTTTCTGCAATTAAAGCCATTTTGCCCCCAGAATGTGGACAAAGTTCTAATCTGCACCGCAGAAATAACGTGGATTGACACTGCTTTAACTGCAGTGGCTCAATTATATGGAATTCTTTGCTTTCTAGTTTTGTGAGATATTTGGCCTTGTCTGTCAGAGAACCCTGCTGTCACGAAAAAACTACAAATCCCAGGATTCCACATCCTTGGGCCATGGCAGTTAAAGGAACATATATTTCTGTTAATCCTCCACAGATTTGTGATCTTAAATAACTTATTCTTTCCTCATCTTTTATCTTTAATTCTTCACAAGTTCTCTCAAAGTTTGTGAAGAAGACTCAGTGTTATCTCCTTTATAATATCTTGGGAGTCTTTTCGTATTAATTTGAGGCCACCTATTTATTTCAGCACAGGTTTGAGCCTGAGAGGGTTCCCTTTCTTCCCTCATCATCCTACACTGATATTCCCTTTCCCTTTCCATTCTCTCATTTTCAAGTCTGGCTAATTCTAATTCTTGGTCTTGTTTTAACTTCATTCTTTACTTTTCAAGTTCTTTTTCTCTTTCTGTTTCCTTATCTCTTTCTTCTTTTTCAAGTTGTTTGTCTTAACTTAATTCCTTTCTTTTCAAGTTCTTTTTCTATTTGTTTTTCTTTTAAAAGCTTTCAATTCTGACCAATTTTCTGTTTTATTTTCCAGATCTCCACACTCTCAGGAGATTCAGATAATGAGGGTCCAAAACACATTTCAGAAATAATCCAGTTCGAGACTACTTTAACTGCCCTGGCTTAATGCTAGGGAATTCTGGGAACTGTCATTTTGTGAGACCTTTAGCCAGAGAGCTCTGGTGCCACAATAAATACAACTCCCAGGATTCCCTAGTACTGATCCAAAGCAGTTAAAGTGGTCACAGAGTGGATTATTTCTGCAGTGTGTTTGGGACCCAGGTGTCCACATTAGCCTCCATCTATTCACTGTGCACCTCTGGTACTGAAGGCGGTTTGACTTTCTTTGGAGGCATTATTTTAGTATTTCCTTACCAATACCCAAGACTTTTATCTCAGGTCTTTACTTTTAAATACTTCTTTATCAGATGGTTCCTCGGGTAGTATTTGTTTCTTAATTTCCAGTGATTTCTTACTTTACTCCAAAGTTTTATCCCAGAAATCACTTTTAAAAGCAATTTTCCTTCAGTGTGATTTTTCTCTGGTACTTTTCCCAGATGGAGGGTTTTCCCCCAATCCCATTCCATTTCCTAAACCTTCCCCCCCCCCCTCAGTCCCCTACAATTACCTTAGCAAATTACTTCGGGGACTGGTATTAACACTTCTCTACAGCATGGTCAGTTCCTGAGTAATCTTTTACAAATAATTTTAAACAATTATCTCAGAGATTATTCCTGACTTCTACACCTTATTATCACTTAACTTTTATATTTTTAAGTTCAGTCACACACATTAGGTTGGTGGTAACTCGAACTCAAAACTCTTCTTGCACCAATGTTCAAGCACACTCTTAAGCCCACCTCCAGTCATCAGATTTCATGGATCCTGGCACTGCCACCAAATTACATGACGAACCTCTCCTTCACCAAACCTCTTTTACCTCATTGGGCAACCCTAGAGGGTATTATACACCCACAGCTGTCCCAATATATAAAGTTTCAGACCACTTTTATTTATAATCTATGAATTTACTTTATTTCTTAGTAGAGTGGAAAATAATTCTAGGTCCACACAAGCTTGAATAAAAGAACAATAAAATTTTATTTAAATGTTGGTTGTCAGTGTTTCATTTGTTACAAGATTATGCTCACTTGTTCTTATTACACTTTGTTTCAACTTTATAATTACAGTATATTAAACACCAAGTATCCTCATCCCTCCATATTTACGGCTTTGATATGTGTGGATTTGATTATTCATGGATTTGATTAATATGTTATCTCTAGGAATAACTAGGTCCTTCAGTACAATCCTATGGTCTACTTTAACTAAAAGTTGCACTGAAAGACTGAAAGATTCCTACTCTACTAGCCATTTGTAGCTCCTCCAGTGCAGGTCTATGGAGAGTGTCTGTGGACGTTGACTACAGAGTTGCACTGGAGGACATAGAGATTTCTAGGGAGGTGTCCTCTCAGGTAAAAACATGGTGTTTGTGGTATTTGTGGTTTTTCCATAATCACAGGGGGGCCCGTGCCCCTAACCCTAGCAAATAAGGAGGGACAAGTGTATTCTCTTTTAGGACCCTCACACCGACATTATGTACTGTGGTCTTTCCAACCTTATTTCTATATTAGCCCTCAGGCTGTGTATCCCCAAAACTCCCTCCCTCTGAGCTCTGTCTTAGAGCTAAGTCCTTTCCTTCCGAACTTTAGCCCTCATAGTCCCTAACCTCAGGACTCTCACAAAACCAGACCCTCACTCTCTGAAACCAAAACCGTATCTGACTCTAACTGTCAGCAACGTTTGGAGATCATCCTTCTTGCTAAACAAATTGCCACATCCTGTTGATCATCTGTTCTGTGGTGGGAAGAAAGCTGTCAAAAGCAAAGCCAGAGAGAGCTAAGGTGTGTTTAGAGCAGAATACCGTCAGGGCCAGGATTCTATTCTAAATCAAGGGGCATGCTCACTATCTTCTTTCTTTTCAAATTTGCAGACATTTTTGTCACATCACCAACATAGTAGTTCAGTGGCATTCGTAGCATTTGTAGCGGCAGGGCTTGGGAGCAGCACAGAATAGAGCTGTAACATTCCTTGTTAAGGTTCTTATTCTTAGTGGTGATGGTAGTAGTAAGCAGTGGCATTTCTTGGCTTTGGGGTTATTTGGTTTTTTTAAAATGCTTTCAGAGGAGGAGCCTGTAAAGTGAATTTTCTTTATAATTTTGACATTGATCAGATATTCTTTTTAACTATGCTCTTATCTAATAGTATTGGTTTTGAATAATAATCTCTGCCCTTCGCTGGATCTTTTTCCTTTTTCAGGAACAGTTGGTCATCATGGTGACAACTTAGCAGAGAAGATTCTCTCTGTGCTTCCTAAACTTCAGGGTCATAATAATGATGTAATGGTCAACATGCTGGAACTCACAAACCTTCGGACTGATGATGCAGGTTGCAGCATTATAGCACCAGGCTGCCTGGCCCAACCAAAGTAAGACAGTTTTCAGATCTTTATGGATGAAGTGGGTAGAGGGGTAGAGGAGTATTTTCTATAAGACATATTGTCTTTGAATTCTGCACCATGACTCATTCAGGCATGAGAAATGTGTTCTTGAAAGCAGATTTTGTATCCATATCTCTTTACTATGTAAAACTGAAAGTGAAGACTGAATGTAGTTTATTGTTGTTCAATCAGAGACTGATCACTCAACCTGAAGATCATAACAAGGATATAGGTCATAGTCATGTCAGAAGACACTGCATTCTATTTGGTGAGCTTCATGGTTAGTGAAGATTAAGATTTATTTATTTGCAGCATTTTTATACCATCTTTTAACAATTAATTCTTGGAGCACTTATTCTGCAAGACTCTGCATGTCAATACATACCTTCCTTTCATTTTTTATAAATTTTGTTTTCAAATCATCATCACTAGGGTCTGAAATGGTGGCTACTTAGCAATGGCATTTCCTTTTATGTACTGATTTACTCATTCACCTAAATTGAAAGATACAAACACTGTATATCCTTACTGGGAAATGCAGACGCACACATAGGAGGTATATAATATACTCTAGGACCTTTTTGGCAGCCCCGGCTTTATCCTTACCTGAGCTAAACAGGCCAGGTTCAACTCCCATGAAGTCCACTGACCCATGGATAAGACAAATCATTTTTTTTTACTAAAATTTATTGCCATATAGTTGAGTGTATTCAGTAATCAGGAATGTCCCTGCTAAGTTGGGACAATTGGAGAGTACGTGGCTGGGAAATTGTACTCAGTCACTGAGTACTCAGTCCAAAATGGAGAGCACCAGGCTGGGTAAAATTTGAAGGAGGTATAACATAAGACTATAGGGTGGAATTTGAAAGGTGAAAGAAAACAAATGGACAGAGAAGGCAGGTTCAGACAACCAAAACCACAGAGATGGAAATCTGAACATTAGAGATTTGAAACAATCAGTTAAATGCTTACTTACCCTAGTTAACTAAATTTGTAAAATGCACCTGAAGTTCATCCAGAATAAATACAGTAGAGTCTCGATTATCCAACCTTCGGTTATTCAACATTCCATATTATCCAACGTCATGGCTGCTGTGATTTCTTTGAATTTTCTGTGATTTCTTTAAATTTTCTGCGATTTCTTTAAATTTTCAGAGGACTAAACTGTTAATACTGAACATCACAATGTTGATCAGTGATTTCTTTACATTTACTTTTACTGTTACTGCAATAAAAACTTCAATACATTTGCAATTCATAGTGATTTCAAGGCTTTTCTTGGACCCCGCGGGTTATAAAAAAACCCCCAACATTTTTGGCTATCCAACTATCAGCTGGTCCAGTTTATGTTGGATAATCGAGACTCTACTGTATTTATAGTTTATCATTTGCCAACATAAATCTATTAATATTGGAATTGGTTTACAGTTTTGACAGTGAGTTCTTGCATGGGCATCACAAGTGATGTACCGTAGTTATTAAAGGCCTGTTGCCAGAAATAAGACTTTAAAAAAAATTATGAGTTTCTTAAATAAAAGTGTGTGTCATAAATAGACCTTAAGTATTTAGGAGGTACCTTTATAAAATCAAGCGGTAGTTCAATTTTTAGAAGTAATTTTTGAATTGGGGTAGTGGGAAAAGGCGGTCTCCTTCCTCCACAGTTTGCTGTGAATGTGTTTCCAGCCAAAACATCTGGGTTTAGTTTAGAGTTACCAAACAGATTTAATGAATATTTATGGCTGGTGTAATGATTCAAGGCAGAGATCTTTCTTTCACCCTATGGAAACAATGATCTTATTTGAAGATATAAATAAAAAATTAAATAGTGTTATGCCTATTATGTTGTTGGATTCTGAAGATGATTACCTGAGAAAATGCAAGATTAACTTTAAAAATTGTTTAAATAGTATTAGTCACATGAAGAATTGTCCATGAAGAAATATTTGCTTCTATAATTCCTGATTCATTTCTGATACAAAAGTGTAAAACTTTTTTCCTAAACAAATACACATCAGTTTATAGATTGTAAAATAAATCTGACAGTAATAAACCTAAATTATGGTGATGTATAAACCTTCATAGGCTATCCGTGAAAAATTTACAAAACTTTTTCTTGGGCACTTCAGAATAATGCAGAATAGTAATGTTTAACTCAAGAGATCTGAACAAGGTAGTTCCATCAGTGACTATGGGATAATCCACACTGGCTGAATAAAGCAACTTCTAAATGCTTTGAAGGTAGTCCAGTGCCAGTACAGGACTGTGGCAAACCAAAAGTGTCATTGCCAATAATACCATGGATGTAAGTACAATATACACACCCCAGACAGTCCAGCGGGGAGCATGGGGTGGAGGGGGCATGTAGGGGAGCCTCCACAATTGTGCTTTGCCAATGTATCACTTGGCACACTGACGCACCAATACAGTGTACAGGAAGTGCATCACACATCATATAGGCGGGTATCTGGAATGGCATCTAGGTAGGAAGGGGGAGGTGATTTGGTTGCAGGTGCTGTATTTGTGAGGCAGTGTGCATGAATGATGATGAGGTGACACAAAACAAACAAACCTCACAGCATGGTTTGACACTACATGGTGTGGACAGCCCATGGGTGTTCATCCCACTTTGGGAGTGAGACATGCAGACAGCAGGATTTTGAACTGCTTTCAGAAAACCCAGGATTGAGCCACTTTTTCTGCCCATCTGCTCTGGACCCATGTGTGTTCTTGTGCACCTTGTCAGCTTTCTTACCTTGTTTGTATTGTATATCCATGGCTTTAAATGTGGCATGTATCCAGGGCTTTAGAAGTGCCTATTCTTCAGCAAGGGATTACTGTAACAGATTCATATCCTATTGGATGTTGATGAGTACATCTGCCGGTCCTACAGATGTAAAAACTTATAACTTATTAATAGCTAAACTTTGGTAGTAATAATTAGTTTTAAAACCCACTGTTCTGGGTATCAAAATGGTGGCTGGGATCCAGCAGAATTTGTGTGTTCCTCTTTGTGTACTGTGGTGAAGTTGCTGGTTTTGACTCATAATGGCAGCTGCTGTATCTAATTGGCTGCTGTTTAGAAGGGCCTCTCCTTCAGAACAGGGAGGGCATGGTTGTAGAAAGGAGAAAATCTCCTGGATATACACTTGTCCCTCTACATTTGCACTTTGACTTTTGCAGATGTGATTACTCACATGCTTAACTAATATGTTCCTCTCTAGGAATGCCTAGGTCCTCCAGTGCAACTCTATGACCAACTTTAACTAAAAGTTGCACTAAAAGACCTGTAGCAATTCCTAGAGAGAACATTACAGTAGACATTTATAGCTCCTCCAGCACAATTCTGTGGTCAGTGTCTGGCAGATGTTGACCAAAGAGTTGCACTGGAGGCCCCAGAGATTCCTAGAGAGTTGTTTCTCAGGTGAAAACATAGGGGCTTTCTAGATTGGCAGGAAAGTGTGACATGAAGTTGCCTTTTCCTTAATGCTTAGCAGCTACACCACAGCCTTTAGATGGAGCTGCGCTGTTCCGCAGTTCTAAAAAAAGAAGCTGGGAAAAACAGCACCTTTTTAAAGGCGCTTCTTCTCCCCTAAAACGCAAAAAAAGCGTTTTCATGGCACATTTTCCCTTTTTCTCATCTAAAGGCTAGAGTTTCATGCAGCCATGAACACACTTCTTTTTGCCAATCTAGAAAGCCCCATAGTGTTTTTGTTATTTGCGTTTTTCCACGTTCAGGGCATCCTGCGCCCTTAACTCCAGAGAATGTGGAGGGATGAGTGTACAAAAAAAAGCCTGTGTGTGTATGTGTACCTGCCTTGATCCTGACCATTATTCAATTTGTATTTGTGAGTTCAATACTTCACATTTCCTGTAGAGCAGGATAAGGGAATCTGTGGTGCTCCTGATGTTAATGAGGTACCATTCCCATAATCATGGGATGCCTCGAGCTAATGAAGCTGAAGTCTAAAAAAACTTTAGGTACGTGGATGTAATATCGGGGTACGTGAAGGGGTACGTGAATGTAATATTGGAACCACTGGCAATAATCTATGAGAACTCCTGGAGAATAGAAGTCCCAGCAGACTGGAGGAAAGCAAACATCCCCATCTTCAAAAGGGGGAAAAAAGAGCATCCCAACAATTATCGTCCAGTTAGTCTGACATCAATTCTAGGAAAGATTCTGGAGAAGATCATTAAACAGAGAGTCTGTGAATATCTAGAAGATAATTCCATAATCACAAAAAGCCAACATGGGTTTCAGAAAAACAAGTCATGTCAGACAAATGTGATGTCTTTTTTTGATATATTTCCAGCTTGGTAGATGAAGGGAATGCTGTGGACATAGTATATCTTGATTTCAGTAAGGCCTTTGACGAGGTCCCCCATGATGTTCTTGCAAACAAGCTTGTAAAATGTGGGCTAGACAAGTTAACTGTTACATGGATTTGTAATTGGTTGACCGGCCGAACCCAAAGGGTGCACAGCAATGGCTCCTTTTCAACCTGGAATGAAGTGACCAGTGGGGTCCCACAGGGTTCTTTCCTGGGCCCCGTGCTATTCAACATTTTTATTAGTGACTTGGATGATAGATTGGGGGCATACTTATCAAATTTTAAGATGACACTTATCAAATTTGCAGATGACACCAAATTAGGAGGAGTAGCTAATATTCCAGAGGACAGGATCAAAATTGAAAATGACCTGAATAAACTAGATAGCTGGGCCAACGCTAACAAAATGAAATTCAACACAGAAAAATGTAAGGTACTGCACTTAGGGCAGAAAAATGAAATGCACAGATATAGAATGGGGGACACCTGGCTGAATGAAAGTACATGTGAAAGGGACCTAGGAGTCCAAGTAGATCATAAATTGAACATGAGTCAACAGTGCGATGTGGCAGCTAAAAAGGCCAATGATATTTTAGGGTGCATCAACAGAAATATAGCGTCTAAATCAAGGGAAGTAATAGTGCCACTCTATTCTGCTTTGGTCAGGCCCCACCTGGAATACTATGTCCAGTTCTGGGCACCACAATTCAAAAAGGATGTGGAGAAACTGGAGTGTGTCCAAAGGAGGGCAACTAAGATGGTGAAGGGTCTGGAAACTGTGCCCTATGAGGAATGTCTTAGGGAACTGGGGATGTTTAGCCTGAAGAAGAGAAGGTTAAGAGGTGATATGATAGCCCTGTTTAAATATTTGAAGGGTTGTCATATTGAGGAGGGAACAAGTTTGTTTTCTGCTGATCCAGAGACTAGAACGCAGAACAATGGATGCAACCTGCAGGAAAAGAGACACCTGGACATTAGGAGGAAGATTCCTGACAGTAAGGGCTGTTTGACAATGGAACACACTCCCTCGGAGTGTAGTGGAGTCTCTTTCCTTGGAGGTCTTTAAACAGAGGCTGGATGGTCATCTGTCAGGGATGCTTTGACAGGAGTTCCTGCATGGCAGGGGTTTGGACTGGATGGCCTTTGTGGTCTCTTCCAACTCAATTATTCTGTGATTCATTCTACTGATTCCTAGCCCTGCTCTCGAGAAATGTAAAAAATATTTTTCTGGTGTATCCAGTGCAGCCAGTACTCAGGTCAGATCTGCTCAGTTTTAATATTGGAATGTGCTGTATGACTTCAGACTATAAGCACTTTCATTTTGAATCTTGTTCTGGCACTACTGTTCTTTGCTGAGCCAACTTCAGTCTGCCAGAATATTATATATTGACTACATATGTGTGATTTAGAAGTTGCATTGCCAGCTTAACTCAAGACATGTTTCTTTAACAAACAAACTTTTTTGTAATAAAGAAAAGAAAAGGAAGCCTTTTAGATGGGTTTTTTTTTCTGTCCTATATGGGGTTATACATACCTTACAAATACAGGTGCATAGTTAGCATGTTGCTATTAGATTTATTTCTTTCATTATAGGATGCAGCAGCAAACACCATCTGCTTCTGGTGCCAGCTGCTCTAGAAGTTAGGACCATTCATGTAGAGGGATAGACAAAGATCAATGTTTTTGTGACTCCAAGATTAGACTATTGTAATGTATTCTAACTGGGGCTACCCTTGGACTTAATTTGGAGTCTATGGTGTAAAATATGGCAACTAGGCTACTGTGTGGGGCTTCCTACTCTTGTACACTCTATGCTGAAAGATCAGCAGGGGTTGCCAGTTAGATACTGAGGCACAGTCAGAGGTTATCTTGATTTATAAGGCTGAAATGGTTCAGGACAGGTTATCTAAGGGACGAAACAGATAGGCAAAATAAAGCAGCTTCCAGACACCTTGAAGGCAGGGCATTTATATGATGGACACCTCCAAAGGGAGTGAAAAGTGAAATGAAAACATGCTCCAGGGTTTAAAAAAAAAAAAACGGAGCAAAAAGAAGCTGGGATACTCTGTTTTAGCTTGGAAAATGTGCATCTTCACGTCTACATAAACAGCCCAGTACCGGTGCAGGCCTGCGGCAAAGCAAAAAAGTGAAAGTGTGAGAACTCCAATGGATGTAATTACAACATATATAAACCAGACAGTCCAGCTGGGGGGGGGGGGCAAGGGGTGAAGTGGGCGAAGGGAGCACATGGGGGGGGGTCCTCCATGATTGTGCTTTGCCAATGTATCATTCACACACTAAGGCACCAATGGTTCTTAAGATCAATTACTTTCATTAACTTTTCCCTGTTTTAAGAAATCCTTCATATATCCCTATGTAAAGAAATTTTAAGAAATCCTTCATATATTCCTATGTTATTAAACACATAACAACAGAGATCTTGCAGCACTTTTGTGATGAGCTGAAAGAAAGAATTTGGCAGCATGAGCTTTTGTAGACTTCAGTCTATTTCCTCAGGTGCTTATGGTGGAGTGGAAGCCAGGGACGTACATATATATGCCATAGGTATGTGGGAATATCAATTCAAATTCAACATCTTTTGAGTATGGAAATGAAGTAGCAAGTCAGTTTTAATGATGGTTGTTTTTGGACCAAGACCATTCCCATACCCAATATAGGGACAGATACACACACACACATACACAAACTATATTGGGTATGGTAATGGTCTTTGTCCACAAAATTGACATTCTCACATACCTATGACATATATATGTATGTCTAAAAGGTGCTACAAGATTTCTCTATATACTGATTCTAAAGACTAACATGGCTATATCTTTGAACATAACCACAGAAGTTTTGCTTTGCTTTTTGCCAGAAGTATATTGATTGTATTACTAGAATTTCACTTTATCCAATGCAAGACTTGCACAAAATATGGAACTTTACCTGAAAAAGCAACACATTACACAGTGGATGTTTTTCTAAGAGAGACTCATTATTCAAGCAAGTACATTGTAACAACATTATTGTACATGTGATTATATCCAGGCTTTGCTACTCAATTTACTTCCTACCTGCTGAATGTTCAATAAGGAGTGTGCAGTGAGGCCTAATTCCAATTTCACAGTAGCTACAATACCACAGATATTTTATTCTTCTGTCACTAACAGTTTAAACTTGGTTAGGTTTAACCATTTGATTTTATAAACAGGTTGAGTATCCCTTATCTGGAATTCTCAAATTTGAATACTCCAAAATCCATAATTTTCCATATATGGGAGGAAGATAGTGACACATTTGCTTTCTCATTGGTCAACGTACACAAATTTTGTTTCATGCACAAAATTATTAAAATGATGTGTATAAAATTACCTTCAGACAATGAGTATAACATCTATATGAAACATAACTAAATTTCATATTTAGACTTTGGTCCCATCTACAAAATATTATGTACAGCATATGCAAATATTCCAGAATCCAATAAATATCCAAAATCCAAAACATTTCCAGTCCCAAGCATTTCAGATAAGGGATATCCAATCTGTAGTGTATATATATTTTACTCATACTGTTATGTATATGTTTTAATATCAGATTAGTATATGGTGTAATTTTCTGTTGTCATAAAAATAATATTGTGGATGTTGGAAGAAATATCATTTAGCATTTCAATATCCAGTGTATCTTTATATTACTGGAGTAGATTCTTGGGTGTACAAACAGATATGATAAATCTGGTTTACAGCCAGAGAAGAGAAGAAGAAAGGGGGAAGGAAGAGGATTATGTACTGTAAGAGAGATCTTTTCAAATCAAAAGCATGCAGAAGAAAGAGAATTCCATGCATACTGTGGTATCAGAATTTCTGATTTATTAAAAAAAGAAAAAGAAAAATAATTAAAGACAGCCAAAAGGTAAATCTGTGTCTTCTATTTAGATCTACATCTGCTCCATATAGACATGAGCAAGTGTTTTGCATACATCAGGAAGCATCCCTTGAATAGCTAGCTTCCACATCTGTGAAAATGGACTTGGCACCGATTATACTCCCTGACTGTAGATTCAGCTGTCAGCACCTTGTTACTAACAGCTCTTTCATCAGCATTTTTTCTTCTCTTATTAAGTAACAGGTTTGTTGTTTTAAAACACAAAACTAAATAGTTTGAAAAATGCATTACGTACATAATGACATATCAAGAAAAGATCTAGCAAAAAGGATCTGAAGACTTTTTAAATAGAATAACTAGACTTGTACAGATTTCAAGGCTGAGATCCCAGATGACAAATAAGTCTTTAAATGGATGCCTTTAATGAGTTACTATTGGTCTTACAGGACACTCAAGTTCTAATTGGTCAGGAATAACTGCACTTGTGAATTTGAAAGATCATGTATTTATAGCTAGGTCTCACCACATTTGAAATTGAGTTTGAGCTTGTACTGATAATATGACATTTATTTGAAACTCAGACCACAGAAGCAGCAGTTGCAAATGAAGAAATGGAGTTTATGGTTGCTGCTGCTGGCTTGGGAGCTAACTGTAACTTCCTAGGATTTTTTGCTATTTTGACATACTATATAGGGCTGGAAATATTCAATGTTTGATCATTGATCTTAAGGCAAGATGGTATATGTGCTTACATGCCCTTTCTCCCCACTGATGAAGCCACAGCTATGCTGTGCTATAACTAGATTGTTTGGAGGTGTTCCCCCCCATACAGAAACCATATTACCAGCTTAACCAGATGTGTCCATGCAGACTTGCTACTTTTATGAGCTAGGAAGGGCAAGGATCTAAATATAAATGATGGGATCTCACTTCTCCAAGGTTCCTGTCCAGATCCACATGTTCGTTTGTTTTGTATGTATGTGTGTGTGTGAAGAATATTTAGGTCATTAAAAAAATTTAGTTGGGTGCTCTAAGTGGAATGGTAGAATGATATCATTTTAAAATATTACAATAGAGTTCCTTGGTTTGACCTCTTCTAATCCCATTTTCACTTTAATTCAGAATCTAGGTTCTACATCCATGCCATTTTGAACCATAGACTCTTTGTTTCCTGCAAACCTTAGGGATGGTTGTCTAATGAATGTTTTTTGGTCGTCTTCACTTTTCTGGAATTATCTAATGTTAGGTATTTAATTAGACAAATGTTGGCGGAAATGTGCTGTGTAATGTAGTTTATTGTGATGGATTTGTGTCATTGTTAAAGAATAATATTTAAAATGTGTATTTAATGTACCTAGGCCAGTTTTATTCATAGTAGATTAGATCAGGAATGAATAATATATGACGCATAGGCTTTGCAGGTACCATATATCTGTACCAATCTTTGTTGAATTATAGTGGCACTGACAACAGTGGGTTACAGTGGACTCCAAAGGATTACAGAGAGCCAGTGTACACCCCAAAGAATTGCAAGGGGGCAGTGTAACCTCTCAAGAGCCTAAAATTGCCACTCCTGCAACATAGATAGTGATAGATGAGGAAGATGATGATGATGATTGATGTTTGAGCTTTGATTCTCTTTGTAGAGGATATAAACATACAAGTATTTTTATTGGATTTTTAAAAAAAATACACGATAAAATCAAAGGCTGCTTCTTCTTACTATTATTTGTTCTGGTATAAATACAGCAGCCCTTAATGCTTAAAATACACATGTAACATGTTAGAATTTTGACAGCAGCAGCCAGTTGGAACTGTGTGCTATTTTTGAGAACTTCCCACTTCATGTGCTCTAATTATCTAACGTCTTTATCTGTAAAGTAATTTAGGAGACTTTAGGGGCCAATAAGGGGTTGTTTCTTTAATGCTCAAAACATTTGGTATTGTTTTGGAATACTGTAATTAAAACGAGCCTGATAGGCAGGCAATACAAGCCTCAGGTCAAAGCTAAGGAGTCATTTTAGGCAGAGAAGGATTGCACATCTGGGGTAGTTGACTGTGTAACTACCATCTGGCTTGGCTTTTTTTTCCCCTTTGCCACTATTTTGATCATAAGATATCACAAGAAAGGTATAAATTGTACTTGTCGGTAAGCAAGCTGAAAATGTTGGTTGGGAGTTGCTGCCACCTACTGAAAGAGATTTTCATCTGCTAAGATATTTGCTACCCATGTTACAGATTATGGCTTTTTAGTTAAATGTTGACCTTCCACTGGAAAACTGTGATTTGTCTTTGGATTATACCCAGGTGTTTTGTTGCCGAAGCAACAGTGCCACAAATTTTACTTGTGACAATGATGTCCTGAAGTCTTGTAAACAGGACAGATAGAGATAAGATGACAGAGACAGATTTTTTCGGCAATCCCTTGTTTCTTGCATAAAGGGTCTTGGGTCTGAAAAAGCTAAAGATCAATATTACTTATATTTCCTGGATTCTCTGGAAAGACAAGATCCTGTCTGGCATGTTCCTGGTGGTGCTAAATGGTGTAATAACAAAGATAGAATGTTTTTCCTTTGTAAACATTTTGCTTTCTAGACAGCTGGGTTATATCACACACATTCAGTGACTAAACCTATCAACTTATTCATTATCACAGACACTGAAGTATGAAAACTTTTATCTGGTATTCTAAATCCAGAGAACACTTTGTGATTGTGTGTCTGAATGTCTCATGTGTGGTAAGTTCCTCTTAGGTCAGTATTAAATAGATAATATTGTGTCTGTTCTGTACTGCAAGCTTGCACAATGTTGGCTTGCAGGAAATTCTTGCTGCGAGTTTTAAGATATGGGCTTACTTTTGTGGGTTTGGCAAGTTAAAGCACTACTTTGAAAGTCGGTTGACCATAGCAGGCAGGCTTGTATGCACATTTTATCTGATTCAACATATCCAGCTGTACAGTGTGCGTCCCATCACACTTACAAAGTTACAGGAAACACAGCTTTTGGAATGTTTTCCCGTCATCTGTTAGGTATAAACATGATAGCTCATCTTTTTTGTAACTAAGGCCTGTGCTGCTATATTCTTGCTCACTGTTTTAACAAAAGTTAACAAATAGAAAAGAAATCCCCAGTTCCATTCTCCACCCTCATTATGGCTCCTGTCCCATTGAGTAATTATTCTAAATTGTCTGTCTGTGTGTGTGTTGGGGGCGGGGGGTTCTAGTATTGCTATCCAGCTTGGAATTGAGCAGGAAGATGTGAATAATTTCTTGCCATTTTTTCATCTTTTGATACACTAAAAAGAAACTTCCCTCTAGCTCAGCTGGAGAATTAAGCTCTTTGGATATGGGAGTGGACAGGGACAGAGGTATCAAAAGCATCTGCACACCTAGCACCAAAACAAGCCCTTGTTGCCTTTCTTCAGAAGAATACAGAGGTTATTCCCGCAATTGTGTTGGGCTTCTCCTCTTCTCCAGTGAATATGAGGAGAGAATGGGCCAGTGCAAAATATCACAGTTCCATCCCTTAGAATCAGAATGCCTACATTTTTTGCTGGCATCTAGGAAGGCAAGACAGAGCCTTAGTTTTTGACTCCAGAGAAAGAAAAGACAGCAAAGGCATTTCACACTCTGGACAAGAAGATTAGTTGACACTTGTCCAGGACAAGGGAATGGTAGGATTTAGGTGGCCACAAATTTTGACTTGGTTACCAAGGCTACTCAAAATTTGTGGACCCCTGAGAATCCACAGATTTACAATTTATATTTTAAATGTCAGCAGTATTCCTAAAGTTGTGAATGAAAACATACACAGACATTGTGTGAATTTTGTAAATGTGAGACTGCCTGCTTGGATATTTATTTAAGACATATTTTTTCTGGCAAAAATGAATGTAGTGTGTAGTTTCTTTCATTCTTTCTTTAAATAACAAAACAGACTTTTGCTGTGGACTTTTACCTTCAACTGAATAAAAACAATACTTCCCTCTGCCCTCTCTCAGAAATGCAAGCCATTGTTGCCACTTGAATTTGGAAGAACTCCAAGAATGTTATAGCCTTGGGATATTCCCAGATGTTTTTAATTGAAAACCCACTGTCTCCACACACACCATGCCTCTGGAAACATATGTCTAAGCCACTTTATCCATTTGTGAGCACGCGCATACACACACACACACACACAGTGTTGTCTGAAGGAAGAAATTGAGGCCACTGGGTTTCTTAAGATCAATTCATCTTCTTAGTTTCTGCATCTTAATTAACATTCCATAACTATTGAAGCTCATTTCTAAAACTGTCAGTTTAAAATGTTATCAGTTTGTCATTATGGACAAATAATAATGTAACATGTCTTCCTTTCAATTTATGCTTTTTTTTTTTTTTGCTATACAAGAAAAGAGTATTCTAGCTCAGTGCTACTCAAAGTGCTGGTCCCTGCATTGGTTCCAATCCCAGAGCCATTGGTTGCTGGTTGCTGGATAGTTTTCAAGAAAGAACGGAACAATTGTATCTAGTAGGCACAAATATGGTGCTAGTCCTTGGCATATTGGACAAAAATTATTGTCAGTCCCTTCCAAACAAGATAGCCTGAAAAGTAAGCTGACCTTCTCTCTCTCTCTCTGTGACTCTCTCTTTCTGTATTATCCTCTAAACTATAATGAACTATTCTTTTTACTTTTCCTATTTTTCATTAATTGCATAAAGCAAAAGGAAGGAAAGGAGGAACACAAGCACTTTCAAAGGATTTCCCTTTATTTTGTGGTAACTATTAAGATCAGACTTCCCCCAACCCAGTGTCTTCCAGATGCCACCACTGGACTAATAGGTTTACTTGATCTCACAGTGGCATAGTTTCCTTTCTTAAATGTAGAAAATGCATGAGGGGAGAGAAGACATTTCCAGATTACCTAGAGAAAAGACTGAAAACAATTGCTCTGCTTTTTGCAGTGTATCTTTTACTCTGTGGGTATTTAAATAATAACCTTCTAACTTTTGATTGTGTGCCAAAATACACAGCCACAGTTGAGTCTAGAGCAGATTACACCATCAGAGTGGCTTGAGGGTTTGGAATGAAACTGGGATATGAACTTAAATTACTCAAGAAAACAGTTATGTTCCTTAATTTTTGCTGTCTGGCTTCTAAAATAGGCATTTGCATGTTTTGCTTTGGACAAATTATGAGAATTTAAATACTGTTAATCAAAAAGGGGATAATGTTTTTTGACTAGGAAGTTGAGAATTAGTTGCTGTATCAGAGCACATTTCATAGCATAACTGAGAATAATTTTGGATATTTTCTAACTATTGTTTTTTGTACAGCCATTGTTTTCACGTGTAGAAATGTTCCACACTGATAGCCTTCTTGTATAGGACACCATCATATTCCACAATTTTATCCATGCAAATATCAGTCTTTAAAACATTTTGGTACCCAGGTCTTACCACATATGGTAGTAATTTGTGGTCTATCAATAACCTGAAAAATGAGAGCCAACATCTACTTTACCAAAGCATCCTTGAATGTTTTCCCCACAGCAGATTGTTATTAGCCACAGGATACCAGATTGATTGTTGTTTAATAACTTGGAGGGCTGTGTCTATTTTTGACACATGTATGTGTGTTATATACCCAGGGTGATGCAGCTGAATATTGCTTAATTATTGTGTTTACAGCTCGCTAAGTAAAAATATGTATGTTTCTACACATGCTGTGATGTTGGTGCAATGTCTATGCTGTTTTCTTATGAAATAGTAATGTGCCTGGATCATAGGATCATAGAGTTGGAAGAGACCACAAGGGCCATCCAGTCCAACCCCCCTGCCATGCAGGAACTCTCAATCAAAGCATCCCTGACAGATGGCCATCCAGCCTCTGTTTAAAGACCTCCAAGGAGAGAGACTCCATCATTCTCCGTGGGAGAGTATTCCACTGTTGAACAGCTCTCACCGTCAGGAAGTTCCTCCTAATGCTGAGGTGAAATCTATTATCCTGTTGCTTGCATCCATTATCCTAGATCCTATTCTCTGGAGCAGCAGAAAACAAGCTTGCTCCCTCCTCAATATGACATCCCTTCAAATATTTAAACAAGGCTATCATTTCACCTTTAAATGAGAGTTAAACAAGAGTTAAACAGGAAATGCCCTATGTTTGTTACAGGGCATTTCCTGTTTAACTCTCGTTTAAATCCTGTTTTCCCCCTAGTGTGATAAAGCAGAATGTCTGGCTTCTCCTTTCCACTGTATAACAAATTCCAAGATAACATGATCGTCCCCACCTAATTCCACCCTTTGCAGTTCTTGCACCCCATTAACCAGGTCATCCCTGTTGGTTAGGATCAGATCTAAAATATCTGACACCCCCCCCCTTGTTGCCTCTTCCATCTTTTGGACAATGAAATTGTCTTCCAGGCAAGTGAGGAATTTGCTAGACCTTGAGGATGACAGCATCTCTGTTGTACTGAAAGAGAGCATATTTTCCTGCACCATAGAGCCTTGTGAAAATGCAGAGCATTTTCTATGAAAAGCTTGTGGAGAGCAAAAGGTTGCAGATGGGTTAGGAAGGTATAAGTGGCACTTTCTTGGCATATGCTTTTGCTAGTTAATACTTTAGCGAGAGTGATGAAGGATAAGGCTTATGGAGTGAGAGCAAGCAAAGCAGTTGATTTCATAGTAGCAGCAGAAACAAATTCAGCAGTAGGAGGATGCTCTACTTTGTAATGTAGTTTGTAATGCTATACTTTTTGGCTAATAACAGTTTCCTTAGACAACATTTCTGCTACAATCCAATCACCTGGTGCTATAGCATATCTTCCACCTGTCCCAAATTGGTAGGGTCAGTTCCAGTTAATCGCCTGTTGTACCACTTTTTCGATTGCTTTTAAATGACCCACTTTCTCTCTTATCTTTCCACTTTCCCTTTTGTCCGCAGCATCAACTGAGTTGGAAGTGCAGTTGCACTTTGCACTCAGTTAACTGAGAAGGGCAGAAAGGAGGTGGTACAGTCTTGCCCTTCCCAGTAGGATTAGACAAAGCAAAATGGTGCAGTCTTTCGTAACTTGTCTGTCCTTCATTAATAACCTTTGCTTGGCCACATGTGTCCTGGTTTCCATCTGGAGGAAATGCAGGAGGGTATGAGTTAGCTGGGCCTAAAAACCCTAAGGGCACCAGATCTTGTCTGATCTTAGAAGCCAAGTTTGCTCAACCCTGGTTTGGCTGGGAGATTGCCAATGAATACCAGGTACTGTAGGCTATATTTCAGAGGAAGGAACTGCCAAGCCACTTCTGCATATTCAACCATTAAAAAAAACTATGAAATTCATGGCTTTGCTGTAAGTCGACAAGTGACTTGAAGGCATGTACACGTGTGCAAACACACACTAACTAGCTGATTCTGTGTATAAAAATAAATGTAAAGGGCTGTTTCTGTTCATTTTTATGATCTATTGTAAATAATAACATCTTCATAAAACGTCCATTTTAGAAAATGCAAGTCTTCAAATATGCCAGTTTTCCATTTCTTTCTGCTTGGGTTTTGGTAATGCTATTCTCAGCATATTTTCAAACAGTTCCCAGTAGTACCACAAAGTAAACTTACAACTCTGGGAAGAAATTGTTTTTTAAAAAATACTATGAAAAGCACATGATCTAGAGATATTTAGATTAGCATGATTCAGCAATAAACCTGCATCCTTGCTAAAAATATTCTTGTGTATTTTTATTTTGAAGTTAATATCTCAGTGCAATCATGATGATTTATATTTAATTCTGAAACTAGCTTTCCACAACCTGATACTCTCCAGATGTATCTGTCAACATGTCTGTGCTGGCTGGGATCATAGTAGTTGAATTTTAATATATTTTGAGGACACCACATTACAGTAGACTGATGTGGACAGTTGAGAGGGAGAGAAAATCTTGACAAAAATAGTATCAACTTGTTAATATTTTCTTCTTGTGTTTCTCCTGTGTTAAGCAAACATGTTTGGGAGGTTTAGGACACTTAATCCCCCTCCAGAAAGAGTTGCCTTGTTTGCATATGGTCTCTTCTTGTGTGGCACAATCTTATCCAGTATTTTTGCTTTGCCTTTCCAAGGACAGGTTAATAATAATAATAATAATAATAATAATATGATTTTTAATAGCCCACCTTTTCACAAAGAACTAAGGTGGGTTACAACATCAGAAAAACATGGGGCAAAACAGATGGGCAGGAAAAAGTGGCTTGAAGCTGCCTTTTCTAAAGCCACATTGAAACCTCACCAACCACATCACCGGTTCCCAAGGTAGCTGCAGCGCTCATGTCATGACCACATGACATGGCTTCAAGCCAGGAGGCTTCTTTTTGAAATGGCTTTTCTCTACATAAGGTGCCTTGAGGGCACTTTCCTGCTGGCTTCAAGGCATGTGTCATCTAAATGCCTCACCTTCAAGCCAGCCTGAAAGCACCTCTTTTTGCCTGTCTGTTTAACCCCATAGTGCCATAGAAATAAGTATCAAATACAATTTAAAACAAGTCCCCATCTTAACTCCCCAATCCAAACATTAAGCAGAACAATATAAAATAACAATTACAATCTCAAGTACTTTCTGATAGATAAAATCAGCTAAACTTGTACCATGCCCGGAAACTAATTGGGATCCAGTGAAGGGATTTTCAAACAGGTGTTAATTGGTCGGCTCTTGATGTACCCGCGACCAATCTGGCTGCCATATTTTGCCATAGATTATTTATGTGTAGAGAAATGTCCCCTTATGCTAGATGTAAGCATGCTGATTTGACTGGAATCACTTCAACTTTTCCATCCTTTGTTACATGCCTCTATGTTTTACCCTTGACTTGTCCATGGGTGATATCAAATTCTGTTTTTTTGGACCTGCCCTTGACCAATGCACAAGATGGACTTATAGTGAAGTATATACGCTAAGCTATTCACATTCTACAAGTCACTAAGCTGAAGGAATCTTCTTTGATTTTTGCAGATGTTTCATGTAAACCTTGGTGCTTTTCTTTGTTTTTATAGTGATCCAGCTGCTAAAGCTCTGTGGGAGTCTTTAATGAATCTCAAACAGAAAGAAGCTGTGATGGAAGTGAGGAGACACCTAGTGGAAGCAGCAAGCAGAGAAAAATTACCAATCAAGATGAGCATGGGTAAGCTTTGAAGAGTGCCTGTCTGACCTATGAACAACAGCCACTCCTCATCTGTGTCTGACCATTTATTGTTTAGATTATTCTCACAGGGTCTAAGATTAATCTTTCTGAAGTCATTTGGCTGTTAATGAATCTGATGTTGTTGACACTTGGGATGGGCCATGTCTCTGGAGCTTGCTGGTTTAAAATTTTATAATGGTTTCAAGCAGTTTCACTACTGAAGTCTGACCTGCAGACTGATAATGCAAATACATGTAAAATGATGCTTCTTCTCTTTTGGAGGTTTGAATTATTATCTTAGGGGGAGCTGGGATGCAGAGCCTTGTTCTGTGACTGTGTAGATATTTCTGTAAGAGCATATTGGATGTTACTTTGCTGTGTAGGAACCAGATATTCACGTCCCTTCTGAAGTTAAGAATAAACAGCTACTAAAGGCTTTTTAGAAAATTCATTGCTAATATTGAAATGGAGAAAGGGTGAAGATGGTAAGGCTTGTCTTCACGTTGAACTGATGGTATTTCAGACAAACTGTGTACTGTGATGTCCTCATGGCATGCACATACATAATATTGATGCCAGTCAGATATAGACAGCACTGGTCCAAACATACTTACACACTATTGTTGTTAACCACTCTCGAATCAATCTAGACCCATGGTGACCCTGCTGAGGAGACATCTCCAAGACCCCCTGTCCTCCATTGTTCTGCCCACCTCCTGCAAACATACTCATGATCTCTTTAACAGAGTCTATCCATCTAGCATGCAGCATTCCTCTCTTGCTCCTTCCTTCCCATTATTATTCAATAGCAACCTCTCCTAGAAAAGATTTGCTATTATATAAATGCATTCTTGGCTGCATTGGTAAGGGCAAGATGTTTGCAATAGTCCTGCCAGCATCCCTCGGCAAATCTGGCCTGTTCAAGTAAATGTGATATGGTAACTAAATAATATGAATGGAGTAGTATTAAAGCTGCTTAAAAAGAAACTCCATTCTTTCTTAACTTTGGACTTGTAACATTGAAAAAGCACTTTACAGATACGTTTTAAAAAACTATATTGGAGTTTGCACAACTCCAACAGTAGTGGTTAGTAGGACTAGAGTAACCTTGTTATCTGGAAGCATATGTCCTCAAAGTAGTCAGTAATTTTTCAGCTGATTCTGAGAAGGCCAAGCACAATTGTAGAGTAACAAACTTTCCGAGGGGAAAGGGCATGTTTAGTGACCTGTATTGGCTCTAGGATGTTTAGTAGGAGTCTGTTTTGTACCTCCTAAAAATATTTTCTCCGTAACTACTGGCTACATAGCTGTAGAAAAAAAATATCATTCTTCAAGTAGTTAGGAATGGCAAAGGACTAATTGTGATTTCAAGCATCTTTTTAGCATCCAGCCATTCAAAACTTGAATTTGTATGTAAACCCAAATACTAGAATTAATGTGTGGGCTCACCTGTGTAATTTTATCTCAAAAGCTGCTTTAGAACCATGTTTCTACAAATTTACATTTTAGCAGCAGTGAATTAATTCCAGTAGATTTAATAAATACTTTCATTTGAAGTCAAAGGCTTTAATGGCTGGCATCTATAGTTTTTTGTGGGTTTTTCAGGCTGTGTGGCCATGTTCTAGAAGCGTTTGTTCCCGACGTTTCACCAGCAGCTCTGGCTGGCATCTTCTCTGAAGATACCAGCCACAGATGCTGGCAAAACGTCAGGAATAAACTCTTCTAGAACATGGCCATATAGTCTGAAAAACCCACAAAAAACTTTCATTTGACTTTTGGCACTTCAAAACATCTTTCTTCATTTGAATTCTTCTATGTTCAAGGCTGAGGAAAAAAGTTAGTCTTTTCACAATAAAGACCCAACTGTGTTAACAGTTTTAGATCATTTTAACCAGCTTATAAAAACAGTTCCCCAGGCTGCTTCTGAACCAATCAGGCTCCATTAGCTGTGGAAGTGATGGTGGGTAGCAGTGGCTTTAAAGTGCACTCTTCTCTGATTTTCTATATTTTAAAGTGTATTTTAGCATATACGAATTGCTACTGCAGAGAAAAAATTAGGATATGATGTTGAGCTTATTAAATAGAGAAATTACCCTACTTTACATTTATGGACAATTCAAATTATTACACAATAATTATTATAATGATACAGAATTTGTTTTCATTTTTTTCACATTAATATCTAAAACTTTTTGGGATAATATTAAGCTTGGTGGCTCACAAGTTGTACACACATGATTCTTTAGAGCCAGGTGGTGCAACCAGGATCCAGGAGTAGTAGTGTGATGCTGACAGACACTCCATTGCCAACCCCTTTATTTGAAAAACAGTATAAAAACATTCTGGACACTACGTAGCTCGGTGCACCACATGTCATGCAGGCACACTCTTTAGAAATAAGTTTCAGCTGTTGGATTCTCTGCTCAGTAAGTAGAGGCAATGCAGAGTGACATCAGGGAAAGTGACACCTTTCTCTAATGCTGGTCAAGTCTCTCCTGCCATTCTTTTTTTTTTTTTTTAAAAATTTAATTATATATTTTGAAATGTTTTATGTATTCAGAATGCCTTGGATCTGTCAAATACTCTGTATTATATTGTGGCCTTGCCAATCTGTATCTCTATGTAGGAGGAGTTCTGTTATAATAATGCATTTTATAGTTGCCCACACCTCATGGCATGCCTTGCACCCAAATGCCATTTTGTGACAGTACCTACAACACTGTTGTGAAAACACAGATGAATAGAAATCTGTGGTCTAGCAAGCTCATAAAAAAGACTGCAAAAAAGGACCTTTCTCATCTTGGTGGACCATGTTACCAGGCTGCTGGGAGGTAGCTTGGTGGGTCACAGTTTGGTCAACTTGTGACGCAGTTCTGAGAGACCATGACATATAAATATAGCTACAACATCAGGGAAATAATTTTGCCATTTTACTGATTACTGTTGGACAGGATGTCAGGAGCCTTTTTTGACAAAGTGTCAGGATCATAACTCTTGCCATCCTTGATAATCTCTATTCTGTAGATGCTTTAGGTATTGGATGATGGCATATGCTACACCCTGCATAAGGCTGAGGGAAAAGATTGTTTATCTTATGTGGAGCTGGTTAATGAACAGATGTGGAGGGGAGCAAAGATGAGTGAGCATCAAGGTCAGTTCTGTGGGAATGCTTGGTAAAGAGAAGATTAGAGTGGGAAAAGGAATGTTCGGTGTGAAGGCACATAGGGTTTCAGCCCACGAAAATGTTTGAACTGCTCTGTGCCTTATACTATGGAATCAAAAGTGCTTCAGCCTTGGCAACCAGGTTATGTCGCAAACAACTTTAGTTTTCTGAATAAAGCTTTTTGAATGTACTGAAGCTTGTGTTTCTGAACTGAAGTCAGCCAGTGCATGACACAAGGCAGCTTTCTAAGTTCGTCCATAATGCAGGGAGCAGAATGAGATTAGGTAAGGGGCAGAACTCTTACTTTATAATGGAGCGAGTCCCAATAGTGTGTGTGTGTGTGTCCAGAATGCATTTTAGATATATGCTAGTATGGAAGGTAGAGGTGTGTATAGGTGTGCCCTGTCTTCTGTTTTGCAGAAGTAAAGTTCCGGGTGTGGATTTGTTTTGAGAATCAGAATTAATTCTAAGTGACTTCTGCTGCTATTGAGAAGTGTGATTTTGCAGGACAACATGAACAAACCGAAATCAACAGGGGTCCAAGACACACTGCAGAAATAATCCAGTTTGACACTGCTTTAACTGTCATGGCTCAATACTAGGGAATTCTGGGAATTGTAAAGACATTTAACCTTCTCTGTCTGAAAGCTCTGGTGCCACAATAAACTACAGTTCCCAGGATTCCCTATCACTGAACCAGGGCAGTTAAAGTGGTCTGAAACTGGATTATTTCTGCAGTGTGTTTTGGACCAAAGTTGCTGGAAAAAAATCCAGAGAATATTCTCCCAGGAATAGTGGTAGGATAAGCTGTATCCCAACATCTCAGTTAGACGTCTAGTATTTCAGACTATCATCAAGATGGAAAATAGACAATAGATATCATATCCACAATATCTGGCCCTGTTTTTGGATGTTTTGTTTTATAACTGTTTCTTCTCCACCCTATTACCTTTTTTTTTAGCACCACCTACTGTGATTAACAGTTTGGGGAACCTGAAATCTTTGCACACTTTTGTAGCATCTTGACTGGTGCAAATACAAATATTGTCCTATTGCGGATATTTGAGTCCCCCCACCCATGTATATATTGTATTCTTTTAACTCTGTGAAAACTGGTTTAGACTTTTTAAAACTAGTAGCTATAAGCTGATATATTTATCTCATTGTGTATATGCAAATATTTTACCCTTTGTAACAAGGACCTATAACTTAAAAGTAGCTATGAGTATTCAAAAGGCAATCATGTTTACTCTTAAGTGCACTCCTCTTACTTTCTCACTGGGTTTCATCAGTTATAATATTTTAACACACTTGAGAACATTAATTCCCCAAATAAAGTTCTATTCTGCACGCAGCTTCCCAAAACAAAGAAGTGTTGTTCCTTGAAGCAGAAGTGTTGCTGCTTCTTTTCCCAGTCTCACTTCCTTCTCAGCCTCATTGGTGATCAGATGTGTATCTCAGAATGCTTCTAAAAGTGATAATCCATGATGCTTTTGTTTGAAGCTTTGCTATTAGCATATTATTTGGCAGCGAAAGCTACTTTGCTACAAATGTCGTTCTGTGGCTTCAGAAATGGCCTGCCTTGCTTGGCAGTTTTAACAGAGGACAGTAAATCTAAACTCAGGCTGAATCCCTTTATTATGTCCCTTTATTGGCATGTTGAATGATGAAAGCTGAAACACCAGGAGGATAACAGAAACAAAGTGCTCTCTTCTGCTACTCTAACCCTCCATTAATGGAAGAAAGCCTCCTCAGTTCTTTCCTGGTAAACTATGCAGAATGCAACCTGAAAGGCTGAAGCATCTCATTAGGGAGCACAAGGCAGATCTAGCCTGTGGTAACAATATACAGATACAGGAGGCTTTGTAAAAGTGGCTGGGATAAGGCTACTGTAAATCCATTAAGTAGTCTGTAACTATCTGGCCAAAAAACCCCTCAAAAATCAAAGGAAATGACAGATTTTCTTGGGATAAAGTATGTCTGAACTTTGTCTAGGAACATCCAAGAAACAGGGAAAAGGCAGAAATATAAATAGTTTGGACGTTATGAAATGGAGGAGGTGGGAAGCACAGGGTACTTGTGCCTCCTATTCCCCATGTTTTTGTAGTGCTTGAATTGAAGCTTAAATACCTTCACATGAACAGCTTATAGTTTATTTACCAATTAGTATATGTGCTGTGGACACAGTTATCAGTACTACTGCATTCACTGTAAGGGGAAAAGTAAAACTTCAGATTTGAACTTTACAAAGAAGTACTGAGAAGTGTCTTCCCATCATCCCATAATAGCTGAAGTCCGCTGCAGATGAAATAAGTACAAAATAGATGTGGCTGACACAAAATCTTTGTTCTTGACTCTTTCCCTCTTCCCCCCACCACAGTCATTATAATTATTTTATTTTTTATTTAATGTATTTCTGTATCACCACCCAGCCTACAAGAGCTCTTGAGGTGATGAACAAATAAAAACCAGTTAAAACAGTGCTAGGATTAAAAACATTTTTAAAATACATAAATATAGTTTTTAAAAATTCCTAAAAGCAGTCTAAAAACAATCCTAGAACCCAGTTTTGAAACAGTTAAAACAGCAGTTTCAAACACTGATTTCAAGCACTGTTTTGACTGCCCATAGAAGTTTAAAAGAGATGGGGCCAGCCTAACTTCCTTGAGTGGGAAGTTCCATAGTCAGGGGGCTGCTGTGATGATATTGGTGTTTGAGATTCTTGGTCAAAGTATGGATTCAGTGTGGACACACATAGTACAGGGATGGGCTGCATTCTCTCCAGGATAGTTTGTCAGGAGCAGCTTGTTGGAATGGGACAAAGCTGGATCCTGTCACAGACAGTGACAGAGCAAATACGCACACACACACACAGACACACATATACTGTATATACTACACACCACCTAGTAGTCCCTGCTTGCTAGCTGCTATGCCACTAGGATGGTGAATTTTCTTCTCTGTTTAGCCCTAAAGAAATCTCCTACCAGTATCCCCACCTCAGACAGTCTCTTGCAATAGATGGAGATAATACATCCTGCATATGTGGCCCACATTGCATATTCATGATTTTGTGGATTGCTCTCAGATGATGGTCAGTATCTACTTCATGGGCCTTACTCTTCCTAACTTTGACACAGCTTCTAGCTGAATTAAAACATTGCTCCTAAGAAGTTTCTAATCTTAAATGTTCAGTTGTAAATGAAAAGCTGAAACTAATATGGGGTGGTTTGTTAGATTAGGAATCTGTGCTGACAAATTTGTAATAGTTACCAGACTTGCATCACTTAGCGTTATCATTTTCTACTTCCCCTTACAAACTGTTTTTAAAAATCCCTGGGAACACTGTTCTTGTTTTTAAAAAATCCAGTATGAAGACATTTATAAGCTTAATATGTTGGTAATGTATTGTGTTTGCATATTAAATTGAGGCTGGCATATGGCTGTAATATCATTTGGCTGACATTATTTCTTTCAACAAGGTTGCTGGTGGACAATGGCCCTTTTGTCTGTGCATGTGGGCCTTTTGGGATGAGTCTGTATCTCTAAATTCAAACTTCTTGTTGGAAGCCCAAATATTTTAACATCAATTTAGAGCCAAGTATTTTGACTTGTCTGGCTGTGGATGTGTTTATTTTAAAACTAAGTTAACTTAGACACAATTAAAGAGAAACAACTGTGTTGATCTTGGTAAAAGATTGCACACGCTGTACATTCAGTATTCAGTGATACTATAATTGCAAAAATACATTTTGGTCCATGTATCAAAGTGCAAGAATTCAATGTTTTAGTTATTCTGGTCATATAATTTCCAATATGGTAGTTTATAAGAGAGATCCTACTAACAGTTCTGGTTTCAGATATCTATACGTACACCTGTAATAAGTCATTAAGATCCTGCCAATAAGCAACATGTGAATTCCAAAACTTTCTGAAGGTTTACAGCTGAGACACCCAGTCAGAACACAATGGGACTTTTCTCTGGAATTTGACAATTTCAGAATGCAGATGGAGGAATTGTAATGTATACTCCCTTTATAGAAAATTTATACCCATCTTTTCACACACTGATTGAAGGGGATGCTCTTCTTTCTTTCCTTCTCTCTTGAGAGGTTGGGAGTATTAATGAACAAAATTTGAGCCATTTTTTAAGACATGAATTGGGAATCAGCCACTTTCAGGCTAAACATAGCACATTTTCTCTCTGGATTCTTCTTCCAGACTCATCCATTCTCTTCTGCACATCTGTTTCTGTATGAGCTGAGCAATGTGACTGTGGAAGAAAATGGGTGGGGAGGGTAAGTTAAAGCTTTTCTCCCTGCTTATCCCCTTCCAATGGTCATCTGATCTGCTGAAGCAGCTAAAAAACAAGGAAGAAGAGGATCTTTTTCTCTTTCCATAGGCAGGCTGCATTCTATGTTTCCATTCTGAGCAACTGGGGAAGGGAAGCACCCTTCTCGAAGTTAAGCAGGTAAGGCAAACAAGTTGCCCATAAAGTAAGAGAAAGGTCTCTTATTTTGCATGGAGAGTGGATTCTAATCCTTCTCTGCTGCTGTAATCTGGTATAACCTACCACAAACTGGTGTATCCTGAAGGTTGTGAAATTATTATTATTATTATTATTATTATTAACCTTTACTGTATTTGTATAGTGCTGTAAATTTACACATCAGCATCACAGATTTACAAATTTACAAATTAGCATCACTGAATATGAGCTTCCTTAAACACACGAGGAATTCCCTCTTATATTGGTATTGCTGAACAATTGCCCTCTTGCCTTTCCCTTAATGAACATCAGCTTGGGATCCATCATTTTGGGGGACCAAGACATAGTCCTCATTCTCAATATTGTGATGACTTGGAGAGTTTTTTTATTTTATTTTTAATACTTAATTATAAAACAGTGTGATCTAGATAGATGTTTTTGGTTCTAAAATGGGTCATTGTTTATATTTATTGCATCGGCCTAGATGGTATCACTGCTTCCTCAAAGCAAAAAAAAAAAAAAAAAAAATGCATTATTTAAGATCTAATGCTAATACTCTCTATACTGTGTTGTCAGTATGGGTCTCAGAAGGTATGTCAATCATATATACAGATGGAGATTGATTTTTCAACTGTGATTTAATATCTCTCCTTCATTATTATAATTGGTTGCTGCCACAGATTGGCTTATGCTGAGAGTGGGTGGAAGAAATGTTCTCCCTGATAAAAGAGCTAGGTTAGTAAATACCTTATTCTCTTTGACTTGTGGCTCAAGTCTGTAGCTTGGAATGACTTAGATGGCTAGAGTTTTAGAGTGAGTTAGGACTCAGAATATCCAGGCTCAGGTATACACTGAGCCAAGAAACTCACTGGGTGACTTCAGATAATCATGTCTTTCACCCTGACCTACCTCACTGGTTTGTTGTGAAAATAAAACTGGAGAGGAGGAGAGTTATACACTGTTCTTTGACCTTATTAGAGGAAAGGCAGGATATAAATATAATGAATAAGCAAACTTCCATTTAAGTCTGTCCTTGTCTTTAGAGGCCCAGTTGCATCTGTGGTCTGAAGCAGCTTTCCCTGCAGAAGGCTGACAGACCAACCACAACTTGCCTAGGCAATGAGGCTGGGACCAGTGATCCATGCTCTAATTAATGTCTAGTGACCACTCAGAAATGTCAGTTGGTACTAAATTTATGACAAAGTAGCTGGTTGAGATTGGTCATATAGAACCCATTTTGCCATTTTTTAAATAATTCTCTCAGCCCCTGGCTTGTTTTTGAAAACAATTCAGAGCTACTTCTTATTAAAGGCCCAAAATGCTTTGGGACTCCAATTAATCTCAAGGAAGGCAGGGAAGCTGAATTTAACAGTTGTGTTGTTCACAATTCTACAATAAAGCATGTTACAAGTGTCACTGGTACAAGTGCATGAACATCTCCATCAAGTAGTGAGCATGGTAAGTGATGGCCTTAGGCAAGCCTCTCTCTCTTGGCCTTGTCCCTCCATCTGGAATATGGGGACAATAATACTAGCATACTGTATAGCAGTGGTGGGCAAAGTATGTCCCACAGACCTCCCATGGCCCTCCAGGGATCACAAAATGCTCAAAAATATCACAAAGTGTTCCTTAGAGGTGTAGGGAGACTATTTCCACCACGTCTAGAAAGAAGACTGCCCATTCATTCTATTACCTCCTTAATCACAGGCCTGCAAAAGCAGCAACTACTGTAATTGATTCCTTTTGCTGCCTGTGATTGGATGTAGCAAAATATGTCATTTTAAAATGATGTAGGGCTGCATCCTGGACCAGCTTCTCCTTTCCCTCAACATCAACATACAGGCATCTGCAACAAACTGGGGGCCACTGCTGCTGTTCATCTGTATTTAAAAAAGAAAAAGAAAATAAAAGGAGACTGGCAGAAGAGTGGACAAATATCTTGGGGGGCTGGTGACAGTATCACTGTATTCTGCTTTGTGTAGGGTGATAGTGCCATTCTATTCTGCTTTTAGTCAGACCTCACCTGAAATATTGTGTCCAGTTTTGAGCACCACAATTCACAAAGTATGTTGATAAGCCAGAGTGTGACCAGAGGAGGGTGATCAAAATGGTGAAAAGGTCAGGAAACCCTGCCCGATGAGGAGCGACCTAGGGAGTTGGGTATGTTTAGCCTGGAAAAGAGAAGGTTAAGGGATGATATGATAGCCCTGTTTAAATATTTGTAAGGATGCCATGCTGAAGATGGAGCAGGTTTGTGTTTTGCAGCTCCAGAGAGCATAGCACAGAGCAATGGATTCAGACTACAGGAAAAGAGATTGCACCTCAACATTAAGAAGAACTTCCTGACAGTGAATGCTGTTTGACAGTGGAATATGTTGCCTCAGAGTATGTTGGAGTCTCCTTCTTTGGAGATTTTTAAATAGAGTCTGGATGGCCATCTTTTGGGAATGCTTTGATTGTGTCTTCTTGCGTGGCAGGGGGTTGGACTTGATGGCCCTTGAGGACCTCTATGACACTAAAATCTGGTCATGCCATGGTCAGTATCATAGCAAGAAACAATATAGGAAAGTAAGCACAAATATTTGTTGTTATTATTGTGGCATTTTGAAAAGTTGTTCTATTTCCACATTCTGTCTGTGAAACCTGAGAGTTCTGAGAGGAACATAAGGAACCACTTACTGTTAATTGTTAGCTGAAAGTTAGGGACTGATGCAGTCGAGCACCAACAAAACCTGGACTGAATTTAACATACTTGGCAGGACCTGTATCCTCAGGAAAGAGACCACTTATTCAGTTCCTCAAAGTTTACTCCCCTAATAATTGGCCCCTGAGGAGATAATTAACTAGATATAAGGTCTAGAATGAAAGGCTACATCTTTTCAGACACCTTTAGCATTGCTGAACAATCCTTTTTGACACCTCATTCATCTGTAAGGTCTAGGGAAAAGAACCATGGTCTCCTTTGGGATTCTAAATTTTAAAGATACAACATTTTTAGCACTAATCAGTCTACCTTGGAGCATGATGTTTTCTTGTAATGATGTTTGTCCTACAGGAATGTCAGTGCTCCCATGGAGCCTTAACTTAAGGCTGCTTCACATGAGATCTGTTTCACAGTGACCAGGTATAGTCTGCATGGTGTCAGGAGAGCATGCCTTTTTCAAATACACATTTGAAAATACACTTTGTCAAGACTACAAAGAAGACCAGGGGCTGCTATTTTTTTAAAAAAACAGTTCTTCGATGTGAAAAAAAAGACTTAACTCATTTATGATTCTATGAAACATTTGTGTGCTAGTTGCATCTGACTAAAGCCCTGTTATGTATTTGTTTGGGCAAGTGGAAAGATACACATGACTAATGGGGACTTGAATGCATCATGTAAACCTTATCCCAGGACATTCCTATTCTAGGATTCTAGGATTCTATGATCCCCATGCACTCAGCAGCATAATTGACTTTCATGAGCCAAAAGTGAAGGTCTGAAGAAGGCTTTGTAGCTGTACAATATTTGTTTAAATGTGGTTACAGACTTCCAGTGATAACTGTGGTTGTTATTGTTATTTATATCCCACTTTTCCCCCCAGTAATGGGACTCAGAGCTGCTCACAATATCAAAAGAGCAAAAAAATTAAAAACATATAAAAGTGACACATTAAAACAGAATTAAATATTAAAATAGATTGCTTATTAAAAGAATAAGAATACAGTTAACAAGTTAAAATTGATTAAATCACTTAAAACAATACAATGCTCCAAGCTGGACCTTTAAAAAAAGGACTAGGGATCCTGATAGGGCAAAGCTCCCTGTCTTATGAGTTGCATACCTGTGTCCAATGGAATAGGGTTACAAATTCTTCTTTACCTCTTTGTTTTCAGTGCGTGTATGTCTAACATTTTTCCAGACGCTGGTGGTAAGGCTCACATACTTGGTTACATCTTTGCCCTTACTCTTAGTGTTCAAGTGACAGTTTGATCATGCCTCATTCTGTCTGCAGTTTGTGCTTTGGAATTCATACCCAAATACAATGGATCTTGTAAACAATATATGAAAAGAACAAAGACAGAAGATTTGCACTCTGTCACACACACACAAAATGGCACATTATATTAATATTTATCTGTTGTTCACCATCTTTTTCTTCAGTTAGACAGTAAGTCCTTGCCCTTAGCAGTTCTTCAGGAGCCCTAATTAGGCTTCTAGTCCTTCAGGAGGACTAATTAGGCTTTTTGGCTTCACTGGGCCTGAAGCGAGGTTACAGAATGAACATAGTATTATTGGAAACTGTACCAGGAAAGGCTAGAAGTCAAATCTGTGAGAGGAAAAACCACGTCATTATAATTCTCCCCAGTGAACACTAAGCATGACCGCACAGTGTACCACAAATGCCCTTTCCTTCTAGCTACTGGCTTATTTCATGTCCTTACTTTTTCTACTACGGAAGGAGGCTATGGCTAACAGCATTTAAATAAACCAACTATAATCAAAATATATACAAATAAGAAGAAACATGAGCAGCCAATTAGTTAAAAGCCCTTGGACAGCAATGCATGTGAAATGCCAAGGGCTTGTCTAAATAAAAAGGCGTTGGACAAGTGAGAGGAAGCCATCCTTGACAAGGAGTTCCAGAGCCTGGGAGTGGCTACCGAGATGACTCTCTCTCATCTCCCCACCAAACATGTTTCTAATAGTGTAGGAATAAGAAAAAAGCTTTCCCCTCATACACAAGTCTTAATGCCTAGCCAGGTGTATGTGGGACAATATGTTCTTTCAGACAGCTGGTCCAAAGTAGTATATGGATTTATAGGTCACTAGAACATTGAATAGTATGTGGAAACACTAATGAGTGAAGCTGTTGTGTCACAGGAGTTGCATATTCTCTGTGATTTGCTCTAAATTAGCAGTCTGATCGCAGCAATCTGAACCAGCTGAATACTTTTCAAAGGTATCTCTACATACAGCATGTAAAATGTAGCCCAAAGAGGCAATAACTAAGGTATATGTTACTATGACCAAATCTTGCATCTCCAGGAGAAAACACAGTTGGCACACTGGCTTTAACTACAGCGAGCCCGCAACGTATGTGGGCTCACCATATGCAGACTTGAAGTCATGCGATGGTGAGACCTAATATGGTGAATGGGTCTTCATCATAGGTGGAACTTGCCTTATGTGGGGTGGTGGTGGTCTGGAACGGATCCCTCGTGTAAGGCGAGGGTGCACGGTATACAAACACACATCTGGCCACCACTGAAAACTAGGCATTGGCATCAGAACTGAATCTAGGAGTATACTCAAATTCTCAATGGGTGTGTGACCTGTCCATTATAATTTGATTCCCTGTTCTGTGAGTTCACACATGGTTGACTGGAAAGCACTTTTTTCTTGTCTTTGGATTAAACTCTGCCCTCATCCAGTCTCTTCCTAATATCAGATACCAATTTAGAATTAAATGGAAAGCAGAAGTAGTGTCAAGTGTTATCAGTACATTGGTGTCTCTGAATACCAAAATTGTGAACAGCTTCTCCCAGCAGGTTCCTCTGCACAGATCCATTTTGATTTGGAAGCTGTGCTTGACACTGGTCTAGCAGGTATAACCTTGCCCTCTGTTTGTCTAGTTGTAATGAATACATTTCTATTTTGTACAGGCTGGGGATGTGAAAGATGGAGCCCTAATGGACAACTTAGACCAGGGGTTCTCAACCTGTGCTCTGAGGAGCTCTTGGGGTTCCGTGTGCACTTCCCAGGTGCTCTGTGGCCACTGCAGGAAAATGAAAGAAATAAAAATTGAATTGGGATTCAAAGCTGTATTTGTAGGAGGGCTGCTGTATGGATATTGAAGTCTTCCAGCACCAATCCTCTTGCTACTCCACTAGCTGAGAAAGGCAATTGGTTAGGTAGTGGGGGTGGTAGGAACACTGGTGGAATCTCCTTTTTTGATAATCCACTTTCAGATACACGCTTTCAAAAATGGAAAATGAAGGATGGCACACATCCACCTCAGACAAAATAGAATAATAATAAATCACTGCAACTCTGCTTTCTTGCTTCTCATGTTTCTCTTACTGCACAGAGAACCTGGGCAGGAAAAACTGCAATGGGATTCTTCC
Source organism: Urosaurus nigricauda (assembly GCA_034509955.1). Classification (NCBI taxonomy): domain Eukaryota; kingdom Metazoa; phylum Chordata; class Lepidosauria; order Squamata; family Phrynosomatidae; genus Urosaurus; species Urosaurus nigricauda. The sequence continues at coordinate 131,162,075 of JAOEGL010000005.1, read as the reverse complement.
CCCTTCTAATCTAACCAGGTCTCTGTGTACAGCCAGCTTGGTATATTCCTCCATTATTTTGTTTTCCATATTTATTGACAAATTTTAGTTAGAACTAGAATAGATTCTTTCACTGTGGATTGAAGCAGTTCTACTGGTATGACACTGTTGCTGGTGATTTATTTCTTCTAAGTGCTCAGGGTGTAGCTGAGTGTTTTATTGCTCTTCTTTAGCTTGACTCTGATTTTTGATATTAGCAGTTTATAGTCTTTACCACTATCTGCTCCTGGTTTGTTTTTGCAGAGAGAATGGAACTTCTCTATTTTCTGCTTCCAATTATGTAGTCTATTTGATTTCTATATTGGTCATCAGGTGATGTCCATGTATACAGTTGCCTTTTTGGTTGCTTGAAGAATGTGTTTGCAATGAACAAACTGTTGGCCTAGCAAAATTCAATCAGACATGCTTCCTATCTTCATCCTACGCCAAATTTTCCTACAGATTTTGTTCTGTTTCCCACTTTTGCATTCCAATCACCTATGATTAACAAGAAATTCTGTGTTAGTGTGTGATCAATTTCCTCCTGGTCTTCAGTATTAATTTGACTTCAAGGTCACTGTAAGTCAGAAATTACTTGAAGGCACAACAACAATGATATTTTATACTTTTTCTACAAACAATGTTTTGAAGGGAAAGAGGAAAGTCTCTACACTTATTGTAGTACTCTCTGTGTGAGTATACTGTATAAGAAAAAAGATTTTGCGTAAATGGCTGTAAATCATCACTGCTAAGGTTAAAGGGGGAAGAAAGCAGTCAGCACAAAACATGAGGGATGACATTTTCAAATCACCATGTCAATGTACTTGACACAGCTTTAAAGGAAATAAAGCATGACCGGAAGTTCAAATGTTTAGTCTCAAAACACATGTGGTTGTGGTTGTTTCTTAAGCTTTTGTGAGCTCAATGTTGGCCCCTGTTGTCAACTTTTACCCATTCAAAAGTGTCTGTCAGCTTGCTGTATGTATTTGGTTGATTTTTTAAGGGACTTGATGTTTCACACTAAATTTTCTTTTAAAAACTTGTGGTTTGGATACAAAAGATCAAAGGAATGGTGATTAAAAGGAAAATAGTCGTCATGATATGGGGATGTTAGAAAAATGAAATAAAACACAAAATACGTTTTCTTTTTAGCAAACATGAGAAGTGATACAGATTCCACTGATCCAAATGCCATAAAAGATCTTATAGAGGATTTGTGAAATAACACTAATAATAATTTTCCTCCCACTTACAGGTCTTTGCATCCAACACATTATATTGGAATGCTAGCATTTATTGTTCTGTTTCTGAAAACTCAGTTTGAGTTTGGAGAGGGAAAAAATATCTTGTGGATTATTAAGAATTGGGAGTGAATGGGTTGCAGAGACCAAAATTACCAAGAAGAATTTTTAGAAAGTCCACTCTAATTTTTCATTTATTGTTTTTGTTGTGTGTTTTTGAGTTGTTTCAGACTTATGTCAGCACTAAGATGAACCTATCATGGGGTTTACTCGGCACGATTTGTTCACGATCTTCTTCAGAGGTTGAGAGTGTGACTTGCCCAAGGCCTCCCAGTCAGTTTCCATGGCTGAGCACAGGTTTAAATCCTGGTCTCCAGAGTCACAGCCCAATGCTCAAAAGGATTTTTTTTTAAAATATTTGTGATGCAGTGTGCATGTTAATATGCATCAAATCGTTACTGGAGGGCACTTTACCAGGGCAAGTGACAAAACAAGGATATTTTACAGAAGAAGGTGTTTAACAAATGAGGAAACTTATAGTTTGATCTTACTTTAAGTGCTGCTGCTCATGAGTCACGTGTATTGCTTTTGTCTTTTGCATGCTGTTGAAAAATGCCTGTAATGTATAATTATTTTTCTTTTACAGGTAGAGTCACCCCTGAACAACTAAGTTCATATATCCAGCTCTTTAAAAGAAATTTTGAAGCTCTTGAGAACCACTGTGGGCTTCTGCAAATTGCACTGGCTGTTGTACAAACCCTAAAACATCCTCAGAGTGCTAAATGGGACAACTTCTTAGCCTTTGAAAGGCTACTTGTACAGGTACAGATTGAAGTGAACTCCATTGCTTTTTTTTTTTTTTTTTTTTTAGGTAGGAGTAGATAATTCCTGAGGCTTTCACTTTTCATCCTATGGTGTTTCCTCCCTTCATCTTCTTCCAAGGAGCTCACAGTGGCTGCTCCCTAGTGGTTTATCATCCCAATTTTTGTAGCATCTTTGCTAAGTTGGACAAATCTATTTGCAATTAATATATTTTGAGGCTTATTGAACTCAACAGGAGAGTTAAACATATGCTTACATTTCTTCTGTTGAAATCAACTGAGGTGGCAATTCCTACTGTATGTGAGCCGGTTTGAATGTAATGGTGTCTTCTTCCTTTATGGAGGTAGAGTCATAGTATTGAAAGTTGCCTAATTACATGATGCCAATGGTGTAAAGTATGTTTATACTATTTGCAATATTCTTTGAGCAAAGATGAAAGTACAGAGTCAGCACTGCATGAAAAAGTCTATTGAAAAAGCAATAACAGCATGTTGCACTATATTCCTCATGTGGGGAAAAGCAGAGAAAGGTCAGAAGGCAAGCAAACATTTTAAAATATATATTTGGATTGTCAGTTGTTACCAAGCTCTTTCCTAATCATATCCATCTCTGGATTTATATCCATTGCCTTCCAGCCTTAAATAGGTTAAAAATTTGAGCCAAAGCAAACTTTCCTTCCCAACATTATAATTGCTTCCCATATAGACATTCATTTTCTCGAGATAAACAACAATTATTCTGAATTACCTGATCCATAAAGATCATGTAGTTTTCTGAAGCGTGATACACAGCCTTATTTCATGCATGTGGGGCAGTGGTCGAAGAGAGTTGAGCCTTAAAGACCCAGGAGAAAAATACGTATTAAAAACTCAGAGGTCCTCTTTAATTCGCTGAAAGTATGTGTGAACTTGATGAGAGGACTAAGTAGCTATCCCAGAAATATCCATGTAGAGGAATCCTCCTCTAAATAACAACAGTTTTTATCTCAGTCCTTTTGTTTAGTTTAGTTTATCACATCTGTGCCTTGGTTTTTCTCTATAAAGAACATAAAGTAGGACATAGAAGGGGTTATGCCATTTTGATTTGGGCCAGGCTCAAAACTTCTTTAGCTTCAAAGATGGAACTACATCATGTTATTTTAGACCACTTATGGCTCTGGTCATATCTCTGCTCTGCTCCGCTCTCTCCCCTTTATATTTGTCCTTATTTTTACTACTTTAAAACAATAACTTTAGCTTGCTTTTAAAGACATTTTAAAGTGGATTACAAAAATATATTTTTTAAAAAGCTTTAAAAAGTTTTAAACAAAGACAACAGAATTGCATAAAAGTAGCTAAAACTAATTAAGGATTGCATAATACCTTGTTTATAAGATGGCCCCCCAACACATACACACCTCTGTCTTACTTGGCTTGGTTTTGCTCACTCCATATCCCTATTCAGCCCATATTAACTCACATGAATTAGATGAGAATGAGAAGTAGAAAAGTGTGTCCTCACCTCATTCTGATGGCATCCTGAATGGCTTCATTCAGGGGTTTCATGTATCAGTCAAAAAACATGAGGAATGAATTAAAAATCTGTGGAATCCCGTGGCACAGAGCTACTTAAATTGCAGGTCCCTGGTCTGGTGCCAATCAAAGAGCCATCTCTGGTCCACAGAATTTCCAGCAGAAAGAGTTATAAGCAATGGAAACAAATATAGTACATGACTGTGGCACATTGGGAAAAAATAATTGTTGGTCCTCCACATCAGGCAGCCTGAGAAGCATTATTTGTTTGTATTTGCCTTCAAGTCACATGCCAACTTATGGTGACCCTATGAATTTATAGGGTTTTCTTGGACAAGGAATACTTAGAGGTGCTTTCCCCAGTTCCTTCCTCTGAACAGTGGCGTTTCTACACTGATTGACACCCGGTGCGAGGGGGGGAGACTTCCGAGGGGACTTCCAGTGGTGTTTCCGGGAGTGGGGTTTCCAGGGAAGGCGTGCATTCCCTCTCCCCAAGCTGGCTCGGGGATAGGACAGTGTGTGGAGGACAGAGCACATGGTCATGGGAGGACTGGAGCAGTGTGTGTCCACAGAGCATGAAACGGTGCATGCGGGGGGAATGGAGTGTTGCACGCACAGAGAGATGGAGCAGCACAGGAGAACCAAGTGGTGCACGCACCTGATTGAGCAGGCGGGATGGTGCGTGGGGGGGGGGCTGACTGGGTGTTACCTCCTCTTCTGGGGTGTCACCCGGTGCCGACCATTGCCCCCAGTGATGCTACTACCTCTGAAATGTAGCCTACAACACATGTTAATTGTAGTCTTCTATCGAAGTACTAATCAGGGCTGACCCTGCCTAATTTTCAAGATCAGACAGATATGGTGTCTTTAGGTATTTAGGCAGACAGAACTATAGCACAAATTCCATAAAATAGAGTAACAATCCCTCTATCCCTCCTTTGCAAGTGCCTCACTGGGGCATTTGGGTAGGAATGGGATGGGCGATTGAGGAATTAGGAGACATATCCCAAGTTCTCCCCTTGACAAAAGTCATTAAGACAGATGAGCAAGATAGATGTGTTTCAAAACAGGTCTGAAAGACAGATTGAAATAAGTTCCATCATCTGTGTCATTCACAAATTCTTGGGGTGGTACAGCTGTGGCTACTTCAAATGAAGATTTATGGCTATCTAATGGATGTCATGGTGCTTTTGGTCCAGAAACCATGTTTTAGGAATACCTAAATACCAGCTTTTCACAGCAAAAGATTAAACCTGCCAGTTTCTAATCATATAATTGATTCTTATGCAATATGCAACATTTACACTGTTGATTGTCAATGCTTTGTACAATTTTGATTTTGTTATTTGCCTTGTGCATACTAATGGAGACATGGGACAGACATAAAATTAAGTAAAGTGCTACAGGGTTATAGTTGTCAAAGGGTATTGTTGTAGGTTTTGGGAACAAAGAAGAAAATATCTAGCTGCAGTATTTTTCTTCATATGACCATAGGTGGCTGAATTTTGTCACTGGCTGCTGTTGAATGGTTCTACCTTTCTGTGTGACACAGTTAACGTTATCTCTCTGCATCCACTTTTTCACCTGCCCTCACATCTCAATGCCTTATGCTGGATGGCCATCTGTCGGGGATGCTTTGATTTGGAGGTCCTGCATGGCAGGGGGTTGGACTGGATGGCCCTTGTGGTCTCTTCCAACTCGATGATTCTATGATTCTATGATTCTATGATTCTAAGGCCAGTGATTTGAACAATAGTCTGAAATAGAACTTTTAACTTTATAATCTTTAGTTAAATCGGCAAACCCAAGCAACCCAGCTGTACAATATGAACCAATATATCTTTGTATTTGCTGAGTTTTTGAAAATTCTGAGCATATGCTTCATCTTGACAAAACTACCTTTGTGCTTCTAGATCTTACTGAGAATCATAGAGTTTAGAAAGTGTGAGTCAGCTTGTATGACAGTTCTCGTATTCTTTTAGATAACTTTAATTTCCCATTTACCATTCCAGTTTACCTTCCAGAGTGGTAAAGCCTTTTAAATAGTTGACCAGTTGTAATGTAAATTATGTGAGCTGGATTTCAGCATATAATTGAGAATAATGGCTTTTGTATGCCTGTATAGTCTTATGTCTTCCAGAGAAAGAGATATATTTTGTCTAGATAATATGCTCTGGGAAGGTTAGAAGCTTTTAAGGCGCTTTCAAAGAGAGAACCTAATTTGGATAAGTGGTTTTATTGAATACATTCAGTCATTTTAATATCTGGTATCACATTTTGAATGACTATACTCAAGTTGTGAATCATCATCTTATCAGGATGATCTGGTGAACATCTAATTAATTTTTATAAGATATAGTTAGATTTTTGTGCTTGGAGGCATGCACTAATGCCCTTGAGTTAACCTACTGCAGATCATATTTTGAAACAGCAAATCTTCCAGAGGAAAGAAGAACATGGTTCACATAGTTTGGAGTTGCTGCCTTGCAATGGAGCTCATGTGTTTTATGCCTCAGAATTGGTTGACATCTTTATTCTTTAATAATAAGTTTTGATTGTCATCTTTGGATTTGTGAAACAATTTCAAATGCTCTCCCTTTGACCTGAATGGGAATCAGTTAAGCTTACTGTCCAATCCAAAATGCATTGGCTGAGATCCTAAGAGCTATTTCAGTCATGCACTAGAGCCTATAGATTCTGTGTAACTTTTGACCTTGCTGACCTTATGATGTATTACATACTGTTCTTTAAACTCCTAGTTTCAAAAACAGTTTGTCATGCTGGATGGAGAAGTGAATGGGATGATGCTATTTTAAAGAAAATACTGAAGTCCCCTTTGAGTAAACAGAAATAACTGTAAATTTTTTGGTTTGTTTGTGTTTTGTGGATTCTGGCCATATAATGGGGGCAAGTGTTGCATATCCTAAAATCTATATATTATTTCCTCCACCGCCACCCCCTCCTGCCCTTATGAACTGTAGATAAACGCAATTTTAACAAAACAAAAACGTCAGTGTTCTTAAAATTTATTGTGCCTTTTCTTCAGAAAACATTGTCTTCCCCCATTCCCCTAACAAAATAAAAAACAACAGACACAATCTGGAGAATTGTGGACTTGTAGAGGTGGGTGGTTGTGTCCATGGATCATTTAGTTTAGCACCCTGCTAGTGCAGAAATCCACAGATGGCCATCCAGCCAACGAAGAAGGAGATAATACCATCTTCTGAGCTAGTCCATTCCACTGTCAGACAAATATTACTATCAGGACATTCTTCCTAATGTTTGGTCATACTCTCCTTTCTTCTGTTTTGAATCCATTAGCTTCACAAACTGAGAACATGCTTTTTCCATCTTCTGTATCATAGCCTTCATATACTTGAAGGTGACTTTCATATCAGCTCACGGTTTTATTTTTTTCAGGCGAAACATACTCCACTCCTTCAACTGTTCCTCAGAGAGCTTGGTTTCTACACCTTTTATTATCTTAGTTGCCCCCTCTGGACAGAATTTGGCTAGTCAATTTGATTCTAAACTACCTCTGCCAGTTTGGTGTCATCTACACGATGAGCATCCACTGTAATTTTCCATCCAGGTAATTTAAAAAGTTGTTTATCAGCACTAGGCCAGAGCAGAATCCTGTGACACCTTAGGTGTCACTTCACTGCAAGATGAGGATGATGAGACATCAATGAGCATCTTTGGGTTCATTCTATCAAGCATTGACAAAACTACCTAACCATAGCATCTTCTTGCTTATTTGCAAGAATATTTTGGTGTGGGGAGGTTGTTATCAAAAAACCTTACTGAAATCAAGGCATGCTGTATCCACATATAATTCCTCTTATCTACAACACTTCTAATTCTGTCAGAAAAAGACATACCAGTAAGATAGTCTGGCATGACATGTTGTTGAGAAACCCACTCTTAGCAACTATGTCATTATTTTCTAAGGGCCCAAACAGACAGGCCAAATGAAGCAGCCCAGGGCCACTTTAGACAATGCACGCATCCTAAGAGGCTTAGGACTGGAGTGTGGCCCGAAGCCACTTCATCTGGCCTGTCTGTCCATGCTTTGACTCACAAATCTTCAGTTAAATGCTGTTTTCTAGAATCTTTCCTGGTATTATTCTCAAGCTGACTCTCCAATTTTTTGTCCTTTGTGAGGATGGAAACAACATTTGCTGGTCACCATACTCCAGGTACCACAACCATTTCTAAGAATTCTCTTATATTATAAATTGAGATTATAAAATCAGCATGTTATTTTAGCTACAGTTCATTTGGCTGTGGGAGAGATGAATTCACTTAAAGTAGGAAGGTTTTCATACCTCTGCTTTACCTATTTTAGGCTGCAGCCCGGAATTTCATGATTTATTCTGTTTTCAAAAGATGGAACACTGTTTTCTTATGGGAAGATAAAGTACAAGTTGTACCGCCTTCAGGTCCATCTTCTCTCTTTTATCAATTAGCACAGTGGTACATGATTACTTCTTCCCATTGTTCCCATTATATACTGTTGATCGTGTCTTCCTTTTCCTAACCCTAAAGTCTACTTTCTGCCTCCACTTGGTTTTTGCAAACTCATTCTCCTAAGGTGGTTACTTCTGCTGTTACTGGAGAAAAGGCTCTTAGCAGACCTTTCTTTCCAGTAAGAATCTCTTTCCATACAGCTCCTCAAACAGGAATCACCCTTGTGATCAGTATAGGAAGCATACTAGTCACATATGTCCAAAATCCAGTTTGAGATCACTTTAACGGCCCTGGTTCAGTGCTAGTGAGTCCTGGGAATTGTAGCTTGTTGTGGTACCAGAGCTGTCTGGCAGAGAAGGCTAAATCTCTCACAAAACTACAGTTCCCAGAATCCCCTAACACTGAGCCAGGGCAGTTAAAGCAGTCTCAAACTAGATTATTTCTGCAGTGCTTTTGGACCATATTTGCCCTTGCTCCAAATAGGCTTTATTTTCTCTTAAATGTTTTTAGACATAAACAGATCTGAACAGCTACATAATACTGTATTATGGTTTCATCTTGTCTGGTACTTGATTACCAAAGATTCTCTAAGAAGGAAAAAAATAATGACTGCTGGCAGGTTGTTGTGAGCATCCTTTTAAATGATAGGTTTAAGAGGTTTTTCATAGACTTTCCCTCTTTCTGAAGTAAATACATTTTGGGACTTTTATTGGCTAACGGTTGGGTTTGCCTCAATTTGATTAATTGGTTTTCTTTGCAAATAATTCCCATTCTTCCAGCAAAACCTGAGTACCCTACATTTCCCCACCCTGAGCTTTTTATTAAGTTTTCTCCTGGAATCTATTTACATTCAGTTCTCAGGTATAGGGAACAGAATCTTACTTAGAGATACAGAATAGTAAATTCCAAATCTAAAACATGTTGTTTTAAAATGGGAAGGGGGACCTTGCTCATGATTTAATAATAAACCTGAATTCCCTTTTGCAATTTGACTTTTGACACAGTGAGAAGTCCAAAATGAAAACCAGAGAGGAGTGAAGGTCTTGACAGAAATGTGCCTTTAATTAGCCCCTGTAAAGGACCTTTTTATGGGGAAAAATCAAGTTGAAAAGTTCACACACAGAACTTTATCTTGATTCTTGTAGCTTCTATTTGAAATCCTGGAATATTCAAACATACACCTCCATACAGTTAATGTTGGGAATGCCTATTAACATAACTTCAAATGAAACAAACCACATTCCAGCCGAACACTCCAGTTTGGAAGATTTTCATAATGTTAACAAGTCTGAAAAATAAACACATACAGATCTAATATGCATTTTATCCAAAATGCCAAATAGTGGTAATCTGTCCTTTGTAAGCAGTGATTAAAGTATCTTTAAAAATGGGTTGATAACTTAGTAGCAACACAACTGCTTGTTAAGTAACTTTTTTTGCTACTTTGGGTTTGTGGATACTGCAAAGCGCTGGCTGTTAAGAGCATGAAAAATTGTATTTGTTCTAAATATACCTACTAGCTGTCCATCTTGAACTGTGTGCTAAATGATCTTGATATCTAATGCTAAAAAGTCAAATATTTGATGTTTAGGGTTTTTTTTAAAAAAAACTTTAAACCATATGGCCAGAAGAACTACACATCTTTAAAAGGGGGGGGGAGATTTGAAGGTATGTTTCTCAAACTTCATCCTCTATTTCTATTCCTAACAAGGCAGTTTTGAACTTAAGGGATGTTTCAAAAATCGCTTGAAATGTGGATCTGCTGTCTCAGGGGGAAGAACTGAAAAAAATCCACTGGACAGCCATAAGGAATTGAGGCTGCTGAAAGTAGTTCTCTGGAACCTGATCTATATGCAAAAAAACAAAACAAAAACCTTCAAAGGGTCAGTATTCCTGAAAAGCTTGTCAATGTAGATGTAGAAGAACATGCCCTGCCCAAAGTATGTTACATCACTGTCACTTATATTTCCTCTACTGTTAATGAGTTGGCCTCCAGGCATCCTCTTGGAAGGATACATGCTCACTGATTCAACTTAAATTTCAGTGTTCAGGAAATGAAGCAATAGGTATTAGAAGTGAATAGATGAATGTGATGAATTCTGTGGCCAGCGTTTGGTCATAAGTCTCAGATATAAGAAAGGTGGCGAGGAAGATTTTACTAGTTACTTATTACCCTTAAGATAATCTCGTCTGTATCTCTGTTATTGCCAGTGCTCATAAACTAACTTTCTACTTACTTTCTTTTTAAGTTGCTATATGAATGGAATTTCATATTGCAGTGAACCTGTTCCATGATGTAGTGGGAGAGATCCTTGTGCTTGACTGTACTTGGATTTTTATCTATTTTCACTTCAAAGCAAAACTAATCCGCCCCAAAAAACTACTAGGGGAGCCACAAAAATGTCTGCAAGACATCCCTTTTTATTTAATAATTATATGTATATGCAAGTTAACTCTGGAAGAGCTTGGCAAAGTACACATAGCTGTCTTCCTGAGTTCATCTTCACAACAACTCTAAGAAATGGACCAAAGAGACAGAAAGTGATGCAATTTTTACATTTGGATGCATGTCCAATTGTCCATGGTCTTCCTCAGTGTTGAAAAGCAGCACTGAAACACTCTTTTCCCACCTTTTGTCAACTGACTAATAAAATGTGTCTGGATTGGAGGATGATGGAATGTATTAACAAATGGGTATACATTTTGTCTTTCTGTCAGTTCCCACTTCCTTGGAATCAGTAGAGGTACTGGAAAGGATGTTCACACAAGAATCCACCAAGCAGTGATATCTTTATTGGCCAACTAAAATGCACAACATACTTGTTACAAGCTTTTGAAGCGTCACTGGCTTCTTCATCAGACAAGATGCTACATACCAAACAGGAGAAAAATTGGAGATGTTAGTAAGATGGCTTGCATTGTGTTGTTTCTATCCTTAGTTAAGACGGCATGGGTATCCTTAGTTAAGATGGCATCTTTAGCAGGCTGGTCCCTCCTTCTCCTTAGTTAAGATGGCATCTTTAGCAGGCTGGTCCCTCCTTCTCTGGCCATGTGGCAATTGGGAGATTTTCAAAGTCCAGGAAATTTAAAGTCCATTTGCATACCAACAAGGACCTCTTTTGCAATCCAGTATGTCTCCATTAAAGTGAGGCCACAGGCCTCTTTGTAAACAGAGGACAATGGATCTCTTAAGAAGTCTCCATGTTTTTTGCATCAGGAACATTTTGGTAGTTGTAAAGGCAAAACGTGCTAATCCAGTGTAAATTGTAGAAGAAAAAAATTGTTTTACCTTGCTTGAAGATCCAAGCCCACTGGCTAATTCTTCTGGGTTCCTCTGTTGCAGCAACAATGTAGTATCTCACAATCCAGAAAACATGCAGGGGTAGCTGTGTTGGCCATTTTATGGGAGTCAAAACCAGACAAACAAAGCAATAACACCACCACACACACAGAAACCCACCCCAAACTGTTGTTTCTTAGTAACCAGGGTCCACATTACATTTTGCTTTTAGGAGGATGCTGCTTCAATTCGCATTTTCCCACTGGCATTATGATGTTTATTGAACGGAGTTTGTGTATTTTTAAAAATTGAATGGGAATTTGTGTCTGCATCTAATGCCCAAAACTGTGATCGGAACAAGAATGAGATCCTTGATGTCCCCCAGTAAAATATATCTGTTTACTTAATTATTTTTGTATTCTTGGGATGTTCTTTTAGCCTGTTTCTGTATTTACTAAACATTAATGGACTTAGGTTTGAGGTTTCATTGTGTAATCTTTATTTATTCCGCTTAGCTTCAAGGAATCTGAGACTGGGGAAAAGATCCCAACAGCCAATTAGCCTTACAGAAATTAAGACTAAGCATTACTGTTTGTGCTAGAACATATGCCCTTTGTCCATTATAGAGATTCCTCAGTAGACTGATTCTAGTGTCAAGACCTGGCAACGAGGGTTTGGGGTTTGTTCAGGGATTTTATTTTATTTTTTTGCACTTTCCCAAAGGGAATGAAAAGCATTTGAGATGGTGCTTGTAACCAATGCCAGTACGTTTCCTTGCTTAACACTTTTGCCAAGGGTTATCCAGCAATAGAAAGCTCCATTATATGGAAGAAAAGTGGTGGACTTGTAAACATTTGTCTGTGCAAAATCTTTTGACAGCATCTCTCCCTTTCCTTAGAGGAAATATTTTATTTCAGCAATCATGTGAATATTGCCCTTATGTTTCGATTTATTTTGTGTTTTTCTTAAAGAAATCTTTCATTCCATCCCCTCCACCCCATTGTGTTTCTGAAGCAATGGGAAGAATGTATATTTGTTATTGATCTCTGCATTGTGTGTAAAGCATGTTTCCTTTAAAAGAAACCAAGAAAAAAAAGAGTAAATTTTTGCTGCAGTTCAGCGTTATTTTTGTTGTGTTTGAAAAATTGTTATGACAAGAGCGAAATATAATACAGAGGTTTCTCAGTCTTTCCTACTTCTAGCATCTTAAGTTTTTTGTCAAGTGAACAATTTAGTGCAATACTGCCATCTACTGTTACTTTTGTTTGGGAAGCAGAATGTGCACACGGGATACTGTATTTGTTTGCAGACTTAACATCCTACATAGCCACTTCACCAAGAAAGTGAATGAGAGAGAGAGCATTTATAACTGGAAAAGTTTTTAAAAAAACAAAAGCTGGTGATTTTAATCTCAACTGTCTCAATGTTAACCTATCTTGCTTTGCATGGACACACTTGTGTGAAGCACAAGTATGTGTAGCTAATTGCTTTGTGGATGTCTTTGTTTGATAATTAGTGTTGAAACAATAAGGAGCAGAATCTTAGGCGGTTCAAAGGATTGCAGTTTAGACTGTTTCCTCCTGTAGTGGCTTTGTGTTTTGAAGAGTAAGCACAAATCCTTTTGCTTGCACAAAATCAGTTTAACGCTGTGTTTGTTGGCTTGTTCCCAAGTCAAATAAAGCCATCTTTGCAAAATCGTCTGTCTTCTTTCTACCAAGACAAAATGCTTAGTCTTAAGGATTTAAAAGTCAGTTTTGTAAGTCTGTTTGTGTTTGTGCGTTTGGTCCCTCGTGTTTTGCAACCCCAGCCCCAAAAGTAAATTCTCTTTACTACGACTTGAGCTTGTGTTTTGTTTTTAACAGCCGTTGGTGGCATTCTTGTTGGCAGTGCACCCTTTCTGTAATGGCAAATCAAATCAAACCCCACTTATCACATGAATCATTGTTAAAGTCAGCAGTAATCCACTGTGTAAAATCTACTCGTAAAAGCTGGAAGGAGGGAGTGGGGACTCAAACCTGGAACACATTAAATTAGTTCCACTATGTCCAGGGCAAGGCTCGGCATTGCTTGCTTAAGCAGGCAAAACGGAAACAGGCAGTTTATAACAAGCAGTCTGGTTTGAGAACAGTGGGGTTCATTTGAAAAAGATTTATATCCCTCACTTACATAAACATTACAAATGCAGGCTGCAAGGAGGGAGGCAAATCTTTATCAAAATCTCCCTTAAGAACTTTTTCATTGTGAATAAAATGGACAGCATGTGCTCTTGTTTGAAGATTCGCCAGTATTTGCACAATAATCTTTTTCAGTGCTCTTGGCTAATTAAAACACATTTTTTTCCACAGTGATCGCAGACCACCTACCATTAATTTTATTTTTTGTGGCTGAAATGAATGACAGAAGCAGGAGTATAGGGGACAGACAACAGAGACAAAATGATTGGTGCATTGAAATTTCATTTACAGTTTTAAAGAGACACCAACTGTACTCAGATTTATAGCTACTTGCATTCTCAGCTATTAAAGAAAATGTTGCAAATTTCTTAGTTCTGTGATGATGATAAAACAACAGCCCCTGAACAAACTTATAATATGTATAGCGTTATATAAGTTGAGAGTGTGAACTCTGAGCCCTGAAGTTTTTAATTCAAATGTCTCTTCCTTATGAGATCACAAGGATGGATCAGATACTGGGGAAAGTTACTTCAGGGGACTAGGATTTCCAGAATTTCTGATCATTATGGTGATTCTAGGAGCTCTGTGTGTGTGTGGGTGAATGAGTGAGTGTGTTGTCAAGTTATCTGTCGACTTATGGCAACCTCATGAATTTCATAGGGTTTTCTTAAGCAGGGATTCTTATGAAAGGAATATTCACAGCTGGTTCTGCCAGTTCCTTCCTTACTGTAGTTTGTTCCATAAAAATTACCTTTCTAAACTCTGGGATAGACATAAAGAAGCACCCTTCTTGTAGCACCAGCCTCCCATCTGCAATGTAGAGATAATATGCCTTACTTTAGCACATGTTTGCAAGGATTGCCATGTGAATGTCTGTGAGCATTTGGCTGGGTTTTGGTTCCAGTAGCCCCTGTAGATACGAAAATCTGTGGATGTTCAAATCCCATTCAATAAAATGGATAGTAAAATGGTGATCCCTATATAAAACTAGCAAAATCAAGCTTTGCTTTTATGGAATTTCTATATATTAAAAATATTTTCAAGCCATAAAAGCTTGACTCCATGGATAAAAAAATCTGTGGATATGGAGGGTCGGCTATGTATTGTTGCTCCCTTATTTTGCTCAATTTATCAAATGCCAGTGCACTAACCAGTTGATTATGGCAATGAATATTTTTAATATCCAAGCTATCTTCTATTTGCACATTATGTAACATTTATTTGTAAAAGCATCCACTGGACTTGAATTCTTTGGAAACCCTGGGTGGTCAAAAGAGATGTGGATGAAAATCTTCCAAACCGAGCCCTGAAACCAGTATCTGTGGTTGGCACTTATATGATATTCTTATCACCATTGATACTCCACCTTCCCACTATGTCAATTTGCTTTGTCTTCCCCTGCAGATCAACAATTAATGGACAAGTTGAGGTAGGAAGCACTCTCTGTTAAAACTGTTCTTTGCAGCCAGGTGAGTGGCAACAGAATAGACTGAGGTTGCCCCTTTAGTAGTGAAACCTGTTGGCAATTATAATTATTGGAAACCCAAGGCATGTCACTGGTAGGATGGGATGGAGAGAATGTTTTTGTATGTGGTAAAATCTGTACAAGCACACTTACCAACATTAAAAGATTATAACATTGTTGTACAGTGCGCCTTCGCCATATGTGGGTGCATATCCAGCTTCAAGCTTACGCTGAAGCCATGCGAAATGCGAGCGTGCGCCCCATTGTTTTCAATGTGGCATGAGCATATGCAGAATTCCCCTTACGTGGGAGGATCCGGAACGGATCCTCTGAGTGAGGGAAGGGCCCACTGTAGTTCTTTATAGGTAATATCTTATCTCCATGGTGTTTGCCAATAGCATGAACAACTCATATTATTTGATAGTTCCTTGATTTCCTCTTTAAAAAGTTTCTCAATCAGTTATATATGCTGGACTTCAGTGGTATTTATTTTCTTTCTTTCTTGGCTTAATTTATATCTCATCTTTCAAATTAAAACAGCATAAAATGCAGTAAGATACATAGTGGATCACTGAAAATAAACGATGTTTAGACAGTTTCAGACAGGATAGTTGTATTCGTCTGTTGTCTAGTTACATTACTTCAGAGAGGGTAGCTGAGTTGCTGCAAAAACAAAGTATCTGTGGCACCTTAAAGACTAATTTTATTATGGCTTGAAGTACTTTGTTATCCATGAGATGTTATCATCCGCAAAAAGTTGTGCCTCATTTGGCAGATTATTATACATATGCTTTGATGGGGAGGCGTGGAGGATTGTAGACAATGGGTTGAGAACTAAAAAGCAAAAAGTACCAATAATGATAATTAGTAGTGATTAAACAATAACAAATAACAGTAACAAATAATAGTTGGATGTTAACACAGATATGCTTGCATGTTTGAGCTAATTAATACATGCAAAGTGGTTCTTAAAAACAAGAGAAAGTACAAAATGATTTGACTAGTTCTTTTGTTCAAGAATAATTCTGGAATGTTCTTCAGCCAAAGGACTTCATTCTTAAGCAAAAGAACTCCAAGGAGCCAGTTTCTAATACAGGTAACCAAGAATTCATTGAGATAGTTAGTTCTGTTCATGGATGCATTATGTTAACAGTATTAAAACAAAGCTCAGTCACATCTTAGAAGACAACTGGTAAACCAGAATCATATCTAGCTATTGCTCTTATAGGATCCCGGATGCAGTTTCAGGACTGCTTCAGCATTTGTCATTCATGTTTTACAATGTACATGTTTTATAAGTGGTTTGTGTAGTATCTGCTGGTATTTCCCACCAGACAGGCCCACAGTCACCCCAATATTTTACTTTGGTTGCTTTAAATTTCACATTGTATCCCCCAAATATTGTTCCAAGTGATTTATGGCAATGACAAAATGTATACAATGTATAACTTTTTAAAAAAGAGTAGCATTTCTATCCCCTGTAACATAATAAAGTGTTAAAACACAATACAATAAATGAACAATAACAAAAATTCCTCTACACAGCCTTTGTCCTTTTGTAGGCCTGAGACACCAAAAGGGACATTGTTGCCTGAAACCACTATCCTTTTGACAGCAGTGCAGCTCTGGATTCATTGTTTTGGTTCCTTTAGGAGCTAATCCTTCTGAGCATCCAGCATTTACATACCAGTTCAGTACCTTTTCAGACAGTTGCTGCTATCTGGCTTTGTAAGCACTGAACTGATTGATGGTTAATTCGTGGACAAACTGATGGTTGGACTTGTTACTTTAACTGCAATGGGAATTTCAGTGCTATAACTTTTGATGGTATTCCTGTTTATAAAAGACAGATTTGTTTTATGTCCCTCTCTGTGTGTGTATATGTGTTTCATTCTTAAAAGTTTCAGCATCCTATTCCTGTTGGTCCACCACCAAACCAATAAATTATAGCAAAATAGCTGTAAATGTGTGTGTACCTCTAAATAGCTGCAAATATAGTGATGTATTGCCTAGTGCTGCAACTTGAGAAAATTGCTGAAGTATCTGTGTGTGTCTGTGCCTGTGTATGCACACACTTGTATATGTTTTGAGAGGTTTGGCATCTGGCAATTACAGGTATTTAATTTGTTACTAGAGAAGGGTCATTTGTGTTTAAGCCTTCCATTTATGGCATAATAAAATCAACAGGACAATCTGACAGGTTCCACTGAGAAGAAACCAGAACAATCAAGAGGCTGAAAGTTTAATAAAGGCAGGAAATTGCCACTCAAAAAGGGAGGAATTCTCAGGAGGGTGGAGTGACTGGGAGCCAAGGAAAGATATTGCAAAGACTTTTTGTAGCACCATTTTCTGTAAAAGAACTGAGAAATAAGTATTCAACATGTCAGTAGCACAACCTAATCTTACAGCCACCTTGCTGTCTACTTCACTGATGGGTTTTGGAAAATGAAAGAAATATATACTGTTATCCCTATGGAATAATTCAGTTTAACTTAAGCAGGGACTAGGAAATGTAACTGATTTTGCACATTGGCAGGAAAATGTTGGTGTTTTCACTGTTGCATAGGAAACTTTCTATTCTGTAGTTGTAAGGATATGGTACAGGTTGAGTCTCCCTTATCCAGAATTCCAAAATCCTAAATATTCCAAACCCAAAACTTTTTCTATGGGTGGCTGATATGGTGACATCTTTGCTTTGTGATAGTTCAGTGAACACAAACTCTGGACTGAAACAGACAACCCAGAAATGCCGGATTGGGGCTGCCACAGACCTGCATGCTGTGCCACCGCAGTAACCTCACACCATGCCCCCAACCTGGCATTTTCCCAGTGCAAAAAGAAGGAGCAGAAATGTGGGTTTGTGCAAAAGAACATCTTCTCAACAACCAAGGGTGTTATGCAGAAAACAGTGGGTTATTTACATATACATTTTTGCACCAAAACTGCTTAAATTCGGCTTAAATTCTGAAAACTGCTTAAATTTTTTTTTTTTTTGGTACACAAGCGCAGTTCATATTTCTACTTTGCATATATCAGAAGTAGGCAAGCAGATCACCTAAATTGTTTTTAATTTTAGAAATAGACAGAAAGGGTTCTGTGCAAAGCTAGGGAAGAACAGAAACAGAAAAGTATTGAAGGGTGGGCTTAGGTGGGAAGATGAGAAGCTCTGTCTTAGCTCAGCATGTCTAAGACAGAGCTTCTCATCTTCCCACCTAAGCCCACCCTTCACACATAGCCTGTGTGTCTGTGTTTTTTTGCCCTTCGGATGAGCTGTTTAATGGTGTAAGGCTCTAAAGTTAAAAGCTGTGAGTGTTTTCTTCCACTCAATTCTGTGAGGAAACATGTTATTTTGTAAAATAATACTGTTGCCTTACTTTTGGAAAATATGTATTGCTTCCCTTATGTCCTCCCATCCACCAAAATATAGTAAGCAAGCTGACATCGGTGTTTCTCATTTAGGGTCAGCACATTATTTGGTAGCTCCAGTTTAACAGAAAACAGGCCAGTAAATAGAAAAGCATAGGGGAAAATCTTCATACTACTACTACTACTACTACTACTACTAATAATAATAATAATAATATGGGAAGACAACATGGCCGAAAGTTGTCATGGTATGATTCACCTTGAACAGTGTGACTTTTTCCAAAGGCTGTGGGAGGCTTAGAACTGACCTTTTAAAAATTATTTTTACTGGCCCCCTTGATGATAGATAAACAAGGTTAACCCGAGGCCTACATAAGCAGCAGGAAATTTGGGTGACAGATAGTTACATTTTAAAAATGTACATTTAAAGGCTGTTCAATCAATTTAATTGATTGATGTGTAACAACACTGAGAACTCCTAAATCATTAGGAGTGGTGGCTAGTTAATGACAAAGTGCTAGAGGGTTTTGTAGAGACAAATTTCCTAATTCTCTGTGGTGTTTGCCTTCTTTCTAAATGAATTGGCTTATTCCCTGTTTTCATTTGTGCTACAGCTCAG
Source organism: Urosaurus nigricauda (assembly GCA_034509955.1). Taxonomy (NCBI): domain Eukaryota; kingdom Metazoa; phylum Chordata; class Lepidosauria; order Squamata; family Phrynosomatidae; genus Urosaurus; species Urosaurus nigricauda. The sequence goes on along the minus strand of JAOEGL010000005.1, from coordinate 131,143,109 downwards.
CTAGCTTGTTTACATAAAACATTCCTGTTTAGACATGACAGATTTTTTCTTTTGGTGAATGTATTTGAGTGAAAGGGCCATAACCCAGTTAGAGTCCATAGTTTACATGCAAACAGTTACAGTTGCAATATGTGACATGTCCAGAGAGTCACTGCTGGCTGGTGCAGCCAATGTGAAATGGCCCAATAGTTTGATTAAGTATGAAGTTCCTTCCTATGCATAGACTATAGCAGTTGTTGTTGTTGTTGTTGTCGTATGGCTTCTGACTTATGGTGACCCTAAAACGACCCTATCATGGAATTTTTTTGGCAAGTTTCTTCAGAGGAGGTTTGCCATTAGCATCCTCTGAGGCTGAGAGAATATGACCATCTGTGTTTTTCTGTGCAATTATGAGCCTCTCTTTCTATTCAAAAAGTGTGGATTGCAAGGAGCAACAATGTTTATGCTCATACACTAACACTAAATTAGTATTTATTTTCTTTCTTATTATAGCACTACCTATTTATTTACTTATTTAATAAACTCCCCTTTCATTAGTTATTCCAAGGGTATACATAAACAACATGAACAGAAATAGACTCATTATAAAATATCCAAGCAACATAAACAGAAATGTACTCATTATAAAACAGATTAAAAAGCATTATAAAATACACATACATTAGATCAGAAATGAGACATGAAACAGATAAGAAAAGGAAGAAAAACTCCATCAGCCATTAAAAATAATTAAGCACAGCCATTGAAATGACTTCCAAAAGCCCCTCCTTTTGACCACTCTGTGTACTATTAAAGGGATGGGGAGGAACTTCACTTGGGAAAAATGTCAGAACCTAGGTACATCCATGAAGTTGTCCTCCCTCTTTCCCAGCTCGGCTTGTTTCTTGGGTATTTGGGACACACAGGAGTTGCACTGGCCTGTGATGATGATATCAGTGAGCAAACAGATTCATACAGGACAGAGTTATCCTTCAGATATCATGACCCCAAACAATAAAGCACTTCGAATACCACCAGCAGCATGTTGAAACCACTTGGAAAGTAGTGTAGGTTTTTTCAATCAGGTAACCACGTGCTCCCAGTATGTGGACCCCATGAACAACCTGAACAAAGCATTCTGTGCTAATTTGCAAGTTCTGAACACTCTTCAAAGGCAGGCCTGATTCTATGAAACATCTTGCATATGTCAACCCGGAGGCGCCTGCTATTTCCAGAAACAGGCTGTATTCCTCATTCAAATCTATTCTCCTTTTTGGAAAGCTCAAATCTGCTTATAGAGCATCCAGTGTTTTTCCACTGACCCAGAATGTCAAAGCTTCAACAATACTGTCACACAGGATACTCCTAGGGCAAGTCTGGCACCTATTGTGTGTCCAGGGACAGTTTTCCACCTTTACAGCTCTCTGGGGACTTCATGGATTGCCAAAAATGCCAAACAAGAAACCCCAGAAAAGGCAGAAGTCAATTTCTAGTTTTGGTGGAAAGGGTGTATGGCATACAGAATCACAGAGCCATAGTATCGGAGAACTGGAAGGGACTGTCAGAACCATTTGGTCCAGCCCCTGCCATGTAGGAATACAAAACTAAACACTCTTCTGAGAGGTGCCCATCCAACCTCTGTTTAAAGACCTCCAAAAAAGAAGAGTGTACCACCGTCTGCAGCAGTCTATTCCATTGGTATAGAGATGTTACAGTAAAGTTTTTTCTAATATATCTTTTATTGTAATTTGTCTGTGGAGCAGCAGAAAACAAGCTTGTTCCATCTTCTTCATGACATTCAGGGGGAAAAAAAGCTTTTTCTACATGACTTCAGATATTTAAAGACAACTATCATGTCACATAGCTATACCGGAAGGATGTGAATATATTCTGTGCAGGCACAGTAAAACCTATTTGTGTGATTCACACAGACCCCTAAGGAGGAGGATACTGACAAGCTAGAATGTGTCCAGAGGAAGGTGACTAAGCTTATCAAAGGGGTGGAAACCAAACCCTATGAAGAATGACTTAGGAAGTTGGAAGATGGAAAGGTGACAGGTCAAACAAAAGGAGATGAAGAAGACATAACAGTGAACTAAAATTGATTGAACAGAACAAAGCCGTAGTGAAAACCAAAAGTAAGATTGCTACCAACATTCCTAGATGCTGCCCACAGGGCAGATGAAAAGGAACTGAAGTAAATAAGCAGGAATGAGGGATATATATATATACCACAACCACCTTTTCGTCTGCCTTTTGAGCAATAGCAATAGCAATAGCAAGTACGTTTCTATACCACTTTTCAGTGCACTTAAGCACTCCCTAAGTGGTTTACAACTGTAAGCTAATTGCCCCCAACAAGCTGGGTATACATTTTTAGCAGTTCAGAAGGATGCAAGCCTGAGTCAAGCCTGAGTCCCTGGCTGGTATTGAACTCACAACATGCGAGCCACATCTAGGAACTTTGGTAGCTATCTTACTTTTGGTTTTCACTGTGCCCTTGTTCTGTTCAACTGATTTTAGTTCACTGTTAGGTCTTCTTCATCTTCTTTCAAGCAGTGTGAGGAATGTGGAGCAAAGCTCCCTGGCCGTGATGGCCATTCCTGGTGCCTGTTATGTCTTGAAGAAGGGTACAACGTGCATACTTGTGTCCAGTGTAAAGCCTTCACCTTTTATGCTCAGAAGAACTGGGAATCAAGGATCAAAGCCCTGTTATACGAACAGGTGCTGAAGCCCCCTAAATCTCCAGTGGCAACAGTGTCTGTTCCACCCAGACCTTTATCCAGGAGTGTTCCAGCCCAACAGGCTGAAAAGTGGCATCTCAAAGCAGAGGATTCTTTGAAAGGTGCTAAACAGAAGGCCTTGCTTTTGACACGTAGTACTAAGAGGCCCGGCTCAAAGATACAGTGCCTGACTACACTTGACGCCGACTGATCAGTACTGGCACACCAACATTTGCCTCTCAAACTGTCCTGAACAGGAAATCAGTGGGATCACGTCCAGTAACAACAGAGACCTCATGCTTGCTGCCCAGTGCCCACACTCCCCACCAGAGGCTTTGGGCAGAGAATTCCCACTTATAATGGGATGCTCATTAGAGGTACCCTCCTTCTCTTTACATGGAGAGAAGAAGAAGAAACACTCAGAGATCACAAAGAAGAAGGACAGGTTGCTTACCTTTGAGTGTGTTTCTTTGAGTCATCATCTGTTAATTTGTATAAACCTGCCCATCCTCCCCTCCTAGTGTGTCCTGACCTTTGCTCCTTGGGCTGCTGCTATGAGGCACCCTTTGGAACTGAAGTAAATGAGTGGGAATGGAGGATATATATGGGATGGACGGAGGTATACCAGAAGGTTGTTAACATGCTCTGCACAGGTGCAGTGAAACCCGTTTGTAAATTCACAGATGACCACAGTTCAACCTGTCCTTGAACTGTGGTGCCCAAAACTGGACACAGTGTTCCAGATGAGATCTGGCCGAAATAAACTAGAATGGCGCTACTACTTTTGTTTGAAAACCAAAGAATAAATTGTGCAAAAATAATCCAAATGGTTGGCAAATTTCAACAACCTTTGCCTGCACACAAAATACTGCCATGGCCATTATATAACCCTTTTGTATTAGCTTGAGTATACTTTTGAACTAAAAGACCTGTTTGTGTTTCTCCAGTGAATAACTTTTTACTTTTTCTTTGAAAATGTTGGGGTGTTGCTTTAGGTATAATGGTCTAAATGCCTTTAAAAGCTGTTTTAGTCATAGGCCTCTTCAGTCATAGGCCTCCCCAGGATTAGGGACTTGGTTACAAAGCCCCAGTGATTCCTGAGTTCTCATCGATATCAATAAATAGATGCTGCTCTTAAAAGTGAAAGTGCTTAGAGTTCAAACCTGGGCCACGTTTTACAGCTGTGACTGGCGCTGTTTCCTCTCTATTTTTAACCAACAGCCAAAAAGATTCAGGTGCAAGGACTGAGGCATTGGTTGTAACACAATCCCTTTTTCCCTCTGGAAGCTTTGGTAGGCCATTAAAAAGTTCTTGAGCACACTCTTTTTCACTTTCTAGATAACTTTAAATATAAAATTAATTTAAAACAAAAAAATAAATAAATTGAAAGGTGGTACCTACTTCATAAAAACTAATTTTTCCCTGTAATGTTAGTTGCCATAACTTTTAGATCCAGATACAGGCTTCCAGTTAAAAGGGCATTAGTGATGGAACAGTCCCAACATCTTAGGACAGTCAGACAGTCCTCCCCCCAGTCTCTAAACTGTTTTACAGAGACTTTAGCAGAGACTTTTAAGGAGGCAACGGTACTCATTTTAAATTCACACGCAGTGGAACAAAAAAAAATGTAAGCATATTTTCTGGCAGATCTGAATTTTTCCAAATGTGATGAAGTATTGAACATGGTCGCCATTTCAAAAATGTCTGATCCTTGATTATAGTCCAGTTTTGCCACTCAAAATTAAGTAACTAGGTTTCAAATTGATTAGTCCTATATTTTCTTCAGCTTCTGTCCCAGAAATCAATATCAAACACTGGTCTATGTTAGGATGGGATACCAAATTTCAGGGTTAACACAGTGTCTGGAATAGACAAGTGACATAATAATGGAATTCACTTATAAAACAGATTGGAAGAACAATTGTAAAGAAAATGAAGCAGTATCATATATAAGCATTTGAAATTAAATTTAATTAAATTTAAATTTTCTTGGTAAAATATATTTTTTCTCACACTGTTTTTCTCTACTATTTATTTTCAGAGTATTGGGGAGTCAACATTACCTAGTGTCCTGAACCAATTGCTACCTATCATCAAGTCTCATAATAATAGGACAGATAATGATTATACTCCTGAAGATCTCCTGGTGTTGCTGGTTTATATTTACACCATTGTTGGAGAAATTAAAACGGGAAAAGAGTTGGATAAGGCTGAAGGAGAAGTAAAGGAAGCCCTTGTCCAATCTATTTGTAATGAACCTGAGCTATCTACCTTACTGAAGAAAATAACAGGTAAGTGTACATTTCTTGAATCCCTTGCACAGAATATAAATTATCTTTCACCAGGAGACCCCTGGTGAAAGGGGTTGTTTGCACTGGCCAAATGAAGTTTGAAACCATACAGTTTTAGAGGATGTACGAGGTGAAACTTGGATGAATTCGACACAAAGCCATGCTAAAAAATGGAGGAAAAGACATCCAGATACTTCAACTTAAATTTTTAAAAATGCACACCATTGCACTGGCATATAAACAGCATGATGTGAGTGTGGAAATCTGAGAAAGCAAAAATATGAAAGTACGACAAACAGGGCGAGTCACCAATAATGCATTGGATATAATTAGAACATATCCAAACCAGACAGTTCAACAGAGGCGCATTAGGAGGAGCAGTGAAATGGGGCATCTATGGGGGGCCTCCATGACTATGCTTTGCCAATGTGTCACTGGGCACACTAATATACTGTAGTGGTGGTAATTCACACATGTGACTGTGTGGTCAAGCACACCACCAGTCATGCTGGGAGTCTCATGGGATAGTAGCTGGACAAGATAGGGGAGATAATTGGTGCTGTATGTGCTATGGTGTGCAAGCATTGTGGGTAAGGCAAAAAAAAATTGCAGCCCTTTGCTTGATGCAGTGCAGTGGAGACTCTCTGTAGGTGTTCAAGTCACCTTGGGAGCACGTCATGCAGACAGATGATGATGACTGAAATCAGGAATGTGTGGAGAAATTCAGGGGTTTTATTTTAAAGGGTAGTTTTTTTCCCTATGAACTGATGGTCCTTCTCATCATGCAAGCATTTGCATCTCCTCCTCTTACCCCAGTCTCTCCTGCCCCTATATGACATGCCATACTGTTCCAGGCCATCCTCCAGGCCTCAGGCTTTCTCTGTTCTGAGGATGTAGGAGTGCATCTTGACGGGGAAGACAGCCTATATTGTAAGCAAAGTCTACTCACGGTATTTAGGATCACACTCATGGACTTGGTGCAAATAATTTTATATCAGATATGAAATATTTGGTAAAATACAATTGGTTACATTGATCTACTAAAACACTTTTCTTCCATTGGCCAATGTAAAGTTGTCTTTGAGCAGTAAAAATTAATTAAAAAAAGCATAGCGAGTACACTGCTATCTTGTGCACTTTACAAACTGTTATCTTTGGCACTGCCAAATAGAAACTATGGCCTGAAACAAACGGGTATAAAAAGCTGGCTTCTGTGTGGCCCAAACTCAGCCCCAAAAGGAGCAGAAATTTTCTGCTCTCTGCCCCAGTCCATTTGGTACCACGGCAGAGGCAGGCATTGGGAGCACAGCATTTGGTCACCATGATCCTGCAGATCTCTAGGTGGGAGCAGCCTCTGGCTGCTCCTTCCTGGCCATCTGTTCTGCCCCAATGTCTAAAATGAAGATAGAACACAATAATGAAATATCATGTGTGTTCACTGATTAGAAAGGAAGCAAAATAAAATTATGTGAATGTGTTTTGTTATTCTTGAAATGACTTGTGTGAGACAAAGTGGCAAAAGTCTATAGATGTCATTTGCTCATGCTTCACATGAATGATTAGCCCTACATAGTAACATATCAGAAACAGAATAACAGGAGGTACGTGTTATAAAACAATTCCACCTTTCCCTAAACCTTTGGATGTGTTGAAGCACAACAGAGGAAACAGAGCGTTTGTATAATTCAGTTGATAGTATTTGGGGAAATGTGGGATCCATTTTACTTACAGGCTTTAAGCCCGCATAGTTTACCTGCAGGCTCATATTGTAACTTCAGTTAAATTTCCATAAATGCTTTCTATTTCTATTAAGCATTCAGTTGTATCATGCATGATGAAATAATGAACACATTTGAGTACAACTAATATTGAATTTTCAATATTTGATAATGTTATTGAAATAAATCTTTGGAGAAATTTGCATGTTGCCCAAGAGTCAATGCCAAAATCAACATTTTGCATCAAAATAGGTTTTGCTTGTATATTTCAAGATACTTTAATTTAGAATCTAAATGCTATGTTTGTTTTGCTTGCCACATGTTCTAATCATCTAAAATTGAGATGATTAGAGAGCATGTGACAAATAACACAAATAAGCCACTATTCAATTTTTCCATAGTATCAAAATTTGATTATAACAACCTTTAAATCCTGCAAGACATAAAATAGTACAGCATCCAATATAGCTGTTTGTATGAGAGATACAAAATAAACAACTGCTGTAGAACATAATACAGATGTTATTTAATAGCATGAACTCATGGCAGAAAAATGTCTGGTGTACATGAGAACAAAAGCAAAGCCATCCTGTATCACTTTTCTGGCACGTTTAACAAAAATACTGTTCCCTCTATTGTGCCTGAACTACAGACTTCAGAGAAAATGTGAGCAATCACTTTTTTTTTTTTTTGGTAATTTATTTCCAAATGTTTATGGATACTAATCAGTTTACTTAATAATCATAAACAACTACATCAACTACAAACATCTATGGTAGTATTTAGAACTGGTTTGTGTCTGCATGCACACACACTTAAGTAACACAATTCCTTAGGATTTCTTTAAAATGACGGATTTCCTAATTGCATGCTAGGATATTACTACATTTTATTATCATTTTTATTTAAAAGTTTTATAAGCCACCTTTAGGGAAACTAGAAACACAGTAAGCTGCATTATACTGCTTTATCCATCTAGTCTGGTATTATAAACACTTAAATGGCTGCAGTTCTCTAGGGTTTTAGGAAGGATTCTTTGTCCTACCTGGAGATCTTTGCTATTCCCTTATGGTCTCTTGTTTAAGTAGTAACTAGGACCAACTGTGCTTAGCCAAGATCTCAGGAGATTTTGAACCCAAGACTTTGAAGGACCCAAAGGGCTTCAGGAATCACAAAGATAGGGTACAGGGCCTGTGTGTGACCACACTTTCCCTGCTCCTGATGGACACAATTGTATCTATTTGCATTCTAATTGCATTATAAATCAAGGTAAGCCGGTGAGTCTTTAAGACCTGTTTAATGTCTTGTAATGAGTCTTGCAGACATCTTTGGGAACAGAGTTCCACAGGTGAAGATCATTGTTCAGAAGCCCCTGTTGCTCATGTCAGCCATCCTAAGTGCTCTTGCAGGTGGGTCCACAAATAGGTCCCATAAACTGATTTCAGACTGTAGGTAGATTGCCATGGGTGAAAGTAGAAGTGGATTGCAGCTCTATGTTGAATTTCCCTATTTCATTCCATTCCACTAATTCATCTTACTCTTGTCTTGACCTTATTACTACATGCATTTCTCCACCCCTGCAAGCAACAGCCAGAGATGAGAAATGAGTTGGAGCAATGTGTACCATAATGAGACATAGATATATTGAACCAAATGTGTTCTTAGTGAATGTTTAGTTCTGACCTCACATCTGTTTATGGGGAGGGGGGCAGTACCTTGGACATACTGTTGGCAAATGCATTCTATCTTTCCATAGCTGAATGCAGCTGGAAGTGTCTCAACTGGCAACACTGCAGAAACAATATGGTTCAACATTGTATTAAATCTTCAGAAATGCCACTCAAAACACATTAGGATAAAGACACTGATGTAGTTACCTAATGAAGGAATAATTTAACATATGGAAACTGTAGTGTTCGAGTCTTGAAAATGTAAGCTGTTGAATAGATACAGACTTTTTTACCCCTGTCCAGCTAGATGCATATGTTCTAGGTAGATCCTCACACAGGATTGTATTTGCAGTTTCTGATATTCCAGAGCCCCATGGAGTAGCTGATGCAGTGCTCATGTAGGCCTCTTCAGATAGGTTGAAGTAGCTCCAAGGCTGGCCTGATATATTTTGTTGTTTAAGTTACTGAAGTTTAAGTTACTGAATCCAGCTACTTCAGCAGTGGCTTTGGGACAATATTCTGTATCACACCTAATACAGTGTGCCTGCGCCATACATGGGTGCGCCATACATGGCTTTCAGCTTACGCTGAAGTTGCACAATGGAAGTAGCAATGATGTGAATGCCCATGGCACGCAAGCCCCCGCCACATGCACAACCCCCATTGTTTTCAATGGGGCTCGAGCATATGTGGTATTTCCCTTCTGAGGGTTATTTCAGTTCTTCCAAATGATTGATTTGGCCATACTCTAGGCGTTCTGACAGAAACAAGGATGTAGCTATGGGGAAAGAGGGAATGAGGGCATTGCATCGCCACATAAGAATTCTGTCACCCATGACATTTTCCTTCAGTTCCCAAATTTCTAGGATTTCAGTAGTGTAAAACTCCAGTTTGGCATTTAGAAATACAGTCCAGGCATCCATAGAAAAGGGACAGGCACAATTACCAAGAGAATGCAAACACATATTAATGAAAGAAAGTGCATACATATCACTTTGAGAGCACTCCCTACTGCACATACCTTCATTAGCATGACTGGGCTGTTATTGGCCCCTTGTGCTAATTTCCACCCTCATCTTTAATCCTTTCTCCCTACTCTATGCCCTACCCAGCATGCCTTTTGTTTCTGTGTGTATGTGTGCATGTGTTTGGTTTTTTAAATACAATTCCAGAGGTATGCAAATGCGGTTTAACAAAACAAACAAACAAACAAACAAACAAAAAACAGGGGGGGAGAGAAAATGGGGGAAAAAAAACCCTAGCCATTCTGGAATAACAAAGGAGAGCATGGACAGGGGAAATGAGGAGACTCTGACACAATGGACTCTTTCAGACATGGGAAATTGGAAGTATAATCCAGGGGCAATCCAATCACAATCATGGGGTTTCCTGTTATTGCGAATTAAAGCTTCTCACGTAATTTCGAGCAAAAGGGAAGTCATTCCGAATGCAATCATGGGTTTCACGTTATTGTGAATTAAAGCTTCTCACACAATTTCGGGCAAGGCGGGGTCATTTTCAGGTAATGGGAAGTCAATCTGAACGCATTCCGAATGCAATGGGGATTCATGTGAATTCACTAAACTAGCAAATTCATCTGAATACTGTCGGGGATCCTTTGATGGAGAGTTCCTGCATGGCAGGGGGTTGGACTGCATGGCCCTTGGGGTCTCTTCCAACTCTATGATTCTATGATTCCAACTCTATGATTCCATTTGAAGTTGGGAGAAATTCCTCCCATGTGAAAGAGTCTAATGTGACTGTGCAGTCCTGGAATTGCCACAGGAGTAATTTATCACATCTGAGGACTAACACTATACCAGCACTATTGGGAACTTATTGATGGGCTTTTCCATCAATGGCAAGTTGCAGGCTAACCATGCTTTCAAGACAAGGCAGTGACGAGAAGAATTCAGTGTCATGCAATAGGTATCACCAAAGCCACTATGATCAACCTTTTACGGCAGTTTCAGAGCCATTTGTGATAAAGTCACTTACTGGATTGGTTTGGAAAGTATCAGGAACTGGATGCTTAACTGCATATTGTTTGCATGTATATGGTTTAGCTGGGTAATTTTTTTAATATGAAATGTGTTATTGCCCTAATAAGCTATGCTTATACACTTCTGTTAATTTGAGTGGCTGTGTTCAAAAACAAAGGGACAGAAGGACAAATACCTTCTTATATTGGCATCACTTTAAAATGCTACGTGCAGTATAGTTCTGTAAGATATAGTTGTTTGTTTATAGTAGGCTAGTCCAGTATAATGGACAGCTGAATGTCTGGGTTTTCTCATGGTTTTAATTTGTAACAGATTTATATTCTTCATCACCTTTTCCAGCAAAAATCAAGAGCAAAAGTTTCAGCCAATCATTGTTGTAAACTGTAATGGCAAACAGCATTTTTCAGTTAAAAGATTTTCTTTGGCAGCTACAGAAGAAAACAGGAAGTTTAAAAGTAGTGCCTGAAAATTGTAACTTACATTGATTTTGAAACACCTGTCCACAGCTGAACACCATTGTAAAACAATGTGAAAATGTTAATTTAAATCCACTTTATCCCCATCAACTGCAGCTGTGGTGGACTCGGAACATAGGGCCATAACTGAGGAGAGAATATGCCAGAGTTCCTAGTATTACCATATATACTCAACTATAAGTTGATCACATGTATAAGTTGAGAGCAGGTTTTTGGGCCGAAATTACGGATTTTGATATGACCCGTGGATAAGCTGATGGTAAAATGTAGGGGCATGTAACAGAGGATCTGAAGGATGAGATAAAGGAAAATGATGTCAAAGAACTTAACAAAATTCCAGCAGGTGTAACTGTTTATGCTCATACTGATGGTTGGATGAATGAGAGAGTGGGGAGGGAGGTCAGTGTCACTGCTTCCAGACAAATTTTGCCTTTCACCAGAAGATGGTTCCTTTTTTAAAAAAAGTTAAAGTACAGTGCTTATATTGACCCATGGATGAGTCAATTTGGATTTTTGGGGGGTAATTTTTTTGACTTACACATGAGTATATACATTAATATGCTCTGCTTCACCATCACCATCTCACAAACACAGAGTGGAAAAAAAACAGTGGACAAGCAATTTGAAGGCCTAAAACTACAGACTCGGGTTCAAAACACATTGCAGAAATAATCCAGTTTGAGACCGCTTTAACCATCCTGGCTCAATGCTAGGGAATTCTTTGAACTGTAATTTTATGAGACATTTACCCTTTAGGTCCTGAGAGCTCTGACAGCAACAAACTACAATTCCTGGGCTTCCTTAGCACTGAGCCAGGGCAGTTAAACTGGTCTCAAACTGGATTATTTCTGTGTTTTGGACCTCAGTCTTCACCACAGATCTAGAGACTCTCCTTTCCATTATAAACCCATCATACAGATCTACACAGAGGAGGAATTCCATTTATTTACAGCAAAAAGGAGATGAAAAGAAATCATAAATATAAAGCTAATAACTACACTTGGGTACAGGTAAACTGTATTGGTCCAGTCTTTGTACTGTCTAATTCCCAGAGGACCTGAGTGCGCAGGAATGATTGTATGAGAGGAAGCGTTCCCTCAAGTATGCTGGATCCAAGCCATGTATAATATATAAATAAAATGAAATAAAAAATAAAAATAAAAAATAAAAATTTATTTAATGTTATTTTTATATTTTATATTGTATTGGGAACCAGCAGGACTTACTTCTGGGTAAACATGCAGATAGGAGAAAAAGGTATTAGAGTAGTCCAAACACTGTGGATCATGCTACCATACTATGGATCATTGTAACCAAATTATCCATTTCCAGTTGTAGGTAAGGTACTAGCCTAAGCTGTTAAAATGCCCTTCATATCACAAAATAAGAGAGAACCTTGAAGCTAAAACCATTCAGAGGAAGTATAGTTCCTAGTTTGATTCAACTCAACTTTACCTACATTAGATAATAACAAACAGAGATTCTTCCTAGTGTGGATTTCATCTCAATTTGCTAGTTCTCATTCATAGTTACCATGGTCAGGGATTGCACCCTGTGATGAACCACATACTGCTTGTGATTATCCAACCAGAAGTCTCCACATTTTTCTTAAAAGACTCCTGCCACCAGGATTCACCTCCACAAATTTATTTATTTATTTCATTTTTAGGCCACCTTTCTCAGGGACCCAAGGCAACTAACAAGATAAAAAATATTTTTAAAGACTTTACAATAAATATTTTTAAAGAACAATTAAAATAATCTCATTAAAATCACTAAACTTCTATATAAGATCCTTCTTTATATAAGGCTTTCTTTTGGGTTGTCAGAATCTTCTTAGCTTTAACACCAGCATAGTAACCAGGTAGTAGAAATGGTTATGATGAATAGTATTAAACAACTATATTAAATACAATAATATGGATATTTTTGTACTCTTTACCTACTACACTTGTAGTGGCAGTTTCTTTTAGTTTTATACACAATATACTAGTTTATAACACAATCTTCATTCACTCTTTCTTTCTCCTCTCTCTTCTTCCAGATGCTAAGCTCATCTGAAATTCTCTTCTTCACTGTCAGGCTAACATTCCCACTGTCCCTCTCTCAACTACTCATTATCCATATGCATACACACTCTTCCTTACATTCTACGCCTGTCACTCAATGTGTATATATAGTCGCCCCTTGGAACTCGCAGAGAATCCGTTCCAGACCCCCCCACCCCCCGCAAGTTCCAAATCTCATGCATATTCAAGTCCATAGGCTTGAAAGGAGCACATGAATGTGGGGGGAACACTGTGGGTGCCACCCCATTAAGCTTAATGGCAGTTGCCCCTCCACGCATTTCCAAGTCTGCAGATATCAAGTCCATAGATTTGGAAGGATGACTGTATATTCCTAGCTTTGATATCACTGTGCAAACATTAAAATACAAACTATATTTACAAATTATGTTATTAGACTGTAAGACTAAGGTCAGACTAACTAAGGCACTCTGGGAAACATTTGTGGTTGAAAGGCAGGATATAAATACTTTGTAAACACACACGCACATATACACAGCCCTTGGTATCCACTGGGGTTTGGCTCCATGACCACCACTTCCCTGTGGATACTAAAATTTGTGGATAGTCAAGTCCCATTAAATATAATGGCATAGTAAAAGCATGCCCCTTATATAAAATGGCAAAATCAAGGTTTGCATTTATATTATTTTTGAGTATTTTCAAGCCAAGGATATTGAATCTGTGGATAAAAGTACAAAAGGCTAAATGTACATATTGTGTGGTACATTTAGTCTCAAGACAAGGAGTGTCACACCAAATATGAAGATATGCTGGCAGATTTTTTTGGCTCAATAACAAATGAACATGCTGAAGAGAGCCATAACTGCTTAATTATTCTGCAGTTCTGTGCAGATGAGTGGAAAGCATTGGTGGTTAATTTGGAACCTTGTAGGACTCTGAAGCAAAGATGGCATGTGGATGAGGACAATCTCCTAGTACCACCTTTGGGCCATTCAAGTACAATTAAACCACCATAAAACAATCTCAGGCTATTGAGATAACTGCTGCAGAAGAACTATCTCCTCCATCCCTCAGCACAGCTGGAAAGAAAACATGACATTCTAACAAAATCAGTACCTACAGGGTCTGTTTAAACTAAGGATAGGAAACATAGCCCACTGGTCACTTATGTTTTCCCTAAGTCATCTTTACAGCCCCCAACGTATGCTTGAAAAATGTGCTGCCAAGATTCAGCAATAAATTTCTAGAATTCAGCAGCAGTGATGGCTGGGGTGGGGCATTAAAAGCAAGCATTTAGCTTGTTTTAAATGATTTGTAGCTAGGGTTTGCTGGTTTAAACCATAGTTTAAAATGGATGAAAAAGCTACTAATTTTTAAATATGATTATTCATTCAATATGTCTGGCTATTATTACAATTTTCCAGCCCTCTTGTTGAGACAACAGTGACTGAATTTAAACAATTTAACATTTTATTGGCAGTTGTTCATTAGTTCATTGTTAGACCAATATCTGGTGTCAGTGGTTTCTTTTTTAATCACTTCATTTTACAGGGCAAGAAAGGCCATTCAGCAACAAAGCCTCCGGTTAACAAATTCAACCAAAACAATTTCTTTTAAAAGATCACTTTTTAAAGAACAATTATTACTTAAGCTAGTGGCCATAACATCTGAACTGCAGTTTGCTACTTAGGGCCGAAACAGACAGCCCATATAGCTCCTCTTGGGACTGACTTGGGGGAGTGGCGTTTACACGCACCAGGCCCCCAAGCCAGACAGAAGACGGGCCAGCGATTACACATCCGCCAGCTTTTCTCCTGCTGGGGGCGTGGTGCTTAGACACCACTTTCTCAGAGGAAAAGCTGGCTCTTTGTGGGAAGGAGCAGCTTTTTTCCACCCCAAAAAGGAACGGATCTTATCCACTCCTTTTTAGAGTGGAATCTGGTTGTATGGGGGCTGAGCATCTATTTGCCCTGGCACCACTCCAGCCTAAAAGAGGCCGCTCTAAACCACCCTTTTTGGGCTGTCTGTATCTCCCCTTAATTTTCTGATTTAGTTCTATATTAGTATGGTCCGACACATTAATGCAACCCCTCATTCAAAAAAACCTGGTTTAAATGAACAAAAAAGTTGGGGTATGGTTTTTTAAAACCTGTTTTCCCCCAGTCCTGCTTGTAGTTGCTGTCAGATGTCAGTGACAGAAAGGCAGAACTTCATTTAAAGTAAGCAAATATAAAATTTTAGTGGCAAGCCAATCCAGTGACCATACCCCCCCCCTTCACTGCACAAAGGTAGTAGCAGGGAATTATGTGGTTCATGGGAGAGGGAAATTGGCCCATGGAAATGCCATTGTTGGCCACCCTTATACAGTGAAATATAACACAGGTGAATGTATATTAGTTGCTCCTTAGACAGAAGGGCAGACGTACTGTCAGAGTTCTAGAAACATTTGTAGGTTTCTATTTACACAGGTATGTATGATTAGCTTAAGTCTCATTAATTTCATAAGGTCCTCTCTACATTGTTGATGTTTCTGCTTGCCTTTAAGTTGTTTGCAACTTAAGGCAACTGTATGGCGAACTTACCCCATGGTTTTCTTGGGCTGAGAATATGGGATTTGCCAAAGGTCACCCAGTGGGTATCTATGGCTGAGTGGGGAATTGAACCCGATCGCCAGAGTCTTGGTCCATTGCTGCTTGACTACGTGCTTTCAATTCCTTACCTATCCAGTCCTCAGACCACTGCACCACACCAGCTCTCTACACCTGATCCCACCCCCCACCCCCTTCCCTCCCTCTGTTTATTTCTGGATGGATATTTGCTTCCTGATTCCTTTGCTGTGAATCGAGATGCCATTTTCCATTAATTCAATGTTTCATTGGATAGCAAGTATTATCTGTCTCTCTAAATTTTGCATAAATTATGGTAACTGTGGCAAAGTACAGTAAAATGTACACTGCACTTTGAAATTAATATAGAAGGCAAGATTATTTACATTTATTTATTTTTTAAAGTGATACATCCTGCAGTGTTATATCTAACATTATACTTTTATTTCTTTGGGTAAATATATGCATTATTATAATTATATTTTAGTTTGGTATTCAAAATAGAATTTAGATTATAATTCCCTTTAAATCTTTGGTTTTTGTTTTGCTATCATATGTTATGTAGTTACTCAGCCTCCAGCCCCCGGTCCGAGTGGGCTTTAAACTTGATGATTTTTATGAAGATGTTCATAATGTGAAGTTATGTCTCTTTCTTTTTCCTTGAACATGAGACATATGCCTTCACATTAGTAGGCCCCTGAATTCCTTCCAGTGTAACAAGTCAGCCAGCTGGACCAGGAAACTGATACATTGCAATATTCATTAACTATTTATGTTTCTTAAAGTACAGCAGCACAATAAAATTTAGAGGTCATCTAACACCACGTTTAAGTAAACTTTATAATTGGCAAATAAGCTGTTCTTAAAATTAAGCCACATTCTTTTCAGAGAAGCTTGTACAAACATCTGATGGTTAATCCTACCCCATCTACTCCCCTTCCCCCAAATACAAATCGCTTCTTTGGAAAGAATCCATGGTTTGGCTGAAAGCAATTTACACATCTTTAAAACATGAGTATTCCCTTCTGCTGGCTTATTTTGTCAGACTGGGTATGTGCTCTTTAGAAATAGGGAACTGTTGCAATAACACTTGGCAAAGATTTTGAGATAGGCTGGTGCTCTTACCTAGCATGAGATATATTGTTTTGTTGTACTTTCCCATTTTGTATAACTAGTTAACATGCTCACTGTAGACCTTAATAGTAAGTTACTCTCGATTCACCTTCTGCTTGGAATTTAAAAGCAGTAAATTAGTAAAGTGAGCTTCTGTACTTTGGTTGTCTTCTGTTTGGTGTAATATATTTGAACAGCAGATGATCGGTTGAGTGGAGTGGAATAATATATGCATTCTGAAGGCCTAATTGAGTGTTTTCTGAAACAATCAATTACTGATTGTTCCAAGTTTCTAGATTCTAAGACATATTATGAATTTGAGTCACACTCTTCCCCCAGCTATGGGCATGTTAAGGGCTATGGAAGTGGTACAGTGCATTCAATAGTTATACTGGGCATGATTTAGATACTCTTAATTTTGATGTGTTCCAGATTTTTAAAAACAAAACAACAGTTTCCAGACCCTTCACCATTTTAGCCGTCCTCCTTTGGACACACTCCAGTTTCTCCACATCCTTTTTTAATTGTGGTGCCCAGAACTGGAAACAGTATTCCAGGTTGGGCCTGGCCAAAGCAGAACAGAGTGGCACTATTGCTTTCCTTGTCTAGATTATTGGTGAATCTCATTGATGCCTTGGTTTTTCAGTGATGCCATATTCTGTATGCCCTCTATTGTTTATGGTTTCATGATTTACAACTAGACCAGAGGCCTGGTTTGGATAGTCATTCCAGGCTTGATAAATCAATGAAAGCTGGGAACATTTGAACCTGGATCATTGTGAAGATCATGTTTTCTATTTTGTCAGAATTTCATAGAACTTTACCTGCGTGTCAGTTAACAACTTAGAAAAATCAGCCAGGTTTTCTTGCTTTGAATGCATTTACCCATGTCACAGTATCGCAGATATCCAGAGCACTTAGCTTTAGTGAATCAGAAATATTTCCAAAATAGGTAAAGCTGGGGTTTTTTAAAGCATAGATTCATCTTTCCTAAATCTTACCCTTCTGTACATGATCTTACTGCAAACCATATTTTTTATCAGTACTGACATACTTCATGTTAGCCATTTTTAAAACTTCTGGAAAATTTTTGATTAACATTTGTATTTATAGCATGGTAACATATTTGGAATCAGATACCTGTTTAACTGGATTTATTATTTGAGAGACACACTTCTCTTTCTTAAAAGATTGAGGAATGCAAATATACTTGAATGTTCAAAAATCTTTTGAGAAAATAACTCCAGCACAGTTTCTTTTAAGTTGCCACTGAGGTCTAAGCTAGAGACCTTTTTAGCTTGAGTGAGAGAGCTTGTTAAAGGCAATCCAGATGAGCTTCTCCAGTTATATACCACTGCTGTCTATTCTAATAAAGATTTGGCCTTTGTGTTAAAAAATATACCTGGGCCAGAGTCCAGATTGCTCTTTCAGGTATGTCTAAGGGTTTATATATGCTCAGTGCAATTTACTTGCTTTGAATAGTTGCTTTTGAAGCTGTATCACAGATTTCTTTGAAACTCCCATCAGGGCTGTATCTGCACTGCAGAATGAATGCAGTTTGACAGCACTTTAACTCTCATGGCTCCATGCTATGGGATTTTGAGGTTTGTGAGATATTTAGCCTTCTTTGTAAGAAAACCCTGGTGCCACAACAAACTACAGATCCCAGGATTCCATAGCATGGAGCCACGGCAGTTAAAGTGCTGTCAACCTAGTTATAGTTTCTTAAAATTCCACCCTAAAGTTCATTGACCTTTCTGTTAGGAGAGGTTGAGATAACATGAATGAATACTTGAGGTAAATTAGGGAAAATGCAATGTACCCTAATATGTCAATGAGGGAAAATTGATACTAAACTGCTAAAAATATTCTTAGACAGATGAAAATCATGCCTGCCCTAGTCCTTGAAGTAGATTACATCTCATTTACACAAATGGAAGTTTTGTACATGTGGTGAGGCATTGGGGTTATTCACGTACCATTCAATCAGTGTAATGCATGGCCTGTGGCCATATAAACACGTGTATCCATGCCTCAAGTTGCATGTTGTATGATATGTGTTGTGTAAGCAGATGTGTAGGCTCACCGCTCACCGTTTGAAGAACTTTCAGGCAGCAGTTCTGTGAAGAGAGCCTGATAATATTATCTGGAGAACAGTTTTCCTCTCAGTGTCATTACCTAAATTTAACAAATATAACTCCACCTTAAATCCTTTACCAAAGTGCACTTAGGGTCAAAACCACCAGCAGTTCTGTTTACCTGAATCAAAGGTAATAAATATTGTTACTGTTTTATTACTGTAAGCAAATCTGTTAGGGAAACAACATAAAAGCTGTTTCTTCTTTTTTGAAATGTAGTACAATCAGTTTCATGAGCCAGTGTGCTATTATGGTTTGAGTGTTGGACTAGAACTCTGGGAGGCCAGGGTTTGAATCCCCTCTTGATCATGGAAACCCATGCAGGTGGCATTAAGGTATTTCAGCCTCAGAGGACGACAATGGCAATCCCCTTTCCGAACAAATCTTAGCAAGAAACCTCTGTGATAAATTCACCTTAAGATCACATAAGTGGGAATCAACTTGAAACTGAACGATGACAACAGCAATACATTTCTATTTATTGCAATGTGAGAGTTATGATTTAATTGATCTTTAAAACAAAAATGCACTATAAACATTTGGAAGTGTCAACGTCTTAAATCTTGTGCTGAGGGAGAGAGAAGTACCTCAAGAAGTAACTAACACTGCCCAGGTGCCCTGTGACAGAAACCAGAGATGGAAATTATGGACAGAGTGGCATCCTTTGAACTGTCTGATTGTGAAATATGGCCTCTTCATCATTGTCAAATCATCACCCCTAATCAGCTACCTTTCACTAATATCTCATAATCGGTAGTTTCAGATTTTCATCTTATTTGAATGATTATTTAGAACTGTCTGTGATTTAAGGTCAGTCCTAGTCTGTTGCAGCAGTATTCTTAAAGAAAGCAAGTTCTATTAATCTGGGTAGAAATGTTTTTGCAATTCGGAAATTGGGAATGTGATATCAGAACTAAATGTCAAGTTCAGGGATTAGATCCAAGGCAAAGGGAAGAAGATGTAGGATAGATAACAGTCTTGAGGTGCAGTCCCAGAGTTGTAGTACTGTGAATTAATGTTCAAAGATGAGTGAAGACACATTACTAATATATAATTCTGCATATCATGTGTGCATATGACAGTTTACCTGCAGAAGTTTCATCAGGTTTTTCCATTTGCTCATAATAATCACAGACAAAAAAAAGTAGTGGTAAGAATGGTATTTGTGATTAATACAGTTTCCAAAGGAGTTCAGATTAAGGTTGCA
Source organism: Urosaurus nigricauda (assembly GCA_034509955.1). Taxonomy (NCBI): domain Eukaryota; kingdom Metazoa; phylum Chordata; class Lepidosauria; order Squamata; family Phrynosomatidae; genus Urosaurus; species Urosaurus nigricauda. The sequence continues at coordinate 131,123,155 of JAOEGL010000005.1, read as the reverse complement.
GCTCTATAGAAGTAGGTTGCATATGATTAGTTAATGATATGAAAGCCCTGTTTAAATATTTGAAGGGATGTCATATTGAGGAGGGAACAAGCTTGTTTTCTGCTTTTCCAGAGACTAGAACATGGAACAATGGATGCAAGCTACAGGAAAAGAAATTCCACCTCAACATTAGGAGGAACTTCCTGACAGTAAGGGCTGTTTGACAGTGGAACACACTTCCTTGCAGAGTGGTGGAGTCTCCTTCCTTGTGTCTTTAAGCACAGGCTGGATGGCCATCTGTCAGGGATGCTTTGATTGTGATTTCCTGCATGGTGGGGGGTTGAACTGGATGGCCCTTGTGGTCTCTTCCAACTATGATTCTTTGATTCTATGATTTATGAAACATTACGATTTGTAGAATATGTATTTTTCAGTCAGGATGTGCGTTATGCTATTAGGAAGCAGCATAATTGGGCCAATTTAAAATAGTATTATCTGAATTTATGAACTAAACAGTATTAGGAATTTATCAAATATTTCTGGATTTTTAATCTTATCAGATGACTTTTCTGAAATATTTGCACAAATTCAAAATGTAATAATCTTTTTAAAAGAAATTTTCTGAATAAACCATGCTTTTAATATATCAAACATAATTTTATGCCTTACAGTTATATATAATAAAATGTTATATATAATAAATGTTATATTAAAATGCTATATAAAAATTATATATAATAAATGTTATGTTTCTAAGTAATAAAATGTCTTTCAAGGTTTAAGTGGATAATATTACATTTTTCTAATTTTGCATTTTTTGGAATCAAACCTCAAAATACCAGCTCCTCGCCCCCATGGCTTCAAAATTTCTGGACATTCTACATTTGTAGGGAATGCCCTAAGGCTGTGACATTAGGGTGCATCTAAATTTATCCTAGGGTGCATATATCACTATAGAAATAATGCAGTTTGACACCACTTTAAGTGCTATAGCTCCATCCTATGGAAACCTGGGATTTATAGTTTTCAGATTTCTTTATCCTTCTCTGGCAAACCATACTGATACCACATAAAACTACAAATCCCAGGATTCTGAAGGACTGAGCTATGGTAATTAAGGTGGTGTCAAACAGCATTATTTCTACAGTGTAGATGCACTCTTATTGTATCATTTTTCTGCTAGTGTAGTGGGCTTGTCTGCTCCTTCCTTTCCTCCCTCATATGGCACCTGAAAATCTGCTTTAGACATTTTTCCAGCACTCCAGAGCAGATTTAAAAGCATGCCAGAGTTGGAGTGGGAATTGCATTGCTCCATTTCTGGGTCTGCTAATGGAACTGTTTCTGGGAGTGAAATTATACTTCTTTAACTCCAGTTAAAGAGTTTCAGCAGGGCTAAGAAAGAGCTGCTATGAATCAGAAGAGATTTTGCTAGTCTAGATGGTTCAATGGGATCTAGTGTGGTTTAGTGGTTTGGAGGCATTGGACTATGACTCTGGAGACCAGGGTTCAAATCCCTACTCAACGATGAAACCCCCCAGGGTTATCTTGGGCAGGTAACACTCTTTCAGCCTCAGAAGAAAGCAAAGGCAAATCCCCGCTGAACAAATCTTGCCAGGAAAACCCTGTGATAGTTTCACCTTAGGATCGCAATAAAGTGGAAATGACTTGAAGGCACACAACAACCAGATGTTCTAATATCAGTATGGAAGCTGAGGCAACCTTGCATAAATTTGACCTTGCAGAATTTATTCTCGTATTACTCTGACATAAAAACCAATATGGATGCTGAAAGTGCCGGTTTCAAATCAAGCTCATCTGCATAATCAGATAGAATGAAAGCCATAAGGAAAGGGAAGAGGATAAGGTTTTCAAAACAAAATGAAAGATTCCAAAACTTTTAAAAGAGAACTTGTTGTTGTCTGACTTCCAATCATTTCCAGCTTATGGTGACTCTAAGATGAACTTATCACAGGATTTTCCTGGGAAGATTTGTTCAAGAGGGCTTGCTTTTGCCTCCGTTTGAAGCTGAGAGAATGTGATTTTTCCAAGGTCACCCAGTGAGTTTCCATGGCAAAGTAGAGATTCAAATCCTGGTATCCAGAGTCATAGTCCAACACTCAAACCATAACATCACACTGGCTCTCTAAATAATTAAATCAGAAATCCTGAGTAATGCATCACAAGTGTGTTTTCTACAATCTTGTAAAGAAAGTAATAAATAATGCAACTGACAACTGGTGAAAATATTTCACCACTGGATGACAGGAAGAAGGGTGGGGTGGCGGGAATCAAGGGTTATCTACTTGGGTCAGCCCTTGTTGCATAAATAGAATCCAGATTTCAGATAACAAGTTTGATATATTATTTCAAATGTAGGATTAGTAATATATGTCAAATAGATGAATGTTAAAGGTTTTGCAAATATTTTTGTACATTAGTTTTTCCACCCTCAGATGGTTGAGGTACAGCCTGTCTGTTGTGTTAAGCTGCTTTAAAGACTTATTGAAATACTCATTGGGGCTTTCTAGATTGGCAGAAAGAAGTGTGTTCATGGCTGCATGAAACTCTAGCCTTTAGATGAGAAAAAGGGAAAGTGTGCCATGAAAACGCTTTTTTTGCGTTTTAGGGGAGAAGAAGCGCCTTTAAAAAGGTGCTGGTTTTCCCAGCTTCTTTTTTAAAAACTGCGGAACAGCGCAGCTCCATCTAAAGGCTGTGGTGCAGCTGCTAAGCATTAAGGAAAAGGCAACTTCATGTCACACTTTCCTGCCAATTTAGAAAGCCCTGAGCAGCCTTTAAAGTTCTAATATCAGATGACATGGATCCTAAGAACCACAAGCAAAGGAGAATTTATAGAAGTGTACCTTTTTCATTATATCTCTCTATACCCCATGAAAAAAATCTCCCAGAGCATAAGAATTTCCCTGAATGGAATTCTCCTGTGAATACATCCTGCCCTATTCTATCCTGAACGATTCAGGAAAGTCTTCTGATCAAGAAAGGGCTTTTTAGGAAGTTCAGAGAGCAGTAAGGGCAGGAGCAGATGGAAATTCCATGCTTCGTTGAACTTCTTTCTACTCTGAAACGAAGTTTTAGTATCATCAGTAATGCATTTGAAGCTTACACTCAGTATTTGCTACAGATATAGATGTAGTTTTCAACATTCTTTTGGGCAGAAGTGTTTTGACTTGCCAGCGGACAACAACACTGCAAATCCAGTGGTGGTCTTCTATTAGCAGAACACCAGAATTGAGCAGAACTGGGAGGGGGAAATCCCACTTGCCACTTGAGCTTCATTTATCTCTGTGAAACCATGGGAGGTTGGGAATGAAAACTCTCTGGAGCCATTTTTGGGCGTCACAGAGGTGTGCTTGGGAAGTTCCATTGTGATCACCAGTTAAATTGGATTTTGTTCTAGGTTGTTGTCTTATACAAACAAAGTAGGCAGTAAACATCAGGAAGAAACTCTTCTACAACATGGCCACACAGCCCGAAAAACCCACAAAGAACTCTGGATGCTGGCCATGAAAGCCTTCAACTTCACATAGGCAGTAACTATTCAGATTCACTGAAACTTGCTTCTGAGTTAAATACACATATACTTGAATTGTTCATCTTGTTTTATAAATTGTATGTTTAATTCTGTTGGTGGAAATTTCAGAATGCTGAACAGTTGAGTGAGAAATCCTTCCTTTTGTGAATATCAGATTATAGTTTTATTTCTTTGTCCTCCAACATTAGGAGAAGGAGTGTTGGATCTTTGTGAGTGTGGATTATTTTGAATATTAACCGGTTCATAATAGCATTTCCATGACTTTCAGTCAAAATGGGATGTCAAAGTAAATTTGAAAAAATAATTGAGATATGAACATCCACGAGCATGATATAACTTAGCTTTAGTTTTGTCAGAAAGGTTGCCTGGGTGGAAAGTTTATTGTATTGTGGTGTCCTTATCTAAAATAAATGTTCTGAACACTGCTTCTGCTAAAAGTCTCATTTTTGTGAAATATAGATAATGAGCAATGACAGGAATGTCTAGGCTCCCTTCATATTTTCACTAGGATTACCATAAAAATGTCTCCTCATAAGACAAAAAGGCAGATGACATGGACTAAATAATATATTTTCCACTATAAAAGATTTTTTCAGAGCGATGGAAAATGAAACATTCTCATATGGTCTTTGACTCCATAGATCATGGAAGTTATGGAATGCTCTCAGAGAAATGAGAGTGCCACTGCACTTGATTGTTCTTGTGAGAAATCTGTTTTCAGGACAAGAGGCTACTGTTAGAATAGAATATGGAGAAACAGAGTGATTCCCAATCAGCAAAGGGATCAAATAAGAGTGGATTCTATCACCAGCTTGTATGCACAAAACATCATACACAGAGCAGGGTGAGAGGAAGGTGGAGTGATGACAAGAGGAAGGAATATCAATAATCTAAGATATGCAGAAGACACTATACTACTAGTAGAAAACAACAAAGATTTGGAACAGTTACTAAAGAAGATAGTGCTAAGGTGAGCTTAACGTTGAACATTAAGAAAACAAAAATAACTCCAGAAAAAAATTTATATGAATTCAGTTTCTTTGTTGAAGAAATAAAAATAGTAAAAGAGTTCTCGTACCTTGAATCAATTGTTAATCAGAAAGGAGACTGCAGTCAAGAAATCAGAAGGGACTGGAAAGGGCAACTATGAAGGAACTAGACAAGATTCTGAAGTGCAAAGACATAAAACTGAACACTAAAATTAAGATAGTCCAAGCCATTGTATTTCCCATCACTATGGGCAGATGTGAGAGCTGGATAGTGAAGAAGGCTGACAGAAGGAGAATCAACTCATTTGAGATGTGGTGCTGGAGAAGAGTGCTTAGGATACCATGGGTGGCCCAAAAAGTGGGTCCTGAACTCTTCCTAGAAGCCAAGATGACCAAATTGAAACTGTCATACTTCAGAAACACCATGAGAAGGAACAGCTCACTGCAGTGAGCAGCTCACTGCAAAAGTCAGTAGGGAAGAAAGGAAGACCACATATTAGGTCAAAGAAGCCATAGCCCTGGGTTTACAGGAGCTGAGCAAAGGAGTTGAGGGTCTTGGAGGTGTCTCACTCATAGTATCGCCATGAGTTGAGATTGCCTTGAGAGCAGTTAACAACAACACCAATAGGGCATCCATCCACCTCACTAGGTGATCAGTTTGAGTGTTGTGTTCAAGAGCATTTAACATATCTCGGATCTCAAAGGTCAGGGCAGGAATTTCACTGGTATATTGGTCACATTGCTGCATATCCCTGAGGGAGTTGAAAGTTGTCACAGACTTAGTGTTGAAAAACTACACATGACAGCCATTTTACCAACCAATTTGGAATATCTTTTCAGGAGGTTATGTCTATCATGACAGCCATGAGACTGTCTCACTGTGTTGCTGGACTGCCACATTGTTCAGGACACTTCTTTGACCTAATATTCTCAATTTTAAAGATGGTTAGTCTGGAACTGGCCTAGGCTTTCTCCAATCCTCTTTGGATATTTAGGGTACTTCCTGACAAAGTTCATTGGTTTCCTTGAACCCCACTCCTCAATAGGATTGGAGATTGTGTTGTAAAAGAGGAGAGCCATTCAACAGTGCATAATAAATTGCAGAGAATTTTGACTTAGAGGCCTGAAACCAACTATTTTGCTAATGGTTTTCCTTTCTTGCCTTCCTTTCTTGCAAAGTATGTTCCTCTTTCCTTAGGCCCTTCTGCCCATCCTCACCCACTTTTAAGTCTGAGCAACACAGTCTCTGACTATTCCAACTGTGACCATCAGGCAGCTGACTTAATCACTGTTGGAAGCTTCCCTACCACCATAAAATCTGTTAGTGTTCACTTCAGCTTAGAAGTAAGTGAATATTCTATCATAGTCATCCATCCATCCAAATATCTCTGTAGTTACTTTTGATTTCTCCTTAATAACTCATGTATTTTAAAAAATGAAAGCTGCAAATTTGTCATAACCTGCTTTCAATAGTTTCTGTTGCTGGTACATACATCTAGGAATCACTTACTTGGCCCTAATGTTAGGACGTAAAACTACTGAAACAGTAATATTTGCATTTTAGAAAATATTTGCATTTGAGGGGGGGGGGAATCACATTTCCAATGCAACAATGAGAGAAATTTCCCAGTAAGTCTGTCTCAGTTCATCATTGTTACCTCCTCTTCCTCTTCTTTGTCTGCTGTTTTATACACACACACACACACACACACATAAAGAGAGAGAGAGAGAGAGAGAGAGAGGCATATTTTTGTTTGTGAGGTTCAACTAAGTTCAGATCAATCTATGACGGTGAGTGAGGTCAGTCTGTAATAGATGTGCCTTTTTCCTGCCCCCACATCCAAAATTTCAGCAGTCTGTTTCAGTGACACCTCAGCATGTGACAGTTATTAGAGCACCAAACTGTGTGAGATACTTGCGGGCCTATTGGGCCCAGCAGTCGAGTGTTTGACAAATGGCCAGGGTTCAGAGTCTTTCCATGAATAATGACTTTGCTTTGTCAGTTGTTTTGGCCTCTGCTGTACAGTTATATGTTTCCAGAACAGATGGAGCAGCTCTCATCTGCCATTCTCTGTCTTTTGAACTTCCTGTTCAGTAGTATGGTTCTCATCAACACAGATTCTGCAGAGAGCACCTACTTTTATATGCTGAAATGTCTTGAACATCGTTGTTGTTGTTTTTTACTTTGCCAGAAGCAAAAGAATGGAATATTTCTTTAACAGGACCCAAATGTTTAAAAAGTATTGCTGACAATTAAAGACTGGGAAAACTAAGCTTTGATTTTGCTGCTCACAGTTTTGATTTTTATTTGTTGAATTGCTGTGAAATTGTTTAGTGATGATTGTGCATTAGGGCAATAACAAAGAACTGGCTGAGGGACGCTCTGTGGTCACACCAAGCTTCTGTGCTAACGTAGCAACCACTCTTTCACCTGCATCTATATGAAGAATAAGCCAAACCACAATTTCGACTCCATTAGTAAATAGAAAGGGCCTTGGGATGCTGGAAATACAATACACCCAGGATGGAAGCCCACAACACTTATGCAAGCAGGATACTATTCATGGTGCTACCAGTAGGCACATAAAATGGCATCCCAATAAAAAGCTGTACTTTTTTTTATTGCTGATCAGTGGCTTCTGTTTGTTATTCATGCAGATAGCTCTCATGAAGTTCTGAATCCCCAAGAGGAAATGTATCATTAAAGCTTATCTTTTTTTCCTCCCATATTACAGTTAGAGTCTGCTTATGGCTCTTTAATAATCCCTTTATGCTGTAGACAAATAACACTAAACAGGCCTCCTTAACTTGGATCTCAAAATTGTAGTGTCTGTGGGGGGGGGGGGGGGGGGGGTCCAAGAAAAAGTAGCCTATGTGGGAAGCTTCAAGACTGCCTTCTCTTAGAGAGAGGGGAAGTATCTACTTTGAGGACTTTGCTAAGTAAAATTCTACATTGGCACAGGAACCTGAGCAGGGAGATAGATAAAAAGTATAAATTTCAAAACTGTTGTGCCAGAGAGAAATAATACAGAATGTTCATCATTCAGGACAGGCTTACAAACAATCAGTGAATGAAAAATTCTTTAAAAAACAACATGTTGGTATGAATTTATACACTTCCCCTTTTTACACTAAACAGAAATATTTCATTTTTTTCTGTTTTAATATTTATTCAATTTAGTAAACAATAATATGTGATGGGGCAAGGAAAGTGCATGAATCATAAACATTGTGCTTTAAAGGACTGTAAGGTTTTTTTGAAAATCACAAAAGCATCAAATATTTCAGAATAATATCTAGGTTCCTTACATGATTTTCTGGTAGTGCTAGCATATATGCCATTTAAACTGCTATACAGTGGTCCCACTGCGTAAGGCAAGTTCCGCCTATGCTCAAGCCCCATTGAAAATAATGGGGCTTGTGCATGCGGCACCCTGGGGTGCACATGCCTCAGGCACATGTGCCATACAGGAAATGGTGCGGGGCTTTCAGTATAAGCTGAAAGCTGCGTAAAAGGCACCCGCGTATAATGCAGGTGCACTGTATTGCATTGCTTTATATTGTCAGTGCAACTTTACAAAGAATTTTCACCTCTCAGAATTCATTTGCCTTGGAAACAAATCCCATTGCTGCTTTTTACTTAATGTACAGTTGTCAAAACCTTGCTTTTTCTCTGTCATGTTTTGATTATGATCAGGTACAAATGCACATAGGAGCTTTATCCTATTATTTACTCCTAACGAGAGGAGAATCACTAAATCAATTGTTGACTGATGAGTCAACATGTTGGTAAATGCTATTGATTCAGTGACTTTGCCCACAAGATACAGGCCATATATTGATAGTTGGGAGCCAGTATACTGAAGTGGTTTGAGTGTTGGACTATGACTCTGGCAATCAGGGTTCAGTTCTCCAGTCATCCATGGAAACCCATGGGGTCACTTTGGGTGAGTCATGCACTCTCAGCTCCAGAAGACTTAGGGTCATCATAAATCAGAAACGACTTGAAAACACACAACATGAGCTGTACAAAATTGTGATGCAACATTTCACAGGTATTCTGTGACCTTGGCATAAATGGACATAAGCATGTGGATAGTTATTATGAGCTCTTTCAAAGTAACTTTTCAAAGGAAAAGACAGCTTGATCTAGAAGAACTGTTTGTGTGCTGTTGGGCTTCTGTTTGGGCCAGTAGTGTCCACAGCAATAATGGAAGTAGGGCAATTCTCATTATTTCTCTTTACAAATGCGGCCTGCGTCTTCCTTATCCCTCAGGTAATAAGGCATGCATTGTAATTCAAGGTATTTAGAATCTGTGTACAGGAATGTCTATTCACATCCCTTGGTTGCAGGGTGCAGATTTACAATGTATTCCATTGTGTTTGCTTAAGTGTGTCACCCTTCATCAGTGGCAGATTATTGCCCTTATACCTCTTTGCTATCAAAGAGTTTATAAACATCAATATGAAAATAAAACTGCTCCAGTTATGACTGTAGTGAAGAGCAGCACTTTAACCCTCATTTGAGCTGGAGTGGCAGATGCTGTTCATTTGCGTATGAGTGTCTGTGATCTTTCCCACAGTGTAAAATTAGCCAATTGCTTGTCTGGTGAATCAGTCGAGCCCTTTGTTCGCTGTGAAGAAGTGAATACACTAGCTATTTTAACTCAGGCCCAGGCTTCTCCTATTGCTGGGTTTCCCCCAAAGATCTTTAGAGATGAATCTGCTCGTGAAATAAAGCCACTTTTTATGCTTTTTTTGGTACACACACAGTATTTGCCAAAGAAGTATCTGTGAACTTACACTGAGACCACATCACCCTACTTCCCCGATTTCCTGTTCTGAATAGCAAAACTAACGATAAACTGTGGTACAGCTCAAGGTAGGAAGAATTCTTTGCCAGGATCTATTTATCACTTCACTGGCTTTGTACCATTAACATCCGTCTGAAGTTAAACGAGAGCGTTAGAAGAAGAGTTTTCTCTTCTCTCTTCCTTCAGCCCTGCCAGCAATAGTGTCTTGTTTAAAGATTAAAATAGATGCTCAGTGTTAAGCCACTAGATTTTCCCATCTATTTAATTACATGGTGGAGGGGCTATCTAAGTTTGACTCAGGTGCTTGCCGCTGTTCTGTTAATACTAACATCAGTCTGTCTTTTGGAGAGGGGCAATAGGGCTTTTAGCCAATTAATTTGGAATTTAAATAAACACATCTTGCTGGCAGTTTCTAAGTGGTTTTCGCAGGATCTCTTCACAGGAATGCAATTTCATATTAACATTGCTTGGCATTTTCATATCTGTTTTGAACTCTGCTTCCGCTCTGTCTGGGAAGAGAAATAAACCTGAATGCATTAAAATGATAATGTGGACATACTTGATTACAGAGCTTAAGTCAAAGATGTTTTATATTCTGCACCAAACACATAACATTTGCAAATAATATAGTAGTACTTCTCTTTTTTCAAATATTTAAATAAAATTGAGCAATGTACGACTATTATGTCTTCTTCAAATCAAAATATGACAGGAATATACCAATACAGGCATGCTTGTATTCCATTCAATAGAATAAATATGACAATTATTGTATGTATATTCAGAGAAGGTTATGCATACATACCTCAGTTAACAGTGAATTCTACAGGGTATCTTTATGGCCACCCATCTCTCTTCTGTTCCTCTTCCTCTGTCCAGCTGGAAACTTTTTAGCAGCATCAACATTGGGAAGATGCTGAAAGAAGACTGGAGAAATACTGTGCTGGTAAAGAATGGTATTCTACTCTAGCTTACCCTACACTGCAGAATTAATGCAGTTTGACACCATTTTAACTGCCATGACTCAGTGCTTTAGAATTGTAGGATTTGTAGTTTTGTGAGATATTTAGCCTTCTCTGTCGGAGGGCTGTGGTGCCACAACAAACTACAAATCCCAGAATTCCACAGAATGGAACCATGACAGTTAAAGCAATGTCAAACTTCATTAATTCTATAGTGTGACTGCAGCCTTAGTGTAGCAGTGTGTGCCTGCCAAAACTAGAATCCTTCTGGAATCCTGTACTGAGCATGAACAGAAAAACAGAAAACAGGAGAACAGATCAGCCTGCTATACTAGTTAGAACATAGCTACCAGCAATGCATTTTTGTTTTTTTAAAACAACCCATAGAACTATAGGTTTGGCCACAATGGAAATCACAAGAAAAATGGAGATTGGTGAAACAAAAAGTCACCACATTGTAGAAGAATCCTTCAGGTATTTTCTAGAAGGCTTGGAATATTTTTATTTACTTAGGCAAGGTTTACTTGACCTAGTTGGTCCACTTCATGCTTGCATGTTGTTAGTTTTGAAAATAAAAGAAAAATGGGGTGCTGATACTGGTTGAACTGCTCTTCTTTTTTGTAGTGTAGGAACATGTTCCTATTCTTTCTATGTTACTTCTGCCTCTGGTTCTAAATTTTTTGTCGAATAAGTAATAGCCAGGAACGGATTTACTTTGTTAACTGAGGTATATCTATTGTATTTTTTATACATGGGAGAAGGATTCATACATGTTATAGTATAGTACTTTTATTGTCAGCCAAATCCCTTCAGTTGCAGCACAGTTAAGGAAATAGTTGTAATGATGGAATGCACAATTATCTTTTCCCTGTTCTACTATCTTTAAAATTGGTATGTAGACTGAGCATATGATTTTGAATTAATGGTAATTTATCATGCTCTCCACAAGCACTTATATGAAATGGGTTCCTCATTTGCACTCTTCTACATTAGACTGGTAAGGATTTCTGTCTATATAACAAGAGAAAACAAGGGAACTAGTGCAGTAGTTTAGAGGAGTGCAGTAGAGCTCTCTATCAGAGAATTCTAAGTACCCCACCAAAATAAAAATACCAGGATTCTGTGGGATGAAGCCATGACAAAGAAATATCAGAATGTGTAATTGTATAGTGTGGATACACACTCTTAAATCTCAGTCCAATTGAGAATGAAGTGCTGTTAGTGGATTATTCTACTGACTAAATTGCCAGATATTTTACTCGTTACAGATGGGGTTGTATGCCTTCTGAAGATACAAATGTGTAACATGGGGCATCTAAATATATTACTCTTCCTGAAGCACAGACTGGTGGCATGGAGTGCTTTCAACTGGCTTCAGCTGGTGGCACAAGTACTTCCCTATGTGACAGGGATAGCCTGATGTCAAGGAACTATTCTATGGTGTTCCCAGGGATGTGACTAAGGGGTGTGGACCACACTGGGTGACACCTTGGGGAGGGGGGGAAGGGATCACCCGGTGCACTGGTGGGAAGGGATGCCAACATTCCAGGTGGCTGGTGGCTTTCCTGGCTGTACAGGAAATTGGGTCTTCTCCTCCCCAGCCAGCAGCTCCATTAGACCTGAAAAGGTGGCAGGGATGCGCTGACGTTCCAGGTCTGGCAGCTTTGCTGGTTAGGCAGGGAAGGAGCGGAGAGGAGTCTCCCTTCCCTGTGCCTGATGGAGTCACCAGGCTATTCTTGGATGGTGGCACTACCCTGGCAGCTCAGCCAGGTAAACAGAGGCAAGTGAGGACTTGGCCTGCCACCCTTGGTGCTTCTGCTAATAGCCCATCTCTTTGGCAGGCTGTAGTACCCTGAAGAGATGGACATTAGCAGCAGCAACAGCAGAACCGTGGACTTGACCTGCCACTCTCACCGCCACTACTGATAGCTCATCTCTTTTGCGGACTGCAGTCCCCAAAGAAACAAGCAGTTTCATTTCATGATTATTATTTTGTTGGGGTGGTGTTAAAAAAAAGATCTGTACCTAGTGTCAAATATGCCAGGTATGCCACTGGGTGTTCCCCAGGCTGTATTGCTGCAATGAGCTTATGGGACTGCCTTTCAAAACTGTTTGGAAAATGCAGCTAGTGCAGAATTCAACAACCAGCCTGATGGCAGAGGCCAGAATTTTTTTTAATGTTAACATCTGTTCTGGCCTGGTTGCACAGGCCCAATTCCAAACTTCTGGTTTTAATCTATAAAGCTTTATATGGCCAAGGACCCCAATTATTAATGAAATGCATCTCTCATCTTTTAACATGTTCATTCAGCCTACTGAGAAGCACTCCAGAGTAGGTTTTTGAAGTCACAAAAGGACTGTAGGAGGAGGAAAAGATTAAATTGGCATTAGATACTGAAGCACACCACTGGATTTTGGTCACTATTTTTGTTTCTCACTCTTTCAATTTCTGTATGCTTCAAACTGTAAAACACTTGAATGTTAAGAAAAGACATTTAACACAATGGGCCATTCACTGCTTCCTACAACTGGCCTACCTCAAATCTGTTTTAGAGAAGCTGATTCCTAATGGGAGCAGTCAAACCCGGGGACAGGGTGTCCATATGTAGGCACGCATGGTCACAAGATCAGAATATTCTCTTATTACTGAGAAAACCAGACTTACACAACTCACAAGCTAGTGCTTCATGGAGGGCATGTGAGCTTATGTAGCACTTCCTGTTCTGTCTCTCCTCCTTCAGAAGATTGCCTACAGGGACAGCCATGCCTTCCTAATTTCTCCTCCATTGGTGTCACTAGCAGGGGTATGTCCTGCACTGGGTGGCACTCTAGAAGAGGGGTGACACCCAGTCGGGCAGTCTTCCTACCGAGGGGAGTAGGTGAGCACAGCTGGCACTGATTCCGCCCTGGTGGCACAGTGGTTAAATGTACTGCAGCCACTCACTCAAAACCATAAGGTTGCGAGTTCAAGACCAGCAAAAGGGCTCAAGCTTGACCCAGGCTTGCATCCTTCCAAGGTCACTAAAATGAGTACCCAGATTGTTGGGGACAAGTAGCTTACAGTTGTAAACCGCTTAGACACTCCTTAGGTGGTATGAAATGGTATATAAATGAAGCTGTTTGTTTGTTTGGCTCATGAGGAGGCCACTCCTGCCACTAGGAAGAAGAAGGCCAAGCATGCCTGTTCCTGTCTTCTTGCAGTGGCAGCAGTTTCTTTATGAGGAAGCCACTCCTGCTATGAGGAGAGAGAAGGCAGATCACACTCGGCCCTGATTTCCTGCAGCGGCAGTGGTTTCCTCATGAGGAGGTTGATCCCTCTTTGAGGAGGAAGAAGACAGAGGGTGCTCAGGCTCGCTTCCCCATGGTGGCAGCAGTGTCCCCCTGTGGAGGTCACTGCCATAAGGAGGGAGAAGAGGTAAGCACATTCTTTTAGCCATGCCCCACACTGGGTGACACCAGGGGGCAGGACACCACTGATCTCCCCCATAACTATATGGAACAAATAGGCAGGCATTTCAAGGCAAGCATTTGAGTATCAGGTCTCAATGCACATCATGATAGCTACTGCAGAATAGAATAGACTAGAATCCACCTCTTAACCAGAATTCTCTTCTCAAAGCATCTGGATTACCAGAATTTTACCAGACTTGCAAAGAATACCATTCCAGACACGGGTTGAAATACCATGTTGTCCAGCGTGATGTAGGACACCTGGCAACTCTAGATCCAGGGAGCCCCAGCCTGGACTCTAAAGTTCATGAATAGAGAATTGGAGTTTAAATTGTAGAACATGTTTGAAGTTGTTTATGGTAATTAATTTCACTGTCTCTGTATGGCATAACCAGAACATGTGGTTTTTCACTGAGCCAGTTAGAAGAAATATTAATATAGAACAAGCAATATTCTGAGTAGAATAGGACCCTCCAGTTCAATCCCCTGCCATGAAGGAAGACACAGTCAAAGCATTCCAGACAGATGGCCATCCAGCCTCTATTTAAAAACCTCCAAAGAAGGAGACTCCACTACCCTCCAAGAGAGTGTGTTCCACTGTCAAAAAGCAATTACCATCAGGAAGTTCTTCCTAATGTTCAGATATAATCTCTTTTCCTGTAACTTGAATCTATTGCCCCATGTCCTAGTCTTTAGAGAAGCAGAAAACAAGCATACTCCATCTTCAATATGACATCCCATCAAATATTTAAACATTTGTCATCCCGTAATCTTCTCTTCTTCAGGCTATGAGGGGGTATCCAAAAGTTTTAATGATCTCCTTTTAAAAAAATTGACAAAGTTTGTTTTGATTTGTAGTTGTTAACTTATCTCTATGTAGTCACTATCTAGATTTATACATTTTCCCCAGACTATCTTGACTGTCCAAATACCTGATATAGAAGTCTGCAGATTGGGCCTTACGAGGGGGTATTGTAAAGTAATAATTATCACCCGGAAGTTATTATGACATATTGATGAAATTTTGTCAGTGTCATCATTGGTCCCTAAGTGCACGCTGCTGAGAAAATCAACTCATTGTGTCCTTTATTTTTGTGACTGGCTCTGCCAGAATTGACTAAAGTGTAAAATCCTTGTGAGGCGCAACCTGCAGACTTCTACAATATCAGGTATTTGGAGGGTCAAGATATGCTGGGAAAAATGTATAAATCTAGATAGTGACTACATAGAGAAAAGTTAACAACTACAAATCAACACAAACTTTCTGTCAAATTTTTTAAAAGGTGATCATTAAAACTTTTGGATACCCCCTCGCAAATATACACGGCTCCCAAAGCCTTTCTTCATAGAGGTTTCCAGACTGTTCACAATGTTGGTCATCTTCCTTTGGACATGTTCCAACTTATCAGTATCACCAGGGAGGTGCTGGACCATTTTCTCCTGTAGTACAAAGAAGAAAAAAGATAATGTATGTGCAGGAAATCCTAAAATTTGTAGTTTGTAAGATAGTGGTGCATGCTGCTCCATGTGTCATGCTCTCTCAAGAACTACACCAAGGTTGGAAATCTGTAACCCTCCAAGATTAGGATGTTCAGGCTTTGGTAACTGTATAATAAGGAGGCAACCTGTTTGTGAAATATTTAGCCAAAGACCTCATCATCACCACTAGAATGATTTGCTACTATAACAACATGAAGAGCAGTTAGGGTGCCAATAACCAACAAATTTAGAAGTAATAATGATTGGAACAATTGGAACAATAAATTAGTGTTCCAATATCACTTAAATATGAAATAAACAGCATCGGAGTAATATCTGGATATTGAACATACTGGTGGTAGTTATTTTAGATTGGGGTGATTAACTTGGTGCCCTGAAGATGTTGGGACAGCAGCTCCCAGCATACTTAGTTGGTATAGTCAATAGGGAGAGTTAATGGAAATTGCAATCTAACATCTGGGCTTCAAGTTGCCCAACCTAGTTTTAGATCTTGGGCCAGTGTCTCAGAAGTTTGGCTTTTCAAACCTGTGGTACATAACTATTTATTTGAAAATACAGTTGTATGAAGAACAACCAAATCCCATGCACAATTTTCTCAAAAATAAAGACAAATATGTGCTTGCCTAAAAGCTCTATTAAACTCAATGGGGTTTACCTTTGAAAGGCTATATACAGAATTGCTCTGTTAATGTATTTTATAGGATTTTATAGGAAGGTTGATCAATTTCTATTTGTAGGTAATTTTGTCAAGTGCACATAATGTTTACATTGACCATTTTATGAACCTGCCAGATATATTTAATAAACCTCTCAACAGAGATGCTTTGTTTTGTACCAATCTTTTAATTTCTATAGGCGTATATAAACATTTATAAAATTATCATGGGGACATTATCTGTTCCCATTTTTTTTTTCTTGAGCACTAGTAACTGCCCTTGAGGTTACTAAATTGTTTTAACAATTTAACAAATAGCTGGATTGGTCCAGATTGGTTTAATTAAGAAGATTTCCCGCAGTGATTCATTGTTTTATTTCACCTGATGGTAGCTTTGCTGTAAGCTAAAAACACAGACCTACTGTGCTATAACTACACAGTAGTTTCTCTTTTTTTGGTTTATGAAAACAAAAAGATTATTTTTGTATTTGTACTTGAGGAACATCAAAAGGTGTTGGTTCTTGACTTTTCCTTTGATGTGAGCAGTTTTAAATGAAGAAATTACGGTATTAAAAGCCTCTCATCATAAAAAAGATATTAGCCAAATAGTAACCCAGTTTTCATTATTTGCTGTGGTTGTATCATACCTTTCTCCTTTTCCTTCTTTATTTGTACAAATGAGACTCAACAAATACAGTAGCACAGAAGCCAATGAAAAACATATGTGCTTACTCCTGAGTTCAGCTTTTTCTTCTTTTTTGCAAAGCATTTAAGGCAGTAGTCTTATACATACTTACCTAGTAGTAGTGGCATGAGTAGTGGAATGCATTAGAAAATAGGAGGACATAATAGCATTGCACTGCATTATCAACATGTAACAATGTTGGTCATATGTATAGTATTGTGTTGTTTTTATAGCCCACCTTTCCCCCAAAACTGGGACTCAAGGTGGCTTACAAAATAAAAAGAAATACAAATAAATAAAAACACATTCTCAGATATACTCTTACGAGTTGGTCATAATTCCTCAGATAGCCTATTGTCCTAGGTCAAATAGGGCTTTATAGGTCATAAGCAGAATTGTTCTCAAAAACTGACTGGCATCTAGTAGAGTATTGAACATACTTGTGTATAAATGCAGAAATTTTAGTCAAAAACTTGACCCCAAAAACTTGAGTCAACTTATCGACAGGTCAATGTCAGTACTCTAAGTACTGTATGTGATCTCTCATTTTAAAAAAGGACTTATCCACAGTTGAAAGGCACTGGAAGTCCTGGAAGCACTGATCAGCCTCTACTCTCTCATCCATCCAGCCTTTAGTGGGAGCATAAACAGTTATACCTGCTAGAATTTTGTAAGTTCTTTGGCATCATTTTCCTTTGCTCCATCCTTTAGATCTTTTGTTGCATGCCCCTAAGTTTTACCCTCGACTTACCCACAAGTCATATCAAAATCTATAATTTTGGCCCTAAAATTTATACATGATGTCAACTTGTAGTCAAATGTATATGGTAGAGGCTGTAAGAAGGAAGTCCTGTAACAAAGGTGTCTTCTTGTGTCATTAGTGTTTTTCTCTTCTTGTTGTCTTCCTGTTATTTTTCTTCTCTTGCATTTTATACTGAATACCTGCTTTTAGATTGTGGAAGTATTGGTTCTACAAGTCTCATAACCCTAGGTGGGAAGGAATTCTAATAAGGATATCCTGTGAATTTGCCAGACGACAAAGTCTATAGTTAGAAGCTTGAAATACAATTCTTTTGCCATTTGTAGTTCCCTTTAGTTAAGTAGCAGACTAAGAAATGTACTAGAGAGATTGTCCAAGAAAGTTGTGGTTCTTTCCATGGTGGTCTCTTTTTTACTAAGCATTCATTATCCTGTTTATAGTCAGACCAAACAGAAAGGTATACTCTAATGAACAGAACGTTAAGTAGCCACAGATAATAGGCTGTTCTTTGGAGTAACCAAAAATAAATGGCCTTGCATTTCACCCTGCCAGTGTAGTTAATACTTTGGTCCCTATAAGTAGTGTTTTGCTTCTTTCAAAGCTTTTATAATTTGTCTGGCTCGGTCTCTTTCTGTGGGTGGGGAAGTTTTTCATGGACCTGCACATTTCTTTTGTGGCTTCCTGGCAACTTGGGTGTGTCTTCAGTTTTTAATCTATAGAGATGGAAACAGTTTGCTCCTTGAAGGTTGACTTACATCTGTGAAATCATATATACTGCTTATTAATAAAACATTGGTAATCATTGTTTGTTAATTCAGGTAAAGCCATTGTTCTTGGATATTTTATGGAGATCTGGTTGGATGATGCATAACTAGCACTTAACAGTTATCTCCAGATGGATACTCTGTTGCAGCAGTAATTTTCAGATGTACCACAGTGACATCAATCTGCTGAGAATGTCTGGATAATGTCAAACATTATGTGACATAGTCTAAGATTTCTATAAAATAAGCCTTAAAAATGTGCCTAGAACACCTTGACATTCATCATCATTATGGATTTCATGGGAATATTGAGCAAGCTGCCCTTCACAGAAGTGTAGCCTCCATACCTGATCTCACTGAACGACTTTAGAGAAGCTTCCCAGAGTTTCTAGAACACAGATTGAAACTAGAACTAAGGCTCAAAACAGATAGCCCAAATAAAGCTGGCTTTCCAGCTGATTTGGAGGCATGGCGTTAACATAACACATGGCCCCAAAGCAGACAGACGCTTCATGGAGTCTGTGCCATGGTGGCAAGAGCCACTGCAGCTGTGGCCCTCTTTGGGAGCAGGCTGTGTAGTTACCGCATTCCTGGCCAGAAACTGCTCCTTCCAAGCCATCTCTTCGGCCCTATGGCAAGCAAGGCTGGAGAATGTCTGGCCTGATGGATATTGTTGGCTCTTAGTCCCTGTCATGCCTTAACATTCACCATGCTGGCTGGAGCTGAAGGGAACTAGAATACAATGACATTTATAGGTCTGCAAATTCCTCATTCCTGAGCTAAGGAGCTGTGTATGACAGTGATGTACTGTACAAAAGAATATGGGTTTTCAACAAATATCAAGAACCTAATCCAATAGAGCACAAACTTCAAAATGTTTGGTACTGGAGTCTTGTGTTAGTCCTACTACACTAGAACATCCAGTCTATTAGCTTCTAGCTGAGCTAGAATTATTATTATCTGTGGCTTCATTGAGGTTTTCCAGAGTTATTGTTTAATGTGTCTGCCAAAACTATCTTTTGAACTCTGTGATACTATGAATCTAACCTCAATATCATTTGTAGCAAGAGGGCATATGCTTATTTTCTTTTGTCCGGCTTGAAAACAGGTGCTCCACTAACTGAAGGACTTTCCAGATATCATTATACTATTTGGAGCATTATCTCCTGTAGTACAAATCCTTGCCATCCTATGTTCTTGTTGATTCCAAGGAGAATTGGAATGGTCTTGTGAAATAGACTCCAGACGAAGGATGTGGTGGGTTTTTCATTATTATTATTATTTCATTCTCAGAAAGGAGAACCAAAAAAAAAAATCAATAAATTTTCTTCCTGCTGTGCAGTTGTTGAAAACATTCTTAGGATGAAGAAAATCTTCCTTCCACATACTCACCATTTTTCTGCCTCCCCATACAAGACAACCAGGTAGCGTCTGCTGGACGGGCAGATAAAAAGTTGAGGATGACCATCTGGATATGTTCTGATAGTTGGCATGCAATGACAGCATCATTCCCTGGGACCTTTGGAGGACCTCAGAGGAAGCCTGTGTAACCAAAGACAGTTTTGGTTGCCCCCTGTCCTCCCCACAGCTACTTCATTGCCATATCTGGAGGGAAGCTTGGAGGGTGGTCAGAAATAGACTTCTGGATCTGTTTGAAGACTTGGGCAGGGGAAGGATCAAAACACAGTCTTCAGCATTTGCCTCCTTGGAGTTTCCTTATACTTGAGAAGCCTCTTTCTATGTGTCCCCCACCACCAAGTCATTGAATATTCCTTTCATTGCTCCTCCAAAACTCATGGGCAGAAAGTATTGGAGCTAAGAATTTTGAACACCAGAATTGGGACATATAGGAAAGAAAAGTCCAGCAAATATTAATGCTACACCTGCTAGCTTTGCCACATTGACAAATCAAGATTATTTGCATCATTTGTTTCCATTGCTGAATGGGTCCTTGGTAAATTTGAGTTAGTGAGTGAGTGAATTGGTTTGTTTTCAGAAATTGACACAACATTTGTAAGCCTCAGATATGGGGATAGTAATGCTTATTTTATGTTCATTACAGTTATAAATATGAGACAGTTTTGATGACTTTTTTCATGATCATTTAGGGAGTGAATGTTAGTGCTGAACAGATTATTTTTCTCCCCTTCCAAACAGAAAATGTCCATTTGATTTCTTGTTCAGATCTTTGTGTTCCCATTGCTTAGCTGTTCACATCCATATTGGTACAGTTTGTTTTTTTTTAAAAGAAAGATTTCAGGATCAAGCAACTAATTGCTGTCCAGATGGAAGAGCATCACAGGCAGTATCCTCATGATAGCCAAATCATGTTGAAGCAAACACAGAGCCTGCTACAAAATACATCTTGTGACTGCGAAGACTTTAAACTTGGGTTTTAAAGCCAATATGTTTGAATCGGAATATTGCCACCCAAGGACATTGCTTGATCCAACCATATCATATGTTCCTTTTCCCAAGCTTATGCAATTTGGTATTTTTCTCTGGCAGAAAAACTCCATTCTGTGAGTTCATGAAAGGATTATCCTATTTTAAGCATAATATATAGGAATGTACTGAAACCTAATCTTTCCTTATCCAACCTAAAGGTCATCATAGTATAGAAATTCAGGGCCTTAGCAAGATAATATAATATTGGGATTGTGTGTGTGTGTGTGTGTGTGTGTGTGTACAGTGCACCCTTGTTATCCACTGGGGTTTGGTTCCAGGACCCCCCGTGGCTAACAAAATCCATGGATGCTCAAGTCCCATTAAATGCGATGGCATAGAAAATGGTGTCATTATATAAAATGGAAAAATCACAGTTTGCTATTTGGAATGTATACTTTTTGGGAATATTTTCAAGCTGTGGATGCTTGATTCCATGGACAAAAAAAATCTGTGGATAAGGAGGGTCAACTGTGTGCGTGTGTGTGTGTATGTATGTGTGTATATAAGCTTAAATTTTTGTTTTTCCCCCTTCATATATGTCATACTCCACATTTTTAGGACAGGAAGCTGAACAAGATAATACATTTTTATTCAAATGGATCAAAATCAACCATTGTAAAGATAAGCTTTACAAAGTAGAAGTTAATAATTATGGAAAGGATAAAATGGTGATGAAGTTACAATAAATAAAAGTTACAATAAATAAAAGTAAGGAAAGTCAGGGATTGTTGAAAGGAAACAATAAATGATCAATAGGTGAGGAAGTTGGAATGAATGGTAATAGAGAAGGAAGGAAGGAAGGAAGGAAGGAAGGAAGGAAGATAAGAATGTGAGAAGGTGAAATAGGATGAGAGATGGGAAGTGAGGACGTGATTGAGAAGTAGGGAAAGAGAAGGAGAAAGAGGGTAGCCTAGGAGGAGCTACAAAGGATGTATGGAAGGAGGAAGAGGAAAGGAAAGGGAAAGGGAAAGAAAGTAAAAGAAGGTGTAAGGATGAGAAGATAAGGAATAGGAAGAGTGATAAAGAAAGGAACAATTGAAGAGTAGGGTAGGTAATAATGGAAAAAGAAAAGGTCAATTATTAATAGATGTATTAGTAGGAATAATTGTATTTTGTATGTTTGTTTGATTTGTGTGCAATTATTACTGGTAGTTGTTTTTATGGTTTTAATATTGTAAGCTCAATAAACATATATATATATATATATATATATATATAAAATAAAAAATCAACAATTTTTTATTTTTTGAAACAACTCAATAAGAGAAAGAGTTTCAATGGAAATAAAATATCTTGTGAAGAATGAAGAATGATTTTTATTATTTATAACTAAATGTATCTGGAAATCTACAGTTTGTACAACACACCTTACAATCACACCCATACACCTAAACTAGTCAGACTCCATCTGTATCTTTTATTCATATTAAATGTAGAAAAACCTGAATCTTCCAAAAGTCATCAAATAGTGAAGAAATAATCGACCAAGGACATCTGCCAAGATCCACTAGAGTCCTCCACAGGTCTCAGTAGATGATGTTCTCAGTCTGCATCTGACAATAAAAATATAAGAATATAGCCTCATGCTCCTCCATTCCCCTCCCCTCTCAATGGAATAAACATGGAGGACTGTCACAGTGGTGTGTGTGTGTGTTGAGCATTGCAGAGGGAGGGAAAGGTTACCCACCTCCACAAAAGTAACAACATCAAATACATACGCATTTGTGTAGGTCACTAGTACCAGTCCTTGTGTCTGAAGGTGTTATTTGTTGTTTCATTTCTGTGGAATAACAGTGCTAGATGTGTGTTTGTGTATGCACCTTTAAGTCTCCCGTTGCTTTATTGCAGCCCCAAGAATTTCATAGCATTTTCTTAGACAAGGAATTCTCGAAGGTGGTTTTGCCAGTTCCTTCCTCTGAAATATAGCCTAGAGCAACTGTATTCGTTGGTGGTCTCCCAACCAAGAACTAATTACATGAGTATCACCTATTTATTAAAAACATAATAATCAAATTTAATTATTATGAAGTTATGCTTTGATTTCTAGTTCTCGTTCAGTACATTCAGTTTAACTAAATTCATTTTACCAATACTGTAGGGCCTTCATAAAAGGAGGCCTGTGTAATTTCAAGCCTCCCTTTACCTCTTTCCCAGAAGAGCTGCCCAATTAATTTTGTGTGCAAATTCCCCTGTCGTCTTTTATGTAGCTACCTTAAATCTTTCTAATGCACGCCAGTTACAAAGACTACAGATGTCTTTCTTGGTTTCATATTGCAGCATTCTGTGTTGCGTTATACAGCTCTGTCTTGTTTTCCCAGGACTCCTAACACATTGAATATCCAATCTGTAATTTGTTCCTTATGGGTTTCGTAGGTGTCAAAGAAACCTGTGCAGAGCAGTAACATGTTTAGGAAAAGAAGGACAGCTGCCATCTTTTCAAATATTTCTGTTGCATTCCATTGTTATGATAGTTGTGGTATATATCTATATTAGAGCGGCAGAGAATGAATAAATGAGAGTGGTGTACTGTATTTTTTTTTAATTGCAGGAACACCTTTCCATGGTTGCAATACATCTTGGTCAGTGACATATTTTGGCCTAAATCCAGTTGCTAGTCTCAGCCAGAAGACACCCATTAAATCAGTTTACACTTCTGTTTACAGACGTATTGACTTACCATTCAACTGCTGATTTCAGAGAGTTAGGTCTACTCTGTTTGAAACTGGAAGTTAGACTGAAAGTATTGTATTCTTGTTCCTTCAGACAAAATTCTCCTCAGTAAGTCTCAAGAGTCCATATCAGGAGTGGTTCAGATTCTCTTTCCAGCAATAGACTGAAAAATCCATAATGGTGAATGGGAGTTCTTCAGATTTTCATAAGCACTTTAACATTCTTTCCAGAGAATAGCAAACAGCATTTATTCAAAATTAAACTAGAGCCACAGTTGTATGAGCAACTGAGCCAGTCTTTTAAAAATTCTCCACTATAAGTTGATAGTGTTGAATAGGATTTGCCGACTTAACTAAACAGATTTCTACTAAATTGCCAGGTTTGACTGGGTTTGGACAGAAGTGTGCTCTTTAGGGGTGAGAGGTTTCAAGATAGTGCAATATGAAGTAAAGAACTGAATTTAAAAAGGATAAAAAATTGTACTGAGAAAATGCAGTTCATTAATATTATAGAAAGACAAGAGAATTTAAAAGCTCACTGCTTCGGCTTGGCCTCTTTTCTCTCAGCTTGAATTCTGTCTCTGCACATTAGCTTTCACTTGTATTCCTCACCTCTGAGCAAAGCTGTGCTCCTAAGGCTCAGGAATGTAGTCCTCATTGCTACATCTTTCCCTCTTCTTTATCAGCTGACTCTTGGTTACATCAGAAGTCTTTATGTGCCTGTTAATATTTGAGGAATGTTAACTCCCTGGGCAGTGGTTTTTTTCTGTTGGTTGGTTGGTTGGATTTAAAGCCTGCCTTTCTCCCAAAGTGGGAATCAAGGCGGCTTACAATAAATTAAAAAAGATCCAGTTAAACTTTACAAAAGTGAAAAAGAATTAAATGTCAGTATTATTACAAACATAATTCTGTCAGCTAAAAACACTTAAAACATACTTATTTACAATAAAAAGATACTACACACCACTTACACACACGCTTTGTGTGTGTTTGTGCCTTTCAAGTCATTTCTGACTTATGGTGATGGTAAGGTGACCCTATAATAATAATAATAATAATAATAATAATAATAATAGTTTATTTATAGCCCGCTCCTCTAATAAATACTCGGAGCGGGGTACAGCAGAATAAAAAGATACAGAGTAAAAACAACAATCACATCCCACCCCAACCACCCCCTTTAAAACTGAATTAAATCTAGACAGTTTAAAATTAACATAGTTAAAATTGGTCGGCAGTTATTAAAACAAAGTGCATTTTCATGAACAATCCGTGTGCAAGGCCGCATTAAATCGATTCAAGTAAGTATTAAGTAAAAGGATCGCTAATAATTTCCAGTGCTGTTTATATTTTCAGAGCAGGGAGCAAGGGTTTCACTTATTCTCTCCTTCAGGGAAAGGCCTGCCGGAAAAGATGCGTCTTTAAAGCCTTTTTGAAACTAGCCAGTGATGTAATTAGACGCATCTCGTCCGGCAGGCCGTTCCAGAGCTTAGGGGCAGTAGCTGAAAAGGCCCTCTGAGAGGTCTGGGACAGCCTGGTTTTCATCGGCTGCAATAGGTTCCTCCCAGAGGAACGAAGTGTGCGGGGCGGTTCATACGGGAAGAGGCGGTCCTTAAGGTAGGATGGGCCTGAGCCATGCAGGGCTTTAAAGGTTAGTACCAACACCTTGTACTGTGCCCGGAAACTAATGGGCAGCCAGTGGAGAGCTTTGAGCACTGGCGTTATATGCTCTCTTCTAGATGTTCCTGTGATAAGCCTGGCTGCCATATTCTGAACCAATTGAAGTTTCCAGGTTAGGCACAAGGGTAGCCCCATGTAGAGCGCGTTACAGAAATCCAGACGTGAGGTTACTAGAGCATGTACCACAGTCTCCAGGTCTTTCGTATCCAGGAAAGGGCGCAGCTGGCGTATCAGTTTTGCGGTTTTCTTGGCAAGATTTCTTCAGAGGAGGTTTGCCATGGCCAGCCCCTGAAGTTGAGAGAGTGTGACTTGACACCCAGTGGGTTTCATCATGGCAGAGTAGTAATTGAACCCTGGTTTCCAGAATTGTAGTTCAGCACTCAAACCACTATGCCACACTGGCTCTCTCACACACTACAACTCCATAATTATTGTAGTTTGTTTGTTTGTATTTGTTTGTATTTTATCTTAATTACATTGGATTGTGATGGCTATTAAAGAAACTCAACTCACACTCCATAATTAAAATTTAAAAGCCTGCCTAAATATAAATGCCTTTATTTGCCAATGGAAAGAGCGCAGGGAGGAGGCCAGCCGGACCTTCTGTGGAAGGGAGTTCCACAGCCTGGAAGCAACACTGAGAAGGCTGTCTCCGAAGCCCTCATTAATCTCACCTGCGTGGTGGTGGAAATGATAGAAAGCCCTCTCCTACATATCTTCAGACATGTACTGGATTTAAAGGTCAAAACCAGCAAAACCAATTCTATTGGTTCTCTAGTCCCTCTGCCCTCCCTTCCAGGTCCCTTCCTTTTGCATGGATCTTAGTGTCCACTGACTCATAGTACAATGCAGGTGACATCTGTTTATGAATGCATGAATACTATATCTGTTGATTACAAGGTTTACTGGGGAACAGTTTGGAAGAGAGAGAGAGGTGGATAGCAAAGTTTCTTAAGAGACTGATTCTATGTATTTTAATTGCAAAAAGTAGAAGAAATCTGTGTGGTTTATAATCCCAAATAAATGTTCAAGATGGAGGTGTGTGAACCACAAAATCAGCTTAGCAGAAACCTAAAGCTGCACATTGCTCCAGAAAAAACACATAAAATACACATACCTAGAGTTTTGCTAAATAGATTTGCTTTGGAAATTGCCATAAAAAACTTGGCAGCCACTCCGCACACTTATAGTAGCTGACACTTCGTGGAATGATAAAACTATTTCATTTGGCAATAAAATTGTTTTCTGTAAATGGAACACTGAAGGCCTCCAGTGAAAAGAAATGACAGACTGTGAGCGTGAAGTAAAAATGCAAATTTAGTTTGGGAAAGAAGCAAAAATTGGTTGTGAACAACTGTACTGTTGTTCTTGAACATTAAAAAACAAAAAAAAATTAGCTTATTCTGGTTTGAATATATGTAAACTAGTTCTGGTAATAGAATATGTGAAGGCATTGCAAAGAAAATGCTTGCTTAAACTTTTAGCTATTAAAGAAAGAAGCACATTCTTAATTAATATTTCTTTAAAGTAATGTCTATTTCCAAATAATTTATATCCCTGAATTCTCTGCAGAGATGCTCCCTGTGGCATAGGACACTCTGTTCCTATTCAAAATTTAAATTGAAAGTTGCTTCATTTAAAACACTAATTTATGTTGTCCTGCAAAGAATTCAGCATAACCTACTAGCCTTCAAATATGCTGGCTAGTTCTTCTAACATCACATTTGCCAGTATTAATCATCTGTAACCCAAACATGGGGACAGGAGAAAAAGATTTGTTAAATTTTTCTCCTTGGATGCCTCGAGGTGAACATCACTTGTCATACGCTGTCTTCTCAGTGGCTATTTAACAACCATATACTGCCACTCAGAAGAAATGTTTTGCTGGTATTTAGTGAAACAACCATGAATAGAGAAAGGCTAGTCTAGCAAGTTGTTTTAATGACCCTATCATGGTTCTTCCCCAACCTCTAACTCAAAAAAGGGGAAGGATATATATTCAAGGTTTTTTCTCAAATATGTCATGTAGAAGTATAAATATGATGGTGCACTGCCTCTTCTTATTGGGTGTATCATCACACTGTGAAATAAGGAAAGATGGAAAGTTATCAGGAACAGACTACAGATATATTGCTGCTGGAGTTTGATGCCCAAGGTAGCAATCACTCACCTTAAACTTAGCACATTTCATTTTATGGTTACTTCAGGGGTGAGAAGCCTGTGGCTCCCCAGATGTTACTTGATCCAGCTCCCATCAGCTCTAACCAGTGTGCAATGGTCAAACATAGGGTATCTGGAATGCCACAGGTTCCCCACATCCAGACTTCTATATTTACGTAGTTTCAACTAACAATTTCTTTCTTGGGTCAGACTACATGTGATGATCCAAAGGTTTAAACTCAGATTGGTAAAAATCACACATGAGACAGGATGACAATTGACGATTGCCAGCTCACTTGATTGTGTTTTTAAAATCTCCTCCCAAGGGATAGAACTTGGGTTTGGGTATACATCATAAGCCCTAAACACTTTTTAAAAAATAAAGAAGGGAAATCACAGGACACTGTGGACACTATTAAAAAGGAACAAAGATACTGATTCCATGCCCTGTTAGTGGTGCTTAGTGAAGTTCTGTCCTTTTATCTTGCAAATTACCATTCCTGTGCTGCAAGTATATTTATATACAGTCTGGGACGCTTTATGCTTGAAATTGTGCTATTTTAGGCATTTGTGTCTTTACCAAGCTGATTGATAAAGCACTCCTAAAGTTCAGGGAGACCTTCACAGTCTGGCTGTGTATGCCACAAAATGATGGAGTTCAGTCATTCTGAGTTTCTAGTCTCACTGCCTACAAGTCCATAAATGCTGTTTCTAAATTGTAATGGGGCAACTGACCAATACAAGTGTGATAAAGCTGACCAGTAAGAGAGTGACTATTGCCTCCTTCCACGAGGAGGTTTTTGGTAAAATGCTATGCTTTGTGTGATACAAAGTAGTCCATTTCTTAGAGACAGTTCCAACAGCTTATCACAAAAATCTGTGTTCAGTCTTACTCCTCTAAGTTTTCCTACAATGCATTACACTTGTCCCTCCCTTTTAGCAGACTTGCAGTCCACAGTCTCACCCTTCACGGGAGTGACAAGTGGAGAAGGATAAAATGACACCTCGTCCCCACATGCAGCCGCACACACATGTCCCATTATTTTGAATGTGACTCAAATATTTGCAAGTTGCCATTTTCACAGGGAGGTCCGGAACGGATCCCCCATGAATTGGGAGAGGACTACTGTATTCTCTTGTAGTATCTTTCTTTGGAGTTTATCAGATGACAGAAATTGGAAGCATAATCCAATGGCAGTCCGAACGCAATCATGGAGTTTCATGTTACTGTGTGAAAGACTACCACATGCATTTTTGGGCAATGGGAAGTCCTTCCGAATGAAATCATGGGGTTTCATGTTATTGTGTTTTCGGGCAATTTCGGGCAACGGGAAGTCGTTCCGAACATGATGCAGCGTCAATATGCATTCACGTAAATTTGCTGAGCTAGCAAATTCACTCATTTCTGAACTGGCCCTACTTTCATTTCTTTCGAAAATGAGAGAAATTCTTCCCATGTGATAAACTCCTTTGAGGCATTGAGAGTGTTTGCTTGACTGAGCACAGCCAAAGAATGGAATTGTACCATTATATTAGAATAGGCCTTTCACATGTTTTCAAGTTAATTTTTATGTACACAGCTGGTCTACATATGGCACTTAATCCCTAAATATTGAGAATTTATTGTAAACATTAAAAAATAAACTCTTTCATGAATAGGTTCTTCATATAGTTGCTGCTAGGGCTATAAAATTTCTCTCTTTATTCCCCAGAAAATATATTTACTCCAAACTATTCTCATGTGTATAACTACACTCCTATATACAGTTACCTGGAAGTAACCCCCATTAGACTAAGAGAGATTTGTCGGAGTAAATCTCCATAGGGCTGTACAAGTATTGTCACTGTCCAAATGAGATACTAATATTAACCTAATTTAGAGGGCTTTTCTCTGGAAAGAATCTTTAAAAAATTAGTTTGAATTCATATAATAGCATATATCGCACACAAAATAAAACAATAACCCTCTCAACATATAATACAAAATACTCTCAGAAAATAATTCCTACATATATGAGCTCCCCCACCCATCTGAAAACCTTTAACTCAAACTATATTAAACTTCCATTGGAAAGAACCTTGAAGTGCTTATGGAAATCTTTATACAAAGCAGTATGACTACTGAAATGATTTCTGTATTCTCAGAGTAATTATTATATTGAATAACCTTATTCCATAAGAACTATTTTGACTTATCAAACTTTAAAAAAATATGTTTTCTGCTTCTGAACCCATAATACTTGAAAGCCATTCCTACAGCTCAGGTTTATAACCTCATATACAAATCTGGGAGGACAGGACACTAGATGAAGTACAGAGACACTTTAGCAAAGCAGCTTCCTAAGCCGTGTCTGATATGTCTCCACCCTTTCCCTATTTCTGTCCTAGTCCAGAATGCATTGATTTCCTGGTACTGCAATACATATTTCATTTTCTCTTAAATCTCCAAAGTTAGGAGTATATCTTACTATGTAAATAGGACTGGAAGAGGGCAGAAAAATGAGTAACTATTTGAATATGTAAAAGAAGAAAACTGTTGATGGTACATTGGTGTTTTTCCTATACCAATCTTTTAAATAAGATTTCATCAAAACACTGAAGGACTAAATTTAAGGATGAAAAGTGATGAAAAACTATAGAAGACTATGGAGTTTATCACACGAGGGAACTTGGGAGTATACTCCAAAGGCAATCCGAACGCAATCATTGGGTTTCATGTAATTGTGTGATAACTTATCTCATACAATTTCGGGCAATGGGAAGTCACTCCGAATGCAATCATGGGGTTTCACGTAATTGCGTAATAAGTTATCTCACGCAATTTCGGGCAATGGAGGGTCATTTTCAGGGAATGGGAATTCACTCTGAACACATTCCAAACGCAACTAGAACTCACGTAAATTTGCTAAACTAGCAAATTTACATGAATTCGAGTTGGCTCCATTCGAAATTGGGAGAAATTCCTCTCATGTGATAAACTCCTCTAACTGAAAAGACTGTAACTGACAGGGGGAAAAATGAAAAATAAGTGTGAAAAAGTTTGGTAGAACTGAGGCTGGGTGAGATGTTCTGGGTACCGGAGAATGGCAAAGATTTTGCATTGGTTACATAAAGAAAGCAAAATAAAACCACCTACGTGTAAGGGTTGAATGATCCAAGGAAAATAGAAAAGCTAAAGTCAAATATGGGCTACGAAATCTCAGGGGTGGAAGGGATAGCTCTTGAAAAACCCTCAGAGAGGTCAATGGCAGAGGCCAAATCTCTAGGAGAACAGCCAAGAAGGAAGGAACAAGACAGGATTACTGGTCACAGATTCCCCAGGCACATGTTTTTCACTGGAATTGTTTGTTTGTATTGAACTTTAGACGTGTGTTTTGCTGCTGCTAGGAGTCAGACATTATGAATTGTTTGTTCTGCTCCTCTCTGAGTAAATTTGAAAGGAAAGGAAACATTCATGGGTAGAATACTTGGAACTACTCAAGCATGCTTTTATACCACTTAACTATACATTTGTGCCAGTTTAAACTTTTAAGGTGAATTTAAAGTGCCGTCTTATTCATAAAATATTTTGAGGTATTCAGTATTTCTACAATAACCTCTTTATCTCCTCTGTTTGTACTCTGACTTTTACCTATGAAACTGGAGCTATTAGGTATAAGAAGTAGTTAAAATAGTGTGATGGTAATATGGAGAATACAAAATTGCTTTTAAAGAGCTTCTGAAATGGCATGAAAACAAGGTGATCCTATTTTCCTATTTCCTGTTTTCCAAAAGCATTGATTAAACCACTTTATAGGTGCACAACAAGCATTTTGGAGTTTAACCAAGAATTACAGAACTCATTTCTTAGCCTTATATTTATAGTTAAGTACTCTCCTCTTGGTTTCAGATTTGAACGTTCTTTAATACTAGGATGGACAATTTCTGGCCCTTCCAATATTGTTAGACTATAACTCCAATTAAGTATAGCCAGTACTAAGGGATGCTGGGAACTGTAGTCCAACTGTATCTACAGAACCACAATTGGCTGACTCTGCTTTAATATGACTATGGAATTACAAATGAGGTAAACCTCTGTGCCGTCTGCCATCTGAAACTGAAAGATGGTACATCATTTTTCTGTATCAAAAACCTATCACCTAAGAGACTGAAGTAGCTAGAATCCAGATACATCACAGATATCTATTGTCTGTTTTTTTGTAATGTGGAAAGCATTTTGGGCCTTGGAAGGGTAAAGGATGGATGAGCACTCCGTAATGTGATGTCCTCAGTCTAAAGTGACACAGGCCAGATTCTTAATGGAGTTTATTTCCTCATTAAGAACAAGGTCTCTGCTCTTCTCTCTTGGGTCTCACAGTTACCCTCATTTATTGTCTCACATGTAAGTGAATGGTTAATCTTCCTACTGAAGGGAGGAGGCAAAATGGATAAGGAGCACTGATGTGCTTAGGTCAAAATCTACCCTCGGTTTCAAAACAGTGATTCGAGGGCGAAACAAATGGCGAGTAAGGAGTGGCTTGCTGCTGCCTCTTTGCTCACCAGGTTGGGGCTGTGGCAGTCACATGCCATGCCCCCAACCCATCCTTTTCCCAGCGCAAAAAGGAGCAGCTGGGGAAAGGATGCCTTTGCCTTGGCAGAGGCGTTTTTTCAGCATTTCTTCAGTGCAGCATGTCTAAATGCTGTCAAAATGCCATGGATCCACCACACATGCAGTAGGCTGTGCAGTTTCCCAGCAGACTGGGGACATGCTGCTGTCAGAACACCACACCCCCAGTCCACCAGGAAGCCGGCTCTTTTTGACCATCTGTTTCACCCCTCAGTCTCACCACAGTGATAGAACATTTGGGTTTGTCTGTAAATGCTCCTAGATTGAGTTTTGCTACCTGAGAGAGCCTGGAGAGCCGTTGCTAGTGAGTGCAATACTGAGTTAGTTGGAATGGGTTCACCAGCTGTAAAGTTGCTTCCTACTGGCAGAGCTTCCATAGGGTATGTTCAGATTATGACTGTGGATGTCTCAGAGGTTACGGCATGCTACAAGGGTTCTTGAGAATTATATACCTTTCCATTGTGATGTTAGATATCTTTCTAATTTAATATAATAACTACAGTCAATAGTCCTGTGGTGTTCCTGTTAACACGAGGCTGCTTCACACTCCTACGTGTTTCCCCGAAAATAAGACAGTCTCTTATATTAATTTTTGCTCCCAAAGATGTGCTAGGTCTTATTTTCAGGGGATGTCCTATTTTTCCATGAAGAAGAATTCACATTTATTGAACAAAAAAAATGAACGTTTATTATATACTGTATATATATTTATATACAAAAACCTTGCTAGGTCTTACTTTTGGGGGAGGCCTAATATTTAGCAATTCAGCAAAACCTCTACTAGGTCTTATTTTCTGGGGGATGTCTTATTCTTGATGAAACAGGGTATGTGCATTCCTACTATGTGTCAAAATGCATCCTTAACACAACTCTGATCAACTTACATAGATTTTTTTTTGATCAAGGTTTGTACAATATCCAGACCTATTGATGATGTTTTTTTGTTTGTTTGTTTGCACATTACTGCACATAGCTTTTTGTACTTGTATAGCTTGGATAAAAGGAGAGGATGGAGAGATTGATGCCCATTTTAGGTACATCATTTGCAGCTGCTTCTTCAGTAAGCAAAATGCTCCCCATGTGCCTAGAAAAGCTGTTCAGTCAATGGCTTTAGTTTTGTTTTGTTCTTCTGTCGTTAACTATTTTGTGAACAATGCTATAGGGCTCTTTTTCAGAGCAGCCAAGAGAAGAGTTTTCATTTGACAATACTGTTTTATGAGGTGAGCTTGACATCCCCCTGTATAAACAGACCTGGCATTGACCATATCCATGAAATTTGAGATCCCACAGCAACAGTTCTTGACTCATATACAAGCAGACATTGTCAGAGCTCTTGCTTAAATTGAGTTTTATTCCAGACTTGGATATCAACTGCCAAGGAATTCAGCTCCCAGAGTCACTGTTAGCATACAGTAGTAACACAATAGTATTTAAAAAAAAAAGTGCACCAATGCTCAAAATTAAAAATAACTTTGTCAGGCATGTTTAAAATATATAGAGTGACTAAGGCAGTATTTGATTGTTTTGTATTTTATTTTGCAGCCAATATGATTTGCTCTGTTCTTCTGATTAAAACCTCTTACTCTGAGAAATATACATTATTATATAATTCCCCAAATGGGTGAGACCATTGTTTTAAACTCAAAAAGTTATGTTTGGTTCTGTAACCCCGATCACCCCCAACTAACGTCAATTCCAAACATTTTTACACTGTATGTTACACTACAGTATGTTCCCACTAGCATTTATACTCCATTCGCTACATAGCATATCTAGTGTTGTGGAAGAAATGAAATAAGACACATGCTTTGATGGTGTCAATATCAACATCTTTAGTTTGGTGCATAGTCCTATGCACACTTAGGACTGTCTTTACTAATCCAGACCAGTTAATCTACACTGAAGGAAGTTCCAATGTTCTTATTGGGTTTAGAGTCAGGTAAGCTAGACATGTTGGAATCCACCTGTATATATACAAGTGTATATTCTCCACTCTCCCTTTTATTTTTTATAATGGGGCAATAATGAAGTTACATTTCAGAAATTATGTCTTAATTGGGAGATTGTGGGTTATTTTATCTAATGAGTAATGTCTTTTGGTTACCTTTAAGTGAAATTTTCAATAAAACTTTGTAATTTTTCTCCCATTGTTGAATTAATCCTAATTTTTTTTCAAGGAAAAGTAACAACAAGTATTGCGTAATGTAATTCTCTACTTTTTAACATACAGTAGTGAGTAAAAACAGTGGTGCTTCAAATTTTTAACACTTTAATGAGTGGAAGGAAGACAATAGTTTTAAAAAGTAACTTTCCAAGATCTGGTTCCTGCTAGGGACATATGAAATTGCTAGACATCCTCAGCAGTACTCTATGCAATATAGAGATTTTAAACATGTATTTCCATTAGAATTTGTTCTGGGAGGAGAGGTCTGTACGAAAATAATGAATTCCTACTGGCACAGTGGTTAAATGCTTGCATTGCAGCCATTCACTCACAAACCACAAGGTTGTGAGTTCAATACCAGCCCAAGGGCAGGGGGGGGGCTCTGGGTCACCTTAGCCTGGCATCCTTCTGTAGGTTGCTAAAATGAGTTTGTTGAGGACAATTAGCTTACACTTTGTAAACTGCTTAGTACATCGGTAAACGGTATAGAAATGTCCTTGCTATTACTATAATGGATGGTTTAATCCATAAGGAATTTGTGGTTGACTTGAAGAAACAGTTATGTTTGCACTTTATTATAAATAAACTCATATCTGTGCAATACAGAGACTAGTGTTATTCCTTCCCATCCTCTGATGGTACATTTGTTTGGGTATACAAAAACCACTGAAATAACTAATGGTCAATATGTGGGAAATGTGCAAGAATTGGCCAGAATATTAAATATGTGTTGAATGAATTCTTTGGTGGCCCTTGCTTTTATGTAAGTAACCTATTGGGAAAAAAAATCATTCCGAAGATTTGTTGCTGTTTTGTGCATGACAACTACAACTTCCAGTAACATTATTATAGGGTTTTCTTTGCAAGATTTATCATCAGGGGGTTTGCCATCCTATAAGGCTGAGAGAGTGTAAAGTGCCCAGCATCACCCAGTGGATCACTATGGCTGAGCGGGCATTTAAATCTTGGACCTTCTTAAACAATCACTCAAACCACAACACTGTGTGGCTATCTATTCTGAAGGCTAGCTTCCCTTTAAATTTTGTGTGCCAAGGCATAGTCTGCTACCTTGAAATGGGGTTCTTTTTAATTAGAAATTATTTGTTCTATGATGCTTGAGTAAATTAATTACTACAGTGTGTTTTGAATTATTGTATTAGATAAAATTTAAATGTCTATTATTATAAATTGATAAAACATGATTGTTTTGGATCCTGTCCTGGGAATCGAATGTTGTTGTTTTCACATTCTTAAACTGTTGCTAAAGATTTCTAAACCAGATTAGCTATGAGAAAAATACATATTTTTCCTTAGTAAAAATACTCACTGTATATCAGAATGATTGGTGTTTCAGTCAAGCAGCCACTCATTCATTTTATATACCACCTTTCTCCTAGCATGAGACACAAGATGGCTGACAACCATCATGTGCCTCATGTTAAAACAAAGTACAAAGTTAAAACAAGTAGGTCTTTGGTATCCACTGGGGCTTTGGTTCCAAAACCACCAACACTCTCTGTGTGTAGCACATAAGAATTTGCCTGGCTTTTCAGCTCAGAAAATGAGTTGGGTATCTAGTATACCTGTGGGACCCAGAATGGAGTAGGTTTGAGTCCAGTGGATTCACTTTTAGCCCCATCTACCCCACCTCCAGAATGCCTTGCTTTAGGACAACATACTTGTACCTGCTGGTGCGAAGGCATTTCACACCACCCTAAAGCACACCCCCAAATGGTGGATTAAGAGTTAGGATTGCTCAAATGTAGTGATGAAATTTGACAAGAAAAGGTAAGAGAAACATCAAGAATAACACCAAAATCTCAAGCTAAAGCGAAATGATGTCATCAATAGGTTATTATTATCCATACATAAGTAATAGGAGAAGTATGGTCTGAAAGTTAGAAATCCAGCCCTGAAACAGAGAACAAGTGGTACATTTTTGATTTTTTGAAAGGTAGAATTGTGAGATTAAGGCAAAGCTTATCTTTTGGAAGTCTGACTGATAACTTTAATGTCTTAAGTCCCACCCCTGAGGGAGGAAGTCGTGCCCTCGTCACCTGGTGCCACCCAGGGAAGGAATACCTCTGAGTTTGGGCACTCAGTCTTGAAAAGGTTCGCCATCACTGTCAAAGCCAAAAGAGAGGTAAAGTAGGCAAGAACGAAACCTACCCTGATCGTCTTTTTGCCACAAATTCAAAAGAGGGGAAATGGGTTAGAATTATTTGAAAACCAATGCTTTGGTCTTAAAGAGATGAAATAAAATGTGGTGTTTTAGTTTCATGTTATTTCATTCAGATATTATTTGGTTTCCCTAATCGTCAGTAATTTAGAGTCTATGTTACTTTTTTAAAATAACAACAAAAGCAACAACTTTCCTCTTGGTGTCACAAGAATGAAAGACAAGAAACATTTCCAACAGCCACCAAAATTGATTTGAAATGAAGGACTCCCCAGCCTGCATAGTTATGTTAGTTCATGTTTTATATAATGCATTGTCCTTTAACCTTTCTTTACTTTTACCCTGGGATCCTGGCAAACAAGTGTTTAAAAAGCATTGTCCCAGTTCTATAATGTGTTCCATCTGTTGACTTGGCACTGTTATCCAAAAGGTGTCACTTAGTTCCTATGTGTAATAGTTCACAGAGCCAAGACTGGAGGCCTTGCAAAAAAAGCAGGCTATCCATTTCATCTCTTGGCAAAGTTTATTTTATTTTAACAAAACAAGATTGCACTGATTTATGGGAAAGGTTGGTGCTTGTATATATTATAAATAATAGGGCTCTCACTCTCCCCCTACTTAAGGAATACATTATTATAATGCAAAACAGTTTTATAACTTTCATCCCCAAAAGAGAAATGTGTAAAGGTATCAGACTAGCTACTATTAGAAACAGAATGTTGCATTAGATAGACTTTGGTCCTTGATATAACAAAAGCAATTCTTATGTTCCTACAAGCAGGGCAACTTCAGATTTTAAAAGATACTCTTCTGGATTCATGACTCAGCTATCAGGAGCCTTAAATATTTTCTTCTGAGAGGTGGTCCCTTGGTTGACTGTGGTAACGTGCATGAATAAATAATGTGGGCAGCAGCAGAAACTAAAGGTTGGAAAAGTTACTTTTTGAATTTCAACACCCAGAATTTACCTGTGAGCATGCTCATTCTGCTGGTTGTTGTTGCTTCCACCTCTCCCTGTGGATCAAGTCATCTAACAAGGACAAAGTAAATCCATACCAATTAAAAGAGCTTATAAAACCAATACATATTAAAACAATCCATACATAATTTAACATTTTAAAATATTATTATTATTAATTATTAATTATTAGAGTTATAGTCCCCAAAAGTAACTTTTTGAAGCTCTGATTAAAAACATGCTAGACTAATTTGCCTCGGAATGGAAGCAGAATGTGCCATTTGGCCCAAGAAGGAAAACAAATGTAAATGTAGTAAGAGAGGTTCCAACCAAATAATTCTAGAGTAAATATTGACTTATTCATTTCTTTTAGGTCACTTAGGTAGACAAAATAAAATACAATGGCAAAACATAAAGGATATTCAAACTAACAGTCAAATATTATTGACCGTAACAAAAGATTATGAGTCATGAATAGTGCAATAATTATACCCTTGCAAAAGTGTGGGAGAGTACAACAACATATTTCTGTTATGTAGAAGATTGGTACCGGGTGAATAAACTGATTGAGGGTGCTTCATACCTGGCCCACAGCAACAGAAAAAGCCTTGTTCTTGGTAGCCACTTACCACACTTTTAAAAGCTACCTTGTAGAGTCTAGCCCTGCCAATAAACCATTGGATACCTACCAGCATTTAGGTCATCATGCAGTGATTCCTAAATTCATAATTTAACTTGCCATATCTATAGCTGTTTGTCTCCAAATGGATAGAGGATAACCATAAATTTCAGACATGCATCATGTACTGAAGATGAGATGTGCAAAACCAAGCAGAGTTCTATCTCCACAGGTAGATGGAACTTGAGCAAACACAATAATTTCAGCTTCATAACCAGAGAGTGATATTGCACTGAAAATCTCAGAATACATAAGAAGAAAATGGGATTTTCCTTATAGTCTATGCTAGTCAGTAACTTGACAGTTGCATCTTGAACCATTTTTGATCAATTACTAGTACTTCTGCTAGAACTAATGTTGTCACTAGCCATCACTACATTCAAAGTGAGATTTGAACTACATATCGTGACCTTATTACACGAACAAGCATCATGCGCATTTTAAAAAATATGCCTTGAAAATTAATATGTTATATGTAAAAAATGCAAGTTAAAGAATATTTGAGGATCTCTAAATGTACTGCTGCTGAAATTCCACATTCCCACCACTTAAATTTAATTGTTTCTACAATTGTACATGGCATCTGTGAAGAAGGAAAAAAAGCTGTTCTGTTACTACTCTAAACTAGTAGCAACTTTTGGCTTTGATAGCATTAGGGCAGTAAATCCATTTCACATTTCAGGGATAGGATCCATCACCTTTAAAGTATGGGCTAAAATCCTGAGCAGATTCACAGTCCTATTTAACATGGGAAGAACTAACCACTGCAGCACTAAACTCAGGCAGCAGCAGCTGGCTAATTTATGTGTTAAAAGTACCACATTTATTTGAGAACGTGCTTTCATAGATTACAATCCACTTCTTCAATACATTATTCAGGATATATACAGAGTTACATAATTATGGAACTACAGTGAAATAAAATGGGATACAGAAAAGGACTGCGTTAAAGTTGTCATTTCTGTATTCTACTTCTAGTTTATGTTGATCCCCTCCCCACTGATGTGTGACTATACATATATACATACCCCATACATACAAGACTGATTTTCTTCCTTCCTGCCCCCTTCCTTCTTTTATACTGAATAGACAAACATGGCTATTTTTTAAAAAAACTTGCCAGTTTACTAATAGATTTTGATTAGCATTAAGCTGAAGACACAAAGCTGGTGAGAAGTTCTTCTAGTACTTCTCTTCTTCACCGGCTGCATTAATTAATCTGACTTTTCATCTGAACCCATTCAAAAAGTGTTTGGCTATTCCAGATTAAAAAGATGATACTGGAGGATGGCATTTTGTTGTAATAGCCATGATTATATTACTTTGTCCATTATGCACCTCAATCAGATTTGTTCCACATTGTGTAACAGACAGAGCTTTCCCTCTTCTAAATTGCTTTGAATTACCTCTGAATTTAAAGTGGACAGCACAGTTTTTAATTTTCCTAAGTATATAGGGGAGATAAGGTGTAAGCAAAGCAGGAGCGGAAGTAAAAATATTGTAGAATTTCCTTATAGATTTGGAACTTTGCTGCTTTGGAAAGCTATAATGTACAATGTACTGTGCCAACCCCATAAAATCTACCTTTTTATCTGCAGATGATTTGAAAGATTTAATTATAATTACCTACCGTAAGTCAAGAAGACATTTCCCCCCAGCAATTACCATTGGAGGTTAACACCACTGAATATTATACCATGTTGGATATAAAATATAACACACATGTATGGGTATATGTATTTAATGGATAGCCCATATGTTCGTTTTAAAATTTGACCAGGATTAATATCAATTTAAAATTGCAGACTTTCTTTCTATTAGGCATGTCTGAAACAGTGCCATGAACCATGTCTGTAACACTGTAATTCTGCCTTTAAGTAATCTGAAAGTGTAAGTAGTGTGGTTTACTTGTGCATAGAGATACTTAGAATCATACAGACAGTGGCCATGTGCCCTACTTTACATTTCTGTTTGAATGCCCATCTACTCCAAGTCCACTTACGAAAAAGAAGAATCAGTCTTAAGGAAAGAGAGCAGGGCTTTTTGAGTTGTCCATCAACTCCTAGTTCCAAACAGCTCACTGTGAAGGCACACAGGCCACCTGGCCCTATCCTCCTCCCCCCCCCCCCCCCAAATATTGTTTTAGTGAGACAGATTGGGTTTTTTTTATTTCCTTTTTGTGTATAATTATTATTTATAGGTTTGCATCCATAAATATAAATGAATATGTTCCAGTTTCCACAATTCTTTTTTTCTTCTGCATTGGTCATGCAATTCCTCTTTTGGAGTAATGTATAAATTACCAACTAAGCATGCTACATCTGTCTTGCACATAACTGAAAAAGTAGTTGTAAGGGTTTCTTCACTTTTAGTAGCACCCATGCCAGCCACAAAATTTCTTTATTTCTTTGTTGTTGTTTTTTTCACTCCTTTGATAACAACAGTTCTCTCCGCATTACATTGCATTTTACAGATATTGACAGATGACGCCAGATGAAAATTTGTCCCACTTCCAGCAAAAGGCTCCTTTCAGGTCCTGTCTTATCAAGTACAAGTTCAAAGTGACAGAGCAATGTGCTATGGGATTCTGGCTAACACAAAAAAGCTATAAAGAAAAATAACTCCCTGATCGACATCAATGGATATAGGAAACTGCTTTACTCAGGGCCAGACAGGTGGGTCCTGTCCAACCTGGTGGTCCTGTATTGTCTACACTGACTAGTTATCTCTTATTCTTTTCCAGCCTTATCTGGAGATGCCAGGAATTGACATTTGGTATTTAACTCACAAGACATGTGCTAGATCAATGAGTGACAACCCTTCTTTTAGTCCAAGCTACAGTTCTGTAATTACTAGTAATAGCATGTGTGAGTAGTTGTGGCTTTCATGGTCCAAGTAGTTACAATGGTTTGAGGGGGTGGAATGGGTTGGTTTTTAAGGATGGGTAAACAACTACTCTTAGCAAGGCTTAATTCTTTTCATAGATTTTTCTTCTGGGATTTGTACATGG
Organism: Urosaurus nigricauda; assembly: GCA_034509955.1. Taxonomy (NCBI): domain Eukaryota; kingdom Metazoa; phylum Chordata; class Lepidosauria; order Squamata; family Phrynosomatidae; genus Urosaurus; species Urosaurus nigricauda. The sequence continues at coordinate 131,082,494 of JAOEGL010000005.1, read as the reverse complement.
TCCTGAGGGTGCTGACCATCTTAGTTCCTAAGGGAGATCTTTCTAAACCATTTGACTGGTTTGGGCCCCTCCTGATTGCTGCCCCTTTGGCACATAGGGGGTCTGGGGTTCTGCTATCACATAAGCAGCTAAATGTTATTAGAACTGACCCCATTGCAATCCAGCCAGATTCAGACCCAGATCCAGACCCCACCCTTAGGGTGAGCTCTAACCTCCTCAGAGTACAGAATCATATTCCCCCTGCCTTCTCCTTCATTCTCCCAGTCATTGGAAGGAATATAAAACATACACCCATCCTGGGGAGCGAGCCACCCATAGAGGAGAAACAGTGTTTGTTCCTCTGACACCCCACTTTGTTTCCTTCAGCCCTATTCTATGGGCAAGAAGGCATCAGCCTCCATGCCTAGCAAGTGGATGAAGCCCTGCATTACTACCTGCCATGAATCCTTGAGTGGTTACCACCAGAAACCAAGTCACCCATATCAAAGAGTGCAGGTGCATTAGCACCTCTAACCATCATAGGTCCTATAGCAAAGACCATCACATGGAAGCCATCATACCCTCTTATTAGGCATCACTAGCTTGACAGCTTGGCTTGGCTGAGACTGCTGTTGACATCAGGGTCTTGCAGCAGGTGTTCAAACCTATGTAACTGAAGGGCCGGCACCGTCCACCCTGTTTAGATCAGCTTTGGTAAATCCCAAACTACAGGATGTGGGGGTCTTATCTACTAGGAAAAGGGACATTGGCTCTTACCCGTGATATGTCAGTTTCTAGTAGATAAGAGCCTCACATCCTGGCCCACCCTCAGGGGTGCTGGCGTAGGGCTGTCTCATAATCTACATAGTCCGGTCCCAGCTTCTCCGTTCTGTTCATATTTTCCATTCTGTTCATATTTTCACATATTAATTAGTTTCATTACCGCCACCCACTTATTAATAAAAATGAGCCAGCATGGTGATATGAATGTTGCACTAAGACTCTGAGAGAACTAGGAAATCAAGGTTTGAATCTGTGAGCGGCCATGGAAACCCACTGAGTGGCCTTGAACAAATCATATTATTTCAACCTAAAAGGAAGGAAACAGCAAAACTCATCTGAATAAATCTTGCCAAGAAAATCATAGGCAACAGTCACCATGCGCTGGAGTGGAGTGGAAGTCATGTAACAACACACTGGGTTGAACAAAGATAATGGCTTTCTACCGCACTACACATATTATAAGACTGGAGGCTCTTAGCCAGTTTAATATATCTCTTTTCTGGTTCCCAGCCTGCATACACCACATTCCAAAAACCCTCCCACCATTTCATAGGGACACCCACCTACCCTGGCCATAGGCAGGCTCTTTCCTCCTGTCTTTGTCTCTCACAATCACTGTTAAAGCGGAACATGTCACCTCACCTCCCAAATGTTTTGCATTTCCATTGGTATTCATACAGTCTAATTGTAAAAGTCCTTCCTGGGCATCATTTCACTCCATGCATCTGAGGAAATAGACCAAGTTTAAAAAGCTTATGCTGCAACTTCTACATGGTTAGTATCAAAGGTGCTACTAGATCCACTTACAACAATACATTAATTAGTGCTGATGCAAATTTTTAAAAAGAAATGGGCTTACTATAAAATAGGTACACAATAGTTTCTGTTATCTCTATAGAAGACTTTACCTTTTCCCCAAGTATTTTTATCATCCTTTAGGAAATATATTATCAGATTGGGAGCTGTTCGTTCCCATTGAACTGTGATAGTTGTTGTTGTTGTTTTTTAAACATCTGCCATAAAATGTAGCCAGTTAGACATGTCCTTTCCACCTGACATTAAACAATCCCTGGTAGGTGAAGATTTCATAGCAAGGACCGATGCTTTTTTTATTCACAGCCATGTGCTGGTTGATCTTTAGAAATACAACAGCATTGTGGGATGAATTAACCAAGCAACAGTTTTAATATGTGTTTAATATTAATTTAATCAGGTGAGCAACTGCAAAGCGTTTGGAGGCTGCATCCTCTGTATTTTCAACTGCACTGGGCCTCTATGAGCTGCTCCTATACCTTTAAAAAATAAAAAAATGAAAAGTCTCTTCCTCCCCTCCCACCCACCCACACACACAAATAGTGAGGGGGTGAAATAGTGTTAAAATAAACCATAGCGCTTCCTGAAGGGTTCTCAGATTGCAATTGGCCATTTTAGGTTTGACTATTTTTGCAGTGATTGAGGTTGTTAGAGGCCATTCTGTAGGTTTATCCCGATCTAATGTTATAATATATGCTGCCAATAGTCAAATAAAAAGCAGCATATTCCATATCATCCAAATAATTATCTTTTAGTCATATTCTTGTAAAATTGCCAAAACCTAGATGTAATGGACATATAGTCATCTCCATCTCTGTTTGATTTTTGCCATATAATGTACTGCTGTTGAACTAACATCTGATTTGTATTAAACATTAACTAACAGCTGATTTGTAGTAAAGCATTAACAACGGGGCATATGTTGAAAACTTGCCAGACTGTCTCATATGCCTAAGTTTTGGTTGACCTTGTTCTAGGGTGCTGAAATCCCTCTATAGCAGGAGGAATGCAACAACAGAATTGTGCTTTTGCCCTTGTCCAGTTATCTATGAACAGTTGCCAAGCATCTGAACTACAGTTGACTAAGCATCTCCATTCCAGAAGCACTAATTATTCTTGATATTCTTAGATAAAGCCTCATATATTATGGTGAAACCTACGCAGTGTACTAAATGAAGATTCATTCTGTGAGATACTTTCAAATCATCTTGTTTTATCTATAAGCATAGAGTGCCTTCTTGTGGCCAGAGTTACTTGATACTGCTGGAAAGCATTCCAGTATTTCTTTTTATTCCTTTTTCTGCTGTTGAAAACATCTCTGCCACAACTGTACAAAAGCTTATCGATTCATCTTAATATTATTTAAAGTAAGTATTTTTCAAAAGGGTGAGATCTCTGTGTACCAAAACATTTTAAACCTCTGTTTTCTCTTACTATATTCTTTTAAGGAAAACTTAAAATTCTAAAGTAGCATTGCTACTTCTTGGGCAGAGGAGGATAAAAAATTTGTTTAAACGAAATTGAAATTCACATACAGTATATGATTGCTGTTCCAGCTGGTGACGACCGCTTATTATGAACTTTACCTGGCATATAATAAAACTGATTGTTATCTTGGCTAGAGACTAATGGCCAACCAGCCAATGACATTTCCATCTTATTAAACTATTAGCTGACTTTGGACTAAATCCAGTTGTTACTACCACTGAGGCGTGTAAGTCTCCACTTATTTCATTCTTATAGACAAGAAGAAAGAATTTCAGAACTTTTCTCCTAGCTGGGAGATATTACAAGAATTTTTGCACATTTCTGATGATTTTCACATTGTCAGGACTTATGGCAAAAAAAGGGGGGGGGACAAAAACAGTTTTTTTAAAAACAAAAAGTAATGTGAAGTTGAAGGCTTTCATGGCTGGCATCCATAGTTTTTTGTGGGGCTTTCAGGCTGTGTGGTCATGTTCTAGAAGAATTCCTTTCTGCTCTAGAAGAGTTCCTTTCTGCGACCCCCAAGCAGAAAGGAACTCTTCTAGAACATGGTCACATAGCCCAAAAGCCCCACCAAAAACTACAAAAAGTAATGTTTTTGAGTCAAAAATGTTTTTACACAAAATGTAAAAATGCACTGTTTTCAGATCCAAAATATTTGGGGGAAATAACTTTTTTAAAAAGACAACACTTGCAAGAGATTAATGGGGTATATCAACATATCAGCACCCTTTTCTCACAGAGGATGGGAAGCTTTGCAAATATTCTTTAGACCTCCAGTCCTAGCTACAGTAGAGTCTTTTAAGTGAAGATCTGTGGAAGCCCCATTAATTCAGTAGGATTAAACAAATGGATTTAGCCTTCTATGTTTAGCACCTTTTAAATAGCATTTAGCATGTACAGTTTTATACTGCTTCATACTGAACTAAATAGTCTCTAAACTAATTGCCCCCAACAAGCTGGACACTCATTTTAACAACCTATGCAAGGATGGAAGGCTGAGTCAACAACCCTGGGGCCCTGGAGTCAAACTCACAATTTTGTGGCTACTGGCTGTAGTGCTGGTATTCAACCATTGTGCCATCAGGGTTCCTCTGACTCTAGACCTTAAAGATGAAAATCTGCCTCCAGTGTAACTTTGAGCATAATATGCTGGGTAGAGCTTGGAAAAGTTCCATTTTGACTACCTGTACCCAGAATCCCAGTATTGGGTGTGGAATTCTTGAAGCTGTAGTTTAAAGAAAGAAAGATGCTTTTCCACATTCTAATGATCAAGCCCTTGGAGTGGCTATGAAACTACATGGTTACATAGAGAGCAGAGTGCCTATAACAGTACACTCTGGTGGTGAGGATGCTGTGAGACAGGAGGGGCCAGGAGAAGGTGGCTGTAAGAGAAATATTACTGTTGTGTCATGTATCTGAGTATAAAGCAAGATTTGTAATATCTGACATAACACAGAAAGTCGATAGTCAATGCCCTGTGAAACTCCATTTTGCCCAGACCTTAATCTTTAATGTTTAAAAGAAATTAACATAAATGGGGGGGGGGGCAAAGAAATCTCAATGGCCACACTGGCTGGTGGGTCTGAGAATTATAGTGTAGAAAGTATATTTGCCAAAGTTTAATACATAATAAGTGTGATTTCAGACCATGAACCTTTCTATTTCTATTTCTATTTCTATTTGTTTTCCACCATGAGCAGTTTAAACACATCAGGTTATGAATGTAAACAATACAATAGACCAGGTTTGCTTTGATTGCAATATAATTGAGGAGTTTTATGTAAAATTAGGCACATGTATAATCAGAGCTTTGATCTTGCCATTGGGGTGCTTTCTTATTTGCATATGGCCATGCATGTGCACAAATGTTCACTGTTCTCAGCCTGGTTGTATTGTACTCAAAACAAGCCAGTCTTTATGGGGATACTGTCTGATTGGCACTGTTTTACTTGCCTGTAAGATTATGTTAGTGGCCAATATGCAGTGATTGACAGAAATGACCTACTTTTACAATAATATAATACCAACATCCTGCTTCAGGGTGCTTTTTCAGTAAGCCAAACAACAACCTTTTAAGGTAGGACAGTGTTGCTATTTACATATTTTAGATGGGATAATACAGTAGTTTACCTAAGGGCCAGTACAGAAATCCCTAAAGGGGTGGCGTGATGCTCTGGTACTACCCCCGTTTTAATAGATTTTTCAAGAGTACAGGATTGGACAAAGCATTCCCTTTCCTACCAAGTTACTTTGGAGCTAACTGTATGTGGGGTGCTGTAATGAAAGCCAGAGTATCTATCAATACGGAATAATCCATGGCCCATTCTGATAATGAGGAACTTGAACTGTCAACACTGGTATTTGTAACTAGAAGTATCACATAAAGAGGCTGTGGAGCAGAAGGAAAATTATGATAAAATGAGAGAAGGAGGTCTCTTCTGAGTCAAAAGTGCATTGTTTCTATTTTATTCCACATACAATTTTGTGGGTTTTTTCCGTCAAGTCTGTTTTTTTTTTAAAAAAATAAATCTTTCAGAGCTACAGTAAATTTCAAGTGTGTTGTTGTGGAGGTTTCTATTTGAAAATAGGTTTCTACATATTTTCAGCTTCCTTCATACTCCCAGTATCAGTCCAAGTGTGTTGCAGTTCAGGCCTATGAAGGCCTCTTCCTGTCATAAATAAGATTACTTTCATTTCACTTGTGGAGTGTGTTATTCCTCAGAGTAATGAATTTCCTCTGTGCCTTAGAGCACATAAACATGGTTTTCATTAGGATTCTCTTGGAGGGGTGGTGGTGAAAAAAACTCAGGCAAAATTAATAAGAAGACGATTAACTCCACAAGTGCAGATGTGTTTTTACTGTACGGCTGAAACAGGCTTGTGGTGTACACACTGTTTCATGTATGCAGACTAAACACATAACAAAATGAAATAATCCATGATAGAAATCTAGGTTTTGTTTGGAACAAAAACTTAGGAAATTTCAGTGGAAAGTGTGACATTATTTAAAAAATCTTCTTAACTGTCCAATGGGGGGGGGGAGAGCCACGGGTTTTTTATTTCATATGAAACTCCTGTACTGATATCAAAGTGTAAAAATATTTGTAATTAGTGTTGCAACACTATTTTAATGGCATCAATGATATCAGTATTTTGCTACTATTTGCACAGAGTTAGGAGGACTACAGGGGCCATATAGTTCAGCCCCCTGCAATGCACAAATACACAACTAAAGCACTCCTGAGAACTGCCATCCAACCTAGGTCAAAAATCTTCAAAGGAGAATCCAAAAGGCTATTCCACTGTTGGACAGATCTTACTCTAAAGAAATTTACCCCAATATTTAGATGGAATTTCCTTTCTTGTAATTTGAATCCATTAGTTGATGTTCTAGTCTCTAAAGTAGGGGAAAACAAACCCACTCCATCCTCTACATGATATCCCTGCAGATACTTAAAGACAGCTATCATGTTACCTCTGTTTTATCCTCTACATGCTAAACATACCCAGCTCTCCCAATTTGTCCTTCCTAGGGCTTGGTTTCCAGATCTTTGATGATCTTGGACATTCTCCTTTGGGCAAGTTTCAGATTGTCAATATCCTTCATGAACTGTGGTGCCCAGAACTGGATACAATATTCTTGGTGAAGTATGACCAAAGCAGAATAGTGTGACATTATTATTTCTTTCAGTCTATACACTATTCTCCTGTTGATGCAGCCTAGAATTGTATTGACTCTTTTGGCCATTCGATCACACAGTTGAGTCATGTTTAGCTTGCAGTCTACTAACCACATATACTGCTGTCAAGCCAGGTGTTACCCCTTTGTTTCATGCACAAAATTATTTTAAAATATTGTATGTAAGATTACTTATTGTATGTAAGATTGTATGTAAGATGACCTGAATATACTAGAAAGCTGGGCCAATGCTAACAAGATGAAATTCAACACAGAGAAATGTAAGGTTCTGCACTTAGGGAGGAAAAATGAAATGCACAGATATAAAATGGGGGACACCTGGCTGAATGAGACCACATGTGAAAGGGATCTAGGAGTCCAAGTAGACCATAAGCTGAACATGAGTCAACAGTGTGATGCAGCAGCTAAAAAGGCCAATGCAATTTTAGGCTGCATCAATAGAAGTATAGTGTCTAGATCAAGGGAAGTAATGGTGCCACTCTATTCTGCTTTGGTCAGGCCCCACCTGGAATACTGTGTCCAGTTCTGGGCACCACAATTCAAAAAGGATGTGGAGAAACTGGAGCGGGTCCAAAGGAGGTCAACTAAGATGGTGAAGGGTCTGGAAACCATGCCCTATGAAGAACGCCTTAGGGAACTGGGGATGTTCAGCCTGGAGAAGAGAAGGTTAAGAGGTGATATGATAGCCCTGTTTAAATATTTGAAGGGATGTCATATTGAGGAGGGAGCAAGCTTGTTTTCTGCTGCTGCAGAGACTAGGACGCGGAACAATGGATATAAATTGCAGGAAAAGAGATTCCACCTCAACATTAGGAGGAACTTCCTGACAGTAAGGGCTGTTCGACAGTGGAACACACTCCCTCGGAGCGTAGTGGAGTCTCCTTCCTTGGAGGTCTTTAAGCAGAGGCTGGATGGCCATCTGTCAGGGATGCTTTGATTTGGAGGTCCTGCATGGCAGGGGGTTGGACTAGATGGCCCTTGTGGTCTCTTCCAACTCAATGATTCTATGATTCTATGACTTTCAGGCTATGTATATATGAAATGTAAATGAATTTAATGTTTAGACTTGGGTCCTATCTCCAAGATGTCTTATTATGTGTATGTAAATATTTCAAAATCCAAAAAACTCCAAAATCCAAAACACATCTAACCCCCTAAGCATTGTGGATAAAGAGACTCAACCTGTGCTTTTACCTCTCCTAATTTGTTGTTGTCTGCCAATTTGATAAGCACACCTTCTAGTCCATCATACAAGTCAATTATAAAGATGTTGAGGAATACTGGGCAAATTGCCTGATAATCTGAACATATGACTTTCATATGTAAATTCCTGTAAAGTGGTGAATCAGGACAGCATTATTGTGGCTTGTTTCTCAAAATTTTAAATGGTCAAACCAAAAATAATTCACACATAACAGAAGAAACGTTGAACGGCATTAACTCTAAGGCTGCTGCAGTTTGTCATTTTCAAATGATAGGAAGATAAATACACTGCTTGGAGATTGTTACTTAAGTAGAGGGCTTTTTTCCCCTTTTGTTTTGTTTTTAACCAAGAGCACAAGTGGGAGAGCAAACATGTTATTTTGATAGTGACTCATATCTGTATGAAAGTACAATAAAAAGGCTTTTCAACCCACCAACCTGTCTGAAGAGGTTTGGATCAGAGTTCTTCCTGACTTCATTTTAGTTGTGGACTGCCATGTATAAGCCAAATGGGTAGTAAGTAACTGTGGAACACAGAGAGAAAAGCTTCTTCCCTATGCCTTTTTCTTACACCAGGAATTAAAGAGCCATTTCTCTGTGTCTGAATGGGCTGCTAAGATCAATAAGGAAGACTAGGCCATGGTCCTATGATGCTATCTAGACAGGAAGCTTTTGAGGGCTATATTGAACGGCTGGTCTGCCAATTGCCTATCCCTTGTGTAAAATCCCTTGTATAGAATCATATATAGGGTCACATCAAGTTAAGGGAGCTTGCAATTGATTTCAAATGGATACACAAACACATAGCTAAATGCCTCACTTTAAAATCAAAATCTGGTAATTTTGGCCCGCTCTGTTTTCCGTATTCATGTTTATGGTGGAGTTACAAGAGTGGCATTCTGACCAACAAAAAAATAGTCTTGCCCAAATGTTCCCATTTGTCTGCATATTCTCCAGAAGAAGTTTTCTTCATTTGCTGCTATTAAATAAATCACTTACTTCTCTGATTTCCTCAATCATTAGTTAATCCCCAGTAATTCAACCAGGAAAATGCTGCCAATTCTACCTGAGAGATGATTTTAACCTGATGCTGACCTCATGAATATTGCTTCATTTTGCAGCATAAGGGTGGCATTCCCATTGGCGTAAAAGAGCATATGGCTTTTATTAAAAGTTATAATGAAAACATTTGTTTTAAGGATCCTCTCTTAGTTATAGGATAAAAGCTGTTGGGTTGAAAATTCAACAACAGAGGAAGAGACATGTTAAATTGGCCCCATTTCACTCTCAGCTTTTGGGCAAGAAAGTGTTGTTGCTGCAATGTGTAAAATTTTAAAATTTGCTCTAGTTGTTCCATAGCATACTGTTCTCTAATCAAACCCCTCTAGACTGTAAATCATGATGGCTGTGTCACTGTTTTGATTGGAAGCATGAGCTGTACCATTGCAAATCTCTAAGGAAAGCTAACCTCTGCAGCTGCAGAAAGCTGGAACTGTTTGCCACTATTATTAAAGGAACTTGAGGGAGGAGGTAGGTAAAGATGGAGTGAAATTCATAAGGTGCACAGAGATTTAGTATGAAGGTTTTATTACAAGATGGCCTCCAATGATATTGAAATGGTAATACAAATGGAATGATTCTCTTCGTCAAAACAACAAACATGACATAATAGAACCCTTTCTCTTCCCCCTTACTTTTATCTTGGGAAAACTGCAATGTAAGGAATCAGATATTAGCTTTAAAAATTAAATATCTTTGTCTGGAATAAAACACTCTCTTAGTGGAGCTTTGTTTTCATTCTTTCCTCCAGGGAAGCCTTATAGATCCAGTTTTCATTGTTACATAGATTCTGGTTTTGTTCACTGCCATATGGTCCATCAAATTTGACTTACAGGACAATCCTAGGCATGACTATCCAGGAGTAAGTCTCACTGAGTTTATAGATACTTACTCCCATTTTTTGTAAAATTAATTGTGTGAGGTAGTTTAATAAGACTGCAACTTTAGCCCTTGAGTTTGAAATATATGTATTAAGGGTTCCTCTACACTGTGGAAATAATGCAGTTTGACACTACTTTAGCTGCCATGGCTCCATCCTACAGAATCTTAGGATTTGTAGTTTTGTGAAGCACCAGCATTCTTTGCAGATAAGGCTAAAGACTTTGTAAAACTACAAATCCCAGGATTCCATAGGATGTAGTTACAGCACTTAAAAGTGGTGTCAAGCTGCATTATTTCTACAGTGTAGATGCAGCCTAAAAAACTCAATCCTTGCCTGTCAATCAGATGTAAGACTCATTCAGTTCAAGGAAACCGACTCCCAGATCACCGTGTGCAGGACTGCAACTTTAATCTGCTGTTAATGGTATACTATGGGGCTTTCAAGAAAGTTCAAGAATGTGTATTTTAATTTAAGTCAAGAAAGACCCTACCTAGGTAGGAAAAGCAAACAAAAGAACAGATGCGGAAAATGAGGGCTAAAGATATTGGCAGGAAGTATGCCCAGTAACTGGCAGTGTTAGTTAAAGCATAATTTAAGAAAATGGAGGGGGAATGTGTTGCTGGTTGTCTGGCTCCACAACTTTGGGTTGCCTCAGCTATTATTAAAAGTATGGAGTTCATAGTGATTTTAGAGTATGAAGACTTTAAGGCTCCTGGGAACTGGTGGTACTAGTGGGGCCTAAAAGAGTGATTTGTTTTGCTTTTAGGCCCATGTGGTTCAAATTTGTTGAGTGGAATTGAATCGTTGCCGATTTTACCACTAACATTGGCAAGGCATCATCTTACTGTAAATGTCCTCAGGAGTCTTTGGAAAGTAAAGAAAAATTAGTCGGAGATTATGTACCTATGGGATGGAGCATACTGCACAGCAGAGACTCAACAAGAACAAAGCTGCACTATCACCAGTGCAGACAGACAACTCAGACTACTATGTATGCATTGTGCGATCCGTTCCATGGATAAAATATATCATTGTGGTTACTTTTTAAAACCTACCTAGCTGTACCTTTAGATCAGAGATTGATACAATGGCTGCACTTGCAAGACTGAGGCTCCATGAGTACTGCCCTTCCCTGGATCAGAATCTAGTAAGAAATTATGACTGTTGACCATTGGATCTGGTTGACAGAGGCATCAGACTGGGCAACACTGGCATGTATTCATTGCTGTCATGAGATTTTTACACACATTTACAAATGGATGCATATTCCATAAGCAAAGTTTCTAATAACTGGGACTCTATGGGCACCTGTGGCTTCTCTTCCTTTTCCCAGTCATTAAAGAACAAACAATTCACTGGTTTCATAGTAGTTGAAAACTCTAAAATAAATTTTCAGGAACATTCACACTGTAACATTACCTTAATCATGCAGATTAATAAAGAGGACAAAATGTTTCATGTTAGATAACTTATTGGAAAGAAATATATTTAGGATAAAATTTCCTTTTTAAAAAAATTATACAAACATTACCAATGTGAATCTTTGGTTTTGTTCATTGCATACCAAAACAAGAAAACTTAACATGAAACAGTAGATGGTGCTATTCTTATTATGAAAGGGGAAAAATCAGTTCAGCACTTTGAAGATTCACAGGGTGTTACTGGAGTTCTCTACATTTAAATTATGCTTCCAATTGAAGCTTGGCAGTTTCAGTTCTAAAACAGGTTGAGTCTCCCTTAACTGAAATGCTTGGGAGCAGAGGTGATTTGGATTAAGGAATTTTTCCAGATTTTGGAATATTTGCATATACACAATGAGATATCTTGGAGATGGGGGCCCAAGTCTAAACATGAAATTCATTTATGTTTTGTATATACATAGCCTGAAGGTAATTTTATACACAATATTTTTTAATGATTTTTGTGTATGAAACAAAGTTTGTGTGCACTGAATCATCAGAAAGCAAAAGTGTCACTGTTTCATCCACTCATCTGCATTTTGGAGTATTTTGGATTTCGGAGAGAGACTCATCCTGTATTACAGTTTTATCCAGAATGTAAGATATAAAATGTTCCTTCTATTCAACTTCATTGGGTTCAATCAAGGCATAGTCAGACCTAAAATAGCTTTACAGGCAACAGCAGCTGATGCCAGAATTATCAACGGGGGAACATTATTGAGATAGATATTTGCTTATTCACACTTATAAAATTCTGTATGGAACCACATTGCCATGAGGATGAACAAGCATATATATATATATATATATATATATGGCTTCTTCCTTGTTCAGAATGTAGGCCAGGAAAGGAGAGCTGACCTTTGTAGCACAGGACAGAATTCTCTTTTTTCCTCCAGAAGCTATGGCACAATTTAAGTTCAGTTTTGCACAATAAAGTCTTGGGATAATTAATTGGTATGGCGTACAAAAGCCAAGACTTTGAAGTTACTTGTCTGCCTGAAATTTGCAGATTATTGTTTGAAAGTCTCCTCTTTATCGGCATTCAGATTTTTACTCCTGAACTGAAATTATAGTAAATTTGTCTTAGGTCTACTTGAATCACAGATGAATTAGGGAAGCTTTTGCAGGGATGTGTATAATTTTGATCCATTAACTGGGTGCTTTTGTCTATTCAAAGCAAAATGGACTGTGGAATTAACAATTCAGAAGTTTTACTTAGGACAAATTTATGCTGCATCTGCACTGCAGAAATAATCTGGTTTTACACCATGTTAACTGCTACAACTAAATACTATGCATGGCTTAGAACATTGCTCTGATGCCACAGCAAACTACAGTTTCCAGAATTACATAGTACTGAGCCATGGCAGTTAAAGTGGTTTCAACCCAGATTATTTCTGCAGTGTAGATGCAGCCCCAGTGAAATTTTCCAGGCACCATTCACAGGTTAATCCAGATAGCAAGCAACACTTCCTGAAATTCCTTCTTCTAAACCATTAAACCAGGAGCTCTGTCCAGTTTTCATTCTTGCAATTCTACACAGTGCAAATTAGCTACTACTAAAGGCACCAGATCAAGTCTGATCTTAGAAACTAAGCAGGGCCAGATCCGATTAGTACTTGCAACCAGATGACAACCAACAAATACCAGGTGCTGTAGGCTATATTTCAGAGGAGGGAACTGGTAAAACCACCACTGAGTATTCCTTGCCCAAAAAAACTAAACAAACTCATGGAGTCACCATAAGCTGACTTGAAGGTTCATACATACGCAGAGATAGAGCAGCTGGAAGAACGATATATGTACCAATTACACTTTAAGAAACATACAGCAGAGGGCAGTGGAGCAATGCTTGAATTTCCAAAAAATTATATAAATCTTTGGAGGACAGATTGCTGCGAGAATGTGATGGGACACTTTCCACCAGTAAATTATAGAGGATTTTTAAAATCCAGTTTATCCTCCCTCCACCCTTTTAACATATTAAATGGAATTCATTCAGTAGTAAATAAAACCCTAAGAATTCCATAGTTTATGTGGCCACCTGAGTTCTGTTTCTAATGGTTACTAAGAGAATCTTGGTTTCTTTGGCATAGCAATAACACATGTTTAAATTTAGACTTGTAAATGCCCCCAGGTCTACTAATATACCCTGTAGTCAACCATGGATAATAAAACTTACTTTAAAAGGATACCTGAGCAAACATCTGCACTTCCACTTCTTCAGCCCCAGCTTTAATATGAGCAAATAATTGCTGAGCTGAACCTTAGAACCTGCTTTAAATGCCAGAATTCAGACATGGTATATTTGAAAAATCATGGTTTTAAACTGAGCGTCTAAAAATATAGGGCAGCCAGCATGATATAGGGATTTTAGTATTAGACTAGGACTTTGGGAGACCAGAATTTAAATTTCCACTCTGCCATGGAAACCCACTGGATGACCTAGGACAAGTCATATTCTCTCAGTCTCAGAGGAAAGCAATGGCAACCCCCTCTGAACAGATATTGGCAAGAATATCTTGTGATAGGCTCACTTTTGCCATAAGTTGGAAATAATTTGAAGGCACACAACAGCTTCTAAGTATGTGCAAAGAGTCTTTGCTTCTCCAATTAGTAGGCATACCTTTTCCTTATATATCTGGGATTATGGAGAGTGTTCCCACTTTACTAGATATAGCTTTAATGCAGACTGTGAGTCTCAGCAAATGTTTTTAAATGGCTTGCTGATTCCACTCATGCTATTGTAGAATTATTATTAATAATTCATGCACATCTTTTCTTTGCCCTAAATCTCACAGCAACATATGTTTGTATGTCTCTTCACACTGCATGTCAATTTACAATGACTCCATGAATTTCATAGGTTTTCTTAAAATAGTAAGAAAGGAGGCGGGGAGAAAGAGACATGTGGCAGCATCTTTTAGACTAACTTTTTTTTATTTTTGCATGGGTTTTCCTGGATGCAACCCCTCTTTTTTGGATACAGTGCCAAGTAGTAAGCAAGGAATACTCAGAGGCAGTTTTACCAATTCCTTTCTCTGAAATATAGTGCACAACACCTGGAATTTGCTGCTGGTCTCCCATCCAAGTACTAGCCAGCTTTGACCCTGCTTAGCTTGTAAGATCAGATGGGATCTCATGCCCTTAGGATTTTTAGGCCCTCAAGGCTGCATGCAAAAAGTAAAATGAATACATATAAAAGCACATAAAAAGAAACATACAAAAGTTATTGTTAAAATGCAGTTAAACTATCCATAGAATTAAATCACGTCCATTAAAAGGACAAAAGATGAAAGTTAATAAAATGGCACACTGTTAAAAAATCCCTTAAATCAGACCCTAAAGGCCTATTAGAATAGAAGTTTTCATCAAGGAGAGAGGCATCCTAATCTTTTTAGGGAGGGAGCAGCCACCAAGAAGGATATCTCTCAAATTCCTGTAAATGTAGTGGGACTGAGAGAGGGACCTCCCTTGAAGACCTTATAATCCAGGCACTCTCATACAGGAAGATACTATCTTCAGATAGCCCTGACCCAAACCATATAAGAATGTCAAAAGTTCACATAGTACCTGCAGTATCTATACTATTTCTCCTAGTTCTTAGCCAAATTTAAATACAGTTATAATGGGAGCAGCCTCCTACAACCTGGAGTCATACAATATAAACAGACATACTTTCACATAACACATTCCTGGTTAAGGGCATAATAACATTTTCTTGCAAAAATTCAAGACTTCTAAAGGAAGCAACTAAGAAGTCCAAAACATATATGCCTGTAACTCGCCAGGTAGGGTTAACAATGGAAGAATAAGTATTGCTTCTGGGAAAACTAAATTTGTGTCCATCGGTGGATTGTCTCTCTTCCTCTGAAACCCACAAATTTTTCCTGGGCCCTGGTATGGAGCTTGGTTAACTGATAGGGAACTGAGCCCAGGAGCAAGTAGAGGATTCTCTGAAGTCTTCTTTAGCCACATAAGACCATTACAAAGCACAGAGCAGTTGAATGAGTATATGCACATTTCTCTTAACATCTTCAGAGATTTTCCAGATAAAGGGGTTTTGCTTGTAGTGTATGCATGTTTATGCAATAATTGTATGGCAGATAGTAACAGATACAATTCCATGTTGAGCTGCATTGTAAATATTGCAATTTCCTCTGTTCATTTCAAGCTTGTCAAAGTTGAAGTGGCATGTGAAGTAAATATGCACCAAATTTTACACAAGATTATAAAAAGAATGGATCTCTAACACCACTTGATTGTCAGGATTGGAGGACCCAGTTCCCAGTAACCAAGACAGCATCATAGTGTACTAGAAACTAGAGGTTTATTCTGAATATCAAGACTGAAAGTTCCCTGTCCCAGGTTCAGTGTCAGAACTGAAAAAGTTCCCCCTCGGACTACCACAAATACATTCCCATCCTCCAGCCCCCCTTTCCAACCCCGATCGCTCCCCTCTGATCCAGATCAAAGGGCCCTTCATGTTTCCCTCCTTCCCCTCCTGTGTTATCATTTCATCTCCAAGAAGAAGATCGTCCCTGTTTCACAACTCAGATCCATAGCAGGAAGATTGGGGTCATCAAACTATAACTCCTTTCTACTGACCATCTGTTTGTTTCCCAGGCTTTGATTTAACATAATTGATCTCCTTCTCAATAGCCAACATACAGTGGACCCTTCCCTTACACAGGGGATCTGTTCCAGACACACACATACCCAACGTAAGGGGAAAAGCATATATGCTCGCTCCCCATGGAAAATAATGTTGTGCACGCCATTGTTTTATTCCTCATGTGGCTTCCACGTAAGCTCGAAGTTGTGTATGGCACGCTTGCATATTTTACAGGCAAACCTTGCTGTAAAGCATTAAATCACCATATCACCATGCCCTCATATCTTCATCTGCTAATATCATCATCATGTCAACATGACAGAACCATGCATATGGATTCTGATATTGATGATGGAAGGAGACAATATATTTATGAACTGTTAACCTGCATGTCTAACCAGGTATTCTTGATCCAACAAACTATTTTTACTTATTTGCAATCCTGTTTTATAAGACGTTAATCTATAGTTTCCTGATTCAGCCTTCAAAGGGAAATTGTGGTTTAGCATTCTAAAGGTATTTGCTACAGCTAGGTAAGTAGAAGGAGAAGAAAGGACAACACCTGAGTTTTTGCTTTTTCTTGCCCATGGTTTATTACACTAAAATCTTACATCTAACTTAGAAGCAGCATCTAATGACACACCAGCATTTAAAAATAAGTTATTTGCTAATCTTCTATATATCATGAGGGAGCTATTCTGGGATATTTCCTAGGTAGGGAACTCCTTACTTTGACATGGCTTTAAGTAAAAAGCCCTAGATCTAAGCAGCTATTGTCCAAGTTTATGAGAATGAGAATTCATAACAGGATGCCATGCATAGAGGAGACACTAAAGAAACAAAGGAAAATTGGGAAGGGGGGGGCATGTAGAGTTTTAATGGTCACTCAATTGAATTTTATTTGAATTGCACTTTAAATTGATCCTATAAGTGAATTGCTAACCATTAAAGGTCTTTAAGGTTAGATACAGCATGAATTTTCTGACTTCTGTAAAGGACGACTCTGGTTGTTGTATTCTGAACTAGACCTACGTACTGTACGTCTTAGATCTTGGCAATTCCCTAGATGAGGAAAAAACAGACTGTAACTTTTCCTTTGGATAATGTGTTTTTAATCCCAAGCAAGGCTTTTTTTAAAAAAAGAAAAGAAAGACATGCTAAATTGTAATTTGCTTGCATAGCTTGGCAACACAGCTGTGCATTTTCTTGGTCTGTGTGTTCATAATTTGTTGCTTAGCATCACATCTTGTGGCATTTAGAAACCTTTGTAACATGGCAAAAACAAACAACCCACCCTCCGAACCAGGAATTTGAAAAGAGCACAGTGTGGGCCTTGAGATATATGTCTGACTTTTGGTTTGTCATATGATGGAGGGCAGCAAGAGCAGCAGTGAGGATGAGAGAAGGTGGAGGTGACTGTATCAGCAGCAAGGAAGGGGGGCCAAAGTAGAAAGTTCACAGATTCAGGGAGCAGTGTAGCATAGCAGCAGATATCCATGGTTGCACAGAAGAGGGATGGAAGCCCTTTCATCCCTGTCAGTTGTCCACGCTTGATATAGTGTGAAAAGAGATCTTGGAAGAAGTGAAAACTCTACATCTCAAGTGTGTCGCTTACTGGTTAGTATGAAATCAGACGAGATTAGATGTCTCAAGCAATGTTGAGTCTGAGTTTTGTTTTCTTGCATTTAGCAAAAATCTTTAAATACTCAAGGAGGATGGTCAGGGGTCAGTTGGCTCCTGTGCTTTGATGACCCTTTCAGACACAAGTGTTTCATGTAACACAGTCCTTAAAATTTCCATTTTAAAACAATCATGCTGAATATTTTCTAGCATCACACCACTCTTATTGTAACATTGACAGCTTCTCATGCTCTAGCAGGAAAAGGGTCTGGAATGATTTCTCATGTTGTTGTGTGCCTTCAAATAATTTTTGATTTATCATGGGGTTTTTTTGGCAAGATTTGTATAGAGGAAGTTTGCCATTGCCTTGCCCTGAGGCATGTGGCTTGCCAAAGATCACCCAGAAGGTTTCATGGCCAAGCTGGGAATTGAACCCTAGTCTTCAGACTCGCAGTCCAACATTCAAACCATTACAACATGCAGGCTCTCTGATTTCTAAAACTAAACAAAACCCTATGGCGAAAAGGACAGAATCTGCCAGGAAAAGGTTTTAGCAAGGAAATTAAATAACTTGATCAGGGACTGACATTCTAGGAGTGCACATTGCTTTTCACATTATCAGTCACTTCTTCAGTGGCTAACTGAACAAGTGACAAAAAATGAAAGCCACATTGTATTATGTTATCTGCTGCCATAATACAATGTACAACAGCAATGAAATGTGTTTTTGAGTTGGTCTTATTGCATTTAACAAAAAACTTTAAATATTCAAGGAAGGTGGTCAGTCAATTTTTCTTATGGGTTCAGTTTTTACAATGCTTAATTTTTACTTCAGAATTGCAGATTTCCTGTGTATTTTTTTAAAACTATTACAAAATCTAAAAGGAATAAATTGATCAAGATTAGGACTTTATGAAATGAGTAATATCAGAACCACTCGGACTGCTTATCTTTGATTGTTTTGATAGTTTTATGTAAAACTTAAAAGGGTCAAGATTTTATAAATTCATGGCTTTCAAGCAGAATGTGTAGGCCAGCATTAAACAAAATGCTACATGCATTTGCAGTGAACTCTCAAACAACCTACTGGTCTATTTCTAGAAGCAAAAGATTCCTAGAAACAGTTCCAGTGTTTTCTGGATGCCTTCTTAGAAATGCTTTTGATTGTTTCACCTTAATTGGTCCATATGGCTCAGATTGCCTAGCAATGGAGCAATTACTGTTTCTCTGTTTATGTGCATACTTAATTTTTCATGGCAGTGCTCAGTCTGTGGCATGTCTAAATTGTGGTAATTACAGGAATCAAGTAAATCAGAAAATGGGAAGAATATTTGATTTTCACCTTGGCCTAACAGCATTTAAACTAATTTTCCGTGTCAGTCCAAGGTTCATTTTGTCCAGATAGTCACACACTATGGTGCCCAGCTTCTGCTAAAATTTAAATAGCATGCATTGTTTGGGAAACACACACATTCTCGGCATTACACAAAACACATCCCTACCCTGTTGGATTATAATCCAGTTTAGATAAAGGGTAAAAACATAAAAGTAAAACATTCCAATATTCCATTATTATTTAAAATATTAAATAGAGGGGGAAGCACAGAATTTGATAAACAGTGATAAATTGGAAGAAGGCAAAGAAGAAAGAGAAGACAGCATCTGCACTAGGGCTGCATCCGCACTGCAAAAATAATCCAGGTTGACACTGCTTTAATTGCCATGGCTCAATGCTGTTGCCACAACAAACTACAAACCCCCAAATTCTGTTGGAAGTTGCCATGGCAGTCAAAGCGGTGTCAGATTGCATTAATTCTGCAGTGTGGATGCAGCTTTGGAAATGAGTACTGTATCAGAATCTTAAATTGAAGGGGAAAGGGGAAAACTGACTCATGAAGAGAAATCAAAAGCAGGAAAGCTTCACATTTGCATACTGATAGTGAGTGGAATCTTAAGAATTTATTAGAATTCTTCAGTCAGGACAAGAGAGGAAAATAAAGTAAAGTATGGGGCAAGGATTCATTTTTGCAATATTTAACAATTAGGGCATAATTGATGACAGTATCTGGGGCAAAATAGACACCAAAACTGAAAATGAGAAAAAGAAACAAAAAGAAGCTGGGGGGGGGGGGAGAGATGTGAAAGAAAAATAAGGAATTCTGTCTTTAAAAGATGTACCGTCACTCTCCCTAGTTTTGATTTGGCCTGCCTTTTTTTTTTAAAAGATGAATTCCTTGCAGTCCTTTTGATTATTCTAATTGCCCTTTCCATCTGTAGTATTCTTTGTTTAAAAACATGATGGCTAGCATGTTATACGGTAGTACACAGTACTCAAATTGTCTCTGCTGTATAGATCAACAAAATAGCTTCATATTTTGCCCCTTTTCAAATCAGAATAGAATTTGCCTCCACCCCCCTCCACCCGGGAGCTACAGCATACTAAATTTGCCAAAATCCATTTGTGATGGATGTGCCATATGTGTGAGCCAGTCCATAATACATTGTCGGTTAAGTGTATTTGAAGGGACCTGTATTGTGGATTTTTAATATATGAGATAAAAGCTTTCCTGTGAATACGCTATAATAAATACAGTACCTCTATGTGGAGGCTACTAGGAAATTGTCCTTTTGATCCTCTCATCCTTCTCAGAAATAAGATGTGAAATAAAATGTTCCAAGCCCCACTAAATATTCATTCACTAGATTTTAAAAAAAATTGCCTTATTTGAGTAGTGGAATATTGCCTTGACCCCAGTGAAAATTCCAGTGTTTTGAGAGTTAGGTTTAGCAACTACTTCTTGGGTAGGGCAGTGCTTCTCAACATTTAGTTCTCTGGATGTTTTGGACTTGTGCTCTCACAATTCCCAGCTAGAATGGTCAATGGTAATAAATTCTGGAAGTCCCAGACAATGGAAGACCAATGTTTGAGAACCACTACTATAGAACATTATCTGGTTATAGTACACAAAGGTCCAAAACGTACTGCAGAAATAATCCAGTTTGAAACTGCTTCAGCTGCCATGGTTCAATGCTAGAGACTTCTGGGAACTGTAGTTTTGTGAGACATTTAGCGTTCTCTGTCAGCGATAAACTACATTTCCCAGGATTCCCTAGTAGGGCAGTTAAAGGGCAGTTAAAGCAGTCTCAAACTGAATTATTTCTGCACAGTGTTTTGGACCATAGATATAGGCCTGGTACGAACAGGCAGGAAGCAGTGTGCTGGAGCCAATTCTAGACTTAGGAAAAGAGATTCCACCTCAACATTAGGAGGAACTTCCTGACAGTAAGGGCTGTTCGACGGTGGAACACACTCCCTCGGAGTGTGGTAGAGTCTCCATCCTTGGAGGTCTTTAAGCAGAGGCTGGATAGCCATCTGTCGGGGATGCTTTGACTGGGAGTTCCTGCATGGCAGGGGGTTGGACTGGATGGCCCTTGTGGTCTCTTCCAACTCTATGATTCTATGATTCTATGATTCTATGACTTCAGGAGCATGCACCAGCCGCACACTCCGGAGCCCTTGTCTGTACGGATGCCGCGCAGCAGCCGGACATCAATGGCAGGAAGCGGCATCATGGCAGCGCCCCTTCCTGTTTGCTGTCCGCTTTAGGCAGCTTCTTTTTGGCCGCATGTTGGTGCTGCAACATGCGGCCGCTGTAGCACTGATCCAGAGCAAAGATGGGCATCACAGAGCCATGTGTCTGTTGAGTGCCATAGACACTGAAAATTTTAATATATTCCTCCAATGGAATACATTTCAATTTCCCCTGAATGCAACCAGCCCTCCTCAGAACCAGAGCATGTTCCTTCTGCTTCAGTGCATTGTGATTTGCAAAAAAAGGGCATGAAACATTTCTTGTCCCAATACTTTACACTGGTGGGGACAAAAATATACCCCAATAGTGAAAATCAATAGATTTGTAGGGCTGTTTTAGTCCCAGCTGTCTCTTTGTTTATGGATGGAAACTGGACATGTCAGTTGGCTCAGATCTGCGGGGAAATGGTTCAAAATAGTTTAGTTCACAGTACCTTGTAAGTCTTCTGTATGGATTCTGCATCAAAATGTGACTCCTGTGGGCTAAAATGTCTAATCTTAGTGCACGACGGTTAGTACAAACTAGATTGTACCATAGAAGACTACTAAGGGTACAATCCTTTACCCTCTTATCTGAGAAACCCCCCCCCCCCCCCCAGATTTCAGTGGGTCTTACCTTTGTGTAAATTTCCCTTGTACATTTGGCTTGCTTCTCTTTTCACCTTCTTTTAGAATAATTTCCAGAATTTTTAAAGCACATACCTTTAACCACAATGGCTAGAATAGTTTCAAGAGGCAATAAAAGTCTGAACTCTCTGGATTCTAGTACATAAATATTACTCAGTGTGCATGCAGAGTGTATGCTTGATGTTGCCCACACCTGCTGTAGCCAATTACAATACCACTTATAGTCAAGGAATATGAAGGCATGGTATGACTCAGGTTGTCAAGCTGTTGTTCATCCAAGAGCCAGAGAGAGTGTTGTTCAACACAGTACATATTTCAGAAGACAAGTTGTTTATGTGGTATTGACTCTTCCCTCTCTTTTTCTTCTAAATTTCAACAAAAGGTAGCTGAAAAGATATTTTGCATTCCTGCTATTCACTCTGAGTTATGTTCTATAAAAAATCTTGTCTATGCACCAGAAAACCAAAAGGCAGCTAGAGTTTTCTTTGCATGGCTGGACAAGCCAGCTAATGGAAAACAGCTTTCTGTTTAGCTGTGCAAGTGTCTGCAGATACATTAGTCAAGAACAACTTGGTGGTGGTCCATGGACTGATGCCAGTCCACAAGCCATCAGCTGCTGGTCCCTGATGAGTTTCCAGGGGGGGAAAGGAACAAACAGAGCCAATTGGTGCAAATATAGTCTCAGTTAATGTCTCACTGGTGGCGAGGGGGGAATGCCAGTCTTCCAAATTAAGAAACACTCCTTTAAATCTCTGGTTCTCCTTTACACATGTGCATGGAGCTTTTTTAAAAATCACAGCTCATATGAATACACAGCAGTGTTAAAATAAGGGGACTGACACTGTCAAACCAATAGGCTTAGCACTGTCTTGTGAAAAATAATGTTAAAAACAGCTTGATTTTCAGATCCTAGGTGAGGCAATGAGTTGAAGGCTTTGAAAATATTTTGTGTACTGTATAAAAATAACCAGATATCTAGGTTATTTTCTAGGGATTTTTTTTAAAAAGACTTCATCTGTTGTTGGGACCACGTGCACTTTTCCTAGAAGGGCATTCCCCAACCAAGGTGTTCTCATTGAAAGGGGCTTTTTTGCTTGCCACTTCTAACTTACCGGAAGCAAGAATGGGGGGCTAGATTGCTTTTTGATTATCTGCTTCCATGCTTACCCTCGCCTGGTGCTGGTGGGATGTTGATCATGGAAGTGGGTTTTTTTAAAAAAAAACAAAAACAAAAAAACAATCCAGCAACCTCATCTTAGCGTCAGGCACACAACCTATCCACCTGGGTAGAGAAGGAAGGTGAAAGATCAGGCTGCTGAAAAGGGCGTACAGCTGCATACAAACAACAGAGCAGCCGGCTTTGAGAGGCAACTGATACTGCTGCTCCACTCTCTCAAAGTGCAACACAGTTGTATGAACGTGCAAACAGTAGCATCAGGTTTGGGGAGGGTGGAACACCAACAGTCACAGCTGCCAACCATTTCCTGAAGCTGGCTGCTGTGTGCCCAGCAGTGATCACTCATTCAACCCTTCCTCCCAGAGTGCTAGGCTGCCATATGAATGTGCTCACAACAGCATCAAGCTTCAGGAGAGGGAAGGAGCAGAGATTGTGGTGCCAACTGGCTCCTAAATCTGGCTGTTGTGTGCACAGTGGTGATTGCTCATCCTCCTTTTTACCTGAAGCATGGGGTAGCTGTTCAAATGGGCACCCAGCAGGACTGAGCTTAAGGAACAGGGAGGAACAGTGTTTTTATTATTATTATTATTATTGTTGTTGTTGTTATTATTATTATTATTATTATTTCTATTTCCCACCTCTCCTTCAGATCAAGGCGGGATTCCAACATATCATAAAATACAATTACATCAATCTCAATATTATAAAACAGTTACATAACCATAAAAACATTCAATAAAAACAATAAAATTTGGTCCTTCAGTGTCATCATTGATATTTTCCATCTTTCCTCATTGATCTGATTAACCTGTCATATAGTGATTGGTTATAAGATGTCAGGTAGGTAGGCCTGCCGGAAGAGATCCGTCTTAAGTGCCTTCTTAAAGGCATCTAAGGTGGTGATAAGACAGATCTCCTCCAGCAAGTTGTTCCATAATTTCGGGGCCACAGCAGAGAATGCCCTGTGGGAAGTCGTCTTCAGCCTTGTGTTTTTAATTTCTAATAGATTCTTCCCTGACGTTCTGAGAGTGTGGGGCGGATTGTGTAGGGAGAGGCGTTCCTTCAAGTAACTCGGGCCCAAGCCATATAGAGCTTTAAAGGTAACGACCAACACTTCGTATTGCGCCCGGAAGCTAATCAGTAGCCAGTGTAATTATTTTAGTACAGGGGTGATATGTTCTGATATAGATGTCCCTGTGATTAGCCTGGCTGCTGCATTCTGGATCAACTGAAGCTTCCAGACATGGTACAAAGGTAGCCCCACGTAAAGCGCATTACAAAAATCTAAGCGAGAGATTCATGGTGCCAAATGCCTCTCTGAGGTGGCTGCTGCGTTCACAGTGATAATCACTCATCCTTTCCTTCCTCCCAAAGCATGGGGCTGCTGTGTAAATGGCACAGAGCAGGATCAAGCTTCAGGAGGGGAGAGGAAAAGCGGTTGTGGTCACCAATCACCTCCCAGTGCTGATTGTCATGTGTACATTGATACAGCAGTTGCCTTTGGGAGGCAGTTAGCATGAGTAGTGACTGTTCATCCCTCCCTTCCTCCCAAAGTGCAGGGTTACTATGTGAATGTGCCCCAGGCTTCAGGAGAGCACCAGCACTGCCTAGCCTGGCCACCTGGCATACATTCTTCATGCTCCCCTCTCTCTGGGAAGCACCCCAGCTGCTCACTTTGTAATCCTCCAGGGAACCTTGCCCACACTTCCACTGTATTCATATTTTTCTCACTTTCATAGGGGTCCTGCATCCCAAGCCCCGCAAATATGAAGGGCCAACTATAATTCAGGACTGTTCTCAAAAGGGTAAATCTTGTTTTCAAAGATTTCTGGTTCAAACTAGCTGCAGGCTCCAGCAAAGTGGTTTTGTCAAGTGTCTTTTTCTATCTTGACAAATGATTCAGAAGAACTGGGCAGTCTGAACATTTTACTATCTTTTAATGAAAATGTGTTGAGTGTTAGGAACAAGTTGGCACTATAAATGACAATATGCTCCATACACATATGTACAGAGCCAGGGGTGGGGGTGAGAATGCTATTTTTATATGTCCTCCTCCTCTCAAGATGTCAGTGTAAACATTTAGATATCTGGTATAGTGGAGCGAAGAGGGTGGAAAGAAAGCAGGAGAAGTTGCCAGCTCATTAACATTTTAAAAATAATAACTCATCTTTGCATTGTGAAAAGTGCTTCCACAGAATCTTAGATCTGGAAGGGGCCAAGTCCCGGGATACAGGAATATACAACTAAAACTCCCCTGTAAGATACCAATCCAACTTCTGTTTAAAGAACTCCAAAGATGGAGAGTCCACTGTCTTTAAAGGCAGATTGTTCCACTCTTGTAGCAGGGAAATGTTGTGTAGGAGAGCACAGCTGTTTGATCTTGGAAGCTGAGCAAGGTCAGGCACGGTTAGTACTAGGATGGGGAACTTCCAAGAAATGGAGTACTGTGGACCATAATTGAGAGGAAGGCAATGGCAAACCATTTCAGAGTATTTCCTGGCCTAAGAACTCTGTGAAACCTTTGAGGTCACCATAAGTTGACTTGAACTTAAAGGCACACACAAAAAGGGGACAGCAGGTAGAAAAGGAATTACCCCTTTCCTGGTTCAGGTGACAGAACTGTTTTTGTAAGTGGAACAACACAGTTGGATCCTGGCTTTATGTATTCAGGACTGCAGTGTTCAGCATTTTATTGGAACATTCTGCCTGCTTAATAAAACATTTTCGTGTTTATACTTACAGGTGTTATTTATTTTCTCAATCTTAAACACTACTTTTGTGGAGCAGCAAGTATCAGTATTGGGCTATAGAGTAGTTACTGTGTGAAACTACTGTGGTGGTTAGTGATCTGAAACTGAAATCATCATCTTGGATTGAGCCTAGTCTGTTTTGGTTTGTCATATTGAACAAACGTTCCTCTCCTGAGCTGGATTATATTGGTAAATAGGAGGGGAAATGTGATGAGATTGAAGTTCAGACTTAATTTCAAAGTTTCTTTACATATAGTATGAATTTTTTGTGCATTTTATCAAGTAAATTATCAGTGTGATTCGTAACATCTGTGTAAATGTGAATATATATTTCTACTAAAAATATTCTACTGAGCATCACTGAGTTCAGAGGCTTCTTCAAATGAGATTATCATATGTGTACATAGGGAAATGTTCATCCTTTTAAAAAAAATCATGATATTCTAATATTAGCTTTCTTTTATCCTTATTTCTGTTTTGATGAGCCATTTGTTATGAACTGGTATTTTTCCTTGCCACTGGTTTCATATGAGGCACTGTGCTTTTTGGGTGTGGATGCAAAACCTTTGAAAGGACTAAGTGGTTTTATGTGGTGGTCTTGCAAATGCCTGACCAATTCCTAATAATTACATTTAAAGGAAGGATCAGTATGTATTATGCCTTACAATTATTGATAAGTTCAAGCTAAAATAGAGAACTGGAGAGTATATTTAAAATACTGTTGTGTACTATTCACTTTGACCACATCTTTCATCTCTTCTATGACTTTGAGGGGGAGGGGACTTTAAAGGTGACTTTAATTTTTTAAGTGTATCTATGTAGAGAACTTCAAACAAGCAAAAATTTGAGAAACATAGCTGAAAGATCCATCTTCTGAAACATGTAAGCCCTGTTTACCATTTAGAATCAGGGTATAAAACTGAAACATTGGGTAAAAAGATTGAAACTTAGCTTTCAACCTTTTGATCACTGCCCTTTGAGCTTTGATATAGGTTTGGTGATTCAGGAGAGGCACCCAAGCCCTGGAAACTGTGAGATGCAGAGTGCTGTAGGTTACACAGGAACCAGGCATGAATCCACGCACTAGTTCAAGACATAGTAGACTATAGTCCTCCTCTGTTGGTTAAGAACTATTGATATGAGTTCAGTTTGGCTGCTGACTTTGTTGGAACATTTTTTCATCCTTAGACCTGCTCCAGTTTAACCAAACTGGTACCTGATCTTCTGGCTGCTTCTACCTTATAAGACAAGAATCTCATTTTGCCTGTGGGTTTTTACCTGTAGTCAAGGCTTGATAGTGTCATGCGAACAACTCTCTGTTCATGGAATACAGCAAGACCTCAGTATCCACGGACTTCCATCCGAAGAGTCGAGTATTCACAAACATCAAGCCCGTGTTGTCTCCAATGACAACACATGCACATAGCCGCACCACAAACAGGGACAGCCCCTGTTGTCCCTAATGGTGGCGTGGCCGCGTGCACACAATGCCACTGGGGACAATGGGAGCTGTCCCTAATGGCACGGCTACATGCACACACCGCCATTGGGAACAATGGAACTTGAGTATCTTCGGATTTTGGTTTCTACTGGGGGGGGGGGCAGAACAGACCTGCCGTGGATACTTAAATCCCACTGTACTAAGTGGGGGAAATGTCCTCTTTGTCACTGTTACTGTCCATGTACACAAAGGGATCTTGTAGCTCTTTTGACACTAACTGAAAGGAAGAAGTTGGTAACCTGAGCTTTCATACCTAGTGTAATAATAGAATCTGTTCACCATTCCAAAATTGTCTCTAGTGTGAGATGATCTTTACCCATCAGGGTTTGGGAGTGGGATTGGATATGCTTTAGCATTGTTGAACACAAATATTAAATTTTAATTGTAGACTATTATATAACCATAAAGTAGTATAAAAAGAAATACTCTTTGAAGCTTTCTTATAAATACACATTTGATATTATTTAAGATACATTTTGGAAATGTTAGCAACATCAATGGACATCCAAATTATGTGCATCATGAAGGAGTTTATGACTTGGGAAGTTTTTAAAGGGGGGGAAATGGGAGTCATAGACATAATCCCAGCAGAATCGCACAATCATGCTGAAGATTTTCAGACAACGTCACAGTTATCCAGGACTTCTCCTGTGAAGAATCTGGCATGCTCTGGCAACAAACAATTCACAGGTAAGTTCCATGAATGGCTCCTCAATAGTGTGAATGAAGCATGATTGCAGGAGTGCGAAATTTAATCGTGCTTCATTCGCACTATTGGGGAAACTACCAGGGACATTTACCCAAGACTGCATTTCGGTGCAGGACAGAAACATGATTTGCAGGCGTGCTGTAAGAGCGTATGTGCAAAACGTTCCATCCCAATGTACTGATAATTCGTTCATGGATGTATGTGTCCCTTATATAAAATGGCAAAATCAAGGTCTGCTTTTTGGATTTTATTTTAATATTTTCAAGCAGTGGATAGTTGAATCCATAGAGAAAGAATTTGTGGATAAAGGGGGGGGGTGAGTGTACCTTTTTTAGGTTTAGTGAGCAGAACTGTACACAGTATTCAGATGTGGTTATATTATGGATTTGTCTCATTGCTGTATAATAGTGGC
The DNA here is from genome assembly GCA_034509955.1 of Urosaurus nigricauda. Classification (NCBI taxonomy): domain Eukaryota; kingdom Metazoa; phylum Chordata; class Lepidosauria; order Squamata; family Phrynosomatidae; genus Urosaurus; species Urosaurus nigricauda. The sequence continues at coordinate 131,054,120 of JAOEGL010000005.1, read as the reverse complement.
AATTTCGTTTTAAGTCCTCATTGCAATCATGCCAAACATGGAATTCACCTTTTTTTTAAAGCAGGGTACACATTGCATTGACATTTTCATTGAATTATGAGGAAAGCTAAAGTAGTGGTTCTTGTTTCAAAATTTTCTTCAGAAGGTGAAGAAACAGCACAGAGATTTTCATAGCGTCTATCGCAGAACAAGATTTATAACTACTTGTTTTAAGTTCAAAATAGTGGTTGCCTTTCTTGGGAAAAACCACAGAGAACTCTAAGAATATATAAATTAGCCATGCTGCCCTTAGTTATTAAGTTTTCTTCTGGTCCATTTTCTCTTCCTCCTCCTCTGTTACCCAGCAAATGTGTCTCTGTGTTATTTTCAGGCTGTGAATCTTCTCTTGATCTGACATTTCAGAAGGCCATGTTTGCTGTGAATGACATCTTTAAAGTCCTCAGGGATGTTACAAGAGCTCGAACACACATGAAACAGTTTAATTCTGTGCATATCCCAGGAAGCCATACCCAACAGGCAAGTCAATATGATTTTTTTCTTATCAGTGTACTGTATGTTGCTAAATCACATTTAGTCATGGATTTTATAGTGTTTTAATGTAAGTATATTCTGTTTCTCCGTATAGATGGGCTGATACAGTACACCTTGCCTTCAAGTACCATACTTTCTGACATTCTTGAAAATAATTGGTTAATATGAAGTGTTCTGAATACTGGCACCTATGTTGCCATCCATCTAATATTGTTTCCAGGCTAGCCCTCCATCTCAGCACACAGAGAGGGAGAGGAAGAGAGATTGCTAGAACGAAGGGTCATTTACAAGCCAGTAATCCTACAGTGATGAAAGCAAATGGTCTAATCCATCAATACAATTCCAGCACTTTGTCCCTAGCAAATAGTCTTTGATGACAATACCATTGCCATTTACCTTATATCTTATATGTTGCCAGCACATATGGATGTTCCTTCTACACTGGGGATGCAGGAAGCGGGGCGAGGAATAATTATGTATACCAGATTTGGTGTATACTGCAGAGAGAATGTACAATTAATGTCTGTTGTATCATATTTTGGGGAGGGAGTCTTATAAAATGTAAAAAAAAGTATGATTTGGATGGCATGTTTTCATTTTCTTTGTGACAGCATAGATCTGTATTTGACATCATATGCTACTTGACATGGGGGAGGGATGTATTTAAAGGCTATGATTGCTTTAGAAAATAATTTTCTCAAAATTGTTGTGTTTGAGTGCTTAGGTGCTCATTTATTTTTCCTCCTTTTTAAAAAAAAATCTATGGTAAGTGGCACTTTCATTTATCATTTCCACAGCATGACTCCTCCATGTGTTTTCTTAGAAAACTGAAGATTGACATTCCTGGAACAGTGCTATAATGAAATATTGCTTTCCACAAATGGAACATGTTAATTAATTTTTGTAGATTGTCATACTTACTATTGAAATGGTTGTCATTCACTTTTATTGCCTATAGTTATTGTAGTGATGAAGAGAATTTTCTTATCTAAATGAGTTAGAGTTTTCACATAAAGCAAACAAATGAAGAACAAGATAATCAACGTATGAAAAAGTAAAAAAAGAAAAAAAGAGAAATAGAAGATAACAAAAACCAAGAAGAAGAAAAAGACTGTGCAGATAGTCTGTGTGCATAACTAGCTGTATGCTACATTATATAAACTAAACTAAGATTAAAACATACAAAAACACTGATCTTATATAACAGTAAACACAACCTAACTAAACGTTAACTAAAACACAAAGAACTCTCACCTCCCACACACACACACACACAAACACATACACACTAATTTTGATGGGTGGGACAAAAATGACAAATACATTATTCTATTGTTACAGATCAGACTAAATGAAACTTATCAGAATTAACCACAGATTTTTAAATCATTAGATTTATTATTGCTCAAAAAGTCCATAAATGGTTTCCCATCTTTTGGAAAATCTTTAACTGACTTAGGACCAAAACAGATGGCCCAGTAAAGCAGCTCCTAGCCGGCTTGGGGACGTGGCATTTAGATACGTCACGCTCCCAACTCACCCAGAAGCCATGCCAGCAATTACACATCAGCCAGCTTCCAGGGGACTTGGCGGCATGGCATTTAAACATGTCATGCCTCCAAATCACCTGGAAGCCATGCCAGGAATTACACATCAGCCAGATTCCAGGTGACTTGGCGGAGTGGTGTTTAGACACCACTCACCCTAGGGCCAGCAAAAAGGGGCAGCTTTTTCCCGCCCCAAATAGGAGCTGATTTTTTTTTTTTTTTTTGCTCCGATTTGGGGTGGAAGCTGGCTGAATTGGGGCCATGCATCTGTTTGCCGCAGCCCTGATTCAGCCTGAATGGAGCAGCTCCAAGCTGTCCCGATCAGGGTCATCCGTTTCGGCCCTTAATCTCTTTAAAGTTCACATTAATTTTGCAACTTGGACAAACTCTGCAACTTAGCAGTTCATTTTTCCATTGTGAGTGCTTCAGTCTGTTTCCATGTTTGGTCAAACAGTGTTTTTAATTAACATGCAAATCGTATACCAATAATCTTTTGCCTTCTTACAAGTCCAGTACATATTTAAAAAGATTATTTCTTGTCTTGACAACCCCAACATTGATTTGAAGCACTGGCAGAAATTTTTGACAACTTATCTGGAGTTAAATGCCATCTTTACATCATCTTGTACATATTTTCAATTAAACTACTACACAAAGAATTTTTTCTGTCTTTAGTCAATATGTTTCCTATACATCTATTTGTACATTATGCCCAAAATTTTGGGTCCACCTTATCATATAATCTTTTATAGGTTCTTCTTCTGTCTTTAATTACAAAAGTCATTTGTACTCTTTTTAAATTACATGATTACCATCCTTACACAATTCTAGATAAAAATCATTTTCTCCAATCCCTATATTTCTTTTATCTTGTTTAAATCTTTTCTTAAGCTGTAGATAAGAAAACCAATTAAGTTCTTTCATTTCCTTAAGGAGCATTCTCTTGGTTTAATCTCCCAAGTGTCATATTAAAGCTATAAAAGTTCCTAATAAAACAACATTTTCTGATTTATAATCCATTCTTTCCTTTAAAAAAAGCTTCTTGTGAGATAGCTAGTATTATCTCAGGGGGAAAAAATCTTTGCTTGTATTTATACTATACTAGCAAAATAGCCTTTCTGATACAACCATTTTTAAATCCAGCATACCAAAGATAACTAATATTGCCACTCAAATCTTAACTCATAACTCTCAAGTTCCAAAAGTCTTTCATTTCTAAATAAAATCAGTTATTTCAACCACACAAAACAATAGGCCTCATAATACAATTTGATATTAGGAAATCCCAGACCACCCCTTTCTTTAGCATCATATAGTGTTTTAAATTTTTTTCTGGGTTTCTTGGCCTGACAGATACATCTGGAAATATCTCTCTTCCATTTCACAAAGGGTATTCTATTTGTTATTATGGAGATCATTTGAAAGTAAAATTGAAGTCTTGGCAAGGTATTTGCTTTTATTACTGCAATCCTCCCAATAAGGGATAAATTTAAGTTTCCCCATTGTTCCAAATCATTTTTTAATTTCTTTCCAATTATTTTCATAGTTATTTTGAAATAATACACATAGAATCTTAAGAGTTGGAAGAGACCACAAGGGCCATCCAGTCCAACCTCCTGCTATGCAGGAAAACATAATCATAGCACTCTTGATAGATGGCCATCAAGCCTCTGTTTAAAAACCTCCAAAGAAGCAGACCCCACTACACTCCAAGGCAGCATATTCCACTGTTGAACGGCTCTTACTGTCAAGACGTTCTTCCTTATATTGAAGTGGAATATCTTTTCTTCTAGTTTGAATCCATAACTCTGTTTTCTGTTCTCTGGAGCAGCAGAAAACAAGCATATGCCATCTTCAATATGACATCCTTTCACATATTTCAACGTAGCTATCATGTTAGTTCTTAAACTTTTCTTCTCCAAGTTAAACACACCCAGCTTTCTAAGCTGCTTCTTATAGGACATGATTTCCAGATTGGTCACCATTTTGGTCACCCTCCTCTGGACATGTTCCAGCTTGTCAATAGGCCTCTTGAATTTTGGTGTACACAGTATTCCAGGTGAGGTCTGACCAAAGCAGAATAGAGTGTCACTATTACATCCCTAGATCCATTGGTCACAGTGGATGCTAAAATTTATCACCTATGTTTGTCAAAATCCAATAGGTCTCAAAATTATCATCTGATGATATCATATTTGTTGTCATTACCACAATGAGACACTTACACTCAGTGATATATCCATGCCTCCAAAGTCATGATGACTCTAAAGTTATGCAAGGCTGGGACCAGATAATTGATGGCAATTCTCTCTCTCTTTTTAACCTTGACTACTTCTCTCCCCCCCCCAATTTTTTCCTTATGCTTTATTCATTTATTTTAACATAAATACAAACAATGTTACATATGCCCAATTCCCTACTTCTGAATGGATCTTGAGTAGTTATCAATGCATCATCTGCGAACAAATTTAATTTCAATTCCTCTTTACCTGCACAATATCCTTTAATTTCTTTTTCATCCCTGATGTCGTTTGCCAAAGGTTCTATTGCTAATAGAAACAATAAAGGGGAGATAATTGATGGCAATTCTCATGGCACATAACATTTGGCAAAGCCAGAAAGAGAGACAGAAACAAGAACTTCCCATATGCAGTTTTCTATCCAGTTCTCTTCTATTTCCTTTGCAATTTTCAAATTTTATTCAAATTTTATTCAAATTTCATTCGACTTGAAAGAGAGGGCTTTATATTTTCAGATTTCAGTGTCTGCATATTTGTACAGTAGGTGAGAATGCACAGACTGATATTTATACAATTCAGTTTTAAGTAGTAAATAGCCAAATCATTTTCAGATGTAAGCAGCAGGATAAAACAGAGTTAGCTTGTCTCAAGTAGAGACACAGTATTGAAACTCTTTTGTATGTTTCCTTCCCTCCTTCTCTTCCCTTTTCTGTGTTCACTATCTCCTTTAGTCAGCAAGAGCTATTTGTCCTTTTAATTTTAATAATAATTATTATGGGTATAAAAATATCCCATGCAGAGAATTCCACAAGTATATTCTGCCCTCTTAACTTATTTTCAGTGTATTCCTTTTTGCAGGCCTCTTATAAACCATTGTTGAAGCAAGTGGTGGAAGAAGTATATAATCCTGATCGGCCCGACCCTGTTGATATTGAACATATGTCTTCTGGGCTCACAGACCTTCTGAAGACAGGATTTAGCATGTTTATGAAGGTAAAGCTAAATAATTATACATTTAAAAATATAGGGCCTTTGGTAAGAAGAAGCCAGCTTGTAGGATAAATTTCTTTCACAAAGGAAGTTCTGCGTTCATAGGTAAGACAGCATAAAGACTGATTGATAAAATGTGTAACATAGCAGTTTTGCCTTATACTGACAGAGGAAGTGGGGCAGTTTCCTTGTGGAGCAACCCTCACATCCTTTTGTTGTTAACTGCCCTCAAGTAAATCTCAGCTAATGGCGACCCTATAGATGAGACATCTCCAAGACCTTCTGTCCTCTACTGCTTTGCTTAATTCCTGCAACCCCATATCTATGACCTCCCAAATAGAGCCCATCCATCTAGCATGTGGCCTTCCTCTCTTCCTACTTCCCTCCACCTTTCCCATCATTATTGTCTTTTCCAAGGAGTCCTTCCTTCTCATGATGTGTCCAAAGTACAACAGTCTTGTTGTCTTAACTTCCAGGGAGGTTTCCGGCTTGGAGCAATGGGTTCAAACTACAGGAAAAGAGATTTCACCTAAAATATTAGGAAGAACTTCCTAACAATAAGAGCTGTTCGACAGTAGAACACACTCTCTCAAAGTGTGATGGGTCTATAGTTTCCAGGGTCTGTTTTTTCAACCTTCTTATATATAGACATAATTAAAGCTAGCCCCCAGTCATCGGGAATGCAAGTGTGATGGAGTCTCCTTCTTTGGAGGTTTTTGAACAGAGGCTGGATAGCCATCTGTTGGGGTGCTTTTATTGTGTTTTCCTGCATGGCAAGAAGTTGGACTGAATGGCCCTTCAGGTCTCTTCCAGCTCTATGATTCTATGAAATAATTCTATATAAACTTAAGTATAAGCATCCCATTACTTTATTACTAATTCCACTATGGATGTTATCAGATGGGAGGGATTCCTCTCAATTTTGAATGGAGCCAATTCACAATTACGGGAATTCGCTAGTTTAGTGAATTTACGTGATTTCTAATTGCGTTTGGAATGCGTTCAGAATGACTTCCCATTGCCCAAAATTGCATGAGATACTCTAATACGGAATAACGTAAAAACCATGATTGCGTTCGGAATGAATTCCTGTTGCTCAAAATTGCGTGAGATACACTCATACACAATAATGTGAAACCCCATGATTGCATTCAGATTGCCATTGAATTATACTTCCAATTTCCGTCGTCTGATAACATCCTATGAAACTCTGGTTTTGATGAGGAATCCAAAGCATTCAGTATCAGTCCATACAGTTATCAAGGTAGTTTTAGACTTCCATTCATGGTATACGTGCATATATATAAATAATATATACTTCCAAGATCATTTTGCTCTTTCATTCAGCTGCTGCTGAAAATAATTAGGCCTGAAGGAAAGTACCATTGCAATCTAATGTATCTACTTAATAGACCTAAAACCTAAGACGTTAAGTCAGAAAGCAAGGAATAGGGAAGGAATTGGTGGGGTCAGAATTTGTGGTTTGTGCACAACATTGGCCTTCTTTTCTGACTTTTGCTATATATTTTTAAACATCTATCCTGGTGAATATTTTAAACAGTAGTCAGTTTTGTTTTATTTAAAGGTTAAAGCTCTTAAGAACAAGCACAGACATTATGCAGTGAATTAGAAGCAACAGTGACTGGATTCAATTGACACACTCAAAATAGCTTTCCTTTGAAAGAAAAAAAGAAAAGAGCAAAGTACTGATGAACAATATACATGCAAAGGACAGTTCATGTTTCAGCTTTGTTTTCATCCTCTTGAATTCCTGAGATATCAGAAGACAGGATGCCCCACTCTCCCTGTAAATTTTCTTTTTGTTCCAACAAATAAATGATGGGACATGGAAGGGGATCAGGCTTGGGACTCACAGAGATGTCCTGCTGTCCTCTCCACCCTACCTTTCCCTCTTTTTCATTATTTGTAGTTCCAAGTAATACAATCATATCTAATTGTTTTAATTAAAGCTGCAATCAAGGTTTCTGCTGGAACCAGTTCCAGACTGTAGGGTCTGAGAGCCTAACTTACAGACTTGTCCACATGAATGCCCTAAATTTGCCAGATCCGCATCTGATCTCAGAAACTAAGCAGGATCAGACCTAATTGGTACTTAAAAAAGAGACCACCATGACTTACAAGGTGCTTTATGCTGCATTCAAAATAAGGCAGTAACAAACAATCTCCAAATACAGGTTGTCCAAAAATTATCTTTATAATTCCAATTGTATATAGAATTGGATTTGTAAAGATAATTTTTGGACACCCTTGTACTCTTTATCTAGGAAAATCTTATGAAATTCATGGGGTCAAGAGGTGATTTGAAGGCACATAAAGAGGATGAAACCCAAATTTTGGAAAGTGAAATGAAAGCTGCCCTAAGACTAAATAAGAGGAATAAATCACAAGGATGACTTTCAAATAGAACTATTGCAATTTATGGAGACTGAATCAACTTTAGTTTTAATTAAAATTTGCCAGCAAATATGGAAAACAAAACAGTGGCCCACAAACTGGAAATGATCAATCTACATCCCTATTCCCCCAACAGAGGACACAAAACAATAGCAACAACTACAGGACCATTGCATTGATTTTGCATGCAGGCAACGTCATGCTCAAGTCTCTGCAGCAAAAACTTCTGCTATATATTAGAATCATAGAGTTGGAAGAGACTGCAAGGGCCATCCAGTTTGTTGATTGAGGTGTAGGCTGGGTTCAGGAAGGGAAGAGGTACTACGGATCAAATCGCAAACATGCGATGGATAATGGAATTCACCACAGACGTCCCGAAGAAAATCAGCATGTATTTTGTAAACAATAGCAACTGCATAGATCACAAAAAGCTATGTATTGCACTTAAAGAGCTGGGTTTGCCATAAATTTGATAGTCCTGATGTGCAATCTATGCTCAGGACAAGAGACTACATCTAGAACAGAATATGATGAAACAAGTTCGTTCCTCTTGGGAAAAGCCATTAGACAAGGATGCATCTTATCACCCTATTTGTGCAACTTATGCAATATCTTTTGAAAATATCATATGAAAAGTAGGATTAGATCCAGAGGGGAGAGGAGGAGTAAAAACTGGAGAAAGAAATATCAGCAACCTAAGATATGGAGATGACACCAGAAAAAAGCAAAAACATGGAACAGCTACTAAGGAAAGTCAAAGTAGAAAGTGCAATGGCAGGTTTAATGTTGAACATTAAGAAAACTAAAATAATGACTATAGATTATATTCACAAATTAAATATATATGATGATGAAATTGAATAGTCAGATCATTGACTAGGACTAGGAACAACATTATGAAAGAACTAGATAATATCCAAAAGTGCAAAGAGATGCAATAGAACACTAAAGTAAGGATTATTCTTGCCATCATATTTCCTATCACTATGTATGTATGGATGCAAGAGCTGGATGGTGAAAGCTGATAGAAAGAAAATCAATTCATTTGAGATGTGGTGCTTCAGATATCATGGGTGGTTAAAAGACAAACAAATGGGTACAAGAGCAAATCAGATCTCAACCTTTCCTAGAAGCCAAGATTACTAAATTTAGGCTGTTGTACTTTGGCCACACTGTGAGAAGATATGACTCACTAGAAAAGGTGGTAATGCTTGGAAAGATAAAGGGCAGTAGAAAGAGAGGAAAACCACACACCAGATGAATAGACTTAATCAAAGGGGTAAAAGGTAGAGGTATTCCCCTTTGACAAGGTTGTCAAGTCATGTCTGACTAGGACTGGTGCTGTTACTCTGTTACTAAGCCAAAGAGCCAGCCTGGTCAAAGACCATTCTGTAAGTCATGTGGCCAGCATGACTGCACAGAACGCTGTTACCTTCCCACCAAAATGGTGCCTATTTATCTACTTGCATTTGCATGCTTTTGAACTGCTAGGTTGGCAGAAGCTGGAATTAGTAATGGGAGCTCACCTCATCATGTATCACTTGGGTCTTGAGCTGCCGAACTGCCAATCATGCAGTCAACAGAATCAGCATCTTAACCACTGAGCCACCATGTCCCCAAGCAATCTGGGGACTGAGCAGTCTATTGAGGACAGGGAATCTTGGAGATGCCTCATTCACAGGGTTGTCACAGGTCGGAATCGACTCGTTAACAACAACAAATGTTGCAATAATTTGCAGATGTAAGAGGAGATGTGTTGCAAGTGGCAGATGGGGCTTATTTCAAGAACAAACATGCACCCACAAAGCTGTTATTTTGAAAAGGTTCTACAAAATAATCTTGATGGGTTAAATATTATTTTACACTTAAAAGTAGGAGAAAACATTTCCGAAACAGAAAAATATTGCTATTTTTAATAATCTGCAAGACATGTTTTAGGGGAATTAGAGATTGTTCATTAATGCAAATAAGCCCACCCTGCTAAAAGCAGGTAGGGAAGAGCAGAATACTTTGACCATTCATCCTCCACCATCCCATTACATTTCTGTGCTTAGTTTGGTGGCACCAGCTTTTCACACCCTTCTGGGTACAGAGAACAGGCGCTTCCTCTCTCAGCTTATAGTTTCTGTTCTGAACACAGGGAATCTCAAAGGGATTCACCTCTTTTCCTCCAGGCCCGCTCACTTGTCTGCATGGCATTCCCACCAGGCACATGCAGAAATGTAAAAATGCTTTCTATGACATCAGCTGAGTAACTGGAAGACGCCCTGAGTGCACAGTGATAACAAAAGAAGTAGGGTATAAGTACAAATATTATTTATTATTTGCAGATTTACTGTATCTCTTGGTGGTGATAATTTGTAACAGTTCTCTGATTATTTACAGGTGAAGGAAATAGGTTCTTAAACTGCTATTTTAATTTTCAAGTCTTAATAACTCTAAAACTTTCCTGACTTAAGAGCCAAATTCTTCAATGTAGTTGCATATTAGAGGGAAACATTTTGCTGTGCCCACACATAATTTGACTTACTACAGATGGAGGCTGTCTGTCTCTCTTTCTGTCTGTCTCTTGTGTTTATATTCCACTCTACAGCTGGAAAGACTCTGAAAGAGTTTATATGTTAATTATAAATAAACAAGACATTCTTTTCTCGCAGGCTTACTAATGTAAAAAGACATAGTACAAAAGGCAAAGGAATGGGCAAGGAAAAACAAGAAAACTTTGTTATGAAGTTCCTTAGCCTGATGGAATGCTGGATGACCATTGAAGCTCAGTGTAGTTGGCTTCTCAAGAGGGCTGATGATGGTCTTGCTTCCTTTCTCTCCTTCCACAGCATTTTATTTAACACATATCATCCCTGTGGTATCTACAATAACGAGTCAGTTGCTGTTCCAAAGAACACCTTAGATTTTTCAGTGCCATTTATGGAATGAGAAAATTTATCCTCAGACCACCTGTGCCTGCTTCCTGTGTTACAAAGATTGCATCCTACTACCAATTTGATCTGCCACTTTTCTTTTCCACTGGATATGTATAAGCTCTCCACCTCCTTTGCTCAATCAGATTTTCTTCCATGAATAATGAAGCTTCACATCTTGCAGGAGCAATTAGCAAGCTGTATAAAGGTGAGAGGCAAGCAAATATGAGAGGCAGAAAGGAGTCAATAGAGAAAGGCAGATACATGGTAAAATATCATCTGAAACCACACAAAATGTAATTAGGAAATCCTGCAGCCACAGATACAGCCATAGATATTATCCAAACTTAAAGAAATACATATGTCCAAGGAGACACTAACTATCTGTCTTAGGGCAAGAAATCATACCTATAAACTACATAATCCTTTATAGTATAAAGTATCTCCGAGGGATACTCTGTAAAACCTGCTTCAACAACCACTGATAGAAGTTCCATAACTGCTCTGCTACATATTCGTGGTTCAACTAATCTTCTACTTGCAAGTTGTCCATAGTTTAACTTTATCTAAAAAGTAATTCTTTAACACAAATACTTTTCTTTTCCCACTCCTAAGTAAATGATTTTGCACAATTACAGTTTATGCAGAGTAGCTGTCCTCCACAGCTAAATATAGAACTGTAATTTTATAGGCTCAATTCTACATCCCATCAGCATAGTTTAAATACTATATCTGCATGTGGACCTATGCTACATGGACACATATACCCTCCTTTCAACTTACTGTGAAGCTCTTGAAGCTACCCTACATGACCATATTTTGCAGCAAAGAGATGGGCTTGAAGAAGCATTGTCAGATGCACAGTGATCATAGCAGCTCTGAGACCAATGGAGGACCCTGGTGGATGGCTTTTAAGGCAACTTAAGGACCTTATCAGTGTGTGTGTGTGTGTGTGTGTGTGTGTGTACAAGGGATACTTTGTTGCAGACAAAGGAAAAGAATACCAGCCCCTGCAGTACACAAAAAGGATATCCATACACATAGCAGAAACTTACATATGAGGATGTCCTTAACAGAATTCTAACCATTACATATAGAGAAGGATATTGATGTTCCACCATGGAATAATGAGACCAGACAACAGAAACTGGGGTAAAACAGGGCCACTTTATTGACCTATTTAATGCTCTATAATCCTGGAAGACCAAATTGGGGGGGGGGGGGGTGTGTGACCTGGTCGGGGATCAGCTGGGGCAGGTGTCATTCCCTGACTACTTCCCCAGCCTTCCCTCAGGTGAAAACACCTGCCCCCCGCAGGGCAGTCTGGTTTGGTTGGACTGCCCCTCAGGCCAGACTTTTAGTGAAACTTTATAAGTGGAGTGTGAAGTCCTGGGTCTACCTCAAGGATTGAGTCCTTCCCCACCTCCAGGCTGTGGAACCCTATAGAGGTGGCTCCAGAGCTCTACCTACACTACAAGGGGATGCCACAGTGTACGCCGTATTACCACGGTCTTGTTTCAGTGCCTCCTTCAGACTTCTCAGTATGGACACTGAAGGCCCTGCAGAAGTCACCTGCAACACTTGTGGGATGTTTGTCTTCTTGCCTACAGAGGTGGCGAACTACACCTGCCACAAGTGCAAGTTGGTAGCCCTCTTGGAAGAGAAAGTACAGCAGCTAGAGGAGCAGATATCTGCACTCCAGCATCATAGAGAGCAGGAGATTCTCCTGAACAGGTCAGACCAGAATGTCTTCGGTGGGAAACAGAGAGAGGAAGTTGTTGGGGTGGAGGAGGTCACTCCACATATAACAGAGGTAGATGCTTGGAGGAAGGTCACACACAGAAGTAAGGAAACCAGGGAACGTTCTGTGAGCGGCTTGCAGCTACAGAATCGCTTTGAATCCCTCTCTGTTGTCAGAGATGATGAGGAAAAGCAGCAGGGACAGACATCAGGGACAGAGCAGGGGAGCCTGAGAGTATCACGAAAAGGAACAGCCACTGCTAAGCCTCGGAGGAGGCGCGTGGTCGTGGTGGGGGACTCCTTGCTGAGGGGTACAGAAGCAGTGGTTTGTGGGCCTGACAAGATGTCTCGGGAGGTGTGTTGTCTCCCTGGGGCAAAGATCCATCATGTGACGGAGAGGCTGACAAGACTTGTCAAGCCTACTGACCGTTATCCCCTTCTTTTGGTTCATGTGGGAACCAATGATACTGCAAGGCACAGCCTTCAGAATATCAAAAGGGATTATGAGGCTCTGGGAAGGAAGCTGAAAGAGATGGATGCACAGGTTGTCATCTCATCTCTACTCCCGGTAGAAGGGCATGGTCCAGGAAGAGAGAGGAAAATAGCAGAGGTGAATAACTGGCTCCATAGATGGTGCCGCCAAGAACAGTTTGGATTCTTGGATCATAGGCTGCGGTTCCATGAGGAGGGACTTCTGGCAAGGGATGGACTGCATCTCACGCCAGTTGGCAAAAACATTTTTGCCAACAGTCTGAAGAATCTGATCAGGAGGGCTTTAAACTGAGTTATGTGGGGGAGGGAGACATTATACTGGAAGGCAAAAGGGATGGAGAGAATAGTCCAAGTGGCATAGAGGGAACAAGGCAAACAGTGCAAGGACCCAACAGTAGGAGGCAAAAAAATGTGCAAAAGCAGCAAGTAAAGAGGACACATGGTCTTAAATGCCTCTCCACTAATGCACAGAGTATGGGAAATAAGCAGGATGAACTTGAACTCCTAGCACAACAAGGGAAATATGATATAATAGGCATCACTGAAACCTGGTGGGATGAGTCTCATGATTGGAATGTAGAAATAGAGGGGTATAACCTTTTTAAGAGAAACAGGCCAAGCAGGAAAGGAGGAGGAATAGCATTATATGTCAGGGATATTTACACCAGTGAAGAGATGCAGGAAGTCAATACTGGAAGCCAGGTGGAGAGCATCTGGATAAAAATTAAAGGAGAGGGAAATAACAGGGATGTTACTGTGGGAGTCTACTACAGACCCCCGACTCAGGCAGAGGAATTGGATGATACCTTTCTAGAACAGATAATCACATACTCAGAAAAGAGAGATGTAGTAGTGATGGGTGACTTCAACTATCCTGATATTTGCTGGAAGTCAAACTCAGCCAAATCCTCAAAGTCTAGCAAATTCCTCACTTGCCTGGAAGACAATTTCATTGTCCAAAAGGTGGAAGAGGCAACAAGGGGATCAGCCATTTTAGATCTTATCTTAACCAACAGGGAAGACCTAGTTGATGGGGTGCAAGTGGTTGGATCCTTAGGTGGAAGTGACCATGTTCTCCTGGAGTTTGTAATACAGTGGAAGGGAGAAGCTAGGCATAGTCAGACACGCACTCTAGACTTTAGGAGAGCTAATTTCAATGAACTTAGAGAAATACTGGGAGTGATCCCATGGTCAGGAATACTAAAAGAAAAGGGAGTTCAAGACGGATGGGAGTTTCTCAAAAGGGAGATATTGAAGGCACAATTTCAAACAGTTCCAATGAGGAAGAAAAATGGAAGATGTCTCAAGAAGCCAGGATGGATGACTAAGGAACTTTCAAATGAGCTAAGTTTTAAACGGAACATGTATAAGAAATGGAAAAATGGAGAAATCACGAAAGAGGAATTCAAACAAATAGCCAGCACATGTAGGGGTAAAGTCAGAAAAGCTAAAGCGCAGAATGAACTCAGGCTTGCTAGAGAGGTTAAGAATAATAAAAAGGGCTTTTTTGGATATGTCCGCAGCAAAAGGAAGAAGAAGGAAACAGTGGGGCCACTGCGTGCAGAAGATGGCAAAATGCTCACAGGGGACAGAGAAAAGGCAGAATTACTCAACACCTTCTTTGCTTCAGTCTTCTCAGAAAAGGCAAAGGGTGCTCAACCTAAGGATAATGGAGACAGAATAGAGGAAATTCAGCACAGAATAAGTAAAGAGGTTGTACAGGAATACCTGGTTAACCTAAATGAATATAAATCTCCAGGACCAGATGAACTACATCCTAGAGTATTAAAAGAACTGGCAAATGTAATATCAGAGCCATTGGCAATAATCTTTGAGAGCTCCTGGAGAACAGGAGAAGTCCCAGCAGACTGGAGGAGGGCAAACGTTGTCCCCATCTTCAAAAAGGGAAAAAAAGAGGATCCCAACAATTATCGTCCAGTTAGTCTGACATCAATTCCAGGAAAGGTTCTAGAGCAGATCATTAAGCAGAGAGTCTGTGAACACTTAGAGGCCAATGCCATAATCACAAAAAGCCAACATGGGTTTCAGAGAAACAAGTCATGCCAAACGAACCTGATCTCTTTTTTTGATAAAATTACCAGCTTGGTAGATGAAGGGAATGCTGTGGATATAGTATACCTCGATTTCAGTAAGGCCTTTGACAAGGTTCCCCATGACATTCTTGCAAACAAGCTTGCAAAATGTGGGATAGACAAGTTAACTGTTACATGGATTTGCAATTGGTTGACTGGCCGAACTCAAAGGGTGCTCAACAATGGCTCC
Organism: Urosaurus nigricauda; assembly: GCA_034509955.1. Lineage (NCBI taxonomy): Eukaryota > Metazoa > Chordata > Lepidosauria > Squamata > Phrynosomatidae > Urosaurus > Urosaurus nigricauda. The sequence goes on along the minus strand of JAOEGL010000005.1, from coordinate 131,038,964 downwards.
TTTTCATCCTGGAAAGAAGTGACCAGTGGGGTCCCACAGGGCTCTGTCCTGGGCCCAGTGCTATTCAACATCTTTATTAACGATTTGGATGACAGAATTGGGGGCATACTTATCAAATTTGCAGATGACACTAAACTGGGAGGAGTAGCTAATACCCCAGAGGACAGGATCAAAATTCAAAATGACCTGAATAGACTAGAAAGCTGGGCCAGTGCTAACAAAATGAAATTCAATGCGGAGAAATGTAAGGTTCTGCACTTAGGGCGGAAAAATGAAATGCACAGATATAGGATGGGGGACACCTGGCTGAATGAGACCACATGTGAAAGGGATCTAGGAGTCCAAGTAGACCATAAGCTGAACATGAGTCAACAGTGTGATGCGGCAGCTAAAAAAGCCAATGCAATTTTAGGCTGCATCAATAGAAGTATAGTTTCTAGATCAAGGGAAGTTATAGTGCCACTCTATTCTGCTTTGGTCAGGCCCCACCTGGAATACTGTGTCCAGTTCTGGGCACCACAATTCAAAAAAGATGTGGAGAAACTGGAGCATGTCCAAAGGAGGGCAACTAAGATGGTGAAGGGTCTGGAAACCTTGCCCTATGAAGAACGCCTTAGGGAGCTGGGGATGTTTAGCCTGCAGAAGAGAAGGTTAAGAGGTGATATGATAGCCCTGTTTAAATATTTGAAGGGATGTCATATTGAGGAGGGAGCAAGCTTGTTTTCTGCTGCTGCAGAGACTAGAACGCGAAACAATGGATGCAAACTACAGGAAAAGAGATTCCACCTCAACATTAGGAGGAACTTCCTGACAGTAAGGGCTGTTCGACAGTGGAACACACTCCCTCGGAGTGTAGTGGAGTCTCCTTCCTTAGGGGTCTTTAAGCAGAGGCTGGATGGCCATCTGTCAGGGATGCTTTGACTTGGAGTTCCTGCATGGCAGGGGGTTGGACTGGATGGCCCTTGTGGTCTCTTCCAACTCTATGATTCTATGATTCTATGATTCTATGACTTCTTCCTCCCCACTACCTACCAAATGAAAGCCTATTTAAGCGCCTCACCCCAGCCAATTGCCCCAATAGTCCCATGGCTACAGTATGGAGTAGGCGAAAAACCCCTTGGAAACAGTTGGGAAAATTCCTACTTGGCCCCGAAGCGGCCAGCTGTGCCCATACTGCACCAAGGGCGGGAAGGTGGCACGCTCTGAGCAGTTTCCAAGAGGGTGTGCAGGAGGTCAGGAGCAGCCTTAAATAAGCCTTGGCCCTGCCCCCCAGCGCCACATGATGGTGCAAGCACCACCTGTGGGTGGGCCCATGGTCTGAATCCAATGGACCATCAAACCCAGGCCCCTCCTCACCGCATTGCAGGCAGCAGGCAGTCAGGACTCACTTTTGATCACTTATGGTTTCTCTTTGAAAGTCAGGAATTGGAGTGATCCCTGAAAAAGAGTTTCCATATTCAAATGCATTTGTGTAGTCAGTTTTGGGGTCTTCTTCCTATTATAGCTGTAATTGGTTACTTCCCCCTTTTTTCTCCACCAATTTGAACCCATGCCATCAGAGCCTTCTACAACACATAGAATTCCCAGATGTTCTCAGCAATTTGAAATTGGTTTCAGCATGACACAGACACGAACAGACTATGCAGCTACTCATGCCGACAAGCTTTTGAACTCCCACATCTGTTTATTTATGTCTGATATTTATTACTTAGCCTGTAATAAAAAAAATTGCCAGGACTGTGATGCATACAAAGGAAGATAATAATCCAAAATACATATTAAAAAAAACAGAAACAGCACAATAAATGATCCAAAGAAGTTGAGACCAGAAACAAGCAGAAAGTATATAAACTACTTAAAACAGAGCAAACCAGAAAAACTGGAGAGGATAAAAAGGTCCAGCATGATAACACTGTCTTTGTCCAGTACTGGAAAGATAACAAAAGAGGTGTTAGGCAGACCTCTTTGGTGAGAGTGTCCACTGTTGGATTATAGCTGAAAAGTCCTGTTCCTGAGTAGCCCCCTATAACTGTATCTGAGCAATTGAAGGCACTTGAAACAGAGCCTCCACTGATTATTTCTGTGCTTGGGTAGGGCTATATTGAGAGAGGTATTTCATCAGATCTTTTGGCCCCAAGCTATGATAGCCTTTATATGTTCACAGTAGCAGTTTCAACTGGGATACTAGGCTGGGCATTTTTCAGGAATGCTTTAATTGTGTATTCCTGAACTCAGGGGGTTGGACTATATGGTCCTTGTGGTCTCTTCCATCTCTAAGTTTCTATGATTTTAGTATTCTATAAATCCCAATTCCAGGCAGCACCATGTTTTCATAGCTGTGTACTTGCTTAACTATTAAAAAATGATCAATTCCACAGTTCTAAGCCTCCCCTGTCTAACCCCTTCTTGGAAAATAATCCCTCCTGTGCTGCAACAAGGCCCATGAAAACTTTTAGAAATCCTTATTCTAGCCCGATGAAAGATTTTAAGGAGGGGTATGTTTCATTCAGGTCACCTCTTCCATGTGGTCTCCACCAAACCTCCCAAAGTCAATTTATTGTTATATTTATTTGTATCCCACTCTTTTCCCAGAACTGGGACTCAGAGCAGTTTCACACTATTAAAAGAACAATACAATTAAAAACATGGAAAAGAGGTGCATTAAAAGTAATTAAATTATTACAGTGTTAAAATAGATAGCTATTAAAATAATAAAATACATTTTAAAAAGATAAAACTGTATAAAACATTTTAAAATGAAACAACATCCCAAGCCATTCCAAACATTCCGTTTTAAAAGCCCATCCCTCCTTCCGACGGAAGGCCATCAAGGAGAGAGCCATTCTAATCTCCCTGGGAAGGGAGTTCCAGAGTCTAGAGGCAGCCACCAAGAAGGCTGTCTCTCACGTCCCCACCAACCGTGCTTGTGATGATTATTATTTATAAATTATTATTATTATTATTATTATTAATGTTATTTATATAGCGCTGTAAATTTACGCAGTGCTATACATACAATCTTGTAATTAGACAGATCCCTGCCCTCAGGCTTACAGTCTAAAAGAGACAACACAAAAGGAAAAGGAGAAGGTGGTGGGGAAGGGGATGAGATCCAGTGGTTCTTCTCTCCCTCTGGGGCCTGGACCAAGGCAGATGGACTGGAGGGAGGGCTTAGCTTCTTAATACCTAGTTAGATGATGAGAGAAGAACCTCTCCAGAGGATCTCAGAGTTCGGGCCTGGGAGATATAGTCTGCCATATAGCATAGACCTGGGCCACATAGGGCCTTATAGGACATAACCAGCACTTTGAATTGTGCCTGGAAACAAACTGGCAGCCAATGGAGCTGTTTCAACAGGGGTGCTGTGTGGTCTCTGTAACCTGTCCCAGTGAACAGCCTGGCAGCAGCTCTTTGAATCAGCTGAAGTTTCTTCAAAGGCAGCCCCATGTAGATCCCGTTACAGTAATCCAAACAGGATATAACCAAGAGATGTACCACCAAGGCCAGCTCTGACGTCTCAAGGGATGGGCGTAACTGGCACACAACCTTTAATTGTGCAAAAGTAGACTTTTGGATGAACTTTACCTTATAGACCTTATTCATATAGTTAGAGCACAAAATCATCAAACATAATCTGGCAAAATGGTACTCCAGACACTTTTCCAGACTGCTTTGCCTGAACTGTGTGATCTGTGAAAAAAAAAGAGCAATTGTGTCCTCTAAATGTTCTGTGGGCTCATCACAGCATGCTGCCAACATTTCTTTCAGATTTCCTACTGTGATAGAACCCCAAAGTTTCTGAACCACTCAGAAAAGCTCACCTGGATAATACTAAGAAAGTGCAGTGGTACTGGGCAAAAATACATTCTTTGCTTTCATTACTGCCACTAAGTAAGATCTGGAGTGATCGGTGAGCACTATTAGAGGGAAAACTGGTCTGACAGTTCCAGAATTAATTGGAATCTAGTAGCTTCTGGGGTAAATCATTTTAATCAGTCCTACAGAAAAAAAAATATGTACGGTTCATGTTTTTTGCTTCTTATGCTGCTGAATCAGGGCCACTAGTCAGTCAGTCTCTCTCTCTCTCTCTCTCTCTCTCTCTCTCTCTCTCTCTCTCTCTGTAGCATGAAGGGACATCATGGAAAAATAGGAGAGGAAACAGTTGTCATTATTTTATCTGCTTTCCTGCCACCACAGTCACTATCAGTGCCAGCCATCTTTGGTCAAGAGATTAATGTGAAATGAAAGCTCAGCACAGAACACAGATAGAATTACTCACTAGCTGCTGATGTAGATCAAAAGGTCAATCTTTTGGCTGAATAAGACCAACTTGCTATGTAAATGTTGAGGCAACCTTAGTAACAAGCTTGCAATAATATCTCTGCATTCATGAAGTTTTCTGTTAGCACAAAACTTTGAGAACTAAAATCATAGTGGATATTTTGTGTGTGTTGCCTTGGAATTTTTTTTAATAAATATTTTTATTAATTTTATACAACGATTTTGTAAAAAAAATCATCATATATCATATCATACCTTCTTATCTTATGTGTATATTTTCTTCTACAGTATTTATTAGCTAATGTATGATTGTCATATTAGTTCATATGTAATACTTCCTTTAAGTTTCTCTCTAGTTTATGTCTGGTCTCCTACTCATCCTTTCCTCTAACATTCTTTCCTCTAACATTCAATCTTCCCTTGGTGAAATAAGTGATCATAAAATGTCTAAAAAAAACCTCAATCATATGCTAACCATTTTACAAGTTCCATTGTGATGATCCTTAACCAAATCTTCCAACCAGTAATACCAATAGTATCTTTATCAACAATGTCTATAATCGTGTTACCCATCAAAGAAGATCACTGAATAGTTCCCCTTTTTTTCTTCATATAATTAATTACAGATTCCCAAGTCTTGCAAAATTCATCGTTTGTCTTCCCTTTTAAGAGGGATGTTAGATTGTCCATCTCCATATATTCATACAATTTTAGTAACCATTGATCAATAGTTGGAATTTCAGTATTTTCCCATCTACTTGCATATAGTGTCCTTGCAGTGCATACCATATAAAATAAAAACTTCCCATATTTCCTTTCAATTTTTTCCTGCTCCATCATACTTAACAAATATAATTTGGGGGTTTTATTCAAATTAGTCTTCAATGTATCTGTTATTGTGGAGTGTATTTCTACCAAAACTCTCTCGCTTTTTTTTCATAACCACCAACAATGGTAATATGTGCCTTGGAATATTCAGAGGTGGTTTTCCCAGTTTTTTCCTCTGAAATTCAGTGTATCCTTGATATCCTGTGGGGTTTGGGTCCAGGAGCCCCTCTGGATATCAAAATCCATGGCTGCTCAAGTCCTGTTACTCACAATGGCATAGTGAAATGATGTCCTTTATATAAAATGGCAAAAATTAAAGTTTGTTTTTGGAGTTAAAAAAAAATAAAGCCATTGATTGTTGAATCCAAGAATACAGAGGGCCAGCTATGTAGTCTACAGTAGTTGGTATTTGTTGGTGGTCCAGTTAGTACAACCAGAGCTGACCCTGCTTAACTTCCAAGACCAGATGGGATCTGGTGCCTTGTAGTTAATCTTAATTATGGTTAATGAAAGCAAACCAACTTCATAAACTATGATTTGAAATTGCTTTGTTTCTACTGATCCCATTTAAGTTTAACACCTTGTGTTCAGATGATGTAACAAATGACCATTAATTTTTTAAAAATTAAAATTTTTGACTTTTTCTCTCATACCTTCGTCAGAAGAGGATGAGTTGAGGGAAGCATGCCAATCTAAGGATCACAGATCATTCCTGTAACTCTAAGCCTTCCCTCATGTAGTGCTTTGCAGATAGATTGGATTGCTACTCCCACCATAGTCAGCAAACTTTGCTATCAACCCAGGCTATCTGGGAGTTGAAAGCCACTCCATCTGAAAAGCACCTGATTGGTTAAAACGTTGTGCTGAGCTATATCTGACTTAGTTCACTCTGAGCAGATGGGGCTACTGCTATAACATATTTCACAGCAGTTGGAGAACCTCTGTCCACTAAAATTCTTCATCTCAGACAGCTTTTCAGGTAATTTAAGTTATGAAATTAATTTCAGTAACTCAGGAAATTGTTCAATGAAGGAATTCAGTACCACAAGGTGTGGTGATGACCATCGACCATTATACGCCTGTGTGAAGGATTGGTTTAGTGACAGCTATCAGCAGAACCTCTGAGTAAATACTCAGCACTGTTGGATGGTGGGGAGCAGCAAAAGATGGAAATGAGAGTCCAGTGGTATTTGAAGAGCTGCTGTTCAAAACATAATTTTGGACTGGGTAATTTTTGGTAATAAACAAGATTATTCCCTTCAGCACAGAAATTTCATACCATATTGCAGCTTGCATCTGTATTTTCCACCCAGCATTTTTTTTTTATAATTTTTATTTTTTTATTGTATTTTTTTTTTTTTTTGCCCTTCCTTCAAGAACCTCAAGATGGCACATATTGTCATTACACATACACAATCACTTTACCACCCTAAATACCCTTGGGAGATTATGCTGGAAATACAGAATGATGGAACCCAGCACATTGTGCTTTGCATGCTGAGGCATTACATTTCTTATAAAACACACATGATCAAAGAAATTGGCATGATGTGCACAACAAGAGAGGATGGAAATTCCTCTGAGTAGCCAATCTCATTAGACAGAAAATTCCATTGCAGCCTCAAGTATGATAATAGGTTTATAAAAGCTTGCCATCAAGAATTCCATTTTAGTGTTTCAGCATGGAACTTTGCTATAGTGAGCCACATGGCACGAATATCTTCAAAACAGAAAACCATGTGTAGTTGCATTGATTATACCCAAAACAACAATCATACCCCATGTCCTTGAACCATTAACAGACCTAAAAATGCCACAGTGTAAAAACCAAAAAGTTCCAAAATGCTCTTTTGTGACAGTTTCAATTGAAAACTTGCATAGCTAACCTGACTGCCTTTTAATAAGCATTTCTGGAATGGATATTGCAATTCTTAGATCTTCTGAAAAGGATCTCTTATTTTATGTGTGTGTATAAAAATGCATCCTTTGTTAGGTACAAGCTTTCTTTCTTTTTGGTTAAGGAAGGCATTTCTTTGAGATAATTTCATAGCAGTATGATCATAACAATATATCTTGTTCATTTAAATACTCTTTATTATAGACTCACCTTCTAACCACATATTATAGAATCACTGTCTAACCACGAATATTAACATTGTTTTATAAAGCAAGCCTTAGACTGCAACCCTATACCCACTTACTTGGGAGTAAGTCTCATTGAACTCAGTGAAATCTAGTACAGAGTATTTATGCATAGGACTGTGCTATCAGTCAAAATATAATGCTCTAAACAAAAGGCATTTGGACATTAATATATAACTTTTCTTCCTGCTTGCAATAATGGATAGCCTCAGTTTTCTCCCTGCTAGGCAAGATCATGTGAGAGTTTTCCACATTCTTTAACAATTCTTTGCCCTTTAGGGCTTGTGAAAAAATTGTGCAAAACCCTTGATGTCTATACAAAAAAAAAAAAAAAAAAATCCAACATTTTCTACAGAAAACAGTGCAGCTTATGTAGAGTAGACTGGTTTTTGTTTTTGTACAGAAGTGTTGAGCTTTTTGTATTTTTATGATTCCCCCCAAAAAAGTCCCAAATTATGAAAAATCTCAAAGTAGTGGTCTGTATTCTCAATGGAGTATCTCAATTTGAAGATAATGGGGTGGTACAGACCGCCCAAAATGGGTGGTCTGGCGCCACCTCTTTTAGCGCTGTAACTGCGCTGCAGCAGCTAGATGCTGCGGCGCAGTTGCGCACCTAAAAAGGAGCGAGGAAACTGTGCTTCTTTTTAGGTGCGCAGTTGTGGCACGATTTAGTAAAAAGGCACCATTTGGCGCCTTTGCGCCGCCGCAACTGCGCAACTGCATCTCTGCGCAGTTGTGGTGCCGCCATTACGTATGTCATCTGAATGGCGTTATGTAATGGCGCTGGCACCATTACATACTAGGGTTCGGGAGCGTGTATATGATGCGCACTCCCAAACCCTAATGGTGCCACCCAGGCGCCTCTTCAGGCCCAACTGTATCAGGCCACTGTTTCTAATAGAAGATGAGGACATTTATGAGCTTACTTTACATCCTTGCTTCATGGTAATTGAGAAGTTCAGAACTTCATGCAGGGCTGAAATAACTTGACCATTGTTGTTATAGAGTAGGACATTTGCAAAAAAAAAAAAAAAAGAGGGGGGGGAGCACTCTGATGGGGCTAGGGAAAATAGAATACTAAAGTCTCCTTCCACCACAGGTTGCCTGCTGATAAAAGTTCATTGAGTTGACATCTTAAACTCAACTGATTTCCATAGTTCATATGCAGATATACTTCCAGTAACAAGGCAGATATGTTCCCAGGTATTACTTCTTTAACAGAAAATTGGGTACCAGACTCAGAAATAACATGGAGAAAATAGAGATAGGTTCCTACACCACAAAAAAGAAAAACAGGTCAACATGTTGGAGCAAATTTTTTATTCCAAACTAATAAGATGCACATGTGAAATGAAAAACACAGGTCAGGTAAATAAATAATTCTCAAGCTTTATTACATTGTTTACACTAGACATAATGAGGCAACCTGGCACTAAAATTCTGGATTTCACCAGTCCTTCTTCACTGTCCTCCCAGGCTGATGTTGCTTAAAAAGTCTTCCAGCTAAACAGGGGAAAAGAAAAAACCTGGGGCCTGGGCAAATGTTAAAAAGTTGTGTGAAAAGATGCATTTTTTTTCCAGAGGCTTTCTTAACTGTGGTGTGTCTGTGATTATGTTTGGATCCAGCACATTCCCACAGAAGCTGATAATTAGCATCTTGTCAAAAAGGTAGCAGTCAAAGCCTCATGTAGCCCAAGAAGGTCTGGTTGTTGGCCCATAGAAGAAGGTACTTTAACACTAGTTCTTAGTTGTCAATATTCGTGTTTATAATCAATGTAGATATTTATTCTTATGCTCTTATCAACTGCCTATACATATAACTGAAAAGTACAGTGGTTATTGTTGCTGTACTGTTCATAAATTCTGGAGTCTTATTTGACCTGCTTTTCAATGTGGCTGGTGAGACCTTTGGTGAACCCTGCACGTTTATTTGTAATGCACCAAGAACTTGCCTGGGACAAACAATGCTGTCATTCCATATGTTGTTTTGGAGTAGAAGTGGAACAGAAGGCAGGAAGAAGACAAATTATTTCCTTTGGAATCTTGTTATACTGGGAAAACAGAAAGCATCGTGTACCAGACAGAAGGACAAATCTGAACATTGAACCCATCATCATTTAACAAATGTAGGGAGGAGGCACATCTCTGTATTTCAGATCACATTTGTTTTGTGTTGTTCTCATAGTTTTATCTCTCTCTTTCTTGAAGAGTTTGGAGCAATGTGCAGCCCAATTCTATGCAGTCTTGTTTAAGCCCATTGAAAGCACTGGACTTTGGCGTGTTTAAATCAGTAAGAGACCGTGCAGACCGGCAAGAAAAGACAGCCTGGGGATGGAGTTGGGGAGTAGCGTCCATATGACGCACGCCCTGGTTCTGCCCCCAGTCCATCGTGATGCTGCATGCTACACCACAAGGCACGGGGTGTCACGGCACTCCTCTGGTGCTGCATCTGCATGACACAGCACCGAAGGAGCGCCATCAAGCCACAGTTATCACGCTCTTTGCAGGTTGCAAAAAGGAGCCATTTTTTGTGGTTCCTTTTTGCACCCTGCAAAGGCCAGATTGGGGGCTATCTGCACAGTCCCCAAGCCTTCTCAAGCCTCAGAAGCACCCAGGCTTCCTGCTCACTCATTATATGGTGTGGCTTTCAGTGTAAATAGTTAAATGGGTCTGTGTGTACTAGCTGTGCAAAGATGCCAGTCGCATTAATTTTTTTTTAAGCAAATTACATCTCTTTTTGACCTGTACTAATAATGCTGCTACAATTATTCTGAGCTGTGTTTTCAGAAAACCAACAAATGTGCTTAAATCCATTGATACTGGGCTGCTGAACCTGGAACATATCTGATATTATTGGGACTTTGATTTAGCCGAATCTTCCTTTTTCTTCTCCACTAAAATCTGGGATGTTTTCAGACAAAGGGCTTTTAATGATGCAGGACATTAGCATAATAGAGAGCCAGTGTAGTGTAGTGGTTTGAGCCTTGGACTAGGACACTGGGAGACCAGGATTTGAATCCCCACTAAGCCATTAAATCCACTGGTTGACCTTGGGCACGTAACACTCTTACAGCCTCAGAGGAAAGCAAAGGCAACCTCCCCCGCAAACAAATCTTGCCATGAAAATCCCGCGATAGGTTTGTCTTTGGGTTGCCATAAATTGGAAATGACTTGAAGGCAAACAACAACACAACAATTGTAGAATAAAAAAGTGACCTGTAAATATCCCCAGAATAAAACAGTGAAAATTCTAACATGAATCTCCCCAAAGCTGGGATCTTGTAAAATTTTGTCTTTCAGCATGAGCTATTTCATGGGTTTGTTACGAATGGAAATTAAGGCAAGGATAGATTTTAGTTTGGCTTGAGCCTTTAGAATAGACGGGAAGGAAACACATAACTCAATGTAATAAAATATTGTTTCTTGTAACTCAAAAAAAGAAAGAGAGACTCAGAGAGAGAGGAAGGGAGAACATCACCTACACATTATCTGTCTGCTCCCCCCTTCTCTGTTGGTGGCCATTATCTGATTGCCAATTAACCATGCAAATTTTAAACTCTCTCTGAGTTCAAGAGCTCTGCACCTGGATAGACCACTTGACTAAGATGTCTATCTTAAGGAAAACAACCTCATTGGAAGGCAAAAAGAGCTGCTACTAATAAAACCTTCTTAAGAGGGTTTTTTTTTTTTAAAGCATGTTAGGGCTGTGACGCAGAAGGGTCTTGAAGCTCAATGGTCTGAATAAAAATGACCACAGTAGAGAACAAAATATGGACTTCGTATCAGACAACCAAAGCTAAGAACATTGAATTAAACTGTGGATACATTTGGTTTGATATTTAAATTTAAGGAAGGTGTATCATTGAATTTAAATTGAAAAGATACAGAAATAGTGAAATAAGCTATACACTAATCAAATTACATCCCTCTTTTTCTCTACAGCATGATTGCCCAGGTAAAAACATCTTATTTTGCCACTGGGAAGATCATGCCCAACCAATTGTGCGAGCTTTCCTAGTAGAAATTTAGAGCAGCAGACATGTTATTGACTGTTATTGACTGTGACACCACACATCACGTGCAGTCTGCCTACCCTGACTGAGTTACTGTGATCCTGAGCGTGATGCCACTTCTTTTTGTGGTAACAAAATAGACCAATCTTGAAGAAGACACTCAGCCTTGTATTTTGGAAGGTCTCCCTGGAAGACCAAATGGGCTCAACCCAATCACAGAGCTTTTACTAATATTAGCGGGACAAATGCATACCAAAAACCCCATTATGAGAAATTTTGTTCTCGCTGTGTGGGGTTTAAAAGTTCTATTTCATTCTTCTCCCCATTCACTCTTCCTTCTCCTTCAATCAACTCCCCATTCTTAACATTTTCATTAAATGAAGTAGATACATTTGTGCATTTTTGGTTGGTCCAAGGAAGGTATCACTGATTTGTGAGTTTTGGATGCAATTGTAATTTGCTGTTGATAAAGCTAACAGACCTTTTAGTCGGCAAAAATGTGTTAAATAGTTGACAAAAAAAACAACAACTGTGCTATATTAATAGCATCAGAATAGTTTTTTGTTAATTATTGGAATTTTATCCTTAAGCCCAATTGAACTGAGTGCCCTTAAGTGCATTTAAGTATGCACTGAATTATAGCCAGAGACTTTTACAGCACTTTGTCATATTAACATTAAGAGTGTGCTTAAAGGCTGCAGTTCCCTCTTTCTGAATGTGAGGTGTCAATAGTGAAAGAGTATGACTTAGCCAAGAGCATCCCAGTTATTATTATTACAGTGGTCCCCCGGGTTACGAAAGTAATCCGTTCCGGATTACCTTTCGTAACCCGGAAATATTCGTAACCCGGGTGACCGCTTTATTTGCCGGACCGCGCGGCAAATTTAAAGGGGCCGCACGGTTTTTTTTTTCCGGAACCCGGGGTTTTATTTGCAAGCTGGGGCTGTTTTTGCGGCCCCAGCTCTTTCGTACCCCGGGGGATTCGTAACCCGTGGGACCACTGTATTATTATTATTATTATTATTATTATTATTAACCTATATTTATATAGTGCTGTAAATTTACACAGCACTGTACATGCAATCATTTAACTAATTCTGAGCTAATTGCTCAGATCCAGTTTTGACACATTTTTTTCTGCACCTGCCATCATGGTTCATTGTTCATATTCTTTAGACATAACATTTTAAGGTTCTGGTTCTGTGCCTTATTCAGTACAGTCTGACAATATGAGAGAAGAAATGCAGAGACTAAAGGGGCTTACAAGTTTACATTTTAAAAAAATGTGAAATGTCAGACTTGCCGATAATAGCACAAAGCAACAACAATAACAACACTGACAGACCTTCTAAACATTTCTTTTTCATATATCTTTATTTTAAAAACTGCTAAGATAAAAGAACAAATTTTATTTTCTGAGACTCTTAATAACTTCATGCAAAAATTTCATAATAAGAGCAAAAAAGAAAGATTTTAAATAGCATATTTTTTGTTAGAAAGACATGTAGACATCCACTTATTGAAGTGTTTCTGCACATGGAGAAAGAAGAGTGGCTGTTATTTTTCTTTTAGCTTCCTGGTTATCAGCCTAGAGATGTCTTAGGAGGCTGCCATGTGGATGCCTTGTTATTGCCAAGCAATAATGGCCTAACCAAATGCCCAGCTGTCTCAAAGTCAGTCATCATAATCATAAGTAGATCATAAGTAGATGGAAGCAGGAAATGAAATTTACTTTGCAGCCATGAGCACATAGAATTGCATGCAGGCAAGTGAATGGGTTGGTGGAGGAAGAAGTCTGCACACAGGATAAAAATTAGACAGGCTACTGAGGAGGGGAAGTCTCACTCATTCTTTCTCTGCTTCACCCCAGCAGACTAGTTTTAAAAAAAGTGTGTGTGTGTGTGTGTGTGTTTAGGAATATTTTCACAAGGCTGCATAAACAAACTTTTTTAAAATGTTCTTTTCATAGGTGAGTCGCCCTCACCCTGCTGATCATTCTCTGGTGATCATCTTCATGGTTGGTGGAGTGACAGTGTCTGAAGTCAAAATGGTAAAGGACCTTATAACAGCACAGAAGCCTGGAGTACAGGTATACAACTCTTAAAAATACTGACAATGTCTTAGGAATAATAATAACATATCTGCATCCTTGCTGACGTCCTGCCACATTCAATGAAGATGTGATGCTAAACTCTTTTGGTGGTCACAAACACTTGATTAGGGACTTAAATGAAATGGAACACTACAGATAAGCAGAAAAATAGGTGAGGAATCAGTGCAGTTGTCCTAGGAAAATAAGGGGCTCAACAGACCGCTCCGAAAGGGTGGGCTGGAGGCGCCCATTTTTGCTCCTTTGCGGTTTGATTGCTGCAGGCTCCCTCCTTTTAGCAGGTTCTTTTAAGTATGCATGGCCACCACCATGAGTGCACTATTGGTGCACTCTCATGCAGCAATGATACAAGCACAGCGCCGCAATGTGCGGATGCTACGCCACCCTTGCATCATCATGGCAGCCCCCTTGTGGACAGGATGCCACCATGATGGCACTGCCATTACAAACTAGGGTTTGGAAGCGTGCGATCACTGCGCACTCCTGAACCCTAATTTAGGCCCAAGGACTACGTTTTCTGCCCGTCTGTACTGGGCCTAAGTGAAGGAAGCTAGATGAAAGCAAGTTACTTAGGAAGATAGGTGAAAATGGTTTAAACAGTTTGTTTAAACAGTGTGCTGTCCTACTGTACTGCTGATTCTTGAGATGTAAGAAAGATGCAGGTCTAGCAGGAAATGGTGATAGTGGATAGAACTAGGATGAGGAATATATGGGCCTGAAACAAACATAGGGGCGAGTCCTGGAAGATAGGGGCGAGTCTGCGCCACCCCACTTTGCTGCACATCATTGCTGCAGCAACCAAATGGCGCAGCACCACTGCGCAGCAAGGAAAGAGTGCACAGAAGCGCTCCTCCTTTACTGCACCGTATTGAGGCCAGGGCAGCCGCACCGGCTTTTTCCAGCCCAAGGAGAAGCAGCAAAATGCCACTTCTCTTTGGGCTGCAAAAGGCTTGTCCGTGGGGCTGCATTCCCCAAGGACACCCCAGGAGCCCTAAGGGAGGCCTGAGGGGAAAGGGACAGCCCCTTTCTCCTCATGATTGTTTCCGTGGCACTCTGGGTGCCATAGGAACAAGCCACTCCCCAGAAGGAACTCTGAAAGGGAGTTCCGCCAGGCCACCCTGGTTTTCCCAGACCCCGGAGAAGTAGCAAAATGCCACTTCCCCATGGTCCAGGAAAGAGGTTCCTTGGGGCTACATGCCTCAAGGACACCCCGACAGCTACAGCCATGGGAGGAAGGGGCCCTTGGCCCCTTCCTCCCATGGCTTTGTTCCTGCAACAGTCTAACCGCTGCTGGAATGAAGCGCTCAGGCAGTGCTTGCAGCAAAAAGGAGCTGCCTAGAGCAGCTCCTTTTTTGCTGTGCTGCATAAAGGAAGTGGTGTCTTTATGGTGCCACTTCCTGGATGCCCCATTTGGACACCCAGCAATGGCGCCACCATCATGGCAGCCCCCATGTAAACGGTAGGCCACTATGAGGGTGCCACCATGTTGTGCTAGGGTTAGGGAACGTGTGGTTGCTGCACGCTCCCTAACCCTAGAAACAGCCCCCATGACGTCCTTTTATGGACGTCTGTATTGGGCCAAAGATTCTAAGAGTTAAGCATTATGAAAAGATGACAGGTTGCCAGTTTCCTATTACAGTCTCCCAACCTCTTTTAAATCATGATGCCATTGGGACAGAATATTGTCATGGAAGTTCAAGGTACTTCTCAACAGAAAAAGCAGTAGCAGTCCACAAATGAAGAAATGATGATTTATGGAGCCGGTGAATTAATTCATGTTAGCATCTAAAATTGAGAAGAGAAGTCCAGAGTCTAAAACAGTGGTTCTAAATTTGAATCCCCAGACGTTTTTGGACTACACGATCTCTGACCATTAGCCACATTGGCTAGAGCTTTTGCAAGTTCGCATTCAACAACATCTGGGAACCACTGGCTTTAAATTACCTGATTTTACTACTACTTCTGAATATCTGAAGTCTTGCTGTTCAGCCTTCACAAAGTAGAGATCTGAATGAAAGTGTCAATTTTTCTGCATGCACCGTAAGAGTTACCATGAACATCTGTAAAACTAGGCAGGGGTGACAAAAACTTTAGGGTGCACTCATGGTTGTAGCCAGTGGCTAAAACTTTAAAACATTCTACAAACATAGAGAAATGCCAGGGGATTCGTAACTCTTTCTCAAAACCAGGGCCATCAGTAGCTGACTAATTTATCTTTATCTGCTACTAGGAGAGGACATTTACAATGGTTTTCCTCAAGGCTTCATCACTTCAGGCTGATTTCTTACTTATTCTAACCCTGAGTATATAAATAATATGTTTGTGCCCTACAAATGGAATGCAAACATTTGCTGTTATGAATCATACAGGCCACATGTTTGATTAGTGAAAATACTGAAGTGGGAGGGGGTGGGCAAGTATTGCTGAGCCCCTATGGAGCTGGAGAGTATGCCTTCCCTTTGTTAATGGCATTCTTGAGTTAAGAGGTCATTTAATCATTCCTGAGTCTTAAATACCTTTTCTCGCAACACATTTTCATCTGATAACATGTCTTTTTGCATTTAACTTCTCAATTATCTTCTTAGCATAGTGAATCAAATTCCTTGTGGTCTCAAGCAGACCTTGAATTTGCAGTACACTGATGGACAAGTTAATCCAGACTCCAAATGTATAACTATGACTTGAAAGATAAGCAAAGGCTTAATGATCGAGGAGAGTGAAAACTATGTAGCCAGGCTTTGGGCTTACTATCTGAGAGGGATTGACGTTTGACAAGGAGTGACATGGGATCTGGTGTTGCTTTGCTTAGGCTTGACCCCACCAGCAACTGGTCACCTTGTAAGACAAAGAATTCAAAATGTATTCAGTGGTTTTTACTAGCACTTACTCTGTAAAGCTGTTACATTTAGAGCTGAAAGGGTTTTAAAGTGGAGGGAAGGTGAATCTGGAGTTTGGAGAGAGAGAGAGAGAGAGAGAGAGAGAGAGAGAGAAAACAAGTTTCTTTCCTACATAAAGTTTCTGGGATTGACCTGGATTTCTTCAGGTCTTTGAATATTGACCACCTGCTGAAGATTATGTTTTCTAAGAGCCTGGCATTCTTAGAAGGTGTTTATCCAAAACTTCTGTCAGTCACTTATAAATATTAGGTAAGATAAAAACACAGGTATCGGCATACCTGTTCATTCAAGCAACGCCTTAATGTTCCTTTTAAATAGGGATTGGATTAGAACCTTAAAACACCAAAATATTTTCAACAACAGACAATGGGTTACTCAGCAGTTGCTAGCACTTCCCAGTACTTACTTGGCATGCAAGTAAATGACAGTTAAATAAAGATGTGAATAATGTTTAGTTCACTTCACATGGCATTAGCAAATAAAGAGATGATGCTGATTATATAAACAAAGCTTATTAGGAATATTGTTGAATACATAGAAATATATGAGAGACGCAACAGGCTATCTTGTAAAAATGACCATAATTACTGTAAGTAGTTCTAGCTAGAAAGAAAGAATAACAAGAGAAAAAAATGAATATAGGCTTCCCTTAAGGATCTGTGTATGTACACTCTTACTTGAAAGTAAGAACAGATACAATCAATGAGACTTAATGTCTGACTAGACATAACAAGAATAACAGTCAGCCTTCCTTATCCACAGATTTCTTATCCACAGAGTCAAGCACCCACGGATTGAAAATATTCAAAGAAATTATAAATTCCTAATAGCAAACCTTGATTTTCCATTTCATATAAGGGACACCATTTTACTATGCCATCACCTGTATATTTAATTGGATTTGAACATCCACAGATTTTATTATCCACGGGGGGTTGGTGGTGTCCTGGAACCAAACCCCAGTGGATAACAAGGATGTTTGAATATTAAAGTTGCAGTTTTTAACCAGAAGTGAAAATATAAGCTGAATAGTTAGTGGAGACAAATTTCAGCCAGACTGAGTTAACAGCGCCCTTCATCATTAGTAACCATTTTAATTTTTAGACAACAGTGCTATTTCTTGCATTACTATGAAAACAGAACACCTTAAAATTGCTTTTCCTTCTAACTGTGAGTAAAATGTTGGTTTGTTTCTCACTTTATTTCAAAAGATCTCATGGTGAGGCATACACAACATAAAATTGTATTAAAACAATTTAACACTAATGCTAACCATTCAAAAGATTTAAATTTAAAATGATTTAAAACAAGTTGAACTCCTATGCACTGAACACTTTAAGCTATCTTTTACTTAAGTATCCCCCCCCCCCCAAATTATCTTTACTGAGGTGCTCTCAGTATGCAAAGTTAATTATTTAATTCATCAAAAAGAAATTAGGAGGCAAGCAGGAGTGTTTACTAGGTTGCCGGCCCTAGTGCATAAATAAAATCCAGATCTAGAAGAACAGCAAGGAACCTGTGGCTTTCCAGGTGCTGGCAAGCTACAGCTCCCACTATCTCTCATCATTGCCAAACTGGCTCAGGCTAATGTTGATTAGAGACTAATAATATTTCGAAGATTTCAGGTTCTCTAACCTGCACGTAGATTTTCCTGTTTATATACTGCAGTCCTTTCAATACCCTGGATGCATCTGCGCTGCACTTTAACAGCAATGGCTTGATGCTGTGGAATTCTGCAATTTATAGTTTGGTGAGATATTTAACCTTCTCTGTCAGAGAGCTCTAGTGCTGCAACAAAATCCAAATCCCAGGATTCCATAGGTGTCAAACAGCATTATTTTGCCAGTGCAGGTGCAGCCATAGACAATATTGAATCAGGGGTCTGCTGGTCAGATGGTAGGGAAAAGGTTGATTATGGGGGTATTAAAGTCTTCTTAAATGAAAACAAGGAGAAAAATACTGACACAGTTGCAGAACCCATCTTCAGTTTATTAATGACTGTTTATCAATTATTTAATGACAAATAACTAAAACCTAAACAAAAATCATAGTCTATGCACTGTGGAGATAGATGATTCAGGTTAGAAATGGGGTATACTGCTGATTATTGCAGTGCTTCCAGTAGAAGCAGTAGCCTTACCTGTAATTATATGCTGGGCACATAACAGCTTTAGCTAAGCTCTACTTGCCCAAAGAAACACAACTCCTTTGTCGCTAAGTGTATCTGACACTTTGCAGTCTCTGTTGGGGGCAGAGAGGGAATTAGTTTCTGTAAAATACCGTATATGTATGTAATTGCTCTTTTCTCAAACAGGTAATTGTGCTCTCCACAACTCTCCTGACACCGCTTAACAGTCTAGAGTTGCTGTTTGCCACAGACCGTCTCCAGCCAGACATTGGTATCTGATGAACAGAGAATCAGTCAAATAAGATGAGCATCTATCCACCTCTATCCCCATGACAGACACAAACCTGAAGAAAATACCAAACTTGTTCCCTTCTGTCCCTTTAGATATTCTTTAAAAAGTGAAATGCCCTGAAATTACCCATGACCTTGATTTTGACATTAGAAAAATTGATTTGATAGCTGTCTGGAAAGAAGAGTAGCTACATGAGAAGAGCACTTGCACATCCATTCATTTCTTCAGTGACGTCAAGCTGACATTCAGTTCCTCTCTCTACAGTAATGTTGTATTGAGCTGAAATCCTTTCTCTCTAGCTAGTTGACATGGGTTGCTCTTTCTGGCACCTGTAGGGGGTAAAGACTACTGCCTATGAAAGTTTCATAAGAACACTGTAGAACAATTGCAGAAAGCTACAGGAGCTTCCTCTTTTATACTGTAGTCAATTTTTTCTTCAGCCTTTTTTCTAGTCTTCTACATGTTTTCTAGTTGGCTTGTGATTGAAGAGGCCATCAGAAAAAAAAATGTCAAATTACTCAACCACCAAATAGAAAATGTAGTCTTAAGTGCTTATGTCCCTTATGGTGCATCTGCCTTAATATCTTCATAATCTTGTTATCCAAGGTATATTGCTTCAAATATTAGGTAAATTTTCTAGTGGTAACCCAATCCCTGCCAACAAGCATAAAATGAAATGTACTGTCAATTGTTTTCTAACACTCACTCTCAGCTGGTGCTCTATAAGTGGTACACCATCTACATGGAAGATGAAGGCATGGCCTTTGATAGCTAACTAAGCATTACAAAACCATCCCAGTATGGTTGATTTGTGGATTATATAGCCAGGTAGCAAAATGAAGATGTGAGATTTCTTTAGAAGTACCAGAAGTGAACACCACCAGCAGCTGGTCATCTAGGCCCCTAGTTCAGTAGAATCAAGTGATAAAGCTATTCTTGGATGTTAGGATTTCAGAACAAATACTTCACATATCTTTCATTTACTTAGAAAATGCATGTCAGAAAGAGGGTTCTGCCTTGCCTTCCTGATGTGCTGGTTTTCTGTCCAAAGGGAGTCATTTTTTCCTAGTCCATTGGTCTTATTTTGGTCTTAGAGCTTTCTTCATCCAAAGAGTTCAAGACAGTCACAGTATGCTGTTCTACCCTATCTCCTGTTGCCAAAGGTGAAGCACACCTTCAGTTCATTTTAAAGAAAAGCTTTACCCTTAGAGTCTACTGAATATTTTAGAATGTAAGATATTCATGATCGCAGCCACAACTTGAATATTGCCAGGCTGCCCAAGGGTTTAGCAGATGGAATATAAATGTCTCTTTATTTGTATTTCTTGGATCCAAAACACACTGCAAATAATCCAGTTTGAGACTGCTTTAACTGCCCTGGATGAGTGCTAGGGAATCCTGGGAATGGTAGTTTGTTGTGGCACCAGAGTGCTCTGACAGAGAAGGCTAAATGTCCCACAGAACTACAGCTTCCAGAATTCCCTAACATTGAGCCAGAGAGTTAAAGTGGTCTCAGACTGGATTATTTCTGTAGTGTGTTTTGGACTTTTCTTTCATATTATAGAAGGAGCAAGTTATAATTGCAGATTTAATGCCAAGGGTATGGCTTGTGTTTTTCTTAGTTTCCAAATAACAGTGGCAAAACAGCTTAAGTTTAGGAAACAAGTCATATGGCAGCCTAAGAAAATGGCATATGGCATATATTTTATTCCTGAACTATTTGGTTTTACTTCAATCAGGTAATTATATTTTTGTTGAATTGTTTAGATGTTGTAGAATACAGCTAGACACTTGCCTTTATAAGTGTAACCCATTCCAGCAGCTTTATTTTGACAAGATGTTACAAAGACAAGTTCTTCTCCGGTCTAACAGATACAGGTAGTCTCTTTTTAAACAGGTTTTTCATTTTGTTTTGTGGAGATGATCTAAATTTGGCTGCTTTTCAACCGTTACTTAGAGAGAGACACTTTTGTCTATTTATTTATGGCAATAATAATTGGATGCATTGGTACGATAGACCAACGACAAATAAGACCAAGAAGATGTGTTAAGCTATTTTTCTGAACTGTTTAGGAAGGACAGGCAAAAAACTGGCAGTTTCCATGGTTACTATTGCATTCTTTTCACACTATGTTAATAGAGTCTATCTTGAAATTTTTTAAAGCAAGAAAGCAGACATAGTACAGAAACCATGCCTGTCTGTTATATCTTCTTGTCAGATGCCTGGTAGGTTTCCTTACATGAACCAATCTTCTATCATAAGTTGGCTGTGTTCATTGTTGCCAGCAGTCTGATGGGGAGGTTTTGAAGGTGGACTGTGTAAGACAGATGAATTCCATCCTCCTTGAATGGGTACTCTTGTACACTATTCATGATTGCTGTGTCATGGAGACAGCCAGGACTTAACCTGAAGGCTGGTGGTGAAACCGTATGTGCCGATTCACAAAACCATGATGATGCGCTGCGTGTCACCAAGAGACTGCACTATGTTCAACTCATGCAGCCATCACTTAATAATCCTTGAAAGACTAGAAATACAGATTTATGTCCTAGTTGTATGCTTTATCTAAGAGCTGTCCCACTGTGCCATAGCAGAGAATCTTCCACTTAACGTGGGAGGTATCCCTCCTGTGTTTACTAAGAGCCCCAGGATGTTCTAGTATAAGGATGAGCATAGTGTATCTCCAGATGTTGGTCTGCACTCCCAGCATTCCTTACCATTGTTATGTTGGCTAAGGCTTACAGATGTTGCAATCCATCAACATCTGGAGGGCCACACTTTGCCTACCACTGCTCTGATACCTCCAAAAGAATGTTTTTCTTTTAGAATGTTTTGTGAAGTCACAGAGTTATGGCTGTGACTTCACAAAACAACACCAGTAAGCAACGTTGAGAAGGGGGTGACTTTGCACAGGACCACCTACAGCTGTTACATCTTTGAGGAGAAGGCAAGGACTGATTGTCTGTAGTTGTGCTGCTACAGTTAGTAACACAACACTCCTCTTGTTTGATCGGTGACAAATGTCTTTAAATTCTATTGTAAGTGTAGGTCATTACCATGTCTTTCAGGCACCGTGGGTCTTACCATCACCATCCTATTTTTATAAACTTGGGGCAGTTGCAGATGAAAACACAACAATCATATGAGAAAACATTGTTTAATTATGAAACAAAATTTTAAAGACGTGTTCTGTGTAAGTTGTTATCAGTAAAAAAAATAAGTTACAGGTTAAAGAAAGAGCATGGTGTTCTTTTTTTCTTTTGTAAAGTGCACTGGGGGAATAGGGGTCAGGCTGGTAGCCCTCAACCCAAATCCTGCTGGCTCTGTGTGACAAGCCTGATGATTCAGCTTTTATACAACTAGCATAACTGTAAGTGACAGACTTATGCATCAGTGGAATATTCCTCATGCACTAGCTGAAGATATGGCTCAACCAAGAAAAAACAGCTTCACAGACAACAGCAAAAGAAAAAAAAACCAAAATGAAATTGTACTAGATTGAAAGTAACAGAAGTAGTATCTATGGCCAGAGCATTTCAGTGGCATTTTACAGTAATTGTAATCAATACAACAACAACAAAATTCAAAGATCAACCTGTAAGTAAATTAAGCATGGCAGCAGATGACCTGTCTTTGAAGGCTGATCAAGACACTAGTTAGTGTCTTATACAGTGAGAGTAAACGTCAAGTGTAAAGATTTACACCAAACTGGCTTTTGGGGGTGGGTGGGGTGGGTATAAAATGTCTCATTATATGGTCAAAAGTACAGTCACTTAGTAATGCCCAGTAGTTTTTACACATGGGTTTTGTTTTGCTGAATCAGTGAGAGACGTGCCTCTAAGCCACAGATGATTTAAGGCTGCAAAGAGCACTACAAAAGAAACTAACCTTCATTCAACACCAACAATATTTTAACTGATGTAAACACAAGTGGGTCCCCATTAGAAAGCTACCATTCAGAATACTTCTGCTCTCTGTCCTCCATTACAGTTGAACTGACAGGATAGTACAAATATCAACATGGTTCAAGCTCCACTACAAAACATGAAAGTATTGTCAGTTTGTTCAATCAACGTTCAATGTTCAGCATGAAAGTACACCCTCAACCACTTTTTTAAGACATTGCTCAAACTTCAGTGTTGTTCCTCCACTACACAATGTTTTATGTCCACAGCTGTTCAAACAACATCTGAACTCTCTTTGCTGTCTTCTTTGGCTGCAGTAATGCCAGCAGTTATTGTTTCGAAGCTGAAACTCTATGATTATGTCCTGGGAAAGAAAAACCCCTCCCACGTAGTTTGAACTATCAGACAGAGGTAACAGTCCTCACTTTGGCAGATAAGGCTTGCTTAAACCTTCTCTTCAGATCCTGCATGTTGGGTGACTTTGGTCTTGGAATGAGGGAGCTTCTCCTCTTCTCTGGTGTGCTGGTGGTTTGTTGCTTACAGACATCTTTGCACAGGCTATGAAATGCATTGAAGACTTCTTTATAGTTCTCACTAACAGACACTTCATAGAAAGTACAGCCCAGCATGCTAGCCAGCTGAAGTCCATGTTGGGGTTCCACCTCTTTAATATGGAGGAGGTCTGCTTTGTTGGCTACCACCACCACAGGCACTCTGTTTCCCGGATGCAAGTGTCGTATGTGCTGGTGGAAGTGACTGAGTAGCTCGTAACTCTTATAGTCTGTGATTGAAAAAACAATCACAATTGCATCTGCCCAGCGAATGCATCTGTTCAGCTGCTCATTACATTCTAGGCTGTGTCCATGGACCTGAAATAAGAGTGCGACAATGGGAGTATTATTTGGTTGCAAAGAAAGAACTGAAAGCAATCATGTTTCAGGTTACAACCTCTACTGGATGTTACAGCATGAGATAATATTGGTATTGCATGCTTTCCTGAAACATAGTTCTTCATCCTCCTTCATAAAGGTTCTTCAAAAGAAAAAAACCCTACACTCGATTATTCCAAAGTTTTCCACATATTCAAGTGGAAAATTGACCCATGTTGAACTGTATACATAGAGGAAAGACTTTGTCGTGCAACAGAATGGGAAATTAACTGGCTAGACAGCACGTCAGGAGTGGAGAGGGGAAAGAACAACGGTATGAGCTGGAAACACTGAAGTTGGAGATTTGCCCAGTTCAAAAAGGCAAAACTTGACCTTACTTATGTCTATACATTCAAACTTTCCACAGTATACGATCAATTCTTAACAAATTTTAATGAGCACAGCTGCTGGTACTGTGACTTTTTGTTTCTCTTGTATATGTTTATACAGTAAAACTAAAGCTGATTAGGCCATAGCAATAAAATTTCTTCCCAGATTTCCCGTGCACTTTGCTAGCCTAATAAAAATGGAGTGCTCCTTACTTTTCCAATGAACTGTTTTTAACACATTAACAACCTTTCCATTTAAGAAAAGCAGTCTTCCCCAACAAGATGGCTGTGTCCAAGTGGACAAAAGTTCAGTTGAAATTGTGGATTGTTTTCTTTTACTGTCAGGGGACTATATACAGACCGTTTGTCAAGCACTGACTGTTTACAACTCTGGTTACTAGCAACAAAAGCCTATTCAATGTAGCTAGAAAAACTCCAGTATCCAAAGCTGGGGCTGTTCTGAGCGAATAGACCAACCACTGGGATTGTTGAAAGGTACCAAAACTGAGGCTTCTTTTTAAATGTGAGGGACATCAACAAGTAAGCAAAAGAACCAACTCACCTGGACTCCAGGGGTGTCTTGGACTTGAATTGCAAACAGCTCTCCATCAATTTCAATCTGCCTGCTGTACAAATTACCTGGCAATAAAAAATTATTTGATCACACTTGAGTTCACAGACATGACTGCAGTGTGCTTTATAAACATACACATTTTGGGAAGGCAGGGGTCTGTGTTCTTGAGGGAGGAGCCACAGTGCCATCCCTTGGGAATGCATTGCATAAATTGCATTCCCACCACCAGAAAGACAACTGGCAGCACAACCTGAGTGAACGATTAGGTCTGGCAAGCTGAATGACTGTTTTGTGTAGGGATGCCTCAAAGCACTAAGATATGAAGTGAATAGGCACACATACCATAGATACTTCCTGATACACACAACTGGATTAATAGTACAGTTAGTTGACATTGCCAGGAGTTTTTGTTGGGTTTTTTTTTTGGGGGGGGGGGGGTCTGGGTTTAGTTGTACATTTTACCAAGTCACAGCTAACAATAATGGCAAAATCATGGACAGTCAGGCACCTATCTGCCAAAAAGTGAAGCGTGTGCCATAGTTCAAGAGCTATCAATGTGCTTACTTTCTGTCCCACTGGAATCAAGGGCTTCACTTTGGCTAGAGCATGCCCCCCTTCCTTTTCATTAATAGTGCAGGATTTTGCACAGTGATAAGAACCTTCCCTTTTACATCAGAATGGTGTAAAAATTCTCCAACTGGCATTATTCTGGTGTGTATCTGGCAGAATAGGGAATAAGGGAAACACTTAGGTGTTAATCAGAGGGATTTGACACCCCGATTTTGCCATGGCTGGAATTGATTTTTTGTTTAAATGGTACAATTGCTTTTCTTTGAAGATGGCATTAATGCCGAGTAAGCCGGCATAAATTCTCTTTGTCCTCTAAATAACATGACTGAATGCCCCCCCTAATGGTTTGTGCAGCCAGACAGACCGTGGGGGTTTCAATATTTCAAAGCCAATTCACCAAGTGAAACTCTCTTGAATGGACTAGGGAGCTTTCAGGGAGTGAGACACCTAAGGCTCATTGAGTAGTACTGGCAGTATCTGAGTAGTATTTGTAGCCCAAATACATCCCACTGTAACACCATGAATAAAACAGAAAGGTGTCCTTCCTTACCTGCATTGCGCTCATAGTCCCCAATGAATCGTTTTGTGAGAAATCTCACCACCAGGGCTGGAATAAATACAGAAAAATGCAGGTTAGAGAGAAAGGGAAGGCAACTCCAGTTTCCACCCACCTGCCCACAGCTCAAAAGCAGAACGTCTTAGCAGAAAGAGCTTCAGCAGGCAGGCCAAGTTAGGAAAAGGCATCCTTTTTTTCTGTTACATTCTATCCGCAATATTTATGCAATAGGATTTTTTAGCACCTTTGAGACCAACTGTAGTCTCAAAGCAGTAGAATTCAAAGATATAGCTGTGTTAGTCTGTAGAATCAGTATGTAGAGAGATCTTGTAGCCCCTTTGAGACTAACTGAAAGAAAGACGTTGGCAGCATTAGCTGTCGTAGGCTTCACATGCTGCCAACGTCTTTCTTTCAATTAGTTTCAAAGGGGCTACAAAATCTCTCTACATACGGTAGTCTCAAAGGAGCTATGAGATGCCATTGCATATTGATATTCCAGACTAACTTGGCTAGGTCTCTTTATTTCCAATAAATCTTGGGTACAGGAGTAATCCTCGGTGCGTTTACTCAGAAGTAAATCTCCCAAATGCCAACGTGAGTGGCTCAGACACATTTGGGAAGAAAAGAGGCTGTAAAAAAAATGAGTTAACCTCCAAGGTCTCTGTCACATTTTGTTTCCTCCTTTTACTCCAAATGTCTCTTCCAAGAAGCGATGAGAAATTTCTATTGTCTCACACAACTCTGAAGTTATGAACATGTCAGATTAAGTAGCAGGATGGTGGTGGGAGCAAAGAATGGAAGTCTTTGCTTGGGAGGAAAAAAACCTGCCCAGAGAAAAGGCTATGGTCTTTCTGTTGAGTTTGCAGATACAGGCTGGAATATTTCCAAAATATTCCAAATATATATACTGTATAAAAATGCCTTCAGGCTATGTGTATAAGGTGTACATGAAACGTAAATGAATTGTGTGTTTGAACTCAGGGCTTTCATCTGCAAGATCTCTCATTGTGGACATTTATGCAAATCCAAGTATTCCAAAATCCGATAAATCAGTAAGTAACTAAAAATCTTGACATCCAAACCATTTCTTTGGATAAGGGTGCCTCAACCTGTATATATATGCCCAATGTGGCACAGTGGTCTGAATGTTGGGCTATATGACTATGGAGTGCAGGTCTTGCAGCACATCTGAGACTGACCGAAAGAAAGAAGTTGACAACAGGAGCTTTCCTAAGACTTCAGTCTACTTTCTTGAGAAGTAGACTGAAGCCTAGGAAAGCTCACGCTGCCAACTTCTTTCCTTCAGTGAGTCTCAAAGGTGCTACAAGATCTCTCTCCAGACTGATTCTACAAACCAAGACGTCTACATTTTTGAATACTACCACTATGGAGAGCAGGGCTTGAATCCCAGCTCAGCCATGAAAAACCCCACTTGGGTGACACTCTCTCAACCTCACAGCAGTAGCAAACCTCCTCTCTGAACACATCTGGCCATGAAAACCCCTGTGACAGTTTCACCTCATAGGTCCCACACGACACACAACACATACAAAAACCCATGCTGCCCAATCTGGCAGCAGGTAAAACGCCATCATGAGATACCTTGCAGATGGGGACCTGAGTCCAGACACAACATTCATTTATGTTTCGTATACACTTATATACATAGCCTCAAGGCATTTTTATACAGTGTTGGTTTTTTTTAAAAACAGTAAATGATCTTTGTTTTATTATAATACTCCATTCAGTCGTATGCTTCCCTATAGTCATTTAACCGATATTCTCAGTTTTAATATATGCAATAAATGCATACTATTGCTACTATCCTGATGTTTTTCATTTGGTGCATTCACTGCTCTGCCTTGTTATTAGCTATCCTTGCTCTTTTCTGGTATTGCCATCTTTTTTCCCACAGTGATTTGTTACTGGAGACCATTCCTCATCAAAACTGAGGGATTTGGAGAAGGATGTGGTTCCCTGGAGCATTGAAGCTGGGATCTGGGTCACAAGGGCTGCACGCATCCACATTAGGGGGATGATGCTGATGATGATGATGATGATGATGATCATCATCATCATCATCATCATCATCATCATCACCAGCCTCCCCATGGAAGCTAATGATGATGAATACTATGATTACCCCCTCTCCCCATGGAAGATGAGGATGAGGATGAGGATGAAGGAGAATACTATAGTATTATAACTCTCTCCCTCTCCCCATGGATGATGATGATGATGATGATGAATCCTATTATAACTCTCTCCCTCTCCCCATGGATGATGATGATGATGATGAATCCTATTATAACTCTCTCCCTCTCCCCATGGATGATGATGATGATGATGATGAATCCTATTATAACTCTCTCCCTCTCCCCATGGATGATGATGATGATGGAGAATACTATTATAACTCTCTCCCTCTCCCCATGGATGATGAAGAAGAAGAAGACTATTATTACTCTCTCCCTCTCCCCATGAATGATGATGATGATGATGATGATGATGAAGAATACTATTATTACTCTCCTCCTCTCCCCATGGATGATGATGAGGAGGAGGAGGATGAAGAATACTATTATTACCCTCTCCCTCTCCCCATGGATGATGATGATGATGATGATGATGATGAATACTATTATTACTCCCTCCCACTCCCCACGGATGATGAGGATGATAATGAATACTATGATTACTCTCTCTCCCGATGGATGATGATTATGATGATGATGATTATGATTAATACTATTATTACTCCCTCTCCTCATGGATCATGATGATGAGGATGAAGAAGAAGAAGACTATTATTATCCCCTCTCCCTCTCCCCATGGATGATGATGATGAAGAAGACTATTATTACCCTCTCCCTCTCCCCATGGATGATGATGATGATGATGATGATGAAGACTATTATTACCCTTTCCCTCTCCCCATGGATGATGATGATGATGATGATGAAGACTATTATTACCCTTTCCCTCTCCCCATGGATGATGATGATGATGATGATGACTATTATTACCCTCTCCCTCTCCCCATGGATGATGAAGAATACTAGTGCCACTCTGTGATGAATACTGGTGCCACTCTGGTGCCACCACCAATTATAGCGTCCCAGAATCCCACCGCCTTGGAGCCAGGGGCGCTTAAAGCGGTACCAAAGCGGGTTATCCCCCCCCCAGTGCGGACGCAGCTGTGGCTGGGAATGGGCTCTTACCGGTCTTGCCGACCCCGCTGGCCCCGACGACGGCGATCTTGATGAGCCTGGCCCTCCCTCCTCCACCTTCTCCTCCTCCAAGGCTGGGGTCCTCAGCGATGGTGCCCATGCTCTGGATCAGGCGCATCTGGATCAGGGGGGAAGGAGCCAGAGCCAGCACAGAGAATCAGAGACAGAGACAGAGAGGGATCTGAAGCTGCAAGAGGCTCAGACACTGGCTTTTCTTCTTCTGCAGGGAGGATCTCCCTCCTCCTCCTCTTGGTCCCTGCAAGGCTCCACCCAGATGGAGAGACCAATGGAGAGGGAGATGCCCATGTGGCCAGGGCTGGATGTGGGGCTGGGCATCAGAGGGCAGAGAGGAGGAGCAACTCATCCTCCTCTTCCTCATCATCATCCAGGGGAAGAGGCTGGTAATAATAGTATACTTCAACATCATCATCATCATCATCAGAGAGAAGTGACCAGTGGGGTCCCACAGGGCTCTGTCCTGGGCCCAGTGCTATTCAACATCTTTATTAATGACTTGGATGACAGAATTGGGGGCATACTTATCAAATTTGCAGATGACACCAAATTAGGAGGAGTAGCTAATACCCCCAAAGGAAAGGATCAAAATTCAAAATGACCTGAATAGACTAGAAATCTGGGCCAAAGTTAACAAAATGAAATTCAATACAGAGAAGTGTAAGGTTCTGCACTTAGGGAGGAAAAATGAAATGTAAAATGGGGGGACACCTGGCTGAATGAGACCACGTGTGAAAGGGATCTAGGAGTCCAAGTAGACCATAAGCTGAACATGAGTCAACAGTGCGATGCGGCAGATAAAAAGGCCAATGCAATTTTAGGCTGCATCAATAGAAGTATAGTGTCTAGATCAAGGGAAGTAATAGTGCCACTCTATACTGCTTTGGTCAGGCCCCACCTGGAATACTGTGTCCAGTTCTGGGCACCACAATTCAAAAAGGATGTGGAGAAACTGGAGCAGGTCCAAAGGAGGGCGACTAAAATGGTGAAGGGTCTGGAAACCATGCCCTATGAGGAAAGATTTAGAGAGCTGGGAATGTTTAGCCTGGAGAAGAGAAGGTTAAGAGGTGATATGAGAGCCCTGTTTAAATATTTGAAGGGATGTCATATTGAGGAGGGAGCAAGCTTGTTTTCTGCTGCTCCAGAGACTAGGATGCGGAACAATGGATACAAATTGCAGGAAAAGAGATTCCTCCTCAACATTAGGAGGAACTTCCTGACAGTAAGGGCTGTTCGACAGTGGAACACACTCCCTTGGAATGTGGTGGAGTCACCTTCCTTAGAAGTCTTTAAACAGAGGCTGGATGGCCATCTGTTGAGTATGATTTGATTGGGAGTTCCTGCATGGCAGAATGGAGTTGGACTGGATGGCCCTTGTGGTCATTTCCAACTCTATGATTCTATCATCATCATCCTCCAGGGGGAGAGGCTGGTAATAATAGTCTTCATCATCATCATCATCATCCTCCATGGGGAGAGGCGGGTAGTAACAATAACACAATAATAACGGGTTAATCACCATTTATACTCCCAAAATTGTCCCCCATGTGATACAGTCCATAGCAGTTAAAGTGGTGGCAAACTGCATTCTTTCTGACGAAGAGCAGATGAAGCCTCGGTAACATTTCCTTTTAAAACAGAGAGTTGAGGCAGTTGATTTAAATCCGAGTTCTGTTCAGGGGAGTTCAGATAAGGTCTAGGTCAGAATACATGTCCTTCGGAGCTTTGGAAACGCTCCTCTCTTGGAGCTGGCTGTGCTGGCTGGGAGATTCAGGGAGCTGTCATCCAGAAAAATAGTCTTCCCAGTTCTCTGTCAAACCACCCAATTGGCTGATAGCACTATACAAAATAGCAAGGCCTCTCCCTCAAAAGGGAATAGGGAGAGGACTACCTTTCAGGGCCTGGGTGTTGCTTTGCATGTAGAAAGTTTGACATTCAGTTACTTCTTCACCAGGGGATAATGGGAAAGATTGCTATTGCTATTGCTATTGCTATTGTTGGAGACTCAAAGGAGCCACTGTCCTTCTGAAGAGACAATTTTGGGCTAGATGGACAAATAGTCCATGCTGGTACACAACAACTTTCTGTCTCATGGAAAGGACAGGCATATGCATGGGCAGGGTGACCGGATGTCCTCCTTTTCTAGGACATGCCCTACATGCCAACCATCTCTCCAGGAATTTCACAATGTCCCCCATTCTGAGCATGACTAAGAAGGATGGATTTCTATGTATATGAGTGTTGTTAGCTTTTATTTATTAATGCCCTACATTTATCTTGAGGGTCCTACATTTTGTGATGCCTTGTCCTCCCTTGTGGTTAGGACATCTGGTCGCCCTGTGCATGGGATGCAGAAGGAGTTCCTCTGTATCATTTGCTCAGTTTCAGCCTGACATACATACAGCTCCACATGCAAATCCCACCGTGGGATTGAATTCACTTTTAACCATACTTATAGTAGATCCACTGAAATCAATGGGCCAGTCCTAACTAACAAAGTTCCATTGATTTCAGCAATCTGGGCAAGTCTACAATATCAAGAATTCCACAGCCAGCCTGACTAACCTGTCTGAGGATTCTGGTAAATATAGTCCAAGAGATTATTTCCCCCAAGATATGGATTTCAGCGGTCTACTGTACTTTAAAGTATGACTAAGTCTGGATCTATATGTGATCATTGCACTCCTTTCTGTCAGCTTGTTTTACTCTCACATCTTTTGTAAGACCCCATGTGTGTTTGAATAACAATGTTGTTGTTGTTTTATGCAGGGCTGCCTGAGCCTTCAAAAAGATTAGCAGGAGATCAAAGTGACAGTGTGGTTATTCAGAATCACATCTCCCATCTATTGCTAGTGCTTTGCTGTTGAACCTTGGGGCCATTCAGACTACCATATAAACCAGTTTGTAACTTGGATTATAATCGGGAAGTTCATACTGGCGCCCGTTTTTGCACTAAGGAATCCGGATCTTGCACACTTGATGCAGCGCACATCCCCCTAAACCCGGGTTTTCCGAAAGCGGGGTATTTACCGTTTCTTTTCAGAAAAACTGGTTCAATCGAATGTGAACTTGGCTCCGATCATGATCGGGTCAAGTTCAGGGGAGGGGTAAAGGCCAGAGGAAGGAACATGCCTCCTCTCCCTGCAACCACCGGCTTTAATCTGGTGCTATCTAATACTTTTTGCAGCACCAGGAGTGCTTCATCGGGCACTTCTGAATTTTTTTATTATTATTTTTACAATTTGACAGCTTATGCGCATTCTACATGGGACTCTTTAAACGGGAGGGGGAACCCCCAATCCATATATGGATAGTTGGCTTCCATACATGGATTGAGGTTCCCTCTCCCTTCGTTGAAAGAGCCCCATTCATATTGAGCATTTAAACCCCAATCCATATATGGAAGCTAACTATCCATATATGGATTGGGGGTTCCCCCTCCTGTTTAAAGAGCCCCATGTAGAATGTGCATAAGCTGTCAAATTGTAAAAATAATAATAAAAAATTTAGAAGTACCCGATGAAGCACTCCTGGTGCTGAGAAAAACAGAGGAGGAGGAGAGGAAAGGATCCCCACAAGCCGCACCGCTCCCAGCCCTATGCTCCATGCGCATAATCTGTCAAATGTAAAAAGGTATTTTTTAAAAGCGAAGCGCCAGATGGAGCACTCACGCAGCCAATGGCTGCATCAGACGTCACCATGACATCGTTTGATTGACAACTAGGAGGCTCCATCTTGAATTGTTACTTCTGCATGTATGAACTTTAGCAGGGTAAAATGCATCAGGAAGCATCGATCGGGGCAAAGGGTAATATGAACTTCTTTCCGGAGAGATTCGGTAATGGCATGCACGATCTGATCCAGATCTAACCAGGGCAAATGGGCTAGTATGAATGGGGCCTTTGATCATACATTTCGGCAGGAGAGCCATGTGAGAGGACCACGAGGATATGCGGATGTGCTGGCCCTCCTTGTGTCTCACTGCTGCTTTTGGACTCCTCTGACAACCTGCGTAATTCTTTACAAATAAACAAAGGTAACAAAGTCTGAGGCTGAGGCAGTAAGACCACGTGCATGCTTCTCAACTCCCTTTGCGTAGGCTGCTGTGTATCAGCTAACTGTGGAGTAAAGCACCTCCGAGTGACTCCCATGTTTGCTGAAAACTGCCTCATTCAAACAATTTCAGAACAAAAGAAGGAAGGGAGCCAAGAGTGTGTGTATGGGGGGGGGGGGGAGAGATTAAATACAAAGGGAAAACAAATTTGCTTTGTACTGGGGAAGATCAGCTGGCTGGCAGGGCACAAACTTATTGTGCAAGATAGGATCTTCCTTATAAGAAGGGGGAAGAGAGGGGTTGGGAGCCATGCAAAATAGACACACATAAAAAGCCAGTTGGCTTCTAGAGCAGTCTTAATAGCTGACTTTTTTTTCTTTTTTACTTTCCACAAAAGAGACCGACTAATGTTCTGCAGTTACATTAAGATTTTTATCGTTCTTTCATGCTCTGTGGTTCCTCCTCTTTCCAATTTTCCTTCTTATGTAACGCACACATGCTGGGCCAAGGAGTGGCAAAGCAGCTGGTTTATTTTTTGTTTTCCTGACTACTCAGGGCAGCCCATGTGCCCATCTTATTTATTTAAACTTCTATTCTGTCTTATGTTAGCAAGGCCATGTTTTACATGTTTAGAAATCAGAATTCTTGGGGGGGGGGGGGAAATACCTTTAGAGTGCATGGAAAGTCCCAAAGCACTATAAGGACTGACAAAATTGGCTTTTTTAAAAATGAATTTATCTCACTCATCAAGTTGCTCAGCATTACTGACAAAGCACATGCACACATGTCCCAGCTTTATTTTCTCATTCTCCTATAGAAGAGAGATTAGGCTCATAGATAATGACTGGTTCAAGTTTCTAGCCTGAAATAATGAAGGCAGTGGTGGGATAAGTGTGGTGCAAAAACACTTGCTTTAGCCAACCATTGAGAACAAACTGGTAGCATCTTACCCAACACCATCTGTTGTTCTGAGAAGACCTCTCCAATCTGGCATTGATGTCCCACTTCCCCTGGGCATCTCACATAGGATCAAGACCAGAGGAACAATGAGGGGAATTGAGTCTAGAGAAAAGAAGACCTCTGGTGACAGGATATCCATCTTCAAATATCTGAGGGGCTGTCAGCTGGAAGATGGAGTAAGCTTGCTTTCTGCTCCTCCCAAGGGTACGACTTGAACCACTGGATTCAAATTACAAGAAAGGAGATCCCAACTAAATGTTAAGAAAAACTTCCTGATGTTAAGAACTGTTAAATAGTGGAATAAACTCCCTTGGAACCTTTGGTCTCTCATGCATGAGAGGGTTTTTTTAATAATAAAAAAGCAGTCAATGCCCACCCTTCAGGGATAAATTCGCAGTGAGTTCCTCCCCTGAAAGTGGTATACTAGATGGCCCTTGAGGTCTCCTCCAACTCTATTACAGTTGTCCCTCCACATTTGTGGCTTTGAATTTTGCAGATTTGATTATTTACAATTTTGATTAATCTGTTCTCTCTAGAAGTCACCAAGTCCTCCAGCGTAAAGCTGCTGGTAGTTGACCATACAGTTGTTCTGGATAACCTAGAAGTTCCTAGAGAAAACATTTCTCTAGCTCCTCCAGCATGATTCTATGATCAACTTCTGGCAGATGTTGACCACAGAGCTGCTTTGGAGGACCTGGAGATCCCTAGAAAAGTGTTCTCTTAAGTAAAAAGCCCCACAAAAAACCTATAAAAAGAATAGGGTTTTTTATTATTATTATTTGCAGATTTCCACATTCATGGGGCCCTGCACTCCTAATCTCAGTGAATGTGGAGGAACCACTGTATTCTATCATTGGGTGCTTGCCTAGCCCATGTGTCACCTCCTGAACCTGTTTCTTTCTCTGGCTGCCTCTTCACCTGCCCTCTCCAAGCAGGTAGCAAAATACAGATTTCTTCTCTAATGCTTGTTTCCTCCCTCTCTCTGGGAAGTGGTGTGGATTGGGACTAGAGAAATTGGCAAAAGAATGGGCTGGGATAACAGTGGTGAAGAGAAGGTGGGTCCATTCCTGCAGGGGCAAGTGTTGCCCACAACCTAGAATGAGCGCTAAAATTTGTTGGAGGTAGGAACTGCATGGTGTGGTATGGGAGGAGGTCAATGGGAGGGGGGAAACACCATGAGATACTGCACCAGCGGACACCAACCCTAATGATGCCACTGCCTGGTACAACTTCTGGGCAAATGGGAGAAATAATTAAATCCCTTTCTTCTTGCTGGTGGGGACAGTACCTTCCATCTGAGGCCTGCTCCCTCCAAGCAGCCATGCCAGATCCCAAATGACCATATGGAGGTCATGACACTGCCCCTTTTTAGGGTCTTGCATGGCATGGAGCCAAGCGAGACTCTAAATGGCTGTCCAGCAGCAGTTTTACCAGGTGGTGGCTGGCTGGGGGCAGAGGCAGGTGAGCGAAACATCAGGAGGAAGGGCAGAGCAGTCCACTGCTCCCCTGCACCAGATGACACCAACCACAGTGATGCCACTTTTGACCCCTATATCCTAAATGCACCAGATCCCATCTGATCTTAGAAGCTAAGCAAGGTCAGCCCTAGTTAGTGCTTAGATGGGAGACTGCCAACAAATACCAGGCGCTGTAGACTATATTTCAGAGGAAGGAACTGGCAAAACCACCTCTGAGTGTTCCTTGCCTAAGAATACCCTATAAAATTCATGGGATCACCATAAGTTGACAGGTGACTTGAAGGCACATACAGACACATCCCGCTATGGTTCAATGATCATTTTTGGTGGTAATGTCTCATTTTACTTTGCTGTGATAATAGGAGCACAGTGGGCATAGTATGGATGTGATTTCATTGCTTCTCCCTTGGTTTAGTACCGAAGTAGGTTCAGCACCTTGGAGACCTCCTTCAAAGATTGTATTCAAGTCTTTAGTGGATTCACTGCCCAACTGACATGGAGGCTACCAGCCACCAAAGCCAATCCCAGCCTAATGGCCAGAAAAGGAAACTGTGTTGTATATAAACAGGTCCTCAAAGCTATCAAACAATAAGATGAAATCGGCAGGGAAGGCTGGCTCAGATATTTTGCTATGTGATGTGGGATGTCCAAGTGCATCCCCTCCTCACAAAGTCAAGGTGAATGTCATTTTGTGTCCTGCTTTCCAGAGAGCAATCTTCTGTTAGAATAATAATAATAATAATCATCATCATCATCATCATCAGTGTTAAAAATACATGTACAATTTGATACAATCTAAAAACATTAAAAACAATTACATAGTCAATGAAACTAAGTACACATTCTGTCCTTAGTCCAGCAATTGCTACCATATCTATTGTAGGTCTAGTTCTGTCTATCCATTCCCGATCCATTAAAGTAGAGTTGCACAATTTAAGAATGAGAAGGGTCCTTGAATTTAGAATCAAACAACACTGGATAATGAACCCATGTCACCCGAATAACCTATCCACAGACAAGGGAGTAAGTAGCATGGCAGAAACTGTCAGAAGCAGAAATCTAGTGTTTCTTCTGGGATGTTCTGTTTCTTCTAACACTTGGTACTTAGTCTCACTGGCTGCCCATAAGTAGAATGCAGGAATGAGGAAACCATTCCATGCCAGAGATGTATTCGGAATTGGACAGAACATACATTTGGCAAAATGCAATCCAGATGGCTCAAAGAAGCAAGCCATTCCAGAGCACCAGCTACTACTGGAATGGAAACTAATAACATTTTCCAAGGCGATAAATCCATGTGAGTTCCTTCCAGGCTTCACAGATTTTTCTCCCAAAGTGGTACAACATACATTTACTAAACAACATGCCTTCTTTGTATTGGCAGATTTAGTTATGAAAGCAGGCTGTCAATCATTCTTCTTCTATCCTTGTTTCTTCTCTCATAATCTGTCTGATCCTTTGTGCTTTAAAACACAACTGCCAACTGCAGTAACATTTGTACAATTTGTTTTTAAGCTAAGGCCGGCTCAGTTGCTTCAGCACTAGATAAGGTTTTTAAATTATCTGTATTCAACTTATACTGCTTTATCCCCCATTATGAACTTTCCCCAAAACAAAGTCATATGAGCTGGAATGCAGATACACGGCAACAACAACAGCTTTTGAAATCTGAAGGTACATTTTGGACTCTGTGCTGACAATAGAAAGCTGCAAATAATAATATATTCTTCATTCTTTGAATGTGTGCCCAGAGAACTGTTATTTGCATAATTGCCTATATATAATTCAAATCAAAATCATCCTGTTTTATAAACAACAATGAAAAAGTGGCTCAATTACTGCACACAACACACAAGCATTAAGCCAGTGTGCTGCACATTATTGTACTCAGAAATTATAAATGCATTAGAAATCTTGAGAGTACATTGTGTCAAGAGTGTTTGTGTTCCATAATGCTTTCTGCAATTATGATGCAATGGTCCATTGTAGAGAAGTTTTTGAGAAAAAAAAATAGGGCAAAGACATGAGTCATATAGTCTCTTAACAGCTTGAAAAGAAACCCGCTTTTTTCCTATATAAAGAACAGAGCATGTCCTAAAATAGAAGTAACACTTAAAAGAATCTTTCTTCTGGAGGTACTGAGAATTCCAAGCACCAAAACCAAAAAGGTTGGAATGCAGGGTCATCTCTGCAAAGTGTACGGTGTGAAAGCCCATTTCATCTGGAATGTAAATCTAGGCATTCTCAAACACAACCTAAGGCTGCGATCAGCTTCACACTTACCTAGCAGTAAATCCCATTGAAATTAATGAGTCTTGATCCTTAGTAGATATGCACTGGATTTCATTAGCACTGAGTCAAATTATACTCTCCTGTTTTGCTAGTTTTGCTCTCTCCACACTTCTTGTAGTGTTTTTATCTTTTTTTTATTTTGCCCAGAATTCACAGATTTGTGCTGCACTGACAGAAACAGAATAGAACTTTAATTATTAATATGCAGCCCTTTCAAGTCAAGAGAGAAACAAGCTGGCTTAGTTATATTTGAATGTAGATATAAAGGAAACGGTTGAGTTGGCACTTTTCACCATGTGGTTTTGCAGCCTGAATTCTATACATGTGTAGTTCTCACTTTGCAAACGCCCATGGCAGCTTTGTTTTTAACAAATATCAAGACACCGCAAAATGAACTACAAAGTTTAATGGATTAAGGGCTGCCATTTTGTTCACGGCAAAGTCCAAGTAATGATTGACATCAGTCACCCTAAACTTTCAAGGATGCTCAGTCCAAGCAGGAGCAAAATGTGGAATTTTTGCATACTGCTAAACTAATATTGTCAAATTATTGAACCAAGAGAGACACAGTGGCTTCAAGCAGGAGGGTATATTTTTCTTGGCAAGTTATTTTTTAAAAGTAGTTAGTAACTGCATGTTTTCCCAAAAGGAATATTTCCTTGTTTCTCAGAAATAACTAAATAGTTGCCTTTCAAGACCAAAACACACTGCAAAAATAATCCAGTTTGAGACTGTTTTAACTGCCCTGGCTCAGTGCTAGGGAATCCTGGGAAGTGTAGTTTGTTGTGGCACCAGAGCTCTCTAATAGAAGGCTAAATGTCTCACAAAACTACAGCTCCCAGCATTCCCTAGCATTGAGCCAGAGCAGTTGAAGCGGTCTCAAACTGAATTATTTTTGCAGTCTGTTTTGGCCCTAAATTGCAGAATTTTAAGCATAATTTTGCTTGTGTGGAAGATTTGTGATATGGTCCTATAGTTGCTGCAGTCTCTTGTGTCTCGATTTTTTTGGATGGGGATGTGTATTGATCGTTTCCAATCTGTTGGCCATCATTTTGTTTTCCATATCTGTTGACATATGTTAGTTAGCACTGTCGTTGACTCTTTCAGAGTGGATCTTTGGGATCAACTGGGAGAAAGAAGTCAGTAGCATAAGCTTTCATGGATTTAAATCTACTTCATCAGATGCATGGATTTACAGATGCAGTGGGCCCTCCTTGTCCATGGGTTTGCCATCCATGGATTGCAGCTTCTATGAATGGCAAGCCCCCTGTTATTAGTAATTATCAGTAATGGCAGTGCGTGTTCACTGCCGCACCACTATTAGGGACCGCATTCATAGCTGTGCCCATGTGAGGAGTCTGTGGGAAGAGGAGGACGACAATGGTGACCAGCAGGTAGCTCCAGGCAGCTAGGAAGGCACCCGCCACCCCGAGGGAGACTTTACCAGGCACTGGAGAGTGCCAGCCAAGAGAGGGGCATGGGGTGCTCACAGTGCCCTCGGTGGAGGCTGTGCTGCTGTTATGGTACTCCCAGCTGGCCTGGTTGTGGGTTTGCCTCCCTCCCCCATCCCTCACAGAGTAGGTGGCTTCACCTTGGCACCCTCCCCAGCTCTGACCACTGCCCTACCAGCTGCCCTGTGCCCCCTTCTGTTCCCAGGCCCCCCTTGCCTGGCTGGTAGGAGCAAATCAAGGAACATCTGCTCCATAGGGTACAGGGGAGGGAGGTGGAACCACAACTAGGTCAGCCAGGAGTCCTGCAGCAGAAGGACAGTATCTGCCAAGGGGACCTCACAGCCCTCCTGCTGGTCACCTTCACCCATCTGTGCCCTTTGGTACCCAGAAGGTCTTCATTGGGGCGGCGGTGCCTACCTATCTGGCCCAGGGCTCCCTGCTGGTCCTCCTTCCATGGGCATGACCACAGATGCGGTCCCAATGGTGGTGTGGTGTCCCCAATGGTGGTGCAGCTACATGTATGCACTGCCAT
This sequence comes from Urosaurus nigricauda, assembly GCA_034509955.1. Lineage (NCBI taxonomy): Eukaryota > Metazoa > Chordata > Lepidosauria > Squamata > Phrynosomatidae > Urosaurus > Urosaurus nigricauda. The sequence continues at coordinate 130,999,397 of JAOEGL010000005.1, read as the reverse complement.
TGGGAACAATGCAGACTTGAACATCCATGGATTTTGATGTCTGTGTGTGGGAGTCCAGAATGGATCCCCCGTGGATACTGTGGGTCCACTGTACATGAGCCAACTTAAATCTATGAAAGCTTATGCTATCAGCTTCTTTCTCTCATCAGGCTGCTGCCACAGTGCAGAATTAATGCAGTTTGACACTACTAGAGCTGTTGTGGTTCCATCCTGTGGGATCCTGGATTTTATGACACCAGAGCTCTCTGGCAGAGAAGGCTAAATATCTCACCAAACTACAAAACCCAGAAATCCGTAACATTGAGCCATGGCATCAAACTGTGTTAATTCTGCAGTGTAGATGCAGCCTCAAATAGTCTCAAAGATTCCTTTGCATTCCAATGGATTTAAGATGACTTTGGCAAATGTATGCACTCCACTCTAGAATCAGAACAGAGAGCAATCTAAAATTAAAATGTTAAACCCTTATCAAGGTACAGAACATTATCAGGCTAGAATCTGAGCTGCTACATGCAGTGAGTTCCTGGAGGGCAGCAGATCTATAACCTGAGGAATGAATATCTGACACTCCTAGTATTCATGGGTTAAAGCAGAATGAAATCAAGATGTTTCCTCCAATAATGACAAACTCTTAATTGAGACCATACAGTCCTGCCTTTCACAGGACTTTCCTTTCCTTTCAGTGAAGGGAGCAGCATCCTATATTTATAGGCATGTGCATATTCTGCTGCCCCCATCATTGAGATGAATCAAGTTGTTTGTACAGATTAGAAGTACACTAGGGACCGTTTTGGGACAGTGCTGAACCATGTCACTAGCACCCCACTGCTTCCCTTTAGATCAGCAGTTTACAATCTGTTGTTGGATAGCAATTTTCAGAAGCCCCAACAAGCGTGTATGTCATGTTACGTATGTATGTCAGGGATTATGTGAATTGTAATCCAACAACATCTGCGGACCTTAGATTAGGAACTTCCTGCTTTAGATGCTTGTAAGGGGAATCTGGGGTTTTAGGAATAATCCTGGAAATTATTATATGATTCCAAAATGATTGCAAAAGTACCAGCATCCGTGTCCCAGAGTTTCAAATGGGGCCCTTTTTAACTTGGATCCTGCTGTTTCTTGTGGCTGGGGACCCTGGGTTTCCAGCACTCCTGTTGGATTCCCATTTCCATCAGCCTCAGCCACCTCCGCTGAAAGTGAAGACTCATGCGTGTAGGAGTCTTACAAAATCTTTCAGGATGCAGATTCCCCTTCCCTGCATCAATTTCGGATGCCAAAGATTGACCCTGACACCTTTTGCATACAAAGAATGCCACTGAGCTATGGCTCTTTCCTTTCTCTATCAACCATCTTTGAACAATGCTTGGGTAATATGGACTATTTCTGGCAGCCATAAGATTTATATAATTTCTGTCTTCTGATGTATATAATTTGAATTAATAGGAAAACTGGATTTCTTGAATGGATCTAAAAATAAATACATCCTGATACTTGTCATTGTGCTGTGAGATATGCATCATCTTGTTCCCTATATCAGAGCTGTGAAGCTTCTAAGGCAAGAGTAGGCCATCTATGACTCACCGGAATTTAATGGAATATAACTCCCATCAGTCTTGGCCAGCATAACTATGGGTGAGTGATAGTAGAAGTTGCAATCCAACAACCTCCAGATATCTAAGTTACTCACCTTTGATCAAGGGTCACTGTGTTTCCAAAAACAGTTTAGGTTTCCAAATTATTGTTTATAGATGAGGGACTTGGTGATTCCATCAGTTCTCTCTTCATACTCTACCCACCTCCTTCACTGACAAATGACAGGACTTTGTATAAAGCAGAAAGAATTTGAGACTTACACAGTACTAGACAGTAATATATTTCAAATGGATTTAAATATGTTTTCATTAACGAGGCTATTTTAATCCACTCTTGCCTGAAGAATCAGTTAGTATCCTGCTATGATTCCAGGCAAGCTGTAACTTCAAAGTACTGAAATTCATGGGAATTAAACATGCAGGAAGCTGAAAATCTTATGAGCTTATGTGGCAGGAATGTGTATATCAAGGAATTCTAATTATAATGTCCACAAATGTGTTAGCAAGTAATATGTTATCCATTTTTCACAACTGTGTAAGCTAAGCATTTAGGCCTAACTTCAATTCTGAGCTCTAACTGGAGTGGAACTGTGGGATCAATGGGAATTTGGTAAGTATAAAAGTTCCAGTAGATTCCATGGGTTTTCTCTAGTTAATTTTACAATTGAATTTAAGCTCCACTTCTTCAACATTCTTCTTGCTGAATTATTCTGCTGAAGTATATTAGTTTATGCATGAAATTAAAGAGTAAATCAGCGGAGAAAAATACTGTATAGCTCACTCCATACTTCTTAGATAATGAACCTGAATTCCAGCTGATTCATTGCCTATAGAGTCAACCAGTTTCTTTCTGGAAGGCATCTTAAATGGCTGAGACATCATATTACTGATAATTGGATTTCAAAATGGCTACAGTCAAAAATATTTGCATTAATATTGCTCCATGCATAAAACATGAGGAAGCAGTTAGGAGTACTTTTTCCCCCTTTCATCTGAATGGCAGTTGCTCTTTCAGCAACTTTCAGGGGCTGAACTTTCAGGGAAAACAGTATGCTGGCATTGTGTTCTCCACTCTTCTACATGAACAAGGAAAGGATCCAAGTTACAGTTTGTTCTTCATTGTGTTTTTAGGGCAACTGAAGCACACATTGTCCAAAACAGGACAGGGAAAGATCCTAAAGCTTAGAGACAAAAAGAATCCACTAACATATTGTGATGCAATTAAATAATGGAGGATGCTAACGTTCAAACACAATTACAGTATTGTTACACTGTTGTTCAGAAATCAGGAATTGCTCAAAAATGCTAGTGGAATTTCCGAAGCAAAAATTGTAATAATTTGTCTAGTTGTTTGCTCCTATGTTCTGATGCCAAATGAGGAAGTGCTGTTTTGAGTTATATATTAAGCAAGAAAGGTTTATTTTTACATCTGGTAAATTCACAGCCAAATCACATCTGATGTCTTGTGAAGTTTCCTCACTTTGGAACAGACTGTTCTTTAGCCGCCAGAAAATTTCAGATGAAGAAATACAGTATATTTATCATCTCTTGTTTTCTAGGAAAAACATGGGTAGGAAACCCCAACTGTCCACCTCAAAATGCGAAATCTTTTTTTCTTTTCTTTTTCTTTTTTTTTGTAATTTTGGGATGATATTGAATTGCATTTGGAAAGACTAACCCTAAAATTGCAGATGAGTTTTTAACAGACTTTACAGTTTAGGGTAGTCAGGGGACTAGGATTCTAGAGATCAGGGTTCAGTTTTCCACTTGAGTCACACCCAGCCCAAGAAAACCCTGTGATAGTTTCACTTTGTTGTTGTTGACTGCCTTCAAGTCAACCTGGATTCATGGTGACCCTGTGAATGAAACACCTCCAAGAACCCATATTCTCAACCTCTCTGCTCAGATCCTGAAGGTTCAGGCCTGTGACCTCCCTGATCAAGTCTAGCCATCTGGCATGCAGCCTTCCCCTCCTTCTACTGTCTTATATCTTTCCTAAGATTATTGCCTTTTCTAATGAGTCATTCCTTCTCATGATGTGATCAAAATACAATAGCCTCAATTTGGTCTCTTTGGTTGGTGGTGGAAAGCAGAGATACATCAGTCTTACTTGAGGGAACAGCCAACTTACTTGAAGTAAGCACCAGCTGCCTTGTGGAGATGTGGCCTGCAGCTTCTGTATTAAGAGCAAAAGCCCAAGGCAGTGGCCAGAGGTAGTGCCCAGTTGGTGCCTGGATGGTATTTTATGATAACTGCAAGACCTGAAGTACTAAGTGATGGGAGTGGCTGGTTGAGAGTTTAAGTTGTGTTTTGTGCCATGTTGTATAGTATTGTGTCTTGTTGTATTGTATTGTTGTATGTTGGAATCCCATTTGTACATTATAAAATGTTTTATATGACTGGGCACACATGTGTACTTAATATTTATAATACTAATAAACCAGGTCCATTGTCCAGTGTTTTTAGAGCTGTGTTTCAATTGTTATACCTTGTTATTGTTGACTTTAAAGTATAATGCATAATGGGTATGGAGCAGCAATTCGAGTTGTCCAGGGCAGAGGGCGATATGGCAGAGGGAGATATGATGGAGAGAAAGATATTTAACATCTGTCTTACCGTCCAGTCACCCTGACTTCCTTAGGAGCCTGGAGAGTGAGCCAAGCCACCCACAAAACTTCACCTTGCTCCTCTGTAATGCCAGGTCAGTTATAAACAAATTTCATATAATCTATGATCTCTTCAAGGATGAGGACGCTGGCATGTTTCACAGAAATTTGACTGGGAGATGATAGTGGCCTGACATGGGCACAGACTCTCCCAGCCAGGTACTGTGTTTGTGAGCAGGTGAAAGAAAGGGGGCGGGGAGCAGCTGTGATCTACAAAGTCCATCTTAAACTGACCAGAGAATGCATTTGGGAGCTGAACCACAAGGAGTGTGTGTACCTGAATCTGAACACCAGGGACAGACTGGGGATTCTGTTAGTGTACTGTCCACCCCGCTGCTTAACAGAATCCCTGGATGAGCTCACAAAACTGGTATTAGAGTTGCCCAGAGTTTTAATCTTGGGTGATATCAACATCCCATGGAACCCATGACAAACATGGGCTTATCCCAACTACTGTACAGCAGGTCACATTCTTGATGCTGTCTTCAGCTCAGAGTATACAGATCTGTGGGCGGAGGTGAGTAACTCCTCTAAGTTGTCCTGGACAGATCATTTTCTGGTCAGAGTTAGTATCATGGCTACTATTCCTTCCTGCAGGGGTGGTTGACCTATTAAGATGGTCTGCCTTCAAAGGCTAATGGGGCCTTTAAGATTCTGGAAAGTGTTAGAGGAGTGATTCCCAAAGTGGGCAGTAGGATCCGGGGGGGGGGGGGGTAGTGATGTAGAAAGGAGGTAAACATAGCAGAAGAAACCCTTTTTTTTGGGGGGGGGAGAGTAGACATGTGAAGCTGTGTGGGGAAGACATGTCTCTAGAGAAGGAGTAGTTGTGCTCGATTCTTGGAAAGAATCCTTTGTCTTGGAGCAACTCATATAGTTAAAATCTCTCCCTTTCCAGCCCACACCAGTCTCCAGTCCAAAGCATGTAGCCTCTGTAAATTCCCTACATACACATCAGCTGAGCTTTTCTCTGCCCCAATGAAGGATTGAGAATCCCTCCTCAATAGGAGAAGTTTCTCCCTTTCACTTGATCACCCTGGGAGCAGCAAGTGAGCAGTTGCCTGAGCAGCAACCAAGAGACTTCTTGTCTGCACTGGCCTTTGCTCCAAGGCTGGCACAGGCAAGAAACTTCTTGGGTGCTGCTCAGCTAGGTGCTTGGTTGCTGCTCCCAAGGTGACTGGGTGCAAAGGGAGAAGCAACCAAGACTGGTTGTTTTGAATTTGCAGTAGAAAAAGTAAAAGTTTTCCCTTGGCAAGATGGTTTATGTACTTTATCACACCAGATGTTCATAAAAACATACACTTGACAAATTCATCACACATGACCTATGAAAGATTGTGCAATCACATTTCGAATCTTCGATTGCTCAGTGGAATTTAAAATGGTACTCTTTCACTGGGTTTGGCATTGCATGAATCTCTCCATCCTTTGACCTATCAAGCCAAGTTTAGATTATGATCCTTTGGGACCAAAAGACCCAGTCTTCTTTTTTTTTTTTCCTTTCTTGTTTGAGTCAATGAAATGGGGAGGATGGCACATGGAAAGCCACAAAACATGGCAGGTTTGCTGTGTGTGGCTTGATAGACCACACACTTTGCAAGAATTTGGGAAAGTTACTTTTATTGATGACAGTCCCTTGAATACCCCAAGGAAACATGGGTGGCCATGATGGCTACAGAATTTTTGGATTTTTTTTTCTTTTTAAATAATTTTTCTAACTTCTGTATTTGCCTTAATGAATCTATCCTTCTGGCCATCATTGGCTTGTTTTTGAATATCCCCTTATAATTTCTTTACAAATCACTAAAAGCTGAATTATTTCTAGAAATATGACTCTGCTACTTTAATCCTAAATTACTCCCTTGAACAGTCAGCAGTGTTATGATTTTTCTGAATAGGAGAGCTATTGGAATATTTTAAGGGGTACATTCCGAATCAGAGTTAACATTCCAGGAAGGCCTTCTTATAGTTTCCAAATGGTCTTTGTTTGCCTGCCAAGTTTGGCTGCCTTGTACTGTTCTGCAGCCCTCTGGGAAGAAAGACCAGACATAACTCGAATCCCTTGGAGGGGCAGAACTAATGGATGGATTTCAGAGCTAAAAAAACATTCAGGAAGAGAGGGAGCATAAATAAAGGTAGTTCTAAAGCAGAACATTTCAAATTGTTTTGGCAGGCACGAGGAACATGGAAAAATGTCTTGGAGTTGCATGTTGGCTGTTTTCAAGAATTGACATTTATTTTCTCGGCAGCCGACAATGAGATTACTGGGACGCAATGAGAAATTCAAAACAACTTTGATGATCATGATGATGATATGAAAACAGATTGGACCATCCAAATTGCACTGTTATATATATCCCCGCAGCCTGCTGCTTTCCAGATGTGTTGGACTACTACCACCATCATTCCAGTCAGCATGCCAGTGGGGATGATGGGGTTGGTGATCCAATATATTTAGAGGGTATCATTTTGGGAAAGCTACAATTACTATGTATGTGGGTGCGCAAATCCTCAGTGCATGACCAAATAGGTCTGGAAAATATAAATAGGGCTCTATTCTAGATGAAGCTAGAAGCCCTGTTCAAATTAATGGAGCAGATTAATTTCAACTGATGTCTCATTTAGTTTGAAAGGAATCCTTCACAATCTGTTTTAACTAAATTTGCTACTATGGACTAGAATTATTACCATGCAATTAATTTTTCTTCTGCTACATTTGATGCTCATTCATACATTTGCTTTGTATGACTTCATTCATTCCACAGTATACCAATCACTTTGTTTGCCTATAAGAAGCTTTCAGGTCCAGACTGATTGTCAGAGGTCCAGTTTATTCAACACATTATTTCAAACAAGAATGCAGACCTTTTGTGTAAAGTCTTTGAGCTGATTGCAGGTGGTAGAAAAACTCTGCATGTCCTAAGTGATTTGAAATGCATCCCTTTCACATGCAGATCCTGTCTATTATCATACAGTTCTTGCATATAACCAGTTTTGATCTGTGATGTGTTCACAGCGTCACTTTTCTGAACAGCTGCTTCATTAAGTTGGCTCATTAAAATCCATTAAGATGTTCTGCCTTGGTTTCACTTTTCCAGCTGAACTGTCTACTACTAGCACTAAAAGTGATTTGAAAATGAACAGCGATGCTGAAATGCTGAAGACGACAAATGGAGATCACGTTCAGTTCTTTTATCAACATATGAAAACCCCAAGCAGCTATAAGGAAGAGCACTATATAAGGTGGAGTGAACACATTTGACTGTTCCAGAAGCCGATTTTTTCTTTCTTAGTACTACAGTGAGTCACACCACCCCTTGCGACCTAGTCCAGAAGTGACTGGAAATCCCTATTCAGTTTCCTGAAATTTTTATTTGGGACAAAAGGGGAGGCACATCTTGTTTTAAAGGAGAGATAGACTTCCTGAAAGCATCTAGAAACACAATTCCCACCCCACACCCTTTTTCTGAAAAGATGTAAGATGGAGCTTCTGGGGACTCTGGAGGACACTGCCTGAGTCCCAGCCTGGGAGAAAGGTGGGATATAAATAAAGTGATGTGATTGTGATGTAAATAAAGTCATTGTTTAGTTGATGAATTTTTTTCCCATTGACTGGCTTGCTCATTTTTCACATGTATCCTTTCTTAGTCTGAAATGCATGCACTGTTTGGGTGTTTACTTCCCCACCAAAATACACTGCAAACCTTGGAAACGTACAGATATCTAAGGCAGAGTTCCACTGCCAATGTTAAGAAGACTGTTCCACTGCCAGTCTTGAGAAGTGCGATATGGGTATTTCCATACAGAAATGCAAACTTAACAACTTTATTTTTTCAGTCTTATCGAAGACAACGAAACAGCTAGCACAGAAAAGCATTGCCTCATATCGTTGTTGTGTGCCTTAAAGTCATTTCTCACTTATGGTGACCCTAAGGTGAATGTATCACAGGTTTTTCTTGGCAAGATTTGTTCAGAGGAGGGAGCTTATTGCATTAACAAATAAGCCGGCTTACCTCTTCCAGCTTGAATTCAGGGTCCAAGATGCCCCCAGATGTTATCATACTTAAATCGCTGCCAATCTAGCTGAGATGCCACCACCCGGATGCATCCCGGGTCGAAGACTCACTCAGCCAGCCCTTTTCTGAAGTCTTCAAAATTGGCTGGTTGAGTGAGGCTTCAACCCGGGATGCATCCAGGCAGTGGCATCCCAGCTGGATCAGCAGCAATATAGGTATGATAACATCTGGGGGCATCCCAGATCCTGAATTCAAGACGGAAGAGGTAAGCCAGTTTATTTGTTACTGTAATAAGATCCGAGGTTTGCTGTTGCCTTCTTGAAGCTACCTGATAACTACTTAAAAACAGAGTAAGGAAAATGTCCAATAGATAATCTATTTCCATTTCTTTTTTCTTTCTTCGAGAGTATAGATATATAACAAACATGATCAGAATATGAAGAAGGCTTTAAAAAAATCCATGTAGCGGTTGGCTCAGTTTTATGTATGCTTTCCATAACTCATAAAAGCTTTAATTTTAAAAAAAAGTTATGAGTTTACAGACCAAGCAAATATTGGTCTGAAGTCATCGCAAGAAACAAAATCTGAGCAAAGGAGTAGAAATATATGATTTTCATCTGTTTAAACGACAGATTGTAAACAACGTGCTACACAGGGTTTTCAGCAGTCATATTAAGAAGACTGTTTGTGGATCTAGAGAACAGTTTGCAAGTGTTACCAGAAGAGCGAGCCTGTCAAGCAAAACAGAAGGGATGTTAAACCCTGTCTAATCCCTCATTAATGCATGTTGCTGGGTTATTGGTAATCTGAATCTTTATGGTTGAGAGCTACCAGGAAATCAAGCGCACAGGGGAGGGAGAATGGGCAGACACCATCACAATAGCAAGAACTTTTCACCTTTAGCCAGTTACTTTAGTTTGACCTCAATCACCCAATAACATTGGAGTTATATTTTTAAAACAACCTAATGTTGTTTGACAGATTGGGCACTTCCACCGAACATGTAGTCCCATTGCAACATGAGAATTGTTGTTGTTCTGTGCCTTCAAGACATTTAAGGCTATGGCAACCATAGGATGAGCCTATGATGGGGTTTTCTTGCCATTATTTGTTTCCCCTGAGCCTAAGACAGTGTGACTTTCCCAGGTCACCCTGTGCATTTCCATGGCTGAGCTGGCAATCGAACCCTGATTTTCAGTCGTAGTCCAATACTCAAACCACAACCTCACTCTGGCTCTTGGGCCTTATTAAATAATCTTCAATACAATTTTTAATTGATTTTCTTAAAAGAGTGGTGCAATGTTTTGAACATTGGACAATGACTCTGGAGACTCGGGTTCAAATCCTGACTTTGCCATGTAAACTCACTGGGTGATCTTGGGCAAATCACACTGTCTCAGCCTTAATGGAAAACCTCCTCTGAACAAATCATGCCAAGAAAACCCCATGATAGGCTCACCTTAGGGTTGCCATAGGTCAGCAATGACTTGAAGGCATACAACAACAAACAACCACGTCTCTTTTTGGAAGAACCAAAAGGAAACATTCTGTTGACGTTTGTGCAACATCCAAAACTATACACACACATATACACAGTCACACACAGTTTTCAAAACCCAGAGAAGGCCACTTTACCTGCCAAACAGTGTGGAGGGGAGAGAGCAGAGAAGCCAATTCAACTGATGGAAGAGAAGGAAAAGGAGGCTGTACTCTATTTGTAACTGCATTTCCATTTCCTCCCCCCCCCCAAGTCAATCCCTGTCCATAAAAAGGGATGTGGACACAGAAATGTATACGTGGTGTATTATACTCGTCTCTGATTACTTAACGTAGGAGCTTGGCCAATATGTCCCTGGGCTCCTCACAGATCTTGGCATTTCAAGAAGTTAATTTTGTTTTCAATAGGAGAATAACTTTCTTCAGGACACAGTACAAAGCCTAGCTGTATGAATAGGAAAAAAGTAATATATTCCAAGCAGAAGAAGTTCATATTCTGAGTCATGTAAATATTAATTTTGGTGATTCACTACTTATAAGTTCAGGATAATGTAACAGATATCCTTAGCCAAGCTGTGGCATTAACATTCAAAATTCTTCAGAATTCAAAGGAAAGAATAAGTAATTAGTTAAGTGCAATTTGCAGTATTTTGTGTGTGTGTGTGTGTTCAGTTTGCCTCAGCAGGAAATATGTTGAGTGGGTTGGAAGCGTTAGGGTGTGATAGATATGAAGACAGGTGTGGGTGGCTGTGAATGTTAAGATTTTCTTAGCTAGGATTTTGCGGAAACTGTTGTGCCTGTATTTTCTCCTTCATGTAAATCTCAGTGTGGATAGAAGGGTGGCAACGGGTTATCTACTGGTCACCACCTGCTATGAGAGTGTCCCCCAGATTCATTCATAAAATAGGTTTTTAAACAAAGCTTGATAAAGATGAAGAGCTTCCTCCTATCTGGACTATACTTCTGTACCACTGACCAAAGCTACACTGGAACCAGAGGAACAGTCTGATTTTTGACAAAAATATGTTTAACAGAGTGTCCCCTTGCAGCCCCTAATTATTATTATTATTATTATTATTATTATTTTATTTATAATCCTAGATGCTAATACCTTGAAAATACCAATACCAAGATGGTTTAAATTACTGTTAGTTGTCCCATGCCATGCTCAGTTTGTATGACAAGCAGTGTTCAAGCTTGCAAATACCTGGTTATCACAATTTTTTTGTTAAAGCCTTAGATATTGGCAAATAGAACAGAATATACCAGACATAACTGGCAAAGAAAACTTGGTTTGATTATAGATGTGGCAATCACTAGTGGCAGTAGAAATTGAAGACAAAGACAGGAAAGATTGCAAAATATCAAGACCTACAAACTTAGACCCAGTGGCTCTGGAAAATAAAAATAACTATATTCCTACTGGCAAATAAGTGTTCTGGGAAAATTCCAAATGGGCTGAAAAAATATCTGAATTCAATTGCCACAATAGCAAATACAAAAGCTGACATTGTAGAGACATGCCACATTATCTAACAATGTCTCACCAATTTCTAAATCTTGGATAAAATCCAAATCATTGATTCATTGATGGCCCAAAGCCCCAGTTGGCTTGCGCTTGACAGATTGTGAAACTGATAACTGAGTACTAGTAGCTATTACTTCTAATACTATTTGCTCTGTGGTGATTTTGATGGTTAAATCCCGCAGAAAAAGCAGCTCTCTCATGCCTGTTTCCTCCCCTCCCATCATCACCTAGGCCTAAAACTCATTAGTCTGTGTTTTAACAAGAGAGGCTTTGTATGGTGGTTTTTTTTTTTTCTTTAATTCCCCTAGAATTCCCAAGTTCCATTCCAAGTCCTGCAGCAGCTAATCATGACCGTGGTCACTGATAAGGAGCAGTAAATTGTTCAAGTCCTGAGAGAGTCTGATAGGTACATTCCAGTCCCCCCCCCCCTGCATTCTACACATTATTGCTCACAGATGGGAGCTGTCAGCCTCCGTCAGCCTTGTGTGCACACTGAGCCAGTCACATCCGCATTCCTCGAATTTATGATGGCCAAGGCTTCACCTTCTAGGGTCCTCTGATCAATTTCATGTCATATCGCTTCAGTCTCACCCTACCCGAAAATACTTTTGCCCCCCAGACAGGCTTTCGAGTTAGGAGAGGGCTAGCTCTTGAGTGATTACAATATAAATATTTTAATAGGGTGAGGGTAGGGGCGAGGGAGAGCTATTGTGGCTTAAAACTGTCCCATTAATGTGTTGAAATTGACAGGCAAGAGCTAGTGGAATATGTGAGGGTTTTCAAGTTTATTTAACTTTGGGGCGCAGAAAAGTGGATGCATATGCACTGACGTAGCATTTCAGCCTTTGGCTAGCAATATCTCACGAGACTGCTATGCGCTCAAGAGTGATATTACAGGATGTTCCCAGAGCAAGAGGACTCATGGTGGTGGCAGTCCATATTTTAAAACTCAGGTCATATTAAGTGCCAGTATAGCATCACAATGGGCAACAGGGTAACCCGGGAGCAGAGGTATCTACAGAAGGGGGCAAAAAAGGACATTGCTTCTTCAATAAGGATTCTGCACACACCCCAAGGAATTTCCCTTCATTCCCCAAATTATTAGCATTGCAATACATTAAAACTTCAGGTGGGCATCTAGAACTACTATACGGTTAAGACATTCAAAGAAAAGGGGGCAGGCAAAGTTGCCAAAGGAATGCAAACACAGCAAATATAAGAAGAGCTCTAGGTGTGAATGATTTTCAGTGTCTCACTCTCTTCAGTGTCTCACTCTCTGCAATGCTAGACATTTGGGGATTGAAGGAACATTTAACTGGGAGGCAGAATTCTTATTGGAGGGGAATGCCCTCTTTTTGCCCTCCTCCAGAGCTACAACCCTGCAGCCAAGAACCAACAGACAAGTAGGGAGGGAAGCCATCAGAGGGGAGGAAGCTTGTGCAGAAGGGCAACAGACGTAGGCAATAGTAGGGGAATGGTTCAAAAGCCCTATATGTATTAGTGGTTCTTGATGGTAGCCAAAAGGCTAAGAGATTTCTATTTTGCTTTTGCTCCAATGAGTTCAAGGCTCTCCCCACTTTGTTCTCATGTCAATCCTGAGTGGCATCACAGGCTGAGAGAGTGCAATCCACCCAAGTTCACATATTAGTTCTCATAGCTCAGGTTGGCACATAAACTGCATACAAACAAGTGCATATCTTCTCTGTCATAATCTGTTTTATTCAATGATCTTATATTCTCTTGAAGAATTAATTAAACTGACAGATTCAAATCTCAGTCCTTTCAGGTTGGACCTGTACGACTCACAACCCAGTTTCTCACATGCAGCTCAACTGTCATTTTCAGGAGCTTGCCAGGAACATGACATTCACTTTGCATTTTGCATTCTGAAGGGATCTGTAGTGAAATTAGTTTTAAGATACCTTTCTATTGGGAAGGCAATCACAAGAAAACAATATAACTTTAAAACAAGATATAAAGCATGCATCTTGTTTTCCTTTCCAACTGCCCTCCTAGAACATGAACATCACGATCATACTCTCCTTAAAAAGGGGTTGCCACCACCAGAGCAAATTCTCTAGCACAGCACTTGTGGAAGACAATGGTAGGTACAACCCTAGTGGATTCAGAAGGGCAATCATCTCACCACCACCCCTGAAAATTCCCCACCTCTGCTTTGAACATTCTTATGAATAAATCCTACTAAACTCAATGAGAGTTATTTCTGAGAACACATAAAGTGATCTTCCTGTTAAACCAATCTTCTGTACATTTATTCAGAAGTCATTTCCATATCAGAGCCTAAATATCCTAAAAGTACCAGACCCTGTCTGATCTTGGAAGCTAATCAGGGTCAGCCATAGTTAGAACTTGGATGGTAGACCACCAATGAATACCAGGTTTTGTAGGCTATATTTCGGGACGAAGGAACTGATAAAACCACCTCTAAGTATTCCTTGCCTAAGAAAACCTTATGATGTTCAAGGGGTCATCATAAGTCGACAGGCAATGTGAAGACACATCCATACACACAATTTCCACATTGCTAGTGAGACTTTCCTCAGAGCAAGTAGACACAGCCTTAACACACTCTTAGCTTAAACCATCTTGTAATGAATTAAGAAAATTCGTTGGCATGCCTGCCTTACCCTACTGAGGAGTCCTCTGAGTAAATGGAAGAAGAGTTTGAAAAGAACCAGATGTTCCTTCATTAGAATGTGCTGGCCTCATGGGCTTCCAAATGTGAGATAATTTCCCAGCCGTTTGTTAGCTTTTGAACTATTATGGCTCCTGGGATGTGAAACAGGCAAAAGGCAGAAGAGGATCACACTGTTCCTTTTTGGTGGCTACAGTTTCTGTGACTATTAAGCTGTGTCACATCAAGAACCTCCTAAGCCATTTTAAAAGGTTTTTGCCAGTGGGAACATTAACTTGGGGTAACGTAACTTTGGGTTACATAACTCTGGGTTACATAACTTGGGAAAGAGTTTTTAAAAAGAAAAGAAAAGAAAGAAAGAAAGAAAGAAGAAAAGGCCACACTTTCTGTTACTTTGCCCCATCTTTCAAGTATCACAAAGTAAATTATAAGACATCCTTCTAAAACTCAAGAGGAGAAGGACTAGGAGTCCAGCTGCCATTGCTGATGCTTACAAGCTTTTGTACAAATAATTCTATTGGCCTTACTTTTAACTATGCATATGACTGCACTCTGCACTTTAGAAGAAGTGAGGAAGCAACAAATGGCAGAAGGTGATGGAAGGATGTTACAAAGATAGATTTCCAGTTCATGTGGTTTCTCCAATGCTTCCTAACAGGTCTGCTGTTGTCAGTGAGACAGCAGTAGCTGGCCATGTTCCAATAGCCAGATGCAAAATGATTACATTATCTGCTATGAGCTTTGGAGGACCTTGGCAGGTCCCAGTGGGAACATAGCCAGCTGCTTCTGTGATTCCACTTTCATTCCCCACCAGGCAAGGAATGACCATGGGAAAGGGTCCAGAAGGTTTCTGGTAGGTCCAGGAATGGCAAATGATTTGTGATAGGAGAACTTCCACATGCAAACTTACTATGCTACACTGAGCCATGCAAGTTTAAAGACAAAGTCTCAGCATCAGTTTCGGTGAAACATTCAGGCTGAACTCCTGCATCAGGAGACATATCATAAAGTTCCATTCAGTCGGAACTATGATATGTCTTCCTTCTTGTAGGACTCACCCTCTTCCTGCAGTCCCCTAAACAACCATTTCAGGTCAGTGGAACACCGGAGCAACCAGCAGAACAGCTGGCTATGTGGTTATAACCAGATGCACAATGATGAAAACATGCACCAGGACCCCTTGAAGACCACTAGGAGCTCTGAGAAGACAGATCTCCTGTCTTCATTGGTCTGCATTTTGTTATAGGGATATAGCAAAACAGTTCTCCGGTGCCCTCTGCTCTTCTCCAACCATTACATGACCATGGAGTGGGAGGAGCACAGAAGGAAGATGACGTTTTGGTCCTTGCATAAGGTGGAAGTGAATTTCTCGCTTACTAAAAAAGTTAAAAAGCTCACTAAAGGGATGCCAGCTTTAACTGCAAATGCAATTAGCTTTTTTATATGGAATGAAAAAGATGGATGCTATGTTTTTCATTTTTCATTTTTGTTGCCTCAGGCAGCACAGTCTCTTGTGTCTGCCCTAATGCAAGTGCTTTAGAGCTAGTTGTACAGCCCTGAAGAGTGCCAAATCTCTGGCAGAAAGAAAAAGGGGGTAATCAATAAGTTAACAAGATTTCATAATATTGCCGCCAAGGTGCTACAGTTCCTTCAGAATGAAAAAATATCAGTTGATAAGAGTTTCATAATTTAGCTAGGAAAAGCACATGTACTGTGACTGTGGAACAAGTCACTAAAATTAAATCCTACAAGAGTTTGCTATGTATTTTGAAAAAAGTGACAGGACCCCCTCCCCCATCTAATAGTTCAAATAAATTAACTCTTGCCTTCTTGACTTATTTTCTGCAAGATATTTTTCCATTGCCCCCACCCATGAAAGATGCATATTTTAAAGACCTCTTGGCTTCTGTTAATTCAAAAACTAAACACCAGAACAGCTCTGTTAATGCAACAATGAACTATAACTAATTAATTATTTTCATCACAATTCAATGAACTGGATGTTTGCTAAAATTCAAAACACATGATCACAGGGAGGAAGACAGATACAGTATTTAGTTGACATAAGGGCTATATGCAGAGGTATTATTACAGATATGGAACACAACTGAGCAGGGTGCTTACAGCAAATGAACAGGTAATAGACAAGTGTGTGATAGTACAACCAGAGATGTCGGAAGCAATCAGATACAAGAACCATGTTTATGCCATAACAGAACGTTTAGTAAGCTAATCACAATTTTCACTGGCTTCTGGCTAAGAACACAGTTGTTGATATATGGCTCCAAGTGAGCTCCAACTTCTGGTGACCCTATCATGAGATTTTCTTGACAAAATTTATTCATAGCATGTTTGCTATTACCTTCCTATAAGTCTGGGAGTGTGTGATTTACTCCAGGTCACCCAGTGGGTTTCTATGGCTAAGCAAGAGATTCAAACGCCAATCTCCTAGAGTCCTATTCCAACATTCAAACCACTACACCACCTTGGCTGTCTAGTGTGGGTTGCAACCTTTAAAAACAGCTACATCATCTACTGAAACTTCCCAGTATTGGGTTGACCGTGTGCTTTTCAAATCCACAAAGAAGCAGGAGATATGGATCATCGTACATGTCCAAAAAAGCTGGAGCAGACCATGTAAGCCAATCTTTCCCAACCTGGTA
Source organism: Urosaurus nigricauda (assembly GCA_034509955.1). Lineage (NCBI taxonomy): Eukaryota > Metazoa > Chordata > Lepidosauria > Squamata > Phrynosomatidae > Urosaurus > Urosaurus nigricauda. The sequence goes on along the minus strand of JAOEGL010000005.1, from coordinate 130,982,779 downwards.
CTCTCCAGATGTGTTCAACTGTAGTTCCTGTAGTCTTGCAACCAAGCATGCAGATCATTTTGATGGGTAAAAAATCAGTTTTGCCAATCAATATTTCCAGATCTAAGGTAACCTTCACCATTTGAACATGGTAAAACATAAAGGACATTATCACCTGAGCTGTGTTCTTGCTATAATCACAAACACCTAAACATACCAGTTTGAGAGCTGACATTATCGCATGTCTTCACAACAGCATGACTGGGGCTGTTTCAACCATCACACTCTCTACTGCACTCCCCCTTAAACCAACCTTCCTGCCCTGTGCTCTACCCAGTGTGCCTTTTGGATTTTATTTTATTTTATTACTTTTAATGCAATTCCAGAGTTCTGCTAATGTGATTTAAGTTTTAAAAAAGAAAAGGAACAGGAGGGAAAAGCAAATTAGGCTGCTTGGGAATAGGTTTCTTGGATCAGAAAGTTATATTCTGCATGGAAGTGGCCCTGGGGAGAAAGGGCAGCCCAAAAACTTTATGGAATTTCTAAAGCACTGAATACATCTGGTTCCCAAATCCCAAGATGTTCCCCAATATTCCAGGAAATTGCATAATGACTGCCTTCATTTTTAGCAGAGTCATCAGCTCCTAAAACTTTTACATGCTTTAATAAACGAGAGTTTCTTTCATGAGGTTAAACACTAGTGGATTATTTCTTTCTTATTTATTTGGCCCCAAATGCCAGGCACAAAGATGAAGGGAAAACACTATGGCTATTACCAGGGACAGTAATCCAGACTGGTCTGACTGAAGAGCAGGGGATCTCTTCAGCACTAACTGGAGAAATACCATTCTTATGTGTGTGATCAAAGATAAGAGCATTTTAAAAGCCTTTTAATACTAAATACTCTGCTCTTTAAATTCTTTTAAATGTATTTCAAGAGCAAGGCATTTAAACTAGACCTGCAAGGCTTGGAAAGGCTTGTATTTTAAAACTGCCTTTTGCCTACTTACAAGCTGTTGCTCAAGGACCTATATCTGAGTCTTCATGCATAGAATGGAGGGGTGCTTTGTATGCCCAAAGAAGCCTGTCTTTTGGAAAATAGGACACATATGTGTTTGTTTTCATCTCCTTCAAACTGCTATTTCTGTCTTTCTCAGATTAAGACTGTCCGTTGTCTAAATCATTCTCACAACTGTAACATTAATTCAATGCTCCACAAAGTTAAACCAGCTTGGTACATCTTTGTGCATCCACTTTCATGTACACATATGCATATGTACACACAGACACACACCAAGCAAAGATAATGTGAATCATTTCAGCCTGTTCCTGTCCTGCATATCAACATTAGACTCCATTTTTTAAAAGCCAAAATATGTTGACCAGTTGCTCATCATGATCCATTGTCCTTCCTCAATAATTGGACCATATCATTGTAGGAAAAGAATTCGCTGCTTGCAACTCTGCTGCCATACAGCTTCTATGTCTCTTGGGCATTGGATCCGTACCAGTTTTTAGTCTAAATCTTAAAAGAACTACCCCTAAAATACAAAAATATACCCATGTTAGTCTGGAAAATAAGTACGCAAAAGGATCTTGCAACCCCTTTGAGACTAACTGAAAGACAGAGGTTGGTAGCATGAGCTTTCGCAGACTTGAGCCTACTTCCTCAGATGAAGTAGGCTTACAGTCTAGGAAAGCTCATGCTACCAATTTCTTTCTGTCAGTTAGTCTCAAATGTGCTACAAGATCCCTTTGCATACTGATATCCCCAAAATAGTTTCAGCACTTTGGATATCTCCTGTAATATTTGGACTAAATGCCAAAGCAGATTACTCATTCCCACTGACCTGGGAACCACTAGTTGCCACTGCTTTGCATTACAGGATAGGATGACTCACAACTGTAGCAAATAGGTTTCAGAGTCCTTGTTAGCATCATGGCTAAACGTTAACAGCTGTCCAGTGGTACAAAAGAGGTTGTGTTAGTGAGTTTGTTAGATACGTCGTACATTTGCTTTGCAGTTTGAGCTGGGAAAACATATAAAGTCTGGGAACCCACAGCAGGAAGGGGACTAACTAAGAGCCCTGGTGGCACAGTGGTTAAATGCCTGTACTGCAGCCACTCACTCAAAACCATAAGGTGGCAAGTTCAAGACCAGCAAAAGGGCTCCAGCTCGACTCAGGCTTGCATCCTTCCGAGGTCGCTAAAATGAGTACCCAGATTGTTGGGGGCAAGTAGCTTAAAGTTGTAAACCGCTTAGACACTGTTTAGGTGGTATGAAGCGGTATATAAATGAAGTTGTTTGTTTGTTTTGTTAACTTTTCTGCTGCTAACCTGCTTTCATAGTTCTCATAGCTGGGAGTGGGGAGATAGGTCAGGATTGTGAGCTTTGATCTTCTTTGTTTGCTTCTGCACTATATAACCCTTGGGAGCTCATCTTCCATTTTCCTCATTATAAAAGAGATTGACTTCCAACCCAGATGCTATATATGTCCAGCAATAGATTGTCAGCCAACAGTAATGTGTGTCCGTGTTTGGCACTGAAATGTCTCTTGGGAAAGCCTGGAACTACACCCAGTTCTGGATCAAGACACACATGTAACTTCACATGTTGTCATGACGCATCCTGCATCCACTGGAAGTAGGACATAGCAGCAAAGGGATCCAGCTCCTACTCAAAATTCTCCAAAAATAAGACAACAAATTATAGTAATGGTTTGTGAAATCTGTTTGGACTAATATATCTGAAAGGCACTAGATCCTGTCTGATCTTGAAAGTCTGCTTAGTACTTGGATGGGACACCAACAAAGAAGACTATATTTCAGAGGAAGGAACTGGCAAAACCACCTCTGTGTATTCTTTGCCTAAGAAAACCCTATGGAATTAATGGTGTTGCCATAAGTCGACAGGAGACTTGAAGGCATGTAAACATACACACACATATACACATTTGATTTGCATAATTTAGTCACAGAAAGCCAGCATGGTATAGTGCTTTGAGTGCTGGATGAGAACTTTGAAGAGCAGGGTTCAAATCCTGCTGGATGGCCTTGGACAAATCACAGCCTCAGAGGATGGCAATGGCAAACCCTCTCTGAAGAAACTTGCCAAGAAAACCCTGTGATAGGTTCACCTTAGAATCACCATAGGTCAAAATGACTAGAAGGCACACAATAACAACAACATCTTAGTCAGAAGACAATCTAAATGTTAAAGTTATTTCTAAAAAAAGCCCCAAAACAACCAACCCCAGTTTGAATGATGGTTAAAACATCCAGATTTCTTCAAGAGTACAGATTAGACCCTGAATCTTTATTTAGCTTCTCTTCAGCATTTGCTGTCAAGAAAATATTCACATTGACAGCATGCAAATGGCTTCTGTACTGAGGTTGAGTCATCACATACTGTCATTTAGAACAGATGATTTATATAACAATCATGAATGGCAGGCTAACAATAGCAGTGAACCAAACCAAGGACTGGTTCTGGGGATATAATTGCCAAGTATGAAAAAAGTATGATTTGTAAACAAGTATGAGCTCAGTAGAAATGATGCTTGTAGGACTCTTTCTCTATAGAACAGAGCACCCAACACCAACAAAGGGTGTAGGAACCAATGTCTACCTTGGCTTCTCTCTTCTTCCCCTGCTCTGTATCTGAACCCTGTTGTCTGACTAATGGCACAAATGATGTACTAAGTAGCCAGCATGGTGTAGTGGTTTGAGTGCTAGACTGTGACTCTGGAAATCAGGGTTCCAGACCCTACTCAGTCATGGAAATCCACTGGGCTGAAGGAACACAACTACAAGGACGTAAACTGTAGTGAACTATGTGTGCATTCTAGTTGCCGGATATTGGTTCTCACCCTTGTACTTTATCACCATCTGCATACAGAAACCTGTTTCCTCAAAAGACAGATTAACTAGATTGAGTACATTAGGCTCAAACTTTATTGTGGTTTGCCTTCAACTCATTTCCAACATATAGCAGCACTAAAGTAAATCTATGGGGTTTTCTTAGCAAAATATGTTCAGATGAAGTTTCCCTTTGCCTTCTTCTGAGGCTGAGAGTGATTTGGTCATTGGTTTGGTCATGGGTTTCCATGACCAAGGGGATTCAATCTCTTGGCTCCCAGAGTTCTAATCCAGCACTCAGACCACCACAACACGCTGGCTCCCAGGCCAAAACTATACCTTGATATAACAGATAGTTACCACCAATCTACATGTTGTCCTTGTATGTCTTTCTGCAACATCAGTTGTTAGTAAAACCAGGCAAATGAAAGGATTTCACCATGCTCAGTAGTCTTCCATCTCTTTTCTCTGCACTAGCTATCATTTATAAGGACAAGAGAAAACAAAGACCACAACGATATGTCATCCTGCACCTTTATTTTAGCTAAACTTTATTGAAAAGAGAAATATCAGACAGGCAAAATTTGGAAATTTATAATTTTTTTTGAAAAACAAATCCCATAATTCCTCAGATGGCATACTGGGGGATCCTGGGATTTGTAGTTTAAAATTAATGTTTCCAGGCTGTGGACCCAGAGCAAACATATGTTTAACTTTTCCAAGTGCTGGTTAAGAGATTATTTTAAAGAGGAGATAATATGGTAAAGCAGAAAGTCAGAAGTAGTACAACCTGGGTACAGTTTATCACCTTGATGTGAGGTTTTTCACACCGTACGAGTATAGCATAGTAATTCCAGTTAGAGTAAGAACATCCTATATGATGCTAGGTTCTGTAGTCTGATGAGGCTCTAGAGTCCTATGGCTGAGAATTTTAAATTCCCCCCTTTACACTACAAAACTTAGGATTCCATAGGCTGTAGCCATGATAGTTAAAATGGGATCATATTGCTATAATTTTATAGTGTGAAAGGGCCCATGAAGTAAGTGACTCAAGCCCTGACCAGACATAAAGCCAAGAGAAACAATAAGTTTCAGGCAGCAGCAGGACAGCTAGGTAGGGAGAAAGGCAGGATCTAATACCAAAATGGTTCATAGTGTTTTTTTTAAGTGTTGGCTCTTATAGAAGAGAGAACCATCATTTGGGCTCCACCTCAAGGAGCAATATTAGGCAAGCACTACAGAAAATGAAGAGGCCATTCCTTTCTACAAACAGGATGTCGCTCCTTTCCAGTTGTACAGTGGGATCATTGTGCTATGCTACAAGCTTCAAACTGACATCCACATTCCTCAGGTACAATGGGACAAAGGAACTGAAGCTGACCTTTTCTTCCTTTTCTTTAAGACTCCTCCAGGTGCAGAGGTGAGTGTGTGTGAATAGCCTTCTTCTTCCCTGATATGATAGCTCTGGTTATAGCTACTGAGGAAGCAAAAAATTATTGCATTCTGCTGATCCAGCCGTCTTCCAGAGATAACTGTGCTGATTAAGAACAGGAATTGTTTTTCAAATTCAGATTGCGTCTCCTCGTCAGACCCCATTATGTTACAAGGAAACCATTGTTGAACAAACTGCAGAAGAAACAAAATGTTAGCAATCATAAGACAAAAAAAAATCTGATTGTTTTTTCTCAGAAACCCTGATTCTGTCATGATGTGTGTACTCACTGCTAATGCTTATTCACATATAGGGGTATCACTTGAGGACAGTTATTGAATGCATGTCCAGACAAACTAGAATCAGGATTGTGTTTACTACATGTGCACATGGCAGTTTAAATCTGCATGACTATTTGCCTCCAGTTCTTTGTTTGACCAGCCCTCCGCCTGCAACCTTTTTTGGTGGCTGGTAGAATTTAGTGCTCCATCACCATCAAACTGGACCTCAACCAATAGCTACAATAATTTTCTTCTGCTATATGGGACAGGGAGCAAACTGGGTTTACCTAGCTGCAAAATATTCAAAACATTACAGCAACCAGCCCCTAGAGCAATAGTCTCATTTTACCTATAGGTTGACTACACTTGTATAGGCAACTCTGACCGGAATATTCTTGGATTGCACTGTTGTCTCACCAGAGGATTGATGGATTACCAGAGATTCCACTATATGTATTGTTTTTCCCCAATGTTGCACAAAGAGATACTCAGTATCTCCTCATGCAATAGTTTTTATTTCACAAAGTTGCTAGACATTCCTCAAATGGTCAGTGATTGACTGGAGGTGATCTCTCATGCCACTGCTCTCATTGATCTCCAATGGCTGGCAGAATTTAGTGCTCCATCACCATCAAACTGGACTTCAACCAATAGCTACAATCCACTGCAAATTTACATGGAAGAAAGTCCCATCCAATTTGTTGAGGCTTACATATATAAAGTGAGTTGCGTGTGTTCTCCAAACAGACCATGTAATAAATATTATTGTACTAAATTGATTTGCTTGAAATGTGCAGACTTTATGGGAATTGTGCTGATCTCCAGGCATCAGCAGCTGGTATTACTGGGCTTTCCCTGGTGCTTCAGCACATGCATGAACATCAGGTTCTGGTAGCCACTCACCATTTGAAGCATCACTCTGGAACATTGTGGGAAACTGAAATGGTGACCATACAGTTTGAATTTCCCAGTGTCTTTGAGTCACTGCCGGACTTGAGTCACTTTGCTGGAGATATTATAATTATTAAAATGGTGGGTGATTCACATCTACCCATGAAGTTGGCAGTGCTGCTGCATCCAACAGTAGGTAGCATCCTTTAAGGCAGGATGGATAGGGGTCCACTCACATTGGCACTGGATCTGTCTAAGCCTTTTTGGTAGCCCATACAGAGTCATGGAAAACTCTTAGAAAATAATACGCTAATGTGCCAACTGTGCTCATTCTGGGAGACGCCTGATATGACCACAGTGTCACATGTCTTAATAATAATAATAATAATAATTATTATTATTATTATTATTATTATTATTATTTCTTACCCGCCCCTCTGTAAAACAATCGAGGCGGGGTACAACAAGGTTAAAAACAGATTACAGATTAAAATAATTCAAGAATTCCATCCCAACCTCCCCCCCTTAAAATAGGATTAAATTAGTTAAGTTTAAAATTAAATTACTAACAATAAAAGTACCATACAACATAGTACACAAAACCGCAATGCTGGCCACAGCATGGGTAGCAATAAAATACAGAGGGGGGGGGGATAAGGAGTTGGGAATTGGCTGAAAGATTTTAGGAGCCAGGTAGATTACACAGTTTCAGGGAAGGCCTGCTGGAAGAGATGCGTCTTTAAGGCTGTTTTAAAACAGTCTAGTGATGTGATGAGACGCATCTCATCCGGCAGGCCATTCCATAGCCGGGGAGCAGAAGCAGAAAAGGCCCTCTGGGAGGTCTGCGCTAACCTAGTCTTCATGGGCTGCAACAGATTTCTCCCAGAGGACCGAAGCGTGCGGGGGGGTTCATATGGGGAGAGGCGGTCCCTGAGATAAGATGGACCCAAGCCATGTAGGGCTTTAAAGGTTAAAACCAACACCTTGTACTGCGCCCGGAAACTAATCGGCAGCCAGTGGAGAGCTTTAAGCACAGGTGTAATGTGCTCTCTCCTAGGTGTACCGCTAACAAGCCTGGCTGCCATATTTTGAACTAGTTGGAGTTTCCGGGTTAGGCACAAGGGTAGCCCCATGTAGAGCGCGTTACAGAAATCCAAGCGTGAGGTTACCAAAGCGTGTACCACTGTTTCCAGGTCCCTCTGATCCAGGTAGGGGCGCAGCTGGCATATCAGCCGAAGCTGATAACAGGCACTCCTAACTACTGCATTCAACTGACTAGTCATGTGAAGCGACGAGTCAAGGAGCACCCCCAGACTGCGAACAGGGTCCTTCGAGGAGAGTGTGACTCCATCTAGGACCGGAAGATGTATTCCCAAACCTGGTTTCGGGCCTGTAACAGCTAGTACCTCCGTTTTGTCTGGATTGAGTTTCAGCCTGTTTTTCCTCATCCAATCCATTACTGCTGCAAGGCAGTCATTAAGAGGAGAGACGCCATCTGAAGTCCGAACCGACGATCTGGTCATGGAGAGGTATATCTGAGTGTCATCAGCGTACTGAAGACACTGAGCTCCATGCCTCCGAATGATCTCACCCAGCGGCTTCATGTAGACATTAAATAGCATCGGGGACAGAATGGCGCCCTGATGGACGCCGCAGTTAAGCTCAATCTTGGAGGAGCAACTGTCCCCGAGCCTCACCCTTTGAGATCTCCCAGAGAGAAAGGACTGGAGCCACCGGAGTGCGGTGCCCCCGATCCCCAACTCCCTCAGTCGACTCAAGAGGATGGAGTGATCTACAGTATCAAAAGCCGCCGAGAGATCCAAGAGCACCAGCAGGGTCACACTACCCCTGTCGATACTCAGGCGGAGGTCGTCGGTCAGAGCGACCATGGCAGTCTCCACTCCATGTCCTGTCCTGAAGCCGGTTTTATCCATTTGAATGTGCTTTACATAGGGCTGCCTTTAAGAAGTATTCAGAAAGTTCAAAGATCTGCAACCAGAGTATTGAGCAGTGATGAATACAAGAAGCAGACAGTCCGCTCATTAAAACATCTCCACTGGATACCAGTCTGTTTCTGAGCACCGGTCAATTACACGGATTGGTTTCAGTCTATCTGAAGGACTGTATTTTCCCATATAAGCCTGGCCAGGCCCTGAGAGCTTTGGGAGAGGCTCTTCTTTGTGTCCTGCCATCCTCACATTTGGTGGGGACACAAGAGGACCTTCTCGGTGGCTGTTTCATGACTCTGGAACTCTCTTCCTAGAGAGATGGCTGACTCTCCCCCTATTTTTTTGCCCTTGGCAAGCAAAGACCTTTTTATTCCAACAGGTTTTTTGGAACTGATTGCTTTTAAGAAAGCATTTTCCTTCTGTATTGTACTGTTTTTTATCTTTTTAATGGCTGTTTTAAATTGCTTTTAAGTTATAGTTTGAATTATATTTTAATGATAATCTTTGTATGTTTTTTACTTCTATTGTGTTGCCTTTAATTTTATAAATGTCTTCAATTCTAATTCAGGGGAAAGGATAGGAAATATGTGGTGTGTTTGTGTGTATGTGCGTGTGGTACTGACAACATATGTGCTGTATCTGTCACCAAAGAATTTAAATAAGTTTGTAAAATGTCATAAAAAACCTTTGAAGCCAAGATTTCAGCATAAAGAGCTGTACATATTACAATAATTCTCTGTTTGACCTTTAATGTAAAAGTAGGAGATTTAGTTGAGAAAAGCAGGTTAAAATAACAACCTCCATTGAATTAAAAATGACCTATTTTTAGCGATGCACTGAATTTTCATGAGATTTGACACTTACTGTGAAAGCAGACATTTTAGGGGGAGAGAGAGGCATGAAAAATGTTTTCAGAAACCCACTCCTTCCTTCCATTCTTCTACTTAGTTTTTAATACCTACTTCCAGTCTGTTTCCCAGATCTCCTACTGTTTTTGCATGGTTATGGTTATGATCAATTCGAAAGAGCTTCTTCACAATTGAGGGTCACATAATAAACATCATGGTGTCATGGCACTATGAAGACCATCAGATTTGTACAGGATGACCAACTCAATGCCCTCACTGTGAATGGGCTTTGTGTGCCCCCCTGTTATTTCACACTATGAAATTGTGGTGCTATATTGGACTTTAACCGCCATGGTGACATCCTGTGGAATCCTGGGGTTTGTAGTTTGGTGAGGCACTAAAATGTTCTGATTAAGAATTCTCAATACTTCTCCCTACACTCAGTGGCATCCGTAGGGTTGGTGTCACCCAGTATGGTAATTCATAGTGTTACACACACACACCCCTTGACCTCCTCCTGTTTCACACCATACAGAATACTTAGTAATGCTTTTTTACACTAATGTTACCAATAAATCACAATTCCCATATAGCACTGAGCATAATGCTCATAGTTGTGACATAAAAATTAAAACTATGCCTTCAAATTACAATATCGTATGCACAACCTAAATGTATTTACATATGCATAGTGAAGATTTGGTTAAAATGTGATGTTTCTAAAGAAATTTTTAAAAGAATAAAAAAATTAAATTTCAAAAAAAATTAAATTTTTTAAAATGTAAAATTTTGAAATTTGAATTTTTAAAAATTCTAAGGCCTCTCCTTTCTCCTCCCACTGAGCTTCACCCCATTAGCACCATCTTTTAAAGCATTTAAAAGGGAAACAGATGAGTGCCACAGCCCATTTCTGCCAAAAAGATAGGTGTTTGGGGTGCAGTGATGTCACCCCCCTTTAGGGTGTCACCTGGTGCAGTTCGCATCCTCCACATCCCCTAGTGATGCCACGGCCTTCACTTCTGATCCCAGGATTACATAGGAACATGACAGCTGAAATGGAACCATAGTGCTATTCTTGTATAAGGTGAAAGAGACCTCAGAGAGAGTATGTGCCAAATAACATGTGTGCCAAATCACAGGGACACGGATCTACACTGTGCTTGCAGCCTCATTGCCCACTGGCATTATGTGACAAGACTTTCATCCTGATGCTCTACTTACGTGTGGTTATGCACATGCCTATTTGGACCAGGAAGCAAATTCACATTGGGATGTGTAGGCATGTGCACACTTTCATACGTTCTTCCCCAACTGCTCAAGTGAACAGCATGGCTTGATGGTATAAAGCACCTTTGATCCAACTTCCTTTCAGACTCCAGACCTTTTGTGGGCAAAGGGAATGGAGGTTCCTGAACAAAAGGTTATATGTTGGTGGGACAGAATTTTCTCAAAGGCTTTTCTGACTCAGTATTTCTTGTATCCGCCTGCCACATTATCGTGTTCATGTCATACTCCAAAGTCTCCAGATATTTTCTCAAAACAATCTGAGTGCATTACATTACTGAGTCATCTGCCATTACATTGGAGTGGGATGAAAGTTTCCTAAGTGTTTTGCTTGCTTGCTTGTTTTTTCTTCTTGTTGTTGTTGCCGTTGTTGTTTTGCAGTGCTTCATAAGTAACTACCACTTCCAGTCATAATTTTCAATTTATGTTTTTAAAATGCCAGCACATTGCCTAAAGCATGCATCTTTGTAATGCCCAAATGATTTCACATGAACACAGTATGTGTGATTGACAAAACTGCAATGCCCATTACTGGGGGGCCAAGAAATTAACTCTGCAAGATAACATACATTTTAGAGAGAATAATGTCTAATGTCTTTGTAATAATGTCTTTGTAATGTCTAATAGGACTGCCGTTTCAGGACTATCCCAAACACAGCCACAAAGGGGGTGCTGTGCAAACGAAAAATTCCTCGTCTAACAAATGAGGAAAATATACATCCATGCACAAACACCTTTCTTTTTAATTTTTTATTATTATTGATAGTTAAAATAAAAATTATCGCACACAATACATTCATCAATAATAAAAAGATCCACAATACATGTTATACATTGTAGTTGTTCTTTTTCTTAATTTCTTATATTAAGAAAATGCATTAAATCTAATCATATTCTATATCAGCGTTATAGTTATCATAACCAATAAGCATCAATCATCACTCATCCAGTCTATTTCCATTTTTCCTGACTTCCCTTTCTTCTCTTCTACTCCTACTACTTTCCTCACCCTTTCTCTTAACACTTTCAGTTAATTTCTCTTCCAGAGTCCTTTCTTTGCTTCATTCCTTTCCTTCTATTCCTCCTCCTCCTCTGTCTTTTCTTACATCTCTTTCTTCTCATCCTACCTCTTTCTCCTACTTTCTCATACCGGTTTCACATTCTCTCTTATTTCTGATTCACATACTCTAACCTTCTTATACTTCCTTCTACTCTCATTCTACCTTCCTTCCCATCAGTTTCAAGGCAATGTTCTTGCTCTGAGAGCCTTCCTGCTCCCCTTGAACATTTGAAAAGAGGATCCAGGCCCTAGGAACCCTAATGTCATTAAATTTGGCCATTGAAAAGTGGGAGAAAGGGCATCCGAAAGAAATAGTTTTATAATGTGTAACATTATATAAATGTTAAATATCATTTATGCCTTAAAAATGGTATCTGAAACCCATGACCAACATCAGAGGCTGGCAAATCAAGATTGGGCAGTTGGCTGGGTCCATCATAGGTTGCCATATTTGGTTCCATTCATCACAGGACCTTGTTGCGTCATACTGGCTGTCACCTGGCTGGGACCTACTCCATATGAGGCATAGTCATTTAGTAAATGGTGTCTTCTCCATATTTTTCTGAGTAAAATCTTTTCGCTTTATACTCCCACAACTTTCTTATGTCTTTCTGAACTCCCAGCTGCAGGTGCCCATCCAGCCATCACTGCTGCTGCTCCATTTCTCTTGCACTGCAGTGGAAGCACCATTGTGCTCTATCACTTACAGCAAATGGGGCTGCATCTGCATTGCAGAAATAATGCAATTTGACACCACATTAACTGTCATGGCTCAATGCTATGGAATTCTGGGAAATGTAGTTTTGTGAGACATCTAGCCTTCTCTGTCAGAGAGCTCTGATGCCACAACAAACAACTACTCCTGGAATCCCATAGGATTGAGCCATTACAGTTAAAGAGGTTTCAAACTGGATTATTTCAGCAGTGCAGATCCAGCCTAGGAGAGATGAAGCAGAAGCTGACTCACTCCATAATATGAGGATGTTTTCCCATGGTGTCTGCTATGCTGAGACGTAACTTTCCATCCCCTTTTTTATTCTTAGAGTAGCTGTGTGGCAAGGTCACATTCAAACATATTTCACCTTCCCAGCTACTGAGACATGGTGGCTACTAAAAATGCCTTTAGATAGGTTAGTGACCAGCACACTCAAGGAGTAAGTCTTAAACTTAATCCCCTATGCACTGGTTCAGGGTAGTGTTATTACACCACTCTTAACATACCTGGGATGTGTGATTCTGGCAGCATTGACCCAAATTTCTTTTGCTGTGTGCATGGGGTAAAAGACAAGATGGCACCCACTCACCCCATTCCACATACAGAAGCAAACTGGACCGACAGTTCACTCTTACTTTGACATTAGCAATAGGACAAGGTCATTCATCTCCTAAAATGGATCAGGGAATTGGATCACATACTTCCCCCCCAAGCTCTTTATGCACACTCAAATATTCCAACTTTCCTATGGCCTCTTCCCCTTCACTTTTTCAAGTTTAAAAAATTCCTGGACAAAGCACAAGAAAAGACCACCCCTGTTCCTGCGGGTCTCCAAGATCAGCAGAAGCAAAACCTCTCAACCCCTCACCCATCCACCAAAAATGTTGCCAAATTCCCAAGAGTCACTACCAGAAGTCACTTCTGGATACAGTTTACATCTGATTTCTGCTAAAAATATTGCAGTATAACCTAAGACAAGTAGGCAACCATTCTTCCTCTGCTAAGTCCCATCACGGTTGCTCATCTTTATCCTAGAAGAAGTGGGACATTTTAGGTATACAGGACAAACCATGTGGCGCTAGCTCAAACAACTCTGTCTTCCAACAGTGTGGAGAATGATCCACTGACTCAAAGGGCTTAGTTACTACTAATGCTGCCCCCCAGGATCTGCCCCCTAAACTAGTAATATCATTTGGTCTAATGGTAGGGCTGGCCCTGGGTGCTAGCTGGTTAATACTGCAGATAGACACAACTGGAACAGTGCATGTGGGAAAGGAAAAAGGATCAGACATTTTTGCATCAGGAGAAATTGTCAGCTCAAACAACATTTCTTTTCCGCACTCAATGTGCTTGCGATCCCAGAGGAAACACTTCTGTGTGCAGCCTGGTCTTCGTCTTGGGTTTGGGCGCCCACATATTTTATTTTTCCCCTGTCAAAACCATGCAAGGAGATGAGATGCTCCGTTTTTAATTCTTTCAAAAGTAGGCCATTTAGGCTTCAGCCCTTGGTGGCTTTCAAAATAACTTTCATTCCTCACACTGTTATTTTTTGGGGGTTGGGAATAGAAAGCACTTCTTGTGACACATATGGAACTGTAAATCTGCCTTATTTACATAATTTATGCCATATGCAGCATTTATAGTTTTTTGGTCAGGGTTTTGACTATATTTTTATATTATTATTAATCTTTCAGCTAGGAGAACACACCAGCTTGCTTAGTCTCTATGGACCATTATTACCTCCGCCCATTGACTGTGTGGGATCATTTCAGAAACCAGAAAAACAAACCAAAATTAACATATCTCTCCGTAAGCAGATCTGGCAGCATGGATCTTCACCAGAAACATAATTGGAAGCAGCGGGATCCTGCTCTAGCACAATTTGGGGCTGTCAGCACCTATTGGGAGTCCAGGGCCAGGTGTCAGAACACAGAAAATAAACCTCTTACTGATGCTCACATGAAAAAGAGGAAGCTGGAAGCGGTTAAGGTGGAGTTGGGCAAAAACAATAATAATGAGCTTTCACATTTCTTTTCATCTTTCAGTGCTTTTTAAGAGCATTTTTAAAATTGCTTTTTAAAAGCCACTGGTTCCTAATTTTGGTTTTCATTTTAAAAAGTAATTCATTGCCATAACTTTTTGCTCCAACGTAATTCAGGTATTTTTTCTCTCTCTCTTTGATGGCTTATAACCTTCTAGTAAGTATATCCATAGCCTAAGTTTGCATACTATGCATTTTGGCCAAAATCTTGTTTAGTTTTTGTGTAGTGTTAACATCTGCTACAGCAGTTCTGTTGTATTGTTGCAGATTAAGTCATGCAATGGGACCCACAAACTAGCAATTCCTCATGGAAGGGTAGCATCCCAAACACAAGCATGATCCCAAAGACACAACTGATTGTGCAGTCTTCTACAAGTCGGAGGAATTGCTTGTGCCATTGTTTTTTGGGATGCTGTGGAGTGTCCTTCCTTAGAGGTCTTTAAGCAGAGGCTGGATGGCCATCTGTGGGGGATGCTTTGATTTGGAGTTCCTGCATGGCAGGGGGTTGGACTGGATGGCCCTTGTGGTCTCTTCCAACTCTATGATTCTATGATTCTACTTTTCCATGAGGATGCAGAAACTGCAACTGTTAGTGTAATAGGAATTTTGCCAATATCCTGAAGACAGCATCTGATCTTGGAAGATGAACAGAGTCAGGCCTCATAAGTACTTGTACAGAGACTGCTAAGCAATACCAGATGCCATAGGCTCCTCCCAGAGCTGCCACATTATCAAAAGTCAATGTCAGTGTCCCCTCCTCTCCCCCATCCCCCCTCTCCCACACACTATTCCCAAGCAGTCTGATTACCTTTTTTAAAATTTTCTTCTCTCTTTTTTTAAAAAAATCAGACCACAATAGCAGAGTTCCAGAGTTGTGTGAAACAGTAAAAATAAGTAAAAAATAAAAATGCAATTAAAAACCCTGGAAGGTATGTTGGGTAGGGCATAGGGTAGAGAAGCACAGTTAAGGGGGAGTCAGGAAGCAAGCATGATGGCAGCAGTCATGCAATTGAGAAGATGTGCAGTGATGTGATTCTACAAACAGGTATACTTCCATTTACATTGGCAAGCATGACTCTGTGGTGAAAACAGGACTCACATGGTTAAGCAGTAAGATTTAGCTTCCAGTACCACTGGCTGCAGTATGTGAAATACAGAGCAGGTATCATACATTCTTTGCCTCAGGTAGCAAATATTTTTGTTTGGTCATAGACCCAGGCAGTTTCCATCATAGGCTATTTCAGTTCTAAGTTAAGCCGCATACCTGAGTTAAGCCATTTCAGGTCTGAGTTAAGCCACACGAAAACATGACTGAGAGATGTGACTATGCTGTATAGCCCTTCTCTTGATGTTACACACGTTGTTCCACAAGGCATTCACACAGTGAACACCACTCCACATCAGTTGAGTGGATACCCACATGTATATAACTATATGTGGACAGCAGGGGTTGCCAGTAGATGTGTTATGGCCATTCCCCCCCAAATTGCTTCCAGATCAACAGGAGCCATCCATGTGCCAGCAGAAATTTGGTCCCAAGAGAGGACCTGTGCAGTCCAGAGCAGCTTTGGGAGAAGTAACCATAGAATTGAATGTGGCCTCTTCCTGAATGGAAACCTTCACTCTCTGGGTTATGGGTCATCTGCATGACCTATGTGTGTGCAGATTCTTCTAGATGTTACTGAGAAATGGAGACACATATGTGTCACTTGAGAAAAACAACATCAGAAATGGCAGACAATTTCTATGGCGCACAGCATCCCTTTATTTCTCAACGTGCTAATGAATAGTCACTGTGATACTCTGAATCAGTCAGACACACTTTCAAAAGACAACTTTTCATGTAACATAATACTTATTGCTCTTGAAACAAACAGCAACTGTTTTATGTGTTGCATACATATCATGCTTTTCTTTATACATACTTCTTTCTATATTGTTTTTTAAAAAGTGGATTATTATTTTTTTAGAAAAAAAGACCTTAGTACAGTTTCAGGAAGTGGGGGAAAAATCCTGTATGCAACACGATGCGGGCAGCTAGCTAGACTAGCCCCACTCCCGTGTTCAGATTAAGAACTTTATCACACCCAGTTTTTTTCTCACCACAATTGTGTTAGTGAAACAAACTGGAGCATATTGGTTTGAAAACATTCAGTATCATACCTCTACAATCGCACAAGTGTGCTCCTTTGGCATTCCATGGTCCCTTCCACACTAGCTGTGTAACCCTGCATTTCATGCCTTTCCATGTATGCGTGCCTTTGGCAAAGGTTGTTTTTACTCCATTTCCATCAGGGTTTTTGTTTTTATTTTTTCCTGTAATTATGCAACCACAGGAAAAATAACAATATTTTTAAAATGAACAGCATGGAGTTAAAACAACCTCACCCTCCTTGGGAATAGTGAGGCAAGAAAGGAGGAGAATCATGCCTGCTCATGCCGCGTGACTACTATCAATTGTTACTGTTGGAAGGGACCTATTGCACCAGGGGGACTAATGGCATAGGAGTGATATCAGGAGCCTATTGACAGGTTTTCCCCATCAATGAAAAGGTGTGCTTCATAAACAAAGGAAATGCAAAGCAGCAACTGACTAGGCATGGCTGTTGTGTGATAAGTATTGGCCAAATATGCTAATATCTTGCTTAAATTTCAGTTTACTACCTCGCATAATAAAGTCCTAAATAACACCTAAACCGCTTTGATCTAATTGGAAAGGCGGTATATAAATAAAATTTATTATTATTATTAAATAGGACTATTGATTTCCACTTCCTGCAGGAACCTTATACACTAATTACACCAGGAGCATGGATTCTATGGTGCAGCTAGTCTAGGACTGCACCAGTGTATTGGAGACAGGGAGGGAATGGGAATAACAGCAATAAAAGAAGACATAAGACAAATAAAATTTTGTGTTAGCACTTCAGCCAGTGTGGACAGGCCTGGGCATGTGGCAGCTGAGGGGAAGGCATTGAAGCTCTGCCTTTTCCCTTCATTTGCATGTTCGTGTGTGTGTGTGTGTGTGTGTGGATTCATGGTGTGATCAGGCATGCATATAGTTCCAGACTTTTATTTCCTTACTTTTAAACTTTATATATATTATCCTTTCTCTGCAATGGAATTATGCTTATTGTCATGCAAACGAATTTTGGATCAAGGCAATTTAAACACAGAAATTAAGCATTAGAATTGAGCAATCACAGAACCGCTGAGGCTGGCTGCATTAGTTTATGAATCACAGTCTTTAAATGCTCTTTAGAAGACATCCAAATTTGTCCCAGAAAATCTTTCAACCAGAATTACTCTCCCTTGTGTTTATTGCTACGTTTCCTTGTGTTTTTAAACAATCCAGACAAATAATGTTTTTAATATTTACTTTTTGCCTGTCAGCATGGCTTTTTAAAATATAATAACTGCCATTGTGGCTAGTTTCAGGGATATGTAATGCTTTCTTTTTTATTCAGAAGAGGTGTCAAATGGAGAATGCCCAAGAATAAATAATATATATCCTCTGTTGTGCATTTGTGTATGACAAACATGTACATACAAGGCAATGAATTCACTATTACTTCTTTCTTAGAAAGGAAGGGAGGGCTATACAAAAAGTAAGGGTTGATTATTTATTTAGTTAGGGACATGGGGAACCCGCTGCAGAAGAACCACTCTCAATTCAAGAAATACTTCTGGTTTTCACATTAGTCCCATTGTTTTATTGGTGGCAACTAATTTACCACATTTTAATACAACCTAGGTTACTAATTGTTTTAGATTTGCCACTTAATCCGGCTCATCACTGATTGTCCCGTGATTGGATAAAACGTGGTTCTGAAATATGTTGGACTGCAAATCCCATCAATCATAGTCAGCATAACCCATGGTGAAGAATGCTGGGAATATCAATCAAGCAGCATCTGGAGAGCCACACTTTGTTGCTGTGTGCCTTCAAATTATTTCCAAATTATGGCAGCCCTAGGATGAACCTGTCATGGTGGTTTCTCAACAAGATTTGTTCAGACCAGGTTTATCATTGCCTTCCTCTGAGGCTGAGAGACTGTGACTTGCCCACGGTCACCCAGTAGGCTTTCAGAGCCAAGCACAGACTTGAACCATGATCTCCCAGAGTCTTAGTGTTGAATTTATGACTGCTCTCTCATATTTTTGCCCGCACCTATTTTATATGCTGGTATTCCCCAGTATAGAAACATACTCTGTTCTTTCACCCAAAAGAGAATTACTCACAGTTTTTTGTGTGAGAAATGTAAGAATGTAATGGAAGAACTGTGTTTTCTTTGCCACATGCCCCAGAATACAAGATCAGTCTTTAGAATGACCTTAATGGGTTAGATAGCTGTGGCAAAACTAACAAAATGCATTTCTGGAGGGATGAATGTCAGGTGCTATATTTAGGGAGGAAAAATGAAATGTGCAAGTATAGGATGAGTGAAATTTATCTTGACAGCACTGCATGTTAAAAGGATCTAGGCTAGGGGGTCTTAATAGACTACAAGCTAAAAATGAGACCACACTCATTTTGTTTTGTGGATTTTCGATGTTATTGTAATGAGCCAACACTGTGATATCGCAAACTAAAAGCCAATGCAAGTCTAGGATGCATCAACAAGAGTATAGTGTCCAGATTAAGAGAAGATAACAATCTGTTCAGCTTTGGTCAGACTTCATCTTGAATACTGGGTCTATTTCTGTGCACCACAGTTCAGAAAGGATATTGACAAGGTGTAACATGGCCAGAGGAAGGTGATGAAGATGATCTAGGTTTGGGAAACCAAGCCTTATAAGGAATGGGAGGTGATTTCATTTCTAAATATCTGATGATATCATCATTTCATTTCTAAATATCTTAAGAGATGCCATACAGAAGATGGAGTGAGGTTTTTTTTTCTGCCATTTCAGAGAATAGGACTGAAGGACTGACACCATAAGAAAAAAGATTCCATCTAAACATTAGGAAGAATTTACTGACCATAAGATCTGTTTGGGAGTGGAATAGACTGCCTCAGAGGGACTCTCCTTCTTTCAGGAGCGCTTTAGTTTTGTTTTCCTGCATGGCAGGGGCTTTAACTAAATGGTCTTTGAAGTCCCTTATGGTTCTATGACACACAGGAGTTTATCATATGATGGAATTTGGGAGTATAATGCAATGGCAATCCGAATGCAATCATGGGGTTTCACGTTACTAAATATTAAAGTATCTCATGCAATTTTGGGCAATGGGGAATCATTCCAAACGCAATCATGAGGTTTCATGTAATTGCATATTAAAGTATCTCATGCAATTTCGGGCAATTTTCAAGAAATGGGAATGTCATTCTGAACATATTCCGAATGCAATTAGAATTGGCTCCATTTGAAATTGGGAGAAATTCCTCCCATTTGATAAACTCCACTGATAAGGCCAGGTCTAACAAAGAAGAAATGAGGCAACTGCCTCAGGTAGTGAATACCAGACACAGAAGAGGGAGTAGTAGCAGAGGCAAAGTACTGGAAGTGCTGACTTGGTCTAAATTAATCCAGAAACAGCAAATGTGTTAGACAATGGACTTGAGGCAAGGGTTGAAGTGTACTCAGCAGGTTGTCCCTAATGCATATTGGAGGAGACTTCTAAAGCTTTTGTAAAGCCTTTGTAAAGCTTTAGAAGGATCCTTCTGCCTCAGGCCCATTTCCTAACACATTTGCTGTTTCCCTCTGAGAATTTTTTATCCCTAGCTCTTTTCTCTTAAGGTTTGCTTCCAGACTTGAGACTTGGAGTAAAAGACTTGAATACATCACTGGACTAGAGTAATTCATCCGACATATAGAATGAAACACAATAGCCTGCTTTCTCTGTTGATGAAATCTGTTCTGTTGCATGCTCTTATAGTTTGGACCAGTCCTAAAGCGCAAGGGGAAAGATCATTTTTTGTACTAGAACTTCTAGATGCTTGCCAGCCAGCAGGAAGCATGTTCATACCCACTCCATTTTTCCAGCCTTTCCTTTTATTGACTTTCCAGCCCATTTCATGAGTTTAATACATGATTTGCATGCTCAATTTATCCATGACACAGAAGACAACAAATTTGCATGCATGGGTCTGTAAATCTGTTTTTATTCGTGGTGCAATAAAACCCAATTTGTGTCCTTTAAAAATATATTAGCTTTAAGAATAACTGAAGCATACTAATGCTATGAGACTGGGCTGTGCTTTGGTCTTGGGCTGAGCTGTACAGAGAACATTATAGATTGGAACGTAAAGGATAGTCCATTTGCAGAAAAGCTAGCTTTTCTAGGATAGCATGAGAGATCCAAAAATGGGCCAAATGTCAATTTGAAGTTATTAAAATTGCAAATATTTTTAGTGTTGCTTGTTGGGCCCAATCCCCCTTCAGTTACTTATGCTTAAATCTGGCATGATATGAAGCTAATTTGGAAAAGAGTGTGTCCAGCTTCATTCAACCTACACTTCCTTGTTTTTTTGTGTTACTGTGGAGCCACCCATGTGTTGTCCCGTTTCCACTAGAACCCAGAGACATGCAGATTTAAAACATGGGTTATTAGGATTCCAAGACGTTTATTTGTAATGTAAGGCAAGTACTGAACAGTCGGGTGTGTGCAGCTGTTTCTGTCTGAGCATACAGAAGCAGTTGCACTTGGGCAGAGAAGGAGCACAAAATAAACAGGCAAGGAAGGTGCCTTGCTAAAGCCATATCATTAGGAAACAGCAAACACTGAGGAAGATGAGGGCTTAAATCCTCACTCATTCATGAAGCTCCCTAAGTGAGTGTGGGCCAATTACGCAGTATCTCAGTCCATCTTGCTTTGCAGGGGTCTTGTGAGGATAAACGGGAAAGGAATATGTATGCCACCCTGACCGCCAACCTGGTGTAGTGGCTTGAAAGTTGGACTAGGACTCTGGAAAGCAGGGTTTGATTTCCCATTTAGCCATGACACTCACTGGGTGACCTTTGGCTGGAACGCTCTCAGCCTCAGGGGAAGTCAATGGCAAACCTCCTCTGAACAAATCTTGCCAAGAAAACCCTATGACAAGTTCACCTTAGGGCAGTGAAGGTGAACCTTTTAGAGACTGAGTGCCCAAACTCAAATGTGTTCCAGCACCGCATGTTACGCAGTGCCAGGGGGCAGGACTTTCAGGAGGGAACAGGATTTCTGGGGGCAGGACCCCCAGGGGCTGAAAGCCCAGGGCAAAAAGGAGGAACAGCCGCACACTTGTTCCTCCTTTTTCCTGCCCTCCCTGGGCCTTTAGCTGTCTCTGGAGAGGCAGCTAAAGGCATGGTAGGTTGGAGGAAGAGGAGGAACTGGTGTGCCTGTTCCTTTTCTTCCCCCCACCCTCCCATGTCTCTGTGTGCCCACAGAAATGGCTTCGCATGCCAGAGAGGGCACATGTGGCACTGGTTTACCACTGTGGCCTGAGGGTTTCTATAAGTCAGAAATGACTGGAAGGCCCACAAAAACAACAACAAATGCCATCTTGAGTAACTTCATAGGTGGTAGAATATAAATCAAATTAAGACCTCTGAGACTTCAGAGTGACATTCACTTCCTAGTTGAAATAATAAGAAAGTTGGAAATTTCATCCAGACATACAATTTAACATGATTTTCAAATTTCATTCTTGATTTGTTGCACTTAGCAGATGTGGACTAGTATCCTGTTAATGGTTTTCATTGATATAACCACTGTTTTGGCATTTCGCAAGGAAGTATCCAGTATCTCCTCTTACAATGTATTTTCCCCAGGTCTGCAAAAGCAGCAAGAGGCCTTCAACCAACCTGTCTCCAGCCACCATTAAATGGCCACAGAGATTTGTCCAGGTACCATCTGGCTGCTTTTGCCTGTGGGTTGGGGAGGGAGAAGCAGCCTCCCTACCTCCAAAGCACTGATGGAGGTACACTGGGGGAGATTTGCTCTCCATCCACTGGCCAAGAGGGTCTGGTCAAAATATTAAGTTTTGTTGCATAGCTGGATTGTGGACAATGGAGGCTGTAGTTCAACACACTTGAAGGGCATTAGGTTGGAGAAGGCTGGCTTGTGAGATTCCCATTTCAATTGTCCTTCATTTATTTCTGCTGTTCCTGCCAGTTTTATTATAGGCATCTGATAAATTCTGGGTTGCTGTGTCATGATACGACTGGATCTTGCCCCAAGCATGGAAAAGTTACTTTTTTGGTTTACAACTCCCAGAATTCCCAAAGCAGCATGTCAACCCTATAATTTCGGTTTTGACAGAATTGAAAGACTCTTCATTCTGTGCACAGTTCAGCTGTACTAAAATGCTTGTACAGTTACCTATTGGAGATTTAGATAGATAGATGATAGATAGATAGATAGATAGATAGATAGATAGATAGATACAGATATAGATACACATATATACATACATAAATATATACACATTCACATGATGAATATTTGTTATGCAAAATTCAGAGGATCTTCAGAGAGAGAGAGAGAGAATGACCACCTGCTGTTTTCTACTTAACTTGTGAGTTTTATGCATGAAAAATCTGATGTAATGCTGGAACATGTAGTTCAAGCTCTAGTTTGTCATATATCAAACTGGCTAATCCCTATTGTTTTTCTGCATTCCTTTCAGCCTGTTTATACCTCTCTAGCACTGTTGAAATCCTGTCTCTGCTACTCAGATTTTAACAGTGATTCCATTTATGTATGATTTATAAGCAGCTCAGAGCACAATACAGGGCACTTCCTTACTGTTAGCTTCAAAACAATCCTGTGAGGTGGGTTAGGATGAAAGATGGTGCCTGGCCCAGCTCACCAACTGACTTCAGCAGGTGTGATCAGTGTGTTTATATATGCAAGCCCAGTGTCTTACAAGATCCAATTTGGATCCTGTGTGCTGTGTTCAGCTATAATGTGGTGAGTTGTCTTGGTACGTGTTTCTGGTGGAAATCATCTGTTACCATCTGTTTTCTGCAGCATCTCCACGGGTTTCTATTGTTGATGTCTGGACACTGACAGTGCCACATGCATATACTCTATTGTACTTCCCTTTGGAAATTGTAGGTCAAACAGTTAACTGTCAGCTATAAATGAAATGTTCCTTGCAGACTTCAGTAATAGTTCTGGGCATGTGCTTTGTACCTCATGTAGTTTCACAGCAAACCATGAGAGTTTCCTCAAATGTTAGTAGGCAAATGTTAAAGAACATCTGTGTATGTGCATACAACAGCCATGTACATGTGCAAAATCTCATTTTACACTGCCTACTGCTGATCTGTACTTTGCTGTTGTTGTGTGCCTACAATTCATTTTTGACTTATGATGACCCTTAGGCAAACCTATTATTTTCTTGGCAAGCTTTATTCGAGGGAGGTTTGCCATTGCCTTCCCTGAGGCTGAGAGCATGCAACTTGTCCAGGGTCACTCAGTGGGTTTCATGGCCGAGCTGGGAACTGAACCCTGGTCTCCAAAGTCACAGTCCAAAACTCAAACCACACCACCACTCTGGATCTTTGTACTACAACCATGCATTACAAGGTGGGTAAATTCATATTTCAAACCACTGACAACACTGCTGTGCTCTGCTAAGTAACCAATTAGATGGTGTATTTGAATTCAGTTAGCCTTCAGACATTTTTAACCTGTTACAGAGCTCAGGGGAAAAAATTGTTTTTACAACAGTTTGTGGCATCTCCTAGCCAAAACAACAACAGCATTCCTTTCCACCAAATGGTGGAACATCAAACTTATACAGAGATACCTTTTTTGGCCAAGCAAAATGCATAATATACATGTTGCAAGCTTTCGAAGCTTCACTGGCTTCTTCATCAGGCAAGTTGTTACAAAACAGGAGAAAAAAACTGAAGATGTCCAAGGCACCAGTGAAACTTCAAAAGCTTGCAACATGTATATTGTGCAGCCTTGGACTAACATTTTCAATTTATCTCTCCCTCCCCCCCCCCCCCCCAATTATTTCTTTTCTCACTTTGTTGTTCCATGATGGGATGTTTTGAACTTTTTCAAATGAAGTTGTTAAATTACCTTAGGAGCATCAGTGTGAAACTAAAAACTAAACCAAAAATCTTGTAATAACTCAATGCTACATAAAAGGTGGACTTTCAGCATATAAGCCATGTTTACCACTAGGAGGAGATTCAAATATACATTTTCCTTTACACGTTGAGTCTCCCTTATTTGAGATGTTTGGGACCAGCAGTGTTTTGGATTTGGGGTGGTTTTTTCCCTAATTTTGCAATATTTGCATATGCATAATGATGTATCTTGGAGATGAGACCCAAGGCTTACCGTGAAATTCATTTATGTTTCATATTCGCCTTACAAACATAGACTGAAAGTAATTGTATAAATAATTTTTAAATATAATTTTGTGCATGAAACAAAGTTTGTGCACCTAGCCATCAGAAAGCAAAGGTGTCACTATCTCAACCCCCACCCGCCACCCAAGTGTGGACAATTTTGGACTTTGGAGTATTTTGGATTTTAAAATTCCTGATAAATGATACTCACCCTGCATTGCCCTGTGGAGTTTAATAATTTCTGTACTATATACCACTTCACCTTATTGCTTTTAATCTAGTTTACTGTTTAGAAAGAAAAACACTGCTGAATTGCCAATTCTTCCCCAGACCATGAATCAGTTTGTCTTATACCTGAGTGAGGAACTCATCATAAATATGTCTATACTTCTCCAAACAACCAAGTATCATAACCTTCAGCTTTCATTAGAGAATTCTGGCTTATATAAAATGGGAAGCACTTGGTTGTTTTTTAAATGTAGCAGCACACAATGTACTGTTTTATATGCTGTCATTTAAATTAGGCCATCCTTTAAGAATGAGGTTATAGTTGAATTCACATCTGGAATTTATAGCCATGGGCTTGGCATGAGCCCCACAGCCCACTCCTTAAATCCACCGATAAGACCCCATGGCTACAAAGTTCTTGAAATAAGTGACATGCTTTGCTGTTGTGCCATAGTTTCACTGAAATGCCAAATGTCTCACAGGGAGGGAATTTTTAATTTGTTTTTAAACCATCATGAGCCTGACATATGAAATATATTAAGAAAAGGAGAGGAAAGCTTTGGAGGCCATTTGTCTAAAATGTTTAAAACCTGTCCATACAAGATCATTATGACTAATCCTCCCAAAGACAATAATCTTTTGTTTTATTTTATTTATATTGTACAAATCAAAAGGACTTCGCTAATTTTGGGCAGGCATTCCCTGATCTATTGCAGTGTACCTGGAGTCAGGAACCAGACTTCATTTATTTAGCAGATACCTTTATAGCTAGGGTTGCCATTTCCAAGCCATTCAAAATCAGGCATCTAATTTACATACAACAACTTGTTATAATTATACATATTATTTATTTGCATTCCAATTATGCAGATTTAGCATATTATTAGTCGCAATTTTTTTAATCACCATCTTTTAGTCTTTGATCAGTTTTTAAAATAGTAATTGCTCTTCTCCGAGAACTACTATAATGTTTGTAGTGCTGGACATGGAACAGAGAGGATCAAGTTCAAATCTCTGATTGGTTATAGAATTTATCATAACACTTTGTGTCATCACTGCTGTAAGGGAAACTTATTCCCTTTTCTACTTGGGTTCAAGTATGAAGGCATCAGTGAAATGAAGAGAGAAGTTTATTCAGTGACATAGTGCCATCATTCTGAACAATCTGACCCTGAACCATACGTATGCCTTACCATTTATAGCAGTTTTGAAAAATCTGTCTAGCAACGGTTTATAATCCATATAGCAAATCGTGAGAGGATAATAGAAATTTATTAGCCAATTATGAAACAGCAGCATTAAATCATAATGGAAAATTATCAAGCAAGGATGAGGAAAAAACACATCATATGGAACCTTTACTTTACTTTTAATATTGTTATTGTTATCAGTAGATAAGACCAGCTAGTTAAAGATCATACTGGTCAAAACTTTCTGTAAAACTTAAACTGCTTTTCCTTGTGATTCCTAAGAGCTTAATAGCTCTATAGATTCTATTTTTTCCCCATAATTTAGAATATATATTTTTTTGAACATGGCTCCATATTATTTTGGCCTTATGGGTACTTTCTGGCTTTCTCCATTCACTATCTCTCAGCAAATTGACCTTAAAGACTTGTTTTGTGGGCTAAATAGTGGGACCAGGAAGTAACCATGTACATTTTGGTGTTTGAGAAGATGATGGTTGTAAAGTTAATAGTAATGATGTGAAACAGTGGTCCCCAAACTGTGCTCTGTAAGACATTTTGGACTTCAGCTCCCAGAACCCTCAGCCATGTTGGCCAATAGTCTGGGATTCTGGGAGCTGAAGTCCAAAAGCCCTTAAAGGGCACAGTTTTGGGGACCACGGATGTGAATGATGATGTTGATGTTGTTGATGATGACGACAGCATCATTTTGTTAGGCACAGGCACTTCTATTATAGACTCATCAATCACTATATTATTATTATTATTATTATTACTATTACAACTATTTTTTTTTTTTTTACCAGTGGCAAAAAGGACAGATCCATGAAAATACCACAGGAAGCTCCTGAGAGTAACACCATCTGATTTATCAGAAAATGCTGAGGAAACTAAGAATAAATGTGCAATTCATTCTCCTTTCCCTTGTACTTTGCCTCACCTTGTGCCTATTTCTCTTGATCCTTCACCTCCACCTACACATTTTGCCTTCAGTATTTTCTCCTTTCCTTATGCCTTCACAATGCTTCTTCCCTTACTTTGTGCTGCACCTTCTCTCGCTTCCTAGCTTTGCCTGACTTCACACTTCTTCCTGTCTACTTTCTAAAAAGCTTTAAACTAAGCTCAGGGGAGCAGGCAGGTGAAAGTTTAGTAATGTTCAGGTGAAGGTATTAGTGATGTTAGTGGAGGATGAATCCCTTCAAATCAATATTTGCACAATCAAGGGAAGAAACATATAAATTAATTTACAGATAGTATCCAAAACCAACGAAAAGTTTTCACCATAACTCTCAGAAACATTGGAGAGGCCGTCATTTAATCAGCAACTATTTTCATATCTGGTAGGATTGTGAGATAAGGGCTGGACAGACCGCCCCAAAAGGGTGGGTTGGAGACACCCATTTTTACTCCTGATGGAGGCTGCAGCAGCCAAACTGTACAGTCTCCGTCAGGAGTAAAAACAATCTGCTTTTTATTGCGTGCGCCGGGCACCATGACTGCGCCATTGGCACGCTGGTGTGATGCTGTGATGTGCAGACACTGCGCCGCACTTGTGTCATGATAGTGGCTCCCATGTGGACAGGAGGCCACCATTATGGCACCATTACGTACTAGGGTTCAGGAACGTGCGGATGCTGCACACTCAGGAACCCTAATTTTGTTGTGAGGCCGCTGCAAACAGACAGTCTATACTGGGCCAAAGTCTCTACGTTTTGGAAGAAGTCTTCCAGGAAACAGGTAACATTACTCAAAAGGTTCACCCTATTCCTAGCTTGACAGTGATCCAAATGCTAATTTATCCCACAAATATCTTATTACATTTTTATTGTGTTCACACATTCTGCATATCCCATGCTGTATTTTGTGATCCCCATATTTCATATCTCACATTTGGAAATAGCATTTTTTGAGAGAATCAATCACCTTTCAGTGTTCAGGTCAATGAACACTAGGTCAGGTTCCCAGAAGAAGAGGACTGTGACCTGAGGCATGTGCACAGCCAGGTAATGGGGTAATTAAATCTAGATGGGTGTATCAGTTGCTCCTTCACTTAGACAAAAGCTCTCTTGGCGGGTGTGTTCTCCCTTATTAATAACTTTTGTCATCCTGACCACACTCCGATGTTGCTTGTTGGCACCCATAATTTGAGTTTCATCTATGAAATGTTGAAGGGTATGAAAACAGAGGAATCACCTCTGAATCACCCAGTAATTAAAGTTGCAGCTACTTTCTTCCTTAGAACACTCTTGATATTGGAGACCTCTTTATTTGTGAGTGTAGACTAAAATCCATATTGTTTAATATTTATAAGCAAGTCAATGTAGTTGACTATCCCCAGAGATATGCACACCGACTTGGAAAGAACAAGAATATCAGAGAGAAATTATTTGATGCCAAGAGACCATGATACAGTATTTGGTTGTCAATCCAAAGAGCCACACGCTTTATTTTTCCCTCTGCTGCACCTACTGAATGCCTATGGGATTTTGCCATTATTTTTCTAAGCCACAGAAAACTCCCATGGCATATCAGAAATGGATTTTGAAACTTAATTTTGGGAAGCCATTCTTGCAGAAGAGGCTGCTCTTTAAGAAGTGGTGCAAATTCTTCTTTTACAATGCCTTGGCATCCTGGTCCTCAAATCAAAGAAGAATAAAAACAACATCACAGGACTAAATACAATACAGAAGCTAAATACAATAGTAACTGCCTTTTTTAGAATAAGTGTGGATAGTCAGTACGTTTGTAATTAGTAGAAGAGTGTCAGGCTAACTTCTTTCAGAATTCCTTTGAGAAATTCATGCAGAGCACTCTTCAAAATCTAATTTTAATTCTTTCTTCAAAGGCTTAAGAATTAGCAGTTTACTGAAACTGTTCCAAAGGTACTTGCCATAGTGGATATTTGCCAGCTAACAAGACAGCAAGCATGAAAAGCATGAAACCATAGTATGGTTTTCACAAGACTTTGAAAGCATTTTTTAATTAAATATCGTGCTTGTCTGATGAGCAACATAGCTATTTCCCTTTTCTAGGCAATGATGCAAGGCATTCTGAAGCTTTTTTTCCTCAGCAAGAATGCAACAAATATGTTCCCCAGTACCCAATTATATGCAAACTGGGTTTTTTTCAAGCAATCCAAGTGGTAAATCTAATCTTGAGGTAATAAAAGCATGGATAACTAATTTCAGGGTCTGGCAGAGAGATTCAATGCCGCTCTACCATTATGTCTACAACTGCTTAAAAATGTTCAAATTACAAATGGCAACTTCCATTTTCTCCAACTCCCTTTACTACTCAAATTGCATCAGTACTGAGTCATGTAAATATTCTGAACTGAAAACAAAGTGAGTAGAATCAAAGAGACTCAACAAAGAGAAAGCTATGCCAAGTATTCCATGTTATTTAAACCAACTTTTTGATTTTCATACTTCTCCTAGAGAAGAATTACCATCTTTAGAACAGATCATGGTTTGGATGACAACTAATGTCAAGAGATGAGAAGGCAAGCAAACAATGAATGAAAAGCAATATACAAATGATGTGATATACTTTGAATCCAACAGCCTTGAAATATATATAGACAACTGCATTGCATACATAGACATTTGTGTTCTGAGGTATATGGCTGAGGTAAAAAATTATGGGCTAGGACCTAAGACACTGCATAGACAATGTGGAAATATTATAAATAAGCAAATGTTCAAGGACATTGCTTTTAAACAGTTATGTGGAGCCCAGTGAATACAAATGAAGTGCACTAAGCAAAACAAGTGGAATTCTAAAACCTAAGCAAAGACTTTCAAGATTTTTAAATTAGTGATACCCAAAGTTGCATAAAAGCATTAATGGATAAACAAATAGATATACTGGGAATTCATTTGGAAGAAAGTATTTTTCAAGGACTAATATAGCATTTTAGCCATTTTGTTTTAAAATGGCCTGTCTTCTTCTTCGGATATGTTTATAGATTAGATTTTATATTCTTAAGAGTTGTATCCTAACAGATGTTCTCCTCTCATCTTCTGGAATCAGTTACATTGCAGGAGCTACAATTCCTTTTGAGGGAAGCTGCTTGGTTTGAATATGATTAGAAAAGTGGGGCTGTTGAAAATGTTAAGCTCAGGTCTTTTGTTGTTTGTCATCAAGCTAACTTTGACTTAATAATGATCCTGTGAATGATAGACCTCCAAGAACTCAGCTGTTCTGCTCAGGTCTTGCAGACTGGAGTGTCAGGGCTGTGCTGTCCTTGATCGAATCAAACTTCCTGTACTACAGTCTTCCTCTTTCTGCCTTTCACTTTACCAGTGTCTGTCTTCATCTGGATGTGGTGCTGGAGTTGAGTGCTGAAGATACTATAGGCAGCCAAAAAGACAAACAAATGGCTTTTTGAACAGATCAAACCTGAAATCTCCCTGGAAGACAAGATGATCAAGTTGAGTCTGTTGTACTTTGGCCACATCATGAGAAGGCATGCCTCATTAGAAAAGACAATAATAACAGGAAAGGTAGAGGGCATGAGAAAGAGAAGAAGACTGCACACTAGATGGATAGATTCAATTAGGGAGGTCACAGGTCTGAACTTGCAGGATCTAAGCAGAGTAGTGGAGGACAGGAGGTCTTAGAGATGTTTCATCCACAGGGTCGGGTTCGACTTAAGGTCAATTAATAACTCCAGTCTTCATCTAGAACAGAGATGTGTTCAGGGGTAGTCATGTTGGCCACATAGCAAAGCACAAGAACATTTAAAATTCACTAAACAGTGATACAGTGGGACCTTGTTATCCACTGGAGTTTGGTTCCAGGACCCTCTGTGGATAACAAAATCCGTGGATGCTCAAGTCCCATTAAATATAATGGTGCAACAAAATGGTGTCCCATATATAAAATGGAAAGTCAAAGTTTGCTATTTGGAATTTATACCTTTTGGGAATATTTTCAAACTGTGTATGCTCAAATCCGTGGATAAGGAGGGCCAACTGTACCTTTATTCAGACAAACAAGATGCACAAAACACATGATGCAAGCTTTTGAAGCTCCACTTGCTTCTTCATGAGGCAAAGGTGTTAAGAATTTTTACCCAAATTTCCAGGTTACCGAAGTGGAACCCACAAAATAATATATATTAGAGAAATTTTAATAGCTCAAATAAAAGTATATCTAGGGATTATGCTGATTCCAATCTTGAGAGATCCCATGATGGTTTGAGTGCGTTGAGCTTCTTCGAGGCTGGGCTATATGCTTCAACCTGGCACAGGTGGTTTCCTGGGATGGGGAGCCCCTGTTTGGCCTACCTGCCTGACATATCCTGTTTGATATTAAATTAATATCAGAATGACAGAGAGGTGACAGAGGGCTGGTTGTCCCTGGATTACCTCCAGAAATGAGGATTTGGAATAACACAGAGAATTTTAAAGTTTCCAAATTATACTGCTTAATATACTGCCTATCTGCAATTTTCCTTGTGTTCTCCAGATAGAAACACTTCCCACACAAATGACCTTGCTAACACCTGCTGCTCACAAGCTTTAGAAAAAGCATTTCTTTTTACAAAGTTTTAGGTAGATGTCAAGTTAACATCATGCCTTACATCAGCTACAACTACCATATTGAATTAGCTCCCACCTCATCTCCCACATTTTTGGCTTACATTCTGGAGCTGAAATCAATTGCTTTATGTTTCTGCTCAATTATACACACAACACAAATGGCCAAAATTAAGGTCTGGTTTCTGTCTAGGGGGGCCCGAACAGCCTAAAATCACCAGATCCTATCTAATCTTAGAAGCTAAACAGAGTTAGCCCTAGTTGGTACTTGGATGGGACACCACCAACAAACAAAAGGTGTGGCAGGATATATTTCAGAGAAAGGAGGTGGCAACACCACCTCTGAATATTCCTATGAAAACCCTATAAAATTTATTGTACATTACGATGAATTGACAGACATCTTGAAGGCGTACATGCATATATATTTTTCTCACTGAGAATATTTTTTTCAGCTACCTCCCTTTTCCCAGCAAGCACAGAGTGGCACATCAAGGCTGAGTACATATTCTGTGTAAAAATGTGCATTAGTAATGATTCACATGGAACCACCAAACAAACAAATGCTTCTTTGAAGAGTCACATGTAATAGGTACCAGCACCCACCAGAATGGTCAGGATCAAGTCTTTCATTTGTTATGCCACTAACACTAAGCACTACATACTCTTCATGAGCAACAGAGGGGCAGAACTCACTAGATGTAGATGCATACGAGATTGCCACTCTCAGTAGCAATCTGTTGTCTAATCTGCACTGCAGAAATAATACAATTTGACACCACTTTAACTTCAACACTATGGAATTTTGGGATGTCTAGTTTGCTATACCACCAGAGCTCTGACAGAGGCAGCTAAATAGCTCACACAATCACAGCACTCCATTGCATTGAGTCATGGCAGTTAAAGCTGTGTCAAGCTGCATTAAATTCTGCAGTGTAGATTAGACCCAAGTCACAAAATTATGAAGGTAGCTGAGGGCCTAGAGCCTTCACAAACTGGGCTTCCTTTCTGTATATACCAGCTCTCCTGTTGGGAGAGCTGCTCTTTGCATTATGTTAAAGCAAACCTGCTTCGGCCACGCACACCACAGTTGGAAACCTTGGGGCAGGTAAACGGTTTTCCCCAGGCGCATTTTTCTTTCAACAGTATGAAGAGTATAAGACTGCATGTGTGAAACACTATCTATCAATAGCATTCCCCATCACAGCCATTATGGGCCCTGGAGTATGTTGCAATTGCATTAATAATTCATCCTTGTCCAGTTAACATATAGGACAGTACCATATGGCATCACATATGCATGCTGGAGACAGAAGACAGAACTTCAAAGAGCTGCCACTTTCGCAAATGCATTGCCATATGTAGGCAAACCAAGCTAGGCAACCAGATTTGGGGTGAGGTATGATCAGCTTGTCAATAACTTCCAAGTTCTATTTCTGTTTTTCATCAGACAGAAGGTAGCAGAATCCGCTTATAATTCCAACATTTTTGATGTGTGGAGAAGGGACATTGGTCCAGTGTCTATTTCCAGTAGATAAAGGACCCCACATCCTGTAGCTTGGGTTATGCTCCTTCCATTCACTTGAGATTATATACACACAGTCAGTGAAAATGAATTTGGGGTCCAAATTATGAAAACTGGGATTGTCCATTCTTTCTTGTTCCTTGAAAGTTTCTGACTCAGAAACTGCCCCTCACCCAGGTATACTTATGACCTCCTGAATGGCAAGTTAGAATACAAAAAATGCACTAACCCCAGCACTGCTTACAGCTTTGCCAGTTTTTTAAAATCATACAAGGAAGGAAAAATTCTGCCTAACCAGGGTATAACCATTGGTCTGGCCACTACTGCATCATGCCCTTTCGCTGGGAGATGGGATTGTGTGCTTGAAACAATTCTCCCTTTGCCCCAATCTGCTGCTATGTCTCCCCATTCCTAAGGTGCAAATGGGACCAAAAACGTGTTCCCCCAAATAAATTCACCCCTATGGGTGCATATGGCCCACTTTTGTCATGCCTCTCCTAGATACTATGAAAGGCAAGACGGATATACATACTGCATGCAGGTATCTAACTGAAGACCAATTTTAGTCAATCACAAACTAGTTTTCTTTGTTCAAGATTTTTATTTCAATAAATGGAAACTGATATCAGAATGGTTGAATTCAAGGCTGCAACAGACTTTGGTACAGGTTGAGTCTCCCTTATCTGAAATGCTTGAGACCAGAAGTGTTTTGGATTTTGGATTTTTCCAGATTTTGGAATATTTCCATATACATAACGAGATGTTGGAGATGGGACCTCAGTCTTAACAGGAAATTCATTTGTTTTTTATGCACCTTATACCCATAGCCAGAAGGCAGTCTTAAAGGTAGTATTTAATAATTTTGTGCATAAAACAAATTTTGGGTACACTGAACCATCAGAAAAGAAAATGTCACTATCTCAGCTACCCACATGGACATTTTAGATTTCAGAATATTTTGGATCTGGATTACATAATTCTGGATAAAGGAGGCTCAACTTGTATTCATCTTCATTTGCTTGTGTTCCAACATCACCTTCTACTTTTGTACAAAAAAAAAGTTGATCCATCAAGTTTAAACCACGTTTACATCTCATATAAAGCCCCACTACCTTAATCCTTATGCTTAAGAGCAGCTTTTGATTAAAGTAATTTTCGACAACTTAATTCAATACTCAAAGTTCCAATGAAATCGAAAAAGCAGTTTCCATAGAAACATATTGTAGTTAAGTATTCTAAACCCATGTTCTGTATGCTGAGACTATTTAACCTTCAGAACAGTAAGTGAATGAGGGCAACAGTTATACATTAAACTTACTTGATCCCAACAATCAACTACTGCTATTATAGGAATGGGTCTAAGGTATGTCTAGGGCTTGTTGTTCTTTGCTGTCTAAGTGAAAAATGATTCAAACTGAATTTCACAAAGCATCCTTATGTTCGTACATGCTTTCTGCCCAGCAGGTACAGACTCATAGCTAGAGATGCAACTTTTTGGAAATAGGAGAAATAACTTCCCATTTCTTCTACAGACGGTCCCCCCCACCCCCCAAAAGCAACCAGATATGATATTAAAATAAAGAATGACCTTGGTCATTATATAACCATACATTTTTTTAATATTTTCTTAACTATTTCTTAACTTCCATCTAGAGGAAGTTTGCCACAGTCTCCCTCTAAAGCTGAAAGAATAAATAATAAAACTTTATTTTTACCCTGCCTCTCCATCAGGACTGAGGCAGATTGGCCCAAGGTCATCCTTGGCTAAGCAGGGATTCGAGCCCTGGTCACTTTTGTCCCCCATTCAAACCATTACTGCACACTGGCTCTCCAAGCAGAGAGACTCCTACTGCAACATGATTTGTCTGCATATGTCAGAGCTATTGCTATCTGTTTTTTCTGCCTTTTTGGATTCATCATTATATATTTTTTAAGTGAAAGATTTGGCTGATGAAAGCATACTATCCTATTCAACTGAACTAACTAGGTGCTAATCCTGAAAAAACATGGTTGAGGATGGTGTCCCAGATACTTTGTATGCTTTAAGATGTCTAAATGTAGATGTTTCCTGAAAATCATCTTCGCTATCTGTCCACCCGTTGCTTCTTTCCTTACACAAACGTCACTGCAGTTCATCACATTTTTAGTGTGAAAGAAGCTTGATCATAGAATAGCTTCCTGTTACTATGTATTTCCACAGTACAATGGAATTGCAGAATGAGATATTTCTCTGGCAAGAGCTTGCTTAGTTCATCCCTCTGATCTCCAAATATCATGTGTTGAAGAGTCTTTTAGGCACATTTCTTAATGTTATAACCACGGCAAAAAGAGAACTTCCTGATTGAGAACAGTGGGAGGAGCCACCTGGACTAACATTATCATAGCATCCCCCCACATAAATCCATTAAGCATTTTTTTAGTCTGTACAGGACACATTGTATATACATAGGTATGTTTAGTCATTTTTGTAGCATTTGGAAATGCATATTTCTTTCCACCGTATTTCCAAACAATATTTCCTTTATCAGAATAACTTGTATTGTGCAAATTCTTCCACATTCTAGACGTTGGTAGCTTCATTTTGCTGTGGGGAAAAAAGAAAAATAATTTAGAAGCTATCTTGCACATAAACACTCCAGGGCTGTGCAAACCGTCCCTAAGGGGTGGCCTGCAGTTGCCTCCAGCTGGACTAGATTGGGGCCATGGCAACCGCACTCTGCAGCCCCAATCTGGCCTTTCCAGGACATAATAGCTGCTGTGCTGTGGCTTCAAAGTACTCCTTTGGTGTTGTGTCATGTAAACACAGTGCCAGAGAAGTGCCGTGGAGTGGCATACGGCAGCACAACGCCATGGGGGTAGAGTTAGGGTGTGCATCATATGGACGCCATGCCAGGCCCTAAGCTTACAGTATGGTACATATCTATTAGTGGAGAAGTCAGGCATTCCTTCCCTGAGAGTTAACTCCAAATTAACCTTCCTGCCCTGAAATACTCCCTAAGGTGGTGATGCATAACTTTGCTAAAAAAGCTAAACATAATAGATATCCCTTGTGATTTAAAAATAGCTTGGGGAGGATGGACCAGATAGTTCTTGCATTTGAGAACTGCATTGCACTCCTATACTTGGCACATACTTAGGTGGGGAAACCCTGTAACTCCTTTTAGGGATAGGAATTCACTGTGGCTGAACTTTTAGCAACATCCGCTTTCCCAGAAAGAGCACATGGTGCAAACATTGTCATTCTCAATCATTTTTGCTAGCTCACACACCAAGGGTGACATCTGGTTAACTGATATACGCACATTAAGGGTGATTCGCACGTGCATATGTCTCTATTTGTATGGGGGCAGAGGAAGAGGACTTTTCTCTGCCACTTGTACACAGCTCACAGCATCCTCCTATAACTATTAAGCACTATTAAGTGCTGCTGCTTACTAATAGTATGGGAGGCAATGAAGACAATGTAGGTGCAGCTGCTCTAGGTTCCAAGGGGAAAGAAAAGAAGGGTGCACTCCATCTGTCAGCACATGCTTCTTATCCAAGCCAAGACCAACTGTTGCTTCATCTGAATTAGCTCCTTCCCCTTTCTATCGGTAAGAAGTAGTAGCAGGGGCCTTCCCAGGGCATATAAAAGTTGCCAGGGTGAGAGGAATAATCAGAACTCTGTGGGCAGAACATTATACTCCACCTACAGCTATAGGATCTCAGGCCAAGTTGTAAATGTTTTCCAAGTATGACACTTGCTTTAATACAGTAGTCCCCCGGGTTACAAAATTAATTCGTTCCGGCTACTTTTTCGTAAGCCGAAAATTTCGTAACCTGGGGCCTATTTCCCATAGGAAATAGGTAATCCGTTCCCCGGGCCTGGTGGGGGCCTCCTGACTGAGGAAAGGAAGGTCCGATCCGGCAGATCGGGCCTTCTTTTCGTCAGCCGTGGGGGCCTCCTGGCTGGGGAAGGGAAGGTCCGATCCGGCGGATCGGGCCTTCCTTTCCTCAGCCGTGGAGGCCCAGCCTGGCTGGGGAAGGGAAGGTTCCCTTCCCCAACCAGGCTGGGCCTCCGGGCCTGACGCGAAAGGGAGGCCCAATTCGCCGGATCAGGCCTCCTTTCGTCGGGCGTGGAGGCCCAGGCTGGCTTGGGAAGCCAGCCTGGGCCTCCGGGCCTGACGCGGAAGGAGGCCCGATCCCGCCGGATCGGGCCTCCTTTCGTTGGGTGCGGAGGAGGCTCGCGTCAGGCGCGGAGGCCCAGGCTGGCTTCCCAAGCCAGCCTGGGCCTCCGCACCCGGCGGGATCGGGCCTCCTTCCGCGTCAGGCGCGGAGGTCCAGGCTGGCTTCCCAAGCCAGCCTGGGCCTCCGCGCCCAATGAAAGGAGGCCCGATCCGGCGGATCGGGCCTTCCTTTCGGTAGTCCGTCCCTTGTCCCCCGAAGCCTGGCCTCGGAGGAAAAGGGACGACCCTTTTTTTCGGATCCCGGGGGATAATTTTTGGTCCCGCCGGTTTCGGATCCCGGGGTTTTCTTAACCCGGGGGATTCGTATCCCGGGGGACCACTGTATTATGAAACTGCCAACCCTGCATAAGCATAGATTGTGGTTTAATCGAAGTGGTAGCTCTAAAGTAGAACAGTCCCATTTACAGTACTCAGTAGGATGCACACAAGTGTTGATGTTACCAATGAACAACTGATTCAGGCAGTTTACTCTAGACCAGTAATCCCCAAACTGTGTCCTTTAAGAGATTTTGGATTTCAGCTCCCACAACCCTCAGCCACATTGGCCAATAGTCTGGGATTCTGGGAGATGAAGTTCAAAATCCTTTAAAGATAATGGTTTGGGGACCACTGCTTTAGACTAACAACTAGATGCAAGCTTTATTTCTGTAGCTGCCATAGATTCTTTCTATTTTCACTCTCACAATCCCAAGTGCAATAGCTTCTTGCATAACAAAGTGTTGCTGAATTCTGTCATATACTGCAAGTCACTCCACAGCTATATTCCTAGGGATCATACTGGTAAGTACCACGATCCACACTTTGAAGCAATTACAGGACTTAATAATAATGATGAATAGATACTCAGATGTCTGCCCTTCTTAACTTGGCAATGAACTCTCACCCTGCTATATCTGCAGTTTCTACTGAATCACCTGCAATTTCTACTGAATCACTTGTAGTCTATTCATTTGTAGCTATTCATACAACTTACCAAGGTTTTTTATTTTTCAGGCAAATTATGTTGGTGACCCCTTTCAAAGCTTTTGAAAGACATCCAAGTATCCAAAACAAAACAAGCTCATGTTCTATTCCACTAGTAAATTGACTCACAGACTTGTTTCAAATGACATTATGATCTACCAAAATCTGGCCTTTTAAATGACATCAGCAACAGCAATGCTAGAAAAATATTGTCATGTTACATTCTCGACATCAAATATATGTGTAGTGTTTGTTCCTCCTGACAGGATCCAGAGGTAAGTGTTGTCATTACCTCTGGGTTTAAAAGAGTATTACTTTACCCCTCTGTGTTGGCCACTTAAAGCACCACCAGCTTTAAGAGGGCAAAGCTAAAAGGGGAAAGGCTACAATGATGTTCTTATAATATTATAACATATAATATTCTTAAATCTACCAGGGGTGCTCAAGTGTAGCCCACATGCAAACACTAGGGTTCATTTGTATCTTTTACTCCCTCTAGAATACGTGGGGAGCATTTTACCATTGCTTGGCACCATTTTAGGCCCAGGAGAAGTTGTTTTTTCAAACAGAAGTGAACAGGAATCTGGAAAGATTACTTTCTGTCAACCAATACATTCATCAATATGATGTATTGCCAAAATAATTAGTGCTTCTGAGTAATATGCAAACACTCCAAACAGCTGCTACTAGGAATGTCCGATATAAATTTTAATACTGGGGGAAGAAACTGGATGAAAAGGTGCATGCAACTGCAATTAAACATGCAGAGGCTTCATGTTTTGTTTCAGCAAGGGAGTTAAGAGGCCTGAAACTTGGTGAAAATACTTACAGTATTTTAAAGAAGCTAACAAAAAAAGTAGTGATACCATAGGGAATCATGAGCCCAAGTCCTGATGGCATGAGAATATAGGTAAGGTCATTTGGAAAAATAGACATTTGAATGGTAATATTGGAAGGGTTACAGGAAGGGATATAAGGATAAACATGGTTGAAATATTATCATGGGCAAAGGATACGGAGCTTGTGGCAGGTATAAAGTAAGACTGAGTCATTATAAAATGATCATCAGCCAAAGGCCAGCAGGGTACACTGGACTAGGACTGGGATGAAAGGATATCATTTTTTTCTTACCTTCTGCCAAAGAGGATAACCATTTAGCCAGTCCGTTCAACTGCAGAGTATCGCGTGGAAGGCTACGCTAGCGGCTGAACTATAACTAGAAAACAGGAAGAGGAAATTACACACACCAACAATTTAGTGGCAGAATTTACCAATATTGCCATACTGAACAGACACACTGACAGCCAATAAATTCCCAAGTGTAATGGACTCAGCCTTTCAAAAGCTAATTTGTAGCTAGTTTGTTGTAATATGTGTCACTCTGAAGAATAAATGGTTGCAACATAATATTAATTTTATACATGCCAGCAAATATGGCTCTTTAAAGAATTACCAAACGAAAAGAGATTTATCCCAACAATGGGAATTTAGGAAGAAGGGGAGGAAGGGCACGCCAATTGATGATCAAACAATCATCAACCATTTGAAGTCGAATTTTAAAAGCACGCTCTCGTTTCAAGATCTAGAGATCAGTCTGCAAGCTGATGGTCAAATACCATACAAAGGCTACTCTGAACATTTTTTCTGCTCAGAAAACATGTGTCATAAATAAAAACTAAGAAACATCAAATTAGCAGCACCAGAGCATGCTGTTATGATCTTCAACATACTTCTCTACTGACCTCATGCCGAAGTCTGTTCGTTTATACCACAACAAATGGCATTCGTAAATTAAGACACATTTTCCTTGATGTGTTTAATCCTTTTGCACCATCAGGGCAGATAAACTTTGGGGTAATAGTAGAAATTTGCAAGCCATATTTCTGACCGGGTTCCTGCTCTTTTAAAGCAGCCGCAGGACCAAATGAAGCTTCCCACAGCTTTCAAGTGGGAAAAATTGTCAAATTTTTATCCCGTCATGCAACTGTGCAAAGCCACAGGAGCAATGCTGTTAAGCAACTGAGCAGAAATGAGTAACAAAGGGCCTAATAAAGGACTGCAACTCCTAACCATTCCAGCTAATGGTGGGGATGATGGCGGCTGCAGTCCAACATATACACCCCATCCCTCTTTTTCAGACTAAAATATTAATTTATCTACTGGTTTTTGTTCAGTTCATCTTTATTACGGCCATAGACCAGCACAAACTGATTTTTGCTTATGACACCGAGGCGTCATCAACTGTGGGAAAGATGATACAGAGTACTGTACAAGAAGAGGATACTACACACTGGATTAGATGTTACTCTGACCCTGTGTGGATCCACAGGCAGCAATCCAGCACCACAACCAGGACTGCATCCGCACCTACACAATAAAACGCACAATTATCAAAGTGGAAATGTCCCTCACAACAGGATCCAAAATCATTTCAACTCTATTGAAATGAGGGGGAAAAAAAGAGGGAAAAGATTTGATAATCTATTGTATTATCCATTGAATTCTATTGTAACCCACCTAGATCCTTCTAGAGAGGCAGGATATAAATAAAATATTATTACAAATTTTATTACAGCAGTGAGATTAACTATAGCAAGATGTTGGAAGACAAAAATTACTGTCCAGTTGGAGGAGTGTTATAAAGAGGTATGGAAACTAGCCATTAATGATAAATTGACATGCAGACTGAAAGTAAAAAAAGGTTTATGGAAAAGAAGTGATTTTGATGGGATTTGGAAAGAATTCATCGAGAAAGTATCGAGATGGAAGATTACCTCCACGAGAGGAGCTGAGATTTTGGGTGGAATATAAGGGTGGAAATGGCTGCGGGGAAGGAAGGCACTGAGATGGGATATAAAAGATATCCAGATAAATTGTAACAGAATGTAATATATATATATATATATGGAAATATGTATTGTATAAAATTCATTGTATAGACTTTAGTCTCGACAAAAATTATTAAATTTAAAAAATAAAGTTCTGTTGTTACCTGCCTCGGTCCAAAACAGGGAGAGGCAGGATACAAATAAATTTTATTATTATTATTATTATTATTATTACTTTTATTATCTGCCAGTGATGCCGTTTGTGGGAATGGCAGTTTGCTCTGCCACCAGAGCGCTCTCTTGACAGAGAAGACTAAACTATCTCTGCAAACTACACATCCCACAGCCACTGATCCAGGGCAAGCCAAAAGTGGTGCCAAAGTGGATTAATTCTGCAGTGCAGATGCAGCCAAAGGAAACCAGAAAGGTGAGGGCTCTGCTTCCTAAGCAAAGGGGTGTGCATCATTGCAGATTGCAAACACTCCTCTCATTGCCTCCCAAAAAACAGTTTTAATTTGTACCAGTTTAAAGTTGCATCTGCACTGCAGAAATAATCAAACCGGATTATTTCTACAGTGTGGATGCAATCTGACTTCTTTCCATCCCAACTTTTCCTCCAAGGGAGTCCCAAGCCACCCCTAAAAGGCCCAAGGCTGCTGGAAGAAAGCAATAGCACCCAACCCACCTTTATCATTGCAAGCACCCAAAAGGAAAGCAAGCATGCTTTCAGTGACCTTATATAGTGCCCAGTGGATCCCGCGAGACCAGATCCCTCTCTCTCTGAGCACGTCATCAGAATTAACAATGGACCTGGGAAAAAAGGCGGGGTTAGAACGCTGGGTGCGTCCAATCATGTCATGCCACTGTTGCAGCTGGGGCTTTGATTGGGTGGAGAGGAGAGGCAGAGCTAAGTGGAATCATGGGCTTTGATGATGATCATCATCACAGTGACTGGTTTCATCCCTTTCCTTTTGCAGCCTCTCCCTGTTTGCAGAGTCAGCTCTTATTATACTGTATTTTATGTTATTGTTATTTTCTTCCATACTTTTGGTGGTTCTCCTTTCTGGGCTGCATTTGGAGGGTGGCTCTTAAAAAATAATTTAAATTATTATTATTATTATTTTAAAGAGCCACCCTACAAATGCAGCTCAGAAAGGAGACCCACCAAAAGTGTGGAAGAAAATAATATTTTCATTATAATAAAATAATTTAATTTTTTTATATTATTATTATTATTATTATTATTAATATTATTATTTTAAAGAGCAACCCTCCAAATGCAGCTCATAAAGGAGAACTACCAAAAGTATGGGAGAAAATAATATTTTCATAAATATAAAATAATTAAAATTGTAAAAATTGATGATGATGATTTTAAAGAGCCACCCTCCAAATGCAGTCCAGAAATGAGAACCACCAAAAGTGTGGGAGAAAATAATATTTTCATAATCATAAAATAAATATATTTTTAAAATTATTATTATTATTATTATTTTAAAGATCCACCCTCCAAATGCAGCCCATAAAGGAGACCCACCAAAAGTGTGGGAGAAAAATAATATTTTCATAATCATAAAATGATTTTAAAAATTTAAATTATTATTATTATTATTATTATTTTAAAGAGCCGCCCTCCAAATGCAACCCATAAAGGTGAACCACCAAAAGTGTGGGAGAAAATAATATTTTCATAATCGTAAAATAATTAAAATTTTTAAAATTGATTAAAATTATTATTATTATTATTATTATTATTTTAAAGAGCCACCCTCCAAATGGAGCCCATAAAGGAGAACCACCAAAAGTGTGGGAGAAAAATAATATTTTCATAATCATAAAATAATTAAAATTTTTAAAATTGATTAAAATGTTTGAAATTAATTAAAATATTTATTAATGGTTGTTGTTTTTTAAAGAGCCACCCTCCAAATACAGCCCATAAAGAAGAACTCTATAAAGTGTGGGAGAAAAATAATACCTTAAATATATTGATATTTATATATAATATATAATAACTTAAAATATTCTTGCTCCCATCATCATCATCATCATTATTATTATTATTATTTTCTTCTTTCCAATCTCTGATTGATTTTAACAGATTTTAATTGTATTTTATCATTATTGTTCTATTCTAATTATTTATTGTGTTGTGTTGTTTTTACAAGGGAGGGAATAGCCAGATTGTTCTTATTGTATTGCATGGTTTTATTTTTGTAATGCCGCCTCGATCTTATAGGAGAGGCAGAGTAGAAATTATATTATTATTATTATTATTATTATGCTCCAGGCAGAAAGAAAAAAGGCTACTGGGGAATAGAGAGACTTATAACAACCTCGACGGCTCCATCTGCACTGCAGAGTTAATCCACTTTGAAACCACTTTAATGGCTCCATGTTACGGAATGCTGGGATCTGTAGTTGGTTGTGGCACCAGAGCTCCCTGGCAGAGAAGGCTAAATGCTGGACAAAACTATATTTTCCAGAATTCCCTAATATTGAGCAATGGTAGTTAAAGCGGTCTCGAACTGGATTATTTCTGCAGTGCGGATGCGGCCAATATCTACTCCACTGTTGAGATCCCCTTTGTTGTGTGCCTTCTGCTTATTTCTGACTTATGGCGGCTCTATCACAGGCTTTTCTTGGCAGTGTTCATTCCAGAGTTGCCTTCCTCTGAGGCTGAGAGAGTGTGACTGGCCCAAGGTCACCCAGTGGGTTTCTTTTCTTGTGATTGTGTCCCTTCAGGTTGTGTCCGACTTACGACAACCCCATGCGCTTTCTTGGCAAGTTTCTTCAGAGGGGGTTTGCCATTGCCAACTTCTAAGGCTGAGAGGATGTGACTTGCTCCAGGTCACCCAGTGGGTCTCCTACTCTGCTGTTAATATCTCCCATACATGGGTGCTTACAGCCTT
Organism: Urosaurus nigricauda; assembly: GCA_034509955.1. Classification (NCBI taxonomy): domain Eukaryota; kingdom Metazoa; phylum Chordata; class Lepidosauria; order Squamata; family Phrynosomatidae; genus Urosaurus; species Urosaurus nigricauda. Next base: position 130,938,733 of record JAOEGL010000005.1, on the reverse strand, counting down.
TCTGTATTATTAAAGCTCTTTCTGATACTTTAAAGGCAATTTATTTGATTGTACTGGGAGTTGTAACACAATCCGTCCCATAACACATCTATTGGTCTTTAAGGTGCCACAAGACTGTTTGCAACACTAGCCCTGCTCCCCTGTCTGGAAATTGCTATTTATGTATTCCTGTTTCCTCATCTGGCCTGGAAGTTTTTAAGCAGACAGACCAGGAGAAACTTCTCCCACAACACTGTAGCAAGTTGCTTTGCCACAGGTTGCAGTTTTCCCTTTGAGGTTATAGTTGCAATCGAATGTACTCTCGCTTTATTCTGGCTTATTTTCGTTGGTATGAAGTGAGGGACAAATAAAACCAACTTTGGCTGCGTCTGCGCTGCAGAAATGATGAAGTTTGACACTGCTTTAATGACCCTGGCTCTATGATATGCAATCCTGGGATGTGTAGCTCTCTGAGAGAAGACTAAATAGCTCATAAAACTACGGACCCCAAATTCCATAACTTTGAGCCATGTTAAAATGGTGTCAAACTCCATTATTTTTGCTGTGCAGATGCAGCCTTTGCTGCAACTTTTGAGGATTACTGGACGGACCTGAATGCCAAAAGGATAAAAACTTTTATCTTGCCAGTGTTGTTTGTGAATTTTCTTCCAAGTAATCTAGATGAGAGACCAATGAATACCAGGTGCTGTAGGCTATATTTCAGAGGAAGGAACTGGCAAAACCATCTCCGAGGATTCATTGCAGAAGAAAACCTGATCATGGGATCGCAGGAAAATACACAGAATCTGGATTGGTAATATGGCCCGTGAAGATAAAGAGGTAGATGGACCTGGTCCATCAGAGGAGTTTATCATACGATGGAATTTGGGGGTATAATGCAATGGCAACCCAAACACAATCATAGGGTTTCACGTTATTGCAAAGGAGTGTATCTCACGTAATTTCGGGCAATGGGAAGTCATTCTGAACGCAATCATGAGGTTTCACGTAATTGTGTATTAGAGTATCTCACGCAATTTCAGGCAATGGGGGGTCATTTTCGGGAAATGGGAAGTCATTCTGAACGCATTCCAAATGCAATCAGATTTCATGTAAATTCACTAAACTAGTGAATTCACGTAATTGAGAACTGGCTTTCATTCACAATTGAGAGAAATTCCTCCCGTGTGATAAACTCCAGAAAAGAAGAGGGACTTGGTTGTTATGTACTTGCAAATTGACTCCAGCTTATAGCAATCTTATCCTAAGCTTTTCTTGGCAAGATTTATTCAAGGACGAGACTTGCCCAAGGTCAGCCAATGCTAAGTTGAGATTCAAATCCTAGTTTCCCAGTGCTGTCCCTCCAACTCTAAAACCACTATATTGGCTCACTCCACACTGGGGCAATATTTCAATAAGTGTCACCCAGAATGCCACAAACAGTGTAAGCTTTGAATTCTCTAGAACTTTTTTCTCAGGCTAGGTAGCACAAGGAAGTAGAGAATGGAGCCAGAAAATGAACAGTCCTCAAATCAGCCAGATGTTCTATCATTAAAAGTCAGTGGTAATACATTATATAAAGGCATTTCCTTCATAATCAGTGAAAGCTTATGCCATAATAATAATAATAATAATTAAAAATTAAACTACCATCTTAATTTTGGAGGGTTTTTAACACATAATTTCTCCCATAAAATGTTTGTACACTGCTACCATAATATCTGCAATGTACTTTGAAATACATACCAAGTGTCATTAATAAACCAAATGTTAAGAATAAAGTTCATATGGAAAATAATAATAAAAAATAATAATAATAAACCAATCTACAGACTAAAGGTACTGTAACTGCAATTTTGAGTTGCTGCTAATGCTGTTAGCCCACCGACACCCCCACTCTGTATATGGGGTTTTATACTTTAATATCTAGAGCCAGACATATTTTAAGAAGTCATGATGACCTTTGAAACGCCAGGAAGTTTCCCATGGGAAAGGCACATTGACCCAAAGACATGTGGAAGATCAAGGTAATATCAAAATAGAGGATGGATGGGTTTGCTGATCACTCTGACCTACCCCCAGGCCTCCTGCAAATTTTCTTGCACTGAGGACAAAGGCAGTCCCTTTCTACTAAGGTGAATAAGACAGTACAGTGGGCCCTCCATATTTCCGGGAGCTAGGGATTCAGGACCCCCATGAAAGTAGGAAAAAAATCACACACACACACACACACACACACATATACATTACCTGAGAACACCTCTCTAGGAATGTCTAGGTCCTCTAGGGCAATTCTGTGGTCAAGATCTGCCAGATGTGGACCATAAAGCCTATAAGTGCCTACCCAGGACTTACAAATGCCAAGAGAAGTGTTCTTTTTAGGAATCTGTACGGCCTTCAGTGTGACTTTTGACAGAGGTTTACAACAGAGTCACACTGGAGAACCAAGAGATTCCTAGAGAGAACATATAAATCAAATCCATGAAAAATCAAATCCATGAATAATCAAATCCGCAAAAGTCAAACCCACAAATATGGAGAGCTGTCTGTATCTCCTACCTAACACCAGCCCACTTCCAAATCCTTCCATTTTAGGATTGTCCTAACTCCAATAATCGTTTTGTTAATCTAAAATTAATGCCATCAGTTGTTCTGGAATCCCATTGTCAATTACCTGGGAAGACTATTGTGTCTTTTTCACACTACCGGATGGCATCAAGTACCCCTCAGGGTTAGGAAACCAGATATAAATGTCAGTTATAGCTCTAGCCTCGTATATGCACAGAAGGTCTTTTCCAACTACTGTGTCTCCCTCAGACTGCAGCACTAGTAATTATCATCCTCTCTACAACCGTAAGCCTCCACTATTCAATTTCCATGCCTCTGTTTCAGTTAGCCTTGTATGGGGTCTTAGACTGAATTGTTACTGTGTGTTTGTGTGTTCTCTTGCATATTCCTAAATTAAAACCTCCTTTATTCATTAACTGGGAGTCCTTGTGCAGTTAGTACCGATATACACAGGTGAAAACAATCCTCAAGTTTACCCAGCCTCTCACAGGCTCCCTGCTGAGCTAATAAATTCTCCCAAACACACCCAACTTTCAGGTAACAATGCACAGATGTGTTAGTAGCTACAAATATGAGTTTTATAACATTATGCTGAAAATAGCTCATGGTTTGTTTCCAACCCACATGCTGTCACAACAACCCACTATTTGACTTCTGCAATGCATGCGCCCTACAATTATCAAATCCTGGAGCGGAAGGCGTACACCCAGAAGCAATATGTACATTATAAAAATGGAAGCACCATTTTGCATTTCAGTTATCAAGCTTACACTAAACGAATCCAAGTTATTTTTGGTTCTTTATGACCATTTTCAAACAGTTATTATGCATCACCTTTCCTAGGTGGTGGCAAGTTCTGAGGGCAGTACTCCAAGATCTAATCTGAATGAGAGAGAGGGTGTAAGCACTGGTGACTTAGTGGTTGGCTAATATTTGCTTTATTTACAGCCAAATATAGCAGATGTTCACTTCTATGACATTTGGAGCCATCTCCACTGCAACCATTGCAAGTCTCCAAGTAGTGGTGTATTTCCTATTCCATAAACTACAGGTTGCGTGTGTGTTTAACTTCAGCTATAATCATCTTCTATATTTAGTCCCCATCTAAAAAACAGAGGACATTATCAGACAATGGAAACTGGAAGTATAATCCAGTGGCAATCCAAATGCAATCATGGGGTTTCATGCTATTGTGTATGAGTGTATCTTATGCAATTTCGGGCAAAAGGGAAGTAATTCCGAATGCAATCATGGGGTTTCACATTATTGCATATTAGAGTATCTCACACAATTTCAGGCAATGGGAAGTCATTTTTGGGCAATGGGAAGTCATTCTGAACGCATTCCGAATGCAATTAGAATTCACGTAAATTCGCTAAACTAGCGAATTCACGTGAATTCAAATTGGCTCCATTCAAAATAGAAAGAAATTCCTCCCATCTGATAAACTCCAGAACCAGTTTGGTGTTGTGGTTTGAGCATAGGACTTGGACACTGGTAGATCAGGGCCCAAATTCCTGCTCAGCCATACAAACCCACTGGACGATCTTGGCAAAGTCATACTTTCAGTCTCAGAGGAAGGCAAAAGTACCCACCCTCTGAACAAATCTTGCCAAGAAAACTCCATAATAAGTTTGCCTTAGGGTTGCCATAAATAAGAAATGATTTGAAGGCACACAACAACAACAACAACAACAAGAAGAAACATCAGTTGATTGTTATTGACATCAGCAAATGCTCATCAACATCATTTTAGTCATTTAAATCCTACATTTCCCCAATATTGGGACTCAAGGAGGCATACAGAATACTAAAATCGGAGCAGATTAAAAACATACAAAAACACGAGTTGGAATATATGGTTATTTTAAAGTTATTTTAAAAAGCAAAAAAAAAAAAATCCTATAAAATTAAAACCATTTTAAAATGCTGTAAAAGACAGCATATATATGGTATATATGTCAACACACAATTAAAAGCCTGATTCCTGAAAGCCTATTGGAATAGTAATGTTTTCACTTGCTGCTAACAGAAGGAAAGCAAGGAAAGCGGCATCCTAGCCTTCCTATACAAAGGGAATTTCAAAGTTTGGGGGCAGCCACCAAAAAGGTCCTTTCCCTTCTACTTGGGAGAGTGATGGGACTGAAATGTGATTTTCTAAGTCTACTTCCAAGTGACTCCAGAAAAGTTAATTTATGAATGTAAGACATGTGTTCCATTTTTAACAATAACTAGTCTGCTCTGGCGTGTGAAGATCATTGCTTCAGACCTTTGTTAATCTTTGGCCTTTGTTATTGAGAGGAATACTATTTTTAGAGGTTTATTTAGCTCTCATGGTTAATAGCTGTCCACCTGGCATTTCTCTAAGCCCTCTTTCCCACAGAGCTTAAAAAACAGAACTGCCATCCTTGTCTTCTCTGTTTTGATTTCACGTTTTGGCAAATTGACAGTGGGGTAGAGAGAACATAGGCTTGTGGAAAATATTAATATTTTCTGTAGTGTTTGCCCCTATTAAATTCCTGGGCCAGTATAATCCATGACTTCATTGAATGTGTTACCCAGTGATGAGATCAGAGCTGCAACCTTATTCAGGGATTTATACCACAAAAAGTAGGGAATATTTTAAACCAATTAACATCTATAATACAGACAAATATTATGCATGCAAAAAAAAAAAAGCTGAATTTCATGTGTAAAGGCAGTCTCATTGTGACTCTTTTTACAAAGGCCCTAGTTTGCATCAGAAACATAACCTTATAAAGTGTAATAAAGTAAATACACTCCAAGGGGTATTTCTAGAGTATGGGACGGATGGTAAAATGTGGATAATTTTTTTAGGTATTAATGAGGCCTAATAACTTTCCAAAGGCGAATGACCAAAATGGTGAAAGGTCTAGAAACCAAGGCCTATGAGGAACATCTTAGAGAGCTGGATATGTTTTCTAATCTTAGCTAAGGTAGTTATTGGCCTTTACCATACCTGCACCACTTCTGGTAACATCTAGGTTGGTAGGCCAATGATGTGCTGTTGTTGTCACGTTTGACTTATGGTGACCCTAAGGTGAACCTATTATAGGGTTTTCTTGCCAAGTTTCTTCAGAGAGGGTGTGCCATTGCCTTCTTCTGAGGCTGTGAGAATGTGACTTGGCCAAGCTCACCCTGTGAGTTTCATGGCTGAGCTGAGAATCAAACCCTGGTCTCCAGAATCATAGTTCAATACTGAACCTACTATGCCACGCTAGTTCTCAGGCCAATGATACGCACAAGCTAAAATGAAACAGTGGTGGCTTTTCTTTTGACCTTTCAATAAATTATGTAAGTACAATTGTGTTATAAATAGTTCTCTTTGTCTCCCCACAGAAAGGAAACAGAGGACTGCTTATTTGCCACAGTGGGATACAATGGAAACAGTTGTTTAGTGTTCTTATATCCCCAGTATTGAAAACTGGCATTTCTTGTTTTCCCAGACTTTTTTTCCTCGGCTGTTAAAAAAGAAAGAAAGAAAAGGTGTGCCATATATCTGCCAACCTTGTTTCTATAGTTACTTGTTTTCCACAGGAATCCTATGGCATCTTACAAGACTAACAAATTTATGAGGGCCTAGATTTTTGTTTTAGAAAGCCTCTATATCTCTATCTATCTATCTATCTATCTATCTATCTATCTCAGGGGAAGGCAAAGGGAAACTTCCTCTAAACAAACCTTGCCAAGAAAACCTCATGATAGGGTTGCTTTAGAGTTGCCAAAAATCAGAAATGACTTGAAGGCATACAACACACACATATATAGTTTCATTCCGGATTTTTAAAAAATGCAACCCATTCAATAAGCAATACTATGACGAGAATCTCACCAATCCAGAGGGAAAAACTATTCTACCAGGATTGCCAAGGCACAATGCCTATCATTCATGGTGAGGGGGGTATCCAAAAGTTTTAATGATCACCTTTTTTAAAAAAAATGACAGAAAGTTTGTTTTGATTTGTAATTGTTAACCTATCTCTATGTAATCACTATCTAAATTTATACATTTTTCCCAGCGTATCTTGATGCTCCGAATACCTGATATTGTAGAGGTCTGCAGATTGCGCCTTACGAGGGGGTATTGTAAAGTAATAATGATCACCCGGAAGTTATTACAGCATATTGATGAAATTTTATCAGTGCCATCACTGGTCCCTAAGTGCACGTTGCTGAGAAAATCAACTCATTGCATCCTTTATTTTTGTAACTGGCGCTGCCAGAAGTGACTAAAGTGTAAAATCCTCATCAGGTGATTTTGGGCAAGTCATACTCTCTCAGCCTGATAGAAAGGCAAAGGCAACTCCCCCCCCTCCGAAAAAATCTTGGCAAGAAAACCCATGATAGGTTTGCCTTAGGGTCACCATAAGTAGGAAATGGCTTGAAGATACACATGACAGCAATGCCCCTCTGTACTTTAAATTAGACAAACAAGATCATCTCTCTGCAAAAGGACAGGTCATCAAAAATTTGATATTAGAAATGGCAATGCTGCAAATCCAGAACATTTTAATTTTAATTATACTTTTAACGATCCTGGATATACTATAAATGATTTTTAAGTAACAATTCTAGAACAAAGAAAATGTCAGTGGATGATAGGAAAGAGAAACAGCTGAATTAGGATATATTGCAAATCACAGTCTACTAGCAGAGGTACAAATAGTTATAACATTAACTATATTAATATAGTACATACTTAATACAGATGTCCTTCCAGTTATATATATAAAACAAAGAATTTTCCATAGCAATTTTCCTAATTCAAAAGAACTGACTCTTGGTAACCACATTTCAGAACTAAAAACCAACCTGACAGAACTGTATCATCTTATAAACTGTTGGAAGGTTTGTGACTAGTGTCACAAATAGCATCGTTTTGTATCTTACTATGCTCAGATTCCACCCCATAACTAGGTAGCTATGAATATACCCGTCATTTGATATTGACAGTTCATCAGAAGAAACTGAAATTCATGAATACTCATGCTAAAATAAATCAGTCTTAACAGGGCTGCTAGGAAAGGCTCCCTCCCTCCCTGCTTCCTCTCTCTCCACATATTTAAACTAAGCCTATCCTGGATTTCCATATGGAATATGAAGGAGAGCCTGGGTTTTCTTCTCCTCTGTTATCGGCATGGAAAAGTGATATATCAGGCTCTTAGCAGGTCACTAGGAATTTCGCAAACTAATTACTTCTTCTGCGTACTTGTAAATAGGCCTGGTGTAGGAAACAGGCTAATTCACAAAACCATACCTTAAAAGTATGGCTTCATTCTTGATAAATAATGGCTTATTACTTATAAATTTGGCAATATTAGCACCTGGAAGTTGGACATGACATTTTTGACAGATACTCCAGCAGGATTTGAATGGCAGCTATAGCCTTCTTCACAGGTTATGATTCATGCATAGGGAATGATATATATGTCCTTCGCCTGTACAATTTCTGACATTCCTGTACACATTTCATTCCACATCAGTTTGTGATTTTGCAAGAGAATGCATGTGTTTTTTGAAGCAATGAGAAGTGATATGACGTTTCCGGTTGATGGTGTTAAATCTATTATGGCACACTCCCCTATGCAAATCAATGTTTGGTACTGCAGTTACAAAATAATGAATATGCATGTGGAGAAAATGATGAATATCCATGTGTGAAACGGACCGTCGAGAGACACATTGAATGATAGTGAATAACGTGTTTCTGTGTGCAAATAAAAGCCCTCCAAAATGACAATAATCTCTTGTCCCAAAAACATCAGAAAGTCCTGTGGCACTGTTGACTTTATGTGTTCCCACAGACTGTAATTCATGTCATGGATTTTGTGTTGGATTTTTAAAATCCAAGCCAGAATTCATAAAATGTCGCCATGGTGGCTGGGAATATTATGGAAGTTAATTGCCCAAATCTGTTACCCTTCCAAGCTCCGATAAAGTTTGATATCCAGCCCCAAGCCGTGCTGGACCAGTTTGAAGCCTGATGAGCCTTGGACAAAATGTCTTCTCTTAGCTCCCTCTTGCAGATCAGAGGACGCACCTGAGGTTATTTGGCAGCAGCGGTGGTGGTGGTGATGTTCTGAAGGTGACTAGGATCACAAATGTAATTTTCCACAATGCTCTGGAAAGTCTAACATGGTTGTGATGCCTGCCTCATGTCAGCCGGCTAGGTCTGTGAGCAGCTGTCTTAATTCCTCACAATGTGTGCTGGGTCTTGAAAGCTGCCAGGCTGGGGGAATGGGTAGTAGGCAATGTCCTCTTCTTAAAAATTGGGGGAAAAGATTGGGAAAAATGATCCCAAGTATGTAATGGACAATATCCCACTACACTGTTATAGTGCTATTATTCCACAGTTACAGCTGCCTCCTGTGGAATCCTAGTATTTGCAGGTTTTTTTGCTGTTAACTAAGAGCCTGAACAGACAGGCCAAAATAAAGCTGCTTTGGGTCACTTTGGAGGTATTCTGTTTAAATGATCCTTGCATCCTAAGAGGCCAGAAGCCGCACCAAAGCCACACTCCAGTCCTAAGGACTGGAGTGCAGCTTTGCTGCAGCTTCTGGCCTCTTAAGATGCACATGTCATTTAAACAGCATACCTCCAAAGTGACCTGTAGCAGCTTTATTTTGGCCTGTCTGTTTGGGCCCTAACTGCTTTCAAGTCGACTTCGACCTATGGTAGCCCTATGAATGAAAGACCTCCAAGTCACCCTGTCCTTAACCACCATGCTCAGCTCTTGCGGATTCATGGTCATGGATCCCCTGACTGAATCTAACCACCTGGAATGTGGCCTTCCTATTTTCCTATTGCCCTCAACTTTACCAAGCATGATAGTCTTTTCTAGTGAATCGTTTCTTCTCATGATAAATCCAAAATATAATTTTGGTTTAGTAATCTTTGCTTCTAGGAAGAGTTTGGGCCTGATTTACTCTAGAACTCATTTTTTAATAATAATAATAATAATAATAATAATAATTATTATTATTATTATTATTGAAGTCCATGGTATTAACAGCTCAAATGCATTGATTCTCCCCTCCCTCTCATCAGCACTGTCCAGCTTTCACAACCATACATAGAAATGGGAAATATGATGGCATGGACAATCCTAAATTTAGTATTTAATTATACATCTTTACATTTCAGAATCGTGGCAATTCTGATGACTGCAGTCTCTGCTCTGATTGATGATTGAGCCCAAGTATGGAAAATCTTGAACTATTTCAATCTATTCATTGCCTACTTTAAAATTATGCAGTTTGTCTGTAATCATAATTTTTGGTTTCTTGACATTCAGCTGTAAACCTGTCCTTGTGCTTTTTGCTTTGATCTTCAATAATCTTTCCATATAGCTGATATTTTCTGCTATATTATGCTGTTATCTGCGTATCTTAGATTGTTGGTGTTCCTTCCCCCAGTTTTCATACCTCTCTCCTCTGAGTCCAATCCTGCTTTTCATATGATGTTCTTGGCATACAAATTAAATAGACTGGATGATAGAAGCCTTGCCTGATCCCTTTGCTAACTGGAAAGCATTCAGTTTCTCTGTATTCTGTGATAACAGTAGCCTCTTGTCCTGAGTACAGATTATGCATCAGGACTATCAAATGTTGTGGCAGACTCATTTCTTTAAGAATGAGCCATAGTTTCTCATGATCTGTACAACCAAATGCTTTGCTATATTTATAAAGTACAGACTGATCTTTTGAAATTCCTTAGTACATTCCATTATCCAGCATATGTTTGTTATATGATCACTAGTCCCTCTTTCTTTCCTGAACCCCACTTGGACATCTGGAAATTTTTGCTCCATTTATGGTAAAAGTCTTTGTTTTATAATTTTAAGTACGAATTTGCTTGCATGAGAAATTAATACAATGGTCCTATGATTACCGCAGTTCCTGGTGTCTCCTTTCTTGGGGGTTGGAATATATACTGAGTGTTTCCAGTCTGTAGGCCCTTGTTTTGTTTTGCAAATTTGTTGACATATTTTAGTTAGAATTGGAATAGATTCTGTCTCTGTAGATTGGAGCAGCTATACAGATCTCATTTCACTTTAAAATTTGAAGTTTATCTTCATATGGTTTCTCTTTAAGTAAATAGGTCATCAGTTTGTCCCTTTTAAATAGTTTTTCTGCGCATTGTTTCAATTATCTTTTTAATTTCTTCCTGGTCATGTCATATATTCCGCTGCTGGTTACAGAGCTTCCTGGCTTAATTTTCCCTTGATTTCTTCAATCTTGTTGAAAAAGTCTCTTGTTTTTTCTCCCTTTTTATTGTTAGCTTCTGTTTCATCACATTGATTATTATAGTAGCTGTTCTTCTACAATTTAGGGAGGGCATTTAGAATTGCCAGCATCACTCACAAACCCAGAATTCCACAGGAAGTGGCCACAGGCGTTAAAGTAGAATGATAGTGCTGTAACAGTGTAGCGTGATATTGGTCCAAAAAACACTGCAGAAATCATCCAGTTTGAGACCGCTTTAACTGCCCTGGCTCAATGCTATGAAATTCTGGGAGCTGTAGTTTTTTCGAGACATTTAGCTTCATCTGTCAGAGAGCTCTGGTGCCCCAACAAACTACAGATCCCAGGATTCTACAGCCTTGAGCCAGGGTAGTTAAAGCAGTCTCAAACTGGATTATTTCTGCAGTGCGTTCGCCTCCATTGATGTAGTCTCTCTGGAAGCATTGCAAAGACACACAATGATCTGGAAGCCCTTCTTTATGATAATGCTGTGTTTAACTTTTTATATTTATTCTGCACTGAGGCAGGAAAATCACTGTGCACCTTGGAAGATGGTGGCTTGCATGTCAGTAACTCTTTCAGACGTGGGAAATTGGAATTATAATCCAAGGGCAATCCAAACGCAATCATGAGGTTTCACGTTATTGCGAATTAGAGCTTCTCATGCAATTTCGGGCAAAAGGGAAGTCACTCCGAATGCAATCATAGGTTTCATGTTATTGCGAATTAAAGCTTCTCACGCAATTTTGGGCAAGGGGGGGGGTCATTTTCAGGTAATGGGAAGTCATTCTGAACGCCTTCCGAATGCAATGGGGATTCACATAAATTCACTAAACAAGCGAATTCACGTGAATTCGCATTGGCTGCATTCGAAGTTGGGAGAAATTCCTCCTGTGTGAAAGAGTCGAGTGAGATGGTGAATCAGCTTCAGGTGTTAAGTCTGAATCAAAAGAATTCACCAAGGCGATGAATCCTATCTCCCACCACATTTTCAGCAATTTGGACATCTCCTTTAATATTCTGAGTAAAAGCTGGAGTGACCTCTCCACCAGTCACTGCTACTGCTTGGACTCTTGGCTAACGGAAAAGGTGGAGCTGGTGTGGTGTAGTGAGTGTTGGATGGGGATTCTGGGAGACCAGGGTTCAAACCCCCATTCTGCTATGGAAACCCATTGGATAACCTTCAACATTATTTGGTTTTTATGTCGCCATTGTTGTGCAGTTGTGCAAAAAAAAAAAATCAATTGCTATAGCACTATTGTTGCAATTCCACAACAATTGCTCTATTGGAAGGTAACAGAAGCATAGCTCTATAGTGATCTATAGTTCTGCACACTATAACAACAAAATAAAAGTGAAACAAAAACCCAGTCGCATGCCACATACAAAAGCTGATCATGTTGCTGCTACAATGATGGGAGTGTTCTGTTTTTCTCCTGTTTTATAACCCCATGTGATAATCTCCAAAAACATGGCTTTGTTAACCTGGAAATTCAGGATGCAAATCCCTAGCAGCACTAAGATCCAAAACACAATGCACAAATAATCCAGTTTGAGACTGCTTTACCTAGCCTGGCTCAGCGATAGGGGATCCTGGGAAATGTAGTTTATTGTGGTACCAGAGCTCTCTCTGACAGAGGCTAAATGTCTCACAAAACTACAGTTCCCAGAATTCCCTAGCACTGAGCCAGGGCAGTTAAAGCAGTCTCAAATGGGGTTATTTCTTCACTGTGTCTGGGACCTAAGTAAAAGAAAGAAGCTGGAAGCTTGAGCTTTCCAAGGACTTTATCACACGAGGACAACTGGAAATATAAGTGGTGATTATCCCATGAAAATTGCACATTTGCAATTAAGATTTTCACACTATGTTGTGATCGAAATGCCATTATCCCAGGAATAACCAGGCAATAAACAGCAACAAATCATTCCCAGGAAAATCCTGTGAATGATTTGTTGCTGTTGTTCCCAGCATAATGGCACTTTTATTGCACTGTGTATGAAAATGTTAATTGTGTTTTAATCGTGATTGTGCGATTTTCCTGGGATAATCACCATTTAAACTACCAATTTCCCCCTGTGTGCTAAAGTCCCTAAACCTGAGCCTATTGATCTGTCTCTGGACTCTCCACTCCACTCCATGCATCTGAGGAAAAAGATTCAAATCTAGGAAAGCTCATGCTGCCAACTTTTTTCTTTCAGTTAGTCTCAAAGGTACTACAAGATCCCACTGGATAATCTAGGCCAAATCATTCAATCTATCATGGGGTTTTATGGTAAGATTTGTTCAAAGAAGAGGCAAGAGAAGCTGAACCCTGAAGGCTCCTAGGAACCAGACCAAGAGAGAGAAAAATGCCTCTGTTTTTATTTTTAATGTTTAACATTTAATGATGATGGTATTTCAGTTAAAGGATGAGGGATGGAATTTTAGTTTGTATACATTATGTATTGTTTAGGTATTTCATGTATTTGCTTATGTAAATTGTTTGTGCATTTTATGTATTTGTTTAGGTAAGTTTGTAAACCGCCTTGATCTTTTGGAAAGGCAGTATATAAATAAAAAATATTATTATTATTATTATTATTATTATTATTATTTGCCTTCCTCTGAGGCTGAGGGTGCATCTGCACTGCTGAAACAATGCAGTCGGACACTGCTTCAATTGCCTCGGTGCAATGCTATGGAATCCTGGGATTTGTAGTTTGATGTGGCACTAGAGCTCTCTGACAGAGATCTCTACATATCTCCCAAATTCCAGAACACCGTAACATTGAGCCATGGCAGGTGACAAACTTGCATTCTGTTTTAGGAGTGGGATGGGGGGGGGGGGTTGTCTAGGGATTAATTTTGAATTTTCTGTGGACTGTATTGTAATTTTGTACTTTATTTCATCTTTAGTTGGTTGGTATTGTATTTGTAGCCTCTTATTGTTATATTGTATTTCTTTACATTGTTATCGCTTTGTATTTGTATTATCCCTTTTGTTGTAAGCCACCTGGATTCCCAGTGATTGGGTGTCATACAAATAAATCTTATTGATTATTATTATTATTTAGCGCTGTACATACAATCAATGAGATAAAATAAATAAAATTAACCTGCCTGTTGGTGTGCATTTTATGAAAATAATTAAATATACAACAATATATATATATTATAATATTATGTATATATATATATATATGCATTATATATTAATAAATATATATTAGTACATGTTAACATTCAGTAAACATTATATATATATATATATATATATTATAATATATAATATTAATATATAATATAATATATAATATTAATAAATATATGTTAGTACATGTTAACATTTAGTAAACATTATATATATATTAATAAATATATATTAGTACTGTACATGTTAACATTCAGTAAGCACATTATATATTTATATATTTATTTATATATATAATATAATGTATAATATATAAAATAAATAATATAATATCTAATATATATTTTATTATACATTATAAAATGTATAATATAATATATATAATATATTATATATTAATACATATATATTAGTACATGTTAACATTCAGTAAACATTAAATTATATATATATATATATATATATAATTACATATTATATAATGTATAATGTAATACATATAATATATTATATATTAATAAATATATATTAGTACATGTTAACATTCAGTAAACATTATATTATATATATATTACATATTATATAATGTATAATGTAATACATATAATATATTATATATTAATACATATATAATAGTACATGTTAACATTCAGTAAACATATATATATATATATTATATAATGTAATACATATAATATATTATATATTAATAAATATATATTAGTACATGTTAACACTCAGTAAACAGGAGGAGGGTCCTGACTGGACTAATAGTACAGTGACCACTCTGGTGGTGGGTGGACTCCCCCTGTTCTTCCTGGCCTCCTCATTGGCTGCTGGGCTCCCTCCTCCCCCCCCCCAAAATAAAAATAGGGCCAAGTGATTGGTTCCCAGCCATGCCACTCTTGGGGCTTGACCTTCCCCTCCCTGTCAAAGTTGCTGCTGCTGCTGGGCTGTGCAATGGAGAGAAGGAAGGAGGGAAGGAGAAGAAGGGGCAACAGAGGAGGAGGAGGAAGGGACTAAGAGAGGAGTAGCCTCCCAGGGATCAGGGCTGCTGCAGGGAGCAGGAGGGAGAGGAGGACCAGGAGAGAGCTCCCCTCCACCAGAGCCCAGCAGAGAGAGAGAAAGATCTTCTAGACCCAGCCAAGGCAGCAGAGCCTCCCTCCCTCTCCTCCCAGCACCAGCAGCACCAGCACCAGCACCAGCACCAGCACCAGCACCATGATGCCCGCCTGGGCTTTCACCTGGTAAAGATGGCGGTGTGGGATCACTGCAACCTTTAGACTCATGACTGTCAGAAACATCGCCTCCATTTGTAATATGGTGAGTCCCTCAGAGGGAGGGGAGGGCCTGGTGGTGGTGGTGGTGGTGGGCCTCAGAGGGAGGGGGAGGAGGAGGAAGAGGAAGAGGAAGAGGAGGAAGAGGAAGAGAAGCAGGAAGAGGGGGAGGAAGGGAGGAAGAGGAGGAGAGGAGGAAGCAAAAGGGAGGGATGGGAGGAGGAGGAGGAAGGAGAGGAAGAGGGGGAGGAAGACAAGGAGGAAGAGGAAGAGGGGGAAGAAGAGGGGATGGGAGGAAGAACAGGAGGAAGAGGAGGAGGAAGAAGAGGAGGAGGGAGAGGGGAGGGAGGAGGAAGGAGAGGAAGAGGAGGGGAGGAAGACAAGGAGGAAGAGGGGGAGGAAGAAGAGGAGGAGAGGGAAGAAGAAGAGGAGGAGGAGGAAGAGGGGAGGGGAGGGAAGAAAAGGTGGAAGAAGGGAGGGGAGGAAGAAGAGGAGGAAAAAGGGAGAGAGGAAAGAAGGGAGAGAAGAAGGAAGAGGGAAAGGGAGAGGAAAGGAAGAGAAAGAGGAGGAGGAAAAGGAGGAAGAGGAGGAGGAAGAGGAGAGGAAGAGATTGACCTGGGAAAGGGCCTGGGAGAGGGGGAGGTCAGAGTCCTTAGTTGCTTGGGTTCCATAGCATGGAGCCAGGGCATCCTCACTGGAGAGATAACCCGGTTTGATAGCGCTTTAACTCTCTGTCTGGCTCAGGGCTATGGGATTCTGGGAGTTGGGGTATGTTGTGGGGCCCAGAGCATTGCTCCACACCTTAAACCCCATGAGAGGGTGGGCTGAGGGTGGTGGCCATAAATAAGCCATAACTTGGAAGACACAACAACAACAACCATGCTGCAGAAATATAACACTTTTTGGGGGGGTCCAATTTGATTGCATTACAATCCAGGAATTGTATAAAATGAAGCAATTTAAATGCCATGGCTCCATCCTACAGGATTTTAGGATTTGTCCTTTGGTGAGCCGCCAGAGCTCTTTGACAGGACCAGGCTGAATAAGAGCTGACCAAACTACAAATCCCAGGATTTGCATTCCACAGGATGGAGCCGTGACAGTTCAAGTGGTATCAAACTGCTTTATTTCTGCAGCGTGGATACATCCTTGGTCTTCCCCCTGAAGATTCCTATGTACGTGGCAAGGCGGCTTATAAATGGTTAAAGCCAGGAGAATTCAAAACCCTGCAAAATTTCGTAATGTGTGTGTGTGTGTGTTATTTTAGAAATAGCTTGTTGAAACTACACACGTCCCCTCCATATTGTGGCTTTGATATTTGCAGATTTGATTAATATGTTCTCTCTAGGAATCTCTAGGTCCTCCAGTGCAACTCTGTGGTCAACTTTAACCAATCTCAATATATTCACCATTTATAAACATTTAGCCTCCTCCACCTCCTTTCCGTAGATTATATTTAAATCAAAGCTCTCCCTGTGTGAAATTCAACCATAAATATTCTGCATCAGAGATATTAACCGGTGATCTTAATTTTTTTTTTTTTTGTATTTCTTATATCTTATGAAATCAAAATCCATAGTAATTTTTATAATAATTATTTTTTATTGTAAAATTTAATTTTTATAATAATTTCTATAATAATTATTAACGTTTCTTCAGTTGTTTTGATGCAAAATGACTTACTACTGGCCTCCAATCAGTTTTCCGTTTTTCAATTGGTTTGTTACTCAGGAGATGCTCTTGTATCTAAGATTTTTAATTCCCATTCTCCCATAGACGATGCCCTTACACATTTCCAACTTTTAGCATAGATTATTCTGGCTGGCTAGGTGGGTGTCTCTTTCCTCCCTCACCGCACCATGTGCGTCCCTCCCGAAGCTGTGCGCTCGGTGGAAGAGGATGATCATCCCAGATAGAAGGAGTGTACCATTCTTCAGTCAAGGGTACAGTGGTCCCCCGGCTTACAAATCCCCCGGGTTGCGAAAACCCCGGGATCCGAAAGCCACGGGACCGCTAACATATCCCCCGGGATCCGAAAGATCCCCCGGGATACAAATAAAAAAAACCGTGCGGCCCCTTTAAATCGGCCGCGCGGTCCGTTAGCGAAAGCGGTCCCCCGGGAAACGAAAGCTTCCGGGTTACGAAAGGTAATCCGGAACGGATTACCTTCGTAACCCGGGGGACCACTGTATATGATAGCTGCGCTTCCCTGCTAGAAACTCCAAACAAGCTCAAGGTGGTTTGAGTATTGAACCAGATCTCTGGGAGTCAAGGTTTCAAACCCACGTTCAACTGTGGGAAACCCATGGGTGAGTTTGGGCAAGTAATATAATCTCAGCCTAAAGAGTCCCAATTTTGTAAGGATAGTAGGATATAAATGATGGTGATGGTGATGGCAAACCTTGTCTGAAGAAATCTTGTCAAAAAAAAAACCCTGTGAGAGGGTCACCATAACTCAGAACTGTCTTGAAGGCACATAACAACAACATGGTGTCTTTATGCAAAGAGATTTTGTAGCATATTTGAGACTAAGATTATCAGATGGGCGGAAAAAGCTAGGGGTTACTCTCGGCATAATCGCCCAATTGTGCTGAAGATTTTCAGACACATCACGCTCATCCAGGATTTATCCCATGAAGATCCATGAATGCTACAGCAAGAAACCACTCTGTATTTATTTATTTACTTTAATTAAGAAATTTCAAAGTTTATGCCAGACATGTTTTGGAGATCAGCAAAGACAGACCTATTGAGAGAAGAGTTTGCACCCTCAGTCACACCATGCGGCGCCTGGGTCCGCAAAACCACTGTGGCACGCCAGGAAACCAGGCGAGATTGCGGCCCAGACTTAAAAAGTTGTTTTTTAAAAAACTAGACTGACTGCCATTTTTGTACATTCAATATACAGCTGCGCATAAACGGAAATACTTCCACACACATGCGTTTAAATGCAGACTTACGCACGCACATATGTGGGCACACACACACACCTGGATGATGTCACCTGAAAATTTTCAGCGCAGTCGTGCAATGATGCCATGAATATGCATTTTACTGCTGGTTCCCCCCTCCCCAATCTGATAATCTCCTAAATGAAAAGAAGAAATTGGTAGAATGAGCTTTCATAGGAGTTTCTCACACAGGGCAGAAACTGAATTTAAACTGGAAAAAAACAAAACTGCAAAAGCGGGTAGATTTTCAGACAAAGTCAGGAGTTAACCCGAACAGAAAGTGGACAGAACCCGCAAAAGCAGGTTGATTTTTGCATGACGTAAGGATTAGTGAGCATTAACACGACATCAACTCAAACAGAAAAACCTGGTCCTTTTTACTTTCAGAAAATCACAAAAGTAGAAAGGAGCGGGCTTTGTTGACTTGTCATTTGGATTAATGTCATGTTATTGTTTATTACCCCTGATATCATAGGAAAAAAATACCCTGCTTTTGTGGGTTTTGATCACACTCATTTGCAGTTTTTTTCCAGGTTTTTAAAGCCTGTTTCTGTACGGGATCTGTCCTGTGTGATAAACTCCATAGACTTGAGCCTCTCATGCTACCACCTTCTTTCTTTCAGTTGGTCTCAAAGGTGCTACAAGATCCTTTTGCATATTGATTTTCCAGACTAATATGGCTATGTCTTTGAATTCTAACACCAGGGTGTCTTGAAACTCTTTTGGCTTACAACCCCAGCCAATATGGCCAGTACTCAGGGGTGATGAGAACTGCAGTCTAAACATCTGTTTGAGCAAAGTGGAACAACTCCTCTGTGTTGCTGTGGCAGTCCATCAGTAGCTACAAAGGGACAATAATAAAATAAAAACTTGATGGCACACCAAAGCCTTTTAAAGAAATGGTAGGCTCAAGGCAGAACATTCACCGAGACTCCTTCAGTGTGGCGTAGTGGCTAGAGTGCTGGACCAGGGGTACATCTGAACTGTAAAAATAATGCAGTTTAACACCACTGTAACTATCATGGCTCTATACTATAGAATCCTGGGATTTGTAGTTTTGTCAGACACCAGCACACTTTGGTAGAGAAGGTAAAAGATCTTATAAAACTACAGGTCCCAAGATTCCATAGGATGGAGCTACAACCCTCAAAATTATGTTGAACTGCATTATTTCTACAGTGTAAAGGTACCTGGATTCTCAAGAAATCAAGGGTTCTAGTCCTTGTGCTGCCATGGTGACTATGGGTCAGTCTTACCTTCTTCTCAGGGTTGTGAGGACAATATGAGGAAGGACAGGGGAATTATTTGCTAAAAAATAAATAAATGTCTCAGTATGGTTGAGCTAGGTTGCTACTACCTGTATTAGCACTGCCTGTGGCTCTAACTATTTTGCTCCTGTTGTTGTGACAAAAAGCAACCACAACCAATAAAGTCTGTGTTGTGATTCCCCCCTGCAACAACAACAATAAATATTCTGTCCCTCTTCCCGCCCCTCTGTGTAACACAACTGGGGTGGCTTACAATATTAAAACATACATTCTCGTATCCCCAAATCCCACTCCTCTCAAATATAATTAAACGATTTACAATTTAAAACATAGCTTAAAACAATAAACAAGAAAACAAACAATAACTGCAGCAGAAGTAAGGGTATAGTAGGTTAGGTCTTTTTAGTGGCCGGGAATCTATTCAGGAAAGGCCTGCTGGAAGAGATCTAGATTATGGAGTTAAATTAGCAGGATTATTAAATCTGTGTTGGTGAGATTCAAGAAGTGAGTCTAGGCACTGTGAAACTATAATTCTTCTCATGATCATTTAAGTCAGTGGGGCTGCAGCAGCATCAACAATCTGTAGATTATCACAACTCCACAGTGGACTAAATTCATCTGTTTTGAAAAAGTCAGTTTGCATGTTTAAATATCTGTTTATAGTCTCTGATTTCAAATGACTCACCTCTGAAAATGCAGGACTCAAAATGACTTTTATTATCTAGTTTAGATTTTTATGTAGTCATTGCTACTACAATATTTTCACAGCAGAAAGGGCACCACCCATTAAGCCATAAATTGGCCTTTGTTTCTATTCCTTAATGTTTGAATCCAATCCAAATGCAGCAGAAACTTGTGTTCGGGGCTCCGGCTCTGAATTCACTTAGCGCATTTACTTGTCCAGGACTGGTGCACATTTCCCTATTTATTGTGCGAATCATAGCTACTTCTGAATATAATGACTACTTTCAGATTCTGTGAGTTATATGCTTGAATAAGTTTCTATGAAAGCACTAACAACCATACTTTAATACTTAACTGTACTTAACAACAGCAACAACATACTTTCCCCAAATGGCGTTTCCCCATTTTTTTTTCAGAATCTTTTCATGCTCAACAAGGTGTAACTGAGAGCCGGTGTGGTGTAGTGGTTTGAGTGTTGGACTATGACTCTGGAGACCAGGGTTTGAATCCCAGCTCAGCCATGGGAACCCACTGGATGACCTTGGGCAAGTCACACTCTCTTAGCCTCAGAGGATGGCCATGGCAAACGCCCCTCTGAACATACCTTGCCAAGAAACCCCCATGATAGGTTTGCCTTAGGGTCACCATAACTTGGAAACAAAGGCACACAACAACAACAAGGTATAACTACCTGAAACAACAGGTTGTTGTGGCACTTTAGACACTAAGGTTCAAAACAAACTTCAGAAATAATCCCATTGGGACCACTTTAACTGCCCTGACTCATTGCTAGGGCATTCTAGAAACTGTAGTTTTGTGAGACATTTAGTCTTCTCCGTCAGGGAACTCTGATGCCACAACAAGCTACAATTCCCAGGATTCCCTATCACTGAGCCAGGGCAGTTAAAGCAGTCTCAAACTGGATTATTTCTGCACATGTTTTGGACCTAAGGCTACACACTTATTTAACAATTGGTCTCATCAAATTCAACATACTTTTGAGTGGACAGATGTGGGATAGCACCACTGTGCCCTTACTGCATGTTGGAATGATAACCCCATGTAAACATGATGTCTGTGGAAATATAGTGTGGGATTTGGTAACAAACCTGTACCTTTTACATCCAGAAGGACATGTTTTATTATTATTATTATTATTATTATTATTATTATTACAATAACAACAACAACTTATACCCTACTCTTCAGCCATAAAGTTTATCAGAGCAGCTTACAATTATTATTTTTAATTAGATGGTTCCCTGCCCTCAGGCTTGCAATCTAAGAAGACACGACACAAAAGGAGAAGGGAATGGTGGAGGGGAAAGGGATCAGGTCCAGCAGTTCTTTTCTCCCTCTGATGTCTGGACCAAGGCAGATGGACTGGAGGGAGGGCTCTGCTTCTTAATCTAGGACAGGACTGCTGGAGTTTGGCCTGTCCTTTCACTCCCTCCTAGGCCAGATGGTGTTGCCATGGAGGGAGGGCTCTTCTACTTGAGGTCAGGCCAATGGTGCCGCTAGGCCTTTCTTTTCACTCCCTCTTAGGCCAGATAGTGTTTTGTACTTTTGTACCTCCTGGCATGTGTTATATGATGATTCCTGCTGTTTAAGAGGCCAAACAGTCTCTTTTATTTTCTGTCTTTTCCTTGGAGTCTTGGAGCAAAGAAAGAGTCTTGGAGGAGCAGGGACCAAAGAGACATTGCTCACTATATGCCAGAGTATGGAAGCATTAGTTTCTGAACTACGACTCCCAGAATTGGCCAGATAGATTGCTTCAGACCCTACTTTTAACACTGTCATTTTAAAAATCTCATTTGTACTCCTCCTTTTGGAATTCTAGTTGGATTTCAGAGAACATTGTGTCATCAGCCACTTCTCACTTTTAATTATAGCTGCTACCATTAAAAAAATAAAAAGTTTAAAATTTAAAAAAAAGAAAAAGAAAGAAAGAATCAACTTATCTGTGTATTTTTTGTCTTTTTATTTTCTTTGAATTCCCCATGAAGATATAATGTAACTGACTTTACTATGTGTCCAATAATATCCAAACAATGATATTTTTATGGGGCCAACCAAAATACACAATTACATGTTGCAAGCTTTCAAAGTCATACTGGCTTCTTCGTCAATATTGGACTGATTGGCATGCTTTACCTCTACACCACCTAAAGTTTTCCGGATGCAAAATATTAAGACTTACTGAGAAATTCAGTGTTCTCTACCTACATAGAAGCCTGTGGCTTCACAAAAGAGGGAGACATGCTGGATTCCAAGGAAACATCTTTGAATTGCATGCAAATAGACATTAAATTTTCTTGACTTTGAAAATCTCCCAGTGACCACATGGCCAAAGGGGGAGGTGCCAGCCTGCAGATAGCACCATTTACCACCATCTGAATCTGAACTAAGACCAGAAACAGAAAATTAGGCCTATGTCAACATCTTCAATTTTTTTCTCCTGTTTGCCTGAGGAAGAAGCCAGTACGACTTCAAAAGCTTGCAACATGTAATTGTGCATTTTGATTGGCCCAATAAAGGTATCATTGTTTGGATATTATTGGATTTGCTATATGGGCAACACGGCTACTAAAGTTTAGTGTTGCTTATCTTCATTGGACTGAATATGATTAGGCCATAAGACTGCCTTTGCAATTGATAGTTGTGGCTACTTTGATTATGGCTCCTTTGGAAGGGAAGCTTCAGCGGGACGATTTGCAAAACAATTAGGGGAAAGAATCTGCATTTGGTAGGATTGGTCAGGCTGGGAAGCAACAAATAAGACTAGCAGACAGTAAGTCCATCAGGAGGCTTTTAAACCAGAGGGAAATTTGCAGAAAAATCTATATTCTGGTACAGGTAGCTATGTGTGTGTGTCTTCAAGTCACCTGTCAGCTTATAGTGACCACATGAACTTCATAGGATTTTCCTAAACAATGAATACTCAGATACGGTTTTGCCATTTCCTTCCTCTGAAATATAGCCCACAGCATCTGGGATGTCCAGTCTCCCATCCAAGTATTAACCAGGACTTGCTCTGCTTGGCTTCCAAAATCACATGGGATCTGGTACCTTTAGGGTACTTGGAAGCAGAAGGTTGCTGGTGAAGCTTGATGAGGTTTTCAGCAAGAGGACTCTTAACCAGAGAGAACTCAATAAGAGTTCCAGTAATTTTGCAAGAGGCAACAGGAATAGTTGGAGACAGGGGAAGACTGGTATACAGCATATACTCCCGGTTGTGAGGGGCTGGCCATAGAATTTAGGGGAAATAGGACTGAGGGAAAAACTATGGAAAGATTATTTGGCTGTGGAAACCTCTTACATATCTGGAGCAATAATCACATATATGTAATATACGTATATTTGAGTCTCAATCTATTTTTTGAAAAGTGACACTTTATTTCCTTAACAAAACATTGTAGATTTGTGCAGCAATAGGAACCTGGCTGTTACTTGAAATGACCAGCTTGTTTAGCTAGTTGGGCCGCACACTCATTCAACACTGACGGCTTTCATAGCACACGCTGTGACAAGCTGTGTGTTACACGGTCAAGCTAAATTGAATAAGTGCATGAGACAAAAATACTACATAATGGTATCCCCACCACTGTTGCAGATGAACAGTAGATTTTTTTTCTTTTCGGGCCGTAGGCAGCAATATGTAGAAACAATGGTTAAAACAGGCCTTTCAAGGCATCTGTACTTTTAAAGTACAGATATATTTCACAGGCAGCCTTTAAAATCATTATTTAACCATGACAGTTTATTGAGAATTTATAGTGGACATTTATTGCTTTTACTGTCCTAAAGATAAGAAAATGTTTACACTCTGCCTTTTGTGAGAAAACTTCATTTTGACATGGTTTGTACTGGCAGCTTGGTTGATCAGCTTGCTACTGAGACATTAATGAGGTCTGTTTGGCTGTGTTTGGTGTTTATAACAATTTTTTGATAGGGGCTGTATCTTCAGGTGGGTGGCAGCTGTAACAGATCAGCAGCTTTGCAGATCTGTCCCTGTGTGTATTATAATCTAAACAGCAAAGAGGTCTGAATCATAACAGAGGCGTTGCCTTTAGCCATCTCAGCTCTCTTGTCATTGCCTTAAGCTGATCTGCCATTCCTTGTGTGTGGGATTGGACAACTGAGGTGTGTAACTGAGGATTCTCTGGCCAGATCTTTCATGCTGTTTACACTGCGAGAGAATAGCTGTAAGACCCATGTCAGAGCTAGGCCTGTTATTAGACAAGATGAGGTGACTACCTAAGGCAGGAAACTTTGGTGTCAGGGAAGAATGTCAGTTAGTGAATCAGTTACTACAGTATTGGGCTTTCTTTATTTTGGCTTTTACTGCTAAGGACAGCGAGAGGCATTTGTGGAATTTTCTGACTCATGTGCCATAAAAATGTGGCAGGTTTAGGTACTTGGTACCTTTCCTTTCATCTGAGGCAGCAAAATGTCTTGAGTTGGCCCTGTGACCATTGTGTGTTGTTCTTCAGCTTGGATGAAAGTGGCTGAGGCACACAATAGTTTGTGTGTACGCGTGCATGTGCGTGCATGAGGCTACAGATTTGCTTGGGTCATTGCAACAAGAGGGAGCCAGGAATTAAAAATCAGTTCTGCCTACATTAGCATTTCCAAACTTTTCAGTCAGTTTAATTTTTTTATTATTTGTTAATGATCACATCCTGAGAAACAAAGTTTTAAAACTATAGCTAGAAAAGAATTGAGAGTCAACATGGTGTAATTGTTGGACTACGACTAGGGTTCAGTTCCACGGAATCCACTGGGTGACCTTGGGCAAGTCACATGCTCTCAGCCTCAGGGGAAGGCAATGGTAAACCCCTCTGAACAAATCTTGCCAAGAAAACCCCATGATAGGTTTGCCTTAGGGTCAGCAGAAGTTGGTAATGACTTGAAGGCACACAGCAACGGCAACAACACCAACAAAAGAGTACACAACGCAACACCTGAAGTTGTTTCCTGGCACATTTAGGCTGGATTTTTTGTCTGTTTATATTTCATACCTTACTTTCAGGTTCTGCAAGATCAGGTCCATGTAGTTGCCATATTTCTTCCATATGGTGACCTAGCATAAGCACATACCCGCCATTCATCAGCAATGGAGAATGGAATCTGCCTATAGGATAAGGCAGTGGTTCTCAGGCTGTGAGTCATCAGCTGCGAATTATGAACATGTTCCCCTTCTCTAAGTCTCAAATGAAGTGGGTCTCCTCACTTACTGCCAGAAGAAACCCTTATGAAAACCCTTCTGGAGTCCTTGATGGCTTCGATTAATAAGTTAAAATCATATGGGGTCGTGTGGACTAAAAAGGCTGAGAATTCCTAGAGGGACAGATAGTCTTTAGTATAGTTTCCCAGTAAATAAGATTTCATCAACACATTAGCATGATTTCTAAATTGAAAACATTCCTGAATAGTGTAGTAGGCAGTATAAAGGTAGATCATACATCAATGTGGACATGCACATGAGTTTAAATGGTGGGTTATCAAATTCCTAACATGTTTACACAGTGGGTTGTGGCTTCTGTGTCAGTGGAATGGCAAATGTGCTCTCAATTTTAATCCAAATGTTAAAGGAACTGCTCAAGGTGCTGAAACCATTTTGGGTGAATGGTTAAACACCTTGGATAAATCCTTCAAAATCTGGATTACAGGCTGGAGTGCATTCATTGTTCCACAGATATGGAAGCCACAAGCCTGCATACATCCCAGTATAATGATGCAAGACCTCATATGGTGAGATGGAATAACTTGAGCCCAAGTTTTACCTCACTCCTCAACTTTGTGATTGGTTTTAAGAAAGGTGTTGCCTCTAAGGACTTTATCACATGTGGTTTGAAAAGTGGAACTAGTGCAGGATAGTAGTGTCTGCAACTATACTTTATCACATGTGTCTGTCGAGTAGCTGGTCTGTAGTCTGTCCATTGCTGGAATGCACCTTCTCATTGATGATGGGCAAAACCCATCAATGTCTCCTAACTATGGTGCTTTTCCACTATTGATTCATGTGTGATAAATTCCTCCCCAAGCAGTTCCAATATGCAAGTGGTTACCTGGTGCAAGTAGGTGCGAGTCTGCTCCTCTCTCCCCGCTAATCCCAAGTAGGTGTTCCCCCACCATTATTTCATTTCATTCTTTTTCTACTTAATAGATTGCCATGATTGTGTAATTGTGCTAATAAACATAAAGAAATACAAACCAAAAGAAGGGAAGGGAAGGAGATAGGGCATGGAGACAGGCAGAGACAGGGACAGAAGCAACACCATAATTATTTGGAAGAGCTGTGTGAGAATTACTGTCCCCAACCTGGTATGTTTGCATTTCCTAGACTAACACAATTGTGGCACCTTACAAGAGTAATTGTTTCAGCATTTCCCTTTCCTTGCAATTTGCAATCTAGGGGGGGGGGGGATTATGCCGACTTACTTTACATGGGCTTTTGTAGGAACTATTGAGATAATGGACTACATCTAGAAAAGCCAGTCACATCAATGTGCTCAGAGGAATTGGTGGGACATAAATTAATCACATCGTCCCTTTTTGGAGGGAAAAAAAAAGAGCCGAGACTAGAGTCTCAATGATGACAAATATTTATTTTAAAAAGCCCCCAAAACATCAACTAACAACATTGGTTTAAATATCTGTATAATAAATGGTTAGTTCAGGCACTGACAAATGATGGTGTTTTGTGCCTCTAAACTACAGCAATTTAAATGCTTCATTCATTTTTTAGTTGGGAGAATATTGCTCCAAGTTATTTTCATTATCTATTTCAATTATCTATCTTGTGCCACTGTAATAGATCTTTCTTTCTTTCTTTCTTTCTTTCTTTCTTTTAAACTGATCTGATATAATATGCTTATATACCAGTGCAAGTTTGAGATATTGTGGAGGAATCATTAGGTTTCTATTGATTTTTGTTTTGTCTCATTTGGAAACATTTGTGTTATGTTATTAACTGAAACGAATACTGTAAATTAAAGATCAACACAGTGAAATTAACCAGATCTAATTTGGTAACTCAGATGAAGAGGAAGGATGTTATATTGATATCATTGGCTGTTTGAGTTTGCAGTTTTTTCCATAGTGATTTTTTATAATGGAGGACATTTGAACTAGACCTAAGATGGCAGAATTGACTGGAGAATGTTAGAATGGTTTGGGGAGGGGGGGGGCGTAACTACAATATTAAAAAATAAGACTGTTTTCATTTCCATTTATTCAGTAGGGAGCAGTTTATTCTTATGGTGAAGGAGGGAGGGAATGCAGTATGTACAGCTTCTCCTTCATGTCCAGCACTGTCATACATGAACCCAGAGCACCTGAATTTCTCTCTTCTTTTGCGGCTGCTGTTTCTCTCATATTAGAATTCCCTGTCAGGCTTAGGAGCCCCATCCTATATTGAAGTGGGAACTAACAGCCAAAAATGTAGGGTTGATCATGTAGCTAAGCAAGGGGCTAACTTTGCTGCCACTCTTTCTCCAGCCTCAGTTAGCAGTCCAGCTAGATGAGTGCTATACAGTACGAACCATGTATCTGCCGGGAATATGTTCCTGAACTTTCCGTGGAAATGCAAAACCATGGATAATAGTGAGCCCTATTGAAATGAATGACTTCTGGTGGAAGTTGACCATAGAGTCACACTGGAGGACCTTAAGATTCCTGGAATGAACACCTCTCTAGGCATTTCTAGGTCTTCCAGTGCAACCCTATGATCAACTTTGGCCAGAGGCATACCATGGAATCATGATGGAGGATGTAGAAAGTGCCTAGAGAAAATTTATTTTTGCAGATATGGGTAAGTGGAATTGTGGGAACCAATCCCATGGATTTGGAGGTCATACTGTAAATGGGCAGGAAGGTTAGCCATGTGTCTACTTAACAAAGGACAGCCCTGTATTGGCGGGTTATAATTCCCTTGTTCCAAGCACTGGCTACTTCACTGGCTACTATTCTGTTTCCAGGCACAATTCAAAGTTTTGGTTGTGACCAATAACACCCTGCAAGACCTAGGTCCAGATTCTCAGAAACCCTGTATCTCCTCCTATGAGTCTGTCCAAGTCTTATGCTGTTAGCAAGGAGGACTTTCCCACCATCTCACAACACTTACTGACTCTATTTCTCCCTACCTGCTCCTTTTCTTTTTGACAGCAGCCAAAGACCTTCTTATTGAAACAGGCCTTCATCTTTTAACTGACTGGGGTAGAAGGATGTTCAATGGGTATGCTGTGTCTTAATATGTAATATGATTTTAATGTGGTTTTAACTGTTATAAATTAATATTTCATTGGATGGCATGTTTAATGTTTTCAAATTTGTGAACCACATTTTTTTAGCTATTTTGTTTTAAAATGCACATGCTGCATTGGGTCCCATATCAGAAGAAAAGAGGGGTATAAATCAAATAACAAAAAGATAAATAAATAAAAGAAAGGATTCACCTATTCAAAAATTAACTAGTGCAGACCCATTTTGAAAACAGAGACCATGAGAAGGGAGGGCAGGTGCCTTGAAGTTGCCCATTAGATAGGAGGTTATGCAGCCCTGAAGGTCACCTGGCCACAGTTTTCCCCAAGACATATTGCAGATGTGCTCTACTTTACTTTTCTACTTTAACTTTTGTTATATTCTCATTTGCACCTATGCATATAATTTAGCATTTGCAATTTGTCTGTAAATTTGTATATTTTTAGGAGGTTGTGTTGTTGCTGCTGTTGTTTTGCTTTTCCTCTTTCTTTGCTGTAACTTTCTTCTTCTCTGTGCCTTTCTGTGTTTTCCCACTTCAACCTGCTTTTGCTTGGATGAAAAACATGTCTTGTGGTTGCTAGATGTGTGATTCCCCACTTCAAGAATTTGGTTCTTGTGACAGAGACTATATATTGGGCCAGTAAATGGGGCTAACCTTGACTTTGAAGCCATGTTAGTGATACACTTGGTATCGATTGTATCACTAATATAGCTTCAAAGTCAAAGTTAGCCCCATTTACTGGTCCAATACATAGTCTCTGTCATCTCTTTTCCCAGAGAGATGAAACAAGAGGATTCCTCTGTATCATTGGGCTTGTTCCATGTGGTACTGATTTTGAGAAATACTCATAAGTTTCTTTTTCAAAACGTCTAGGGGCAAAGCTGACAAGCAAAGAATCTGGTGCAATTGTAAAAGTTATTTCAATGACTTCTAGTCTACTCATGATGACTGCCTAGAGGCCCCCAAACTTACAGGCTAAATTTCCATGAATACAGCTGTTGGGAACAACCATAGAAGAAAGTTTTAGTCTTCATCTATTGCATATGGGCCTCTCAGACTCTTGAGGCTGATCTCTCTGGGAAAAGAGATGGAGGACTAGATGACCCATTGGTGAATGTGTGTTCCTGTGATTTGCTGTCATTTCCCAGTCATTACCAAAATCCTCTGCACTGCGTCTTTCCCCATCCCTCATAATCTCACAGTTTAGCTTCAGTTGCTCTAAGTGCTTGCTGCAGTTCAGCCGCAAAGGTGTGTGTGTTTGTTGCTGCCATTTACATGCTATAATCTGTCCCCCTGCCCTCCCTACTTCACATCTCTCCTCTCTGGATTTCTGAACAATAGCTAAAATAATGCTTGAATTCAGTGCAAAACTTCAACATGTCATAATAGCTTCTGTTAGTGTCACATACATTATAGTTACTCGGGACGTTGGTGTGTAATGCCACTTGTCAATGCCTGTGGTGAGAATCTGCAGGCTGAATAAATCTCAAAGTAAACATGATTCTGTACTGTGTTATGCTGTTGGGCGTTTTTACATATTTTTAAAACACACTCAGAAAACTGTATGGTCCAGTGCTTTAATGCACATTTGGACAATCCCTAAAGCACAGTTATTGATTTCTAGCTCCAAGAACTATATCACTTAAAGAATTCTGCAAGCAATTCAACTGCCCAGCGGGATGTACACACCCCCTCATTGATAACCATAGTTTGTTGTTGGCCCTTCTGGAATATCCATCCCACTATCTCAATTTGGTTGCTTATATATACCTTTTGAATGGTGGTGACAATTTTACTTTATGCTTTGACATGAGGAAATGTATGAATGGTTTTTGGAAAATTAGCTGATGTGTTCGTTTAGTCCCTATGAAAAGAATAGCTAGTATCAAAAGTCTGCTTATTCTGTAGAATACGTAAGCTATATCCTGATTTATTTTAGCTTAGAAGATGAGCTTTCCATGTGGCAACAGTGGTGGCTATAGAAAGGAAAATAATTAAATCACTATAAATATCCTAGAAGCTTGGCAAAAGAGTGTGATTTTTAACTATTAGTATAGTTGCCAAATGATGTTGCTTTTATGTCCTCTTTGAACAGTGACTAAAATGAGTGTGATTGGCTTGGAAACCCATCAACAGTATGTTCAGGATTCATGTTTGGTAAAGCTGATGCTATTGCTTCATTGAATGATCATCAGTTGTACTGAAAGTCAGGATTGCATGGATTAAAATGGGATAAAATGAGATAAACTGAATAAAATGATTTCATGTATATATATATATATATATATATGGTTGAAAAATATGATTGCCTTACTAGAATACAAGCATTCTACAGTGTAATGTTCTTTCAAATTTTGCAGATTAGTTGGGGCTAAATCCTACTGAATTCTATATTGCTCTCTTTTGAGTAGATATGCTTACACTCATAATGTATTCTGTATCTCCCCAATCTGTACTGTCCACCCTTCTCTACTGCCTGATAAAGTAAGCAAGAGGATCTAAAAGACAGTAACACTTAAAGTGAGAGGCACCATCATTGGGTCTAGAAATGGTAATGCCCACAAACTGGTCAGGAGTATAGAAAATGGATTATCAATATACTGTACACAATTGGAAAGGCATGCAGGTACTGCCTCTTTGTGTAATTATAACATACAAAGGCCTGACTTAAACATGATGTGAGCTGTTTACTTCTGTGTGGACAGGGCTCCATGCAGCTCAACATCATTTTTATAACTGAAAAAAACATGTGGTTTTGTATCATGAGAAAAGCACAGAAATACAAAACCTGGTATTTCACTCACTTTGGGAAGAGAGGGGGAACACAATTTGTAAGCAAAATTTAAAGGCTGGATGCAGTTGTGATTCAATTATGAACAAAGGAAGGAAGGGAAGAAGGAAGGAAAGAGAGAGAGAGAGAGATTTTTATAAGCCTATTGTGAATTGGTAGAGGAAGAACAGAAACTCAGATGTCTGTGTTGGGAGCAAAATAAGAACAGAGTACACCATCAGGGAAACCAGAAAGATTTTTAAGATGCAATAGTGTGACAACATTGGCAGACAGGCTGTTATTAATTTTGCTTATATGCAAGTACCTGTTAAAATAAAAAAATTGAAAACACAGAATGCATTGCATTAAAACAAAAATAGAAACAACAACAAAAGTAGAAAGCAATTGGATAACCATGAAAGCTGTGGCAAAACAGTAAATTAAATATTTAAAAATTGAGTAAATAAAAATAAAATTAATAAGTAAAGGGGAAAGATATCTGTGGCCCGATATAGACGGGCACTAAGAGGCGCATGGGCGGTGCCATTAGGCTTCGTGAGCACGCAGCATTCGCACGCTCACGACCCCTAACTTGTAATGACACCAACACCATTACGTAACGCCGTATAGATGGCGTTCGTAATGGTGCCGCCGCCGCTGCACAGCTCCTAGATGCAGCTGCGTAGTTGCGGCGGTGGAAAGGTGCCTAATGATGCCTTTCCCCCCACTCGCGCCGCAACTGCGGCACCAAAAAGGAGAGCAGTTTCCCCACTCCTTTTTTTGTGGCGCAACTGTTATTAAGTAAATGTAAATGTGCCTATAGAATCTGTTATTACATCCCTTCTTTCACTTTGTTTTGTTATCTGCTCTCAAGTCAATTTTGACTCATGGTGACTCTGTGGACGAGACACCTCCAAGAATCCCTATCTTCTAATTCTCTACTTAGGGGCAAAACAGATGGGCAGGAAAAAGTGGCTTGAAGCTGCCTTTTTTGAAGCCACATTGAAACCCCACAAACCACACCACCGGATCCCAAGGCAGTTGGAGTGCTCATGTCATGACCACATGATATGGCTTCAAGCCAGGAAAAAGGCCTCTTCTTTTTGAAACGGCTTTTCTCTGCATAAGGACACTTTTCTGCTGGCTTCAAGGCATGTGTCATTTAAATGTCACACGTTCAAGCCAGCCTGAAAGCACCTCTTTTTGCCTGTGTGTTTAGCCCTTTTTGTTCCTGCAAGCCCATGTCCATGTCCCCCTTGTTTGAGTCCATCCACCTGGCATATGGTCTTCCTCTCCGTCTCCTCCCTATCCTTCCTAGCATTATTGTTTTTTTCCAGTGATCCATGCCTTCTTATTATATGGCCAAAGTATGTCAGCCTCAATTCAATCATCTTGGTTTCTAAGGAGATCTCTGGCTGTATCTGTTCCAAGACTCTGCTGTTTGTCCTTTTGGCTGTCCACAGTATCCTCAGAACTCTTCTCCAGCACAACATTTCAAATGAGTTTATTTTATTTCTGCCTGCTTCTTTTACTGTCCAGCTATTGAATGCATACATGGTGATGGGGAATACAATGGCTTGGATGATTCTAACATTTGTGCTCAGTTGTATATCTTTACTCTTTAGGATCTTTTCTAGTTCTTTCATAACTGCCGTTCCCATTCATAATCTTCTTCTTATTCCTTGATTGCAGTCATCATTCTGGTCTATATCCTAGGCATGGGAGTTCAAATACACTACTTTAAATAGAAAATCTATGCAGACATATTAGAAAATTCAGGACTGCACATGTAACAGTCTCAAAAGATAATGCAAGCCTAAGGTATAGCAAATTAAAAGATATCTACCAAGCTGAAGGTATAGCAAGTTAGGTGTCTGTTAGAGAAATGAGGAGAGGGAATTACTATTTATATCTACTATCATTTAGTCATCCTTAAATATTAAGACTCTTACATACAAGGACAAAACGTACTTAGGCACTCGCTCCATGTGTCTGGTGTAGCTTACTCTCAAGTAAGTGTACATAGGTGCCTAAGGTATAACAAATTAGGTGTATGTTAGCTTCACAGTGGGCATTCACAAAGCTGTCACTAGATGATCGCTGGGGTTACCAGGTGAAAAATAGGACAAACTAGAATTTCAGCACCTGTGAAATATCCTCTTCTGCACAACTATCAAAGTTATAGGGGGGCTGTCCTATTTTTCACTTGGCAACCCCAGTCATAATACAATAATACAATATCCAGCAATATACAGTTGGTGAACTGTAATACAGAACATGTGCTGTATTAAAAAGATGTTTGCCTGTGATCTAGCTGCAGTTGATGGAACTGAATCTCTTGATCATTGTCGTCCATCAGTTTCACATGAAAATCTATTTTTGATGTTCCTCAGGAAGGGAACTCAGAGTGTTCCTGACAGTTGAAGTGTTCATTCTGGTTTTGTTTTGTTTTTAATATTCCCATTTCAGATGTCAGATTGATTTCCATTTATTCCTTTGTGCAGAGCTTGTCCCATGTAGAATGCAGTAGGACATTGCTGGCTTGCAACCCTCAGCTATTTTTGCTGCAACAGTCTAAAATGGCTACCCTTTTGGGGGGGGGGGGGAATGAAAGAAGCAAGAAGCCCATGAAAAAATTCAAACACAAAGAAGGAAACTATGGGAAGTGGAAAAATAATAAACTGTTAAGAAGTGTGAGTGGGTGGATGGATTTGCATACACAAATATGGACGAATCTGCTAAACTGTATTCATTCATTCGCGAGAAGAGAGAGAAGTACATTCCTGGAAGAAAATGAAAACTTAAGGACACAAATAGAGACTGACAATGCAACTGTTAGCGAGGAAGCAGAATGACAGTGTTGGTAGCTGCAGGCCAAGGAGGCAGCCACTCAGAATGTTAAGAGATGTATGAAGCTCGAAGAAAGGGAGCTGACCTACATCTTTGTATGTCACAAGCTAGCAAATGACAGAAATGAGACAGAAGAGGACTAAAGTCCTCAATCTAATGTGACAGTGATACACATCACTGATCTTCATCTTTCTCCAGCTTTCCCCAGTGCCCCAGCTCCAGGGGAAGGGGTTCTTAGCCAGTTTTGGAGGGTGTTCAATGTGTTGGAGTGGGAGGTCAATTTTTTTTCATTCCACTTACTTGGGATTTCACAGATGCCCAGCTGTGGTTCAAGTCCAACTTTCAAGCATTGGAAAATGGGCAATGAGGGTTTGCTTTGCTTTGTCAGGGCTGATGCCCGGCCTTCTTGATGGATGTATTGCATTAAAAAAAAAATCCCACAGTGCATATGATACTCCCATGTCTACTATGATGTAATCTGAAGTAGACGTTCACAGGAGCCAAGCCCATAGAAAAACAGGAGTCTTGTACAATGGATCATTGTTGCATTGCATGCCTTCTCATTGGCCCTTTTTTTTATTTCAGAGAGGCTCAGGTGGACTGGGAACTCAGATACTCTGTTGCTTGAAAAATAAAATCAGTACAGCCTTTTGTTTTCAGTGGGAACCACAAGGATGGAATATGAATAGCAAGCAAAGTGTTCTGAGAGGAAGATGAAACTTTTTAAAAAGCTTGCAGTGTTAATGCTAGCTGCCAACTGCAAGCAGGTTGATTTACTTTTAAAGCCAACAGGGTCTCTGCAATTATCTTTTCAATTTCTCATGCAGCTGTTCCAGCTCTATCAAAGTTTTCCTTTACCAAAAGAGAAAAAAAATCAAAACAGTTGCTATATAAACCCAGACTGGAGTAAAATATTTGTTCAGTTCTGCTGTCAGTCCCCACCCCTTGAAAAGTGGGCATTTAGAAAGAATAGGGAAACATGAGATTTGACTGCAGAAATAAATAAAACCAGATAATATCAGAAAGTTCTTTTGACAGTTTGCTTTTATACATTACTCTGTGTGGGAAACAGATGGTGATACTTTAATGAGATATCGGGTGAGGGAGTTCCTTGGTGATCCATGTAGATGCCATGCATCATAAGTAGTGAATCTGTGCTTTTAGTTTAAAATCAACCAGATGTCCATACATTTCATGATATCTGGAAAGGTTGAGGATGAGGGCTAAGGAAGTAAAAAGAGGCCTGGGAGGCCTATCCAGTCCAGGGAGAATTAATGCAGTTTGACACCACTTTAACTAGTTCAGTGCTATGAAATTCTAGGATCTGGAGTTTTGTGAGATATTTAGCCTTCTTTGTCAGAGAGCTCTGGTGCCAGAACAAACTACAAATCCCAGGATTCCATAAGGTGGATCCATGGCAGTTAAAGCCGTATCAAACTGCATTAATTCTGCAGTGTGATAACAGTCCAGGATTCTTGCTCCATGGTGGCCATACTTTCCACACTGGTCCCCCAGCAATCAGTCCTACAGCCTCTGATATTGACTAGTGATCCCTATAGCCTCATTCTTCATGAATCTGTTTGTTTGAACTCAAACTGAAACTAAGTCGATAGCTCTCACTACAATTTTTGTGGTAGTAGCAAATTTTTCAGTTCAGTTATGCATTGTGAGGAAGAAGTACTTCTTTATGTGTCCCAGATCTCCCACTTACTACAGTGGATGAATCTAAATTCTACCACTATGAGAAGGTATTGAGGGAGCATGAGATTGGTGGAAAAAAATGGGCCTGTGAGTAGTAAGAAAAATCTAAAGAGTATAAAGAGACCACTGATTCACTTTTGAGGGGAGCAGTTGGAATTTTCTTATACAATAGTCCCTTGCTATCCATTGGGTTTGGTTCCAGGAACCCCTGTGGATACCAAAATCCATGGATGCTGAAGTCCCATTAAATGCAATGGCATAGGGAAATGGTATTCCTTATATAAAATGGCAAAATCATGTATTTCTTTTCAGAATTTATATTTTTAAAAATATTTTCAAGCCACTGATGCTTTAGTCAATGGATAAAAAAATCCATGTATATGGAGGGCTGGCTGTATTATATTTTAATGCAGAAAACTAAAAAAAAAATTTTTTTTCTCCACAGGGCACCAATGCCTCTGCTCTGGAAAAAGACATTGGACCAGAGCAATTTCCACTCAATGAACACTACTTTGGACTGGTCAATGTAAGTATAACTAATGTTAGATGTACACACCAAAGGGCTTGTAAGAGAGTGATGTGTTGTTTTAAATTGTACCATTTTAACTGCTTTTTACCCTTTTAAAGTGTATGTTTTAAATTGTTTAAACATTATTAATAGGTTAAAGTGTATGTTTTAAGTTGTTTTAACATTGCTAAAACTGTAGTTTCAGTGTTGACATTTTCTATGTCTTTAACTTTATTGCACTATACTTAAATTATATTGTACTATATTGTAATCATTTTCATTTGCCTTGAGTCCCAGACTTGGTGGTGGGGAAACAGGGTAACAACAGTGCTACTGCCAGAGCCGGCATAGCCATTCTGAGAACTACAGTCTGCAAACTTTGACCCGGGGCTTGTCTACTCACCATGTAGCAGCAGCACAGTTTCCCAGTCCACAGAGACTCCAATAACACCACACTCACCCTGGTGAGATTAGAGCAATCCAGAAGAAAAGAGTGGGCTGATGACCATCATGTGTCTTATAGTGCAGAGTGTATTTCCAGCTACATAGCCATTTCCTTATTGCTGATTTGGATTTTCCAGGTGAATGCGGAATAAAAGGCAGGTCTTTTTTTCTCTGGATTTTTGGAGAAAAGCTCCACATTGCATGCAAATCCTGAGAAACTTCATATTCCCAAATCACAGCCACTATGGGGTGAATACAAGGTTTCCTGCAGGTGTAGTCAAGTCCCCACAGTAGGTAAAGAGACTTTGGGAGCAGCAGGTCAAGGAGAATTATAACTGGAGTAATTTAAGTATGGCTCTTTGGATAGTGTGAAACTGCAGCTTTTACTTTCCCTATCCATTAACTATGCTTTGTAGGGAGCAACAGGCAGTGCAGCTGCCCAGACCTGAACCTTATTGCACTTTGTAGTGATTGCTGAGACATTTAAATGTTTCACACATACACTCACCTCAGTTAAATACTGTAGACTTGGGCATCCATTAGGTAAATTCTCCCCTGTAGACTCCCTAGGTTGGCATGAAAAAGAGCTGCTTTCAGATGCCCCTCTCCTTATGTTGAGCTACTGAACTGACAAAACTGTCCACTATACTAGTAGTTAATAAGAACCTAAAAAGATCCAACACCCCAATTCTAAAAACGAGTGGACATCTACATGTGAACCATGTTTCTATTGCAAGAGGCTCTTAAAAATTTAAGGTGGAGGTCACCAGCTTTCTAGATTACAGCCAAAATATTTTGATGAGTGTTTTTAGCACCATGTTTGAGAATCTGTCACAGAAGCACCATTTTAAAATGTAAATTATGCTAAGCACCAAAATGGAGTTGGAAATCCCAGTTTAACATGTAATTTTTATTCTTATCTAAAGATTAATACTTTAGCTCCACATACTGATGTATGACCTGACCTACATTTACTCAGAAATTATGCCTAGTAACCTATGGTAGTAATTTAACAAAGAAGAGAAAAATCCAGGGGCAAGATGGGTAGATTACTTGGATGTGTAGTAAAGAGTATCTCACTGCAGGCCTCGCTCTTTTGATTTTGCAGTTTGGGAACACCTGCTACTGTAACTCTGTCCTGCAAGCTCTATATTTTTGCCGGCCATTTCGGGAAAATGTTCTGGCATACAAGGCCCAGCAGAAAAAGAAGGAAAACCTCCTGACTTGTCTAGCGGATCTTTTCCATAGTATTGCTACCCAGAAGAAAAAGGTTGGGGTGATTCCACCCAAAAAATTCATTTCACGGTTACGAAAGGAGAATGGTAAGTGGAGACCAAGCATCCTTATCCTCTTTTTCTGGATACTGTGACAAACCACAGTCCATTCTGGCCACCAGCTGTTCTTGCTCCATTGCTCAGAGGGACAGCCAACCAGGAGGGTGCAGCGGCTTGTTCTGCAATACTTTCTTCTCCACCACTGCATCCTTCCTCTTACTCTCTCATCCACATGGAATTTTCCTTCCTTCCCCTCATTTCTAGCATTGCAGAGAATGAGATATTGAAAACTGTTCATGCTTAGAACTCTTATACATTGGGCCCTTGGTATCAACTGGGGTTTTGTTCCAGGACCCACCATGGATACCAAAATCTGTGAATGCTCAAGTCCCATTAAATATAATGGCATCGTAAATGGTGTCCTTATATCAAATGGCAAAATCAAACTTTGCTTTTTGGAATGTATATATTATTTAAATATTGGCAATCTGTTGATCATTGAATCTGTGGATACAGAGGGAAGAGTCGTGTTTGCATTCCCTTGGTAACTTGTCCTGCCCCATTTCTTTGGATGCTTGAGATGGATTTCTAAAAGCTCAACTAAAGTTTCTGCAATGCCAGAAATTTGGGGTCTGGAGGAAAATTTCATTGAGGAGGTAGAATTCGTATGAGGACAACAGCCTCATTTCCCCCCCTCTTCCCAAAGCTACACTCATGTCCTTGCTCTACCATGCACTTCCTCATCTCCCTGAAAGGGAAAAGACAACTGAGCATTTTGACTTCTCCTAGTAACTATAGCACACTGGCATACATTACAGTGCCACATTTCTGATTCTAGCTTTTGGCTTTGCTGTCACTTCAGGTAGTAGCCTAGGACAGAAGACAGGACCCCAAACCACCTAGTATCAAGGACTCTTTCATTGCTCCACATTACCACCAGCTAGTTGGGAGGAGGGGGGGAGTTGAGTGCTAATGGGAGGCCCTGAGGTGGCAAACCCTTGACTTCAGAAGCCTGTAAATCATTCACCCTTCTTCTTTGACAGATCTCTTTGACAACTACATGCAGCAAGATGCCCACGAGTTTTTAAACTACTTACTCAACACAGTTGCTGACATTCTGCAAGAGGAGAAGAAGCAGGAAAAGCAAAATGGCAGACTGAGAAACGGCAATGTGAATGAAGCAGAAGAGAACAATAAGCAAGAACTTACCTGGGTGCATGAGATTTTTCAGGGAACACTGACTAATGAAACGAGATGCTTGAACTGTGAAACTGTAAGCACTGGGCTGGGTGATGTTATGTATGAATCCCCCCCGCACCAATGAATATTTAGAAGCTGTTTGGAAAGGGCTGGAGGGAACTGGTGATCACAGTATTCTTGGACTCAGATTCCTATCAGCTCTTTCCAGCTAAGCCAGTGGTGATGTAGTTCATAGGTGCCTCATTCCTGCTATAGACACTGATAGATTTAGATATATGAAGCCATTTGGGAAATACATACGTTTCTATGTAGTGAAACAAATATTATCTTGTTCTAAGAATGTATTATGTTTTTGCATCATTTGGTAAACATAACATGATAAAATTTTCCCCATCCATTGTAATCATCACAAATGATCTTTCAGCCTAGACACTTTACTTAAGAGAGATCACATGCTTCTTGAGCTGGTGGTCCAATTTCAATTTGAAGGTACCACAAAGATTTATAAATGCAGGCATGCACTGTGTGTTGTGATACACCAACGTGTCCTGGATTATAGTAGTTTGGTAACTGCTGGATTAGGTGAAAGTATTTATTGCTAATAGCATAGCTTTAACTTTTTGACGAGGACAAATATATAAGGCAAAATGTTGACATCCTTTATCATATTCAGTGTCATATCATACCTGTGAAATATTCACTGTTATTCTCATATTAAAAATAGACTGAACTACAAAGCCATGACCAAGGTCATGCAAGGGGCTTACATAAGAGGTGGGATGTGGACCTAGACCTCTTACATCTAGAACTGAGTAGCCGTCTGCCTTGGCTTATCAACCTGAGCCTCTCAGTCAGAAAG
This sequence comes from Urosaurus nigricauda, assembly GCA_034509955.1. Taxonomy (NCBI): domain Eukaryota; kingdom Metazoa; phylum Chordata; class Lepidosauria; order Squamata; family Phrynosomatidae; genus Urosaurus; species Urosaurus nigricauda. The sequence continues at coordinate 130,898,739 of JAOEGL010000005.1, read as the reverse complement.
TCACTTTATCTTCTGAAGTGAAAATAATACATATTTCTCTTGTGCCAGTTTCATAGAAGTAATCATTGTTTATGTGTGCAGTTTGTAGATCTAGCCATGTGATGTGTGCTAAGATGAAAGGCTTATCCTCTAGATTGAGGTTGAATGCATTATCACTTTATTTGTGAGATTTATTATAATTAGCATTTTGTCCTAAAGAAAACAAGAATTTTTGTTTTCTCCTTGAAATTCTTTGATAGAACTTACAATTTAAGGCCCTGTAGCTGACCATGGTTACTTTAGAACAGTTATGTAATAATAATAATAATAATAATAATAATAATAGTTTATTTATAACCCACTCCTCTAATGGAATACTCGGACATGTACAATGTTTCTTCCATTAAAAGAAAGACAAAAGCAACTAGAGTCCAGTTCACACCATACAATTATAACTCTGTGATTCCACTTTAACTGCCATGGTTGCATCCTATGGAAACCTAGAATTTGTACTTTAGGGATAGCATTTCGAACTCTCAGCCAGAGAATTCACACCTCCCCAAACTACAAACCTCAGGATCTCATAGGATGCTGCCAGAGCAATTTAAGTGGAATCATAATGCTATTACTGTGTAGTGTGATTTTTTTTCAATAAACACCTTCAGGGATCTAAAATTTGATTCACGGTGTAGAAAATGAAGGCGAATCCTGAGAACATGATGCTAGTAGGATAACTTCAATTTGCAGGAGGAAGTCTCTGTTTGTGGGAAAATGGCTAGATATGGTTTTCCCAACTCAGCAGATCCAGAGCCTGGATGTATTCTTGGGCTCTGCTTGAATAAGAAAGTAATATGAAAGGAATATTCCAAAAATTCAAAAGATGCTTGATGGAGTGCTGGAAAACACTGAGTGCTGGAAAACATGGGGAAAAAGAACTGTATTGTAATATGATTTTAGAGAATCGTTGCAGATTAGGATTTATTGTTTGCAAAATTCACATGTTCTGTACAGAAATTATCTTCTTTTCTGCACAGAAATAATCTTCTGGACAGAAAATGCTGTTTCTTGCAGAGAAAACGCTTCCTGTGCAAAAAAAAAAAAAGGTCTCAGAAAGCCATGTGGAAATTTTGCATATTTTCTGGACAAGAAACAGCATTTTCCACACATAAAATAATATTTCTATACAATAATATTATTTTCTGCATAGAAAATGCTCTTTTCTGTGAAGAAAATGGGAATTTTGCACAGAGTATTTCCAAAAATGCAAATAGTCACAGTTTTCAAAGACTTTCTCAGAGTGGAAAGAAAATAATTACCATTTTTTTACTTCAAGCTAAGCTGTTACATCTGCAGAGAATAGGATCCATGATTAGTTGTTACATCTGCATAGGATCATAGATTGGAAATGACTGAAATGCCATTTTCTTCTTTCAAGGCAGGCCCATTCTTGTACCAGTCCCTACAAGACTATGCCCTTTTATTGTAATATGTTTTTAGAATTTTTATTTCTGAGCCACCTTGGGACCCTTTGGGGAGAAAGGCAGGAATGAAATGAAATGAAATGAAATGAAATTCTTAAATTGTGTTTCTATAGCTGCCTGTCAAAGTGCTTTAATGTTTCCACAACATATGGCACAATCTTCTAGATTCTGATGTTTGGTGTTTTGACATTGTGCCATCGTGTTTGTAATCATACCTCTGAGCATTTGTTTCTGGGCATGCAGTCTTCAAATCATGTAATTGGCTGGGTAGTACTTAAAATACTATTGAATTTTCTGTTTAATGCTATTGAATTTTCTGTTTTTATTTCCAGGTTAGTAGCAAAGATGAAGATTTTCTCGATCTTTCTGTTGATGTGGAACAGAACACATCTATTACTCACTGCTTAAGGTAAAATGAAATGTGTGCAGTAAGAAAATACATGTTGAAGAAAAAGAGAACAGCTCTCTCATCATTTTAGATCAGTGGATTATTTTAGATCAGTGGAATTTTATGATACAATGATACAATAAATCAAATCAAGAATATAGACAGAGTGTTGGCTGAAAGGAACCATATATAAATTATGCCGAAATTGATTTTTTTGTAAGAAACTGCAGCTTTTGCAACTTTCTGTTCCATATTCTAAGAAGTCCCATTGAAGGCAGTAAGAGTACTCTGAAGCAAATATGTGCATTAGGATGCATAACTGACACCCTTTGGGAAGGCAATCAATCATCTGTCAGTCAAAGGATCTGCTGATGGACGTTATAAAGCATTTGCCAAGTGTTAGAAACCTTATATGTCACACCAGTTAAATGTATAAGAAATTTGCAATATCCATGAAGTCTTACTGAATTAAACACAACTTTTAATTTATGCAGACTAACTAGACCTTTACTTAACTAAGAATAAATTTCACATGCCTTTTCACATTGAGAACCTGCTTAAGCTTTGTTATTAATTGAGACCAATCCCTAGATATAACTGGAATTTTGTTTTTAATTTTCCATGTGTAACTTGTTTCAGTGCTTTTGGTAACTAACAACATAAATCCTCTTAGCGAGAGCACAAGTCTTACTTGAGAGCTCAGATGTTCTTCTGTGTCCCATTCTGATATGTTTGATCCACCGTACTTGATCAAGCCTGCACTGTGTGTGATCCATTAGTCTGAAAGCAGCTGACCACATTCAGCAACCCAGTGGAGAGCTTTGCTAACCTACTGAAACTGGAAGAAGGGGGTGGGATTCTAACTGGGCACTGTATGTGGTTTAGTGGGTCATTGGTTCTCTTTTTGGTTTGTACATAGGACTTTGGGAGGCAAAAACAAGTACTTTAATCAGTGAGTAATAGAGGTGCAAGCTTATTAGCATTTCCCAAGTTATTCATCTCCTCTCTTCTGGTGACTCACCAAATTTTCAGAAATTTCCTAAGGGGATACTACTGCAAATGATCTTGACAGGGAAAAGATGTTGAGGCCCTGGAAATAGTCATAGGGAAGAATGACAGAGACATCTGTTCAAAGAAATAGATGACAGCTAGCATCCTGGACAATCACATGGGAAATCGGAGCTTAGTTTCACTGATGGGGAATGGTTCTTTTCTGTAGTGGCAGGAACCATGGCTAGGACACATTCCTTGCATGCATATGGTCATAGGTTATATTTTAGTATTTTCATTGAAGGGGCTGGAAAATGTCTTGGCAAACTGCTTTCATTCAGAAAAGACAGTATTGGACCATTGGTGTTGACCAGCATGTCCTAGTATAACACAACTTTTGGTTCATATTTTAAATATATACCAAGCATTTTTCTTAGAATTTTCTGTTAAGAGCACGTTCAAGAGGCTTTGTGATTGCCTGTGAGGTTGTGTGGAACTGCTGGTGATCTCTCAAACAAGCCAGGATATCCTGGATAATATGAACTGTCACATTCACAGGAGGCAATGACCACACCACTACTGTTATGTGCACTCTTGGAACAGCTGTTGCAACTGCATTGTCCATGTAGAGGTATTGATTACTAATGGCACCCCAGCACAGTCCCAGCGTAGCTGCCTGAGCCCCATTCAGGAGAAAAGTAGAATATAAATCAAATAAATAAAATGAGAGAACTTTGGCAGTTCTTCCAAAGACAGCTTATGGAGCAGCAGATTGCATAAACTGGTCCTAAGAAGTAATTAGGAAGATACTCAATTCTATGGTATTTCAACGGGTAAAGGATAGTTAATTAGATGACATGTAGCTAGCCATTAACATTTTTTCTCTTTAAGCTGAAACAGTTGGCTGCGTAGGGGCAGCTTGATGCCTCCCCTTTGAGCACCAGATCAGGACCACAGCAACTATACACTGTTTCCCGATCTGGCTTTTTTCCTGTGTAAAAAGAAGCGGCAAAATGCCACTCCTTTTTGCACCAGAAAAGGGCGGCTTTTCTGTCACCGCTTTAGCTTTTCCGTGTTCCTGCATTTCTTTTCTGTGTTCCTGTATATAGGCCGCGCTGCCAGAGCACCACAATGCTTCCCACCATGTGGTCAGGCAGGTGGTGTGACACCAGCTTGGGGGTGGCATTGGGGCATGTGGCGTCCAAACGCCACATCCTCACGCTGCCCCAACGCCGTCATATTGTGCCAGTTTGTTTGGCCCCTTTGTTGATTAAGAGGAGTTCTTGGTGAAGTCAGAAACAGCATCATTTTTATTGTTTTTCTGCATCAGCCACTCATAATTAACAGAAAACGTACCCTTTGTCAGCAAGGTCCCCAAATATTTTGGAAATTATAATTTTCACTTTCAAGAACTGAAACATCTTTGTTTGATCTTGATTATATAAATGGTCTAGAGCTGGAAAGAGTATAAAGAAAACAGGAGCTAATCAGAGTCAATAGCTCAATTAGTTTCTTTCCCCTTTAATGTTACATCTTGCACTCTTTCCTTTTAGTTATCTTTGGATAAAAAGGGCTTTTTCTATTTAAGCCTCCAACAACTGTTATTTTTCTTCTTTGTATCAAGGCTGGCATTGAAAGAAGAATGCATATAATAACATAATAAATTATGTATCTGTTATTTTTGTTTCCATGATACATTCAGAAGGCAGTTGAGTCAGTCAATCTTAAGTCTCATGAAACCTTTCCTTTTCTTTCCTTTGTTTTATTGACATTTCTCTCTGTATGTGTGTGTTCTTTTCAAGAAAAACATCTTCCACGTGAATAAACAACACCTCTAACATATTTCTTTCTAAGGAAACAGCTTATACATGTTTCTGAGCCAGAAATTACCAGTGTGGGAATATCCTTTTTGTTATTATTTAAATAAAAATGAAGTATTCTGGCATCTGTTAAACATATTATATGGATGTATGTTGGCATCCATGAAAACCACACTTTAATGTAATCAAAAGAGTGAATCTAGAATATGGATAAGCAGTGGTCCATGCCAGGCCAAATTTTAGGAACACTAGTACTGCAGTTTTCAAACTAGAAGAACAGTGTATCGTAACAGTAATTAGGACATTGGCCATTTTAGAAAAAGTAGAGAGGTCTTATTATTATTATCATTTATTTATATAGCACCATCACTGTGCATGATGTTTTACAAGTAAAAGATGAACCAAAAATACTAGTTTTCAGACCTCAGGTTTACAATCTAAATAAAACAAAGAGAATGGCAGTGGAGGGAAATTAAGTTCAGCAGATACTGCCTCTTCTCTTTCTGCACAGACAGTGGTAGTTTGAATGGAGGGAGGGCCTTTCATCTGTTTCTTGGCCTATGCAAAGAAGTAATTTTTCTAGGTTCAAGGAGTCATCCAAAGGAAAGTGGTGGGTAAAGAGGAGACCTCAGTTCCAGATGTTATGATGGGAAGGTCTATGGAGCTCTGCATGGGAAGTCAATAGAGTTTTCATGCTTAGGTCCTAGAATGTTCCTTTCTTCCACCAGGAGTTCCAATCAACAGTTGTGACTGTGTTAGTGCCTTGATCCCAGTTGCCTAGGTAGAAATGTGTTTTGTCCCCTCACCAACCACTCCATTCACAAGGAGGCTTTTGTAGTAAAGGAGTTTGCTGACCTTACTTTCCATCCATACATCTATCATACATACAATATCTGTCTTGTCCCACCACTGCCTATGCCAGCATATTCACACAGACGTAGTGCACCAACAAGGTTCTGGCCTGTGAGGTTCCTGTGGTTATCCATCCCTTTCCCATTAGCCATGTAGCAATTTCTGTTAAAAAAAAGAAAGAAAGATGCAAGTAATTTCTGAACACTGTAAAATGTCACCATCTGGAAATGTTTTTGAGGCAATGGGTGCATATCCTGGTGTCATTTTTATTTATTTATGTCATAAAGAGGCATTCCTGACACCAAATGGGACCACAGTATGTACATACAGAGCTACCCAACTAGCAAAATCTGCATTCACCCTGGATCACACTCAAAGTTAACAGAACTGCCTGTGTACTTGCAGCAACTTTGGTTTCTCTTGGAAGACTTTCGAAACGCCAGCTTCTGGGAATATAATGACATATCTTCACGTTAGTTATATATAACTGAGCTAGCTGCCCTGGTGGTATTAATTAGTAAATTCTGTTAAATGAAAAATAACTAATCAACCACATAGGGAATTAGAGATTCTGCTTAATTTTTTGTGTGGTTTATGTATTCATTTATGCATTGAGTATATTGTATTCATACATTAATCTGTGCTCCATCTTTAAAAATTTTTTTAGTAATTTTAGTGCAAAGTTACATGTTAAACACACAAACAGCAAAACAAACACATAGAAGTAACATTAGTATCACCACAACAATGATAATAACGCTAAAACATTACAGTACATTATTTTATAAATAATAAAAAGACTTCCTAATCTCTACTTTTCAGATACTATCAATACTTTTACTACTTCTCAACAAATATCAATAGTGCTCTATTTTATCTTCACTTTGTTTACTTTGTTTACCCTCATAGCACTTTTAAAATTAAATCCTTTTATTTCTCCATGTCTATGTATACCCAAATGTGTTCTTAATTTTGAGTTCTTACTCTTAATTCTCTATTCCTTTTGTTGCTGGATCCCAAAATTGACTTTTAAGTATTCTAAAATTCCTGACCACTTTTTCTTAAATCTGACCATTGATCCATTTCTAATCAAATATGTTAACTTGTCGATTTCCATATAATTGTACATTTTCCACAGCCATTCAGACACATCTGGGATTTCATTTTCTTTCCATTTTCTTGCATAATTTGTTCTAGTTGCAATTATCATATACCTATATAAAAAGTATTTGTATCTATTTAAAAAATTGTATTCATACATGGTTTTATGTTGTTTTAACTTTTTAAATTATTCTACTATTTAAAATATTTTTAGAATATTTGTTTTTATTCTTTTAAATACATATTTATAAAAGCTGATTTTATTGCAATATGCCAAGAGATAAATGTGATAGTGTGAAATATAAATATATTAGTACATGTTGAATATCCCTTATCTGAAATGCTCCAAAATCCAAAACGTTTTCATGGGTAGCTGAGATAGTGACATCTTTGCTTTCTAATGGTTCGGTGTAGACAAATTTTGTTTCATACACAAAATTATTAAAATTGTTGTGTATAAATTTACCTTCAGGCTATGCGTATAAGGTGTATATGAAACATAAAATAATTTAATGTTTACTTTTGGGTCCCATCTCCAAGATAGCTCATTATGTATAAGCAAATATTCCAACATCCAAAATAAATAAATAAATCCAAAATCTAAAACACTTTTCATCCCAAGCATTTTGGGTAAGGAATACTTAAGGGATATATAATGATAATTAGTTACTGAGGTTAAGCTTGGGTAAAGCAACACATGCTATAACTTACAAGCAGTTCAGTGTATTTGATTGTATTTGTGTATTAGGAAAATATCAATAAATGCTAAAAACTGGTATCTCTGTTGGTTTCAGAGACTTCAGCAACACAGAAACATTGTGTAGTGAACAGAAGTACTACTGTGAGACTTGCTGTAGCAAACAGGAGGCACAAAAAAGGTAAGCAAAGCCTATCATGGCCAGTCAGTGTTCAGCATGGGCTGTGATCTAACAGCCAATAAAATAAAGAAAAATAACATATATCTCTCCAGCTTTCAGTTCTGGGGGGCGGGAGGGGAGCAAAACATTGCCTTTCAATTTATTAATTATATCAGGATAAAATACTGTATAAATTGAAAGCAATGATAATATTCAAGTCTTTCCATATGAAGTATCAAAAATACCTAAAATAGCATGTATACCAGAGTCTGTAATTCACAGCCCTGCACAGGCAACTCCGTACATCTGCGTGGAAGACGGTACATGGAGGGAGCTCTCTCCTACAGCTGTAAAAATGGCTTTGCCAACCTGTGTCAAATGTTCATAAATTTTGCAGGGACACATTTTTGTTTTGGGTTAGCCACCTATTTAGAAATAGTATATCAGTTGTTGTTTTGCTTTATCCTGACTTATTTTGCCTGGTCGAACAGGAGGAAAGCTTTTACGACAGATAATTGTCTTCCTCACTCTCCCATGCATCCACACCATGGAATGCCAGTGTGGTGGTATGAGTAGATAGTAGAGTTTTCATTCTGTCATTTTGTTTTGACTCCACAGGATGAGGGTCAAAAAGCTGCCAATGATCCTTGCGTTACACCTGAAGAGATTTAAATACATGGAGCAGTTACACCGGTATACCAAACTTTCTTACCGTGTGGTATTTCCTCTGGAGCTACGTCTCTTCAACACATCTGGGGATGCCATCAACTTGGATCGCATGTATGACCTGGTAGCTGTGGTAGTTCACTGTGGCAGGTAATCAACACAAAGAAAGAGTTCTGTATAATAGAAGGATATTGTAATTGCTTCTGTATTCTTGGTAGACACTTGACAAGATGAAGGTGGATATAAGTGGAATGAATAAATAAGCTCTGGGGAATTAGTGCCTATCTATTTGGCTGAAATATGGGGCCACCCACCCGAGAATAAAGGAGTGTTTTCCACATATTTCAGGTACTTCCCAGGAATGCAGAAATATGCAGTTTTGTATATTAAAAGGTTTCCTCCACAACAGAGGGACTTGGAAGGCTGAGCTTCATCCACATCTGGACCACATTCTCTACAAGTGGAGATGGCAACTCATTCTTGCCCATGTTGCCTGGAATGTCCTCATAGGGACCATAAGACTGTAGCCTGTGTTTTCCTATATTGGCCACAGTCGCTGTGGGAGTCAGGGGGTTGTAGTCCAAAAGCGTATTTTTCCCCAAGTTTCAAATGAGACCTTTTTATTTTAGTGGTTGATTCAACTGTGCCTCTCATTTTTTAAAATTGTTTCTTTTTCTCCTTTCCTTAGTGGACCTAATCGTGGACATTATATTACCATTGTGAAAAGTCATGGCTTTTGGCTTTTGTTCGATGATGATATTGTAGAGGTCAGTATGCTGATAATCACCCTGTAGATTTTAAATTCATTGAATTGGCTCATTCGTTTAATGTGGTGCTTTATTTTGTTAATTTTTGTTAAAAAATCTCCCTCATGTTTATAAAATGCTGCACAAGTAGAAATAAGTTCAGCAGGGAAACAGCAGGAATCTCTCTCTCTCCCTTTCCCCCTCCAAAAAATAAAATAAAAATGAAGTGCTACACATTGCATAAACAATTGCCTAGGATGAAATAAGAATTAAATTACTAATATATCATTGTGATAAGGGGAAACATTGTAATAAATCTCCCCAAAACAGAAATCGTAGATGGGAAAAAAATAACTAAAATAATAACACTTCCTAGAACTCTCAGTGGCCTAAATTCTGTTTAGTCCTAATTAGAGTAGTAGTAGTAGTAGTAGTAATGTGCCTTCAAGTTGTTTTCATCTTATGGCAACCTGAGAGGTTTTCTTGGCAAGGGGTTGCCATTGTCTATTTCTGAGGCTGAGACAGTGTGACATGCCCAACACCACCTAATGGATTCCCATGGTTGAGGGGAAATTGAACCTTGGTTTCCCAGAATCCTAGTCCAACACTCAAACCACGAGACCCCACTGGTTCTCTTCTTATTAGAGTAGATCCATTGAATCAATGTGGTTTACCTATGTGTTGATTCACCATTCAACAATTGATTGAATAAGTCTATTCTAGTTGGGATTAAGCAGCAGGATGCCAGAGGAGGGGTGGGGCAGAGACGACAATTTAAAAAACATTAGGCTTGCTTAGTCTTCTAACCACCTGGACTTGATAAGTTGATTTTTATCAGCTAACTAACTGGTCTATATATTATCTCAGTTAAGAAATAATGGACAGCACTTCTTTGATAGCCAAAGAAATGTTAGCCAAGAATAAAGGAAGATATAGACGGATGAAAATTAAGCAATATTACTTCTAAATTTCCAAACTGCACAATGCAAATAAAGTTTAAAGTGATGAAAAATGTGGTCCCCTTAAGTTTGTACTTCAGGATCCTCCTAGCACAAAGATCTCAACTGACCACAGTCCTTTCTGCTTTATAGCAGTGTCTGTTTATTGTCAGTTCATTGTCTCTTGGAGTTGTCCACAACTAGCATTTGGAAGAAGTCAGTTAAAACATGTTGCCCTCTTTTCTAAATTTCTAACAGAACCTCCCTTGGGCAAATCATACTCACTTTGACAGTGTTACATTCATTTAATCAGATGTATGCTTTTAACCTTTTAACAACTTATTTCTATTCTTCTTCTTCTTCTCTTTCTCCTTCTTGCAGAAAATTGATGCACAAGCTATTGAAGAATTCTATGGTCTGACTTCAGATATATCAAAAAATTCAGAATCTGGCTATATTTTATTTTATCAATCAAGAGAGTGATGGGGAAGATTGACTTTTTTCCCACCCTAAAGGAAAAACAGACCGACACTGTTAACTGACTTCCATGTAGACTCATCCAATACAGTCCCATCTGATCTCATCTCTACGATTGTTGACTGCAATTCCCCAGCTTCGACTGGAATATCCCCCCACCACATTTTTAGCTTGATTCTTATTTAACTACAAGAACAGCACATTTATACAGACTCATGTTCATCTGTTGAACCCTGCCGAACTGAGGTAGAACATTGTATAGATGTTTGCATCACCATTCAGGACCATTTGTTCGTAATACATAAAGAATCATTCCTTTAGTTTAGTGGTTTCCAAATTCTGTTCTGAGGGACTTGGGATTCCTCAGATGCATTTCAGCAGTAATGGTGGAAATCCATCAGAGCCAGCCTCGAGGACTGGCAATGTCAGACAGCTACTAGCATCTATACCCAAGCACGAGGCTCATTGCTGTTCCCCAGAACTGACCCACACTGTTCATTTTCATCTTTGCTGATATTGCTTGTTCATTTGTCTTCACCTGCAATGGCAAAACCAAGGACAAGGAGCATCCTTCACAGGTCTTCTCCTCTCCTTCTGGCTAGTTGGGGATTGGGTCCAGAGAATGGGTGGGAGTCGATGTGCTAACAGTGCCATGAAGGTGAGCCTAGGGAGGCACCAGGCCCACTCCCAAATGTGAAGCCAACACCGACTTGCTTACCCAAGCTGCAAAATCTTTTGACTATTAACTCCTATTATCCCTGATTACTGGTCGGGTTGGCTAGGGGTGATGCCATTCTGGGTTGGGTAAGGTTGGTCTAGAGATAGTTTGCCCACAACTACTGAAATGTGCAATTGTGTGGATTCCTGGCTGCATATATTCTCAAAAAAAAAAAAAAAAAAAGCAGAATCCTATCAAGTCTGCCCAGTACTCCATGTGAAATGAATGTGCATTAGGACATGCACAGATACTGTGGAAGATAATGTTCAAACTTTCCTAGGCAGAACAGTTGATGGGGAAAGGGCTCTCTTATGGTAGAAAGTCTGAAAACTACTGCTTTAAATGTCTATTGAAATATAAGCTCAGTACATGGTGAATGGAAAAGAGATATTTATATATTTCATAACTGTTGGAACTGAAGTTGGATTATGGATTATGTCACATGGTATTTTCCAGCTAGAAAATTATTCTTTCCTGATCCTTTAAAGCTTTGGGTTATTAAAAAAAAGAAATCAAATTGGCAACTTCAAGACACAGACTTACGCAAAGGGATTTCATTCCCATTTGAACCAAATTGTGCTGCATGTCCAGTCTTCCTGTTTATTGTGGGATGGCACCCAGGAATTGAGCTGGTCCTCTGGATTCCCACAGTTTCAAAAGCTTTAGGAGGATTTTGCACTGAAGGGGAAGCTGTTTCTCCATGTTACTTTCACAATGTAAGGAGTTACCGTAGCTTTTTGAACCCAAAGAAAACACCCCCAAATGTAATTCTTGCTTTCCCAAGTTTGCCCCGTCTGAGTATCATGCATGCAAGTGCTTGTAGATTGGTTGTGCAATCCTGTCGAGCAATATTGGCTATGATCCAAACTTCAATAGTGCTCAAGCACACAAGCAGAGCTCCATGTGTACAGCAGTTCATTGTTTCTTTTTCTATGTGATAGGAAATGTATCATCTGCAATGGAGCCACTAGATTTAAGTGAGCATATGTCATGTTGCTCAGTCCTGCAAAGTGTGAGGCTTTTGACAGGTTGCACTGACTGTGCTGAAAGTTAAATGACATAGCATCAGCCAGGGTAAAGCCATTTATTTTAATTTTTTGTCTTCTGCAGTCATGTATGCTCATTTCTCTTCAGAACATTTTTTACAGTCATATATATTAAATGCCAGTTTCTGCCTCTTGCCACAACTAAGACACTGAATGCAAACAAAGGGGCAAATAGAAGATGGCTTCTAATAAGTTATATGGCACAAAATAAATGAGCCGTGAATCAGCCAGACAGGTATAAATAACAGGAGAAAGAGTTCCCATTAAGTTCTGTGGCAGCAGTAAAAGGGCTACAATTGGAGAAGAAGTAAAGCCTGCTTCACATCATGAAGCCACCAAACTTAAGGTGTAGTTCTTACCTGAATAATGCCCCAAATATATTTCTTTACTTTATTTCCCCATAAATGGCTGTCACTGATACCTAGGCAGTGATGACTTCCATGGCTGTGAAGTCAGTGAACTTGCCCATCTTCTAGTCTGATTCTTAAAGGAACTATTCAGGGAGCGGAATCCTACCCCAATCTGAATTTTTGTCTAACTTTTAAAGCAGCTGTCTGAGGTGCTGGACCCTTTCCCCAAAACAGGTTCCTCGCCTTAGATGGTTCCTTTCAAGTTCACACTAAAATAAAGATTGGATTCAGCCTCCAACTGCCACTGCACATAGAAGATAAAGTGCTTGGCCATATGGACTGGGGGAGTCTGGCAGGTATCAACAGTAATGTGTCCAAGCTATAATGGAAAGTAAATTGCTATACTTAAGAACACCTTTGGAATGGCAACCAAATAAGCCCTCTGACTCCAACACTGGGAGCTTAGGTTTTCACTGTGTTCAAATACAATTAAGGTATTATGTGACATTAGGTATTCCAAAGAACCTGATGTTCTCTTCAGCCTTCCTGCCCAGCAGGGAACCATAAAGTTGGAAGAGACCACAAGGGTCATCCAGTCCAACCCCCTGCTATGCAGGAATATACCATTAAACTACTCCCAACAAATGGCCATCCACCCTCTGTTTAAAAGCTTCCAAAGAAGGATACTCCACTACACTCCAAAGCAGCATATTCCAGTGTCAAAAAACTCTTACTGTCAGGATGTTCTTCCTAATGTTTAGGTGGAATCTCTTTTTTAATAGTTTGAATACATTGCTCCATGTCCTAGTCTTTAGAGCAGCAGAAAACAAGTTTCCATCATTCTCAATATGACATATCTTCAAATATTTAAGCATGGCAAACAGGTCAACTTTTAACCCTCTCTCCTCCAGGCTAAATATACCCTACTCCCATGGCTTCCAGACCTTTCACCATTTTGGTCATCCTCCTCTGGACATGCTCCAGCTTGTCAATATCCCACTTGAATTGTGGTGCCCAGAACTGGACACAGTATTCCAGGTGGGGTCTGACCAAAGCAGAATACAGTGGTATTATTATCTCCCTCAATCTGTCTTATTTTAAAGAAACCCATGTTGACTTTTGGTGATCACAGCATTCCTTTATAAGTGCTTACAGGTTGCCTGCTCTAGAATCTTTCCTGGTATTGATTTCAGGATGACTGGGTGATAATTATTTGGGTCTTATTTTTCCCTTGTTTTGAAGATAGGGAGAACATTTGCCCTCCTACAGTTTGCTAGTACTTTTTTGCCAGGAATTTTCAAAGATTATTGCCAGTGGTTCTGCGGTTACCTCTTTTAGTACCCTTGGATGATGTTCATCTGACCTGGAAGACTTGAATTCATTTAGAGTAGCCAGGTATTCCTGTACTACCTCTTCACTTATTGTGTGCTACATTTCCCTTTTCTAGGCATCATGCTGACAGCCATTTGCATTTATCTCTGTAGGACCAGGATGGGAAAGTGTGTTGTGCAGGTCCCCATTGTGTGGCTCCCCAAACCCAGAAATTCCTCTTTTTTTAAAAGACTAGTCAGTGTGAAAAATTCCCACACCATCACACAGCAAAAAATGTTGCAGTTAGCATCTCGTTTCTTTGCACTAAGCCCTCACAAAACATTTAAATCTGGCTGCTCCTCAAAAACAGAAGTGGCATGATGTCCCTTCTGTGGGCCTTTCACTCTACACAAATGTCAGACTGTGATTCTGTTTTACATGTTACGGTTCTGTCTTATGGAATCCTAGGATTTGTTTAGTGTGGGGCATTGAGAATTCTCAGGCAGAAAGCTCTAATATCTCTCTAGATTGATTCATGATTCCTTAAGATACAGCCATGATAGTTGTAGTGGGATTGTGATGATATAATTGTGTAGAGTGGAAAGCCCATGATAACGCTAGAAACAGTGGTGAGGCAGTAGCCTACGCCTACTATAGGGATAAATAATTCCCAGCATTGACTGGCATGCACCCCGAGAAGAATTAATTTCAAACAACTTGTATTTTGAGGCTACCTTGAGTGTTATTGATTACAATAAACATATACTAGCTAAATTACTGGCTTCCTACACAGTGGTACATCAAGTCATCTTTACTTAAAGACAGAAGAAGGAGAGTTGGAGAATCTCTTGTTTCTCTTTATTACTGGCTTGAAAACTGCAGAATTGGACAGAGAATAACATGCAGTACATTTAGCATGCAGGTCATAGGCTGCTAACACCAGGTTTGGATTCAAGCGAAATCAAAGAGGAAAGGCACAGTCCAGCAGGACTGTCTTCTTTACAAATCCTTTTGAAATAAATTAGACCTGTCTGGATGTTCTCTTTCCTCATGGATAGGGCCCTAGCAGAATGATCCTAATCTCTGTGGAGATGTGTCCAGAAGAAATTACAAGATCATAGCATTTATTTTTTTAAAATGTACATATTCTAGGAAACAATCTCTTTCTAAAGGAGACTGGATTACATTACAGCTGGGCTGCTCTTAGTTCATCCTTATTTATCATTTTTCATTCTTGTTTCTTGGTTTCCCCTTTGAAGTTAAATCTCCCTGATGCACATGTGATATTTACTTTTTCTGTTTAAAAAAAATAATGATGTCCTTACAGTACAAGCTTTTTGGAACAGTAAGAGTTTTTTTTATAGCACTTTATGTGTGTGAGGAACAAAACCAGATTAATTTATTTTTATTTTTCAGTTTTTAAGGGACATAAATTGATCGCTATTGTGGTGATTTATCTGGGTATAAAAGACAGCCCTCCCACCAGTAGGAAGTAGACTGTAGATCCAGTCCCTGAATTCACGTTCAGGTATGACATATTACATTATAGCAGTTATTGCCCCCATCTTCCCTAATGTGTCCATGGACATAAGGAATAGAAAAATACTGCTTAAAAAAACCAAAGCTTGATGATTTCATCACAAGATTCCAAATCTTATGCTTGCACAGTGCTGTCAAAAATGCAGTGACTATGAAAACAGTTTTGGTACTTGAAACAAACTCACAAGCTTCAAGTTCTTTCATTCTAAACAGTGGGAGATTTTTTTTAAATGGAGCAAAAGCTGTTCTTATTCAGTTTTGCACCATTCTTTTTTAATCACCCTGTATACATTTTGCACCATGCTTCATTTGGTGAATCTTAATCTAACTCGTGTAGGTACTGCACCCACTGTCCAGTAATTCTGAATTAAGCTACTTACTAAAGTGAAAGAGGGAAGATTGAATTTATATCAAGAAGGCCTTCTCAAATTATGTCTGCAGTCTATAAGCTTACAGATGTCTTCATACTGTTCACTTGCTTACTCTGCTCTTCAGTACTTGCAGTTAAATATGTGAACTAGCTCAGGTCTGATTCAGACATAAGGTGCAACTATGGTTTTCTTCTACGTGAACAAACCACAATTCGCCTTAGATCATATATTCTCTGCTCTCTTCCTTGGTCATGATCCCAAAGAAGGGATTAGAAGCATCCACTTTCACTTTTAAACAAATACAATTTCCTGTGATATCTAAACTTTGGGAAACATGTTTTGTTTAAACACCTGTCAGGAAACAAACCAGTATCAGAAATGATAGTTTAATCCTGATTTGCTTGATCTAATGGGAGATTAAAGAAATCAATAGTTTCTTGCATTTTGATGTAATGGGGAATACAGTTTGTTTGAAATTGAACATGGAAGCTTCCTGTCTCTGTAGGATTATGATATCTAGTGCAGTGGTCCTTAACTGGTGGTCCACAGACCCAGGTAGCCACAATGTCCTCACAGGGGGGGTCCACAAAGGCTTGAAGGCTGATTAGCCCATCTGCTTCCTGCAGTGGAGCAGCCATGTGGCAGGAGTCAAGGCAAAGGCTGGCTAGCTGCCTGGCTGGGCCTGCACATTGCCATTCATAGAATCATAGAATCATAGAATCATTGAGTTGGAAGAGACCACAAGGGCCATCCAGTCCAACCCCCCGCCATGCAGGACCTCCAAATCAAAGCATCCCCGACAGATGGCCATCCAGCCTCTGCTTAAAGACCTCCAAGGAAGGAGACTCCACTACGCTCCGAGGGAGTGTGTTCCACTGTCGAACAGCCCTTACTGTCAGGAAGTTCTTCCTTCAATCCACTCCAACCACAAACTGGCAGAAAGAAGCAGGAGAAAAGTCTTCCCTTCCTCCTGGCACCTCTGTGGGAAGGTTTAATGGATGATCAATCAATCAATCACTTTATTAAGGTCAATGACCAGCAAGTTTAATGGATAATGTAACTGTTAAGGTTTCAGTGTCCATATTATTATCATTACCATTATTATTATTATTATTATTATTATTATGGTTTAAAATCTTGAGTTTAGTCTTGGATGTCTACAGCAACAAAAGATACTTTAAGGGGGTCCCTGGGATATAAACGGCTAAGAACCACTGATCTAGATTATTCGTTTTACCTGGAGGGGAGAGGGAGAATGTGAACCCAAGATGAACCATGGCTCATTCATGTAGCCAGCCTACTATTACATTTGGACCATACCTGTGTAGGCATTGCCCTAGAGAACATAAAAGTTGTGTGTCTGTTGATGATTTGTGTTCTTTCTCACATACATACACACACATGATCTTGAAAGGCATTACTTAATGCTTCAGTCATCAAGTGATCAGCAAGTATGTTTGAAACTGCCTACAAACAAGTATACTTGTCCCTCCCCATTTATGGACTTGGGATCTGTGGTTTTGGTCCTTCGCTGATGGCAAGCGGACAGGGACAAAATGGGGTGTGCACCTAAAAATGCACCCCCATTATAACCAGTGGGGCTTGAATATTTGCAATATTTCCGATTCGAGGGGTGGGGTCCAGAATGGATCCCCAGTGAATTGGAAGGGACATGTGTATTTCAGTGCACGAAACGCTTTCTTTCTCTGGGACTGGAACAATGCTAGCTTGTCTAACCAATTAACTGGACTCCTTCCTTTGTAGCCCTTTTAAGTCAACAGACACTGTACAATTAACTCCCATGGGGTTGGGATGTAATCCTTTTTGTGAATAAAGTCCTTTACTTGCTTTGCTATGTTGCACAGCATTTTTCTGAGATGTGGCCATGACTTTTCTGACAGGCTGGCTGCTCTGGCTGTGGTGAATAAATGCACTTTCGAGTCCAGTGTTAATCAATGTAATACAAATGTTTTGTACATTGCAGAAGTTGCTGCCAAACCTATTTAGGATCTATGTTAAACCTTTTTAAAAAATAAAAAAATTAAAAAGTTAGCATTAATGTATAACTTGAATGGTTGGAGCAGATATTTGTATTTTATTTTATTTTTTTGGATTACTGGTTATTTTTAAACAAAACCTGAAAATAAGCGTTTAGGGTATATTTGTGTTTTGCTTTAACAACAATATTTTTTGTCATAGGTAATAAAACCAGAAGACTGAAGTAATATCTAAATATTATAATTTACAGTTCAGCATGTTTTTCCTTCCTGTATATTATAATTTGAGATGGATAATAAATAGAGACAATTATAATATGCCTCTTGACAGTAAAATTGCTATGCTGGCTAGACTT
The DNA here is from genome assembly GCA_034509955.1 of Urosaurus nigricauda. Taxonomy (NCBI): domain Eukaryota; kingdom Metazoa; phylum Chordata; class Lepidosauria; order Squamata; family Phrynosomatidae; genus Urosaurus; species Urosaurus nigricauda. The sequence goes on along the minus strand of JAOEGL010000005.1, from coordinate 130,880,756 downwards.
CCCCTTTCAACTTTTCTTACAAAGTTGGGGTATAGCTCACTCAAAGTAAGAACCCTAGTCTACATTTACACATACAGCTTTGTCCCAAATGTGGATGATGCTGATCACAATAAGAATATGCCAGTATTCTGTCTATCCATCCATAATGCAACACACATTCTCTTGAACCTATGAACTTCACATGGTTTACTTCTTCTACTGGTCGAATCACTGGAGCTGCATTCATCTCCTACTCTAAACAGCTGGACACATGAAGAATCACATTTTACGAAAGGACTTTAAAGCAATTTATCTCTGAATGCCTTTCAGAGATGTAGCTTTATGTTTGCCCCACATTTCATTCTATAGATGGGCACATCTTTCCCCACCTGTTTTAGGTGGGCAATATGTATTCTTCTTTGCGGTTCTGCAAAATCATCTATACTCCTTATTTATCCTTATGATTTTCTTCATCGGGGATAAGGACCAAATTTAGATAACAAATCTAGATGATGCTCCACATTTTGTTGGGCTGGAACTCCCATCGACCCTAGTTAGCACAACCAAAGATGAACGGTGATATGAATTGCAGCCCAATAACATCTGAAATGATACATTCCCCATTCCTGCTCTGCACATATCCCCAATATTTATAATAAACAATTGTAATGAATTTTGACAGTGGATACTATTCTACTCCTGCTGTAGCTCAAATCATAAGTCCCCAATACTGTTTGTCTGTCTATGGTTCATGACCAAATCCTTTGTAGTTGTACGAAGAGGTTATAGTGTTTCCTTCAGTGCCACAGATGACAAATGAAAACAGAATTGCATAGAGCCTGAAGATTTTTTTTCTCTGTTCTGAGCTGTGACCTTCACTTTGAATATACCAGTAACATCCAGGATTACATCATGGTTCTATCCTAATTAACAACACACCATTTAAAAACATTAAAGGGCACTCAGGGAGCACCTCTAAAAGAGCACCTATAAATTATGGATGTGGTCCATCAGATGTTTCATGATTTGCAAACAATTCTGGTTAGGGCTAAGGGGAAGTGGAATCAAAGAGTATGTGAAGAGCTACAGGTTCTCTGTTCTTCTTTAAGAATAGTATCAGGGTGGCATTCTGTATTACAATTACAGCTTCATAACCGTGAGTTCGTTGTTGTGTGCCTTCAAGTAATTTCTGATTTACTGTGATGCTAAAGCAAACCTACCATGGAGTTTCTTGGCAACATTTGTTCAGACAGGGTTTGCCTTTGCCATCCTCTGTAGCCAAGAGAGTGTAACTTATCCAAGGTCACCCAGTGGGTTTCCATGGCTGAGTAAGGGCTCAATCCCTGCTCTTGTGTCATAGTCCAATGCACAAACCGTTACATCTCTCTGACTCTCTAACCTAGAGTTATATAACCATAACTGCTCTGTTTTCAGTAAGTCTATGCAATCATAATTGCGGCACTATTGCCACAATCATAAATGCCCCCCAAGCCTACCTTAACAGCCAACAGCTACATCGATTGAAGGAGGTCTGTCCACCTACTGATCAAACTGCAAGGCGGCTAATGTACCTTGGCAAAAATACTGAAAATGATCCTCTGAAAAGGCTGTAATAATGTTTGTGTCGTATCCTCTAGTTGTATATGAAGCAGGGGAGAGCTAGTTCAGCATACTTCTAGTTAATTAGCATGTTATGTTTCAACCTCCACTTTTCATGTAATACTGGACAGGGAAAAACATTTTCTACCTGTGTAGCCCCCTCTATGCTGCTGGCCAGCAGCTCCCATTTTCCATAGCCAATGGTCAGTGAACATGGGAGTTTCAATCCAACAATTTCTGGTGAGCTACTTGTTCGTATCCATGATGAGTGTGGGAAAGGCTTTTGCCAGTAAGACAAATCACGTGCTCGGCAGTTTCTGTGATCACGCTGTTTTCTTTCAAACAAAACAGCTTCATTTATATACCGCTTCATACCACCTAAGGAGTGTCTAAGCAGTTTACAACTGTAAGCTACTTGCCCCCAACAATCTGGGTACTCATTTTAGCGACCTCGGAAGGATGCAAGCCTGAGTCGAGCTTGGGCCCTTTTGCTGGTCTTGAACTCGCAATCTTATGGTTTTGAGTGAGTGGCTGCAGTATAGGCATTTAACCACTGCGCCACCACGTAGTAGTGTCTCCCCAGATTCCCTGTTAAACATCTACTGTATCCATGTGTGTATGCAGCACTTCAAGCATTTTACTAGCAGTGATCTGCTCAGAATGCCATAGCGACCCATTTGAAGTCACATTGCCTGACCTTGCCAGGATGAGATGTCCATTAGTGAGAAGCTGGTTTTGAACAAAATGGAAAGAGCTATCCAGCTGTGTCACCATAACCATTTAAAAGAGATATTTGATTCTTCTGAGAACTCTGGACAGATTATCTTTTCTCAGTACAAGAAAAATGAGGTAAGGAGAGGTAGAAAAATATCTTGAATTTTTTTCATCTGAAACTGCAGTGGGTCCTTGGTATTCACCAGGGTTTGGTTCCAGGACCTCCCATGAATGCCAAAATCCATGGGCGCTCAAGTCCCATTATTTACCATGGGGTAGTAAAATGATATCCCTTATATAAAGTGGTAAAAATCAAGGTTTGCTCTTTGGATTATTGTTTTTTAAATCCAGCCATGGATGGATGAATCCACTGAAGAAGAATCCATGGATACAGAGGAGCAATTGTATTAGTAAATTTAAAGTAGATTAGTACACCCACTAACTTTGTTGCAAGAGATTTTGCAGATGCCAAAGGGTAGACTTTTATAACAACTCAACTGATACTTGTTACTTCATGACTAGCCCACCAAAGGACAAAGGGCCAACCCAACGAAATTTCTACCTATGAAGGTGTTTAAGAATTTCCTCTTGTCTCGTCTCTATTCCACATGCAACAGCCTTTCCCTTTCCCAGTGACAGAAGAACCAAGAACAGTGGCAATTGGTGATTTCAATGTCAGTGTGGTGATGAATCCACACTGGATTTTAGTCCAAACTTTAAGGGAGCAATCAAAGATCAGGATAGAGTTCAGCACAATGGATAACTCCATTAAAGAAATTAATCCACTTGAGGATTCACTGCTCCATTGACCAAGGATGTTCATGGGCAAATCATTACTCACAACTGTTGGCTAAGGGGGAATTGGGGAAAGTATCAAAGAAGCACCCCAATCAGAGTCTGCACAGAGATTGAATGTTCTTCTTTAATGCAGAGGTGTGCAACTTTATTAACTATAGTAAATCCAAGGCCCAAATCTCATCACCTCCTCTACAAAACCTTCAGGCTTCACCCTGGGCAGCAAGCCACCAAGCAACCACCACAATTTGCTTACTTAAACAGCAGTTTCCTGCTTGTTTTGGACAGATTTTCCAGATTTGTAGCCAATATTCAGTGGTGAGGGTTTGGGAGGCTGCACCCCAGAAAAACAGCTAGGGGGTCTATATGTTAAAGAATATTTTGGTCTGTTGACTTGATGGGGTCTGGAAACAAAGAGCAGTGTTGTTGCAAAACTGATGATGAACAGTGTCCATGATAAGCTGAATAAGTGAGGGGTGTCTGTAAATCTCCTGTTATTTAGTTCCAGGAAGCCTAACACTTGACAGTGAACAATTATAGTGTTATGGGTCCAAAACACACTGCAGAAACAATTCAGTTTGAGACCGTTTTAACTGCCCTGGCTCAATGCTAGGGAATTCTGGAAACTAGTTTTGTGAGACATTGAGCCTTCTCTGGCGCCACAATAAACTACAATTCCCAGGATCCCCTAGCACTGAGCCAGGGCAGTTAAAGCAGTCTCAAACTGGATTGTTTCTGCAGTGTATTTTGGACCATGATTTCACTTTAGTTGCCACAACAATATCCTATTGGATCCTGGGGTTTGTAGTTTGGGAGGCCCTAGAGCTCTCTGACTGAGAATTCTAAATGCCCCTCCCTGAACTATCAATCCCTGGCCATGACAGTTAATGTGGAATTAAAGTACTATAACTGGATAATACGAAAAGGTCCTTTCACTTCCAGAATACCCCAGCCAGTAAAGCCAGTAGTTATGCCACCAAGATAATTTAGGGAGTTTTCACAGAAAAAGTAAAGTTTCCAAGCTGCAGAAAGCAAATTAGAAAAATGCAACAAGGAGCTGGCCCAAGGATAAACACCTTGCCTAGTGCTCTCTATCCCTGTAAAATCCCTGGATTTGGGAGTGTTCGTCATGGCTATCTCTCAACATGGTCTATGTCTCTTAGATGTCTTACACAACTTTGAAATGTTGACATCCACTTTTGTAACATTTGCTACAGTGTTTTTGTAAGGAAACTTTATTTTCGGAATCACCCCATTAAACTTTAAATATTTTCTTTCATTTCCAGTCAGCTACAGAATGGATCAAAAGCTACTCTGAGAAAGGCATGTGATGCTATAATAAGCCACAGTGCCTCTTTCTTCTATCTGGATGCCAAGTTATTTGACCCAGTTTTCCTGGACTAGCAAAAATATGGGTGCAATCTAATATGCAGTTAATTGTACTCACAGTCCAATGTTTTCATGTAACCGATGTGGATATAAATATTAATTAGAAGTAACCATGGTAAGTATGCATAGAATGATAGGATTATTGAGGGGGAGGGCTAAACACTTGGGTCGATAACAATAACTTCCCAAAGTTCTCAAAACCATGCCTTAAGAGGAACAATTCAGAAAGCAGTTATATCCAACTTGGATAAGAGAAGACAGGGGTGACATTATTGTTGTTGTTGTTGTTGTTGTTGTTGTGTACCTTCAAATCATTTCTGACTTGTGGCAACCCTAAAATAAATCTATCATGGGATTTCTTGGCAAGATTTGTTCAGAGAAGGTGTGCCATTGCCCTCCCCTGGGGTTGAAAGAGTGTTCCTTGCCCAAGGTCATCCAGTGGGTTTCACATCCGAGCCAGCAATTGAACCCTTGTTTCTAGAGTCATAATCCAACTGTCAAAACCACTATATCATGCTAGCTCTCGGTGGCATGATAGCTATCTTTAAATATTTCAAGGGACATCAGATAGAAGATGGCTCCAACTTGTTTTCTGCTGCTCCAGAGACTAGAGCACAAACCAATAGATTCAAATTGTAAGGAAAGTAACTCCACCTAAACATTAGGAAGAACTGACAGAATGTTATATGACCTATTACATAACGTAACTGTATGTGTACTTAACTAAGTAGCAGAGGTGCAAGAAGCAGTTACTGAATTGCAAATATTCATAGTATTGGTGCCTGATGCACATCAGGACTAATGCAATGTGCATCAAGATGAATGTGCATTGGGACCAATGCGATGCGCATAGGGAATGATGCAATGTATATCAATTCTGTTCTGCATTGATCTCATTGTGCATTGGGCAACAGTGTGCATTGGGCACTTTGCCAGCTCTGGTATATAGTAACATAACAGCAGCCCTCTACTGAATATGGACATTGTGCAACTTCGCAATTCTAATTCCCGCAGACACACATCCACTTATGAAGGTGCTGTGCATCAACAGGATTCCTGCCAATTTTGTGCATTTCAAAAGTGGAATAAATTTGCTCATAGGGGTGTGGGCTGTCCATCTTTGAAGGTCTTTAAAGAGAGGTTGGATGGACATCTTTCAGGAGTATTTTAGTTGTGTGTTCCTGTATGGCCTGAGGTTGTTCTATTCTAGACACTATTTGTTGTCCCTTCCCGCTCTTAGAGTCTATGGAGTTTATCACACGGGAGGAATTTCTCCCAATTTCGAATGGAGCCAATTTGAATTCACGTAAATTCACTAAACTAGCAAATTCACGTGAATTCTAATTGCACTCGGAATGTGTTCAGAATGACTTCCCATTTCCTGAAAATGATCCCCCGTTGCCCGAAATTGCGTGAGACACTCTTACACACAATTATAGTGGTCCCCCGGGTTACGAAATTAATTTGTTCCGGCACCTTTTTCGTAAGCCGAAAATTTCATAACCCGGGGCCTATTTCCCATAGGAAATAGGTAATCCGTTCCCCTGGCCTGGCGGGGGCCTCCTGGCTGAGGAAAGGAAGGTCCGATAGGAAGGTCCGGTAGGTGCGGAGGCCCAGCCTGGCTGGGGAAGCCAGGCTGGGCCTCCGCGCCTGACGCGAAAGGAGGCCCGATCCCGCCAGATCGGGCCTTCCTTTCGTTAGGTGCGGAGGCCCAGCCTGGCTGGGGAAGCCAGGCTGGGCCTCCGCGCCTGACGCGAAAGGAGGCCCGGCGGGATCGGGGCTCCTTTCGCGTCAGGTGCGGAGGCCCACCCTGGCTTCCCCAGCCAGGCTGGGCCTCCGCACCTAACGAAAGGAGTCCCGATCCGGCGGGATCGGGCCTCCTTTCGCGTCAGGCGCGGAGGCCCACCCTGGCTTCCCCAGCCAGGCTGGGCCTCCGCGCCTAACGAAAGGAAGGCCCGATCCGGCGGATCGGGCCTTCCTTTCGGTAGTTCGTCCATTGTCCCCCGAAGCCTGGCCTCGGAGGAAAAGGGATGGGAGTCTGTCCCTTTTCCTCCGAAGCCTGGCCTCGGAGGAAAAGGGACGTCCCTTTTTTTCGGATCCCGGGGGATCCTTCGGATCCCGGGGGATAATTTTTGGTCCCGCCGGTTTCGGATCCCGGGGTTTTCTTAACCCGGGGGATTCGTATCCCGGGGGACCACTGTACGTGAAACTCCATGATTGCGTTCGGAATGAATTCCCATTGCCCGAAATTGCGTGAGATACACTCATTCGCAATAACGGGCAACCCCATGATTGCGTTCGGATTGCCATTGCATTATACCCCCAAATTCCGTTGTATGATAAACTCCTATGAGTCTATGGACCTTATCACATCAGACCAATTCAGATTGAATCTGAAGTGACCTTGGAACTGATTTCTGTGAATTCAGTTGTTACTGAATTCACTGAATTCTGGTGTGACTTTAGATTGGCTTTGGAATGGCTTTGGAATGGCTTCATAGTAACAGCATTCATGTGTGATAATTCAATGCACATTCACTGAATTCTGGGGTGACTTTGGATTGATTTTGGAATGACTTCATAGTAATAGCATTCACATGGGATAATTCAATGCACATTAATGTGAATTCACTTGGATGGATGCGGAGAGACACTGGATTGAGGCTGCAAAAACCCTCGCCTGATAAGGGCCTATGATTCACTGTGCCTTGAATCCTACTGTTAGCTCTATATAGAAGTAGACTCCCTGAATCAATGGGATTTAGTATGTGTTGAGTCACCATTCAGCAACTGGTTCAATGGGTCTTCATTAGTTAGGATTAATTAAAAGGATCCAGGCTTTGGCAATTTGAAGCCTCAACAGACTGGCATTAAATGCCGGCATCAGGGAGGAGGCGTGACATCAACACGATGTACATCCGGACTCCTCCCTGATGCTGGTGTCCCAACTTCATGGTAGGCAGTATCACAGTGCTCCCCTGGTGACGTGTCCAGATGACACACGCCAAAAGGAGCACCGGAAAGTGCTGCTACGGCAGCAGAGGCGCCTTTCTCCTGGCTCAAAAAGAAGCTGCTTTCTGCAGCTTCTTTTTGCACCAGGGAAAGGCTGGATTGGGGCACAGCTTGTAGTTGCCACAGCCCTGACCCAGCAAGGAAAGGGACAGCATAAAGCCGCTCCTTTGGGGCCATCTGTTGAGCCCCTTAATCCACAACACCCCACTCCTATTATTTTTTTATGTTTTTTTTTTTTTTAGCTGAGCTCCAAAAGCTTTGTTTAAAAAAAAAATCAGTGACCATAATTCAAATATGTATCCATGCAGTATAAAAATTAACAGGAAAGAGAAGAACCTTCATTTGGAATTATGCCTTATCAGCTGTGTGGGATATGAACATGTACTTAGGGATTCTGATGAATGTTTGTCTTTTTATGTCACATTAACATAAAATAATGCTGGAAAGGATTATGATTAGCATTAGTCCTCTGCCAAAATATTAATTTGACCTTGTTTGGAAATAAAATTTTAACATTTTACTCTCAAGGTTTATTTATTTTATTATTTCCTACGATGTGGCATTTCATCAACAGGCAGCTAATGATGCAGATGATACACAATTAAAATGATCCTTAAGGTTAATGTGGAATGTATGAGAGCTTTGAAACATAGCTTTTCCAAAGCAGATAAAAAATAACTCAGGATTATACTGTATGTTAAATAGAACTATAAAAACAAAAGATAATTGTGGCTTAATATATACATTACGAGACTAAAAGTTCAAGAAATTTAGGCTGTAATCTAATAAATACTTCCCTCGAAATATTTGAATGAAATGGGATTTGTTTCTCAGTCACTACATGTATTGTATTGTTAATTGCCAACCAGTGTGGTATAGTGGTTTGAGTGTTGGACTAGGACTAGGACAGAGCCCTGGGGGTGAGGTGGTTAAATGCCTTAACTGCAGCCACTCATGCACAAACCATAAGGTTGTGAGTTCAATACCAGCCAGGGGCTCAGGTTCGACTCAGCCTGGCATCCTTCTGTAGGTCGCTTAAATTAATACCCAGATTATTGAGGGCAATTAGCTCTCACATTGTAACCCCTTTAGGGAATGCTTAAATGCAGTGATAAGTAGTATAGAAATGTACCTGCTATTGCTATTGCTATCCTATCTGGTGTGCAGACTGGCAGTTCTCAATCGCTGCTCTAGAGGCACTATTCTGGTTTAGAAGACATTAATTTTTGCCAAGGCTACCGCAAAACCTGAAAGAAATGAGGCTCAAATTCCATCATGATTCCATTGGAGTCTCTTCTGCACAATCTTCTGATCAATGAAAGAAGAGATTCTCCAATTCTCTGTTTTCAAACAAGTAGCTGTGGGGCTATACAGATGGGGAGAAAGGGGCGGCAACACACCACCCCTTTCTGCCCCGGATGGAGACCATGCCAACCAAATGGTGCGGCCTCCTGGTGGGTTCTTTTTAGGCCACACACAGGGTGCCATTGGCACACCGTCTGCTCGGCACTGCGGTTTGGGTGCTGCACCACATGGACGTCATCATCACACATTCCATGTGGACGGGAGAACAGAAAGATGGTGCACGGACGCCGATAGTAGTGCTAAGTGCTTGTGGACACCCAGCCCTACCCTGCCCTAATTTCAACCCCAAGCCGGCGCAAAGCACCTGTCTGTACCAGGCCTGTGTTAGTCTCTTGCAGCATAAAATGGAGGAGGAAAGGAGAAGACAAAAATAAAAGTAAATGTGGCAGCACATGTAAGACTAACTGGTTTTTATTTTTGCATGAGCTCTTATGGATATAACCCCACTTTTTGGGATGTAGTACTGAATGGTATTAAAGTCTCAGGCATGAAGCATATTTATATAGTTTGGGGAGTGCGATAGAATGGAATAGGATTCAGAAAGATGCAGATCATGACCCTTGTCATAAATTTTCAAAGGACTTGGCAAGGTGATAGGGTCTTTGAGATTTTTACAGTGGTCAGTGAGTGTTGATATGTGAAAGCAATAAACCTACTTACCAAAAGTCAGTTTCCAAGGTTCAAAACTCTTTCTGAGATAATTGTGCAGTATGGGCTATATCTGCAGTAGTGAGGACTCTTGTATTATTATGTTTATTGTCCTATTCATCCTCTGTTAATGGATTGGAATTTGTGAATATAATTCAGTTCAGCAGTTTCTCTTTCTAATTTTCCTCTGTAATTTCTTTGGACCTTATCAGACGTCGGAAATTGGAAGTATAATCTAATGGCAATCCGAATGCAATCATGGGGTTTCACGTTATTCTGAATTAAAGTATCTCACACAATTTCGGGCAAAAGGGAAGTCATTCCGAATGCAATTATGGGTTTTACGTTATTGCGAATTAAAGCATCTCACACAATTTCGGGCAATGGGGGATCATTTTCGGGTAATGGGAAGTCATTCTGAACACATTCCGAATGCAACTGGAATTCACGTAAATTCACTAAACTAGCGAATTCACGTGAATTCGAATTGGCTCCAATTGGCTCCATTCGCAATAAAGAGAAATCCCTCCCATCTCATAAGGTCCTTTGTTCTAGAACCTTATTCATGTTCTTTGGGACTCCATGAAGTTTCTTTTCCAATGCAGTTAACAGCTGCATAGCTGCAATTTCTCCTGGGATTTCCTCAAGAACGAAAAGATGTGAATTCTCACTTCCCTGGTCATGATCCTGATCAGGGAGTTCACCAACTGCTTTTGTAGTTTCAAAAAGCTAATTGTGTTGTCAAAAGAAACACTGGAACAAGACTAATAAAAATAACAGTAACAAGCAACATTTCTTTGATACTCTCTTTTAACTCTGGATTTTGACCTGGTCCCTCAGCATATTGTTTTATGGGTATATTTGAGGTTGGTCAACTGATATTTCACATTTTGACAAATGCCATCTAAACCATCATCTTATGGTGACATTGATAATGGATCTGTTTATGTGTTTCAAGAACATTTCAAAAACTGATACTTTGCCACTTTTTTAATTCACAGAAAATGTTCATGGCATTATATGAAAGAACTTGTATTGTGTAGTGGTTTGAGTGTTAGACTATGATCACTTTCACACTACACTATTATAGTGCTATTATTCCATTTTAACTGTTTTACAATGTAATGTAATATTGTGATAAGACTCTGGAAGACCAAGATTTAAATCCCTGCTCAGCCATGAAAACCCTCTGGGTGACCATGGGCAAGCCACAGTTTCTCAGCCTTAGTAGAAGACAATGACAAACCATCTATTAATACATTTTGCCAACAAAACCCTATAATAGGATCACCCTTAGTCAGAGCTGACTTGAAGAAATGTAGCAACAACGGTATTTCTTGAATATATATTCTTGGGTCTTTTCTATAGATCATATTTCATCTTAATGAAAGCACCTTCCTGTACAACTCTTATAGAGATGTATAGGATCATTTGAAAAAATATCTCTAAATTTATCAATGCATGACACCACTCATGAGTCTTCTGGATAAGAATCTTTCTGACAGTAACCTTAGTGACAGTTGCTATAGCATTTCTGAGAATTTCATTTCTGCTCATTCTTCAAAAGCCAGTGTTTGGACATCACCGTGGGAGGTTTGGAGCGCTACTAACATCAGATTTTATTGACTTCTCTTCTCTGTTCTCACTAGGGATTAATCTGTTTATTATCATCTTCCTCACCTGCAGCGTTTCTGGCAAAACAAGCTTTCATTCTTGCTCTAATACTGTATCTTCTCTTTATCTATAGATTACCAATCCTCTTCCTCCTTTCTATTCCCAGTCCACCATTTTCAGTCCTAAGGCATTTAGATAATTCTCATTTTCTCATCCACTTTCTTGCCCTCAAAAGAGCAATAGTCAAATATAGTCTGACCTCCTACAATAACAAACTCTAGAAACATTTCACAAATTATATGGCAGTGAACTCAGGCATGTTTCTGAACACACAGTTAATGGTTAATAGGGAACAGCTTCCAATCTCTAGCTACTGACAAGAGCACAAGTAAAATGTATATTTTTGAAAACTGGGTCAAATTCACACTTCAGGAAGGTGAACTATATGGTTATCCCTGTTCACATACTTTTAATAGCATATAACAGGGAATTTCCTCTCTTTACTGTGCCTTTTCTAACTTATAGGTATATATACTCATGCAATACATTGCTGCAAGTAAAAAACAAAATAGAATTTGGATGCATTCCTTTTTGGACCACAACTCACAGAATCCTGCAGCAAACATTGCCAACTGTAATCCCAAAAGTATCCCATCCACAACCCACCCGGTTCTGATTAAAAAGGTTTATTTCACAGGTCATTTCTGGACTGCCCTATGTGAACAACTATAGTGACCTGATTCAAATTGAAAAAGTAGTACCTGATTGGCGTATTAATAAATTTGGAGGTTAGGTGACTTATCCAGACTATTCAGCATGGGGCTGAATAGACTGGTAGTTACAGAAGTAACCCTGTGCCCTTTCTGTCCTTCATTTTCATTACTGTTTTAGAGAACTAGAACAATACAGTTACAAGGAGCTGTAATTATATGTACCAATGGTTTTTGTAAACAAAAAAAATCTATGCATTTTTAATATAATGACAATGATATTTTTTGTTCATGGAGTGGGAACAATATTGTTGTTGTGTATCCTAACAATTAATTCAGCAATGGGCCATTCATGAGTTCCAGCCCGTGATGATAACTTTGTTGCCATAACAAAGCAAAGAGAATATTTATTCTGTTACTTTGCACCACATACTGTTTAGCTTAATATAGACAAAAATAGAACCGCTTCTAGAACAGGCTTACTCCCTTTTGTTTTGTATTTCGGTTGCATGACAAATTCCCATCATTCAATAGGAAATGCTAAACTTTCCAGAGAATCTACAGCCAACAGTTCTAAACAAAGTGTAGCAGATTTACTTTGAGTCTAATTATATATGATGTCTACCTTGGAAATGCCCAATAAAAATTTACAAATACTTGAAGCAGGCATTAAGTGGTCATGAATTTAATGGGTCCACATAAAAAGCAAGAGACAGACTTGGGACAGGAAGGCGCCAGGAAGACTCTGCCATCACAAACTTTAAATATTGTACTTCAACATCATTCTTGTTCCAACATACAGTCTTTCAAAAGCCATACTACATATTGAGGAGTGCAGACATTTTGGCCTGATGGTTTCATGGTGAAACCCATCATTTGAAGTATCTTCAAGGAGCACATGAAAGGCCAGTCTGATAGGTAGTATACCACTGTGTTAAAATAATGAGAAGTCGAAAGCTTTTGCATCCATAGTTTTTTGTGGGTTTCAGCCTCATAGCCCCCAAAACCCACAAAAAACTTAGTTATATGAGTTACATATATTCCTTTTTAATTCTATATCCTGATGGACAATGTCACCTTTGTTTCCAAGGGACAATGTTGATCTCACCTGCTATTAGTTTCACCGTAGACACAGAATAATACATTGGACAAGATAAGTCAGGTTCACTCCTAACAACCTAAGACATGTCTACACGGGCCAAATGAAGCAGCTTCCCCCATCCTCACAGCAACTTTTCATCACAACACAAGGCAAAAACCCCTATTCAATTGTGTACAGTCTTCACAATGTGAGGCCGGTTCTAGACTAAATCCACCCTTTCTCTTCCTTAAAACACTTTAAAATAAATCACCCTTCGCTCCAGATTTTGCAGGAAAATCTGGAGCACTCCATAGTAATGCTGGGCAGCTGTATACACACATGTCCTGCTGTGTTGCCTGGGCTGCCGTCACTGGCACAAAATTCCTCTGACATTATTCTCTCCAAGATCACAATAAGCCACCAGCCATATGATCAATGCTTGTCATCTCATTTCTCAGCTTAGAGGGTGCATTTTGTGGTAGTGGTGGCAGTGCCAGAGGGCACAATGAGGATCTTATGTAGACAGGGATCCAGCATCACTACAGAGTATAGAGGTAATGGGAGGAAATCCAACAGTCTGAATTCTTCTTCAGCCCTGGAAACTCACTGGATGACCATGGCAAGCGACACTCTCTCAGGCTCAGGAGAAGGCAGTGGCACCCTCCGACACCAATCTTTCTATGAAAACCCTGTGATAGGTTCAGCTTAGGGTTTGCCATAAGTCAGAAATGACTTGAAGGCACTCAACAAGGAGTGTGACTTTTGGAGCTTAAGACTGAGTTGAATCCTGGTGGGAAAGGTGGAGTAATTAGATGGCAGCCACATGTCACATGCCCTGACTCCACCCCCAAGCTGCCATCATGCCAACCAACCAACCACACAGCAGATGGCATTACGTAATTCATTTGGCGTGGTGTTCAGATGATGCATGCCAAAAGGAATGCCAGAAATTGCCATTTTACCATTCTTTTTAGGGACAAAAAAAAGGCCAGATCAGGGCTGCATTGTGTAGTTGTGGTAGCCCCAATCCATCAAGGAAAGGGGCAGTGGGACACTGCTCCAAAAGAGCAGTCTGTTTAGCCCCTTGGTTCCTTTCCCTATTTTCCCTGGTTCTACTCCTGACTGCAACCTCAGACAGATGCTCTTCATTAAAAAATTGTGGAGGAAAATTTGCAGTATGCCACAGAATGTGTACTTTGGCTGTAACCCAGGAATGGCATTTGTTAGAAGTCTTTTAAGTCACAAGGTCTGAAATAGATTGATTCAGAGAATGGGCAACATTTCCCAAGTAATCACTATTAAAACAGCCCTTGTTTGTCACAGTCTGGCAAGAAGCAAGGTAGTAACTGAAACAACAAATCAGAAACAAAAGATAAAATCCACATATGAGCAAAGCACTGTGGTACAGAATTGCCATCTGTCCTGATTTTAGTCATTCACATATTTATTTCTTCTCTTGGAGCAATTATAACACTCATTTAGAGTTCTGACTTTATTTAGAATGGATTTTGGCTCCTGGTAGATGAAAATATGTTTTAAAAAAATCACCAGTATATATATGTACTGTTTCTTATTGTTGTTAACTGCCTTGGAGTCAACTTTGATTCATGGCTATCCCATGAATGAGACACCTCCAAGCACTACTGCCCTCAAGTATAGTGTTTAGATCAAGGGAAGTAATAATGCCACTTTATTCTGCTTTGGTTAGGCCTGATCTGGAATATTGTGTCCAGTTCTGGGCACCACAACTCAAAAAGGATGTTGCGAAGCCAGAGTGTGGCCAGAGGAGGGAGACCAAACTGGTGAAGGGTCTGGAAACCATGCCTTATGAAGAGAGATTTAGGGAGCTGTGTCTGTTTAGCCTGGAGAAGAGACAGATAAGAGGTGATATGATAGTCCTGTTTGAATATTTGAAGCAGGATCATATTGAGAATTATATCTTTTTTCCTGCTACTCTAGAGACTAGGACATGGAGCAATGAATTCAAGCTATAGGAAAAGACATTCCACCTAAAATATTAGGAAGAACTTCCCGATAGTAGGAGCTGTTCAACAGTGGAACACTCCCTTAGAGAGTTGTGGAGCCTCCTTCTTTGGGGGTCTTTAAACAGAGGCTGGATGACCATCTGTTGGGGGTGCTTTGACTGTGTATTCCTGCATGACAGCAGGTTGGACTGGATGGCCCTTGGGGTCTCTTCCAACTCTATGATTCTACGATTTTCACATTCCATGTTTTTATAACATGTGTGTATAATTTCAGACCTTTCGATGGTATAGGGAGAGTTATGAAGTCAAGATAGGTCTCTTGTACATTTACTAGTAAAGAAATACAGTAGAGTGGTCATTTTAGCCTTACTAATAGAAAAGGACAAAAATCTGCATGCATTTGCATATCTTCCTTTCTATGTAAAAATGTAAATTTAGACATAACATCTACCATTTCAGTATAATAATAAATCTCATCATAAGGGGGAAGACTATGATAAAGTGTGTTACAGTTCAATCCTTGGTCTACATGCTCTTGTACTTGGGTCTTGCCTGTAGGCTTCCTTTAGGCAACTAGCCCACATGCATGTTCCTAAATGTGGATCCAAAGCACAGTGCTTGCAAAAGAATGAGTAAGGCAGAACTCTCATTCAGGATTACAGAAGGGGTATTCTAGTAACAATGAGACCATTTCTGTTTTTGTGGACATTTCACTTCTTGAAAACACTAACATTTCATTGAAAAAAATTGTCAGGACAACTTGACCCGAGGTTATTCATGTGGCATAAATACAAATATTGAGAGAACAAGGACCATTTCCACCCTCTTATCTAGTGGAGGAGTGTTGTGAGTCATTTTTATATTTTATTGGCTCTATTTGCTTTAATACATTCTCTCCACTGTTTTCCTTGCAACTATATTTTTTTTTAAAGCAGAATAATTTCCAGCGTTCTATTGCACACACACACCCGCACTTGGCAACTGAATTAAGCATTCATATTAATTAAAAACACATGGGATCAGCAATGAAAGCTCTCTTATGTAATATAGTTTTAAAAGCACTACTTTTCAGAGCCAGGAGAGGATGATGCTCACCATATTGGAGCATGGCTCAGAGATGGAGCTTTCACATCTCCAGGTACAGCTGGGACAGATCTTCTTTGAAAACCTGGAGATCCACTCCCAGGCTGCATAGACCAGATGAAGCCATCTTTTATTTCTCCAGATGTCTTGGATTTCAACTGGCAGAATCTGTTGCTGTTGACCATGTTAACTAGGCTCCTGGGAGTTGAAGCCCAAAACATCTGAAGGTCAAAAGCTGAGAACTGCTGAATCAACCTCCCTCATCCTGGTGCCCTTCAATCCAGATGTGTTTTAATCTCATCTTTCCTGGCCAATTGTCATGATAGCCAGGTCATGGTCAAGCTAACCAAGGATGTAACCTAACATATCTGGGGGAAACTAGTCTAGAGGAGAATAGATGGAGGAGTAAACAGATGGCTCTGAATTAATTCTCAGTATAAAGCACTTTCTGGTATTTAAAGAACAGTTCCCCAGTTTTCTTGAACCCACAATTCTATGACTTACTGCGTCAGCATAGAAGGTTACTGATGGGACACGCCTACACTTAACACAAGGGAAGCAACCTAAAACACAATGAAATGCAGATACACAAGCCTAAATATTGCTGCTGTTACATGCCACAAGATTTTGCTAGTGTAAAAGTAGATTTCTAACAGCTGGTGTGACATATTGGTAGCTCAGAAACTCACTTGCCTTTGTGGTCTTCAGAGAAGTTACTTCACAGTAGTTTTTGGACTACAAACCACAGAGTTGTAAGTATGGTCATTGGAGAATCCTATGAGTTTTAATTCCAAAGAAGTATAATTGCCAATCTCTTAAAACCACTACTGTCTTTCCCCCATGGTTCACATCTTAGTCCAGCTCCCCCCCCCTTCCAATGAGCTTGAACTCATAGCCCCAAATTCTTGGGTGATCCCCAAACACTACTTTTCCCTATGCTTATAGGAATCTGCCATGGTGCTTTCCATATACACCCTGAAACTCTCAGGGTGCAATTCCAGGACCATAAAAGTACAAAGGATTTCTCTCTCTCTTCCCACACTCAGTTAACAAGACTAAGGAGTTTATCGCATGCAAAAATAAAGCGACTTGATACTGTTGCTTACGGGATGCAATTAGGAATTATCACATGAAAAATGCCACTGATGCCACCAGGTAACTGCATCCAAGCTGCATCCAAGCTCCCAGCCACATTTAGCTGGCCAATTTTTAAAAAACAGGAGCTTCCTGTATTTGCAAATTGGCCAGCTGAGGGAGGCTGGGGGCCTGGATGGAGCCAAGATGCAGCCATCTGGCGACATGGGCAGCATTTTTCATATGATAATTCCCGATTGTATCCCATAAGCAACTGTATTCCAGCAGGGGTAAGTTGCTTTATTTTTGCATTCAATAAACTCCTACGATTTTACCTTATTTTTATCAGTTCACAAAAAGTAAGGCCAAGTGTCCACACGGTTTTTAGGAACAAAGCATATAGACACTAAGAGCTGGGAACTGTGACATAGCTTTCAGTTCATTTCAGTTAACTTTGTGCAGCACTTTCCAGATGGCTATAAAGACCTTGACTGTATTTGGATATGACCACAAAACTGACTGATATCCGGTAACTTTTCCAGGGCACTTTAGGATTTCTTTAGGATCTTAGGATTACAGACTAGAACTCTTGACTATTTACCAAACTTCAGTTTCCAAGAATCTTTGGAGAAAGCCATGGTCTTTCAAGCAATACAAGATTAGTTACACATTTAGAGTGTGGCTATGGCCTTAGTTACATAAAGCTGAGTAGCATCAAGCTATATATGGGAAAAATGATTACCTTAACATCTTTCCAACTCTAAACAAAGGGTTTGGTTTCTTTGCTACAGCTCCACCATCATCCCCCCACCCTTCCATGGTCTGCAGAGTCAGTTTGTGTCAGTCAAACAAGTTCACTGTCTGGAATGAAACCATGAAAGGCAGCAATGACAACAAAAGCATATTTTCTAACATGGTTTAAGTGGTGATAATCATGCAGAATTTAACTGGAATGGCAATGTGGGTCATTGTGTTTATTTTTTTTTTCAAAAGCAACATTGAATAAGCTGTGTCACTGTGTCATAGATCAAATTCATGCTGCAAAATTTTTAAAAGCTGACAATTTTCTTTGGTTTTAGATCCGACATGCAAAAAGCAGGTTACATAAAACTCTTAAATCTTTTCTATAGCATCATGTAAAGTGATTGTCAAATGACTTTTATAAAAGACTTCATATGTCCTGAGCAGTCAGTCTGTCCCTGGACTGATACAGAGATGAGGGATTGCAATGTGCTCCTTATCTGCTGCAACTGTCACACCCATCCTGAAAGCTCCCACTGTGGCCTGTAAGGGGGAAACGAGGCACCTGGCTGCATCCACATGGCCAGGTCCCCCCTTCCAATTTCAGAGGCCACAGTGGCGGTCTCCGGGAAATATGTGATAGCGACAGCAGGTAAGGGGTGTATGGGGCTGTCTGGTTTGCTGGCTGTTGCTCCAAAACTCAGTGGTAAACAGCTGGTCTTTTTGGAGAGGATTAAGCCGTCTTTGGGCTAGGATAGGCCTGGGACCACTGGATCAGTGTCCTGACTGGCCAATCCTGGCCTGGGTCTAATGGCCACAGGGGGGAAAAATGAAAATCACATATTTACAGTAGAAGAGTTAAAGGAAACGAGGTCTCACATGCTGTTGATGGTCCACAAACTTTATTGTCTTAAAACCCCCAACACGTTTCAGCCTTGCCACAAATTGGCCTTTTTCAGGGGTTATTACCAGTCACCAACAGTCCTACTCAGGTCTTGTAAACTCAGAGCTGTGGCTTTCTCTATTGAAACAACCATGTTTAATGTGGTTTTCTTCTTTTCCTACTGACTTTCACTTTAATGAGTATCAACATTCTTTCCAATGAGTCAAGCTGTTTCATGATATGTCCAAAGTATGATGGCCTTATTTTGACTTTTAGTGATAGCTCAGCTATAGCTTGGTTTGTTCTAGAACACATACATTTGACTTTTTAAGAGTACATGGTATCTGTAGAATTCTCTTCTAGTAACCACATTTCAAATGAGCTACTTTTTTCCTGTCAGCTTTCTTCACTGTACAACCTTTATTACCATACATAGAACTAGAAATGCTGTTGTCTAGCTCCTTCATAGCTGCCCTTCCAAGTCTGAGTGTTTTCCTGATTTCTTTAGTATAGTCTCCATTTTGATTAATGACTGAGCCTAATGGGAAATGTGAGCAATTGTAGTGGATCTTTCAAGCACAGCAACTGATGCACTAGACAGAAGATGAACAGCTCACCAACCCACTCCACCTTACACACAAGATCTAGAACAGCAAGAAATCAAACCTAGGGAGCTTCCAACACAAGGACACAAAGTGGAAGTTCAGCCAGATAGTAGCACCATTCCACATGTCTTACTGCATGACACCATAGTTCTTCAATTCTCTTCCCACAAGACACAGTTGTGATAGTGAGTCTTTTGTCGAACTCACTTTTATTACTGTCTCCCTTGGGAAGAGAACTGAAGAACTATCATGCAGTAAGGCACATACCAAGGCACTACTATCAGGCTGAACTTCCACTTTCTTTCTTCATGAGATACGTTCCTTTGTCTTCTCCATAAGGTATATACAAGTTGTTTTACTCACAAATACTTCTACATAATCAACACAGTTTCATCTTCTTGAAGAAGGTAAGCAAAGAAAGAAGTGCTGCACTGTATCAGAAAAGTTGGAACATCTTGCCCAGAGAGGTTCTTGTTTTATATGCTTCAAGGAGGACAGGCAAGGTGAAAGAGAAAAGAAACAACAGACCCCAGAAAACAAAGGAAAGCCTAGGTGATACAGTAAGAGAGTTGGTGTGAATAAACACACAAACAAACAAAAAGGAAGATACCATAAACATGCTGTGCCTAAACTCATAGACAGTGACATGCAATATAACGATCAGTGAGTATATGTGTGCAGAGTTTGCAAACTCCAAGAGATCCAAGATATAGAAAATCTTTATTGTGATATTTTCCTCTCCACTCTCATGGGCTAACTCCAACAGAGCCAAGATACAGAAAATCTTTATTTTGATTTTTTTTCCTCATCCACTCTAAGGTTAAAATAAAAGGTTCAAATAAATGCAGTACTCTCACCAAGGGCTTTAGGGCAATACCAGATTTCAAAGGGCTTCCAATAAAAGTTCAAGAATGACCATGCTGAATACAACAGAGGTTTTTCAAGGTCCTGTCACATTTAGTTTCTCACTACAGACTATCCTTTGGAAAGCTTTAAAAAATAGCAGTCATCAAAAAAACACTGAATCTCTAAATTCCAAAAGAAACTGGAGTTTGTTGAAAGAAGAATTTGACAAAATCACGCACATTCAGGTGACAGATCATTTTCTATTTCCTGTTAAAAATTTTGTACTTATCATATTACAGTTCATACTACTCTTCGTATTTTAGCATAGATACGAGATCAAAAACAGCCAAAGATGCCTTACATCTCTTGTAAGGCAGCGGACAAACTCACATAATTGTTTTAAATTGATTTTTAGCACTTAACAGGAGCATAGCCATAAGAGGTTTTCCAGCATGCTTCACTCTTGCTAGGTAAAACATTTAACAATGTAATAATTCTACCAGTCTCCTAAGTGGCAAAATTTAAACCAGGGATGGAGTGCGGGGGGGGGGGGGGGTATGTGGCCCTCCAGATGTTAGAATCATAGAATTATAGAATCATAGAGTTGGAAGAGATCACAAGGGTCATCCAGTCCAACCCCCTGCCATGCAGGAACTCCCAATCAAAGCATCCCCGACAGATGGCCATCCAGCCTCTGCTTAAAAACCTCCAAAGAAGGAGACTCCACCACTCTCCGAGGGAATGTGTCCCACTGTCGAACAGCCCTTACTGTCAGGAAGTTCTTCCTAATGTTGAGGTGGAATCTCTTTTCCTGCAGCTTGCATCCATTGTTCCAGGTCCTAGTCTCTGGAGCAGCAGAAAACAAGCTTGCTCCATCCTCAATATGACATCCCTTCAAATATTTAAACAAGGCTATCATATCACCTTTTAACCTTCTTTTCTCCAGGCTAAACATCCCTAGTTCCCTAAGTCGTTCTTCATAGGGCAAGGTTTCCAGACCCTTCACCATCTTAGTTGCCCTCCTTTGGACACGCTCCAGTTTCTTCGCATCCTTTTTGAATTGTGGTGTCCAGAACTGGATACAGTATTCCAGGTGGGGCCTGACCAATGCAGAATAGAGTGGCCCTATTACTTCCCTTGATCTAGACTCTATACTTCTATTGATGCAGCCTAAAATTGCATTGGCCTTTTTAGCTGCTGCATCGCACTGTTGACTCATGTTCAACTTGTGGTCTACTTGCACTCCTAGATCCCTTTCACATGTGGTCTCATTCAGCCAGGTGTCCCCCATCTTATAACTGTGCATTTCATTTTTCCGTCTTAAGTGCAGTACTTCACATTTCTCTGTGTTGAATTTCATTTTGTTAGCTCTGGCCCAGCTTTCTAGTCTATTCAGGTCATTTTGAATTTTGATCCTGTCTTCTGGGGTATTAGCTACTCCTCCTAATTTGGTGTCATCTGCAAATTTGATAACTAGGCCCCCAATACTGTCATCTAAGTCATTAATAAAGATGTTGAATAGCACTGGGCCAAGGACAGAGCCCTGTGGCACCCCACTTGTCACTTCTCTCCAGGGTGAAAAGGAGCCATTGTTGAGCACCCTTTGGGTGCGGTCAGTCAACCAATTACAAATCCATGTAACAGTTACCTTGTCTAGTCCACATGTTAGAAGCTTGTTTCAAAGGCTTGTTTCAAAGGCCCTACAGAAATCAAGATATACTACATCCACTGTGTTACCTTCATCTACCAAGCTGATAATTTTATCAAAAAAAGAGATCAGATTTGTCTGACATGACTTGTTTCTCTTAAACCCATGTTGACTTTTTGTGATTATGGAATTATCTTCTAGATATTCACAAACTCTCTGCTTAATGATCTGCTCCAGAATCTTTCCTGCAATTGATATCAGACTAACCGGACGATAATTGTTGGGATCCTTCCCCCCCCCCCCTTTTTGAAGATGGGGACAATGTTTGCCCTCCTCCAGTCTGCTGGGACTTCTCCTGTTCTCCAGGAGTTCTCAAAGATTATTGCCAATGGTTCCGATATTACATTTGCCAGTTCTTTTAATACCCTAGGATGTAGTTCATCTGGTCCTGCAGACTTATATTCATTTAGGTTAACCAAGTATTCCTGAACTATCTCTTTACTTATTCTGTGCTGAAATACTCCTATTCTGTCCCCTGCTCTACTGTACTCAGGTTGAACACCCTTTACCTTTTCTGAAAAGACTGAAGCAAAGAAGGTGTTGAGTAATTCTGCCATTTCTCTGTCCCCTGTTAGCATTTTGCCATCTTCTCCACACAGCGACCCTATCAGTTCCTTCTTCTTCCTTTTGCTTCAGACATACCCATAAAAGCCCTTTTTATTGTTCTTACCCTCTCTAGCAAGCCTGAGTTCATTCTGCACTTTAGCTTTTCTGACTTTACCCCTACAGGTGCTTGCTATTTGTTTGAATTCCTCTTTGATTATCCCATTTTTCCATTTCTTATACATGTTCCATTTAAAACTTAGTTCAGTTGAAAGTTCCTTAGTCATCCATCCTGGTTTCTTGAGACATCTCCCATTTTTCTTCCTCATTGGAACTGTTTGAAATTGTCCTTTTAGAATCTCCCTTTTGAGGAACTCCCATCCGTCTTGAACTCCCTTCTCTTTTAGTATTTCTGACCATGGGATCACCCCCAGTATTTCTCTTAAGTTTTCTAAAATCAGCTTTCCTAAAATCTAGAATGCTTGTCTGACTATGCCTGGCTTCTCCTTTCCACTGTATTACAAACTCCAGAAGAACACAGTCACTGCCACCTAAGGATCTAACCACTTGCACCCCATTAACTAGGTCATCCCTGTTGGTTAGGATCAGATCCAAAATAGATGGTAACTTGTTGCCTCTTCCACCTTTTGGACAATGAAATTGTCTTCCAGGCAAGTGAGGAATTTGCTAGCCTTGAGGATTTTGCTGAGCTTGACTTCCAGCAAATATCCAGATAGTTGAAGTCACCAATCACTACTATATCTTTCCTATCTGAGTGTGTGGTCATCTGTTCTAGAAAGGCATCATGCAATTCTTCTGCTTGAGTTGGGGGTCTGGAGTAGATTCCCACAGTAACATCCCTGTTGCTTCCCTCTCCTTTAATTTTTATCCAGACACTCTCCACCTGGCTTCCAGTACTCATGTCCTAGATTTCTTCACTTATATAAATATCCCTGACATATAATGCTATTCCTCCTCCTTTCCTGTTCGGCCTGTTTCTCTTAAAAAGGTTATACACCTTTATTTCTACATTCCAATCATGAGACTCATTCCACCAGATTTCAGTGATGCCTATTATATTTCCGTTGTAGTGCTAGGAGTTCAAGTTCATCTTGTTTATTTCCCATGTTCTGTGCATTCGTGTAGAGACATCAAAGACCATGTGTCCCCTTTGCTTGCCGCCTGTGCACATTTTTTTGCCTCCTACTGTTGTGTCCTTTCATTGTTCGCCTTGTTCTGTCTATGACAGTATGACTATTTTCTCCAGCGCTTTCGTCTCTCTTCCCCACATAACTCAGTTTAAAGCCCTTCTGATCAGATTCTTGAGTGTTGGCAAAAACGTTTTTTCCAACTGGCGTGAGATGCAGCCCATCCCTTGCCAGAAGCCCCCTCTCATGGAACCGCAGCCCATGATCCAAGAATCCAAATTGTTCTCGGCGACACCATCTGCGGAGCCAGTTGTTGACATCTGCTATTTTCCTCTCTCTTCCTGGACCATGCCCTTCTACTGGCAGAAGAGACGAGATGACAATCTGTGCGTCCATCTCCTTCAACTTCTTCCTTGGAGACTCGTAATCCCTTCTGATATTCTGAAGGCTGTGTCTTGCTGTGTCATTCGTTCCCACGTGGACCAAAAGGAAGGGGTATTTGTCAGTAGATTTGACCAGTCTTGTCAGCCTCTCTGTCATATCACGGATCTTTGCCCCAGGGAGACAACACACCTCACGAGACATCTTGTCGGGCCCACAAATCACTGCTTCTGTACCCCTCAGCAAAGAGTCCCCCACCACAACCACGCGCCTCCTCCAAGGCTTAGCAGCAACTGTTCCCTGTGATGGAACTCCCAGGCTCCCCGGCTCTGTCCCTGAAGTCTGTCCATGCTGCTCTTCATCATCCTCCTTGATAAGGGACAGAGTTTCAAATCGATTCTGTAGCTGCAAGCTCTCAGAACAATCCCTGGTTTTCCTTTGTCTGTGTGTGACTCCTTCAGCTGTCTGCCTCCTGTGTACATGAAGTGACAGTCTCCTCCATAGTGACTTCCTCTGTGTGGTCCCTGTCCAAGACAGTTTGTTCCATTCTGTCCAGGAAAACCTCTTGCTCCCTGATATGTTGAAGGGTAGCTACGCGGGCCTCCAGCTGCTGCACTTTCTCTTCCAACAGGGCTACCAACTTGCATTTTGGGCATGTGAATTTTCCCATATTGGTAGGCAAGAAGACAAACATTGCACAAGTGTTGCAGGTGACTGTGGCAGTCCCCTCAGTGTCCATACTGAGAAGTCTTAGTCTCTGAAATAGGATTATGGGCTTCCCACTCAGAAAAAAAAAATCCCCTAATAAACAGCAAGGTTAAAGGCAGCTGGTGACCTGGGCTTTTTCCCAATCAGTGCTAGTGATAAAACTATATAACTCTGGGAGGAGTTATATAGAGCTAGACTGCTAGCTCCACCCCCTAGTGACTCACAGTCCCATCAGACCTAGCTGGCATATACTGAGTATCATAGGATGATGGGAGTTGTAATCCAGCAATATTTAGCATCATAAGTTAAAATAGCACTAGGAATGCCATAGGGACAGGTGTTCCTTTGGTAAGTCAGTCCTTTTCTCCCATCCATTCGTTCATTCATTCTCTCTCTCTCACACACACACACATATGCACATTGTGTGTGTGCATCCAGAGCATCTCCAATTATAAGGATCAAGGTGAAGGAAGAACTTCAGTCGAAGCAACCATAAATGGCTTAGTGATTCTTTCTGGAGAGAAAGGTTCACAGCTGGGGGCTTGGTCAGGACCACCCTGATATGGCTTAAATGTTCTGAATTGACATGCAAATGGTAAGGAGACATAAGATGATGTTTTCTACCAAGTTAGACCATTGATCCATCTAGCTCAGTAACATCTATGCTTGTTGTACATGGCAGTGGCTCTCCAGGATATTAGACAGAGGTTTTCCCCAGTCTGAAGATGCCAAGGACTGAACCTGGGACCTTCTGCATTCAAAGTACTGCCGATGATGATGATGATGACAAGGATGATGAAAAACATCATATCCCACCTTTTCCTCAAAAGTAGGAGTCTCAATCTCAATCTTTATTGCCTTTAGCCAATGACCATTGCAAAACCAAAACAAAACAATACATATAAAATACATATGAAGTGATACATATAAAATTTCAATAAAACCAATATGCAGTGAATTATAACAAGTAAAACATTTTACATTCAGAATTTTAAAACATTATGTAAAAAGTATGCTAGAGTTCATAATTGGATCATTTTAAACCAAGTTATCTCCATTGCAAGGAACAGCTATCTCTGCCAGGTAGTTCATCTTAATCTTCTTGGCAGCAAGAGCAAACAAAGCTACATGCCAGGTTACATGTCCATAAAAAGATAAAGTGCTTTTTCTTGGGGGTTCAGAAAGACTTTATCATTAATCAGGGGGAAAATAAAATGCTCCCTGGGGCTATCATACAAGGGACAACAGATTAAATAATATATTAAATTTTCAGGATGAGGGCACCCCAAAATGCATCTTCTTTCATTTTTTGGAATTTTTTTGAGCCTCCCGTCTCTTTCAGCTGAATCAAACATATTAAGTCTCAGTTCTGTGAAAGTACGACACAATTGGGGATAAGTCAAATTATCAAAATAAGTCAGATGATCACAGAGTTGTCTGAGGCTATAATATAAGGGGGCACATGAAGAACCATAGATGGTATTTAAGTCTGTCAGAATGGAAGTTTCTGATATTTTATGGCTTATTGTTGCTTTCTTTTCAGAGTAGTCTGAACCTGCTAATTCGCTCATTGAAAACCCATACTTAGTAATTAAATGAGCAGCTCCATGGACCCAATTATTCATTGCTAAACTGTTGTTAAGTTCTAAAAGACATTTTTTTGGTAGCCTGGAGATGACATCTCTTGAATTTTGAACCAATAACACAAAATTCTTTTGTCTATTTGACTTTCTAGAGTAGGAGTCAAGGCAGCCGAATGATAAAGAAATGTTATCATTTAGATGGTTCACAGTGGGTGGGATGTAAAATCCTGACTGACTGATGGAGTTGTGGGACAGCGGAAGCAGAATGGCATGGAGCTATTGTGTCTGGCTCATGGGGTTCAATACATAACTGGCTGTTCCCACTAACCATCTTTGTGTACCTGGCTCCAGCTGGCTGTTGACTTCAGTGCTCTAGTGAAAAAACGGAAAGGAAAACTGATCCTACAGCCCTGTGTTATGACAACTTGGTAGTAGGCATTGTTCTCCTTGAAATAAACATGTGTCTTAGCGTAAAGCTCCAGTTCTGTTGCGATACCTTTGCTATTAAAGAAATATGAAAAAATAAGGTATTTTAAAAGGAAGCAGAATTGATGGGATGCTGTATCAAGACAATTAACCACCCATCGAAACCTAATTACAGCACTGTCGGCTCAGAGTCCTGCAAAGCACACTTTGAGGTATTATCCATATGTTAAAGATGCAGGTGTTTTCAAGAACTAGGATGGGGGCTGGGAAGAGGGAAGCCAATTGGCATGCATGTTGTATAAACCCACCACAATCTTTTTCAGCAAGGTACAGAAAGAAAGTTGTTTTGCTTTTTAGTTTGATCCACACTTGGGTGTGATATTTTTCTTGTTGTTGTTTTGCTGTTGCTGTTGCTGTTACATGCCTTCAAGTCATTTACAACTTGGCATAGGGTTCTCATGCCAAGATTTTCTTGGAGGGGATTTGCCTTTGTCTTCCTCTGAGGCTAAGAGAGTGCAACTTGCAAAGGTCACCCAATGGGTTTCCATGGCTGAATGGAGATTTGAACCTTGGTCTCCAGAGTTGTAGTCCAATGCTCAACCCACTATACCACACTGGCTCACAATAACCTTGTTAGAAAAAAATGTTATGAAATATTTTTGTAAGCAAACATCACGTTCTACAGGCTCGATGCTACAAAAAGCTGGGAGTAAGAGACCAGCAAGAGAATACACAAGTTGAGCCAGCTTTTGAGACCGTAAAATTTTCATTTTAACTCTAATCTTGGTTAGCATTCTGTGAAAGTTGATGCTTGGATTCATCATTAGTATTAAGTAAAGAGGGGGTATTTATTAAGAACATTATTTTCTACCATATGCAAGAGCCGTATCACATCATTATTTTATTTTCACAACTTCCCTTATGTAATGGACCATGTGCTGCCAAAGATGTTTAACATGTAAGCAGAGTTTGGACCTGGGCCTCCCACATTTGAAAACTGCTTTCTAATCCATATTAAAGATACATACATAAATCACATTTAAAACAACACTTTGTGCTCCAAGCAAAACCATGAATGTGTTTTCCAGGGACATGTTGCAGTGTGTGGCCAAGGTATATGTAGATTATAGAAAAGAAGAAATCCAATGCAATTTGGCAGTTTACAAGGAACAGTTGTTTAAACAGCTATAAGAAATAGGCAGGATAAACATTCACTTTTGGTAGTCTTTTTTTCACACATCAGTACAAATAAAGGCCATTTCATAGAAAACAAGAAAGGTCTGATAAGTGTATATAATTTTCTTCCTCTTTTGAAGGTAAATTTTATCCAGAAAAGTCAGGTAAAATGTGAATATGTGTTTGTGCGTGTGTGCGCGCGCTGTCTATATACTATGGCAACAACAGAAAAATAGCAGCCTGTCATAGTTTTTTGCTTATCACCACCACTTGATATGTTAGAAAAATTCAAGGAATCCTGTTATATAAGCCATCCAGAATGTCCATGTTTTTGTGATTCATCAATGAACTATTTGGCATTTCAGAATAAATTGAAAATCATCTGTAATTATTAGAAGAATTTTATGTTCCTAAAGTCATATTTGAATATGGCATCATTTCTGGAACTAACTCACTTTTCTAGAATAGATGCCAGACATTATTTCAATATTGTATAACCAAGTATACTGAATAAGAATGTAAGTTTTGCCAAAAATTCAACTAAATTAGATCAGGAATAAGCAATTGTGGTCCTCCGAGCTTTTTGGGTATCTGAAAGCCATAGTTGTTTACCCCAGCTTAGATTACGGTGGCAACTACATGTGAGGAAGATGCTTGCAAGCTTTTGGTTTGTAGAGGACTATAGGGGAGCCTTCCTCAGTCTAGCAACCTCCACATTTCTTGGGTTACAACATCAGCTATTCCAGATCATTGGCCATGCTGACTGGGTCACATAGGAATGGAAATCCAGGACATCTGAAAGAGAACACTGAGAGGAAAGAGATTCTGCAAAATAACACAAGAATAGCATTGTGCCCAGAGGATTTAGAAGTCAATTTTTAGGAGAGAAAAGCTTCCGTTAAGGAAATCGTGCAGCTTCGTGTTTGCTGGAATGCACCACTTCAATCTGTAGATATGCCCATGCATGTGAAGTCTCTACTATAAAACTAAAACCTTTTTGAGAAACACAAAATATAAAGAAGAATACAAGGACAGAATCCAGTAGCCTGATAACAGTTTTGGCTCTGCTATAGGTTCATTTTAAGAAAAATGGTAATGCATCAAACTTCTGATTCCCCCATCTACAGTCTGAAAAAAATACTATCCTAGATTATTTCCCTATGGGTCAAACTAAAGGCTAAAGAAAAGGAGTGTTCCCAGTGATTAACATTTCCCCCTTTTCTTATGTTTCCTCAAGATACATGTTCAGAATTATGCATTAAGCACAACCCATCACAAAAACCAAGCATGCTACAGGAAAGCTATGCAGCTGAAGGCAATCACATCCTATGAGAAACAATTGTCTTTCACTGCTTGAAGGAACACCTGTTCTAGGTACATGCTACATATATTGTCTAATTTGTCCCTGATTCCATGTTGCAAGTCTCTATTAAACTACTATAGCCTCACAGAGATAAGTGGGTCCATTTATGTAGCTCCTTCATGGTAATTATTTTTGTTTTCTTTATGTTCAGCAGTAAACCTGCCTTTGCACTTTCTTCTTTAATTTTTCTTAGCAATTGTTCAAGTCTCAGATATTTTCTGCTAGTAGTATGGTCATCTGCATATCTTAGATTGTTGATGTTCCTTCCTTCTAAGTCTAAATCTGTTCTTCATAGGATATTTTCTGCATGCAAGATAAACAAATAGGGTGATAGAATGCAATGTCTCCACCAAGGGAGAAAGACAGCAAAGAAGGAGGTGAGAGCATGAATGCACACACCTGCTCCCCCGCCTTCCCAGTGCCTTGGCTACCTTGCACAATCAATTCAGTTGAGTTGGATAAGAGTGTTGAGGATACCATGGATGGCCAAAAAGTCAAACAAATCTGTCCTAGAACAGGTCCAACAGAACTCTCCCTGGAAGCCAAAATGACAAAACTCAGGCTGTCATACTTTGGGCACATCATGAGAAGGCATGCTTCATTAGAAAAGACAATAATGCTAGGAAAAGAAGAAGGTAGTACAAAGAGTGGCAAACCATATGCCAGATGGATGGACACAATCAAGGAGGTCATGGATCTGAATCTGCAGGAGCAATGGAGGAGAACGTGGCTTGGAGATATCTCATCCACAGGGTTGCCATGAGTTGTGGTTGACTTAAGAGCAGTTAGCAACAACAAGAAAGATCAAACTTGTGTAGGAAAACTGGCACTGTAGATAACTGTACCAATGTACAATGAGCCTGGAGAGAGGCTACATATAGGGATGCCTATACAGGATGGTGAATCCTGCGTTCTGCACAGTTTTACATTCTCTGTATATCCATTTTGAATTCTTGCATGATGGGGTGGGTCATGTGTGGTCCTCTGGATGTGGTTGTACTGAAATTTCTGTCCGCCCTGGCCACCAAAAGCAATGGCGAAAGACGAGTCCAACAGCATCTGGAAGGTATATAACCTTTTTCTCTGTCTTTACTAATATTTGCTTTTATTACTGTCTGTTTTTGTCCTAGGGCAGAGGAAAAGGCAGGATATAAAATGATGATGATAATGATGTGCCCATAACTGCTGCAAGAGGTTTAATGGGGGGACAAGGGGCATCAGGCAAAGCAAGAACCAGGCAAGACTAGGTACAATAAGAGAGGACAGAGAGAGGGAGAGAGAATGAGAGAGATAACAAATGCATCTGCTTTCTTGCGTGGCTACCCAGCACACCTCTTTAAAAATACATATTCTGAGCAAGTTTAATGTATTCCAATAGGAGCTCCAAAGCAGGCATTTTAAATAGTGCCATGCTGGTATTATAGCATTAACAAAAAATATTAGCTTTAAGAATATTATCCTGCTGCTTAATTTGTGGGCAGCTTGGACAGATGTAAAGATTGTTACCAACACTCTGAATACTGTACTTGTCATTCATTATGGGAAGGGAAAACAATCCAGTATGCTCTATGCATCTAACTTTTTCACTGCCAATGTTGCGAAAGACTGAAGACTAAACTGGATGTTAAGGGCATGAGTACAAATGCCTCTCATGGTTTTTGTTACCTAATTAGTAACTGTGAGGAACCACAGGCAGCAGTGGAATTGTAGAGAAGTTGGGAATCAAGTGACCCTCAGGATGTTGTTGGACTGCAATTCCCAGAGCTTTTCACCATGAACTGTGCTGGCCAGGACTGCTGGAGGATGCAATCTGACAGCAGTTGGAGTGCCACATGTTTCCACTTTTGCAGAGAGAAAAAGAGTTAACTCTCTTTCTCCCTGCCATAAAAGCTGCTATTTACACCATTGGAAACATAAGTAGAAACATCAGAGGAACAATTTCTGTTAGACGTTTTGGAATGGAGAAGTGAGTTAGAGTCTCCTTCTTCCATATTATAGAAGAGATATATTTCTGAGCCGCAGCTCCTAGAATTGTCCAGCCAGCATGGCATCACCTCTTATTTGACCCCATGCACAAAACAAAGAAATGACAGGACAGCCTCAGGAATGATCAAGATAGTGCAAGGACCAAGAAGAATTTCAACATACATATTATTACTGGGTGTCCATTCTCCCAATGAAAAGATTCATGTGGGTACGGTCCCCCATAATCCTGACATTCAGATTGTGCTTCTTTTTTTTTAACGCAGCAACAACAGAGAGGAGAACAATAGCACAGAGTTGCAAATACATTTGTGTGTGTTGTGTGCCTTCAAACTGCCTGTTGTTTTATGGCTATCCCATATATTTCATAGGGCTTTCTTAAACAAGGAATACTGATAGGTGGTTTGCCATTGTCTTTTCTTAAATATACTCTACAGCATCTGGTATTCCTTGGCAGTCCCTCATCAAACTACTAACCAAGGCTGGGCTGACTTAGCTTTAGTTCAGATCAGGTCAGATTAATTCATATGGTATCAGTGTATTAATTCATATGGTATCAGTGTATTTAGGCCTGGTACAAAGACATTTGTTGCTGCTGTATTGCTTCAAGTCATTTCTGACTTATGGAGACCCTAAGGCAAACATATCATGGGGTTTTCTGGAGCTGAGAGAGTGTAATTTATCCAAGGTAACCCAGTAATTTTCCATCGCTGAATGGGGAATTGAATCCTGATCTCCAGAGTCATAGTTTACACATATCTATATCATAGCCATTTTTTAAAAATTATTCTGCCCACTAACAGAAAAAAATCTGAATTAAAAAGAAAAATCCCTACAATCATCAAAACTTAGAAAAATTATTTTAAAAGTACCACTTATTTGAAATTTTAAAAGTTTTAAGTGCATTTTTCTGAGGAGGGATCTATTGATTTCATCAGTGAGGTCTGTAGCCTCAAAAATATTAAAAACCACTCATCTGGAGGACTCCTAAACTGTGGACATGCTGGGGGGAGGGGAGGAGGAAAAGTGGAAAATATCAGCAGCTGCCAACTGCCTGTCAAAATAGAAACAGGTTTATAGCTTGGTTTCTATTATTGGCTCTACATCCTTCAAAAATTGTGCTGAGTTTCTCATTATATTCCAAACTAAATGTATTTTGGTTGGATTTGCACATTGGCTATTTGCCTTTAAAAAGGTAAATGATAGACAAATATTCTGCCAACAAATACTCCTATCCATGAACGGAAATATAATTGACCTACATGAAGAGCCTCACACCTGTATTGAATCCACATTTCCAACAAAATTATGGCTACAAAGTACAAATCACTAACTACTGTAGTAGGCAAGTCTTTGTCTGTGGCTTCAAGTTGCCAGTTGACTTGTAGTAATGCCATGAATTTCATAAGGTTTTCATAGGCAAGGAATATTCCAAGGTGGTTTGCCATTTCCTTCCGCTGAAATATAGACTTGGGGGATTAGTGCACAGGTAAATAAAGCGACTTATTGCTCCCAAATTCAAGCCAAATTTGGGCTGCCACCTGGTATGTTATTACATGGCTTTTGTCCCCAAAACTGCCATCTGGGTACAGCCCAACTCCAATACTGGTCCCTGAACTCACTTCAGTGGCCATTTTTCAAAGTTTTGTTTGTGTTAGGGATTCTGTGTTAGGGAAAAATCTGTTCCTTTTGTTGCTTAAAAAGCCATTTGTTTACGTATGAAATATTCTGGAAAGAGAATGTACTCATGCCAAGTTAGGTGTTATTTGATGCTGTTGTTGTTTTGGTGGTAATCTTATTAGCCAAACCAAACAAGCACAAAAATATCCAAAACAAAATACCTTAAATAGCTTTCGGACTCCCCAAGGGACATGTGTCAGACTGAATTCTGCGGTCTTTATCAAAGAACTCAATTTCCCAGCAGGTGAAGCTCAAGGAGAGATGTCCAGGGCTTTCTTGGTTGTGGCACCATGCTTTATTAAAAGCTCTCCTAAAGGAAGTTGGCTCAGCATCAGCTTTGAGGTCATTCTGGTATCAGCTGATGATGTTTTCATTGCCTCCTGAATTCAACGATGTAGCTTAAGTTTGTTTTAGCTGCATTATAAGTTCTACTGTAGTTGCACTGATGTTGTGTTCAGGTTTTTCAATGTTTTTAATAATGTTTTCTATATTCGTTCAGTTATTGTTTTAACTGGCCTAGAAGTTTTATATTGAAAGATAGCACAGAAATCCCCTGGATAAGAAAGTAAGTCAATAAAATATTGTACTAATGTAGATTTGTACAACTTGTGCTGCTAGCCTGCTTTATGTTTCACATCCCTCCTGCTGTTTTTGCATCAGGATGGCAGTAAAAATAGGAGGTTAATTAACCAACACAATCATGCACACAAGTTGGTGGGTCATTAAGCATGAATAGCAGGCTGTGTTCAGCTTAATGGATCCCAAGTTTTTCATCGCTATGAAAAAGTTTGTCATAAGTTTGCCACTGTAAATACATTTTTATGGTCAGTTTGATGCCACATCAATATCTCTCCAGAGGCTTATAGAAACCCAGACATAAGAGATATGATGTGTTGATTACTCTGCCAGAACGGCATTTCTGTTTGGAAGTGTTTGCTGACATCTGTCTGGGTAGTATTACCAAATTGCCCACAGAATACTTGTACACTTAAGGTACAGTTATTTTATGAAAATTTGCCTTTGGGACAACAACAATCTGCCATTGATTGAACAAATGCTCTTGAGGCAGAGATAGTAATTATTTGGTCTTCTTAATGTCATTGAACAATAACTCCCAGCAACCCAAGCAAGCAAAACGAATACTGAGGAATGCTAGGTTCAACAACATCTGGAGGGCCAAATAATTCTCACCTCTGTCTTAAAGAGTGTGTAATTGAAAAGAAACTGAAGCCTTGTGGTGCAGTTATTTACACTGTTGCTAATGAAACTATTTAATGGCAGTCTTTTAACAAAATGTTTTAGACTGCTTGAATAATAAGCTGATGTGGACTTAAGGATAGCTATGGTGTAGCATGTCCTTCAGAATATGATACATCTGAATTAATCTCTGTTTAATCTAGAAAATAACGCACATTACATTCAAGCTAGTGTTACTTCTAAAGTCTGTTCTTTGTCTTATACTAGAAAGCAGAGAGGAGGCCAACCAAACCTATGGGAAAGAGTTCCACAATCTGGGAGCAGCCACTGAGAAGGCCCTCTCCTATATCCTCACCAAAAGTACCCGTGATGGCAGTGAGCCTGAAAGTAAGCCTTTCCATGAAGATCTTAAAATATGTATAGGCTCATACTTGTTGTTCTTGTGTGCCTTCAAGTAATTTCCAAATTGTGGCAACCCTAAGTTGAACCTATCATGGTGTTTTCTTGGCAAGATTTTCTTTGCCTTCCTCTGAGTCTGAGAGCATGTGACCTGCCCAAAGTTATCCAGTCAGTTTTCATGACCAAGTGACGATTCAAACCCTGGTCTCTAGAGTCATATCCAGTGCTCAAACAGGTACACTATGCTGGCTCATACATACGTACATCTGACTCCCACTGATGTCAATGGGAAAGCATTAAGAACATTCATATCTCACCAACTGAAATGACATAAATCCAAATGTTAATCCCAGCTAGGGACCTTACTGCACCTATATTACAGTGCTTTGAGGAAGTATTCACCCCTCACTTTTGACTTTCCACATTTTGTTGCAATAAACCATTTTAATTCAATCCTGCAATTGAACAAAATGTGGGAAAGTTGAAGGGGAGCTAATTTTTTTTCTAACACACTGTATATATTATTGCATAATAACAGCATATATCTGATATATACTTTGGATGTGAATTCTGTTATCCACATCAGCTGTAGCCTGGGTTGCTGAAGCTATACAATCTTGTGGAATTTATACTCTCAAACAAATACAGATTAGCAATCATACATTGCGGTTTGCTAGGCAGTTGGCAATGCTTTTCTTTTCTTTCTTGCTATTATTAATTTTTAAAATGAACAATCTAATTTACAATTTATATTAATTCATTGAGAAAAGAGAAAGAGAAAAGAAAAGATATATAACTAATACACAATAGGATTCTCACCCTCCCATCCTGACCAAAATAAAAGAGAAAAAATGTTATACCACCATTACAGATCCAGCTAAATAATCTTTTAAAATTACTAAAAACCATAACAACAGATTATTACAGTATTAGATTTTCTTAAACTGCATCTGCATTGCAGAATTAATGGAGTTTGACACCACTTTTATTGCCATGGCTTAACGATATGGAATCCAGGGATTTGTAGTTTGTTGTGGTACCAGAACTCTCTGAAAGGGAAAGATAAATGTTTCACAAAACTACAGTACTCAGAATTCCATAGCATTGAGCCATGGCAATTAAAGTGATGTCGACCTGGATTATTTCTGCAGTGTGGACACAGCTTTATTGCTAAAAAAATAAAAAAATAAAAATCCATAAATGGTTTCCAGTCTTTCAGACAACTTTGACTTGGCTTATCCTTCAAAACCCATGTTAATTTTCCATTTTCCTTTTAACAATCCCAAGCAGATAATGAAACAGACTCACACAGACAGCAAAAACATTGTGCTCCTTTGAACCACCATATATGGCCAGTAAACTACATTCAACTTGGTTCAGAAGAGGTTCAGGCCTGGAATAATATAAGCCACATATAAACTTAGTTCGAATAGACCAGTAGTTCCCAGATGTTTGGGACTTAAGCTCCCAGAACTCCTGACTGTTGACCAAGCTGCTTAGGGCTTTTGAGAGCTGACACTCAAAACACCTGGAGGACCAAGCTCAGTCAAATTAAAATATTTTACTGGATTGAGAACAAATCTTGTGTTCACGTGTTCCCTTCTCCTTTCACTCTTGCATAGGAATTGGATATTTTGGAGGTTTGGTAGAACACATTTTCCAATCAAGTTAAACCACAGTTTCTTGGTTTCAATGTCAACCCACAAACTAGCATATAAAATGAGGAGTCTGATTTCACATCCTGGCTCATAGTTCAAGACTAAACCACAATTTGAATGTAGTGGGAAACTGTGGTTTAACGAACATCAGAAATATTGAATTCTAGCACATGAGAAAAAGAAAAAAGGGAGAAAGAAGAGCACAGAAAAATTGTTCTCAGTCTAAAAAACCATGACTTATTTCAATGAAACAGTTCCATCCCAATGTATATATATTACCTTCTTACATGACAGTCCTTCACATGCTGTTAGCATAGTGCTTCTCAAACAAAGAGACAGTCTGTCTAAAGCATCATGAATGTATTTTGACACATATGTGCTGTATTCTGAAGTATTTCTTTTGAGAAAATATATGTTCCAGCCACTTTCACATTAGGGCGGCTGTCTGTTTTCACCAGTAATTCCATTGCAGACTTCTAAATTGCATGCATTTTCTGATATTGTGGCCACCATATAGAAGGTGACTGACTTTAAATTAAATTGCTATTCGTTTCTTTCCTGTGTTTGGTCTTCTGCCCACCAATGCAAGCTGTTCTACTTTGCAGGATTCCCTAGGTAGCATGGCTGAACGGAGGAATCTAGGAGCTGTGTTTCAAAAAAGTAATTTATCCATGCTACGATTCTATATACAGTAGAGTCTCGATTATCCAACCTTCGGTTATCTAACATTCCGGATTATCCAACGTCGCGGCTGCTGTGATTTCTTTAAATTTTCTGTGATTTCTTTAAATTTTCAGAGGACTGAACTGTTTATACTGTACATCACAATGTTGCTGAGTGATTTCTTTACATTTACTTTTACTGTTATTGCAATAAAACTTCAATACATTTGCAATTCATAGTGATTTCAAGGCTTTTCTTGGACCTTCCAGATTATCCAATATTTTCAGTTATCCAACTATCAGCCGGCCCAGTTTATGTCGGATAATCGAGACTCTACTGTATACAGATTTGGGAGTGCTTTTGGTACCCCAAAAGGGCTTTTTCCCATGACTGCCTGACTAATGTCTCAGTGACAGAGAACGTGCACAAACATTACTTAGCAATGTTCCTCTTATCTACTGTCTGACATGCTGGGTACAGCTGTGCTGAGAAGATGGTGTATCACTGCAAAAGGAAATGAGTTTAAAATTAGCATACATTATCTTTTGTTCTGGAAAAAACATTTTCTCCCTTTCTCATTTTTATGATATCTTGAATCTTCTGAAAGTACATTGTGGAACTCTAATGGTTTCCAAAATACGATGTTTAGAAGTTACCATGTTAGAAAGTGGATTTTTAAAAGAAAGCACTATAGACATGATACATCACTCAGGTATGACTACATGAGGGGGTTTGCATAGTGCTCGGTAACATTGCCTTCCTTCATTGGTACGTACTCCACATCTGACACATCAGCATTCTTCAGCTACCCCTCTCTTCCTTGGTGTTTGTTGTTCTTGTATGACTTCAAGACATTTCCAACTTATTGCAACCTTAAGACAAACCTATAATAGGGTTTTCTAGGCAAGATTTGTTCAGAGGGGGTTTGTCATTGCCATCCTCTGAAGCTAAGAGAATGTGACTTGCCCAGGGACTCCAGTGGGTTTATATGGCCAAACCAGGATTCGAACCCTGGTCTCCAGAGTCATAGTCCAACATTCAAACCACTACATCATTCTGGCTCTTTAAGGTCATGGAAATGCTATTGTTCTTCCAAAATCAGCATTGGAGGGTACAGGGGTGGAAGACTTAGCACCCTGCAGGGGTATTTGGTGGCTTTTATGTCAGAGAGCCAGTGTGGTGTACTGGTTTAAGTGTTTGAATAGGACTCTCAGAAAAGAGAAATCCATGCTCAGCTAAAAAGGGGGGGCATCACTAGAGGGGTGCAGGCCGCACCAGGAGACACCCTAAAGGCAAGTGATACTACTGCACCCGAAACATCTGCCTTTGGGACAAAATAGGCTATTATGTTTGCCTGCACCCTTTAAAATATTGAAGAGATAGTGTGAGTGGGGCAATGCTCAGGGGAAGAGAAAGGAGAAGCCCAGGTTATATTCTTTTAAATTTTTCTTTAAAAACATCACATCTTATCACATTTTCACTTTGAGCACATGAAACTATGTACAGGTAAATACATACAGGCTGTGTGCATGATACTGTAATTTAAAGGTATAATTTTAATGTTGCTAATTGTTTATGCCAGCAGTATTACCATTACATTCAGTGATACACAGGATTTATAATTTATGAGTAACATTAGTACAAAAACACACACCTAAGGATTCTGTATGGTGTGGTATGGAAGGAGGTCAATGGGAGGGGATGGCACAATGGGTAGTAAGCTTAGACATCCCTAGACACAGGGTGATGCCAACCCTTGTGATGCCACTGGCCACTGGGTGACCTTGGGACAAATCACAAGACACTATCACACTACACTGTAGTAGTGCTATTATTCCATTTTAACTGCTATCAGTGCCTCTTATGAAATCCTAGGATTTGCAGTTTAGGGCGAGGTATTTACAATTCTCAGACAGATCGTTCATGGGCCTCACTAATCTACAAAGCCCAAAACTCCAGAGAAGGCAGACAGCAGTTAAAGTGGAATAATAGCACTATGACTGTGCAGTGTGATACTGACAGTCTCTCAAGCTTAGAGGAAAGCAATGACAATGTCTTCTGAAGACATTTGGCGAAGAAAACTCTAGGAGAGGTTCACTGTCAGTAGGAGTCATCTTGAAAGCATACAACAACAACAACAACAACAACAACATTGGTGATGTGGTGAAACTATTCTAGGTTTTAATCAAGAATTTGGAGGAGATGCCCAAAGTACTACATCTATTTGGGTGAGAGTATTCAGCACTTTGGATATTGCCTTTAAAGACTGAAAGAAGATGCAGGATGGATTCTCAGTGATTCTGCCATGGGAGCCTCTAACTTGTTCAGCTCTCCAGCGTGAAAAAGCTATGACTCTGGGAGCTATGGGGGAGGATCAATAATTTCTAAACAATAAAGTGATGGCACATAGCAACAGAACTGAATAGTTGGAAAATCCTTATTGCTATAGACTAGTTACTTCAGTTGGCATCTGTACAAACTCTTTGAATCCAGCATCAGAAACTTTCATCCAGCAAAACTACACTGAAATAACAGGAAATTTGTAGTGAGAGACCAGGAATAAATATGTTGTCACTCTCACTCTCTCTCTGGCTGCATCTGCACTTCAGAAATAAAGCATTTTGACACTGTTTTAACTGCTACGGCTCAATGCTATGGAATTCTGGGATCTGTAGTTTGGTGAGATATTTAGCTTTCTCTGTCAGAGAGCTCTGGTGCCACAGCAAACTACAGATCCCAAAATTCCATAGCAATTAGCCATGGCATTATTTCTGCAATATAGATTCAGCCTCATTCACACACACACACACACACACACACTTAGTACAGTATAATAGTGTGCCTCTGTATTATCCATTATTGGGTAGCATTGACCTAGGGCATCTATGATCACATGATTGACCCTTATAGGAACAAAATGTTGGAATAAGCAAGCCTTTATCTGATCCAGCATGGTTATTCATATATTTTTATTTTCTCAAGAGGTACCATAAAGATGATTGGGTTGTTTGTTTGTTTTTTTTAATCATGGCAGTTCTCATTTCAATCCACATTTATACATAAGGCTGTGGAAGAATTGCAATTCAACAGACTGAAATTGGGTTTTACGACATTTCTCATTGACATTAATACAACTTGCCTCTTAAAAAACAATACTGCTTCAGTATTTGTATATCTTCTTAGGCAGAAGACTATTTCAGTAACTTTGCTGATGATTTCCCTTTCACTGATGTTTTGTTGGATCCACCTATAGCACCAGTGCCATCTACTGGATAACTGTTCTCTCATTCTTTCATCTGAACTCGGTCACCATTGCGAATATCTTGTTACACTTTTTAAAAGAAAAAAGAAAAAGTATTACTGGCATCTTGTGGGCTCAATGAAGGGAGATTTTGCTTTTCCAGGATGTCTGTCTCCATATTGCTTTAAAAACAGTACTGTGATGTTTTTGCCTTGCTCTATCTTCCACCCAGTTTCCCTCTTATGCATCTTAACAGATGTAAGAACACTGGCAAGTATTTCTATGTGTTCAGTGAATCAGAGTTATTTGGAAATGGTACATATCAGAATGAGAGCTTGTACATAAGAACTGTTTGAAGGCTTCTGAAATGTATGTGTGCTGCAAGTTTCATCAAAACAGAGGAACAAATTTGTTCATAATTGTACTAAGGTATCTGATGAGCCTCCCCAACTGATAAGTGAGGATGACTGTACAACTCATGAGAAGTAAAGTATCCTTTATGTTCCAAGTGAAATCCAGAATAGTTGTAGATTCCCAGTTTCCTGTCAACATCCAGGACTCAGACTCCATTGGTACTGTGCATAGAACAGGAAATGTGTTGGTAGGTGTGTTTGTTCCCAGTAACTTCCCACTGAGTTCCTGGTTAAGGAGAGATTAAAATCAGCGGGTGGTGGAAGCTCAGCTAGATGATCTCAAGGGGATCCAAACTCCTACAGAGAGGGAGAGAGGATAAGGCATGCATGATTCATACACACATTGCTGCAATTCTTTCCCAACCTGTGTCTCCCAAGATGTTTCGTCTACAGCCCCCCTTAGTTCCAGCCAGCATGACCATTTATCAGGGATGATGGGAGTTGGGGGCAAAACATCTGGCTTGGAGGAGTCTGTTAGTGTTATAGATGACAAATGTAGTCCTTATATGCTGTAGTGTTGGCTACTGTTTTGACAACTTTAAAAGGGGATTAAACAAATTCTTGGAAGATAAAACTATTAGTGGTTACATGTAGATATATATTTCATCAGCATCAGAGACAGTACAGTGGGACCTCAGTATCCTTGGGGGATCCATTCCAGACCACTACCTCCCCACGGATACCAAAATCTGCAGGACCTCAAGCCCTGTTGTCCCTAATGGTGGCACAACTGCGTGCACATGCCACCAATGGGGACAAGGGGGGCTGACCCTAATGGTGGCACAGCCACATGCACATGTCACCATAGGTGACAATAGAGGTTTACTGTTCGCAGATGGTGAGTCCACAGATTCTGAAGTCTCAATGTATGCTACTTAGTACCAGTTGCAAGGAACAGGAGTAAGAAGATGCTGATGCTCTTGTGAGTTTCCTATAAAAATATAATTAGCCACTCGGGAAATCATGTTGACTTAGATAACTAGACCAGGATCACTCTTCTCTTCTGATATTCCAAACCCATGTCTCTTCTGCAGTTTTGCAGTCCCAACACAACTGGCATTTGGAGAAGAGTGTGCTTTTTCACATGGAGGTAGATTGTGGCAGAGAATGAGAAGGGAGAGGGGGAGCTTCTTACACTCACTTCTCTGACTGATGTCTAATATTTGCCTTCCCACTATGTTCTTCCTGGGGGGGAGGGGTTGGCAATTATTGCTGTGGCAGACGGATGAATCAAAAGTTGGCTATATGGCACAATAACTTTGCTGCAGTTAAGCAGGTCTGAGTTGTGTTATTGTTTGTATGTGTTACTGGTTATTGCTAGTATGGGATGAATCTTGAATTCCATACAGGAAAGGGAGAATATATATTTACCTCTCTTTCACACTATACATTGACTACACTTTGATAGTCATGGATGTAGCCTACACAATCCTGGGACTCATCATTTGATGAAGCACTACCATCTTCTGGCAGAGAATTCTAAATACTTCAAGAAACTACAAATTCCAGGATTCCATAGAATGAAGGCAAGGCAGTTAAAACTGCATCAGAGCGCTATAATTGTCTAATGAAAGAGACCTTAGTTTATTGATCAAAATATTGAAAAGTACCAGGTACAGAGGAGAGAAAGAAACTTCCAGAAGCTTTTCCAAATCAATTCCCATTACTCCTAGCTCAACATAGCCAATGGCTGAACCTGAAGGGATCTGAAGTTCTATATCTATACAGCCAAAGCTTTTCCATTCTTGGATTAGAAACATCTGACATAGTAGGCATAGAGGAAGCTTGCTCATACTTCCTTGTTGATGCTGAAAATGCTAAGAGTTACACCATAAACACAAAAGCCTAAATCTTGTTGTTAGTTCTGACTACAGTAGACTCAGTGGACTCTTTCAGACGTTGGGAATTGGAAGTATAATCTAGGGGCAATCCGAATGCAATCATAGGGTTTGACGTTATTGCGAATTAAAGCTTCACACGCAATTTCGGGCAAAAGGGAAGTCAATTCGAACGCAATCATGGGTTTCACGTTATTGCGAATTAAAGCTTCGCACGCAATTTCGGGCAAAGGGGGTCATTTTCAGGAAATGGAGCTTTACTCCTAATGCAATGGGGATTCCCGTGAATTCGCTAAACAAGCGAATTTACAGGAATTCGCATTGGCTCCATTCGAAGTTTGGGAGAAATTCCTCCCGTGTGAAAGAGTCCACTGAATCAGTGATATTTACTTACATGTTGACTCAACAGTCAACAGTTGATTGAATGGGTCTACTCTATTTGAGGTTAACCAAGGGGATGCTAGACATGGAGCACTATGATTCTTGTGCGAGAAAGTATTTAATATCTCCATGGGCAGGCAGTTCCCTGGTGGTGAAATGGCCTGCTTCCCTTGCAGACCAGCACTTAAGCATAGCTCTGCTCCTCCTTTCAGCCCAAGTCACCTCCATCCTCTCTTCACATTCCTGCATACATTTTTTTCATTCCATAGGATGTCAGCCATGCCATCAAAATTTCTGTTTCTCCATCAACATTTTGGCAAATGAGAACAACAGAGAATATCAGCTTTTCCACAAATCCTAAATCCAGTCTCTCTCACTCTCGCTCCCCCAGCCCCATAAAACAAACCTTAAACTTTCCAAGTTGTTTCTCGTGTGTCTTGTAAACTACTTTTATTAACTTTAACAATTAAGAAGATGCAGGCTTTGTTTCATCTTGTAAAAGTACTGTCATTCTCCAGAAATATGTGTGATTTTGAAGGAGGGCATTGAAGGATGTCAGCTTTGTGATTTAAAAAAGGAACTTTTTCCTGTTTCAGTTTTCCCCTACCCTACTCTCTCTTTTCCTTAATCTCACTGGCATTTTTTTCAGCTACACACTACTAAAGGGCTTCTGTCATCTGTCTGGTTGTCTCCCCTTGTCTGCAATATAAATCTAAAACATATGGAAGGGAAAAGACATTCCCTAGAAGGTTTTTTGGAAAACTTCACAGCTCAAGAAAATACTTCAGGCTTGGAGGGGTTTTCCCCCCCTGGTTGTCCAAGGTGACCTATTACAAGATTTAACACCATGACCTCTTTTTTAAAAAAATTATTGTTATTTCCCGGATAAAATATTGGAAAAGATTGACGGTGGCCAACATGCTGCATTCCATTTTTATAAAGTTAATTAGACAGTAGCAGCTTTCCCTGACCATTGCAAGCTGCTATAAGTGGAGGATTATAGGAGAAAGTGAGGGAAACTTCATTTTCAGCAGTGATGTTTATAAAATGTGTGATCCCATCTCAGGGGACAAGTTCTGTGGTTTATTTTCTCAATTGGGGGCCGGGGAGCACTAAGCTGTGGCGGGGGGGGGGGGAGACTCATTCCATATTTCATGCGGCGTGACATTACCAGCTACAGTTCTTGAAGTGAAATAATGAAGCTCAAATGCCAAGAATAATACAAAGCAACTTCTGTGGAACTGCACATTCCTTTTGTCTAGGGGGTTTGACTAAATGCAAATTATAATATCACAGTGGATGCTGCAAACCTCTAATCATATCAGCACACTCAAGAAGATACTACGTGCAACTAGCTGCTCGCTAAAATAAAAGGGGTGTTTCCTATGCACATTGCAAAGCAGACAATAGTACATCTGGTGCCTTTCAGATACTTGTATTGCATTTCCCATAATCCCTGATCATTAGTCATGCTGGATGGAGCTAAAGAAAGTTGTCCAATGTTTCTATCTGGCCCAGTGCAAAATGTTCTGTCCAGTTAACCAGATTTTGGATAAATTTGTTTTTTGGACTACAGTTCCTACAGTCCCCCAGGCAAGATTGGTAATGACCATGCTGGTTGCAGGATTCTAGAAGCTATAGTCCAAAAATTAATTTCCCCAAACTCTCCACTCTCCAAATTATTACAGGAAATTATGAGGCAGTTGGCTACCTCCATCCCATCTACAATCTGTGATTTCCAAACCAGTTTCTAAATGGAGACCTGCATTTATATAGGGATCATCCTTGCTAGAATAGGGAGAAGTTATTTTATAATTAAAATCAGAACCCGGAAAAGTTAATTTTAGCCAATGACCATACTGGGTGATGAGATTTTGAAGAGTTACTGCCTTAAAAAGAAACTTTTCTAAGCCCCAATTGTAAGTAAGCTAGAACATAAATGCAGACACTTCTATTAAACATCCCAAGTATGAATAGTTGTGACTAAAGCTAGAATCAACAAACCATTTGTTGTGCTTATAAGAGAATCAGAACAACTCCAGTTTTGGACCATCTCTGACTGAAATATACAGTACTAATGCTAACTTTATCTGACTTCAATCCTGGGCTTTTTGCCCCTGATACCTCCTCGTGACATATTAGGTTAGCTTATACATAGGTGGCCATAAAACAG
This sequence comes from Urosaurus nigricauda, assembly GCA_034509955.1. Taxonomy (NCBI): domain Eukaryota; kingdom Metazoa; phylum Chordata; class Lepidosauria; order Squamata; family Phrynosomatidae; genus Urosaurus; species Urosaurus nigricauda. The sequence continues at coordinate 130,835,971 of JAOEGL010000005.1, read as the reverse complement.
ACAATAATATCATCTGTTTTATATCTTCAAAGATATTATCTTCAGATCTATTCAAAGGTCTAATTCCCATTCCAAACAAAGTATCCTGCTTCAAAGAGGTGAAACAGACACATATGAGTCTCACAACATTTGACATCCCCCTTGCTGGAATTTTAATCGACAACCTGGAAAGGTTCCAGGCTACTGAACTGCAAGTCAGTATGCAGGGTTATGCAATTTTAATTGAGCTTGATCATTTGTTAGGAACTCCAGGCATTAAAATGTACTTATCTTGGGCTACATCAAGTTGCCTCAACGTTGACAGTTTTCTACGGAAAAGTCAAAGCTATAAACAAGACAAAAATTAAAACTGCACACTGCACAAATATGGCAAAGAATGGACAGTGTAACTCTCTGAAGGTGCATCTACAGTGTAGAAACAATTAAGTTGTAAAAAAAAACCCAACAAGATGGTGGTGTTACACAGCCCACATACAGAAGCTAACTAGACCACAAGGTGAATCTTACTCTGACACTGTCAATGGGACAGAGTCCTCCATCACATCAGAGGGAATAGACTAGTCAAGGAGCGGACAAGAAAAGCACACAGAACTCTTGTTTGCAACAGAGAAGATAGCTAAAAAATTCACAAGTGAAAGACTGCAACCAGAGGTCCCTAACGGTAGGGATGGTTGTGCATGGGCTCCTCAAGGAAGGTATGGCTCTTCTCAAGTTACTATATACAGTACTATATACAGAGGTGAACAAAGTGTTGCCCACTTTTCTTGTGGTCCTCAGCCCCCCTTGTGAAGGTTTATTCCCCCTCCATGTGATCCAGGAACTTGCTTTTGGGAAGTTCCTTAGACATTCTTCTGTCCTTCTAAGTAGCCATTCCTATCTTGTCCTATATCTGCACCTTTCTCCACAGAACAGCCATACCATTTCCTCTAAGTTAGAGTTATTCAGTGGTTCCACTCTTGTTGATACTAGCGATTGGACTTAGGGTATACGCTATAATTAATTTAAAGAAAGGAAAACTGGGAATGTAAAATTGAACTAACTGAAATATTTTTAAAATATGCCATCTCACAGGGCAATATCAGCAAAATTAAGAACCACAAAAAGAGAGAACAGGGGCCTTGAGCGTATGCATCAGTTTACCTTGCTGGACAGCAATGGAAAAGATCATCTGGCCATAGTCTCCTCCATTATGGTGAAATACATTGTATTTCAGTTCAAATATAATACTTTTAAAATGTGCATCAACATATATAAATCATCATATGAAAATTATGCCCTTTTGTTCCAATTTGCTTTGATCTCTTTGTGCTCATAGCTTTGACCACCACATGAAAATGCCATTTATATGAACCAGCATCTACTGGTGAGTAGTGAGTCTATGACCACTCTGGTTCCAATGTTACATGTGATTTTGGGAAAGGCTCACTTCTGTATAAACTGTCTTTATTTATCATTAGCCCAATGAGCAATTAGCGCCAAATAATTTTTTTTAAAAAAAGTTTCTAAGGAGCTTCCTTTTCATTTGAAATAAAACTCTGTGCACATTTCTCCAATGAGAACTTGAGACAGTACTTTCCACGTTAATTATTCCTAATGCAGAGTTGCATGTTGATTGATGTGTTTGGCATTACAGCAATTTCCCACTGTTGAAGTCTAAACTTCAGTCATCCCCTGAGACTAGTGTGAGTAATGTAGCAGATACATGTGGCAAAATTCTTACAGATATGCAGTGTTGAGGTTGTCTGAATGAGAAAGCCATGTTTTTCAATCCTTAAAAATTGGCTATTGTTGTTGTTTGCCTACAAGTTGATTCATACTTATGGTGACCTTAAAGTGAATCAACCACAAGGTTTTCTTGGCAAGATTTGTTCAGAGGGGTTTTTGCCTTTGTCTTCCCCTGCAGCTGAGAAAGTATAACTTGTCCAAGGTCACTCAGTGGATATAGGATAGACAACAAAGCAGTGGAAATTTCTCTTGTTGCTGTTGAGTGCCTTCAAGTCATTTCAGACTTATGGTGACCCTAAGGCGAACTCATCACAGGGTTTCCTTGGCAAGTTTTTTGGAGGCTCCAAAGCGACCAGCAAGCTTACACTGTATTAGAGGCAGCAAGATGAGAAGGTGAAGGCCGTAAGCATTTAAACACCTGTAGTTCAGCCCTTCCACGCTCTCAGTTGACAACTTGGTCTCTTACTGATGGTAGGTCCTCAAAAACACCTCTCCCCAGCAACACTATGCTTACAAGGGGGGGATATGGATTCTTTTATTAGATGTTACTGAGGAGACACATGAAGGAGGAGGAACATGAACCAGCAACAGCCATATGAGCTTTGTGGTGTTTGGTTAAACTCTTGAAAGGCTGCTGCCATTTCTAACTAGGATGTAATACTTAGATATGTAACCGGTCTTCTTGTACTTTTTCTCATTCAATCATCTGTATAAAACTAGTGCAAACCTGGAATTGCACTGCATGAAACTGGGGGAGGTAAGACAAGTCAGAGAATGCGTGAGAAAGAGCAATAGGCAGACACATCAAAGGATGATGAAACTGACACAGAAAGGTTTAGCATTTGCACTGATATTGTTATGTGCACGGTGACTCTGATTTATGGCAATTCTATGACAGTGTTTTCTTTGCAATATTTTTTTCAGAGGAGGTTTGGCATTGCTTTCCTGCTTTCCTAAATTCACCCAGTAGCTTAGCAGAAACTCAAACCTTGGTCTCCTAGAGTCCTAGTCTACATCTGCACTGCAGAAATAATCCATTTTGATATACCTTAACTGCCATGGCTCCATCTATGGAATCCTGGGATTTGTAGTATGTTGTGGCACAAGAGTTTTCTGACAGAGAAGGCTACATATCACAAAACTACAAATCCCAAATTTCCAAAGCAGTGAGCTGTGTTCCACTGTTGAACAGCTCCTACTATCAGGAAGTTCTTCCTAAGGTTTAGGTAGAATCTCTTTTCCTGTAGCTGAAAAATGGAGAAGGGAAGGGTATCAATCAATACTACCAAGCGGTAAGACTCCAAACACAGAAGTTCAAACTGTACTTAGAAACATCCCACTAAGAATGAGACTCTCCACAACTTTTCCACCATCCTGTCTCCTTCAGAACTGCAACAGAATTGGCAAGTTTTTGCCTTCAAATATGTGGCAGCTCATATCAACAACCCAGAGTTCATTCACATTACACAATTACAGTCCTATTATTCTGCTTTGCCATATTCCGTCCCATGGAATCCTGAGTTTTTGTGATCCTAATAAAGGAGGACATTGGAATTCATTTATTCTTTTAAGAAATGGGCAATTAAATATTTAAAATTGTTTTTATCATTGTAATCTCTATACCAACAAACTTATTTAGTAAATGGTATTTTATATTATGAGATATGATAGCAAGTATTTTAATGACAAATGTCTTGTTTTAATAGGTATTTAATGTGTTGTGTAATGGTCTGCTGACTGTAATAAAGGCTTTTGGTTTGGTTTGAAATCCTGGGTTTTCTAGTCTGGGAAGCCGCTGGAGTGCTCTGGAGGGGACTTCTGAATGTCCATCCCTAAATTTCCAATCCCAGGATTCCATTGGACAGAACCATGGCAGTTAAAGTGGAACAATAGTGTTATAATCCTTCTGGATTGCCCTGCCATGGGAGGCTAGGCTGGCCCAGTCCCTGCTTGCCTTTCATTGGCAAGGCATGACATGTTTATTTAAGCACGCATTTGATATATAATCATATCAGGATGGTTTTTATGGCGTAGGTGTGTTTTAGACATGCTTTTAACTTTTTATATATATTTTACATCAGTTTTTAGATTATTGTGCTTTACATTTTATTGTATTTTTTTTTTTTTTTTTATGTTTTGATCCGTGAGCCATCTTGGGTCCCTTTTGGGAGAAAGGCAGCATACAAATGAAATAAATGAAATAAATAATAAAATAAATACAATAATTCTGTAATGTGAATGGCCCCCAAGTTTAAAACCCAACTCACTTCCATAGAACGTAAAGTCAGTTTCTGTTATGTTTAGCACAGACCAAATAAAGCAGTGTTTATTCTACTCACAAATCAGCACCTCCACCTGCCATCTGTCATGAGAGGCAAAGGTGCATCTAAATTATTATATAATTTAAACTGATTGGTAATCTGGAATATAGAGATTTCCCCATCAAGATTTGTTTATTTAATTTATATCCTGCCCTTTCCCCAAAACTGGAACTCAAGGCCACTTACAACAAGTATTAGATAAATAAGACACAAATAAACACCTACCCACCCAGCCACAATAAATAAACAAAACCTAGTTAAACACAAATTAATATTAAGGCACAATTGAATTCAAAGCAATTAAAAATCAAGTACTCAAGAAAGTACAGTACCCACTTATTAAAACCTCCTTCCTCAGCAGCTAAGCAAACACCAACTCTTAACACAAAACTGCATTCAAAATTATTAGATACAACGAGAAAGGGTTCCTGCCAAGATTATTGTCTGTTGTTGTTGTTGTTGTTGTTGCTGCTGCTGCTGTTATTATTATTTCTTACCCGTAACACCCCTCCCCAAATCCCCAGTCCTCCAGATGTGTCTGACCCACAATTCATATCATTCCTAGTCAGCATGACCATGATACGGTTGCAGTCCAACACATCTGGAAGGCCTAGGGTTGAAGACGGCTACCCCATGTGAAGCTCTTCAAGTATGACTTTTATTTGTTCTGAGATTATTTTTCTTGAGCTTTAAATGAGCTATAGGATATAGATTCAGCTATATGGAAAGCTGCTGGCCTCAACCCAGCACAGAGTTCATAAACCTGTTTCAGTCAGTTGATTTTGATGGGCTTAAGCATCCTCAACTCTGTGTTGGATTGCAGCCACTGAACTTCAGCATGTTTGATTCAAGATCAGAAAGACAGGCCTAGACCTTGTTTCTTCTTGACTTCTTGCTGCCCCCTGCTGTATTTAGCAAGTCTCTAACATGACTTGGAAATGCTGCCTCCCCTGTGCACTACGAAAATATCTTTCTTGCAAGAGCCAAAATGGTTTCACATCTGACTTCTACATTACGTCATGAAGACTGATTCCTATGGGTAATTCCGGTGACTGTAATCTTTTTGTATTAATGACTAGTACTTATGAGCACAAGAAGACACCTCTTGAATCAAATAAATGGACTATCTGGGCCAGTATCCCATTAAAATATCGGTGGCTGACATTTCTTACTTTTTTATGGCTGGTTGGTTTTTATATTTTAGCTTTTAAATTTTTGATATTTTAGTTTTATTCTGTACTTTATTGACATAATCTGCCTTCAGCATTTTCTGCCATTGAAAGGTGCAATAGATATTTAAATAGACAAGTTGGTAAATAACAAAATACATTTCTAACACTGGTCAGCTTCAAGGCCAGCTCTCTCCTTACGCACAGCAAAGTGACCACCACCAACAATAGATGTTGTGAAGCAGTAGGGCTGCCACCAAACTATTCCTCCTGAAACTCCTAGTAACTCACTTCCGTAGATGCTGTCTCATACCCTCCAATTGTCCCACTTTGACAGGTGCAGTCCTGATTAATCCTCTGTTCTCCCACTTTTCCAGTTGCCTTTAATATGCCCCAGTTTCTCTCTCCTCCTACCACTTTCCTCTTTGTCCCTAGCCTGCTTCAATCATTGAAAACTGAAATCAAAGTCTAAGAGTCATTTGCATTCAATTAACTCACCAAGAAGGAAAGGAAGGGCAAAGTCCTGCTCTTCACAGTAGGCTCAGGCATATGCAAACTGGCATAGCTCTTCCTAGTCTACATGTTTGTCCTCATTAATAACTTTTGCCATCTTGACCAAACACTCTGTAGTTTCTTGCGTACATGTATCCCATTTATCTGGGGATGTTATAACACAGGAGGGATTCCTTTCCATTTCAAAAGAAAAGGTCAGTTCAGAAATGAACACAATTATGTGAAAGGTTATCACACAAGAGGGATTTCTCTCCATTTTGAAAGAAAAGATAGCCTTGGAAAAGATAGCCTGCGAAGAGGATTTGTGAATCCGCTAGTTCACCGAATTTACTTACTTTTGGATTGATGTGGGATTGCATTCGGAATACGTTCCCACTGCCAGTGATTGCATGTGATAACCTATCACACAATAAGGTGAATACCCATGATTGTGTTCAGTATGCATTCCTACTGCCAGCAATTGTGTGAGATAATCTCTCTCGCAATAACGTGAAAACCCATGATTGTATTCGGTATGCCACTGGGTTATACTTCTAATTCCCATCGTGTGATAACCCCCTGGGAAATCTTGGTGGGTATGGCATCCATACCACACAGCCTGTCCAATACCTGAACTGGCCTGCTCTCATGGTTGACAATCTCTCATTGCCAACTGCCAGTTCAGTTTGCTTCCTTACACATAGTGGGGTAGGATACCATCTTGTCCTTTGCCTGAGGCAGAGAAAAATATCTTGGGCCAGCCTTGTCAGTCCTTGGGAAAGCCCAAAAGGAGACATGAAGGCAACAGACCTGCCCTCTAGCATGTATCCTAGAAATTTATATTAAGAAATGCACTCTCTCTCAACATGGAGGTTCATATACTTTGCTTTATTATAACTAGGGGGTATTCAATTGGCGAAAATAATTGAGGTAGAATCTGGGTTGAATCTTTATTGTTCACATGCATTTTAAATTCATCCAATTAAGTGTGGGAGAAGCTGCCTAAAAGCTTCTCTTTCTCAATAAAAAATCTCTCGCAATAATGTGAAAACCCATGATTACATTCGGTATGCCACTGAGTTATACTTCTAATTCCCATCGTGTGATAACCCCCTGGGAAATGTTGGTGGGTATGGTATCACTTAGCCCAGGATGATCAATCTTGGGTATTTTTCTGAATTTTTCTAATGTATCACCAGCTGTGTGAATAACTGATGTAGAGAGACCCAGAATGACCTGGAATAAAACTCTGCATGCCTTGAACTTGCTTCAAATACATTCACATCATCAACTCCATATTTATTCATGTGCTGGCACATGTGAGCAACCGAACTCTCAGCGATGTGCATAGATGCGGTTCCATGGTGTGAACAACAAAACCAGAATGTGTGAGTGTAATTATTTTCATTGTTGTGCTAAAAAAACAAAGGACATCTAAATAACCTGGAGGAATTGCAACATTCCAATTTGTGTAGATTACAAATGAAACAGAGATTATGCTTTTTTAAACTGATAACATCCATAATTAACAAAGCATGCTGATTTAAGAGGCAAATCTACCTGGGGAAAGCTATTAGCTGGATCCAGTTGATTCTGAAGTCTGAAAACATGGCCACACAAGCTGAATTTTAAGAAGCAGGAGCTGGTCAAGTGCTTTCAGTCCCATCATTTCAAGCATTTGATGACTCTGATCAGTATCTGACATCCTTGAACCCTTGAAACCATCGAAAGACCATATCTCCCGATACCAACCAACAAGGGTCCTAAGATCTACAGAAGAAGGCTCCCTCCTGATCCTGCCACCATCACAGGCTTGTTTGGTGAGCACACAAGAAAGAGAGGGCCTTCTCGGTGGCTGCTCCCTCCCTCTGGAATTCCTTTCCATAGTAGACTGCACTGGTGCTCTCTCTGCTTCCATTTTGCTGGCAGGCAAAGACATTATTCAAGCAGTTTTTAAAAAAATATTTAGTCATTGTCAGGGAGGTTTTCATATGGGGTGCCTCCTCTATTTATGTTTTTAACTTGTATGTTTTATGTGATTTTACATGATTTTAGCATGATGGTTTTGATTGTTTTAAATTTTTTATTGTAAAGTTTTAAGACTATCTGTGAGCCTCCTTGGCTCCCTTTCTGGGAGAAAGCCGGCATACAAATTATATAAATAAGTAAATTAAAAAGAAAATAAATTTAAATCCCAGTGGCAACCTCTGCTGATACTTGTTCTGGGGTTACCATTAGTTAAAAATAACTTAATTGTGTTTTACTCTGGGTCTATGTGCAATTCTGATTTCCTACAGTGCCCCTGACATAGTATAAATCCCGGGCATTGTGGGAAAATAAAATGGAGCAGACCAATGACAAACCTTCAGAGGCCAGGATACAATGGATGTTATCCAAGCTGCTGGACCGATTTGGCATAGCACCTTTAAAATTCAGATTAAAATCCAGCACAGATTCATCACTCAATGATATCAGAGCCACCAGTCACCACTGCCAGGATGCTTCTTGCCAGTGCTGCCCAACAAATGCATTATTGTGACAAACATAGCAACAAACTGTGATAGGAGTCGTAAAAATTATTGATCTGAGCCTGTTTAAAACTATGTAACATATGGAGTAACTTCACTGGCTTGGTTGAACTCACCCTGTGGGTATTCATCTGCTTTGTAAACCAGCTATTGAATTGCTTTTCTGTTGGGTGAAATCTGAAACTGAAATTTGATTTATACTGTAAAGATTAGATACTACCAACAAAACCTAAACAAAGCACTCAAAATGTCATTACATTGCTACAACAGTGGTGGTAATGAACTGTAATGCATTTCTGGAGGTGAAACTCAAGACCAACAGACTTTTGGCAGGCTGAAGCTTTCTCCCACTTTCTCCAGTTCCGAATCTGTCACAAACATCCAAAGTGGGATCTTTTAACCTCGCCCATAAAGGATGAAGAAGAAGCTCCTTTTACTTTTCATATTTTACTACACTGAAAACTGTAAGGTTTAACCCATTGATCGTCTTCAGCTTTTCCAACTCTGCTGTCTTCCAGATGAGTTGGGTGCAACTCCCATTCCATCCCATTTAATGTTCCTCTATACTGACCCTCCCTTCAGGCTGCAGTAAAGGCAAATGTCATCAAATTGCTTCCAGACCCACTGCACAGTTCAAATCCCATACTCAACTTTGCTTTGACATCCCATGCAAAAATCTGTTGGAGAAAGTGAGAAACAATATCGCTCTATGCTGACTATTTGCTGCAATAAATGAAATGAAATATCATGCTCACAAACAGAGTAATTAGTATTCAGAGGCCTTATTCACACTATGTAAATAACCAGGTGTGAAACCAGGTTATTTCCATGAGGTTCAGACTGCTCCCAAATGCACCTGGCACTGTTTGTGAGGGAGCCATGGAAAAAACTACTTATCCTGGTGCATTTGACACTGGATCCCTTACTATGTCTTTTTTAAAGTGCTTAAGTGATCCAGATCTTCGGTAGTGTGAGTATGCTATCAAATTGATCCTGGTTGCATGGCAGTGGTACCATTTTCTCTCAAGTTGGTGTTAAGTGTGAACGGGGACAAGTTTTAAATTGACTCAGAGAGGCTCGGGGATGTAAAACATAGTGAGAACATAGCTCTGGGATTGCATCACCACAGAGATCTGGATCTCCAGGGGACAAAAACTTAAATGTGAATGACCCTAAAATCAGTAGCTGAGTAACAACCAGTCCCACACCACCACCACCACTTCTTCTACACACACACACACACACACACACTGTCTAGGTGAGAAAATAAAGCAGGCTTTTTAGTCATCTTTGGTTTTAAAAAAAACCATTATGAAGTACATTTAATTACAAACACTAACAGTTACATAATATCTCATGGTGCGAGTCTCTACAAACATGTGCTCTTCAGACTTGGAGGACAGAAAGATAACTGCAGAGTACAAAATGGAGGGCAAACAAACTAGGAAGCAAAAGTGTATGGATAAACCCAGCAAACAGAAAATAACATGGACACACATTGTGCGTAATTTTTTTTTCTTAGAGAGGCATGTAAACTAGCAACTGCTGCAGAGTCCACATTTTGAAAGAAGAGCCCTTGTGGTGCACTAGTTAAATGCCTGTACTGCAGCCTCCCACTCACAAAACCACAAAGTTGTGAATTCAGTACCAGCCAGGGGCTCAGGGTCTATGCAGCCTGGCATCCTTCTGTAGGTCACTAAAAAGAGTATCCAGATTACTGGGGGCAATTAGCTTACACTTTATAAACCGCTTAGGGAGTGCTTAAGTGCACTGATAAGTGGTATAGAAATGTATATGATATTGCTATTAACTGTTTAAAAACTAAAGTGTTTTTCACACAAATAAGAACGGCATCAGAAATAATAGTAATTGTAAGCTGCTCTGAGAGCCTTTAGAGTTGAAGGGTGGGGTATAAATACCGTAAATAAATAAATAGCATCAGCTCCCGTGTTAACTGCTAGTGCTACTCCAACTGGATGGTTGGGATTACAGAAACAATCCTTGCTCATAGCGCAGATTGTTAAACAGGTTTAGATTAGGACATGCCCATGTAAATAACCCTAGTTCCTTAAAGGCTATGTATTAAACCTCTTACCCTGGAGGATTCTTCATTATGGTCCTGGGAATCTGCACCAGTCATAGCTCATTTGCCTTACAGGCAGAGTCTTGATTCCTTCTAAAAGCTTACAAGTGGTTTTGTTTATACTGTTGTTGTTTTTTCTGCTCTAGCTTTTCCCAACCTGGTATCCCTCCAATATGTTGGAGTGCAATTCACATCATCCCCACCAGGGTACCAGGCTGAAGAAAGCTACATCCTTCTACCTCTTTTAAACTTTTTTTCCCTCCCAGAATAAAAGGAAGCTTCTGTGAGAGTGATGTTTGTTTTGGAAAAAGAAGAAAGGCTGATTCAAGAAAACACAAATGAAGACAACATAATATTCCAGAACAGCCATTTCAAACAAAGACTCTGAGTTACCAAGGACTTTTTTATCCTGAGAATATAAACAGCAGGAGGCCATAGCTTGGAAAGCTGAGGTTATAAAACAAATACGGTTTCCTGTTTTCCTCTCAAACACCATCCTCCTGAGACAGGAGCCTAAAGGGCCCTTTCTGGCCCACATGTCAGAGTCGAAAAACTTTTTATAATGCATTGAGAGACATCTGAGGAAGTAGACCTAGTTTACGAAAGCTCATGCTACCACTTCTTTTGCACAGTAATTCTCAAAGGTGCTACTAGATCCCTTCTTATAATGCATATCAGATTTTATTTGTTTTCTACACATTTTGCTGCTTGGACCTTGGTTTTTATTTCAGCTACCACATTGTGAAACAAAATGCATGAAACTGGATCATTTCCCTCATTTTTCCCTTGCTCTAACTGCCTGCTGTTTTGTCTCATACCAGTGCAACAAAATCTCAAAGGTACACACACATACCTCTGGAATGGAAGACCTTGGGGAAGACTATGGTAAAGAATGGCTAAAAAAATTTCTACATTACTAATCAAAACCATCCAAGCCTGCATAAAATCATAACTAGCTCCTTGATTTCTTGGCCTATTTATTAGCTGGCTGATTTTGCCACCAAGAAAAGGGAAGGTAGTTAAATGAGACTTTTTTTTTTAAAGGGGACATTTTTGTTGTAATCCACACTGCACAGTTATAGCATACCCTCCAACATTTTGCAGACGAAAACCAAGACACATGTGGCCAGGAAACCTATGTGGTCAAAACGGCAAAAGACAATAATGAGGAAAAAGCACAGGCTAGGAGAAGCTGCAGCAGTTTGCTTTTGCTTGAGCCCACTGGAAAGGCCAAGATTCCACCCCTATTCTTCGGTGCCCTCTGCTGTATTAATTGACTACTAACTACTTTTGCACTTTGAACTCTGTATGCAGCAAGGGGAGTAAACTGAGGATAAAGGGGGAAAGTGAGAGGAGGAGAGAGAAACCAGGACATTTTAAAAGCAGCTGGAAAAATGGAAAAGTGGGACGACAGAAGACTGGCTGTCCCAATTTGGCAGGGACTTTAACCACTTAACTGCCCTGTCTTTATTCTATGCAGTCTTAGGTTTGCATTGTCATAAGTGACTTAACTCTCTGCAGAGAACTCCAGTGGTTTAGTTTCAGGGGGAAGGTACTAGAGAAATTCTAAATCTCTTCCCAAACTACAGGTTTTTGTAGGATGGAGGCACAACAGTTAAGCTGGGATTGGCTTACTGTAATTGTGTAGTGTTTTTAGTTCCTCAGAATCTGTGTTTATTTGAATAAAGGTCAGTGACATATTGACAGTGGCATTATTAGGGGAATGTCATGATGTGGACCGCACCCAGTTACACCCCTGGAGGGAGGTGTTATCCAGTGGACCAGAACACCACCATAGCCACATGGGACTCAGAAGGCCAGGAGGGGCTGCTTTCTAAGGTCCCACACAGCTATGGCAATGAAGGACTCAGAAGGCATGAGGAAGGTGCCTGCCTTCTGGGTGCTGCGTAGCCATGGCCACACAGGACTTGGAAGGCCGGAGGGGAGGGCAGCTGCCTTCTGGGTCTCACCTGGCCATAGTCATATAGGACTTGGAAGGCCATGGGGTGAGCGGCTGCCTTCCAGACCCCACATAGCCATGGCCGCATGGGACTTGGAAGGCTGGGGGGGCTGCTGAGATGACTGGTCACATCCCCACCTTGCTGCCACGGCACTATTCTATGTGATGCGGCAGGAAGGTGGAAGGAGTGCCCTTTTGGCCCTGACCCCAGAAGCCCCATCCCTGGAAGCCCTGCCTCCCCACATCAGGAGACACCCTGGGCAGGTACGTCACTACATGTTCAGATTTATTTATTTCCAAATATTTGTTTTCTACAGTTTTCAAGTTACTCCACACCCTCTTTTACGTCCCCATTCAGCTGCCTTCCCTGAACTGGTGCCCTCCAGATATGTAGACAGATGTGTTGGACTGCAGGTCCTGGAAACCCTCAGACAGGATTGTTTCTAACCCTTGTAAAAAGTTAGAGAGCATCTCTGACTTTCAGCAGATTTGCCAAACCATCAAATTTCTGCCTTATTTGCTGATTCTTATGAGGGCTTCTGACGATAATGTTCTCTATTCCTAGCCCTCCCCCTGTTTTTCTCATTCTTTGTCCATGTTTTTCTTTCCCTCAGAAACTCTGTCAAGACGAAGATGACAGAACAATACCTTTTAACTGCTAGTTTGAGGAGCTCGGCATCTGGAAATCCACTTTGAGCTTCTCATTATTATTGCCACTGTAATCCTTTCTTTTGCACTATTTGAAGGCAGTATTAAGGAAAATCCTCTTTGGGTTAAAATAATAGAGAGTAATATTGATCTTCAGTGCACTTAAGACTAATCTTTATGCCTCTTAACTCTCCCAATCCCAAGTGCATTGCAATTTAAAATATATTTCTATTTGTTTCACCCTTGAGTAGAGAGTTACGCCAGATACAAAAGGCTCCAGTCTAAAAACTAAAAACGTACTAACCCCGTTTATATTTTTGTTGTTAACTGCCCTCGAGTTGATGTTGATTTATGGTGACCCTGTGGATGAGAAATCTCTAGGACTCCCTGACCTCCATTGCTCTGCTTAGGTCCTGCAAATTCATACCCTTGACTTCCTTAATAGAGTCCATCCATTTAGCATGCAACCTTGCTCTTTTTCTATTTCCCTCCACCTTCCTAGCATTATTGGTTTTTTTTTTTCCTAATGAGTCTTGCTCTCTCGTGAAGTGTCCAAAGTACGACAGCCTCAGTTTTCTCATCTTGGCTTCCAGGGAAATTGCTGGCTTGATCTGCCCTAGGAGCCACTTGTTCATCTTTGTGGCTGTCCATGCGAACCTCAGCACTCTTCTCCCAAATCATATCTTGAATGAATTGATTTTCTTCCTATCCGGTTTCTTAACTGTCCAGCTCTCACATCAATACATGGTGGTCTCTTCCAACTCTATGATTCTATGATTCTAATAGGGAATACAATGGATTGCATGATTCTAACTTTTATAATAAACATAGAGCATTTCCTGTTTAACTCTCGTTTAACTTTTGTTTAAATCCTGTTTGCCCCCTAGTGCAATAAAGCAGTTAGTGCTTACTCCAGAAAGAGATACGCTCATCCAACATTAGTTAACATAATATATTTAGTCCCTCAATAGCACTATTTTCCATAATGGTGGGACTGCATATTCCTGTGAGGCAAGAGGCTATGCTGATGGTAGCACTACTGCTGGTAAGGTCTCTCACATCTGACAGTCTTTTGCTGAGGAGCCAGACTAAATGTGCCAAACAACTACTGTGCAGGAGCAGAAGTGGGAGGCGATGCTGGCAGAGGATCTTGCAGAAACTATGACAGTGGCTCCATAGCTACTGCACAGAAAATTTCAGTAACTATAGGTAAAGATAGACCTAATCTAAAGCAAAGATGCACCATCACTGGAGTATACCCTGGTCACCCATGTTGAGTGGCAGTTCTGTAAGCCACCATTTGTAGTCTTGGGCCAAGGCACAGTGGGAAAATAAAATGGAAGCCTTCCGTAGGAAAATAAGGGTAGTACATAGCCACTTACCACAGCAATCAGGCAAGGCTGTGGATGGAGGTCTACTTAACAAAATATACAAAAAGAGAAATATAATTGAGCTATTTGCAGTATCAAAACCAACCATTAAGTAAATGAATAAAGAATAAAATACAATTAAAAAAAAGAAAATAAGCTAGGCCTGATTTTATGTACATCCATCAGTTTATACATTGATTTGTTTATTTCTTAGTAAAATACACTCCTTTCCAGTGTATCAGGGATTTGGGATTGCCACAGGGATATCACATACACTATCTGATTAAACAACATGCAGATTTGGGTACCACTGAAAACTTACAGAACAATTCTGCACCAGGGGTAAATTCTGCACCAAGCATTGCCCATCCAGATAAGAATACTGCCCCCACCACAGACATTTTATTTCAATCCCCAAATGTCTAGCATTGCAGGGAATGAGACACTGAAAATCCTTCACACCTAGAATTCTCACATTTACCGAGATTTCATTCCCTTGGTAACTTTGCCTGCCCCTTTTCTTTGGAGCTGTATTGATAAACGCACAATTGATACTTTAAATTAGCAATTTGGGGACTGAAGGAAAATTTCATTGAGGAGAAAATTCTTATCAAGGGGGCAATGCCCTCATTTTACACACACGCATCTGCCTGTAGCTATGTCCCTGCTCCTCCTCACCCCCCACTGCCCTAAATCTAACCCTGAAAAGTGTTCACTTCTAACCTGGCTCCACCATTCCAAACATGGTGGTCTGGACATATATAAAGAATTTTATATGAGGGATTATATCGCCTTGCATAAAGACATAACTAAAGCATAATGATAAATATTCACCTAAACGTCTCTTCTGAGGACATTTTTATCAACTTGCTTAAAGAACAGTACTCATAAAAATCCAATAATCTTTCAGGGTTTGCTTATGGTTTTTACAACGAGAAACTAAAATCATCTCTTGACTTTTAATAGGCCATGCCAAGAGGTAAATTTTCTTTGCTTTAAGTCTTCTCAATATAGGCCTTAATGGGACCACAGTTTTATAAACAAATAAGAAAATCCAGTTAGAATTGTATTGATTGTTTTATATTGCAGTACTTTACTCTGAAGTGGTATAAAGCCATAAACTTTAAATGCTAGTCAGATATAAAACCTGAATGTGCTATGGGCTTTCTGTTCAAATTACTTTTCCCAGACTAGTTTTCCTCCAGTTTCAGTCTCAATAAAACAATCTCACTGTATTTAGCCATGCTCTATCAGTTTTCTGTCACAAATGTATTCTCTGTGATCTCACCCCAGCATTACCCATGCACAACCAAATGATGTGTTTTAACAGAATGCAAATTAACCAAACTGGTACAAGGGCAAACACGAGCATGCATGTTTCCAGCCATATATCTGAACAGGCCCAATATATTTTGCTGCCCGAGAAAAAAGACAAGTTAGTGCTACACTCCCAGGGCAAGCCATTTACAAAAGCGGCAGCTGAACTTCAGGGCTGGCAATGGAATGGCATTCTCTGCCATACCAGTAAGCAGTAGGTTAGTTGAGGTGGCACAGAACAAGCTGTGTGGCTCAAACACAGCCCTGTCCTCCATGAAAGGGGAATAACTGTAAAGGTCTTAAGAGAAATGGCTAGCGTTTTGCCATGGCTGATCCACAGTATCAGCTACTTGAGATACCTCATTCCTCTTAATAGTAGAGCTGGACTTGCAATGGATGGAAAAGCATACCTCGGGTCACAATGCTCAGTGTTGTGAGGACTGTAATGGATATGCATTGCAATAACAATTATTACCAGGTGAGGCAAAAAACCATGATATCTGTATAATTCCAATAAAATCCAATAAAATCAATGAAACTTACGGAACCATGCAACCTCAAGTGTTGAATTTAACACCACTAGTTATGAACCAAGCACTTTTATTTTATTGGAAGGCTTACACAAACCTCTTAGAATCAGAGTATGATCATCTGTAATTCTAATAATGTTTATTTGAATGTTGAAAGTCCCAGTGAAATTAACAGGGTAGAATAAATATTGCTAGACTTGGGGTGCCAATTAACCTCAAATATAAGCTCCTCTGTTCAAATGAATGCTGGATAAGGCTTGATGTTTCTTGAATATGAGAAGGCATTTGCATAAGATGCTCACAAGATATTTATATATCTGGTTTTATGAGAAGCATATTATTCAAGCCATGCCTCCTTTGAGGCACTACAGATCTCACAGTTCTTTTGAAACATGTTAGGTCTCTCCTCCAAGGAATATAGGGCAAAAACAACAAAAAACAAACAGCTTCATTGATATACCGCATCATACCCTTAAGGAGTGTCTAAGCGGTTTACAACTGTAAGCTATTTGCCCCCCAACAATCTGGGTACTCATTTTAGCAACCTCGGAAGGATGCAAGCCTGAGTCGAGCTTCAGCCCTTATGCTGGTCTTGAACTCGCCACCTTATGGTTTTGAGTGAGTGGCTGCAGTACAGGCATTTAACCACTGCGACTCTCTTAAGAATGTCCAGCCAGTGCTAAAAGAAAAGGTTGCAGTATAGAATAAGTCCTAAGGTTGGGTTATGTCCTGTAATGATGGAATGTCATTTGGGTGGATAAGACAAATACATGCCAGAGATTTCCTCAAGTCATTTAGAATTTTGTTTTGAACGAAGAAGCAAAAAACAAAAGACACAAATATCAAAGCAGGAAGACTGGGAAATTGGTTGTAGACTGGGTCTATCATATTCATAACATGTTCAGAAGTAATAACACATTTTAAATCCAGTTTCAGTTTGAAATTTAGCTCCTTGTCTATTTTAATATTAATGGCCTATTCTTTATTTAGAAACCAGTTTAAACAATTGTCCCAGAGACAATCTTTTAAGGCAACTGAAGGTGGCATGAACTATTATTACATATGGCGTACCTATTCTACAGTTCTACAGTTATCTAAGCAAGGATGCACAACCTGCGGCTCTAGTAATGGACCTCATGAACAAATTTCCAAGAGCACAATGAAAGTCAAGCATGAAAGCCCCCAAAAAAGTGGAAACCAAAGAGGGTGATACAATGGTGTCAAAAGCAAGGGAGAGGTCCTGGAAAATTAAAGGCTGAGAATTAGCTCTGTTGATGTAGCCTGAGAAAAGGTTGCCAATTACAATAGGATTATAAGAGCATGTTAGATCACTGGATTGAAGGCCTCCATCCTGGGATCCAGAGGCAAGTCTCGGGAGCTTATCACAGAGCTATTAAAAAGCGATTTACTGCTCCCAAATTGAATTCTAATTCGGGCTGCATCCTCGGCCTATTGCATGGCTTTTGTCTCCAAATCCACTATCTGAATACAGCCTGGCTGCAGCCTGCATCCCTTAATGTGCTTTGGTGACCGTTTTTTAAAGTTGGAAAGTTCCCAACTTTGAAAAATGGCTGCTGAAGTGTGTTAAGGATGTGGGCTGCAGCCAGGCTGTATTCAGATGGTGGATTTGGAGACAAAAGCCATGTGATATGACCAGGATGCAGCCCAAATTAGAATTCAATTCAGGAGCAATAAGTTGCTTTTTAAAGCTGTGCGATATACTCATTGGTAAAAAAAAACAACAAAAACTTGTTTTAGGCCTCTAGACTGGGGTGGAGAGTGGAGGAGGCAAAAACACCTTGCATGTGTTGCACCAAGAAAGACCATTGCATTTTATTTCTGCAGCACATACAGAATGCAGTAGAAAGGAGCAGATGCTGTGTTGACTCCATAAACTCTTCATAGCTTCCACTCTTTCTGAGTCTATCACTCTGGTGTGGATTCTGATGAGGGGGAAAATTGTTCTTTCTTTTTATAACAAAACTGTCCAGTCTGACTAGGGAACTATTTGTGGCAAAGCTCAGGGGGCTCAGAGACAAAAACCAAGAGAAGAAATTGTGAGTCTTCAAGTAGGAGACAGAAACAATTATCCCTGGTCCTATGTACATTTTGGAAATTAGAGCATTTTATTTCAAATTGTATCCTTGGGTTTTGGATCATGAAACTGTCCTGGTTCATTTAGAATGCATTTTCTACTTAGAAATCCCATTTTATGCAATAACCTCAGAGGATTTATAATCATATCGCATAGCTTTAGAAATCAATAAAGAAAGTGAAGACTGGCATTGTTTTAAGGACTGTAAACCACACTGTGGGGTTTTGCCATAAATCTCTCTTACTGGTCTTTGAACTTGCTTCCACACAGTTCTGTGATAATTACTTTTTAATCCACTATCTGTTCTGAAAAAGAAACAAAAATATCAGATCTGTACCTTGCTTTTGATGTCTCCCATCATTGTTCAAGGTTCATTCCTGCTGAGAGATATTGTGGCATGGTTTGTTCTCAGTAGGAGTGAAAATAGGGAGATGCTTTGCCAGTCATTCCAATCAACTGGATAGTTTTAACTCCTTAAATATTGAGATATCTCTATTTGAATAATCATTGCATCATTCTTTTTTTAAAGCATATTTTTATTAAGAAATGACATAGTGTAATAGTAAATTATTCCATAGCTGCTCTCTCCCACCACAGATAATACTCCTTGATTAAAAGAGTAATCAGACAATTGCTGTCCAAAGAAATGACAACAGACCATAATCAACATACAAAAAGTGCTCATCATGATAGCCTCCAAAATAATATGTGGTTCAACAGCGGGCCAAGTCTAGAAATTGCATGTGTCATATATGTTATAAACCATGTGGTCTCAAAAGTGTCTTCAGCCATCTTGCCTCTGGCAAAGAGGAATTTGAGTGTTCATTTCTCTAACAATGCGAGGGTCCAAACTCTGTCTAACCAGCAATGCAAAAAACCATTGCATGTTTCCATGTTCTCACTGAGTACAGCAAGGTAGATATGAGATCTGTCCATAAGGGCTTGCCTGAAGGAAAGGACCCTCCCTCCATACCAACTGCCATCCTCTGGCTTGGGAGGGAGAGAAGAGGCAGGCCCAGCTCCATCAGGGCTTGCCTGAAGGAAAGGACCCTCCCTCCATACCATCTAAATATTATTTAGATATTTAATTTATTTGCTTATGTAAATCATCTATGTATTTTGTGTATTTGTTTATCCACTTTTGTAAACCGCTTTTATCTTTTTTGGAAAGGCGGTATATAAATAAATTATTATTATTTTATTATTATTATTATTATTATTATAAGGTACTTTCATTTTCTTTATCATAAATTGATGAAATCAGTTTTAAAAAAATGAAAGCATACACTTTTATTAAGTATTTTGTTAATCCAATCACAAAACTTCAGCCAAAATGGAATTATTTTAGGGCAGCAGATATACATGTGTTCCAATGTGCGACTCTCCAGTGTGCCTGAAATCACTGAGTAACAGTGATTTGCTCATAGGGGGTTTGCCATTGCCTTCCCCAGAGGCTAAGAGTATGTATCTAGCCCACAGTCACCCAGGAGTTTATCACATGACGGGAATTGGAAATATAGTCCAATGGCAATCTGAATGCAATCATGAGGTTTCACATGATTGCGTGAAAGCTGATCACATACATTTTCAGGCAAAGGGAAGTCCTTTCAAACGCAATCATGGGGTTTCGTGTGATTGCGTGAGAAACTATCACACACAATTTCGGGCACTGGAAGGCAATTTCAGGCAGTTCTGAACACAATGCAGTGTCAATACGCAATCAAGTAAATTTGCTGAACTAGCGAATTTACTCAATTCCAAACTGGCCTCACTTCCATTTCTTTCGAAATTGAGAGAAATTCCTCCCGTGCGATAAACTCCCCAGTGAGTTACATGAGTGATCTGGGAATTGAACCTTGGTCTCCAGAGTTGTAGTCCAACACTCAAACCACTACACCATGCTCTCACATTTCCATGAGAGAGCATGGTGTAGCTCTCTCAAATATACCACTCTTGATGCATTGCCAAAAATGTCTTTAATAAAGCTTCTGATTAGTTTGGCTTAGTTTAATATGGCTCAATGGCCATATCACAACTCAAAAGAGCAAAAGACAAGAACACATCCATGTTTAAATAAAAAGCACCTGGGGGAAAGACTTCCATATATCTTTCTTCTTCTGGAACCATCTATAATCAGTTTATGGGCTCAGTCTCCCTGAAATGGTTGCACTGACTAGACAACCTGTATCACATGTATTTCCTTTCTGTCTTTATTTTTCTTTTTTAAAAGTGTAAAGATGAACTTTGATAAACCCACCCCGGGCTGCATTACAGAAGTTTTCTGTCAGAATGGCAGGAAGAGACTTCAGAGCTTGAAAAAGTTACCTTTTGAACTGTAATTCCCAGAAGCTCCCATCCAGCACACCCTGTGGTCATGCTGGCCGGGGGTTTCTGGGAGTTGTAGTTAAAACAAGCAACTTTTCTCAGCTCTGAGGTCTGGGGAACAACTTAAAACGATGCCTCAGTAAAGTAAATTTTGGCAGGAACAGAGCATCTACATCTGGTTTACAGTTCTTTCTGTGGTAGTGTCATTCTCCACACTTGATTCACACTGATTTAAAAGCCCACTGGGCATATTGGAAAGCCAATAACAGAGAAAAATGCAGCTGGATAATTCTCTCCCCCCCCCCCCAACTTCTTTTATTCTTTTGTTTGATCAGTGCAAAGAGCTCCACAAAAATATTCATTCCAGCTGAAACACAATGCGGCCTTTCCCAAACCTTCGCGGTGGTAAAGTTGATGACTTGTGAACCTCTGAAGGAAGGCTGACGTAATTTCATATCATTTCTGAAGGTGACACACCATGTGAATATAGAATAGCTATAGAAATTAGAAACTGGCATCACATACTTCACTTTTTGAGCTCCTCCTCCACACCTTCTGCTTGCCAATGTTGATATGCTGGTGATGCCAGTCTCAACACCCACTTTCCCTCCTCCCACAAAGATGAGTATCATATTCGATAGTCTACTTTTGTCGTGCTCTGTATCAGTACTTTTCAAACTACCTGACATGGAGAAACAGTTGTATGTTTGATTGTTTGTTTCTCTGTGTGCCAAGGACTGGAGACTTGCCATGAACTGGCAGCTGATATTTTGTGTAGCAGCACAGGTTTATGGGCCACCACTTTGAGTAGCACTGCCTATATTAAGCAGCATTCCTGTAATTTTTCAATATAAGTTGAGAGTCCCCTTATCAAAAATGCTTGCGACAAGAAGTGTTTCGGATTTTGGATTACGGTATTTACGTATACTTAACAAGATATCTTAGAGTTGGGATCCTGGTCTAAATATGACATTTATTTACATGTTTTGTATTCACCCTGTACACATAGCCTGAAAATAATTGTATACATAATATTTTTAAAAATTTTGTGTATGAAACAAAATTTATATTCATTGACCGATCAGAAAGCAAAAGTGTCACTATTGTGGGCAATTTTGTATTTTGGGGTATTTTGGATTTTGGAGTTCTGGCTAAGGGAGACTCAACCTATATAACTTAAAACACCCAAAACGTGGATGGGCCCCAAAAATGTTTGAATGTCCACTTCTGGTTTTGTGAGATATTTAACCACCTCTGTTAGCGAGCTCTGGTGCCACTACAAACTACAAATCCCAGGATTCCATAGGATGGTACCATGACAACTTAAAGTGGTGTCAAACTGCATTAATTCTGCAACGTGGTAGCACCCCTTGTCCCATATTTCAACTAGCAACTCTAAGGGCCATGAGGTGATGAACAATAACCAGCACTGCCCAGTTGCATAGTTGCATCTGAAGGAATCCTGGAATTTGTAGTCTGGGGAAGCACTAGACCTCTCTGGCTGATAATTCCAAAAGCCTCTCACTAACCAAGCCCAGGATTCCATAGTAGGGAACCATGGCAATTAAAGTGGAGCCATAGCACTATTAGTGCATTGTGTGAAAGGACGCCTGCTCCACACACATTCCTACCATTCACTGTGCATTTTGCTGATTTGCACATCATGGCTCTTTGAGCACTGTCACATTTGCTTTTGCAAACCACAAAACTTTTGTGGTAGTTTTCAAAGTAGTAAGTCAACCAAATAATAAAATATTAGAGCATATGTTGCTAACTGGTACATTTATTGCTGGGAAAGTATCCCTTAGCAGTAGGTAAATGCTGCCTCACAACAGTCAGCTCCTCTCCAGGTGACTGGTGGTTTAAGAATTTGAAGGGGATTGTGCAGGATGAAGCTCCAGATTGCTTTGCTCATATCCCCAGTATTTTACTCCTACACAAAAATGTTTTAACTTTAAATTTGCATGCTGAAAAAACAGGGAACATTTCTACATTTCTTTTTAGCGTATCTTGTGTGTATCAAGAACAACTGATAGTGGAAGAATTCAAAGATACAGACATGTTAGTCTGTAGAAACAATAGGTAGAAAAATCTTGTAGCACCTTTGAGACTCAAAAGTGCTACAAGATCTTCCTAGAAATTAATAGTGGAGTCAGTAACTTTTAATGAATCATTACAATTTGCTGTGTATCACTATTGATATTTCCTAAACATCCCCTTGTAATTATTTTCTTGTCACATATGCCCTTGTTTAAAAATATTCCTTTTAATGTTTAGACTTTTCATTTTTAAAAAAATCATTAAAAAAAAAACCTCCCCCCTCAACCCCAGGACTTTATCACATGGGAGGCTTACCATGATTAAATAACCATGAAATCATCAGAAATCATGAAAGAAGCATAATTGGGGTTCACACCCCCATGCGCTTCTCCTATCAGTAAATCATCATGGAGGTGTTGGGGCTTGGTTCTTCAGTGAGTAAAGCATCTTTGGAGCCACCATTTAGTAATAAAAGGATTTTCAGTTACTGCCAAATGGCAGCTCCATGATGATTTACTGATAAGAGAAGCGTGTGGGGCTGCAAACCCCGATTAAGCTTCTTTCACAATTTCTGACTATTTCATGGCGATTTATTCACAGTAAGCCTCCTGTGTGATAAAGTCCCCAGTGTATGACTTTGGAATGGGACTGCAAAGAGGGAAAACAGTTTTTTCTCAGCCCTAAATAAAATTCAGATTCTACCAGATTTTCCTTCCAAACCATTAGTCTCCACTCCTGGCCAGTCAAATAAAATGGTTCCAAGCTCTTCCTTTTCCTTGACCTTCCAGATTCCTTATTCTGCTTACAGACCAGCACTGGAACTTGATGTCCAAGTTCTGAGAAGACCCAAAGGAAGCTGTCATTTTAATGGAGACTCAAATTATTCTATGCAGGACCGTGTCACTTTTTGGCAAGGCTAGAGGTCAAATTCAATAGGTTGTGGCACCCTAAACTCGAGTGAATCTAGTCCTTCCTACATCTGGCCATAGGAGAAGAGAGGAACTCTTCAGGACCCTCAATAAAAGTCTGTCCCAGCTGTACAGCATTTGTAGAAATACAGTTGTCCCAGCAAGATACATCCAGCATCTGAAGGCATTAGCAGGCCATCAGATGCTTCATTCTTATCCTTTACACAATCGCAAGCTCATTTGTGGCTGTCAGGTCCAGGAGGATATGAAAGATAGAAATGGTTGAAAGGGCTCATTTGTGGCCCTAGGTGACACATGAAGAAATGCTGAGTGTACACTTGAGGAGAGCAGGAACTAATTGCTTAGAATCCCTTGCTTTTGGATGACATTGCTCTTCAGAGACTGGGGTCATGATACTTTGGCTTCACTTACTCTGGCCCTTCCCAGAAGGCCTAACCAAGGTGGGTTCATTTATTTGAGAACAAAAGTTTACAGCTCTACTAGCAAATCTTGTTAAAGTAGTGGCAGTTGCCAGAAATATTTTTCCCCCTTGTTAGAGAGAGGAAGGTATAATAGTAAGTACATTTCTAATTTTCTATACCACTTATCAGTGCACTTAAGCACTCCCTACGCAGTTTACAAAGAGTAAGCTAATTGCCCCCACCAATCTGGGTACTCATTTTGCCATCCTCAGAAGGATGCAAGCCTGAGTCGAGCTTGAGCCCTTGGCTGGTATTGAACTTGCAACCTTATGTTTTGCGAGTGAGTGGCTGCAGTATAGGCATTAAACCACTGCGCCACCATAAGAATGCTATCACCCCAATTCAACCCAGTCATATTTAAAGTAATCCATGGTTTAAATACAATTGTTAGTCCCAGCTAAAGTAGATCAGTGGAATTTATAGAAGTCTTGACTTACCAAGTTCCCATTGACTGAACATATCTGTGCTAGTTTAGAGTAAAAATTGGGTTTAGGCCTACATTTATGCACAATAGTTATCTATGTCTAGAGCTATGTATGCATTCATATACATTCAAATATGAATATTTGGATATAACACCAATAGTCTGACAGACCTTCTTTGCATATAACCACAACAGACAGAAAGAAAAGTTGCTTAAAGTATTCTATGGCAATGCAATTAGTTTGAGGGTTCCCTGATTAACAGTGAAAGTTATGCATGACTCATTTTTATCACGTCAGTTGAGGCACTGCCAAGAAACACAGTCTGGTACTTTGTTTCACAACCTGTGAAAGTACAGATGAGACAGGAGAATGTTGGATTCTGGGATTTGCAAACCAGATTCAGATCAGAAAAAGAGGTTTTCCGGTACAACTAGAAACTGGAAGAACGCATGCAGGCGTCAACTAATGGTGCCCACACTTGCAAAATGCAAAATGCATTTAAGGTTGTATGAGCTGGTTTTGCCATAATACCAAACGCCAATCATCCTTATGTAGCCAAATCTTTGGTTCACAGGCTCCCCTCACAACTTCGCACATTAATTCTTTTAAAGTGAACTACAGTTTGCCATTACATCTGAATCATCTAACTATGGTCTGCCATAAAAGAAAGGAAATCAGAGTGTACAAGTACCAGCAAAGCATTTATTGCCTGACCAATAGATGTCCGTTACAGGCATCCACAAAAAAGAAATACCTTTATTCAGACAACTAAAAAAAAAACCCAAAAAATATATCATACAAGCTTTCAAAGTTCTACTAGCTTCTTCATCAAGTGTTAAAAATCAGTGATCAAAACATTTTGGAAAGAGCTTCATCAGTCAGTTGATAAGATACTAAAAATAACATACAGACCCACACCTGAAATACTTACTTAATATGATCAACAAAATACAAAGCACAAACAGAAACAAACATTGGAGGAAAAATTTATATATGACCTCCTTGGTCAGAATCTTAATAGCCCAAAAATGGAAGCCAGCAGAAGCTCCCACTATGGATGAATGGCTAACAAAAATGATGGAAGCTATAGAAATTGGGTAAGGATAAATTGACTTGCTCAGTGAATGGAAAATCTTTTGAAGAAACTGAACAAGAATGGAAGGCTTTCATAGAATACTGCAAAAACAAATAGAGTTGATACAATTAAGACAAATATGATAAGAAAAGTTAGGGGCAAAACAGACTGGCAGTAAGCACTGGGTTGGGGGTGGCATCTGAGAGCAGTTAGACGCTGCATGCTCTATTGCTGCCCCCACACCTCTAGGAAGCCACATGGCTGACCACACTTGTGGCAGCTTTGCAGCATTTCGACAGCACCACGTTTACACATGTCATGCCGCTGAAATGCAAAAAAGCCATGGTGACAGTGGCATGAGCGCCCTTGTTTCACTCCAAAAAGGAGCAGCATTTTGTCACCTCTTTTTGGAGTGGAAAAAATGCGAGATCCAGGCCATGGTACACAGTTGCCGTAGCCCCGATCCGGCACTCAAAGAGGTGCCGTGACACTGCCCCTTTAGGGCCATCTCTTTCGGCCCTTAGTGGATAATAAAAATATCTTCTTAAGAGAATAATAAAAAATTAGATAAAAATTTGAAGTAACAGAATTGCTAAAATTGAGAAGTGGAACAGAGGAAAGAAAATACTCACACCAAATAGAGAGTGACAAGACAAGTCCAAAATAATGTTTAATTCATATACATATAGAATGAGAATTTCTTTTATAGTTGGTTAACTTGAAGGTTGAGTAAAATCATATGAGATACAAGAATTAAGGTAGAAATAACCAATATACAAGAAAGAATGTAATATAGAAGATAAGGAATGGGAACCGAGGAAGGGAAAGATGGACGTGTATGGATATGTAAAGAAGGATGTGTAGCATATCATTAAAATAAAAAGTCTTAAAAATCATAGTTGTTAACTGCCATCAAAGTAACTTCCACTTGTGGTGACCCTATGAATGAGAGGCCTCCAAGTCACTCTCTTATCAACAGTCCTGCTCAGGTCTTGTAGACTCAGTCTTCCTCTTTTCCTACTGTCTTCTACCTTACCAAACATTATTGGCTTTTCTAGTGAGTATGTCTTCTCATGATAAGGTCAAAGTACAACAGTCTAAGTTTAGACATATTGGTTTCTAGGGATAGTTCAGGATTGATTTGCTCTAGGACACATTTATAGAAGTCCACGTTGTCCATAGTACTCTTCTCCAGCACCGCATTTCAAATGAATTGATTTTCTTTCTTTACTTTCCAGCTTCATAATGACAAATAGCAATGGGAAATATGATGGCATGGACAATCCTGACTTTAGTATTGAATGATATAGTTTTACACCTGCCTAGGAAAAGGGCCAGTAGTCTCCACAGGATAGAGAGAGCTTGGATCTCAAAGGAGGTTATGTTTCTTTCACTAGAGTTGAAATCTGATTTTGAGTTTTACTTCTCTTTGTGGAGTCAAAAGCTTTCATGGGTGGCATCCATATTTTTTGTGGGTTTTTCAGGCTATGTGGCCATCTTCTAGAAGAGTTTATTTCTGACGTTTCTCTTGCATCTGTGGCTGGCATTTTACTTCTCTTTGTTTCCCAGTCCCCACAGGGTCAAAAAAGGAAGAGTGTCCTCTGCCTTCATTGATATTTCAAGTCTAGACCATCTTAACTGGCAACAAAAGAACATCCTAAGACAAAATATAGTCCTGTGACTCCAACTTTATCACACAGAGGCAAATTGCTTAAATCCCATGCAGAAACGGGATTTTAAAACTTGGAAAACACCCGCAAATGTGGGATGTTTTCAGATGTATTTGCTTGAAAGAGAAATAACGTGAAAATAGCCTGAATGGAAAGTTGACAAAAATGACTCCTTTTAACTTTTGGAATTTTCCAAAATTAAAAGGGAATCGAGGTTTTTTTACTTTTCAATTGGATCATTTTCACATTATTTTTCTTTTGGGAAAAAGTCGCCTGAAAAAACATCTTGCATTTGTAGGCTTTTCCTCCTTTTAAATCTAGTTGTTGCCTGGGATTCATCCAGTGTGATAAAGGCCATTGTCATTTTTCTTCTCCTGTGTGATTTTAACAACTTTGCCTGATGAAGAAACCAGTGGAACTTGAAAAGCTTGCATGGTGTATTTTATGGTTTTTTTTTTAGCTGGCCCAATAAATTGCGTACAGTATTTTGTATTTTGTCATATTTTGCTACCTGGCCAACACAGCTACCCCTGAATATGTTTCCATTGCTGGCATATTTCCAAAATAAATGGGAAGCTGGTATTTTGTACACATCTGGCCCACGACAGTGATAAGATCAGTCTGAGCATGTGCATTTTTATGTTGAATGGTTAAAACATCTAATGTTAAGCCTCATCACAACATCAGATAGCATTCCACCAGAAGGCAACCCCCCAGCCATAGCTTGTCAATCTCTCCTCAACCCCCCAACAAATCCAATAGCCAGCTTGGCCATGCTTGTGGGAGATTCTGAGAGTTGTAGTCCAAAAATTAACTTTTCCAGCTCTGGATAAACACTGACTTGAATTAGCTGTGACAATCTCCAGCACCACAGACTTTAGCAGTCTCTGAATGAAGAAGAAAGATATCTAGGAGAAGCCAGGTGTTCACCTCTATTTACAGAATGCAAGCTTTGTTTCCTGGTAGAAGATAGACACAAAGAAAGTAATCAAAGCCTGCCAAGAGAGGAACTCTCTGTTCTTATCAGGCATGGCATGAATTCGTGATTTGCTTCAGAATATCTTCATCATTTGCTTAGTCTCTAATTGGTCAAGGCCTCATCTAAATTACAGTCTTGTCTTCCTGTAAGTGAACATATACAGAATCGCAGTGTTAAAACATTACTATTCACAGAGCTTGGAAAGGTTATTGTTTTAGAGTACAGTTCTTAGAGTTCCCTGACTAATGGATAGATGAATATGCCAGTTTAGTTTCTCTCACATCCAGATTTTTAAAATATTTTTTTAAAAATCATCCAAAGTATGATGAACTCTGCAATTTTTGATAAATTCATATCACAAACAAATGGAATGAATATTCTCAGCAATTCTCAGGTTGGGCTAGTGGCACATACTCTCCAACATTTCACAGATGAAAACTGGGAAACGTGTGGCCAAACTACTTTAGACTGTAGTTAAGATAGCAAGAGTTACTAATGAAGAAGAACACATGCTCTAGGACAGCCTGCAGCAGCTTGCTTTTGGCTGAGTCTACTGGAAATTGAATTCAGTTTGCGCCAATGAAAGTAAGCTGAGCACGAAGCGGAGAAATGGGAGGAGGAGAGAGAAACTGGGACGTTTGAGAAGCCGCTGAAAAAGAGGGAGAACAGAGGATTGTTTGGAACTGTCCCTATCAAACTAGGATAGTTGAAGGGTATGATGGTATGAAGTGATGAACAGTTGAAGGATATGATGGTATGAACCCCAACAAATTACTCGCAAGAGAATGTGGCCCTTGATTAACAGAAGGTTTTTTCCACGCTTAAGGTCTACAAATATAACTTCAGCTCTAAAAATGGTTTCCTCGGGTGAACCAAATGAACATTCCAGAGAGATCCATAAATCAGCACTGCCACGCTGCTTTGCCAGCCCCTGAGGGTATTTGCTGATGAAGCAACTTGGAATGGTGCTAAAAGTCAACTAGCTGCTGATGAATGAAAGGAAAATCCCTCTTAGCTGTAGTCCAGCATCCTACTGCCAAGAAATATTCCTACCACTAAGTTTACACCTTTAAAATGAGAAATATTTTAACAGGCAGGAAATTTAAACGCAGTTTCTTAGAACTTCATATTGGGTTTTCCCCACTGTCTTTAGCATCCTACAGAGAGTAATTTAACCTTGAAGGCTGTAAAATCCATGCTTTGTTTCAAACTGGGAATTTTCTGTTGGCTTATTATTTTCTTTTGCCCGAGTTAGCCAATATTTCATTGTTCCCTGGGAAGCAATTAGCTGAAGTGAGCACCTGCACTGCACAAAATCATACCTTCATAGCCAAATGAATTGAGCTGTCTTGTTTACAATTCAGATGTTATCAGAAGAAAGGAGTATTATATGGAGTTTTGCTTTGGGGCTATTTTCATCCAGTAGAAAAGTGCAGTGAGGATTGTTATTGAAAGATTAGTGATCATGTCCTGTTTCTCAAGACAACTCCCATCTGTATTTCATTATTCGAAAGAAATCTTATCACACAATCAAATAGGAAGCCAACAAGCCCTTTAATTAATTACTATAAAAATAGACAGATGACAAAGAACTGGGCCCAAACTGAAGATTCCAGTGGGATGGTATCTAATTGCAATCATACGTGAAATCAAATCATTCTCTCTTCCTCTCTCTCTCTCTTAAATTAGCATTACTCAAATTTTGTTTTTAAAAAAGCACTTCCAAAAGTAGTCTAGTCACAGAGCAGGGTGAGCGAGTGCATTACTTGTCATTGCTTTATCCAATGATATTGGCAGACGTCTCATGGCAAAACAGATACCACTGCTGCTGTGTTCAGTTAACACTTCTTATGGCTTCTTTCTCCTTTCCCATGGTACAGGTCACCAAACTATGGCAGGACAGAGAAAGGATACCGTAGGCAATACATGTCATACAGAATACTAGTATCAAATCTACAAAAATAACATTTTCTGTTCCCATGGTTATCATATCCCCAATAGGTGAATAATGCAGCAACTACAGGATAAATTGTTACTTTTCATCCATGATTCATTTTGGAATAGCAAAAATCAGACTTGCTAGTAGTCAGTGGTGATGGGAAGTATAGTTAAAAAAACAAAAAACAAAACAGAGGGCTTGGAAAGCTGGACTAGTTCTTTGCATGTGTAATACCAGCCAGCTATCCATTATCCATCAGCTGCAAGAAATTCCCCTTTACTTTTCCAAAAAAACAAAGTAGAACTCAAAAACTGAACTCTGGCTAATATATTTGTTCATGTTTTTGAAGCCTTGTTCAGCTCCTTCCTAGGAGGTTAAATGAATTTGAACGTACCTAATGAATCACATGAGATTTCTATTATATAACACACTCTTTCATGAAAAATTATTCCACAGACCACAGGCTTATGATCAACTAGACATAACTATTTGTGGCCAGCTAGACATCTGCCCTCTGCCCAATCTTTATGATCTCAGGCAAGGATACAATGAGTGAGCACCACTGAACTCAATAGAAATTACTTTTGAGAAGACAAAGTCTTTCATAGTACTGTATAGTCACAGGACCATGAGATGCTGCTTTTTGTGATCTTGTAAAACACTGCCATCATGCGGCATGGAAAAGGCTATACATCTGCTCCCTCAGTTTAACAACAGATCCAAACAAATATTTGTCAGGAATCTGCATCTACAGTCCTGAGATGCCATTGAAATCCAGCAGCTTTCCTCAACTTTTCAACTGTGACGTAAGTCCAAAAACAATAATTTGGGTAAACCTTCTTGCAACACAGAATAAATTTGTTTACAATGTTTTATCTGATAAATATTCCTGTCAACATATCTCTAAAATGCCTTCAAATGCATTTTTAAAGTAACTTTTAAAAGTTACTAGAAATATTACTCATTGTTTGTTATGTGCCTTCATGTTGTTTCCAACTTATGACACCCTACCCTGTTTCCCCGAAAATAAGACATCCCCATAAAATAAGACCTAGTAGAGGTTTTGCCGAATTGCTAACTATAAGGCCTCCCCTGAAAGTAAGACCTAGTAAAGTTTTTGTATATAAATATATATACAGTATATAATAAATGTTCATTTTTTTTGTTCAACAATAAATGTAAATTCTTCTTCATGGAAAAATAAGACATACCCTAAGACCTAGCACATCTTTGGGAGCAAAAATTAATATAAGATACTGTCTTATTTTTGGGAAACACGGTAAAAGTGAACCTATCACAGGTTTTTCTTGGTAAGATTTGTTAAGAACAGGGTTTGAATTTGCCTTCCTTTTAAGCTGAGAGAGTGTGACTTGCCCAAAGTCTCTCAGTAGGATTCCCTGTCCAAGTGGTGGCTCAAACCACTACACCATACTGGCTCTCAGTACGCATTACACTCATAGAATAGCTTCATTTCCACTTCTTCCATGGCATTCAAAATGTAATTTCATTCTCCCTTTATTCCCAGAAAAAAAGGTAATATCTGTCATGAAGGATGTGACAGTGTCCCTCATGTTACATCACAGCCTTAGCTCTTATCCAGCATTAGTTACAATCGTACTAGAGAGAGGAACAGAGACATAGTTTCTTCATTCCCCTTCCCATATTACTTTCCTGTGTACACATCAACTGAAAAGAACTTGGATTCCAACATGGAAAGAATCACTCAGGCGTTTTTAATCATAAACAGAACATAGTAGTTTACAGTATATTTAGAAATATAGACTACTCTTTCAAAATTCTTCAGTCACAAAATTCTACAGGCACAGCCATATCAGTGTGATTTGAGGAGAAGGAAGGAACAGAACAAAACTATCAAAATCAACAACTCACTTTGATACACACACACACACATATATATCTATATCACTTTGCAAATTTAATGCCACACATAATCCATTGGTTCTGAACAAATGTAAAATTGAAACAGGACCTATATCCTGTTCCTGGCTTGATGCAGAATCTGATATTTCCCTCTACTGTGTTTATTGTCCTCATGGCATCCTATCCTGTGAAAATAAAGAGTTTTTGGCCTCAAACCCAGTGTCCTGCAATTAGATATCCAGGACAGATAACAAAGCCTTCAAAATTATGCCCGTCTTGTTCCTAGTGTTCTGGTGGACATCTTGTATTTAGTAAATTCTCTATAACCATGTTGAGTTGGGAAGGTATGAGCAGAGAAGATCCTTCAGGATCAAGAGAGTCAATGGAAGGCAGGATTGCTTTAGAATAGGTTTATTTCTTTATTTGTTTTAATTTATATTTCATGTTTCTTAAAGCATGTCACCTCCTCCTCACATTAAGGAGCAGGTAAGATGAGTATGAAAAATATTGTTCTAAGAAAACAATTTAACTGTCAATAACAAATTGCAAGTAAACCCAGCTTCATGTCCTGAACATCTGGACAATCTTGGCAACTCCTTCAGATAGTATATGTGGCTCACGCACACTGAAGCATCCACACAAGTAAGAACAAATGCCTTGGCCCCACAAGTGATAATATCTGTTTTTGGCCTTCCCATTTCTCTACCTGTTAGCAATCGTTCATTCGGTGAAGCCATTGACCCTACAAACTTTCCCACAATGAACTATGGATCTGAAACAACCATAATAGAATCACTCCAAAACACTGTGGGAAATAACAGTGGTGGCGGCTTTCCACCCCCAGCTATTGCTACCAGATAAACCTGCAGCCAAGTACCTCCCGAAACTTGGCACAGCAAGCCTATGAGGTCAGTTTAGCTGACTGATAGTAAGTGCTCCAAAGTTATCTCATAAACTTTATGAGTGTGTAGGCATCTGAATCCAATTTATTATATACTAAGTTCTACACCATGTCCACTCACAACATGCAACAGAATAATAATGGAGGCAAATGTCTTTGGAACTAGTTTGTCATCTTCTGTCAGCAACAAATACGCTTAAAAAATTCTGAAGAGTTTAAGGGGAAGTGCATCTTAAAGAAATGTTTTGACAAGACCATTTTTCAAATGTACACACTGAAAAAAAATCAAGAGAATAATTGGAAATTAATTCCAATTTGTGGGCAGTTTAAAGTTTAACAAGCACTTTTATTATTTTTATAGAACAACCAAATGCTCTCTTCTGTTTGTTGACATAGTATAATGTAATACTTTCTTGTGACCTTTAACATGGCCCTAGCATGTTGGTTTTCATTAACTGGATTACTGGTAAAATCTTGAATTTAAAGACATAGCCATGTTAATCTGGATCAGAATACGAAAAGGATCTTGTAGCTTTGAAATTAACAGAGACAAAGAAGTTGGTAGTATAAGCTTTCATAGACTACGGGTGCATCTGTAGAAATAATTGCATTTGACACCACTTTAGCTCCTGTGGTTCCATTCTGTGGGATCCTAGGATTAGTTTTGTGAGGCACCAATACTCTTAGGCAGAGAAGGCCAAAGACCTTGTAAATCTACACATCCCAGATCCCATAAAACGAAGCTACAGAACTTAAACTGGTAAGTCTGTAGATGCACCCAAGTCTACTAAAATCTAGTTTAGACAGAGGACCCTTAGAATCATAGAATCATAGAAATTTAGAGTTGGAAGAGACCACAAGGGCCATCCAGTCCAACCCCCTGCCGTGCAGGAACTCCAAGTCAAAGCATCCCTGACAGATGGCCATCCAGCCTCTGCTTAAAAACCTCCAAGGAAGGAGACTCCACCACCCTCCGAGGGAGTGTGTTCCACTGTCGAACAGCCCTTACTGTCAGGAAGTTCCTCCTAATGTTGAGGTGGAATCTTTTTTCCTGCAGTTTGCATCCATTGTTCCGAGTCCTGTTCTCTGGAGCAGCAGAAAACAAGTTTGCTCCCTCCTCAATGTGACATCCCTTCAAGTATTTAAACAGGGCGATCATATCACCTCTTAACCTTCTCTTCTCCAGGCTAAACATCCCCAGCTCCCTAAGGCGTTCCTCATAGGGCATGGTTTCCAGACCCTTCACCATTTTAGTCGCCCTCCTTTGGACATGCTCCAGTTTCTCCACATCCTTTTTGAATTGTGGTGCCCAGAACTGGACACAGTATTCCAGGTGGGGCCTGACCAAAGCAGAATAGAGTGGCACTATTACTTCCCTTGATCTAGAAACTATACTTCTATTGATGCAGCCTAAAATTGCATTGGCCTTTTTAGCTGCTGCATCACACTGTTGACTCATGTTCAACTTGTGGTCTACTTGGACACCTAGATCCCTTTCACATGTTGTCTCATTCAGCCAGGTGTCCCCCATCCTATATCTGTGCATTTCATTTTTCCGCCCTATGTGTAGGACCTTACATTTCTCTGTGTTAAATTTCATTTTGTTAGCTTTGGCCCAGCTTTCTAGTCTATTCAGGTCATTTTGAATTTTGATCCTGTCCTTTGGGGTATTAGCTACTCCTCCCAATTTCGTGTCATCTGCAAATTTGATAACTAGGCTCTCGATACTGTCATCCAAGTCATTAATAAAGATGTTGAATAGCACTGGGCCCAGGACAGAACCCTGTGGGACCCCACTTGTCACTTCTTTCCAGGATGAAAAGGAACCATTGTTGAGCACCCTTTGGGTTCGGTCAGTCAACCAGTTACAAATCCATGTAACGGTTACCTTGTCTAGTCCACATTTTACAAGCTTGTTTGCAAGGATGTCATGGGGAACCTTGTCAAATGCCTTACTGAAGTCAAGATATACTATATCCACAGCATTCCCTTCATCTACCAAGCTGGTAATTTTATCAAAAAAAGAGATCAGATTTGTCTGGCATGACTTGTTTCTCTGAAACCCATGTTGGCTTTTTGTGATTATGGAATTATCTTCCAGATATTCACAGACTCTCTGTTTAATGATCTGCTCCAGAATCTTTCCTGGTATTGATGTCAGACTAACCGGACGATAATTGTTGGGATCCTCTTTTTTCCCCTTTTTGAAGATTGGGACAACATTTGCCCTCCTCCAGTCTGCAGGGATTTCTCCTGTTCTCCAGGACTTCTCAAAGATGATTGCCATTGGTTCCGATATTACATTTGCCAGTTCTTTCAATACCCTAGGATGTAGTTCATCTGGTCCTGGAGACTTATATTCATTTAGATTAACCAGGTATTCCTGTACTGTCTCTTTACTTATTCTGTGCTGAAATTCCCCTATTCTGTCTCCTGTTCCATTATCCTTAGGTTGGGCACGCTTTGTCTTTCCTGAGAAGACTGAAGCAAAGAAGGTGTTGAGCAATTCTGCCTTTTCTCTGTCTCCTGTGAGCATTTTGCCATCTTCTGCACGCAGTGGCCCAACCGTTTCTTTCTTCTTCCTTTTGCTGCGGACATATCCAAAAAAGCCCTTTTTATTGTTCTTAACGTCTCTAGCAAGCCTGAGTTCATTTTGCACTTTAGCTTTTCTGACTTTATCCCTACATGTGCTGGCTATTTGTTTGAATTCCTCTTTGGTGATTTCCCCATTTTTCCATTTTTTATACATGTTCCGTTTAAAACTTAGCTCAGTTGTAAGTTCCTTAGTCATCCATACCGGTTTCTTGAGACATCTCCCATTTTTCTTCCTCATTGGAACTGTCTGAAATTGTCCCTTTAGTATCTCCCTTTTGAGGAACTCCCATCCATCTTGAACTCCCTTCTCTTTTAGTATTCCTGACCATGGGATCACTCCCAGTATTTCTCTGAGTTTATTGAAATCAGCTTTCCTAAAGTCTAGAATGCGTGTCTGACTATGCCTAGCTTCACCTTTCCACTGTATAACAAACTCCAGGAGAACATGGTCACTTCCCCCTAAGGATCCCACTACTTGCACCCCATCAACTAGGTCTTCCCTGTTGGTTAAGATCAGATCCAAAATAGTTGATCCCCTTGTTGCCTCTTCCACCTTTTGGACAATGAAATTGTCTTCCAGGCAAGTGAGGAATTTTCTAGATCTTGAGGATATGGCTGAGTTTGACTTCCAGCAAATATCTGGGTAGTTGAAGTCCCCCATCACTACTACATCTTTCCTTCCTGATTGTGTGGTCATCTGTTCTAGAAAGGCATCATCCATTTCCTCTGTCTGACTTGGGGGTCTGTAGTAGACTCCCACAGTAACATCCCTGTTGTTTCCCTCTCCTTTAATTTTTATCCAGATGCTCTCCACCTGGCTTCCAGTATTGATTTCCTGAATCTCTTCACTGGTGTAAATATCCTTGACATATAATGCTATTCCTCCTCCTTTCTTGTCTGTCCTGTTTCTCTTAAAAAGGTTATACCCCTCTATTTCTATATTCCAATCGTGAGACTCATCCCACCAGGTTTCAGTGATGCCTATTATATCATATTTCCCTTGTTGTGCTAGGAGTGCTTGTTCCTATGATTACCATGTGTCATATTTTAGAAGGGACAGTTCTCTTTCTGAAGTGCTGCCCAGTCCATGTATGGTTTAAAGATAAAGAACCATCTGAAATGAGAGCGGGAGCTACCCTCAGTCAGCACCAGAGCCAACCTAAGACATTTTTGCTGCCTAAGGCAAAGAACAAGCAGGGGCTTTAGTCATCCCATGTGTAAGAGCTGATGGGATTCATAGCTGTTGAGCAGAATATTCAACAGGATTGCTATGGGAACTCAGGGCAGACCAAAGGACATACACCTCTCTCCTCCAAAGCCATGCTGCCACCTCCCACCATATGCTGCCTGAAGCAACTGTCTCACTTGGCCCAAGTGAGAAAAAGAGCAAGGTAAAGTCCTAAACAGCACTTGGACTACAGAATAAGCAAGCACACAGATCACCTGGTCACAGCCCTTCCCGTTACGATGAGACATGTCATTCTATTTAATTACAGTAATGACTACTAAATTTGCAATTTATACATATAAATTAGCTTATCTGTGTCCTCTCTTCAATTATTTGGTGGCACATTTCTTGTCTTTCTTCTCCTTATATAAATAGCTACCTGATGTTTAACAGTAGCATGGGATATAAATAGCTACCCCGCTCTTAACATTTGTCTCCAGTCAGTGATCTGCTCGACACAGATATTCAGGAGGACACAACACAGATTTTCATGTGTAAAGGGCACTACTGTTAGGCTGCATCTGCATTGCAGAAATAATGCAGTTTAACAGAGCTTTAACTGCCATAGTTCAATGCTATGGAATTCTGGGATTTGTAGGTTTGTAAGGAAGACTTCTCTGTCAGAGAGCTCTGACGCCACAACAAACTGCAAATCCTAGAATTCCATAGCATTGAGCCATGGCAATTAAACTGGTGTCAAACTGCATTAATTCTACAGTGCAGATGCAGACTTTTATCTCCTCCAGTCTAGTTAGAAGAAGCATGTCTACATAAGAAATATCTTCCAGTTAACAATGTGGGGAAAATACAAATTCATATTTACAAGAACTGAAGCTAGATTGTCTATAGTTTACCGTGTTAAGTGTGAGTAACTGTATCTTAAGCTTGCATCCCAAATGTGAAGGAGATGTAAAAGTATTTATTGATGATAGTGAGGATGAGGATGATAGCATCCTCAATGTGCCTAGTTTTTAAAAAAAAAAAAACAGCGAGGAGGATCGATCCCTATCTCAAGGCACTTTATTAAATCTAAACTATGCATCTAATCTATTTATGATTCATGTAGCAATCGTATAAATGATGCTATCTGAAATGGTTAGATTTTGAGGTTTACATGGTAGTGCTCCTGCACAGGTTTTGGTCCCTTAGATAGGGCTTCCATAAGAGAACAGCAGACAGACATTGACCCATTAATCAGCAAAGCTAGGAAATATTACTGTTTTAGACTACAGCTTCCAGAATCACCAAGCTATTCTTTTCCAAGTTCTGTTAATTAGTATTAAAGGGTGAAGTGCTATTTGACTTCCCCTCTCATCCTTGCATACAAAAATACCTTGGACCACCCTTGAGTTGTTCAACATTCCTCTTCTACCAAAATAGTCGCGTGTTACCTCCATTTTTGGCCACATGAAGATCTACTACCAAACCACATCTGTGGCTACTTATGGGTTTTTCAGCAAGCTCAAGCTCAGTAGCAGCTCAGACACAGCAGAAAACAGTTAATGATATAAAGGAAGGTCAGATCAAAGGATATGGGGATGGTCTTCAGAACGATTTTTGGAAATCCAAATCCTTTTTATTTGATTTTTTACCCCTTTTGCAATATACACATACCAATCCACACAAAAAGGACTGATGTCTGGTGTAGTATATAAGAGTTCAGCTGAGGAGATCTGTGTTCCAATTCTT
Source organism: Urosaurus nigricauda (assembly GCA_034509955.1). NCBI lineage: Eukaryota > Metazoa > Chordata > Lepidosauria > Squamata > Phrynosomatidae > Urosaurus > Urosaurus nigricauda. The sequence continues at coordinate 130,797,596 of JAOEGL010000005.1, read as the reverse complement.
CAATCATCATGAAGCTGTCCAGACAGCACTGAAGAAGGCATAATCTTTCAGTAGGTTCCATTACTATATGTTTGTGGTCCAGAGAATCTTATAGGAAGCACAGTATATGGCCTAGTTAGAGGCGCTATTAATTGTTTGGATGCAATTAATCTACAATTTAAAAAAATGGAAATAGTCAGAGGGAGTGTACATGTTGTGTGCCTTCAAATCATTTCCAACTTATGACAACCCTAAGGCAAGCCTATCATGGGATTTTCTTGGCAAGATTTGTTCAGAGGAGGTTTACCATTGCTTTCCTTTGAGGCTGAGAGCATGGTCCAGCAGGGAATTGAACCCTGGTTTCCAGAGTCATAGTCCAACACTCAAACCATTATGCCATGCTGGCTTGAGACTTGAACAGTATTGATTGTGCCAGGAGAGGAATGAGAATTTAATCTTTCCCTCCCCACAATGAATAAAGATTTCCTTTCTGTACAAACAGCAGTTTCAGTTGGCAGAAGAAGGTGATTTCTGGTGGTCTCCCATCAGGGTGAAAGCTGGCTCCTGCCCATTCCACCCTACAGCTGCTATTTCCCTTCTTTTTTAAAAAAAAATGCACTTAATTCTATTTGCACAAATAACAACACAGCTATTTGGTTGATAGATGTGTGGTAAATAAAATACTATTAAACAAGTACATTTCCTCATCCCATGTCCCTCATTTTAGTCTCCCATTACCAAAAACAGGGAATATGCTGTTAAACATTTTGGCCAGGTTGCCTACCTATTGCTCTAAGATTTCCCCAAAGTTAGTCTCTCCTTGTCTTAGGAGTTTAATCACACGGGGGGAAACTGGGGTTTATCCTGTTAAAAATATGCAATTACTATTAGAGTGTGATTAAGATGTTCACACACAGTGGTCATTATCCCGTGAATAACTAGGCAATAAACAGCAAGAAAGCATATTTGGGATTTCCCCATGAATTAGTTATTGCATTTTATTGCCTGGTTATTCATGGCTTAGTGGCACTTTAATCGCCATTCATCATGACGTCATGTGAAAACCTTTGTTGCAGATACATGCAATTGCACAATATTCATGGGATAATCTGGGATCATGGTACTTTAATCATAACATCATGTGAAAATTTTAATAGCGAATGCACAGTTTTCATGGGATAAACCCCGTTGTCTCCATGTAATAAACTGCTTAGAAATTTGCTACCTGCTAACTGTCCCTTCTAAAATACGACACAAGACAATTTGCTACCTGAGCAAAGATAGTTCTTCCCCAATCCTTCATGTACAAATTGCCATTCAAACTTTATCTCAAAATGAGCAAAGGAAGAGGATCCTTCACTGTCTAGTCTTGAGGGCAAAAGACTAGTTTAGGTGGCACAAAGCAGACTTCATGAATGGCACACATAGGTCTATCCTCTTCACAACACCACACTACTTTCCTCATCCCAGCCTGACGTAATGCTCTAATCTGCCTCCTGGTAAGGCCAGACATGTCTTCTTCAGCTAGAAGGGAGGCAACAGAAGGGCACTACCTTCTGAAATGTGGTGGAAGGCTTTGAAATCACCCAGAAAAAGGAACAAAATGGGCATTTTCTACATTGGAAAACTCCAGAATGTTAAACCACAGAAGTCCCCCACCTCACTCCCAGCCATCATTTTGCTCTGGCTCTGGTTTGTAAACTATTTAACTTTGTAATGATTAATCCAGAAAATATGAATCATTGATTTGTTCATGCATTGTTTATGCCTGTCAATATAACTGGCAACTAGTTGTGAGTCAATGTGTCTGCGTGTGCAAGTGTGTGTTTTAAAGAGACTCTGTGGAATTGTGGTGGTGTCTGCCCCAAATGCTTGTGTTGCTCAAAGTGACGAACATGCCCTCACCGTACAGGAAAGTTCATCTATCCTCCCAGCTCATGAGCTTCAAAGGGCAGATTCTGATCAAATCACGAAGCAGGCCAGAAAAATTATTCCTGGTTCCAACGTTGTTGCAGGGTCAGCATAATAAGATTTGTCTTTCTTTTGGAGCCAGCCCCCAGCCCTGTTTCCCCCCCGCTCAAACAACCAGCTCATTGCTTCTCCTGTGGCTCTTCACTCTGAAAAGCCACTGCAGCTGAAACAATATTTTCACAGAAACCCGTCAAATCCGTTCCTGTGTATTCCCAATGATTGAAACACTGGTAAACTTCCCCAGATGAGTTCTCAGTTTAGCTACCATTTTTCTCATGCCTCAGAGGAAGTGAGCCTTTTGGTATGTACGATATAGTAGTTAAGACGTGATAATCCTAAGCATACTCAGTAGAATGTCCTGTTTAGGGATATCATCCCAATGTTGTTTCAGAAATGGGATAAGTTCCAGTTTTGCACTACAGGTCCCATAATCCCCAGACAGCATGTTGCCTGACAAATTGTGGGAGCTGCTGCCCAAAAAGAGATTTTTTTTTCAACCTCTGTTGTTTGTGCTGCCGAAGGAGCCATTCTGTGGGCCCTTTCACACTACACAATTATACTGTGTTTCCACTTTAACTGCCATGGCTGAATCCTATGGAAACCTGTTTTTAGGTGAGGCGTTGCAACATTCTACCACACACACACACTGCAAATCCCAGGATTTGGTGAGATGTTGCCACGGCAGTTAAAATGGAATCAGAGCAACATAACTGTGTAGTGTGAAAATGCTCAGTATCAGAGATGCCCAAGTGGTGGCCTACAATACACACTCAGCTTTCCCATTGATATCATCTTTACACCCCTCCCCACCATGCTCCATTTTATCTCCATGCCATGTTGATAGGCAAGTTGAGGGCAAGAGAAACTGTGGACCTTGAGATGGTGTTGAACTACAACCCCTATCACGTTTCCAAAATTGGCTTGACTGGTTGGAGCAATGGAAGTTGGAGTCCCACAACAACTGGAAACTCCCAGCCTCCTTAGGCATGTGCTAAGTAAATGCTGGTTCTTACCTGATAAGTGCCCCTCCAATGGAAAACCATTTTTCCATTCTCTTCTTGGAATAGAAAGCTGTGCCCCTTATGTTTGAAGCCAGGCCATAGTAATCCCCTGGTGAAGGGAAACAATCTTAGGAGTCTCTGGAAGAATTTCCTATCCCTACAGAGGAAGGTCAGTATTCGAGGAGCACCATGGGGCAGCATAGCTCAGGGAAATTTTTCAAGGTAGAAGTGATTGGCTCTGGAGGGTGAATGAGGTGAAGATAATGTTTTCAAGTCTGAATATTATTTGGGACAGATTATTATTGTGGTGGTGGTTTTCTTGGCAAGATTTTCAGAGGAGGTTTGCCATCATCTTCCTATGAGGCTGAGAGAGCGTGGCTTTTCCAAGGACATCTAGTTGGATTTCCATGGCTAAACAGGATTTGTACCTTGATCTTCCAGAGTCTTAATTCAAACACAGAACACTCATCATGTTATGTCTCAGAACAGAAAATACACACAAAGAAAGCAAAGGTAATGCTGTTGTCTTAAAATCCTCAACAGATTTTAAATGATTATATGACTGCTTTAGCCTTCAGCCCTGGTCTCCTTAAGTCCAACACTCAAACCACTGCACCCATTTGCTTTCTTGGGATCTATTAGCATATACGGTAGGAGAATTTTAAAAATAGTAAAATATGACTACTTCTTGCCTCTTCTTTGATGAGTTTCTTATTGTACACGGGTAGTTGAAATGTTTTGACTTCTTTGCAAGATTGTTAATAGCAAGATTTTAGTTAATAGCTCGTGGTTGCAGTTCCTCAATGTGTTTTATAAGTGGGGTTTATACAATCTGAAGTAAGCAGCACTTGCTCCCAGGTACCTATGCATAGGACTGCAGCCATGCTGATGCTAGTTAGTTGTGCATGCCTGTGCCTGTGCAAGTATGCAAGTGTATGCAAGTATCACACTGCACTACACCTCAGATGTTACCACTGCAAGATGTAGAGTACTTTTTTTAAAAAGTGGAATCTGTTGGTCTGCTTTTGGATAATTAGTGATACGTGTCTGGTTGGAGAGCTGGTTAGTGGTTAAACAACCTGAGCTTCATACCAAGTCCCAACTCTCATGTCCTGTCTTAGGAAGAAATGCTTCCTAAATGTGAGTGTGATCTTTGCAGAACCCTGGTTTCAACTGAGTGCCAATCTTGTCCCTTTGCAGTAGGGTGGCTACCTGTCCATTAGCAAAGCAGTTTAATTACTAATTCATTAATGCTACAAAGAATTGTGGGTGGGAGAAAAAAAATGAGAAACTTATTCATTTTCTCTTCCCCGCCCCCCCCCCCCTTTGTGGTGTTATCTGTGTGTAGGGTTGCCATTTGTTCCAGAAAACCTGGAAAAATATGAATTGAAGGAATTAAAATTGTCCCAGCCAGCTGGGCCAGTTGAAGCAGTAGAGCCTGGGTTTTTTTTCCCCCTTCATTGCGGGAAGATGGGTAAGTGAAAATGCAGCAATGGTGGTGAAGCAAGAAACCATGCAGGAGGACTGGCACTGGTGGGAACCTCATCCCATCCTGCAGGCTCCAGTTGCTAAGGCACAGGGGTAGCATTGCCACCTTATTATTCCATTCTCTCCCCCTTTCTCCCAACAGGCCCAGAAGGCAGGAAAGGAAAGGAGGCAAGCAAAGATGGCCTTGTGTTGTGTGGTTGTTGTGTTGGCGGCTTAAGCCTAAGGCTACGCAGCATGGTGGACCTTTGCTTCCAAACAGCCCCAAGAGAGTAAAGGGAGTCCTTTAGGCTCGATCTAGACAGGCACTAAAAGGCGCCTGGGTGGCGCCATTAGAGTTTGTGAGTGCGCAGCTTTTGCATGCTCACAAACCCTAGCACGTAATGGCGCCAGCGCATTACGTAACACTGTTTAGACAGCGTACATAATGGCACCGCCGCAACTGCGCAGCTTCCGCACAAAGCTGTGCAGTTGCGGCAGCGCAAAGGTGCCAAATGGTGCCTTTTCTCTAAATCACACCGCAACTGCGGCACAAAAAAGGAACACGTTTCTCCCACTCCTTTTTTGCAGCAGAGCTTCACCGCGGCGTCTAGCTGCTGCAGTGCAGATCCACAGCTAAAAAGAGTGGCACCAGACCGCCCCTTTTGGGCGGTCTGGAAAGGGCCTAACTCTCTCAGTCTGCTTGGAAGCCTTCCTCTCTACAAACCAGATAGGAGGAAAAAGAAGAAAAAAATTGCTCTTAGCTTGATACTGGTACTGACATTGAAACATAACAGTAGAAAAAGTACAGTGATTAATATGTTGAATGTGCATAATCAAAATGCAAATTAATAATATGCAAATTAGATGCCCAGATATGAAGGACTGGAATATGGCAACCCTATCTGTATGGCACGCAGTTTGACTCTTTCCTTCAAGATATTCCGATGTCTTTTCTTTCCTCTACTTTATTCTTAGGGTAGATCAAAGTGAGAGAGAGTGAGTGGCCCAAGTTTACCCAAGTTCACCAGTGAGTTTCATGGCTCAGTGGGAACTAACACCTGACCTTCATGTATTGTATCTCAACATGTTGACCACAAAACCACGCTTGTCTCTTCTTTGCAAACAGATGCATGAGCTGTCCCACATCTGAAACACAGGCATATATACATATGAAGAAACATTTTCTCCCTCACAGTTGCTGCAGAACATGCGGAGTTTTTTATGCCCATTTCATTTCATTCAATTGTGCCTTTAAAATATCAAGAATATTACAGCCAAGAACAACAACAATAGTTATGTATTTCCACAAAAGGATGCTCGAACAGAACCACAGCAGCTAGAGTGCAGCAACTAAACGGTTAATTGGGAACTTTCTTCACACAGTACTACAGAGATACATATTTAAAGAGTTGAAACCCTTCTCTTGGGACTCTCTTTTCCATTCCATAGTAGCCAAAGTAATGAAATCTGAACTGTAGCTTCCCTATGGCTATTTCTTCCTTGCGTAAACATCTCCTGTTCAGATCATGCTTCATCAAGAAGGTCATCTGGGTCTCCTTGCTACGGGCAATTCGCACTGGAACAAAAAAAAAATTACCACCATCTCCAATCAACACATTTTCTTCATATCGTGCTCTCTCTGCAGTTCAGAAGGGCTGGCCCAGAGCCAGGTTGCCAGATATTTCTGACCAAATTAACATCTTCTTGTGCTCTTTCTGCATGGCAAGACTCTACAGACACCTCTTTCCCATCATCTTCTAGTCTCATGTTGGGAGGCTCATCTCTTAAGTTCCTGCATCCTCACTCAAGTGATTTCCTTCATGCTGAGAGATTGCCTCTGTTGTTTTTCCTTTAGCCTGCACTTGGATGTCTGAAAAACTTCACTAACCTCTTAAGGAAGGGCATTCCTATGAAACATACAGAAAGAAAAATACACGTATTGCTGAGATCTAACACCAGCTCTGCTTCAGACATCCAAGTTTCCTCCAGCTTAAAGGTGACTCTGTGTGTGTGTGTGTGTGTGTGTGTGCATGCGCCTTCAAGTCACCTGATGCTTTATAGCATTCCTTTCATAGGAGTTTATCATACGATGGGATTGGGGGTATAATGCAATGGCGATCCAAACGCAATCATGGGGTTTCACATTATTGCGAATGAGTGTATCTCACGCAGTTTCAGGCAATGGGAAGTCATTCCAAACTCAATCATGGGGTTTCACCTAATTGCGTATTAGAGTATCTCATGCAATTTTGGGCAATGAGGGCTCATTTTCAGGAAATAGGAAGTCATTCTGAACGCATTCCGAATGCAATCAGATTTCACATAAATTCACTAAACTAGCTAATTCACGTAAATGCAAATTGGCTCCATTCACAATTGAGAGAAATTCCTCCCACGTGATAAACTCCATAGTATTCCTTAGGCAAGGAATACTCAAGAGGTGACTTTGCCAGTTTTGTCCTCTGAAATATAGCTTACAGCGCCTGGTGTTTGTGGGTGGTCTGCCATCCAAGTACTAAGCAGGAGCTGGTGCCTTTAGAGTACTATCATCCAGGCTTACATAAAATTAATGCACAGTAATTTATAAGTGTAAAGGCAACTTTAGAAGTGACTGAAATAGAAATAAAATACATTTCAGCATTGTAGGGGAAAGAGTATTGGAACGGTCTGGTTGCAAGCAGACTGCAAGACTATGCCAACAAACCATTGGAAAAGGGTTCTGCCTTCATACTAACATGAGGAGATCTGCAGATAGGAATGGGGCACAGGGCCAATTCTCACATTTGCTTTCCCACACAGGAGAGGCCTCCTTCTTGGTGAATGTCCATGCAGAGTTACAGCCTCTAATGTGAATTGCTATGGTGTTCTTCCAGACCATGTGAAGGAAATTTCTCTGTGTCAGTCCCAGTCCCCTTGGCAAGATTTAAGGACCAGAAGATGGAGACCAAGCAGTGCATGCAAATATCTAGTATGGAACCCAGCAGATAGACAAAATGGAAAGGGGAGAAAAGGAGCTAGAGGTGAGAGCAAGAAAACAAAAATGAGAACCACAGTGGTGGTATGAAACAAAAGTGGGAAAATAGTACTGAGGAAGAAGAAAATAGTAAGAACTTGAGAGGTGAGTGCTTTGGGTTCCTCTTTAGGAGAAAGATGGGATAAAAATCAAGCAAATAAGATTAATTCAGTGAACTACAGTGGCAATGGCATTGGGGCAGGGAAAGACAGAAACTCACTGGGTGACCTTGGGCTCTCATCCTGAAAGGAAAGCAATAGCAAACCACCTCTGAAAAAATCTTGCCACGAAAACCTAATGATGGGTTCACCTCAGGATCTCCATAAGTCAGAAATGACTTGAAGGCATACAACAACAAAAAGAAAATATAGCACCAGATCAAGTTAGTAATTGTTTGAAGAGGCTGCAAAGCCAGAGGAAAAGAGGGCTTCAGGACAACTGAGATTATGCAAAAGAAATAAAACAGGTCTCAAAATGTTGTGCCAGGGACCACTACACATAACAATAAACTGTGGAGTTTATCACACCATCTCCTTTCTCATTGCAATTGCGTTAATAAACGGAAGTGCATACAGTACATACCAGTTTGGGAACACTCCCTACCATACATCCCTCCATTAGTGTGACTGGGCTGTTGCTGGTCTCTCTCACTTTCTTCCAGTTCCACCCTCATCCTTAACTCCATCTCCCTGCCCTATGCTCTACCCAGTGTGCCTTCGGTGTGAGTGTGTGTATTTTGTTTATTTTCTTAAATGCAATTATACGAATGCACTATATATATATATATATATATATATGAAACTGGGGAGAAAGGTTTTTCTAGAATAGCAAAGGGGAGGAGAAGGGAAAGAGGAGGAGGCACTGATACTACGTGACTGTGAAATCTCAGAACTGCCACAGGATAATTTACCACACTATACCAGTGTAATATCAGTACTGGGAGCTTATTGATGGGTTTTTGTATCAATGCCAAGGTGTGGGCTAACCACACTTGGACTTGGAGGACAAGGCAGTGGCAAGAGAAAGATGGCATCATGTGATAGGTATTGTCAAAAGTACTATTATTAAACTTTTATTGCAGTTTAAAAGCTGTTTGTGATAAAGTCCTGATTCTGATATAATTTCAAGAAGGTAGGCTGGTTGGTTGGTTGGTTGGCTGGCTGGCTTGCTTGCTTTCTTGCTTGCTTATATCCTGCTTTTATTACAGTGAACTCAAGGAAGTGTTGGTGTAGTGATCTGAGTGTTGGACTATGACTCTGGAGACCAGGATTCAGTTCCCAGTTTGGTCATGAAACCTACTGAGTGGCCATGGGTAAACCACAGGCTCTCAGCCTCAGGGAAGACAATGGAAACTTCCTCTGAACAAATCTTGTCAACAAAACCCCATGACAGGGTTGCCTTATGGTCACCATAAGTCACAAATGACTTGAAGGCAAACAACAACAACAACAAACAATGAAGTGCATGTGGATCTTTTCCTTCCTCCTCCCATTTTTTCCTAGCAGCATGTGAAGTAAGCCAGGCTGAGGAAGAGAGGGATTGGTTACCCCATGAGTTCTATGGCTTAGTCTCCCCAATTCCCAGTCCAAAACACTGACCACAACCTCCATACAAACTGTTTCTGTTTCAGTCTGCTGCAGTAAAACAAGCAAGAGTTTGTGGTACATTAAGCTTTCACAGATTCTCTAGATTCACTAGATGCATGTGGTTATGCCACATAGCTGGTTGGGTTTAAAGTACCACAAGAGTATTTGTTGATTTTGTTATTCTAAAATAAAATAACTAACATTTTAATATAAAAGATTGATCATTTCATAAAATACCAAACCCATTTTATGTGAATGATTGACCATCTCATTTGTAAATATGTTTATGAAATATTAAATACCATGATTACCAACAGAAAATAACAAAAAATATATGGTCTCTTGCTGAAGCTGAACTTAGAAGAGTTACTTTTTTGAACTCCAGTTCCCAGAATCTTCCAGCCAGAATGGCCATTATTCATGTTCACCAAAAAAGCAAACTCTTCAACTCTGGCTTAAGAATAAACAGACTGAATTTTAAAACAAATATCAATGTACTTGAGTCTCATAGTGTTCATCCCTACCCCAATGTGAAGTGTGATGACTGTTCTACTTGAAGAAGCATATCACAATATATTTTGTACACCCAACTGGGAGAAGACAGGGACAGGCCTAAAGTCTTCTGAGTGTAAAGAGAGGGCTATGGCACACAGTCTGAGACAATGCAGAAAATACTAACAGTTGACTTTGAATGTGGAGTTTCTTATCCCAATCTAAAGATGGCTGACATAAATCAGAGCCATGCCCGGCCCTGTATCTCAAGCCATAATAAACCCATAAAGGGGGAATATGTGCAACTAATGGAAAACAAATGTCTGTTTTTGGCAAGGCCTCCAGCTAACGTCATTTGCAAAGAAATAAAGGAGTTGCTGTAATGAGGGAGAAAGCTCAGTGGAGCAAACTGGCCGCTGCAACATTCTGCCTTCGTCTTAACCATTTGTGAGTTTCCCTGATGTAGAGCATATGCTGCAAATGACCTTATCAGAATGTCTCACAAAAAGCCTTTTAAAGAGAGAGAGAAAGAGAGAAACTGCAACAGAAACTGAGTGGTTTGTCACGAAAGTGTATTACTGTGCCTTGGGGAAGGAAATTCTGAGTTTTTAAAACAAAGATACCGAACAGATTGGAAGTTCTTAATAAATGGTGTTTTAATTAAGAGATATCTCCGCATGTTTAATTCTTTTAGAAGGTTCTGGGACCAGTTCAACAAAAAAGCAATTGACTGTGGTTGGGGAGGGGGAGAATACTGATCATGAGGAGAGTAAATTAGAGAAGTAGCAATGGTGATGTGGTCTGGAACAGCCCAGTGGGATGGGATTGCTAGGCTGCAAGTAACTGGCAATCAAATACAGTTTGATTTCAGGCAAGGTAGTAGGAAGGCTGCCTGGCATGCAGGATTATGGGAATAAAAGGTTAGTGAAGAAACCGTGATTGAGCATATAAAAAGGCAAGTACCCTGAATACCTGGAAGAACCACGAAGTCAATGGTGAAGCTTCAGTGATGCTGGTTGCAACTTTCTCATGCAATCATTGTGTTTAAAGTTGCTTTAGCCAATTCATTTCCTGGTGCCCAACCGTCTGATGACAAGCCTCTCTGTATTTCACTAGGCTGGTACTTGGAGGGCAGATAGATAAAGTCCATCACTTGTCAGAGTCTACCATTCAAAACTAGGCCAGCTTAGAAGAGGCTGTCAGGGCTTACACATTGCTGATGCAGCTTTTGTAAGCTAAGCTTGTCTCCATGACATGATGGTGTGACAGAGCAAGATGTTCTGGAGGAACAGGCCAGTCACCCTGAAAAATGTCAATGCCTGAGACTTATAGAGTGTCTCAGGAGAGGATGGAACATGACGGTCTCCTTGTACCACCTTAGAATGCACCCTAAGATTCATTTAGTTGGAAATGGGCTACAAATCAAGACTTCTTGCCAAGAGAGACCACATGCTTCTTAGGAGAATGCTGGTCTTGACATTTTCTGTCTGATGCTTTTGCTTCATGCAAGTTCTTTTAATTTATTTAGGCAATATCTTAAAAAGCTTGAGAAGGGAGATTTCTCATTTATCTTTCCCCAGCATTCCCAAGGTCATAAGATTGTAGCCATTAATGGAGAAAAATTTAATTTATTCAGACCTTTGTGTACTCAACCATGTTAGCACTGAATTAGAGTTACTCCTCTTTTTTTCACCCTAAGAGGTTCCTCATCTTTAACACATGTATCTGCCTCATCCAGCCTTATAAATTTATACAACCAGTCTTCTGGGTCATTTTCTTTTATAGAAGACTGAACTATAAAATCTTAATAGCTCTATTAGAGCACACCTCCAGCAAAGTTAATCATTTACACCCTACAGAGCAAAACTCCAAGCTGCTTGTTCTATTACTGTACATCACACTTGCCTTCATTTCCACTGTACAGGAGCATCCAGTGCAGAAACAGTGATTTATATGAATAGCACCAGAAAGCCATTTTGGACTGGGTTGCCAGTATGAAACTGAATGGGACATGTCACTGCTTTCATTTCAGATGCTGAGTTGCTCAGTCTCTAGTAAGGAAGGGAAGCTGGGGGCTGCAATGTCTGTTGGGTGGTGAATTGGCTCTGGGCTGGGGTCTGGATTTGCAAGAGCTATCCAGAGTGTTAGACCATGGGAGATAGAGTTCAACACCTTGGATTGCTCCTTTAAAGGTCAGAAGGTGTATCCACACAAACTAAAGTAGTTTGATGCCGCTTTGACTTCCATGACTCTATCCTACAGAATCCTGGAGTTTATTTTTTGGTGAGGCACCAAAGCTCTCTCAAAGACTAGGCTGAATGCCTCACCAAACTACAAATCCCAGGATTCTGTAGGACAAAGTTCTACAGAAGTCACAATTTATGTCCTACAGACATAAATAAAAGGATTGAGAACATTAGATACTTGCTGAGTTACTTGTATCTGCACATTTTCAACACAACTTCTAAATATTCTAAAGTGCTGATTGCTGCATAAGATCCTGTATAGAAAATCCTGGTCATGTGTAGAGTTTCTTCTTACAGAATCACAGTATAGAGGAGTCATATTCCAGGAAATAGTTGCTTCTTGAATTCATGGTGGAATCAAACAAGTTATTTTTTTTATGTCTGTTGAAGTCTACACTAATGACTTTTCTCAGCTGTTCTGCATATGTCAAATTGGCCTGGTTGGAACCAGACATTGCCTTCTAACATGAATGTTCTGATTGTAAGGGAATGACAGAGGCTACTAGGGGCAGCTGCGAAAGTCAGGGGCTGAGGTGATCTTGGGTCACATCATATGGAACTGTGGGTCCATCTCTGGGAGGGAGGAATTAGCAATAATGGTCCTGCTTAAAGCCTGAAGGGATAAACCATTCTTAGTTGCAATTCAGAGAGCTAATATTACACCTTTAGGGTTTGAAGCAGCCCCTTCTGCCAAAATGAGCTTAAGGTTTGAAGGCTGACATTACTAAAGTTACGCAAAATAAGGTACTTAAGCTTCCTAGAACCTGAAGATCAGACCTTGCCTTGGGGAGGGGATCTATTTTTTGGAATTACCAGAATCTACTAGCCCAATGTTTGATTTAGATTGTAGTCTGAAAAGATAATGTTTTCAACCTCCTGGTGTATATGATTTGGATCAGAAAAAATTGGCACAGTCAGAAAATGTTAAACCCAGTCACCTCTAGTGCTTATGCCCTAGTGTGAGTGTGTGCATGTCATGTTACTTCAAGTCCTTTCTGACTTTTGGTGACCCTAATGCAAACCTTTTTGCAACCCTAACACAAACATACCATGGGTTTTTCTTAATGAGTTTTGCTCAGACAAGGTTTGCCATTGTCTTCCCCTGAGACTGAGAGCATGTGATTTACCCAAGGTCAGCTGGTGGGTTTCATGACTGAGCGAGGAATCAAACCCTGGACTCCAGAGTTGTAGTCTAACACCACATTGTCTTAGTCTGGTTCCCTTGAAATCCTCTTGACATGTCATCGATTTTGATCCATAGGAACTTAACTTGTCATAACAAATAGGAGAAAAGCAAGTTTAAGGAATTCATGATTTGATATAAGTACAATGGAGTTTATCACGTGAACTGGAATTATAATCCAATGGCAATCTGAATGCAATCATGGGGTTTCGCATGACTGCGTGAAAGCTGATCACACACATTTTCGGGCAAAGGGAAGTCCTTCCAAATGCAATGTTGGGGTTTTGCGTGATTGCGTAAGAAACTATCACACACAATTTCGGGCACTGGGAGGCAATTCGGGCACTTTTGAACACAATGCAGTGTCAATATGCAATTGCCTCACTTCCATTTCTTTCAAAATTGAGAGAAATTCCTCCCGTGTGATAAACTCCAATGTCACTGTATCCAGGCCCATCCCACAGAGAAATCTTGAAGGTTCAGCAATGCTATGTGTCAATAAAATTAGATAACTTTATTTTAACTTTGGCTGATCATGTCCTACGTGGGGATAAAATGCTGGCTTTACAAAGTTCATAAATATTCTGTTCTGAAAGAGCCACATTCAGAAAAATTTAAAAGGTGCTAAAATGTCAATTTACAGAACATTAGAATTGTAAAATTCTTCCTTCTTGGCGATATCTGCCTGTGGGGTGCCAGATCATTATAAGCAGATGTTGCCTTCAAAGGTTGCAGTGAAAGGGAGACGAGCGATTTTAAAATTCATCCTATGATTGCACGAGACTGCTGTAGTGTAGATCCATATCTGTACCTGAAACACAGCTCTCCTTGATTGCCGTGACAATTCTAATAAGTTTCAAACAGTTGGCCTTTACTGAGCCCTGCAGCTGAAAAGGCTTGGCAAGAAATAAATGGAAACACAAGAGTATTTTAATTTTCCTTTTCACATTTCCCTCCCCTCTTCTGGGAGAGAGAGGCAAGGGCACAGTATAAATGAAACCTAAATCCAATATTTATGTTCTGGCAACCAGCAGGAATTCCTTCTCCTCTCTTCAAGTTATGATGCATATTGCATTGTTTCATAATAAGAGGTGCAAAAGAGGCGACATCTTTGCCTAAAGAAGGACATAAAGGATATGACCTTCCACCTTTGTGTTATTCATCGATAATCAGCGAAATGAATGCCTAACCAAAATACCACCCTACTCTCAACTGCGGGACTGGAGAAAATATGGTGTAATTGGGTATTGGATTTTCTATCCTGCCTGTCTTCCAGCATCTCATCATTCTCCCAGAATGAAAACAAAAGTTCAAATAAAAACACAATAAATTAAAAAGTCTTATTAGCTTAAGATGAATGGGGTGGCATCAACGTTACATCTAGAGGTTTTTCAAGGGAAAATGTCAATATTCTCTAATGGCTGCTGAGCTAGTGCCTTCCTAACACATCTACTCTAAGGCAATTCTCTATTGCTCCCAATTTTAATTGGTGCAAACCATTATTTCTCCTGCCCACTAGAAATGCTTCTTTTTGGACTATAATGCTTTAGCTAACTGGTTGATGGTTGGAGGTGTATGCTGGCTTTCCATTTTGAGAGTAGAGCCCTGCACCTTTAATAGCTCCTTTAAATTTGGCTCTAAAACCTGGAGCAGAGTCACCATTCCATAGACATGGAAATCACCAGCTGGCGCTGAGTTTTATTCCTCTTATCAGCTGATGTTGTTGTTGTTGTGAGTTTCTTCAAGTAATTTCCAACTTATAGCAACCCTGTGAACCTATCACAGGGTTTTCTTGACAAAATTTGTTCTTTGCTCTCCTCTGAGGCTGAGAGAGTGTGATTTGCCCAGGGTCATTGAGGAGGTTTCCCTCGCCGAGTGTGGATTCAAACTATGGTCTCCAGATTCGTAGTCCAGTGTTCAAACCGCTACATGAGTCTGGTTCTCTCTGCAAATTTGAGTCCCTCCCAAGCCCCTGCCAGAGGAGGACTTTGTAAATTCACACTAATTTTTTACTTTGGCTATCATCTAGGGGCGAGGTCTAAATGTACAGAACATACAGACATTTTTTGAGATAGTCCTTTCTAAACATTTTTCTTGTCTTAAAATTGTTGTGGCATTTCCTGTATGGAGGAATCCATTTCGGGTTTATAATGAATATCCTCTTGGGTACCTGAAAGAGGGAGTTCTAGTTTTTTAAAGCCCATTAATAAATATTTGTTTCTAGTTTTGTTGTAGTTAGGCCCATTTTTAGCACCATTTCCTGTGAAAATCCCATACAACATCTACTTGTGAGGCAGTGACCAATTCTGTTGCTTTTGCATGCAAATGCCTGTGTTTAAGTCCGAGACGTGTCTTCATTGAATTTATGAGGAAAACACAGCAAGGCAGTTGCATACAAATGTATAGAGGCAGCTGTAAACAACTCTGACCACCTGGCCTTTTGACAATCAGGTGCTTAATCCAGTGAGCACCATGTTTCCGCCATGCATGGGGGGACGACTTCTGAAAAGCAAGCCTTCCATAGTGAATGGGCTGGTATGACATGGACTTTTAGGGTCCAGCTGGAGAACTGTTCTCTATTCCATTTACTGTACATAATGGACCCCCTCCCAAGGAGAAATTCACAGCACTAGAAATACAAGAGGGTGTCTGCCTTCTGCAACTCTAAGATGCATCAGACAAAGCTTTTCAAATGCAAATCAACTATTTGTATATCTAGTCATTAAGATGTTAATGATGCATGGTATAGAAAAGGATTCAGTTTTAATTCCCCTGCGGTCTACATCCTGAAAGACAAAACCCTCTTGTTGTTCTACCTGTTTCTCAAGTCATGGAAAAAAATGTCTTGGGTTAGGGAACAATTCTAACTTTCCCCTTTATTCTGTAGCAAGAAATGTTACAAAACTATTTGTTACAATCATATCACCCAAAGCTTACTCAGTTTCATCTGATTTTGGAAACTAAGCAAGGTCAGGATGAGTAGAGCTACGAGGTAAGTACCCTCGTGGCCGAAACTCTGAAAAACAGCTGCTGCCAGTGGGAGCTGATAATGTCAGAGAGGGACCAAGGGTCTGATCAAGCTACCTAAGGCTGGAAGTGTGTATCAGCTGTTCAGTATATGGCCTGACTCCCTCACCCAAAACCTAATGGAAATGTCATTCTGCTGTGATCGTTGGCAGAAACAGACCAGGAGAGGTTACTTAGTTAAGTATACTTAAACAGCCACTATTGTGGTCAATCCGGAGGACCAGTTCAGGAGCATAAAACTCCTGGTCCTTGGTATCTGCTGGGGTTTGGTTCTGTGGATGCTCAAATCCCATTTACTACACTACTACAATAGTGTAGTAAAATGGTCTCATTTACATAAAATGAAAAGATCAATGTTTGCTTTTTAGATTTATTTTTTAAAATGCTATTAAACCATGGATAGTCAAATTGTTGGATGCAGAATGTGTGGATACATAGGACCAACTGTAGTTAACTAAGTTGCTAATACAGGATTCCAGTCTATCTTCCATTTAAGTATAATTAGCTAAGAAACATTCACCTAAATACCCTAAGGGCACCAGATCCTGTCCTATCTTGGAAGCTAAGCAGAATCAAGCCTAGTTAGTATTTATGTAATGCCAGATGCTATAAGCTTTATTTCAGAGGAAAGAACTGGCAAAACCACGCTGAGTGTTCCTTGTCTCAGAAACCTTATGAAATTCATGAGATTGCCATAAATTGGCAGGCAGCTTGAAGGCACAACCATAGACACACAACTAAGTACCGTATATACTCGACTATAAGTCGACCTTATGTATAAGCCATGGGCAGATTTTGGGGCCCCAATTATGGATTTTTATATGACCCATGGATAAGTCAAGGGTAAAACTTAGGGACATGTAATGAAGGATATAAAGGATGAAGCAAAGGGAAAAAAATTACAAAATCCCAGCAGTCATAACTATTTGTGCTCATATTAAAGGCTGTTTGGATGAGAGAGTAGAAGGGGCCAGTGCTTCTAGGGCAGATTAAACGTTTTTCTTTCATATATATATATATATATATATATATAGTACAGCACTTACATTGAGCCATGTTTAAGTCAACTCAAGTTTTTGGGGTCAATTTTTAACCTAAATTTATAGACTTATACATGAGTATATACAGTAACCTCTCCTGGCCTGACTCCCTCACCCAAAACCTGATGGAAATATCATTCTGCTGTGATTGTTGGCAGACACAGACTAGGAGAGGTTACTTAGTTAAGTATACTTAAACAGCCACTATTGTGGTCAATCCGGGGGAACAGTTCAGGAGCATAAAACTCCTGGCATAAAATTGACTGGCCAGAGCAGACAAGGTTAGTGGGGACAATTAATAGGATTCAAGATGGCGATTTTTTTTCCGACGAAGGGCTTCAAACTTTACAACAGATAGTCTGAAAATAAAAAAAATAAAATTTTAAAAATGGAAGGCTAATTCTCAGTGCCCTGGAGAAGACACAGTCATTATATTCAAAATGAAAAGTCTGCTGCAAGAATCCTGGATTATATCCAGAGTTGGAAAAAGTTACTTTTTGGACTACAATTCCCAGAATCACCCAGCCAGCATGGTGGCCATAGCAGTGCCAATTCTAGGAGTTGCTGTCCAAAAGAGTAACCCTTCTGGTGTCAGATTTCTCTCCAATGGGTCTGAAACAATGGCCTATTGGCCCTTTGTATTTTAATCTGGAAAAGAGAAAGGGTTGTGTTTCTACACCATAGTACAGACATTATCCCCTGACACACAACAGGCTTGTTTGGGTAGGTCATTTCAAAGGACTGGAGTGAGGCAAATCCCTTTGATATATGAACACAAGGAAACTGGAAATCCCTGAAGCCTGGCAATTTAAATAGCTAAGAGCTCAAAACCTGAAGATATTACAAAATCATCCTCCACTAAAACGAAGGCTAAATATATTCATTGCCTTTGCCCAAGTCCATCTCTTGTTTTCCTTGCTTTTAGCCCTCTCTGCCAGTGATGCAGAGGCAAATGCTGACATGCAGGCATTCATCACGATGGCAGTGCCCATCGCCAACTCAAAGCCAAGTAGAGTATGAAAATGCAGGCAGTAGGGTTAGTCCCTATCAACAAAGCAGTTCTAGCACTTCTGTTGCTACCAAGATGACAGCAAGTGGAGAAAGTGGAGAAAAAGCACTTCACAAATGTGTAACAATGAGCCTCTTTACGTAACATCATGTGTGTGCTGAGGACCTTAAAACACTGGTCCTTAACCCCTCTCTTGCATCCACCTTCCCAAACCACTTTCCCAAACCTCTTTGCTTTGGCCTGCTCTGGTCTCTCCAGGAATTCCAAAAGAAAACAGCAAGAAGACACACCTGTGGCAAAGATGCCTTGACCAAATAAGTCTCCACAGCCATGACCAGGCAGTCAGGCATAACTCCTTGCTCTCTGGTTCTCAGCCCACCTGCTTTCCTTCCCCCTGCCTCCTTTCTCCAGAATGAAAAGACTGTGTTGTGCAGAATTACATGCTCTGGAGCTGCTGGTGTGTATAAAATTGGAGGAAAAAGGAAATGGCAAGAAGTAGGTAGGCAGGCACAACCAGAGGCAGTGGGAGCAGCAGTGTTTATAGACCAATATTTGCAACATTTATAGCCACTAATATTTATAGATGTTAAGATTAGTAGTTCAACCTGAGTGTCATAGGTTACTTTTACAATCCAATTGAGAGTAATGTTCCATATCCTCCAATATTACAGATGAAAACTGGAACATGTTTTCTCAAGCAATACACCACAGGAGAATGCAGTAAGATCCGTCATTGATGGTTAAAGACGTGTCTATCCCATCAGGAATAGTCACATGCGATCGTCTCCTAAGTCTAAGAAAACTTATGTTACAACTTCTTTCTCTCACTTTCAAAGGTGCTACAAGATTCCTTTGCATCCTGATATTCCAGACTAAAACAACTATGTCTTTGAATTCATTCTGTAACAAATGAAGTAAGAAGGAGGCAAAGGAGAAAAGTGGGAGGAGGAGGAGGAGAGAGAAAGTGGGACAGCTGATAAAGTGGGACCGACTGTCTCTGGCAAACTGAAACTGTTGGAGAGTACGATGCCCTTATGAAACTTTTTGGTTCAGTGTAACACCATCCGTCCATTTTAGTCCTATACAGTGACTCTCAAGTCCAGAGCATGAAAGGCTCTCTATATGTTGCTGCAGCTTCAATATCTGAAGGAAGATGGGGGGAAAGGAAGAGGAGGAGGAAATAATGAGTGTGTATCCATTTGGAGTGGCTCCTTGTTGAGCCTGGTCATTTTGCAGCTATAAAAAAAAACCCTGCTCATTAGTCTTTTCCATGCTGGAACAAGTCTGGTTTTGATTAGACAGCAGTGAGCTGTCAGAAACGCAGACTGTGCCAAATAAGCTCTTGTGAGTTAAACTTGGGAGAGCCTGTCTGCTGCTTGCTTTAATTAGGATCACAAGGAAACATGACCCTCAAAGCTGCCAGTGTTTATGTACTTGATATGTTTGAAACCAATCAGAAAGAGAGAGATTTGGGCTCAAATTCTTGTTTCTGTACACAAGTCTCTTTACAACATGGTTGTGCCCTGGGATCCTGCCAGATGAGTGGCCTGGGATTGTAGCCCCCAGCCCCAAACCGGGACTCATATTCATTGGTGTCCCTAGGGTTAGTGTCACCCAGTGCAGTAACTCGTGGTGACACACACACACACACACACACACACCACATTGACCTCCTCCCATGTTACACTGTACAGAATCCTAAGGAATGCCTTTTGGCACTAATGTTACCGGTTAATCATAATTCCATATACCACTGAATGTAATGCAAATAGTTGTGACATAAACAATTAGCAAAATTTAAAATGTTACTTTTAAAGTACAATATCATATGCACAACCTAAATGTATTTACATATACATAGTGAAGATTTGGTTAAAATGTGATGGGGTTTTTTTAATTAAACTTTTTTATTCCATAAAATTCAATTTACAATTAAATGAATACATCTCATATTTTACTTCAGATACATAGTTCTTAATATAGTAATGTTACTTAGTATTGTATACTTGGTATTATTTACACTTTGTATGTTCATTCCTCTTACACTTCCATTTGTTTTCTTGAACTAACGGAGATAAAGCAGAATAAAGCTATTCTTTTTACAGTTCCTAGTAATGGTGGCCATATTTTCTCAGTTACTTCAAACTCATATTATTCTTTCTGATTGCTTTGAGCTGCTCTCGAATTTACTATGTAACAGGTTTAGTAAGAAAGAAAAGCCTATTCTTACCGCCACCTGTTTTTACAAAATTTAGATATTAATTCCCAATCTGTGTTAAATTTGCTCTGTTAACTTGTCCATTTCTATGTTGTCTATAACTTCCATTAGCCATTCATCTGTAGTGAGTAGATCTTCCATATTCCACTTTTGTGCCACCAGGATTCTTGTTGAACTAATCATATAGAGTATTGTCTTCCAATGTTTTTTTGTATTCAAATCCAAGATTTTGTTCGTTATATTTAGAAGGTAAAATTCTGGTGACA
Organism: Urosaurus nigricauda; assembly: GCA_034509955.1. Taxonomy (NCBI): domain Eukaryota; kingdom Metazoa; phylum Chordata; class Lepidosauria; order Squamata; family Phrynosomatidae; genus Urosaurus; species Urosaurus nigricauda. Next base: position 130,777,098 of record JAOEGL010000005.1, on the reverse strand, counting down.
TTTTGAGATTTATTGCCAAAATTTGATTGATCTTTCTATTGATGTTTTCCCAGAATTTTTGCTTCTTAGTGCAGGACTACCACATATGGTACCAATTGCCCATTGATTGTTTGCACTTCAGCGTTTTGTACTTGTAAATTTTTGATAGTTTAGACGGTGTTAAATACCACCTGTATGCCATTTTTAGATACTTTTCTCTTATGCTTTTGTGAATTTGAATGTTTTTTCTCTAGATTGTATCCATCTGTCTAGATCTATTGGTCTTCCTATATCCTTGGCCCATTTAATCATTGTATCCTTCAAAATTTCTTGTTCTTGGTTTCTTTCAAGGAGGAGTTTGTCGATTCTTGACACAGATTTTGGTTCGTTCCCTTCCAATATCTTATCCAGATCATTTTTCTCCAGCCCAAATTCTGAATTTGCATAGTCTATTTTAAATCTGTCTGCCAATTGTTTGTAGACTAGCCAGGGGTTCTCTAATTTGAATCCATGGATTTCTTTTAGTGGTTTGACTACATTTTGACCCAGAACATTTTTCCCTAGCAGATCTCTGTATCTTATCCATCCTTCCTGAAATTTGGTTCTACCTAGTAGTGGTTCTTGGGGGTGAACCCAACCTGGTATTTTCAGGTAGAATTTTGGCTTGATTTTTTTTTCCAGGTGGTTATGATGGATTTACGAATAAAATTGTGTTCATATTCTTTGTGTATTTTCCTTTCGCCATACCATAGATAGGCATGCCACTCAAAATGTAAATTAATTCCCTCCAAGGTGAGTTTTTTATGGTTTTCCAGCTTCACTCAATCTGTCATGGCTTGATAGTGGAGTATTAGATCAGGCAAATTACATTAAACCAAATGTCCATTACAGTTTTCCACTTTACCCTTGGTTTTTTTACCTCCCCATAGGAAGTGTCTTAATTCCTTGTTCCATGCTTTAAAAGGTTTGTAATTAGTAATAATAGGTAGATTGATGAATAGATACTTAATTTTGGAAGGACAGACATTTTGATCGCTGCAATTTTCCCAAGGAATGACAGCTTCAAATTTGTCCATTTATGAAGGTCTTGAGTTATTTTGTGCCAAGTTATTTTATAGGTATTGTCAAATAAGTCCGTGTTCTTGTTTGTTAGCCAAATACCTAAGTACTTTGCTTTTTAAACTAAAATACTTTGACGTTTCTTGTAATATATTCTTTTCTACTTCAGACATGTTTCTTTTGATAAATATTGATTTATCTTTGTTCATTTTGAAGCCTGCCATTTGTCCAGATTTTGTCAGTAAATTCATTAATTTCAGAATATTTTCAATTGGGTCGTCTAGAAATATTGTTAGGTCATCCACGTAAGCCTTTAAGTTGTATATTTTATTTTATTTTTTATTCTTGTCCCTTTTATTTCTGGATCTTTCCTGATGCTGTTATTTAGTAGTTCTAGCACTAATATAAACAGAAGGGGAGAATAGGGAAAGCCTTGCCTTGTTCCTTTTTTTAAATCAATAGAGGTGTTTTTTCCCCATTTATGATTAGCTGGGCATATTGCATTTTATATATGCTTTTCACCCATCCCAGAAAGTTGTCCCGTACCTCCATTGTCTTCAGGGTTTCAAACAGGCAATCCCATTTGACATTATCGAAGGCCTTTTTCATGTCAACCAAGAATAAAGCAAACTGCCAGCAAGTGAGGCTGTAAAAATCAGAAGCAGGACCCCTTTTACATCCCCTTGTCCCACTGCAGATTGCTGCTGGGAGGTGGCTGGAAACATCACCTTTCTGTGCTCTTATGCAAAACAGATCTCCATCATTCAGTGTGGCTGCTGGCTGTTAAGATAGGTTTGGGCCACACAGGGCTGGACTAACCATTAAGCAAAATAAGCATGTGCTTAGGGCATCATGGAAATTTTCCACTTCTGGATTTACCATGGACCATATGGCGCAAAACTGCCAATGATGCAGCTGAACCAGGTTCCACACAAAAAAGGCTGCTACAATAAATAAACACACACACACAATAAAAAATAATAGTTATATGGTAATAATGGAAATTAATGGTAATCGTTAATCTTGGAAATACGACAAAATTAGAATCTAGTAATTGGTAAACCATCACATGGTCATATCAACTGTCCTGTTCAATTGTCCACTGAGAACAGCAGCACTCAGTACAGTGTTGCGAGGTGTTGTTTTTTTCCCCTCCAAATATGGAGATTTTTAAAAGAAAAAACTTGTTTATATTTTGAATTAGATATATAAGGGCGCACCGAAATCTTTTAAGTGTTTAGGGGCTCTAAAGGTCTTAATGCAGCCCTAGGGCCAGGAGACAATACAAAAGACAATGCATTATGAAGGGACTCAGGAAAGGCTGGTCTGGGACAGCGTTGGGGCATGGCATCCACATGACACACACCCTGACTTCACCCCCAGGCCATTGTGATGCCACACACCACTGCACACAGTGTGTGGCATCACAGCACTCCTCTGGGGCTGTGTCTACATGATGTGATGCACCACTAAAAGCTGCATGCTGGTGGTTATGGTGCCCTTTCTGGGGTGCAAAGTGGAGGCGTTTTTTGTGGCTCTGTTTTGCACTGTGGAAATCACATATCGGGCCCACGGCATGTAGTTGCCATGGCCCCGATCCAGCACTAAAAGGGACAGCTGCAGGCCATCCCTTAGGGGCTGTCTGTCGAGCCCCAAAGTCATTGATGTATGATCTCAGCCTTCCTAATTAAAATATGCCATGGTGCTTCTTTTTACAGTCTTTATGATAGTTGCTAAACACTTTAATAGAATTATTAACAAATTTTCATTTTAAAAAATATAAAATAAAAAATGTCAATTATGTGCATGTAGTGCTGAAACTAGCAAGTGAAGCCACAGGCAGAGTTCATTTGCTGAGTTATAGTGAATAACGTTTGCTATCCAAACACTTTTTCTGAACTTGTGACAAGAGGTTACCGTAAGTGGAAATCAGTGGTTAGATCCACATTACACAGTTATAGCACTTTAATTCCTGTGTCTTCAGCCTTTGGTGATTTAATAGGTTTCTGGGGTATTTCAAATCTTCTGGGAAAGAAAAATAATGCCCTAGTACATAAGAGTGAACTTAAAGTTACCTAGCAGGGAACTTTAAGTCCTTCACCAAGCTATAAATCCCAGGATTCCATAGGTCAGAGTCATGGCTGTTGAAGTGGTAACAAACTGCTCTATTTGTGAAGCATTTGTATTCCCCTGGTTGTAGACCAATGAATATCCAAAACAGCTTTTAAAGGTTTATCGTTTGAGTCGTCTTTATTTTAAGAATCTTTTACTTAAAAATAAAAAATTAACCATACAGTAGTTGCATTTTTGGTTTCTATTGCCACAGTTAACCTGTTTATTCATCTTTCTATTTCAAAGTGAAAGGGCAGGATAATAAATGACCTCCGTTTAAAAACAAAACAAAAACCTTCCTTCATGACATGAAATAATCAGCATTATCTTGGCTGATCTCACATTTCTTAACTGCAAAGCAAAGTGAATGAGCACAAAGAATTAGCTGTCCTTTATCTATGGCTGGCATTTTATTAATCATTCTCAGAGGCTGGAGTGTTTTCAATGTGCATTTTAATGAGAGAGGGCAGTTGCCGGCAGCTGTTTCTCGAAGGCAACTTTTGCCATTCATTGAACTCATGGTTTATTTTATCAAATTGAAGGGCACGGGTTGCTACTGTCTTCATAAAAAGAGAGGGAGAGAGAGAACGGGAATCACTTTCTCATTCTGGTTGTGAAAAGTCTTTTTGGCAGCAGCTGGGGGAGGAAGCTTGCCTGTGACAATGTTCTGTCCTTGGTTCATTCCTCCATCCCCAATGGGTTTGAGTGTTAAAATGCACTGTGTGTTCCAGTTATGCTAAGAGGCTGCCTTCAGAGACATGGAGAAGAAAGGACGATGCATAAGGGTTAGATTAAATATACGATGCACTTCCGAATTAACAGAAAGCCACATCATAGATATTTTGAGCAAGCATCATAACTTGAATCTGGACCTCTCACATCCTGTATGTCATCAGCAAGGGTGCAACTGATAAGTGTTTTTCTTCACACTACTACTATTATTCCAAAGCATGGGAAATTTACTTTTAGGATTAGAATTCCCAAAATCTTCCAGTCATAGCACTGATCATTAGATACTAGTACTAGTGTTTCTGTATGGAAGGATTGCTGCTGCTCCTGCTATCACTACTAGTTGCTGTTATGACCTTCACAAATTCCATATTTGGCTGTACTCCATCTTCTGACACATAAAGAAGCTCTAGGATTTCATTGTCGGTGAGATAACATAAACTGACTAGAATCTTTCATGGCCACTTAAAATGATGGACCATCCAGAGAGAAGCACCTTTGAGACTGCAGTTCTGTTGCTGGGCTCTCCTTCAAAAGGTCCAGCTGAGGCATTTTCAGATTTCATAAAGCATCTTTATGTCTCTCCAGAAAGGGGCTTTGACTGAGGTCCAAGAGCAAAGAACCCCCCGCTGGTGTGAGTGGCATGCGAAGGGAGGTCCACACAGCCTCGACACCCGCCGCCTCAGCCACCTGCAGGGAGAGCAGGCCCCGGCACACCCTATAATAAATAAATAATAAATAAATTAAAAAACAGCTCCCAGAAGCCTCGGCCATGTTGGTCAAAGGTGTGGAATCCTGGGAGCTGAAGTCCCAAACCCCATAAAGAGCACAGCTTGGGGACCACTGCTCTATGTAGTCTCCATATAGACAAGAGTGGGACCAATACCGTGCTTTTTAAAAGATATTGGACTACAGCTCCCAGAAGCCTCAGCCATATTGGCCAATAGTCTGGGATTCTGGGAGCTGGGGGTATTTCTAGACTCGTCGCTTCACATCACTAGATCAGGTGCTTCGGCTGATACTCCAGCTGCGCCCTTTCCTGGAGACGAAGGATCTGGAAACTGTGGTACATGCTTTGGTCACCTCACGTTTAGATTACTGCAATGCGCTCTACATGGGGCTGCCCTTGTGCTTAGCCTGGAAACTTCAACTGGTTCAAAACACGGCAGCCAGATTAGTCACTGGGGCATCTAGGAGTGAGCACATAACACCTGTGCTTAACTCTCTCCACTTGCTGCCAATTAGTTTCCGGGCACAGTACAAGGTGCTGGTTTTGACCTTTAAAGCCCTACATGGCTCAGGTCCATCCTATCTCAGGGACCGCCTCTCCCCATATGAGCCCCCTCACACACTTTGGTCCTCTGGGAGGAATCTGCTACAACCTAAGAAAACTAGGCTGGCGCAGAGCACCCAGAGGGTGTTTTCCGCTGTCGTTTCCAGGCTGTGGAATGGCCTGCTGGATGAGATGCGCCTTATCACAACCTTGGACAGCTTCAAGAGAGCTGCCAAGACGCATCTCTTCCAGCAGGCCTTCCCAGACAATGATTAAACTCAGTGACTGTTAATTGTCCATCCAGCCTCACTTACTGAGACATCAGATACTTTTGAGGCCGCCTCCTCAGGAACCTTTTCCAGCCTCCAGCTGCACCCCATTGCTTTGGAAGAGGCTCACCTAATCCAACCCCATTGCAAAGGGGAGAGTGGAGGAGCAATCAGGTAGCCATTGGCCATGGATTTTGCAGGACATTCACCTGGCAAGACTGGGGATCACCATAGCAGCTTGCCAGCACGGAGGGACTGCAGCCGTGGCATTCCTTGTGCCATAGCTGGACTGAGGCAAGGTCCCCTGCTTAGCTCCCAGGGCAAAGCTAGGTGGTGTGTGTGTGCGAGATCAAAAGGAGGAAGTAGAGTGGTGGGAGGCGGATGGAAAATAGGGGAATAGAGAGAGGAAGAGGCTTGGATATATGCGAAAGTTCAAATTCGCACGGATCTCCAGAATGGATCCCCCGCGAATTCAGAGGGCTGACTGTTTATTTAGACTACACGACAATTCAATAACCAACCTACCCTGCAAAAACACACAACCTATCTTAACTGTCATAAAACCTCAGAAGAATGAACGCTAACTATATCAGTCAATTATTGATCAGTTTATTGTCCAACTTGACAACTGGGCAGCTATCTTATAACCTCACAGATCCATGTGCCTGCAAACTCATGAGTCTACAGCCCTCCTCAGTCATCTGGACTCTACAACAAAACAGTTCATCAGATTTAGTAGCCTCGCAGCCTCGGGCTTCTCCGTAGCTGCTTGGCAGTCGCTATCCATTCCTCGGCCTCTTTGTAAGCCTGAATTCTCAGGCTTCTCCGTAACTCCAGCACAGGTGCTACCCGCTTCTGAGCTTCTTTCTGGCCTCGTTTTCTTGTGCTTCTCTGTAATTCCTTGACAGCCCTCATCCCGTGCTCAGCAATTCCATAGACAGTGGTATTCTGTTTTTCCCCTTCATGGCTCTTGGTTTGTAGGCATGGCTCTGTTAGGCTGATGTCCCTCTGGGAAAGCTGCTGGGTCTGGACTTGGAGCATATGGCCCTCCAGCTCTTGCGCCACAAAGGCCCCTCTCTGTGCATGGGCCTGCTGGACTTTGCTATAGACGGAGCAGTGATAGCCACCTTGGATCAAAACATAGGGAGGCGCCTGGGAGCATGAGGCATACCCGGGTTCTCTGCAAGGCCCTTGGCTCTGCTGCATAAGAGAAAAAAGAAGAAAACGACAGACTCATTGACCAGACATTTCAAACTGAGAGATACAGCAAGAGCTGACAGAAAGAGCAAGGTGGGGGTCAGCATTCTCTCTCAGCCCCATTGCCTGCTCCCAGAACTCGGACATGGACTCTGACACTGAGACAGAAGTGGTGGATGTGCAAATGAAGCACTGGACATGCCAGGACAGTGATGGCAAAGCTTTTTGGGCTGCATGCCCCATAAGATTTTCTTTTTATGACACTGCTCTCTGGGCATGGGACATTCGCCCTTTAGGGGGCAGAGCAACAGGTCCTTGGAGGATGGCAGCCAGACACAGTAGCCTCTGGCTATGATTGGAGGTATATGCATCTTTTTATGGAGGGGAAAAATTATATGTTGAGCTCAAATAAAAATAATTAAAAAACGGATTTGAAGATAGAGAGAATGAAATACTCAGGCTAATATGGGCCCCAGAAAAGAAAAAAAGAAAAAGATCTGTAAAATACATAAGGTTCTTCTAAAAAGAGATCTAGAGACAGAAAAATCAAGGGATACATGATAAGGGGTCCCCAGGAATCGGGTCATGATACAGCTTTGGGGGGGGGATGGGAAACAGCAAGAAGAAAAACAAATACATTCGCTGCCTCACAGGATTGGAAAGAAACTACTAAAGTGCACATTCCCTCAGCAGGAGTGAAGCTATCTACGGTGCTGACCTTTCCAGTCTCCACAGATGGAGATGAGAGATGCCAGCCACTGCTCACCTGCCTCTCTGGGTGGCCTTCCACACGTACGTGGGGGCGGCATGGGGTTTTCCCTGTGTACAGGCAATGCATGATGTACATCATTAAAAGGCAAATGGCAGTAATGTTGGGCACATTCAAGGTGCCTAAGCAGCTGCTCCATTGAAAGGACCACGAGGGCTGATAGAATGGTTGTTTTAAAAACAGATCTTCATTTCCTTCCTTGAACATAGGAAAGGAGTCTACGAAGCCTTTCCACAGGCAGGATGGACAGAAAGGTTCTTCTGGGGGAGGATCTTCACATTCTCCCCTGAACACTATGCAGATGAAAGCCAGGACAAAAAACATGCCAGTCATGTCTCAACCGTAGGGCAGCCAAAGTCCAACTGCCTAGGTGTTTTGCAAACGTATGGCTCATGCAGCCCATGTGAGGCATTGTGACTTGGTATGACTTCAGGGCTATGCTAATCTGCCATTGTTGGCTCAACCCCTTGGGTCTCCAGCCCCATGGCTCCAAGGATAGCCTATTGTTATTTTTATTTATTGCTTGCAAAGCTCAGATGTCATTTCTATTTGCAGTCAGCCGAACATTAAGCTATCATATTAAAACACACAATTTAGTAAAAATGTACCTTAATGCATATTAATACTTACTTACTTGCTTACTTGACCTTTATTAGGCATTGTTCACATATCACAAAACATATCACAATACAAATGCAATATACATGATAAAGGTCTACAGTCAGTGAGATCAGACTTAAAATTAATTAAAATTGAATTTAAAATTCATTTAGTTTCAACCAGACACTTGTTGCATCCACCAGGAAATTAGCCATTAATCTAGTGATATTTGGATTACAATTTTCTAATAAACTTTCCACTGATGTCTCAATACAGATATTCATTTCCAAAAACCTTTTCTGCAACTTTTCTCTCAGAGCTTTATACAATGAACAAATTAATAAAATATGATGGAGGGTATCAGGGGCTCTTCCACAGGGACACCGATGGTTCAAGAAAGGGGTTTTAGAATATCTACCCTAAGTAACATTTGAAGGATGAACATTCTACCTAGCAAATAAAAAGGCCTTCCTTGACACTCGCAATGAAAGAGATTGGTATCTTACCCTGCAAAGGGGGGATACCAAGCATTACTGGAGAACACAGTTGGACCATCCAAAGAGAAGCACCTTTCAGACTGCAGTTCTGTGCATAATGCCCCAGAACTGAACTGAATTTAAAGGGACTAAATTGTGGAAACTATGGCTACAGATTCCCCCACGGAAGCAGCTGATAATGTCCCCATTCAGTTCAAAGCCATGGAAGCCGGATTGTGCAGGTGGTGCTGTTGATCATGTAAATACATATCCAGTCTGTCCCTGCTGAATGTGTATTCATCTGCCCCTGCTTACATTGACAGTAGTGTTCCTGGTGAGGCACACCAGTCACATAACACAACCAATGTACAAGGTTGCCAGGTGATATAAGGGACAGGGCTCCTGAACCTTTAAGGACTGAATAGGATAGGGAATTTCAGCAGGTATTGCATCCATGACAACCAGCACCTGTTGAAGTTCTTTCTGCTATGCAACTATTAAAAGTACAGGAACCTTGCCCCTAAATTTACCTGGCAACCCTACCAATACATGCACGTACAAATTTATGCTGTGCATCTGTGTACTGATACTCCATTTGCACTCTTTTGTGGCTTTCCAAAAAAAACCATGTCTGGGACTCCAGGGAATCTCCAGAGTGGTGCTTTGAGCGCCATGCAAGGCAGAAGGTTTTTATCACATACTTATCAACCAGGGGTACCAGAAGAATTTAGGAATAAGGCCCCTGTGCCTTTAATAGTTGAGTTGGAAAGGGAATTTCAGATCATGCTGGCTGCAGTTCATGGAACATAGGCTGTTCTACACAACCATTAAAGGTACAGGAGCCCTGTCCTTTATTTCACATGATAACACTGATCAGGGCTGCCCAAGGAATTCTGTTGCTGAAAGCAAAATAGTCAAAGCTATCCTCCTTCAACTCATCCAAACCAAGGGACATAGCACTCAAATCCAGCCATGTTATTTTGGCACATGATATAGAGAATCCCAGACTTTTACATCCCTGACTGTAAAACAATAGATGAAATCAATACTTGCTGCCCTTTTGTGGCTTCCAAAGTTTGCTGCTTGAAACTATTCCTTTACTCAGTATAATGGTAAGGTCCAATTCTGCTCCTGATTATAGAGATAGGAATTAAGAGGTAAAGATTTTCGTGAGCAGATGTAAGAACTCTGTCACAAACATTAGTAGCATCCTGTGTTCTCTAGCTTTTGTAACTCTCCTGCTCCTCAGCACTTAAAGGCTGTTGTTATTGTTATCGGTGTTGTGTACCTTCAAGTCATTTTTTACTTATGGTGACCCTAAAGTGAACGATCATGGGGTTTTCTTGGCAAGTTTCTTCAGAAAGGCAGTAGCATTTGTCATAATTTTGCATTTCCCAGAATAGAATGTTCTCCGTTCTTAGCTAATATCATGGGGATAATGGTTATCTTTTAAAAACAGGAAAAAAACTTTTTGGCTGTAGCTTCTTGCAGCTGTCCCTGAAAGCTCTTGTTGTTTTTTCCTGGTTTTGTCTTTTTTTTTTAAAGCCATTTTTCTATTTGAAAATAATGTTAACTCCAATCCTATGCTGCATTAATTTGTAATTATTCCAGTGATGTTAAAATAGCATCAGTGTGTGGTTCAGGGCTGCAAGTCATATTTATGATACAATAACAACCAAAATCCACAACCAGTGATACTTTCATTGAGACAACCAAAATACACAAAAGGCTTCTCCATCAGGCAAAGGTGTTAAAATCATACAGAAAAGAAAAAAGAATGACAGTTCATGTCAAGATGATGTTTGTGTTGCGACATGAGGGTGGGAGGGAAACTGGTTTAAATGGACCATGTAGACATGCCCGAAGTGGTGTAAAATCCAGACAATAAACTTTAAACTTCACTAACAACAAAAAAGTAACTTCCCTTGAGATCTAGGCTCAACAGTTACTTTTTCTGTTGCTAATGGGATTTATATTTTAGTGTCATCCAGAACCCACATGGCAAGAGAAGAGCGACATCTGTCTGCGTTGATATCCCTCCAGACCATCTTGACCACAACAAAAACAACATCCTGATAGAATGTAGACCTGTGATTCATTGGGCTGATCTAGATTGGCAAAAAGAAGTGTGTTCATGGCTGCATGAAAGTCTAGCCTTTAGATGAGAAAAAGGGAAAGTGTGCCATGAAAACGCTTTTTTTGCGTTTTAAGGGAGAGGAACCGCCTTTAAAAAGGTGTTGCTTTTCCCAGCTTCTTTTTTAAAAAGGGCGAAATAGGGCGGCTTCATCTAAAGGCTGCAGTATAGTTGCACAGTTAAAGGGGCCGCTGTATCTTTAAAGCGCCCATTTAAAGGCAGGGATACAGGTGCGGATCATAATGGATCTTGGGTTGGGAGCACGCGTGGTGTGGAGTTCACTTCTAATTAAAACGCTCAATGCCCTGCAGGTGTAAAAGCTGGGGTTTAACCGCGCAGTTTTTTAAATCTCCCAAACCCTAGCTACAGCCCTAATCCAAACCCTAGACATGCGCAGTAGGGACTCTGGGATGCTGTAACTGTTATTGTACTGCACAGAAAATGTCAATTCATTCACAAAATAAAGGAGTTCATTCATGACACACCAGTGCAACTGCACAGTTTTAAAAAAGCATTGAAACCGCAATGATAATTTGACAGATTCTCATAACTGTACAATTGTCTGTATGCTGTTCCTGCGCAGCTGCGCAGTTTGCAGCCGGCAAGGGGGAAAAAAATTAAAGGTTCACCGCGGCTAAAAGCAGCGTTCATTGCCACTGGTGCAGCCGCTCCACCTGTGTTTGTAGCGTTCTGACAGCTTCCCATGTAGCTGCTGAGCCACAGAAAAGACTTCAGATAAGTCGTTCCCACAACCCTCAGTCTAGCTGCCCTGTACCTTTTAAATGCACACCTGGGGCTTGCAGTGTAGCTGCTAAGCATTAAGGAAAAGGCAACTTCATGTCACCCTCTCCTGCCAATCTAGAAAGCCCCATTGTCATTCTTTTCTCTCCTCCTGTATGATTTTAATATCTGTTTCTGATGAAGAACCCAGTGGAACTTCAAATGCTTGCATTATTTATTTTGTGCATTTTTAGTTGGTCTCTTAAAGGTATCACTGTTTTCTGGCTTTTTGATGTTCTTATATTTTCCTGTATGGTCAAGATGGGTGACCCTGGTCATATTTATTTTATTACCTACCTATCTATCTATCATCTATCTATCTATGATCTCAAAACATTTATTGGCCTCTGAAAGTCTTGGTACTGCAAATGGACATTTTTTTTAAAAAAAGACATCATTTACTGATGTGTTGAACAAGGGTGCCATCATGTGGCAAATGCTTTTTCTGCACTTGTTCCTTGGAACCCTAATTTATTAATGGCTTTTATGGACCTTATCAGACATTGGAAATTGGAAGTATAATCTAACGGCAATCTGAACACAATCATGGGGTTTCATGTTATTGCGAATTAAAGCACCTCACGCAATTTCGGGCAATGGGGGTTCATTTTCGGGTAATGGGATGTCATTCTGAACGCACTCCGAATGCAATTGGAATTCACGTAAATTCACTAAACTAGTGAATTCACGTGAATTTGAATTGGCTCCATTCGAAATAGAGAGATATTCCTCCCGTTGGATAAGGTCCTATGATGCAAAACGTCTTGTTTCCAATTTTGTTCTATATGGATAGAGGTAAAACATTACAGTCAAAAGTCATCTGCCACATATGCAAATCCACGTGTGGGAGTAAATTAGCATATGGCTCCACATTAAGGCTAAAAAACTACCGTGATAATTTTGCAGATATTATGCTCAAAGGGAAGGGGGTTGTTTCAGTTTTGATTTGCAAGAAAGGGTGTGTGTGTGTGTGAAATAATCACTGTCCTGCCAAAAAGAAAACCAGACCTTCCAAAAGAGTATTTATTTGAAAGCAAATCTGAAAGTTTAGATGTCTGATGCTATCTGGAGGAGGGGGTTGACACCTTAATCCTCTGCATGTCTACTTCTAGAAGTAAACTCCATTTGCCTACATCCAGTTGCTAGTCCAATCTAGCACCAAACTATTAATAATAATAATAATAATAATAATAATGTTTATTTGTATTTCCCGCCTCTCCCATTGGATCGAGGTGGGATTCCAACAGTTAAAAATATATACAGTTCAAAACAATTTTAAAAGAATAAAACAATTATAAAATCAATAAAACTCGCCATTAATCTGACAGTTGTTACTGTATCTAGTATAGATCCAGTGATGTCTATTCATACTTAAATAATGGTTGAAGCAATGGGATTTAAAATAGATTTGACCTGTCATTCAGCAGTTAACTTAGTGGGTCCACCCTAACTGAGATGAGCAACTGGATTAGTTATTGAGTTCAAAGGGATTTATTCCCAAGCAAAGATGTTAGTGAATCACTAGAACAATGTCAAGATGAAATGAGCATTTCGCTGCACCTGTTGCCCTCTTTGAACCATTGAGTCAATTCCATGAATTTTTGGTTGAAATTACTGTTTCCTGCCATTACTTCAATGGGAAGATTACAATGCCTGTATAAGCACACCACTGTTCCCTTCCTCCATACCATCCCAAGTCTGGAAGTTAAATATTATAACAAACCCTGAATTGAGTATTCTCAACAATTCAAGAATGGAATCAGAATTTATTATTGTATTTCTTGTTGACAAAAGTTACAGTTGCAGAAGCCATCAATTGTGTGGCACATTACTGTCTCACAATATAAATGCAAATGTTTTTTTATTATTATTATACACTTCAGTTATAAAATAATGTACAGGCCATGTTTTTTTGACTTGTGGTTCATGCAACATAATACGATGTAAACATATGCATGACAAGAGCACTGTGTTCAAATGATTTGTGGTAAGATATCTGCAAACATCTTTTTCCTAGTGTTCTTCACTAAAATGAAATATTTAAGAACAAACTAAAAAGAAAAAAAAAACACAATTCCATAGCTGAAACCACAATCTAAAATCTATGACTCAAAAAAAAAAAAAAAAATTGAGTGAATATGCTTATTTCTGATAAACATTCAACGGGTACATAAAAACTGTAGAAATGATTAAGAGGCAACTGTGCCTCCATGAGTTAAGAGGAAACCCTCACATCTGTTTCAAATCTGAATCTCTTACAAGATTAATTTGTACTTGTCCGCAGTGGCATGTGGGCCACTACCCTGGGGCCCTTTCACACTACACAAGTATAGCACTCTCATTCCATTTGGTTCCATCCTATGAAATCCTGAGATGTGCATTTTATGGAGAGGTACTTAGAATTCTCTGCCAAACAGTAATAGTGTCTCACCAAACTACAAATCCCAGATTACACAGAACGTTGCCATGGAATTTAAATTAGAATCATAGTGCTACATCTAGTGAAATTGCTCCTTGATGCTGTTTCCAACCTCTTTTCCTAAAGAGCAAGCTGTGGGTAGGGAGAATATCATTATTCTTTCCCATGCGTATATGGCCTGGTCTCAAGGGATGTTAAAGTTTATGAAGGAGACAATCACACCCATCATATGTACCTTGCCAAAAGTGTGGTACATACAAAGTATAATATTTGAGACTCATTATGAGAATGGGGTTTATCCTGGGAATCTCAACATTATGATAGCATACTCCTGGACATTTGGTAAGTACTGATATGATGCTGCTGCACACCATTCATTTGATCATCAGATTCCAAACACTATTTGGTAGCTGTGAGATGACCATCACATAGAAACAGCCAGGATTGTAAAACCTGAATGGACCATAGTTGACTTCTGGGAAGATGTGATTTGTTTCAGGTACACAAACACAGAGATGCATAATCATCTTTTAAAGGTTTGGTATAATGGACTGACTTCCCTCCTATATTTTACATGCATTTCCACAATGCATTACATCTTCACACACAAAATCAGTAGCATACATGAGGAGCCAACAGTCAATTTATATCACTTGCATTCTTGAAAAGGATTGTACAGAGCATTCACCTGCTTTGCATTATGTAGCCCAGTGTACTAGCATTAACATTCTGATTAGAAATAACATCATATTGGAAAATCACATATTAATTCTTATCTTTTTTTGTAACTCATAACTACTGTACGTCAGTAAATATTGTTCACTTGCCTTAAGTACATTACCTGCCAGTATAGAATCTATGTCACATTATGGTCAAACATTGTGCTTGTTATGATTTCTGGAGCACCATGTTCATTCTATAGAAATGTTAATTAAATGTCTTTTCGTCTTACTACTTTTTATAAGAAATAGCATATTGTTTTCTAAAGAGATCAGGTATATTGTTGTTATGTATCTTCAAGTCATTTCTGACTTATGGCGACCCTAAGGCAAAACCTATCATGGGGTTTTCTTTTCATGTTTCTTCAGAGGAAGTTGCTGTCCTCTGAGGCTGAGAGAATGTGTCTTACCCAAGGTGACCCAATGGGTTTACTTGGTTGATTTGGGATTCTAGCCCTGGTCTCCAGAGGCACAGCACAACACTCAAACCAGTACTCCATGCTGACTCTACATAGATATATACTAATTGAAATTCATGTTGTTACAGACCAACGTTTGTATATAATTGAGGTCAACGTTCTATGATGTTTTGGTGATTTGGCATGGGCAGATTTGACAAGTGAGGCAAGAACAAATTCCCACTGCCTCTGAATCTGGCAGGAGCTTTGCATACATCTGCCACAGTGTGCCTCCATTAACAAATTAGCAAAAATCTCTTCCACTTTAAAGTAATATATATGTAGAGCTCATACTTTGTTTGAAAGGAGAATTGTTCTTCTGTGAGGCTTCTGGGAATCCAATTCTCCGTTAAAACAAGGTTATCCCAATTTATAGAAATTAGGGAGAAGGGAACTCTAATTCAGAGGACCTTTTACAAAGACCATGTATGTGTCCCACATGCAATCCATAGTTTCTGGACTGCATATGAGTGATAATGGAAAGTGAAGTCCAAAAACATCTGGAGAGCACCAGGTTTGGAAAGGCTGGGATGCATACATGATTTACCCCTTGCTGATTCTATGCACAGAAAATTTGACTACATCACCAACAAAGGCCAATGTTTCTATCTTTTGTAGAGCAATCCTGCACATGTCTGCTTAGAAGTCCAATGGGTACATCTGCCCATTTTGCTAAGCCATTACATTACCCACAAACTGTTGAGGCACACAGTGTCTCAAATATTAACAAAGAAGCTATGAAAAGATATAAGGGAATCTTGTAGCACCTTTGAGACTGAGACAAATAAATTTCTAACATAAGCCTTTGTGTATCCCAGTTTACTTCATCAGATGCACCATAGTTTGTCTTTCTCATTTCTGGTTTGTTCCTCTCCCAACCCTTGTGTGAGCTACTGTTTCAGGGTGAACAGCTGGGGAAACAAGCCAAGCACATGAAGTTCAGATACGACAATCAGTTTTAACAAGCCTGAGCTTGTACTTGTAATTGTGGTTAGTGGACAGCAAACAAACACACACAGTATGGTTTACTGTTACCCAGCCATTGAGTTTAAAGTCCATAGAACTGCAGCATTAAACATGTTGACCATTTGCTTTATTGCAGCTTACGCAATGAAGAGTTTAAAAGGTCTGGGCTGCTCCTGATCAAAACACTTATGAACCAATAATGGAGCAACAGTTTAATTAATCCCACATTTTTAGTAGTTGATTTTGGATTCCAGCTGATCTGATCCACAGGACACATAACAAGTAAATCGAATTCAATCATTTATTTCAAATAGGTGAATACATTTCCCAGAATCGATGCAACATTGTTGTAAATAGGACCTCACCTAGTTGTTAAATTTGCATTGTTAAACAAAATCCCAAAGCACACTTAAACTGAGAAGAAAGTAAAAGTGTTTATCAATTTGTATGTAGTCATTAAATGAAACCAGAGAACGAATTCACTGATTTCCCCCCCCCCCCCAATACAAGTAACTATAAGATGAAAATTAAGTAAATTCCATCCTGCTTTGTATTAATGAATTAAGGCATTTCCACACACTACTGAAGCACCATGGTCAGCATCAGAAGTAAGGGACTAATCGCATTAGACTAGTCTTGAAGTTCTATTTAAAAAGGTAAGCTCACAAAAGGTTGTTTGTTATGTTTGTACAAATGAGGTATAGAAAAGAGTTTGTTTTTTTTAAAAAAAAACAGATCACTAAGAAGACAATATATTGTATTGTATCAGCACCAAGGATTATAATAAAACAATGGACTGGAGCCAAATTTAAGTCATAGACTAGCTCTATGGAAATCAGCCTAACCTAAGTCATATTGATTTCCATTGGTCTGTTCTAACTGTGACTAAAATAGGATCCGGCCCAATAGCTCAACAGGCATACATGCTTCTCCATGTGCTAATTTTTATGAGCAAATGAAAGACTGTAATAGGATTATTTAAAACTCATGTTTCTGAACATATCTGGATCAAACACAGTCCATTTTTATTGAGCATGATGGGTAATGTTAAAATTTTTGAATCTCATTGGTTTCAATCTATGTGAAATTGAGCACAATAAAGTTCCATTGAATCCCACTGATTTCAATGGGACTTTATTGTGCTCATTTTCACATAGATTGTGCCCAAAAAAAGCACCATCAAGTGACTGCCATATTTCAAGAGATAGGCAATCTTATAATACAATCCTATGAATGTTTGTTCAGAGCAAGTGTCCTGCTGTCTCTCATGTTAGTGTGGTAGCAAATCCAAGCCAAGTTTTACTAACTTTCAAGGAGCTACTCAAAGTGTTGAACCTATTTTTGTTTAATTCATCACATTGCATAGCTGCTTTAAAGCCTGGATTAAAACATGTAGTAGATTCCCTGCTTCACTGGCATGAGAGCAACCAGTCACCCTGACTTAGCGAGATATATAAGATTTAAGTGAGATCTTATATTAAATATATTATATTATATTAAACCCAGCAAGGGTTCCCTCCCTTCTTATTTATAAGATTGGGGCCCCAATCTGGATCTGATCCACCATGGACAGGTATGGAAGATAAAACTTTTCTCCTCAGCCATCCTCCCCCCCCCAAAAAAAATCACCACCACCAAAACAGGGGCCCCAAATCTCTATTGGCATGAATTGAGATCCCCCTTTTGGGGGGGGGGGTCACCACACTGGGTATAGGGTGTGAATTTAGTTTTAAAAACAGATCTAGAGGAGGTTAAGCACTAGCACATTCACTTGCAAGTTTTTTTATTTTAATTTACAGCTGAACATCATGCATTTAACAAACTACTGTTTAAAATTATTTATTAATTGAAATATTTATCTCCCATCCTCTGTCCAGAGATTTGAAGGTGGTAAGAATAGCATCTAATTTAACTCTTGGAAACAAATCCAATGAATTTGATGGAACTTATTTCCAGGTTGATACAGTATATAGAGAGCTACAGTCTCAATGCATTGTAATGCTCAAGACATAGCTGTTCTGTTAACTGTATGACCATGGAAGATAGACTGTCTTGGCACTGTATTATTTGCGCCTATACGTTTTCCTAAAAAGAAGGAAGGGAAACCCTTGTCCTTTGCCCCAAAGACATATGTAAACATTTTTTTTAAAAAAAAATCAAATGAATATGATCCTAAAATGCATGTGTATTATTATTTAGAGTATTAATGTAATTTTGATCAAATATGTTGCATTCATTCCTTTAAAAAATCCTAACATTATAAAAACACACTAAACATCATTCCCAAATTCACTCTCCATTTGGAGTGATTCAAAACTGCTGTTCACATTATTTTAAGTGATGTCTGAGGTACTCTTGGAACAGTAGAAGATACCATTGAAGCCGACTGATCCAGAGGTATAGAACCAAAAAACCATATCCAGTTAACCTAAATTCCTATTGGAGAAAAATATACATTTCAGTATGTAACATTAACAAATAAATAAATGCAACAACGAGCTTCAAACTCTGTGTGTGACACACTGCTCCCAGTAGGATGCGATGCTTTACTTAGGATGCATCTGCACTGTAGTTTGACACCACTTTAAGTGCTGTAGCTCCAGCCTATGGAATCTTGGGGTCTGTAGTTTTCCAAGGTCTTTACCTTTGTCTGCCAAAGAATGCTGGTGGCTCACAAAAACTACAAATCCCAGGATTCTGTAGGATGGAGCCATGGCAGTTAAAGTGGGGTCAAACTGCATTACTTCTACAGTGTAGGTGCATTCTTACATACTTGAAAGCAGGCTTCACCAAATTCAATGAAGCTCACTTTTGAGCATACATGCATAAAAGGCATGTTCTACTAATCATTTGAGGATCCATTAAAAGTGTAATGAAGGGCATGGAACTGGCTTTTCCCAGAAAGGTAGAATCATTTAGGCTGAATGGCTATTATCCATCATAAAGAGTGTACTTAAATCCACTGTCTTC
The DNA here is from genome assembly GCA_034509955.1 of Urosaurus nigricauda. Lineage (NCBI taxonomy): Eukaryota > Metazoa > Chordata > Lepidosauria > Squamata > Phrynosomatidae > Urosaurus > Urosaurus nigricauda. The sequence continues at coordinate 130,758,189 of JAOEGL010000005.1, read as the reverse complement.
AATGCAATAGACATTGACTAGCAGAACAAGCTCTTCTTCCTTTCCATTACCTTCCTCCCCCGGCCACCCATCCCAACACTTAACCTGGCAAGTTTCCTAGTTCTCTGGAACATCTTCAGAGAGGGCAATGAGGGCTGACAAAGGAGACAAAAATGACCCACCTCCAGTTCTACTGAAGAAAACTGTTCCATTAGTGGGGGGTGGCCAGGGGCTTCAATGTGAGATCAATCCACCCTGGATTTTGGAATGATCCAAGCTGCTGAGTTTATTTTGGGGATAGGATTCAGATTCACTGCAGACAGAAGCCACTGGACACCCCTGTCCGTGGCAGAATGACAGTTCTGGATCCTGTCCATTGATTTCAGTGGGCATCAGTGGACTTAGTTCTGTGTTGGATGGTGCATATTAGGCATTACAGTAAGCCCTTGGTATCCGCTGGGGTTTGGTTCCAGGAGCCCCTGTGGATACCAAAATCCATGGATGCTCAAGTCCCATTAAATATAATGCCATAGTAAAATGGTCTTCCTTATATAAATGGCAAAATCAAGGTTTGTATTTGGAATTTATAATTTTTTGAATGTTTTCAAGCTGTGTATGCTTGAATCTATGGATAAAGAATCCGTGGATACAGAGGGTGAACTGTATATCCACAAAGATAAAAGGAGCTACTAGGAGCTACTGCTGCAAAGCACTCTAAGTGCAGCAGGTATTGGGAGAGTTGGCCATTTGGATAACCTGAGAATTGGGGACCAAAGGTTTGGAGACCAAACCAGACCCAAATCAAAAGCCTTTTAACCACACTGAAAGAATGAAAAGCCTTGAGAGTAACTGAAGAAGAGTGCTGTTTTAAACAAAAACAACACTAGGCAAATTGTTATATTTTCTGTTTACTTGATTATTTTGAGCATTTTAAAGCCATGATCTTCTAAGTTCTGAATACGCCCACTTACTTGGGCTTCCATTCCTTAACGGTGAAGGGCTGCGGCTTCGAGCTGGCTGAAAGACAGAAAATAAAAGGGGAAAAAATAATGACTCCTTTTGACTCATTTTGGCCCAGAAAGGTATAAATCCAAACTGAATTTTAATCTAAATGTATGCCATCTAAGTGGAGAAATGCGGACCATTCTCTTGAACTATGCTGTTAGCATAGAAGTGCTGTACTTCAGTTTGTTCTCACGCTGCCAGGGCAGGGGCAGCCCAACATGAGGCAAAGGATAAGAGTGGGTGTGTATACAAACACAAGCACACACAAGTGAACCAGACTAGCAGACTGGAAATGAGACAGTAGCTTTTCCAGCACCTGAGCAAAACAGGCTAGTTTAGAGAACAAAAAAGAGGCTGTGTAGTATCTTCTGACAAAACGTTAAGGTCGGTGAGGAGCCATTGCTGTCCCCCAGCGTCTGCCACCTGAAGTAGTTGCCCTGCTCTGTCAAAGGGTAGGGCCAGCCCCTGCCCGGGCAACATGAGAAAAGCCCTGGCCACATGTGAAAAGAAAAAGGCTACACTACTGCTCTTTCTCACATCAACATAACCCCAGACCTCCAGAGGAATGGTGTCAGCCTGAATGTCACACCCTGGAAAAATTACATTGTTAGACTACAACTATAAGAATTCTCCAGTCAATATGAGCAGTGGTCATGCTCACTGGGGAATTCTGGGAGCTGTGGTTTTGAAAGTAACTTTTCTAAGCTCTGGAGGAAGCTTAACACAAGCTTTTCTCATGTAGCCTATGTGTGGTGTCACAGGACAAAGCTGTGCTGCAGCAGCTCCCACACTGTCAGTGTCACATTTTGGAGACACGTTATTGGGGAAGAAGTATTAAGGATGAGTCTCACCAGGGGAAAAGCAGAGATGATCATAAGCAGAAAGACATATACTCAGCCTGTTTTCCCTCTTCTTTCCTCTTACACCATCCTAAACACATTTTTTTAAAAAAGGAGGAGGAGCAAGTGAGGTGTTTAACTGCACTCCTTTTTCTCTCTGTGATCTCTTGCACACTAGCCTGTAAGGACTTTATCACATACAGCTTTTAAAGTGCCACAAAAGTTTGATAATAGAGCATTTGGCCAAATTTATCACACTATGCCATCTTCCTCTCATTGTTTCCTTGTCCTTGAAGCATAGTCAGTCCACACCTTGCCACTGATGGAAAAATCCATCAATAAACTCCCAATAGTGCTGATACAGCACTAGTCTTCAGGTGTGGTAAGTAACTCCTGTGGAAGTTCCAGGTCTGCGCAGTGATATGATGTCAATGTCTCTTCCTCCCCTTTGCTATTCCAGTGCAGTCTTTGTTTTCTTTTTCTTTGTTTTTCTTTTTTGTTAAACTGTTTTTGAATAATTCTGGAATTGCATTTAAACACACACATAAACAGAAAGTCATACTGGGTAGGGCATAGGGCAGGGAGGCAAGAGTTAAGGACAAGAGCAGAAGACAGAATGAGGGACCAGTAACAGCCTGGTTGCACTAACAGAGGGACGTATGGTAGAAAGTACTCCCAAACCAGTATGTATGCACTTCCCTTCATTAATGCAATTGTGACAAGGAAGGAGGTGGTCCCAAATATGTTGGCTTCATTTGACACATCCAAAGAAGCTTAGGCCCAAGCCAGGAGCGGCTGGGGGCTTCCATGTCAGTGGGGCAGTGCCTCTGCTCTGAGTTTTAGACCAAATTTTAAAGGAGCTCAGATTCAGCACCTTAGATAACTCCTTTAAAGGTCAGTCTGAAACCTGGAATGGATCCATGTTCTACTAACATGGGAGCCACCAGCTCCCACTGTCCCTCTTCTTTACAAAGCTCATTCTGCCTGAAGCCCTTACCAGCATACTCAGTGTTTTGTGAGAAGGGACAATTGGATTTAAACTGGAGGGAGTCAAAGAGCAGGGCTTGGACATTTCATTAAAATCTTCCACCTCCCTCTCCTGTTGATATTAAATTTTAAATGCTGATTTCACTACCAATGCTTGGGTTTCTATCTTATCTTGGATCATCATGTTAATCAAGACATTCTACTTTACCACGTGTCGGGAGTAGCCAGCACTACGAGACAGAGGGCTCGGGCTGCGGCTGCGACTTCTGCTTCTGCTCCTACTTCTACTTCTTTGAGACCACTAAAACAAAATAAAGAATTTGAGACATATCTATATTAAGCAGAGAGCATTTGCTGCAGTTACTTTATAAGAAGACAAGGATGTTATGTGGACGGGAAGACTAAACTGGCAGTAACGTGTTCCTAGGTTAAGGTTCCCATCCCAAATGTTGGGTGGAAGTGCTTGGAAATTTCAACTCCCATTGGAAATGCCACTGAAAAAACAAGGCAGTAAAGTAGTCATTAATCCAGTTTGTACAGCATGACAAGCCATGAGTCTTGGGGAATTCTGTCTTGCTATTCATGAACAGTGCTACTGCAACAGCCTAACCATTCTCACTTGCAGAAGGAGTTGATAACAAAACACTAACCCTTAGCCAACGGTCTGGTTAGCATTACTGTATTTCAAAACACAGAAGCAAATAGTGCTCTGCCTTGGTTTTCTCCCAGCAAGTCACAGAAATAATCCAGTTTGTTCTGGGCTTCTTTCCCTGGCTTGCTGATGTGTAAAGGAACCAAAATACCACCTGCTGTTGGCTTCAGATGTCAAGCTAAAAAAACCATTGGAGGTACACTAATGTTTTAGACAATGGACAGGAAACAGAGAACAGGGGCTGCTGCCACATTGCAAAACTAATGCAGTTTAACACTTCATTAACTGTCATGGCTCCATCCTATGGAATCCTGGGATTTGTAATTTGTTGTAGCACCAGAACTCTGATAGAGAAAGCTAAATGTCTCACAAAACTAGAAGTCCCAGAATTCTATATTATCAAGCCATGACAAAGCAATGTCAACCTGCATTAATTCTGCAGTGTAGATGCAGCCAAAATCCACATTTAAGGAATGGGGCGCCGTCACCACCTTTCATCTGAAATCCTCAAATCTGCTCCTCCATGTTGGGAACCCTTAAGACTGGCTTAGGATGTGATATGAGGAGGCTGCTGTTTGAAGGGCAGAAACGCCCCCCCCCCACACCCTACACTTATGTAAACATAGGAGCAATTTAGGATACAAGCCAACATGCTTAAGTCTTTAGCATCTGAGAAAAGCACTTACTAGAGCACCTCTTCTTGTGACTGCTTCTCCCTTTACAATGACAGAATCTTCTTCCATGAGAGCAGGCCACACATGGTAGGCCACCAGCGGAGCTGTGAATTCAGAGTCATAGCTGTGGCGGTATCTAGACACACACAAGGAGATTTTGTTTATCCTGAGTTAGCAGTCCACATGCCACAGATTACTCCTGCTGAACTGCTGAACTAAATATTTTTACTCCTTCCTTCCTTCCTTTCTTCCTTTCTTTCTTTCTTTCCATCCCCACTCTTTTCTTCCACCATGCTATACAACACTAGAGCCCTCAGTATGTTGCTTCAATAGAAAGATTTCTTTTTTCTTCCTCCTGAAACACTCCTGCATACTGCCAGGAAAAAAAAAATTCTAACCTAAAGAGATGAAACACCTCTCCTAACCAAGGTAACTAGCTCATCCACTGAGTTTCATAAGTGAAAGAAAATTTTAAAAACTGATCTGCCTGGTCCAGGGGCTCTTTCACACTATACAAATATGGTGCTATGTTCCCACTTTTTGACTGTTGCAACAACATCCTATGGAATCTGGGATTTGTAGCCTTGGGAGACTTTACAGCACCGCTGGCTGAGAATTCTAAACTTCAGATCTTAGGATTCCATAGGATGTTGCCATGGAAGTTAAAGAGGTATCAACATGCTATAATTGTGTAGTGTGAAAGGGCACTCTGTTGTTGTCTGTTGTATCAGTGCTATTCAAAATGGTGGTCCCTGGATTGGTGCTGGTCTCTTTTCACTGGAAAGTTTCCAGTAGTAATCAATGGGTACAGATATGATCCTGTTTCTTGGCACGTTGGGGGGGGGGGGGGGTTACTAATGGACCTTGTATATCAGATAGTTTAAGAAGCACTGTGTGGAACCATATCTGATGACCTTAACCAACGGAAGAAGATGGGGATGTTCCAAAGCAAATAGGTTAAAGTCAAACAGAAAAAAATAAAAATAATGGAATCATTGTGTACTATTAACAAGTTCACCATTCCTACTGCAGTTTATAATGCCATTTCTCTGCAGCTGCCCCCCCTCTGTGCTGCTGCAATAGTGAGAAAAACAACCATGCACTAATGTTTTCTTTGGAAATGCAAGTCTGCATGCTTGAACTTCCCTTACTTGTACTCGCTAAAGAGTTCTCCATCTGTACCAACTGAAATATCAAGTGGTGGATCCAAAGTCTGCATTGAAAATGCTACCCGGCACAACTCCCGTATTAAACCACTGATCATGATAAAATCAACATCTGGGGGGAAGGAAATCTTAGGATTGATGTTCATTGCACGGATGACTTCCTGAAAGCAAATGGAACATAGAGTGTTATTGGTATGAGAAAACAAATCTGAAGTTACAAATGCTTTTGAAGTAAGAGTTAAGATAAAAAGCTAATAAGGCATACACACCCCTGCATGTGTACAGGCACACACACAAGAAAAGGAGCACAAAAGAAAGGGAAGTATTATATTAAGACAGAGTAATATCTTCTTTTCAAAACAGTACTATAAAAGTATTATCCACATTCTGGCACTGCAGAAGATTAATAACAGTGTAATGGAATAATATTGTTAGTGAAATGAACACACTAATCAATTAGTGCTACATATTATGGCATTGTCTGGTGATATTTTTTACTACTAGAATCGTTCTGGCTGCACAGAATCCTGACAGAAGTTTTGGTTTTGGTTGCACAAAATTCTGACATAATTTTACTAGATTATACATTTAGAACAGAGAAATCCTCATATCGTATTTTCCTAGAACAATCCACAACATTATATCACTGGGGATATAATGCCCTAGTTAGAGGGGACAAAGTAGGAGGAAAATATTTTCCTAGTCTGGCCAAAACACAACGAGCACTGTTGTTTTATTTGTTCATGTCATTCCTGTTGCATGATACTGCTTACTTTCTAAGAGCCTAGATAGACATTTATATTATCTTCCACTGTGCTAACATTTTTGCTTTTTTGCTTGCTTGTTTGTTTTCTGCTCAACTATGTATGGGTTCACATGTAGCCTACTAGCTTGTTGCATGTAGCCTAGTACAGCGACTCTCAAACTATGTGGTGCAACCCTCAGGGTGGGCACGATAGCTGCTCTAGTGGTGGCACAAGAAATTTCAGCCATTGGCTTTAGGGCCTAATCCTTTTGGAGGGAGGAAAAGCGAGAATGAGATGGGGGAAAGGAACCCAGAAAACTCCAAAGCTGGGTTCACACTGTTTCAGAGGGATGGAGTGCACCAAGGAAGGCTGGCTCTTGTTCATGTGAGTGGATGACACAGCCAAGGTTGAGGGGCTGTGCAGCCAAGCTAGACAAAAAAAGTGGGAAGAATCCATCAAGTGGGCAACATCTGCCTACAGATGTAAAGGGGGTCCAAGGGGTTAAAAGTTTAAGAACCACTTGGCTAGTACTTTAAATAGAGAGATGAATCATAGGCATTAGTAACATAGGGTCAAAATCTTTTTCTCCTCCCCCATGCTGCCATCCACACCACTGAAAAATCAGTTCCACAGGGTTTCTTAGCTCTCCAAAGCTGGTTTTGGGGACACCCTGAGACTGAGAAGTGGAAGGAAATCCTCCTGTCCCAATTTTGTTAGAATATATAATACCATTCTAACATCCCTCATCTAGATACTGCATAAATCCACTTCTGCATATGTATATTAAAAAAATTGAGTAGCAAAATTACAAGTCATTCTGTGTGTGTGTGTGTGTGTGTGTGTGTGTGCATTTGTACATATGCTAATCCATTCACATTGAAACTTACACTGACACTGGACTGAACATCATAGAGATCCTCTTGGCGAATGATATAGTCCATTACCATGTCTTCAAGTGATTCAGAGCCAGAGTAACTCAGGGACAGAGTTTTTCTAACACGCATTTTGAACTGTCTGAATGCCCTCTTTGCTGCTTGGAAAGATTCCTACAAACAATAAAACAACAAGCTAAGGATAGAAGTCCAGGACAGAAAAAGCCCAGGTCATTTAATTATCAGAGGCAAAACCTCAGCAGTACAGTCATATTCTCTGATACAGAATTTGTTGAGTCTAGGAATATACTAGAAATTAGTATCTAGATGAAGTGTTCATGTAGACATCATATGCAGTCCCACTTTAACAAATTAATGTCAGTTTCACTCTCTCCTACATTTGTATATGTGGACATTTTGGTAAATTCTGATCAAAAGCAAAATTGCAACAAAAATTCTCACCTTCCTTATAAGTACGTAAATAGCATGTGAGCCCTAGCATCCTGGATCTACGAGGGGGTATCCAAAAGTTTTAATGATCACCATTTTTAAAAATTGACAGAAAGTTTGTTTTGATTTGTAGTTGTTAACTTATCTCTATGTAGTCACTATCTAGATTTATATATTTTTTCCAGTGTATCTTGACACTCCGAATACCTGATATTGTAGAAGCCTTGCAGATTACGCCTAATGAGGATTTTACACTTTAGTCACTTCTGGCAGAGCCAGTCACAAAAATAAAGGACGCAATGAGCTGATTTTCTCAGCTACGTGCACTTAGGGACCAATGATGACACTGACAAAATTTCATCAATATGCCATAATAACTTCCAGGTGATAATTATTACTTTACAATACCCCCTCGTAAGGCGCAATCTGCAGACTTCTACAATATCAGGTATCCGGAGGGTCAAGATACGCTGGGGGAAATGTATAAATCTAGATAGTGACTACATAGAGATAAGTTAACAATTACAAATCAAAACAATCTGTCAATTTTTTAAAAAGGTGATCATTAAAACTTTTGGATACCCCCTTGTAAAATGGTACCTCACCAATCTCTCTATTACAGTAGTTTACCATCACTTTAATTCAATTTTTAAGGTAAAATGCTATTGGCAGTTCACCCATTCTAAGTATCTATATTATATGGGTTAAGTGGGTTATATTGTAATATACTGAATGCTATTGATCTATTCCACACTAAGCACTTATTAGATGGGTGCTGGTCATATTATTTTTAATATAAACAACAACACAACACTCATAGTGGAAACATTGCTTTAAATTTCAACAGTGAAACTTGGCAACAGGTATTTAAGTACTAAAGAGAAAAGTTAACAAAACTGAGGCTGGAATCCTGTTCATCAGTCCCAATAAGAACAAACTCTTAAAACTGTTAAATTATGAGTCAATATACAGATGTTTCACTAGTTCTGTTCTGTTGGCACTAACATTAGGACTCAGGCCTGAATATTATCTATTCTAATTGAAGTATGATGTGTTTACATATGATTATATTACAAGCACAAGTGATATGGGAAAGAAATATTATCTTAGTCCAACCCTACCACAGCTGCAATGTAGATTATTCTCTGCACCATCTCCAGATCATCAATGTAACTCCTCAAAAGGGTTTGAGCATTCAAGCGTTCCTGAGAATAAATGTCACTGAAGCGTTCCACAAGGCGAGCGTGGCGGGAAGCATTTGTGAGTCTGGCCCGGCCAGGTGAGAAACTCCTCTTTGGAAGTGGACTTGGTGACCTGCTTCGGGCAGATATTGGAGAAGGAGATCGACTCCGTGCAAGTCTAGAACAGAATTGCAGAATGGTAATAATGGAAGAGCTTTCTCTGCACTAGACAGTACTATTAAGAAGAAATTAAAGTATAATTTACTTTACATCATCATCATCCTTAGGAAGAGTTCTCTCTTTTTTACTTATGTTACTCTATAAAGCACCATGTACATATGTGATATCATAATCACGAAATACTACTTGCATGTGAAGAAGTGGGCTATAGTCCACAAAAGTGTATGCTAAATATGTTGGTTAGTCATAAAGATACCACAAGACTACTTTTTCCACTGCTTTGGGCTACACTTTTCTTCAGTTTGATCAATGAAATATTACCTCCAGAGGTTGTCAAACTATTGTTGTTGTGTGGCTTAAAATCATTCCCAACTTATGGGTGATTCTAAGGCAAAACTATTATGGGGTGGGGGGGGAGGGTTGGTTTGGCAAGTTTTGTTCAGAGGGGTTTGCTTTTTTCTGCCTCTGAAGTTAATACGATTGCCAAAGGTCATGCGGGGAAGGGGGAAAGGTTCCATGGTTGAGTGGCAATTTTAACCCTGGTCACCAGAGTTGTAGTCCAATGTTCAGACCACTATACGTACCATGCTGGTTCTCTGTTGAACTGTATCTCCCTTTATTCCTGGCACTGATGCTGATGAGTTAATGGAAGCCTAAGTACAACATGGAGAGCACAGTCCCAGCCCCTCCTTAGGAATCTCTTACATTCAACATTACTTTTAAAAAACAAGCTCAAACCATTTCAATTTTCTTTTTCCAAACTAAAAACGATAAATGTATTATAGCAAGTACATTTGTATAAATGTATTCCTCTTCAGAAGAAATTCTACAAGCTTTACCATTGGGAGAAATCCAACATTCTTCACACTATTAAATGGCATTGTAAAATAGCTGCTTCTTTTATTTTATTTTTTAGGAAAAGTAGGTTTTCATAGCCTCTTAAATCAGATGGGACAGAATCCTTACCTGCTTTGTAAAACAGATTTCTGAGCGCCAAGAACAGCAATCTCATCCTTCAGTGTTTGAAGTTGCTGCTCATAATCATTAATTCGCTCCAGGTTGATCAGAGCACACTCTTCTTTTGCTTGAGAAGCCTTTAGACTTAACCACATAGAATAAATAAAATCAGAACGGGTGTTTCTACTACAATAAGGACATTGCTTTAAAACTATATTAACAAATTTGCACAAAATTTTTAAAACTGATAAGTAGAAAGCATGCCGGAGTTACCCATACATAGCAAAAGGAATATGAATAACATTTGTACTTTATTTGCATTCCTCTTGAAGTTTTGCTTTATTTGCTTCTTGCATGTGGCAACAATTGAGGGAAAACAGCCTGTACAAAATATCTTTTTTAAAAAACAGAATTCATAAGATAACAGGGAAATCCTACAAGTCAGGGGCTGAGTTGCTTAAAGCTCAGCTCCTGAAAGAGGAGGATTTCTCTCCAAATTGTGCCAGATATTTATAAGCTATTACATTCATTTCATTCAGCATTGGATATTTTGTCCTCCCTTTTTGTTATCTTTCCTTCCCAACCAACAAAAAGCAGTTCAAAATATTTTAATCTTTTTTTTTTTGTAAGTATAATAAAATTTGGTAATGAGGTACATAACGTATGTAATATAACTGTTAAGAGTAAGAATTATGTGAGCCATTATTTTTCGACCCTGAATATGCTAGATGGTCTGGAGAAGCAACTATTTTCTGTGTCCTCCATCTATAAAGATGATGATCACAATGATAAAAGTACTATCAATGATGAAAGTACTATTGATCTAGCTTGCAAGGTTCTTGCACTGACTGTGGAGAGAATAGGTTGGAGCCCAGATTCCTGGTATTAGAAGGGACAATACTTTTGCATGCTTTCCCCTTCCTCCAGCACTCTTTGGCTCCTGAGAATGTGCTCTAGAGAGTTGGAGCATCCTCTACAGTACCATGGGAAATGGTGTAGGGGAAATGAATGGGGAATCAGTGAAGATGATCTCCCCACTTTCACAACTGGGTTAGATCCACCTCTATGTGAACCGCATCCCTCCTGTCCATTGAAGAAGGCCTCTGGGCTTTGGCTGACTTCTATTTTATTTTGTGCTGCTATTTTAATTGCTGTTTGTTTGTTACATGTATAAGGGAGCCCTGGTGGTGCAATGGTAAAATGACAGTACTGCAGCCACAAGGATGTAAGTTCAATCCCAGGCAGGGCTCCAGGGTCCACATAGCTTTTCATCCTTTCTTAGGTTGGTAAAATGGGTACCCAGCTTATTGTGGGCAATTGGCTTACACATTGCAAACGGCTTAGGGAGTCCTTGTTCACTGATAAGCAGTATAGAAATGTACTTGCTATTGCTATTGCCATACCCTTCCTTCTCTCCAATAAGTTCAAGGCAGTACACAGATGGATGTCCTCTTTCCCACTCTGTTCTCGCAAGAGTTCTGTGGGGTAGGCCAGGTTGAGAGAAGGTGACCCAGTGAGTTTCATGCCACACTAGAACCTGGATCATCAAAGGCTGCATCTGGACTGCAGAAGTAATGACGTTTGACACTGCCTAAACTGCCATGGTTTAATGCTATGGAATTCTGGGATTTGTAGTTTGTTGTGACACCAGAGCTCTCTAACAGAGAAGGCTAAACATCTCACAAAGCTACAATTCCTAGAATTCCATAGCATTCAGCTATGAACGTTAAAGTGTTGTCAAACTGCATTATTTCTGCAGTGCAGGTGCACCCAAAGTCTCAGTCCAGCACTATAGCCTCTACACACCATGCTGACACAGAACAAGGTGATCATTATTTATCTGTTTTGAAAAGACTGTTACAAAAATATGAAAACTTTGGCATTGATATTGAAGCTGTTTCTCAAAGGTATCATTACCTTGTTGAAATACTATTTGAATAACCATTATATTGTACTGTAGATATTTATGTAGTATTTTAATCTGTTGTTCCATGTAAGCTGGACAGGGAATACTAATCAGCCACTGAAAGTTAGGCTACCAATTTTACTAAGAAACATAAAATAAAATAATGGTATAGCAGATTCAACAATCAAGGAAAATGTGATAGAAAAAATGATAATGAGTCTAATAATATCAAAAACCACACAATATTTAGTGTGATATGTCATCTGGAGACATGCCAGAGTTTGGAACATTAATGCAAGGAAGGAACATGTTACATTTCTAATTGTTCTAACAGCTGACCATACATTAAAATTCCAAATGATGTTTACTCATTAGCAGTGTTATTTACATGTTACTAACTAATTAAAAAGCTGCCATCCTGGTTTTAAAAATCGCCACTCCTGATCCCTCCCATGAGCCTGATTGACACACTCATACCCTTCCCAGGCTTCTTTTTCTTCTTCTTAAAAACAATATCTAAGACAGCAATAACAAGTACATTTCTGTACCACTTATCAGTGCACTTAAGCACTCCCTAAGCGGTTTACAGTGTGTAAGCCAATTGCCCCCAAAAAGCTGGGTACTCATTTTAGCAACCTCGAAAGGATGCAAGGCTGAGTCGACCCTGAGCCCCTGACTGGTATTGAACGCACAACCTTGTAGTTTGTGAGTGAGTGGCTGCAGTACAGACATTTAACCACTGTGCCACCAGGGGTGCCCTGCATTGCTTCTTCACGGATCTAGTGGGACTTCAGGAAGCACTAATGATACAGTTTCTGGAGCACCCACACCTAGAAATATACCACCAAAGCACCCTAATCCTAACTCTGACCCAGATAAAAGAATTGATTAACTGAGGAAACAATTCTGACTCTCAGAATACAAGGCATCGCTAGCTGTTGACTCAAATTCCCAAGCCGGGAAACCCCTACTTCAAATCAACTAAAGAGTCAGCTAGAAATTATTATCATTGTACAGAACTGACATCACAGTCATTTTCAGAAAACTAGTACAGATGGGAAAAATCACCACCATCTGTCTAAAGCAGCCTTTCCCAATCTGACAGCTTCTACATGACTAGAACTCCCATCAGTCACAGTTAACATAGCTACTAGTGAAGAATCATGTGAGTCAAAGTACCCAATGGAATCCACAGAAAAAGCAAGAGATTCATCTCAGGATGCTCAAAAGTTAGTAGAAAAGCCAGACACATTTCATCCTATGGGTGCTCTAGAAGACTTGCGACAAGCACTGTATCAATGTAAAGATGATTTTACAGAAGATGATATTGTGTATATGGAGTTTATCAGACGATGGAAATTGGAAGTATAATCCAATGGCAATCCGAATGCAATCATGGGGTTTCACTTTATCGCGTATTAAAGTATCTCACACAATTTCGGGCAAAAGGGAAATCATTCTGAACGCAATCATGGGTTTTACGTTATTTCGTATGAAAGCATCTCATGCAATTTCGGGCAATGGGGGGTCATTTTCAGGTAATGGGAAGTCATTCTGAACGCATTCTGAACACAATTGGAATTCACGTAAATTTGCTAAACTAGCGAATTCACATGAATTCGAATTGGCTCCAATTGGCTCCATTTGAAATAAAGAGAAATTTCTCCTGTCTGATAAACTCCTATGTTGCACTTTTAAGATTTTATATAGCTCTCTAAAGAATTCCTCTAAAGTTTGGACTGAAATCCAAGCTGACTGACAAGCCCACAAATATGGGAGCCACTAGCTGCCGCCAGTCTATATTCATCAATATTTCTCTTACTCTGCTTTGAGCTGAACAATTTCATCCTCCGCTGCCAAAAGAGTGGTGGCTGATTTGGCCTTTGTGTCTTCAAGAGCCAACTGGGCTTCTGCAAGACTGTAAGAGAAATCAACACCAGATGCATACTTTTAATATAAAGGGCACAAATTCTGCTCAAAAACTCTAAAAAGCAACCAACTGAATCCTTTTGTTAGTCCTAATCAGAGAAGACCCATTAAGTCAAAGGATCAAAGTCAACGTATGTGTTGACTCACCATTCATCAACTGACTGAATGGATTTCCTCTAGACAGGACGCACCAATAAGATATGGGCTATTTCTAAGAAGACTTCTTACAGTTCGAACGTTGGTAGGCAACACAAAGGAGCTTAGCGCACAGCAAAATAAAGCAATTTATCACTCCCGGATTCAAGCCAAATTCGGGCTGCCCCCTGGTTTTATCGTATGGCATTTGTCCCCAAAATCACCATCCAAGTACAGCCCAGTTCCAATACTAGTCCTTGAACTCGTTTCAAAGTTCAAAAGCTCCCAACTGAAAAATGGCCACCAAAGTGAGTTCAGGGACCAGTATTGGAGCCAGGCTGTATCTGGATGGCAGTTTTGGGAGCAAAAGCCATGCGATAAAACCAGTGGGCAGCTCAAATTTGGCTTCAATTCAGGAGCAGTAAGTCACTTTATTTTGCTGTGCACTAGGCAAGACAGAGTCCTTTAGCTGCTATGTAACTTATCAAAATCAGATCAGCTATAAAAACACCAAAAGAAGGCATCAGCTAACACCAAAACCTGCCACTTTCTTCCTAAACTCAGGTAAGCTTCTTACTCTATTTTTTATATTTAGTGGCCTATTTCCAACCACAAAATGTATGCAAATGGAAAGGCTACTGACTGAATCTGACGCTTTACGTACAAACACTCACTCTGGGTCAAGCTATGGATCCTCTCCACTATATAAACTGATTCTTGATCTCAATGGTCACTAGTGGTTCTGATATCAGTGGGTCCAACAACATCTGGAGACTCAGTGGTGGCTAGTGGCTCTGAATCCACTCTGGGTTTTAGTATGAAGTTTTCAAGGTGCTGAATCCCATCTCCAAAATGGGTTCTATACCTTAGATCTCTTCTAACACAGAAGTTTCATTGCCACAATGAGCTTGAAGCTACCACATGGCACTTGCCTAAATTTGAATTATTCTCATAAATTGATAGTCACCTTCTACAACATTGCCATGATGTCCCAGCACTGAAAATGTTCATGCATACAATTATCAGTTTGGTGTGACTCCCTCCACAAATCTCAGCTGGGTAGCCAAACTGTAGTTTATTGATGTTTATTGATGTTGTCTTTCATACCCAGACAGTACAAGAATAGAAAATAAATTCCTTTTGATCCATGCATTGTAACAATAACCTATTACTGTCGTGTTATCTGTGATTATTAGAACAAACTAGATGCTTTCTGCCTATCAATGGAAGGCATCCAATTAACTCCTTCCACAAAGAGAATGGCTTCCATTTGCAATGAGTAGAAGGCTATTTCTCCTCCATACTTCAGCTGTCTGCATACCCTCAACATTTGCTCTAGAGGGTAGAGGAACTATCCAGAGCAATTTGGGGCATAGGACATCTGTAAGTAGGAGCAAAGGAAGGAAAAGTTCCACTGCACAATCAGAATTCAGTTTGCACAACGCTGGATTTCACCCTGACATTGTTAAAGTAATTGGTTTGAATACATTATATTGCCAAAAAGGTAGAATATACATTTTAAAACAACTCTCCATATTGAAGCTGTAATTTGAACATGTATCAGAGAGAACAGCTTATCATGAGTATAGTGGTTTATGGTGTTTCCAGCCAAAATACAGCTATAGTTAAAAACCTTGGCATGTACTGAATGTTGCATATCAAATATGTCAAACTAACCCAGAGAATTACCTGGTAAAATGGGCAGTCCATGGCCTGCTAAATATTTCACCAACCAGCCCATACCAAACTAAAGAAGACTCAGATCCAAAGACTCAAAGGGTCTGAAAGAGCTTTTAACTAAGTATAATAATAGCAAACGAGTACATTTCTATACCGCTTATCAGTGCACTTAAGCACTCCCTGAGCGGTTTACAATGCGTAAGCTAATTGCCCCCAACAAGCTGGGTACTCATTTTAGCGACCTACAGAAGGATGCCAGGCTGAGTCAACCCTGGAGCTGTGAGATCGAACTCACAACCTTGTGGCTGTGAATGGCTGCATTACAGGCATTTAGCCACTGCGCTACAGGAGCTCCCTGGTGGAATCTTACCCACCAGTGTCTTTTTTATCTTTGTTTTCTTCTTTCCTTCCCTCTCACGGGGAACACTCCTGATTTTCCTCATGAGCACTGAGATAAGGCCATCTTCCTAAGAATTCTATGAAGCTCCCATACATGGAGGGATGCTATTCTGGAGGCAGCTCATTCCTAGCAACATGCAGGCCAAAGCTACTCAGGTTCCTCAGTTTACACCGCATTTCACACAGGGAATCCCTCAAGTATGCTCAAGCTAAACCAGAGAATCTCTTAGCATCTTTAAAGACTAGCTAATCCACTATTTCTAGATGACAATAGCCTTTGGAAACAGTATAGCTATAGCTCTACATAAGATGATTTGTATTTAGGTCACACTTCACACACAAGAGGTATAATTCAATATACTGTTGGATGCATCAACCAGTCCCACTGCTAAAAAAACAGCACAAATAGATTGTAATTATATACGGACCATGTAGAAGCAACCCAAGGCGATGCTTCCATGCCCGTTCCCACTGCTTGTTCAGAGATGACCAGATAGGCAGTTGAAGTAGCAATGGGACAGCATTCCTCAATTCACCTCACTAACTTTGGAATCAAAGGGCAGGCTGGTTGGAATATATAGCTCTGACCTGCAGCACATCTGCTTCCTAACATCTGGTACAACCTTAGCCAGCCACTTCTCTTTACCTAATGGTAGCATTGGCCCTGGAGCCATGTATATGTTCTGTAAATAATCACACAATTATTCAGCCATAGAATGTACAGTAAAAGTGGTCTGCTTTAAACAAGAAATGCCAGGACATGGTATTCTTACTCTCTTTGGGAGGGAAGAAGACCCCAATGCTTTTAACTCCTCAGAGACTCTATTTAAAAATAGCACCCCTGTGTAGAAAAATGTGTATAAGGATTCCACATATGCATAATTAAATATGATAGGCATATAAAACAAAATAATATAGTAATATTATACTCTTACCAGTTCATTCACAAATTCTAATGGCTGCATATGCTTTAAAAACTTAACAGAATTAAATAGTTTCAGATCTCTTACAGAAAAAAAGGAAAAAGGAAAGAAAATGATGAAAAATAGTTAATGGTCCTACTCTTGCTTTACAAAACTGAGCTCTAAACGAGTGGTATTCAGTTCTTTCTCCAGCTGTTGTATTTCATGGTTCCGAGAGTTGGCCAGTTCTCTCAGCATCCTGTCTTTCTCAAGCGACTCCTATAGTGAAATATAAATACAGAATCAAAGCTAGAAATGAAATGTTGCATTCTTCCTTTTGAAAGAAGAGGAAGAATAAGAACAAGTAGGAGAAGAAGGAAAATTAGTTCTGTTAAGACTGATCAGAAATGCTGTGGCAAATGTTGCAGGGGTCTTAAATCGAGGTTACATAAAACTTGCATTTCATCAGAAAGAAGTAGTTCAGGCATAGATGAATTTATAGCAAAGGTTCCTAACCTTTGAGCTAATTTCAGCAGTCCTTAATTGGACCTCAGTGAGTCTGTGGATAAGTTCCATGAATCAAGCACAAAAAACTTAGGGTTTGTTTTTCCGCTTTAGTTTCTTTCCTGTTACTTTGAAAACCATGTTTAAGTGCATTTTTCTGGATCCCAGGCCCATTATTTCATCAGATTTTCAAAAGTCTCCAAGACCCTCCAAAATTTAACAGCCACTGCCTTCTAGTGTCTCAGTTGAGAATATTTGTGACACAGAAAAACCTGTTTGCAACACTACGGAGTTTATCACACAGGACGGATCCTGTGCAGAAACTAAATTTAAATTAGAAAAAAACCTGCAAAAGTGGTTAGATTTTCAAATGATGTTGGGGGTTAACCTGAACAAAAAGTGGACAAAACCCACAATTGCGGGTAGATTTTCAGACTACTTTTATGTGAAAGAGAAATAATGTGACATTAACCCAAATGGAAAGTTGCCAAAACCCACTTTCAGGAGCTTCCAAAAGTAAAAAAGAGTAGATTTTGGCAACTGTCCATTCAGGTTAATGTCACATTATTTTTCCTTTACACAAACACATCTGAAAAACAACACACTTTTGATGGGTTTTTTTCAGGCTTTTAATCCCATTTCTGCACAAGATTTATATAATTTGCCTTCATGTGATAAACTCCAATGTGCCTATTAGATTACACCAAGTAGGGTTGTCAGAGTGAAAACTAGAGACAGTTCATGGTTGTGTAGAACAAGGCACATTAGCGGATTTTACTTGTTACCTGGTTGCATGACAAGCAACATCTGCTGAAATACAGTCTTGTACACAAACATTGAAGGTAAAGGAGCCCGCACCATCTTTTGTGTGGCAACACTAACATTGAGAGTTTGTCTATTATAATATGTAGGCTGAAAGCTGCCATACGTAGATGAATGAGGGAATTTAACAGCAAAGGTTATCAAGAGAATGCTTCACTTTTTACTGCCAAATTCCAGCTCATGTTGCTTAATGTTTTATAGCAGAAATGGGCAATTTCAGTGGCTCTGGGAACAATTTTGCCCTCCTGAGATCCATCACAGACCACACTCTCACTGCTGCTCCAGTGCTAATAGTCTGTGCTGATATACCACTTAAAGCAAGCATTGTGCTTTTCAGCACTGACTACTGACACTGGAATCAAAGCCCCCGAAGTTTTGATTTATTCATTGGACCAATTTGTTTTTAAAAGTTTATTGTACCTGCAAGAGCGAAGAGGTTGTTTCAAAGGACCTTCCCGGAGCTGGGCTAGAAAAACAAGATCCTAGCCATGGAAGGAGTCGAGATTTGATTATTTCCACACCTGCATAATGTCCACCTAGGTCATGGAGTAAAAGGAAGAAGGGAAAGGAAATAAGAAAAGTGTGAAAATGTATACGATAAAGTGACCATATAGAAGCTAAACATCCTCTAGTCTATACTGCAGTGCTGAGCAAACAATATGTATCTGGCCATTGCCCAGTACAGAATATGGAACAACCTCACCTTCTTGACACGTTTGATTGAGGATTGTGAAGAGTTGCCCCTGGATCAGGGAGTTCAATTCCATAATCTCACAGCATCGGGTCAGATTCTGATCACATGAGTTAATCTAAAAAATTAAATATGAAATACTTCAGTTACTCTAATTCTGCATGTACAGTACAGTGGTCCCCCGGGTTACGAAGGTAATCCGTTCCGGATTACCTTTCGTAACCTGGAAGCTTTCGTTTCCCGGGGGATCGCTATTTTCAATGGACCGCGTGGCCGATTTAAAGGGGCCGCGTGGGTTTTTTTTATTCGTATCCTGGGGGATCTTTCGGATCCCGGGGGACATGTTAACGGTCTGGCGGCTTTCGGATCCTGGGGTTTTCGCAACCCGGGGGATTCGTAAGCCGGGGGACCACTGTAAATTTCATGAAATAAAAGAAAGTTGGGGTGAGGTGGTCATCCAACATTCTTGGATATTGCCCATCCATGCTATAAGGGGAAGGTTGTTTTTGCAGTCCTGATTCTCCCAAGGGAATAAAATGCTTTTTTTAAAAAAAGTCCCAAAATGATCTTTAGGGGGGTGTGGAGGGCATTTCCATCATGATTGGCAGCCCCAGGTCCCTCAGGGATTATTTTGTGATATTTTTTGTCCCAAAAAAGCCCTTTAGTATTTCTACATGGTGGGGGTGTGGATCAATTTAGGCCCCGGGCAAACTTTTTGGGGAGGAACAGGCTAAGGAATGCCACAAAACATTGCAAAAATGCCCCCATGTCCCCCACCCCCGCCGATGACATTTGGGAACAAAAACACTTTTTGATTTTTTTTCCAGAGCTGGGCAAAGTGGGGAGATGCAGCCCTCCAGTACTATGGGACTAATGCACCCCCAGCTTTCCACAATTTCTTCCCCTTGGAAGTCTGTATCTACCGGTACATTGATTTAATAAATCAGATCTTATGCCAAAAAAAAAAAAAAACTATTTTAGTTTGAACTTTATCTTTTTAGTTATGATCTCTTTACGCTTAAATGTTTCTCATTGTTTTGGTGTGTTATACTACAGTGGATGTTTGTGCTAAGGATGAAGGTCAAATCTGAGGCCACATTTTTGTTTCCATGAATACATACACAGAAAGTGTTTGATATGTGATCTATACAATCTATGTATGAAGCAGATATTCAATCACACATGCATGCCCAACACTTCATGTCTGCAGATTCAGGTAATGACATGCATGTGTTAATGGGCATCATGGAGATAGCACCACCGTCAGAACACAGGCTGCTGCCACACTTCAAATTCACACAGTTTAACTGTTGTGGCTCTTTCCTACGGATCTCTGGGATCTGTAGTTTGTTGTAGCACCAGAGCTCCCCGACAGAGATCTTGGTGCACCTTTGAGACTAACCGAAAGAAAGACATTGGAGTTTATCATATGACAGAATTAGTCTCAAAGGTGCACCAAGATCTCTCCACATACTGATTCTATAGACCAACATGGCTATATCTTATTGAATTCTATAATTATTGAGTATGACATGGCCCTCAGTCACCAAATGTAACCAAGTGGTACTCATGCATGTGTGAACCAAAACCCATTTTGGAACCAGCTCATAGGTTCATAATTGAACAGAAGGAGGACACATCCCAACAAATGAGATGATGCACCCAAAAGCCACTCTTGATCTTTGTAAACCGCTTAGGGAGTGCTAGTTCACTGATAAGTGGTATAGAAAAGTGTTTGTTATGGGGAGGGCAACTATGATTCCCTTTCAGTGAATGGGGCCCTTTAAACATTGAAAGGGAACCCCAATCCATATATGGACAGGGGTTTCCCCTCTGCCCCATTCATAAAACCGGAGGGGAAAAGAGACTTCTAGAATGCGCATGAGCTGTCAAACTGAAAAAATAAAATTAAAAAAAAAGAAATAAAAAATATTAAAAAATACTAAAATAAAACACAATAAAATACAATAGAAATACTAATAAATAAAATACAATCAAATACAATCAAATAAATAATAAATAAAATAAAATAATACAAAAAAAATTAATAAAAAATACAGTAAAAATATTTTAAAAATGCTGGAGTGCCCAATTTTGCCAGGAGAGGAGGCATGTTCCTCCCCCTGGCCTTTTCCCCTCCCCTGAACTTGACCCGATCATGATCGGAGCCAAGTTCACATTCCCTGCAAACCGGTTTCTCCCAAAAGAAACGGTAAATATTCCGCTTTGGGAGAAACCGGGTTATGGGGGATTTGCCCCGCTACGCGTGTGCAAGATCCGGAATCAGTAGTGTTAAAACCGGTTTCAATCTGAACTTCTTGATTTTAAACCGGTTTGCTAACCGGTATATAACGTAGTCTGAATGGCCCCAGAGTCTTGGAGATGTCTCATCTATAGGGTCGCCATGGGTCGAGATCGACTCGAGGGTGGATAACAACAACAACAACAAATTGCTATTGCTATCTGTGAGTGCAAGATGTGTTTCCAAAAGCTGGAACTAGCCTCAGCATTCATACATCAGAATAATGAGAGAGCAAGTACATTCTAGTGGAGGGATATAGGCTGTTGTTTGCCATGGCTGAGAGGGCAAAGGCACAAAAGGTTGTGAGGTCAGGATGCCAGTTAAGTTCTAGTGGAAATTACAACTTGGGTAACTAGAAGAATAACTTTTTTTATGTTAACTGCAGCTGGATATATATATATATATATATATATACCATTCGGTTCCAGAACTGGATTGGAGAGGCCAGGATCCATAAATCTATGTCTTGAACAGGAGGACTAGATGTCCTAAGTGCATCAGAGGACGAAGCCCCATAACGTAGTGCTGGAACTATCTATTCACAAGCACCTATATCTTTGCAGTACGCATGTGCCCTGCGTTTCCATTTTCTCTGTTTAGCACAACTGCCTGCTTCCATTTGGCCAGAAGATTTGTTAGCTGGCATTTGGAGAAAGGCAGAAATAGGGATCTAGACCATGCACGGGCAAAGTGTGGTCCTCTAGATGTTACCGGGTGACCGATCTCATTATTCTGTATTGCTCGGTTTGCTATGCTACTGCTATGTATTTTATATAGTATTTGATTTCTAATTGAATTACCTTTTTTCCTTGCTTTTGTTATGTAATTCTTATTGCGACAGATGCATTGTATTTTATATTTATATCATTTTGCATTGCTATTTTTCCTTTTTAATGCAATTGTTATTGTTACGTACTTCTCTTATTTGTTTCCAGGATTCCAAGTGACTGGGCAAGATATAAATAAATCATTATTATTATTATTATTATTATTACTACTACTATTATTATTATAAAATGTAGGGCATGGGAGAAAAATGCAAGAAACCTCACCAGCTGAAAGACCCCAAATGCCAAAACAGAACTTGGTCTGATAAGAGGACTAAGCAAACCAACAAGAGTCCTGTCTGTCTGTGTCCTCTTGCCCCACCATCCTCCCTCCTTCCAAAGACCTTGTTCTCAAGGGTTCATTTTGACAGCTGAGGGTCCTGTAGTCCTAACCTTGGAAAAACACCATCATAGAACCATCATCATCACCATATATAATCCCAGGCTGGCAGGCAAGAGGAAAAAAAGAAAGGAAGGAAAGAAGGAAGGGAGAGAGAGAGAGAGAGAGAGAGAGAAAGGAAGGAAGGGAGGGAGGAAAGGAGGAAGGAAGGAAGAGAGAGAGGAAGGAAGTAAAGAAGGAAGGAAGGGAGAGAGAGAGAGGAAGGAAGTAAGGAAGGAAGGAAGGAAGGAAGAGAGAGAGAGGAAGGGAGGGAGGGAGGAAGGGAAGGAAGGAAGGAAGGAAGGAAGAGAGAGAGAGAAGAAGGAAGGAAGGAAGGAAGGAAGGAAAGAAGGGAGAGGAAAAAAGGAAGGAAGGGAGAGAGAGAGAAAAAGGAAGGAAGGAAGAGAGAGAGAGAGAGGAAGGAAGGAAGGAAGGAAGGAAGGGGAAAAAGGAAGGAAGGGAGAGAGAGAGAGGAAGGAAGGAAGGAAGGAGAGAGAGAGAGAGAGAGAAAGGAAGGGAGGGAGGGAGGAGAGAGAGAGAGAGAAAGAAAGTGAGGGAGGGAGATCTGCTGGGGAGGCAGTGCTTGCAAATCCCTGCTGCCCACAAGGCGTTGTGTTGTTGTTGACGTTGTGTAGAGATTTGCAGAAGTCACTGTGGCAACCCAATCTGCAAACCAGCGTCCTTAGTTACCAAATGGCTGCATCCAGACTGGAGAGATTAACCCGGTTTGGCCTTCTTGGCTCAAGGCTATGGAATTCTGGGAGCTGGAGTTTGTTGTGGGGCCCAGAGGGCCCCACAACAAACTCCAACTCCCAGAATTCCATAGCAATTGACCCAAACAAAGAGTTAATGCAACCTCATCAGTAGACAATAGAAAACCTGGAGAGAGAGAAAAAAAGACCCCAGCCCATTCTTCCCTTCCTGACACGCGTGTTGAGATTGCACGTGTGAGTGAGTGCCCACTGACTCACGTGATAGTCCTTGTACCACCGCTCCAGCTTCTCCTGCAAGACCCTGCAGGTCTCGTTGTGCATCAGTCTCCGGAGGCTCTCTGCCATGGCCCCCCAAAAGTGGAAGGAGGGAGGGAGGGATCTTCTTCTTTTTTCTTTCTTTTTTCTTCCCCCCCTTTTTTAGGTCCCAACTTGGGGAAAGTGTGGGGAAGATGATGGCTGGGCGAGGAGGAGGAGGAGGAGGCGATCCCTTCCCCAGCTCTTGGGGTGGTTACTCACACACACAGCTTGGTTACTACTACTGTAAGTGCTACTACTACAAGCCTCCTCCTCCCTCCTCTGTGACTGTGATGATGGGAGCGTTTTATACACCCAGCGATTGTTTGACGTGGGCTTGGCTTTGGGTGCCAGGGACGCCCTTTGGTTGTAGCAACGCTGGGAAGGAAAGAA
This sequence comes from Urosaurus nigricauda, assembly GCA_034509955.1. Lineage (NCBI taxonomy): Eukaryota > Metazoa > Chordata > Lepidosauria > Squamata > Phrynosomatidae > Urosaurus > Urosaurus nigricauda. Next base: position 130,734,625 of record JAOEGL010000005.1, on the reverse strand, counting down.
AGAAGGAAGGAAGGAAAAGAAAAGAGAAGAAAGGAAGACAGACAGACAGAAAGGGGTAGATAGAAGGAAGGAAGGAAGGAAGGAAGGAAGGAAGGACAGGAAGAGAGAGAGAGAGATGAAGGAAGGAAGGACAGGAAGAGAGAGAGAGATGAAGGAAGGAAGAGAGAGAGAGAGAGATGAAGGAAGGAAGGAAAGGAAGAGAGAGAGAGATGAAGGAAGGAAGAGAGAGAGAGAGAGATGAAGGAAGGAAGGAAAGGAAGAGAGAGAGAGATGAAGGAAGGAAGAGAGAGAGGAGAGAGATGAAGGAAGGAAGGACAGGAAGAGAGAGAGAGATGAAGGAAGGAAGAGAGAGAGAGAGATGAAGGAAGGAAGGAAAGGAAGAGAGAGAGAGATGAAGGAAGGAAGAGAGAGAGAGAGAGATGAAGGAAGGAAGAGAGAGAGAGAGAGATGAAGGAAGGAAGGAAAGGAAGAGAGAGAGAGATGAAGGAAGGAAGAGAGAGAGAGAGAGATGAAGGAAGGAAGGAAAGGAAGAGAGAGAGAGATGAAGGAAGGAAGAGAGAGAGAGAGAGATGAAGGAAGGAAGGACAGGAAGAGAGAGAGAGATGAAGGAAGGAAGAGAGAGAGAGAGATGAAGGAAGGAAGGAAAGGAAGAGAGAGAGAGATGAAGGAAGGAAGAGAGAGAGAGAGAGATGAAGGAAGGAAGGAAAGGAAGAGAGAGAGAGATGAAGGAAGGAAGAGAGAGAGAGAGATGAAGGAAGGAAGGAAAGGAAGAGAGAGAGAGATGAAGGAAGGAAGAGAGAGAGAGAGAGATGAAGGAAGGAAGAGAGAGAGAGAGAGATGAAGGAAGGAAGGAAAGGAAGAGAGAGAGAGATGAAGGAAGGAAGAGAGAGAGAGAGAGATGAAGGAAGGAAGGAAAGGAAGAGAGAGAGAGATGAAGGAAGGAAGAGAGAGAGAGAGAGATGAAGGAAGGAAGGACAGGAAGAGAGAGAGAGATGAAGGAAGGAAGAGAGAGAGAGAGATGAAGGAAGGAAGGAAAGGAAGAGAGAGAGAGATGAAGGAAGGAAGAGAGAGAGAGAGAGATGAAGGAAGGAAGGAAAGGAAGAGAGAGAGAGATGAAGGAAGGAAGAGAGAGAGAGAGAGAGATGAAGGAAGGAAGGACAGGAAGAGAGAGAGAGATGAAGGAAGGAAGAGAGAGAGAGAGAGAGATGAAGGAAGGAAGGAAAGGAAGAGAGAGAGAGATGAAGGAAGGAAGAGAGAGAGAGAGATGAAGGAAGGAAGGACAGGAAGAGAGAGAGAGATGAAGGAAGGAAGAGAGAGAGAGAGAGATGAAGGAAGGAAGGACAGGAAGAGAGAGAGAGATGAAGGAAGGAAGAGAGAGAGAGAGAGAGATGAAGGAAGGAAGGACAGGAAGAGAGAGAGAGATGAAGGAAGGAAGAGAGAGAGAGAGAGATGAAGGAAGGAAGGAAAGGAAGAGAGAGAGAGATGAAGGAAGGAAGAGAGAGAGAGAGAGATGAAGGAAGGAAGGACAGGAAGAGAGAGAGAGATGAAGGAAGGAAGAGAGAGAGAGAGAGATGAAGGAAGGAAGAGAGAGAGAGAGAGATGAAGGAAGGAAGGAAAGGAAGAGAGAGAGAGATGAAGGAAGGAAGAGAGAGAGAGAGAGATGAGGAAGGAAGGAAAGGAAGAGAGAGAGAGAGATGAAGGAAGGAAGAGAGAGAGAGAGATGAAGGAAGGAAGGACAGGAAGAGAGAGAGAGATGAAGGAAGGAAGAGAGAGAGAGAGAGATGAAGGAAGGAAGGAAAGGAAGAGAGAGAGAGATGAAGGAAGGAAGAGAGAGAGAGAGATGAAGGAAGGAAGGACAGGAAGAGAGAGAGAGATGAAGGAAGGAAGAGAGAGAGAGAGAGATGAAGGAAGGAAGGAAAGGAAGAGAGAGAGAGATGAAGGAAGGAAGAGAGAGAGAGAGATGAAGGAAGGAAGGACAGGAAGAGAGAGAGAGATGAAGGAAGGAAGAGAGAGAGAGAGAGATGAAGGAAGGAAGGAAAGGAAGAGAGAGAGAGATGAAGGAAGGAAGAGAGAGAGAGAGATGAAGGAAGGAAGGACAGGAAGAGAGAGAGAGATGAAGGAAGGAAGAGAGAGAGAGAGAGATGAAGGAAGGAAGGACAGGAAGAGAGAGAGAGATGAAGGAAGGAAGAGAGAGAGAGAGAGATGAAGGAAGGAAGGACAGGAAGAGAGAGAGAGATGAAGGAAGGAAGAGAGAGAGAGAGAGATGAAGGAAGGAAGGAAATGAAGAGAGAGAGAGATGAAGGAAGGAAGAGAGAGAGAGAGAGATGAAGGAAGGAAGGACAGGAAGAGAGAGAGAGATGAAGGAAGAGAGAGAGAGAGAGATGAAGGAAGGAAGGACAGGAAGAGAGAGAGAGATGAAGGAAGGAAGAGAGAGAGAGAGAGATGAAGGAAGGAAGGACAGGAAGAGAGAGAGAGATGAAGGAAGGAAGAGAGAGAGAGAGAGAGAGATGAAGGAAGGAAGGACAGGAAGAGAGAGAGAGATGAAGGAAGGAAGAGAGAGAGAGAGAGATGAAGGAAGGAAGGACAGGAAGAGAGAGAGAGATGAAGGAAGGAGAGAGAGAGAGAGAGATGAAGGAAGGAAGGAAAGGAAGAGAGAGAGAGATGAAGGAAGGAAGAGAGAGAGAGAGAGATGAAGGAAGGAAGGACAGGAAGAGAGAGAGAGATGAAGGAAGGAAGAGAGAGAGAGAGAGATGAAGGAAGGAAGGACAGGAAGAGAGAGAGAGATGAAGGAAGGAAGAGAGAGAGAGAGAGAGATGAAGGAAGGAAGGAAAGGAAGAGAGAGAGAGATGAAGGAAGGAAGAGAGAGAGAGAGATGAAGGAAGGAAGGACAGGAAGAGAGAGAGAGATGAAGGAAGGAAGAGAGAGAGAGAGATGAAGGAAGGAAGGACAGGAAGAGAGAGAGAGATGAAGGAAGGAAGAGAGAGAGAGAGAGAGATGAAGGAAGGAAGGACAGGAAGAGAGAGAGAGATGAAGGAAGGAAGAGAGAGAGAGAGAGATGAAGGAAGGAAGGACAGGAAGAGAGAGAGAGATGAAGGAAGAAGAGAGAGAGAGAGAGATGAAGGAAGGAAGGAAAGGAAGAGAGAGAGAGATGAAGGAAGGAAGAGAGAGAGAGAGATGAAGGAAGGAAGGACAGGAAGAGAGAGAGAGATGAAGGAAGGAAGAGAGAGAGAGAGAGATGAAGGAAGGAAGGACAGGAAGAGAGAGAGAGATGAAGGAAGGAAGAGAGAGAGAGAGAGATGAAGGAAGGAAGGACAGGAAGAGAGAGAGAGATGAAGGAAGGAAGAGAGAGAGAGAGAGATGAAGGAAGGAAGGAAAGGAAGAGAGAGAGAGATGAAGGAAGGAAGAGAGAGAGAGAGAGATGAAGGAGGAAGGACAGGAAGAGAGAGAGAGATGAAGGAAGAGAGAGAGAGAGAGATGAAGGAAGGAAGGACAGGAAGAGAGAGAGAGATGAAGGAAGGAAGAGAGAGAGAGAGAGATGAAGGAAGGAAGGACAGGAAGAGAGAGAGAGATGAAGGAAGGAAGAGAGAGAGAGAGAGATGAAGGAAGGAAGGACAGGAAGAGAGAGAGAGATGAAGGAAGGAAGAGAGAGAGAGAGAGATGAAGGAAGGAAGGACAGGAAGAGAGAGAGAGATGAAGGAAGGAAGAGAGAGAGAGAGAGATGAAGGAAGGAAGGAAAGGAAGAGAGAGAGAGATGAAGGAAGGAAGAGAGAGAGAAAGAGATGAAGGAAGGAAGGACAGGAAGAGAGAGAGAGATGAAGGAAGGAAGAGAGAGAGAGAGAGATGAAGGAAGGAAGGAAAGGAAGAGAGAGAGAGATGAAGGAAGGAAGAGAGAGAGAGAGAGATGAAGGAAGGAAGGACAGGAAGAGAGAGAGATGAAGGAAGGAAGAGAGAGAGAGAGATGAAGGAAGGAAGGACAGGAAGAGAGAGAGAGATGAAGGAAGGAAGAGAGAGAGAAAGAGATGAAGGAAGGAAGGACAGGAAGAGAGAGAGAGATGAAGGAAGGAAGAGAGAGAGAGAGAGATGAAGGAAGGAAGGAAAGGAAGAGAGAGAGAGATGAAGAGGAAGAGAGAGAGAGAGAGATGAAGGAAGGAAGGACAGGAAGAGAGAGAGAGATGAAGGAAGGAAGAGAGAGAGAGAGATGAAGGAAGGAAGGACAGGAAGAGAGAGAGAGATGAAGGAAGGAAGAGAGAGAGAAAGAGATGAAGGAAGGAAGGACAGGAAGAGAGAGAGAGATGAAGGAAGGAAGAGAGAGAGAGAGATGAAGGAAGGAAGGACAGGAAGAGAGAGAGATGAAGGAAGGAAGAGAGAGAGAGAGAGATGAAGGAAGGAAGGACAGGAAGAGAGAGAGAGATGAAGGAAGGAAGAGAGAGAGAGAGATGAAGGAAGGAAGGACAGGAAGAGAGAGAGAGATGAAGGAAGGAAGAGAGAGAGAGAGATGAAGAAGGAAGAGAGAGAGAGAGAGATGAAGGAAGGAAGGAAAGGAAGAGAGAGAGAGATGAAGGAAGGAAGAGAGAGAGAGAGATGAAGGAAGGAAGGACAGGAAGAGAGAGAGAGATGAAGGAAGGAAGAGAGAGAGAGAGATGAAGGAAGGAAGGACAGGAAGAGAGAGAGAGATGAAGGAAGGAAGAGAGAGAGAGAGAGATGAAGGAAGGAAGAGAGAGAGAGAGAGATGAAGGAAGGAAGGAAAGGAAGAGAGAGAGAGATGAAGGAAGGAAGAGAGAGAGAGAGAGATGAAGGAAGGAAGGACAGAAGAGAGAGAGATGAAGGAAGGAAGAGAGAGAGAGAGATGAAGGAAGGAAGGACAGGAAGAGAGAGAGAGATGAAGGAAGGAGAGAGAGAGAAGAGATGAAGAAGAAGGACAGGAGAGAGAGAGAGATGAAGGAAGAAGAGAGAGAGAGAGAGATGAAGGAAGAAGGAAAGGAAGAGAGAGAGAGATGAAGGAAGGAAGAGAGAGAGAGAGAGATGAAGGAAGGAAGGACAGGAAGAGAGAGAGAGATGAAGGAAGGAAGAGAGAGAGAGAGAATGAAGGAAGGAAGGACAGGAAGAGAGAGAGAGATGAAGGAAGGAAGAGAGAGAGAAGAGATGAAGGAAGGAAGGACAGGAAGAGAGAGAGAGATGAAGGAAGGAAGAGAGAGAGAGATGAAGGAAGGAAGGACAGGAAGAGAGAGAGAGATGAAGGAAGGAAGAGAGAGAGAGAGAGATGAAGGAAGGAAGGACAGGAAGAGAGAGAGAGATGAAGGAAGGAAGAGAGAGAGAGAGATGAAGGAAGGAAGGACAGGAAGAGAGAGAGAGATGAAGGAAGGAAGAGAGAGAGAGAGATGAAGGAAGGAAGAGAGAGAGAGAGATGAAGGAAGAGAAGAGAGAGAGAAAGAGAGAGAGAGAGAGATGAAGGAAGGATGGAAAGAGAGAGAGAAGGAAGGAAGGCGGACAGAAGAGATGAAGGAAGAAAGAAGGGAGGGAGGAGAGAGAGATAGAAGGAAGGGAAAGAATG